>CM061236.1:14827500-17327500 GCA_030848705.1 Heracleum sosnowskyi
TTTTACGCATTCGATTGAAACGAACTTTTTCTTTCTATAGGAAATTGGATTTGAGTTTTGAATGGCACCTACATCTAATTTAATTGATATGGTCGTCTACTATACTAGATACACAGAGGACTCCCTTCCGCCTGGCAGCTAGGACAGAAAGCTATAAGAAAGAAAAATGAAAAAGCGCACTCAAGGTCCTTCCTTCACTTAAATGGTCTAATGGGACAGGGCGCATAACCACGAAAGCCCTTTGAGTCAAACAGCCTACGGTGTTTATTTTCCAATAAAGTAAAAAAAAAGTGTACAGTTAGTTAAGTGAAAATAAGACTGCAACATCATCTGGAATAGTCTTTTTTTTAATGAGTCCATGCGAGCGTTGATCCAGCCATTGCTAATATTGCTAATATAATTCTTTCTTTTCAGTAGGATAAAGAAATACATTTTTTCTTTAGCAGTTGAAGAGTTGTAGTTGGATAAGGGGGTTGGAGTTCTATCGTTAAGCTAAGCCAATCCATCATGAAAGTTTGAAGTAGGCAAAAGAAAAAGCCAACCAGTTCTTGTTGTAAGCTAAGCCCCCACCGGGATCTTCGACGACACGACACAGATTTCGATCGATTATCGACCATAGATATAGAAAAAGAGCCAGCTGAAGGCTACGCACCTGGCCTTGGATCATCTAATAAGGGTTCAGAAGATGAGAATAGCTAGAGCCTACAACAAAAAAGCGAAGCCTCAATCTTTTTAGTTTAGGAAGGATAATGGAGATGTAAAAATTTCCTACCTCTTGATACAAAGGTTTGTAAAAGGGGCCCCACCCTAGCTCTTTAACTGTGCCCGCCCACCGCTCTCGGTTCACGTCTTTTGATTTCAATGCCTTAAGTTCTTCCCCGCTTTCTGGCGCGGCAGTCGCTTTCTTTACTGTCTTTTTTATTTTGACTTGGTTGGCAGGGTCAGGGCCTTTCTTGCTGGGCGAGCGCATCCGATTCTAAAGTCCTTTCCTTAAACCACTTCCCGTTCAGTTGCTGAAAGATAGAGATAACTTCCCAATTGAATCCTTGAAAGGTTTTTTATTTTCTTATTAGTAGGCCATCCATTCTTTTGGTATTTTGTCGCTGCTGTTGTTTTATACGCTTTTTTATAAAAATAAGGAATTTTTTTTAACTTTATCATATTATTCAGATTCATAAGGGAATGAAAGTACCTATGAAATTTGAGTTTGGGTGGGGATGGGCGTGCGTCTCACCCCTATGCCGTCTTTGTCTTATGAGAATGAGGGAGATAAAAAAGCCCCAGAAATCTGAAATGTGGTCTGCCTTCTCGATATAAGTATGTTGTTTCTCCATCTGAAGGAAAGTGTTAGGGTTGTCCCTTCTTCCTGAAGAAAGAGGTCAAAATCAGGAAAGGGAACAGGGACTGCGACCTGTAGTTCGACTTACTGAACTATTATAAGCGAATTCCGCCATAGGAAGGACTTGGTACCAGTTAGCAATATGATCACCAACAAGGCAGCGAAGGCGATCACCCAAACTTCGGTTAACAACCCCCGCACTCCGGCGCTCCAATGAACAACAGTTCTCCGCCTTACACAGGCATGCTTCTACACAGAACTCCTTGGTTAAGCTGCCCTGGATAATGAGGACAATCTTTGCTAAGATGGAGAATCTTCTAAAACTCTCTGCCACAATAGAATAAAGAAGTCGATAAAACCTCAGGCTCCGGAGCTCCTTCTGACGCACTTTTCTTTCAAGAAAAGGGTCTTAGTTAAAAGAGAAGAACTGGTCAACCCCTAGGATCGGGTTGACACTCCATAGGCTAGGCGCCGTTAAGCCCTCTTTTATTAGTATAAAATGAGCCGTGGTAGATCGGATCGGAGCAGAGCTTGGAGAGGAGGCCTTCCGTTCTTCTTTGATCCATTTCACCAGCTACATCTTCTTATTGGTTCAACTGTAGGAGCATGGAATCTTTACTAAAAATGGAAGAAAAGATAGCAGAAGCTGCCCCTAGTCCCTCTAAGATCGAAAAAGGTTGTACTCTGAGAAGCATACCAACTAACGCTAAGATAAAAGAACGCACTAATAGATTAGATCAAAGAAAGGCGATTTCTTTCTTTTTTTATATAAAAAAGAATGATAAAGAAAATAAGTAGGAAAAGAGCCAGTCTGTTAAGTTTGGATATTCCTTTGGTAGTAAGATCAGGATATCTCTAGAGCTAGGCATCAGGTAACATGAGGTAGCAGAGAGGAGTGATGAGCCAGTAAGTTGCCGATAGCCAACTAGTCAATCTCATCTATCTCGTGCTCTTTTTCTCTTTCTCCAGTCCCTCATGTCGAAAAACCCAGTAAAGATAGGTCACTAAAGTATCAAGAGGCTAATCTCTTTCTTTTGTTTGGTCCGGTAGCTAAAAGAAAGTCCTCGCTTTATCTTGAACAAGGGAAGGGCAGCATAGCATTAGCTTCAATTGAACAAGCTCAACCTTGAGGTGGTAGGCCGAAGAACCGTTGAACGCTTCAACTTGGCCACTGAAGAAGGCGAAGGCTGGGCGAGAGACTAGGCGCCAGCTTACTACTTACTGCCATGGTTGAAGCTTTAGGCTCCATAGACGGAACTCTTTTTAGGTCTTAGGGAGGGGAGGACAGCACTCAGAACCTAAGGCGGGGTTCAATGCCTAACAAAAAAGGAAAAAAGGGGGGAACAAAAGAGATGTATGGCTGAGGGGAGGAGAGAAAGAGCGCATGCATGGAGATTATGTCTGTCGGAGGTTCGAGAATCTATGAAAGGACATCTAAGGCTAAGGAATAATTCAAGGAAGTCCATTACTGAGAGAAGTGGTGATCTCGTCTTGCTTGCTGGGAGAGAGAGGAAGCTTCCGGACCGCCCTTTCAAGCCAGATAGTGGGCGATCACTCAGCAATGAACACTAACTGAAAGTGGCCGGGAATGAGTACCTATCCCTTACGGGAATCGAACCCGTGTCTTTGACATGAAAAGACGATGTCCTAACCACTGGACGAAAGGGACCAAAAAGCCATTCTCTCAGCTCCGAGAATAGAAGTGGTTCGTTTTCTTTCTATACGCAATTAAAGATTTCGTTTGTGTTCATGTTGGCGATTTCTGATGTGAATTCGGCGGGTCGTCCCCCCTTCCTACGGGTTCCCCCACCGACCCAGTGACACACCAACCGCGCCCTCTCTCTTTCTCCGATCATAAAGCCCGCGAATCCTTTTTTTCATCCCCCCCGAATAAGTAAGGCCCCGCTCTTTCTAATAAAAAACAGGGGGGGCGAAGCGCCCGTTTGAAGTGGCGAAGGCCTATGCTACAGTTAGAAAAAAGTACGTTGAGGTTACGAAGTCACTTAGTCAAACTATAAAGAAAGGGGCTAAGGTTACGAAGTAAGGTCAGCTGGTTAAGGAAATCTCAGGTTATGAAATAGTTTTGCCGTTAATTAATAATTAATTAAGTAGTAGTGAGACGTCGGTACGGAGTTGCGTCAGCTGTGGATATAGACTAGGCTAAGGGACGGACTTCATCTCTTCTATTCTCTTCCACTTACACCTTACACTTCCGCTGAGTCTAACGAGGCTCAGGTGCGGAGCCTTCCACTGTGGACCGAGACTACGCAAAGGTAGAACACCATAGAAACTTCACTGACTTTATCATACGATTTCGCTACGCTCAATAAGAACCCGGAATAGCGGAAATAGGTTCGTGTTCCGCTTCCAAAGTCAGTCGTCTTTGCCCAAAGTGTGTGTGAACTTCAGACGACTCTCCAGTGGTTCCATTCCTTTTTACTGTACTTCTGGGTCAACCCAACCCGAATGAGAAGAAGAGGGTCAGCCAAACTGTGGTCCACTTTGTACGTTTGCTGAGCAGACCAATCAGGCATTTTAAAAAAGGGAAGGGAAGAGTGAATTCTTGACTCTGTGCTGACTCTTTACAGATTGTAGTGGGGTGACTACTCTTTTCAATGCCAATGCCTGTTGAGAGGACATTGACAGTAATAGATGTACCCCTGTTTGCACATCTAAATCCTGTTGGGAGGATTCAGTGGTAGCTAGAGTTTTGGATTTCTTCTTTTGTCTAGTGAGATGTGACTCAGGTTCCTCACTTCCTAAATCTACAGTCTCATCAATTATAGAAAGGGTTCTCTTCTTGGTCTTATTTTTAGTAACCCCAGCCTTTTGAGAGACTGGTGCACTTGGCTCCCTAATTACTAAAGTGATGTTTGCAGGAGGGTCACTGGATGGAATAGGAAGGCTAGGGTTAGACTTTGAAGCACCTTCAGTCTGAGCCTTCCCTTTCCAGGAAAGTTCATGATATATGGGCTTATCAAGTGGATAGGATGTGAATGTGTCTTGCATATGCTTAGTCACACTCAGAATCACATCCATTTGATTCCTAGTATCTAATGAACCAAATAGAACTTTGGACATGGACTTGGAATAAGCCAATTTTGTTTTATCTATACCATCTAATTCATGCACATTATTATCAAGATAATTTAAAATGCACTGAAGAAAACGAGGGTAAAAGATCTCATTACCTCTTCCACGAACAGTCCTGCCTAGCCTTTGAGCCAATTCTTTGAGAATAATTGCTCCTACATTAATCTCCTGATTATAAGCTAAGGAGTAGGCTAGCTTCACAGCAATGTGACTGATGTGGTCCCATCCTGTCTTCCTGCACATAAACACCTTTTGGAGTGCGTCAAACAGAAATGACCACTCCCTCCTGACATGCTTCTTGTTAAGCTTAGCCATGTCTATCTCATATGCATACTTGATTAAATCCAAGAATGCCACCATTTCAGTATCATTGGCCTCCGCATCATGACCCTCAGTTTTGAAACCCAACGCTTCATTTATCTCCTTTTCTCCAAATTGCAAGTGCTTTCCCCCAATTGTGCAGTTGATTTCCTGGAATGAAGTCCCATCCTCCCTAGCCAGTGTTGATACCAAAGCTGTTCTCCAAAATCCTTCCAATACATCAACGTACAGAGTGGGGTTCATAGTTAAAGCTTGGCGAAGGTAGGATGTGTTTAAGAACCGTACAAAACACTTGTACCGGGGGTTTGCTTCAGCCTCAGAGGGGATAGTGATAAGGTTGGTCTCTTTGGGCATGGTTAAAGGGTTTGAAGAAGATGTTGCTTGAGATTTGGGTGCCATTTGAAATTGAGAGTGAAGAAGAGAGAAGAGAATTTGAGTTTGGGTTTGAGAATTGAGAATTGAGAGTAATAGACAAGATGAAAAGTTGTGAACGGTTAGAAAAGAGTATTTATATGATAGAGACACTGCGATATGGAGTTATGAATTTGTACAGGTTATTTTTATGTCGAGAAGTCTCAAAATAGCCTATATCGCGAAGTCTTGCAAAGTATATCGCAGAGTCCAAAAATGAACTATGTCGCAAAGTCTTAAGGGTAGCGAGTATGGGGAGACTTTGCGATATAGTATAAATACCTTGTCTAAAACTCCCTTTTTGGAATTCCAAGTATTTTGTCAGACTTATATCAAAATTTTGAAATAAAATTAATTTAAATCAAAATTCTGCTAAATATTGAGACTTGTCGATATAGTTATTCTAGGTCACGAAGTCATAAAATGAACTATGTCGCAAACTCAAGAAATGAACTATATCGCAAAGTCTCACAATTTCAACAGTTTGCGATATAAGTCTGTTTTATTTGAACTCAGTCGTGAACTCTCAAAATCACCTATGTAGAGATGTCTTAAAAGCTCATAACTTCTCATAAAGGTATGATTTGAAAAATATGCATTAAAATACTGAAATATTTATAAATCATATCCCAGCTAATTTTCACTCCAGATAAATAGAGCATCTAAATATCGTGAAAATTTACTGCTGCAACAATTAACTAGCATACTTACTTAGAACAACTAAATGAAGGATTGAACATTCCAATTTCACTCACAAGTCTGTTGAAGACAGCTTCATTTAGAGGTTTAGTAAAAATGGCAGCTAATTGTTTCTCAGTTGGACCATAAGAGACTGTTATAGTACCATTTGCAGAATGTTCCCTGATGAAATGGTTTCTTATCTCAATGTGCTTTGTAGTAGAATGATTAACAGGATTGGCAACGATGGATATTGCACTGGTATTGTCACACATGAGGGGAATGTGTTCCAACACCAGTCCATAATCCATGAGTTGATTTCTAATCCAAAGCAATTGAGCACAGCAGCTTCCAGCAGCAATATATTCAGCCTCAGTTGTAGATGTTGTTGTGGATTGTTGTTTCTCACTGAACCAGGACACTAACCTTTGACCTAAGAATTGGCAGCTTCCAGAGGTGCTCTTCCTGTCAATTCTGCATCCAGAATAATCAGAATCTGTGTAACCAACCAGGTTGAACCCAGTGCCTTTTGGATACCATAGCCCAAGATTAGGAGTCCCTTTCAGATACCTGAAGATTCTTTTGATAGCCATCATGTGAGATTCCTTAGGATCAGATTGAAACCTTGCACACATGCATGTGGCAAACATGATGTCTGGTCTGCTAGCAGTGAGATAGAGTAATGATCCAACCATTCCCCTATAGACCTTGATGTCAACTCTCTTGCCCTTCTTATCCTCATCAAGCTTGATTGCAGTGGACATATGAGTTTTTGCTGGGGATGACTCTTCTAAACCATATTTCTTTAAGAGATCTTTAACATACTTAGATTGATTTATGAAGATGCCATCCTCCCTTTGATGTACTTGCAGGCCTAGGAAGAAGGTTAACTCTCCCATCATACTCATCTCATATTTGCTTTGCATCAACTTGGAGAACCTTTCACAGAGTTTTTCATTTGAAGAGCCAAAGATGATATCATCCACATAAATTTGAAATAGAATGATATCATTTCCATGCTTCTTGAAGAATAGAGTTTTATCAATTGTACCCATGGTAAATTGATGCTCAAGAAGGAATTGAGATAGAGTTTCATACCAGGCTCTTGGTGTCTGTTTGAGTCCATAGAGTGCCTTGAGCAGTCTATACACAAAGTCTTGGAAGTCTTCATTCTCAAAGCCAGGAGGTTGGGATACATAAACTTCTTCAGCAAGATCACCATTCAGAAAAGCACTTTTCACATCCATTTGATACACCTTAAAATCTGAGTGTGCTGCAAAAGCCAAGAAAATCCTGATGGCCTCCAGTCTAGCTACATGTGCAAATGTCTCATCATAGTCAATGTCTTCTTGTTGACAATATCCTTTGGCAACCAACCTTGCTTTGTTTCTTATTACCACACCTTCTTCATCCATTTTGTTCCTGAATACCCATTTGGTGTCAATAACATTCTTACCTTCAGGAGGTGGTACTAGTTCCCATACTTTGTTTTTCTCAAATTGATTCAACTCTTCTTGCATAGAAACAATCCAGTAAAAATTCTTCAAAGCCTCTTCAATTACTTTTGGTTCTTCTTGTGACAGAAAGCAGCTATACAGACATGTATTCATTGTTGCCCTTCTTGTTCTAACTCCCTCGCTAGGATCTCCAATGATTTGATCCCTAGTGTGCGCTCTGTCCCATTTCCTTGTGTGACCCTGTTCATCTCCTTGACTTGACTCAGGATCATTTTGATTGACAGTTGCATTCTCTTCTTCTCCCATGTGTTTGTGTTCCCTTGCACAGGTGTTTGAAGAAGATCATCAACTTCAAGAGTTCCAACATGTGGAACAGTTAGAACAGGTGGTTCATCCTCACTTTCAGAATCCTCAAGATATCCTTGATTTTTTCAAATCTTAATGGCACATTGTCTTTTTCACTTGTTGCCAGTCCATGAGTTTTCTTGTCATCAAAGGTAACATCCATGCTTTCCATTACTTTGTGTTGCTCAGGTACAAACACTTTATATGCTGTCCTCTCCAGAGAGTATCCAATGAAGATACCTTCAAATGCCTTAGCATCAAATTTTCCAACATGTTCAGAAGTATCTTTCATCACAAAACACTTGCTTCCAAACACATGAAGATGCTTGAAGGATGCTCTTTTGCCAGTCATCAATGAGTAAGAGGTTTTTCCAGACTTCTTATTGATCAATGTTCTATTTTGCACATAGCATGCTGTGTTAACAGCGTCAACCCAAAAGCTAGTATGTAGTTTTGCATCCAACAGCATTGTCCTTGCAGCTTCAATGAGAGTTTTATTCTTTCTCTCAACTACTCCATTTTGTTGAGGAGTTCTAGGAGCTGAAAACTGTTGAGAAATTCCTTTATCTTTGCCAAAATCATACAATGTTGAATTTCTGAACTCAGTTCCATTATCACTTCTCAAAACAGCTACAGAGGAGCCAGTGCTTTGTGCTTCTCTATCAACTCTCTTGATATGCTCTATAATTACTTGAGGTGCTTCATCCTTGGAGAACAGGAATTCCACCCAAGTGTATCTTGAATAATCATCAACCATGTCTAGAGCATATTTCTTCTTGGAAAGGGACATTACATTCACAATGCCAAATAGATCCATGTGAATTAGCTGCAGAGGTTTTGAGTTTGAATTGAGTAATTTGTTCTTGTTGCTTGACCTCTTTATCTTTCCTCTTTGACATGCTTCACATGCTCCATATTGCACAAACTCCAAAGTAGACATGTCTCTGATGAGTTCTCTCTTTGCCAGAGAGTTCATAGCCTAAACATTCAAGTGAGACGGTTTCTTGTGCCATAGCCAGAATTCTTCATTGGTGGCTTTAGTGTAGAAACAACAAATTTCTCCCTTGTCTGCAGCCTTAAGATTTGCTACAAACAAGCTTCCTTTCTTCACACCAGTTAAAACAACTTCACCACTTCCTCTTTTTGAGATTAGACAATGATCTTCATCAAATTCCACTTTGAAACCCCTGTTGGTGAATTGTCCAATGCTCAAGAGGTTGTGCTTTAGGCCTTCAACAAATGCTACATCTTCAATAATGACATTCCCAGATTTAACACTGCCATATCCCATTGTATAACCAATGTTGTCATTTCCAAAGGTTACTGATGGGCCAGCCTTCTCCTCAAAATGTGATAGCAGGGCTATATCACCAATCATGTGACTTGAGCATCCACTGTCCAAGATCCATATGACTCTTTTATTCCTGTTGCCCTGCATTCACAAAATGACTAAGTTGTTTTTGGTACCCACACTTGGCAGGGTCCAGTTGATTTAGAAACAGTTTTGTTATTGATTCTTCTATCATAAACAACATTCTTCACAGTAGGAGACTTCACTAAGTTTGTGGCTTTAGAGTTTACACTCTTAGGCTCACATGAAGTTTTTACCCTCTCAACTCTGATTGGGGATCCTGTCCTGTGAGTGTGCATATGTGTGTGTGATTCACAGGATTGTGCAGAATCAAGTTTATTTTTCAGAGATAAACAGTTAGCAATCACAGTCACATAGCATGTCATGCAGTTAGTATTACCACAGAAGGAATCATGGATAGTGTTCATGCCAACAGAATGGTTACTAAGGTTATCAACTTCAACATTTGAAGGTTTATTACACTTATGAGTTAAATAATTCACGGATAGGCATTTCTGACACTGTTTCCTAGGAGCATTTGACACAGAAGCATAATTGTTACCCTTGTTGACACCTACCTTACCATTCCTGTTTTGTTTCTTCTTCTTAACAACTTCTTTCTTGATTTTAGGACTCTTGGCAAGGTTGTCTTTGGTTTCTTTCTGATCAACGGACTTGGGAGAGGAAGAAGTGTCCTTAGCAGCCTTATCTTCTTCAAATAGTTGTTGTTTGATAACTAGAAGATCCTCATCAAACTCAACAACACTCTTTTTGAAGATGGGCTCTTTGACACTAGACAAGATAGTTGGAGCATTTTTGTTTACAAAAGATTCTTTTCCTTTATCCTTAGCCTTCTTCCTTCCCTTATCATTCTCATAATCAAAACCAATTCCAAACTTACAGTCTTCAGTGTGTTCCTTGTGATAGGTTTGAATAAGTTCAGAGGAGTTTCTATAGCTTCTTATTTTTAATTTCATTTTCAGCAATTTGTTCCCTAAGAGCTATTTCTATCTGTTTAGCAAAAGCAACTTTATTCTTAAGATACTCCACTTCCTTTTTCAAACCATCAAGACTCACAACCATTAATTCAAGTTCCTCATTCTTTTTTCTAAGTTCAAGATTTTTAGCAGTTAGTCTGTCAATTTCTTCATTGGCAACTAACATGCTAGTGTGAATGTTGAACATCTCAGAACTCATGTCTTCAACAGTTTGCTTGTATTGAAAGGGAGTCATATCAAGAGAAGTAAGAATAGGTACCTGACTTGAGGAATCACCATCATCAGAAAATGCCATCAAGGCATAGTTTGAGTACTCCTGTTCTTCTTCTTCATCAGAATCATCCCAGCACTTTCCCTCTGCAATAAAAGCTTTACCCTGTTGTTTCTGGAGTAGAGCTTCATACTTAGCTTCAAGCTCTAAGTATGCTTTGTCCTTCTTGACCTGTTTGAGCTTTTTGCACTCTGTGGCAAAGTGCCCAAGTTCATTGCAGTTATAGCACCTTATCTTGGACCTATCCACACTCCCAGACTTGTATCCTCCTTTAGCAGCACCAGCAATCCCTTTTCCTTTCTTGAAGGAGTTTGAGCCACTTGATCCAGCAGCATTTCCAGCATTAAACTTGGACTTAAATGACTGCTTCCTTTTAAACCTAATGTTAGGATATCTCCTAGCCATATAGGCAAAAGATTTGCTTTCCATCTTGTCTAGCTCATCTATGCTGTAGAACTCATCTTCCTCAGGCAAATCATAGACAACTTGAGTCTCATCACCAGTGTCTTCAACTTCCAGCTCTTCAATCTTGACTTGACTGACTTTAAGAGATTCTATTCTTTGACCTAAATTGTCAGCAATAAGGGCACAAGAAGTATTGGCCATTAATCTTTGCTTTGCTTGAATGGATCTCTTTTGAAACAACTCTAGCTCATATGTTTTCAAAACACCATACAACACATCAAAACCAATCTTGGTTAAATCCCTTTCTTTGAGGGAAGAGATTCTTGGTTCCAAGTGATCTGGTAGAGTCAGCAAAAACTTCATGTTGAGTTCTTCTGTTTCATAGTGTTTGTCATAGAGTTTGAGCTCATTTATCAGCTTGTTGAACCTCTCAAACACTTCTGTGATTCCCTCCTTTGGCTGAGCCATGAAAGCTTCATACCGAGACACCAGAATCTGCTTCTTGTTCTTTCTTACTTCTGGAGTTCCTTCACATAGCACTTCTATAAGATCCCACATTTTCTTTGCACTACTACAGTGAGCAACATTGCCATACATGTTGAAATCCATAGATTCACAAATGATAAGTTGGAGATGTCCATCTAGTGCTATTTTCTTTTTTTCAAGATCAGTGTATTTGGAGGGGTCTTTAGGAACATGTCTTGCTGGTATTATCTCAGTACCAACAGTTAATTCAACAATCTCAATCATTGGAGTAAAAGGACCATGCTTTAGAATGTCTAAGTACATGGGATTTGAAGCTTTGATGAAAAGCAACATCTTCTTCTTCCATAGACTGTAGTGATCCTTGTTAAAGGGAGGAATCTTGATATTGCTTAGTTTTTGTGAACTCATTCTTGATCTTTTCATGTTTGTATATCAACAGTCCGCTCTGATACCACTTGTTAGAAATTAATACCACTTAGAAACTAGACAGAGGGGGGGGGGGTGAATGGATATTTTTGATATTTTTCGATTCTTGAAAACTAAATAAGTTGTGAGAAATTATGTTGTGTAAAATGCGGAATGAAAATAAACAGAACACACACACAATCACTTTAATCTACTTTGTATTAAGTAAATTAAATACTACAGCTTCCAAAATTTCACAAGTGAAATTCTGGCTTCTAAACAAGAACAATGTTTCCTTGCTTTGCTTATAGAGAAAAGAGTTCTTTAAATTTTTCTGTGATCTACTATCTCTTAGCTAACAGTAGGGTGTGCACTATATATATTAACCTATACAAACTGGTGCACACACCTATTTACACAGTTACCCCTAACTCAAAGTCCAACTTGTCCTACCATAAGAAGTTAACTGTGTCAGGAAGGACCACTTGCTTTTCGGAGTCTTTCCCGTTTCTGTAGTTGTTTGTCTCTTGTCTTTCTCTCCAAGTTTAGTTGTAGATTTGCCATCTGTTCTTTGGACCACCTTACCAGAACAGATGCTTCAGTATTTGTCTCCTTTGAATTTTGGTTCTGTACCTTGATTTGTCTTGTTATAAACGGCTAAGTGTTGATATCGTGAACTCCAACATAATCCTGATTCTTTGAAATGTCGACATAGTGCATTCTTGACTTTGCTATATGAGTGTTTCAGGAGTATGCGACATAGGCTTAAAAAGGACTTCGCGAGATGGCCTTCTTGAAGACTTCGCGACATAGCCTTTTTGAGGACTTCGCGACATAGCCTTTTTGAGGACTTCGCGACATAGCTTTTTTGAGGACTTCACGATCTAGTACAATTCTGACTTTGCGATCTCAACACTTCACGATATTAGTAATGAAGACTTCACGACATAGTACATTTTAGGACTATGTGATCTCAGTACTTCACGACATGGATATTTTGGACTTCACGACATAGCTCTATTTTGACTTCACGGTATAGGGACTTAGATAAATTTCTGCAACTTATTTCTTCAGGGCCTTATTCATCTCCATCCTGCTGCTTGAACATTTCTGAACTTCTACCAGGATAATTATTCCATGGCCTATGTACATTCTAGATTGCAAGGAACTTACTAAGCTCATTATAACTCTGAGCATACAAGATATAGCTAAGTACATGAGAACAAGACAAGTACAATAGAGACCTATACTATATCCCAGTGAAAGAATTCACTAGGTCATGTAGAGTGAGATAGTCACAATGAGTAGGCTTGTTAATAGTGGTATTCAGACATGCCTTGAGCCTAACACTATATAAATGGTCTGACCCCTCATCTCAGAACTACGTTTTGGACACAGCTCCATACGTCATCTACAACGTTTTAGACTTCATCCTCAAATAAGGACATACAAGTCACTACGTCTTTGGTGTGCCCCTGCCGCCATAGCCCCGAGGGCAACACCAAGAACTACGTTTTTTGGCTTGATTCTCAGCAATACTAGAGATACGTAGGCATCTTGTTAGGACCGAGTTAGTCCCCGATAACAAGAGCAGCCATTAAAGCTCGAACCTCTCTAACCCTAGCATTGAATTCAAAGATACAGTTTTTATTCCATAACAAGATGGTAACTTAATTTAAGACATAAAATATAAGAGAATATAAGTTAATTAATTTTTTTTCTATTAACTAATTTAAAATTTTGAAAAAATTAAAAAGATAAATCGAGATTATTTGAGAGGTGCGTCATCTCATCGTTCCCATCTTTTTTCTTTTATATAAAAATATCAATTTCTTGGTATGCAACGCTAAAAATTTCTATTAGAAAACAATGACTGATCTCTTAAAGGTTAAAATCTAAAAATCATTATGATCACGAACGAAACATAAATAGAAGATCTTTCATGCAAAAGAATAAAAGGTTGAAGAAGTTTCTTGGTTGGTTAAGCGCATTGAACAAATAATTTGCTAAAATCATTAGAAAAACATCACTTAATAGCACTACGTACACATTTGACAATTACACGCAAAGTTGCATGTAAAGTTCCATTTGTTTAAAATAAGCATTAGAAAACTTGAAAGCTGTGAATGAACATCAAGACTACAACAAAACTTGAATAAGCAGATCGATGAGAGAAAATATTATATGGTCGTTTGATCCCTTTTCATCTAATATATAGACATATTTTTTTTTTTGACTTGTTGTGCAAGATTATTAGTATTATGAAAGGAAATACTTTAATAGAAAGAGAATAATTAATTAATTTTGTTTGATGTTTAATATTAAAATAGTATATTTACTTTCCTTCATTAGCAAAGATTTTAAAAGAAAGAATATTAAAATTGTATATTTCGTTTCCTCCATTAGTAAAGATTTAAAAGGCAATTGAGATTTTTTCTATCCTATAAATTTAAATTTAAATAAGGAAATTTAATTTTATTGAATTAAAATTGAGAAAGGAAAGAATATTAAAATTGTATATTTAGTTTCATGCATTAGTAAAAATTTAAAAGGTAATTGCTATTTTTTCTATCCTATAAATTCGAATTTAAATAAAAAATTTTAATTTTATTAAATTAAAATTCAGAAGCTCTAGAAAAATAGATAAATAGCTTTCAAACGATCTGAGAGGTCCTAGGGTTTTCCTTTATATATATAAAAGATATTGATTTCTCCAAATTTTTCTAAAAACTATTCTAAAAATATTTTTTTAAACAAAATTATATTTAAAACATGAAATTAAGGTTTCTTTTAAATTCTCCGTTTAGTGTTGTTCATTACCGAAATTTTGAATAATTATAGAAAAGGGTAATTGTTTAATTAATTTTACTTTTTTAATATTATATCAAATATTAGTATATTAATCACTTTATTTTTCTAAAACTTTATATTGCTACTTCTATTTAAAAATACATAATACATAAATATTAAATTCTAGCATATAAAATGCTCTTCCTAATGAATCGCTCTCTCGTTAAACATGTTTTCTCTCACTGACCCGCTTTCTCGTTGTTACCAAATTGAACATAAAACAAACTAATTACTTAATCAATTACATCATCTATTAATCAATTTTATTATATCATAAAATTTAATTCAAATATTTTTCAAAATTCTAATTTTTATTGTTTAAAATATAGGTACTCGCGAAAAGAAATGAAAAGAAAATAAGGCTACTTTAATTTATTTTATTATATAGAAACTTGCATTTTCTGTAAGTTTTATCTTCTACATAATTAGAAGGTAAAATTTAAAAAAAATGATTTTTAATGTATATGTAAAACATATAGATAAATTAAACGTAAGTTTTTTTTACAAAACAATTATTAGAACATAATTTCTAATAATTTTTTAGGAGAATGTAAAGATGATAATATGATTTCAAGATAAATTTTAGAACTTAAAGAAAAAATATATGAGAATATTAAAATGGTAACTTTAAGTTCAAAAGAAAGTTTAAGAAAATATCATCATGGTAATTTGACTTAAAGATAAATTTTAGGACAATATTAAGATAGTAATTTGACTTAAAAAGAAAGTTTAGGAGAATATAAGTTAATTAATATTTTCATTACTAAAGATTTAAAAGTCAATTTAGATATTTTCTACTCAAATCGTCTAACACCTCACAAATCGTCTTCTTTATTATTTTTCTCGATTAAAAGATATTAAATAAAAATTAGTAAATAAATTGGACTCGTGGAATAAGTTAAGAAGAATATTAATATAGTATACTTAGTTTTTCTCCAATTGAAGATATTTTTTTTTAAAGTCAAGCAAGCCATTTTTAACATAACATAACATTTTAACTCCCTTTCTTGAAAAATAGTATTAAAGAAAGGAATAATTATCAAAGTCATCACTCATTTGGATCAAAAGTATCAAATTAGTCACTCATTTCAAAAATAACTCAATTAGGTAACTAATTTGAAAACTATATTTATAGAAGTATAGATCGAAGCGATTTGAGAGGCGCCACATCACCGTCCTCGTCTTCTCCTTTATATATATTGATTGGATCAATAGAGAGCGTTTATGAGAATATTAACATACTATATTTAGTTTCCTCCGTTAGAAAATAGTAAAAAGAAAATTGATAATTTATCTCATATTATATAGGCAAGAATATTAAAATTGTATATTTACTTTTCTCCAATAGTAAAAATTTAAAAGGCAATTAATAAATCAATATACTTATATAAAGGAGAAGACAGAGGCGTTGAGGTGGCGCATCTAGAATCGCTCCGTTCTATTTTTCTAATTTTCTCAATTTTCACAATTTTTAATTTTAATAATTACAACTTCCTTTATTATTTTCGATTTTGTAGGAAAGGAATTGAAAATTACACTTTTATTATTTTCAAACTTGATAGAACTTTCTTTTATTATTTTCAAACTTGATAGAACTTTCTTTAATTTAGAAAATTACAACTTCCTTATTATTTTCGAATTTGTAGGACTTGATAGAACTTTCTTTGATTTAGAAAATTACAACCTCCTTATTATTTTCGAATTTGTAGGCTTGATAGAACTTTCTTTTATTATTTTCAAACTTGATAGAACTTTCTTTGATTTAGAAAATTACAACTTTCTTATTATTTTCGAATTTGTAGGTCTTCATAGAACTTTCTTTGATTTAGAAAATTTCTTTAATTTAGAAAATTACAACTTCTTTATTATTTTCGAATTTGTAGGAATTGATAGAACTTTCTTTGATTTAGAAAATTACAACTTCCTTATTATTTTCGAATTTGTAGGCTTGATAGAACTTTCTTTTATTATTTTCAAACTTGATAGAACTTTCTTTGATTTAGAAAATTACAACTTCCTTATTATTTTCGAATTTGTAGGTTTGATCGAACTTTCTTTTATTATTTTCAAACTTGATAGAACTTTCTTTGATTTAGAAAATTAAAACTTCCTTATTATTTTCGAATTTGTAGGACTTGATATAACTTTCTTTTATTTAGAAAATTACAACTTCCTTATTATTTTCGAATTTGTAGGCTCTTATGTTAATAATTACAATTTTCTTTTTTATTATTTTCAATCTTAATAGAACTTTCTTTTATTATTTTCAAACTTGATAGAACTTTCTTTGATTTAGAAAATTACAACTTCCTTATTATTTTCGAATTTTTAGGATCTTATGTAAATAATTGAAATTTTCTCTTTTATTATTTTCAATCTTGATAGAACTTTCTTTTATTATTTTCAAAATTGATAAAACTTTCTTTTATTATTTTCAAATCAATATTTTTATATATATATATAAAGGAAAACCCCCATGAGCTCTCAGATTGTCCGAAATATATTTATCTATTTTTCTAGAGCTCCTGAATTTTAATTCAATAAAATTAAATTTCCTTATTTAAATTCGAATTTATAGGATAGAAAAATATCAACTGCCGTTTAAATCTTTACTAATGGAGGAAACATATATACAATTTTATGATTCTTTCCTTTCTCAATTTTGATTCAATAAAATGAAAGTTCCTTATTTAAATTTGAATTTATATGATAGAAAAAATCTCAATTGCCTTTTAAAATCTTTACAAATGAAGAAAACTAAATATAACTATTTATTTATTTTTCTAGAGCTCTTGAAGTTTAATTTAATATAAATAAATTTACTTATTTAAATTCAAATTTATAGGATAGAGATAATATTAGTTACCTTTTAAATTTTAACTAATGGAGGAAATAGAATATACAATTTTAATATTATTTCCTTTCTCAATTCAACTTCAATAAATTAAAGTTCTTTATTTAAATTTGAATTTATAGGATAAAAAAATCTCAATTGTCTTTTAAATCTTTGTTAATGGGGGAAACAAAATATACAATTTTAAATATTATTTCCATTAAAATTTTTAATAATGGAGAAAATTAAATATACTATTTTAATATTTGATATCTTTATCTTTTTATTTTATCAATCGTTATCTTATTTTTCCTTTTATTTATCTTCTTCTTTATATATACTAGCTTAAAACCCGTGCAATGCACAGATTGTTTTTAATTATTGTTATTTCAATATTGATATTTTAATATTTTACGAATTGTATTTATTAAAAAAATTAAATAAGTATGTTAAAATAGGTAAACTTTTTTAATAATTAAAAGTATTAAAATAGGTTTAAACATATTTTTGGACATTTATATCTTTTTATTAATATTCAACATATTTACCATTTTAGCTTATCAATCTTTATCTTATTTCTTTTTTATTTATCTTCTTCTTTATATATATAAGGAAACTGAATATATAATTTTAATATTTTCCTTGATTAAAAGATATCTCATTTGTTTTTTTTCAAATCTTTCCTAATGAAGGAAACTTAATATATAATTTTAGTATTTTTGTCTTTGAAATCTTGACTAATGGATATTCTCTTAAAACTTTTTTCCCAAATTTTAAAATTGAAAAAAACTTTTACTAATACCTTCATAAATTTCTCATCGGCACAAATTTGAAACTTATTACAAAAATTTACCTTAATTATTCAAGACTAACTTCTTCTCCAACAATCATTCATATATATATATATAATTGACCATCGAAGATAAGTAAGTTCAACTTTCTATTGTACTTTTATATCGATTTGTTAGTTTACCTTTATGCCTTTTTAAACTTGAATTCGAGACATCATTAGTATAATATTTGATAATTGATACGCATGAATTGTATTCTTTGTCCATATTCTTCCTTTTTTTAGTATTATGTTGTATTAAACTCAAAATTTTATTTTGATGTAGGGTGGTATTTATAAGCTGATCATCTTGATATTGGGTATTGGACAATTCAATTGTGATGTGATGATTCAATATGTCAATACAATATACATGTACAAACCAGACACCAGTAGCTAGGGGTGTACACGGTTCGGGTTGGGCGGGTTAAGAGAATTTAACGACCCAAACCAATTAAATCGGGTTTTTAAATTTTCAAACCAACCTATAAAAATAAAATTTGTAATCCAACCCATTTAATGTGTTTCGGTTTGGATCGGTTCGGGTCGTAATGATCGGGTTAATAAATATATAAAAATCAAAATAAATTAAACATAACAGTACATACCCATCTCAAATAAGTCTCAAATATTTAAGTTAATACACACCAAAATATTGATTAAATACTGAACATAAACATAGTTTTTATGTCTGAACACTGAACATAACCATAAAACTACACTGATGAATCACTCATCAACGTCGATAATGCTACTTTTCTTGGCCTTGCTCTTCTCAGCATGGTCCTTCACCTTGTTCTTTTCTAGATTGTCTACAAAAAAAAAAAATCAGTCTACCTTGCTAGAAGTAGATTTCCTTGGCCTTGCTCCCAAACATCAGATGTCCTCGTAGGTTTCCTCTTTTGTGTGAGTGGTTCATCATCGTCTTATTTTTTAGGCGATTTAAGCTCAATAGGATTGGTGTTTAGGGTGATATTCGAAGTAATATTTGGGGTGAGTTCAGGGGTTGTATTTGGGATGGGATTTGGGGTGTTTGGGACATGATTTGGAGTTGTATCTTCCATTTCAGTGAATTTTAGAAGAGATCGACTTGAGAGAGCGACTGTTGCGCGGCTAGTTGTTTGGATTCAAGAATACGAGTTTTAAAGATTTAGACTTTTAGGGTTTAGCAATTTAGGTTATTACTTACGGGTCATGACTACTAATGGGCTTATCTTATGTATTGGGCCTATAGTACATGTATAAGTATAAGTGTAACTGTAACTGAAACATATTAACAGTCCAATGCAATTATCTTATTTTTTTAATTAAACTTTATTATTTTTAATCGGGTTGGGTTGGTTCGGTTAAAAAAACTCGAAACCCATACCCAACCCATTAAAATCGGGTTTACTATTTTTCAATCCAAATACATCTCGGTTTAAAAAAATTCGGTTTGGATCGGGCGAAAAAAGGTCAGTTTGGTTCGGATTGGTCGGTTTTAAAAATCTGTGTACACCCCTACCAGTAGCCTAAGCTTTTATGATTTTTTGATAAAATTTTATGTATCCAGCAAGATGATAGTGAATGATAGGATTGTAAAAACCTTCAATGTGCAGGAGCTTGCAAGGTCGATGAATGGAAAAAAGAGACCGAAATAAGTATCATTATTTTGAAATCCGGATCACTAACATACTTTCTGAAACATACCTACACATGTTTAGGATTATCAATAATTTTTATGTATAGTAAAAAATCTATACATGGAGGATGATATCATTAGAAAATGTATAAGATGTTTTTTATGTACGATAAAATATCTATGCTTGGAGGTTGATATCAAATTTATGAAACAACCAACTTTCACAATGAAAAATGAAATATAAAAAAAATTACTTTTTATTATAATTTATATAGTTAATACGATAATATTGTAGAATCTTTACTAATGGAGAAAATTAAATATGCAATTTTTAAATTTTTTTTATTTATAAATATAATTACTAACATAGGAAACTAAATATATTATATTAATATTCTTCTAAATTTTATATGTAAGTCAAAGCTTAAAATTTTGAAAAATATTATGGAGAAGACATGGACGGTGAGTTGGGTCCCTCAAATCACCTCAGTTTTTTTTTATAATTTTCTCTAATATTTGAATTATTAATATTAAATATTCGAAAATATCTCAATTGCATTTATAATTTAATCTTTATTATATCTTAAATTGCCAATAAAATCATGACATACTGATTATTTTTTCTCACGTCACAAATTTGAGGATTTTATGATAACCTGTGTGCATTAATAACATTGCATATTAATGATAATTGTTTGTATATTTTAAAATAGTGACTATACTTTAAGATTTACAAATCGGTAGCCATACTTTATACCGTATTCCAAAAAGGTGATCGTGCTTTAATAATTTAACAAATAAAAAATGAAAAAAATGAAAATATTATTGAAAAGTAATTAATTTAAATTTTTTAAAAATAATATTGATTCAACAAGAACACCAAAAAATTTATCCGAAGTTTTAAAAAAAGATCATCGAGTCTAAATAATTCTCGAAAAAGAGTTATAGTCAAATTTTCAAAAAGGTTAATATTTAAATTTTATTATTGCATATATTATTAGTATTTTCTGTTTATATGTATTTATTAAACGAGCGTCGGCTCAAGAAACATGACACAAAATCGGCATATACAGTCTAGGGGATATAAAGATAATTTTGTGATAATACGAATGGTTGAAGAATTAAACGGTGGTTAATAATTAAATATATATTACTACATATTTTTATTATTTTTTATATGTATTTAGTGTAACAGGTGTCGCCTCAAGAAAATATGATACAAAATCGACATAAAAATATGTTAGTAGTTTATTTTATTGTTTATGTATGTTATTTTGTAAAATATTGTGTTCACTATTTATATATACTAACATATAGTCGTACCATGTACGAGTTTTTTTAATATATTTTATTAATTAATTAAACAATTAAAAGATGTATTTGGATGTATTAATAAGTTATATATATATTATTAACTATTGAAAGATTTCGCGTAAGGTATTAATGGGAGTGTATTAATGATTGAAATATATTGTACAATTGGTATCTTTAGGTGTGTTTAGGAAATTTAATATTGTTAATAAAAAGGTAACATGTTAATTTAAAAAGTTAACATTAATGATTGAAAGAAATAATATAATTAGTATTTTTAGATTTGTTTATAAAAGATAGTATGTTTTAATTAAAAGGTAACATGTTTTTAATGATTGAAAAAAAATAACATAATTAGTATTTTTAAGCGTGCTTGTTAGGCCGAATACACAATATAATCACGTATGTATGAGAATAACAATCAAGAACACTGTTTATAAATCAACAAACTGTAATTATATTAACAGTTTCTCTCTTTATGATGTTAATGAATCACAAAGAGCTACTAGGTT
This sequence comes from Heracleum sosnowskyi, assembly GCA_030848705.1. NCBI lineage: Eukaryota > Viridiplantae > Streptophyta > Magnoliopsida > Apiales > Apiaceae > Heracleum > Heracleum sosnowskyi. Next base: position 14,849,017 of record CM061236.1, read on the forward strand.
ACAAGAATAATATTTTCAATAATCGCATCCCTTCTAGGGATAACCTATCTGTGTTTATATAATACACAGCTACATACAATCCATCTCTAATTGATATTCCTATAAGTTAGCTATACAATTCATATCAATTAAGGATTGCTTCAGTCTTCTATTCCGTCTCCTTAGTTGTATCAATATATTCTGCTTCTTTCCATCTTCAGAATATATTGCTTCTAGAATATTCAATTCAGCACCGACAGCTAATTCAACTATCACCACGTCAGACTTTAACAAACTCTGACTGGCTTCAATGTAAACTCTGATGATCACCTGTTGCTTAAACACTGATGAACAAACGTCAGCAATTATATCTAAAAATCTCCCCCAACTTGTGCATAATAAAAATGTACAAGTTAAACAGATAATTGATGATGTCAAAACGTATAACAAATGCAGTGTTTAAAATATGTCAGAGTTTAACTTTAACTTAGAATAGAAAACTTTAAAAACTTACAGTCAGACTTTATTTGATTTCTTGAATATCAGGCACTGTCCTGATATAGTCTGTAAGCAATCTTCTTTCAGCTCTCTCTAGCTCAGCAATCATAATCTCTTTCAGCTCCTTCAATTCTGGATCACTTTCATCAGTTTGATATATGGCAGCCCTCAGAGAATATATGTTGTTTCTTCTCATATCATTGCCCAGCCTTATTATAAAGGCTTTGTCAGATTCCAAATTGAATTCCAACACCTTTATTCCAAGAGCTGTAGAGAGCTTTGCACTATTTCTTCTCATCTCAACAAGATTTCCATGAGCATCTTTGTACTTAGGAATGTAAGCACTTGTAATTTTAGCACCACTGAGAACCTTTGCTCTCATCATCCTTCCTCTCAAAACTTCAGCAGCATTTTGAGTCCTTTGATTTCTGACTTTGAGTAGATATAATACATATTCTAACTCTTCAGCCATTTTCAAATGTATATCATTTTCACCTATTCTGTATACTCTGCCATCAGCCATGAAGTATAACAGAAAGTCCTTCCTAAGTCCCTTATGATGAATTAACTGAACAGACTCTAGCTTGTCAAGGCTCTCTTGAGTAACCCCAACACCAGGTTCTGCCAGTGATGTTTGATGCATTGGACTGTTATTTATCCTCTTCTCTCTGTGTGAACCTAAACCAGACTTGTCATAAGATTGTTTTCCGTGTACTGTCCTGGTTTGAGAAAAATCCACAGGTTCTAATGTCAGAGTTTCAGGAAGTACAGGCCTTAAGAAACCTTTGAGTTGAGTTTGTACAACTTGAGCCTTGTCAGAGGTTGTCACAACTTTAGTAGCAATATCAACATGAGCAACGTCAGAGGTTGATTTATTTATCCTTGATTCAACTTGAGCAATGTCAGAGGTTGAAAAATTCTTCATAGGTAACTGTCCTTCTTCTACCAGTTTACCCTTGCCTTTATCATTCTTTGCTATCATAGGCTTCCTTGAGTCTTGTATACTCTGTTGAGAAATTTCCTTGATGAAAATACCCTTTTCTTTCCTTCTAGGAACCTTGACAGCTTTCTTTTTGTAAGTACCATCTTTCAATCTCTTATCATGCTCTTCAGCAAGACTCAGCATTTCAGCTTCCATGTCTTCAACTGTAGCTTCATTACCATGCTCTTGTAGAAATATTTTAGCAGCAATTTCCTCATCTGTGGTAGGCTTATCAGAGATTATCAAACTTTTGAGTTTTGAACCACTGGCAGAGTTTGCATTTCCCTTACCAGAGTTTGATCTTCTATCAGAGTTTGATCTTGGTGGTTTTCTATCAGAATTTAATCTTAAACTCTTTCCATCTCCCTTGTTTCCACCATCATCCCTCCGTCTCAGAGTTTGAGTGTCTTTGCATTTGTCACTTGGTACACTCTCCCCCTTTTTGACATCATCAGAAAGTAGTACTGATGTCAACAACTCAATTGCAGTAGAAATTGAAGTCAGTTGGGCAGACATAGCAGTCTGGTTGTCCTTAACTTTCCCAAGCCTCTTCTGAATTTCATTAGAGTCCTTAGCTTGCTTCTTGAACATAGAATTGTAGTAAGCTCTATCATTCTTCAGAGTAAGATCTCTCAGACCAACTTCATTCCTCAAAGCAGTGACTTCCTTATGAGACTCATCAAATCTGTTGTGGAGAGATTTAATTTGAATCACAGTAGCCTTTAGACTTGTAAGAATATCAGGATTTGAAATTGTCTTCACAAAATCACCAAGAAAATCAGCAGCCCTCTGTGCTGAAAAGATACAATCTGCAGCAGCCCATCTATTGTAGTACATATCCTGATAATGCTCAGCCGTAGCACGATTGACCTCTCTTTGCTCATCAGAGTTTGCTCGACTATCAGATAACTCCTCTTGTGAATGAGCAGAACTATCATCATCATTATCATTCTCTGCTGTATTTTCTGCAGGAACATTCTCAGCAGTAGTTTCAAAATTACCCTGTGCAGCTTCATCAATAACTTTCTCTGCAACAGGTTCTAGAATCTCAGAGTTTGCAGTTTGCATTAACTCTGCTTCTTTTGTTACAACCTCAACAACAGATTGTTGTAGAGCTTCAAGAATAATATCCTCAGAGATTAACTTGTCAGCAGCCTCTTGTACATTCTCTGCTACATCCTCCAAACTCTGATCAACTTCCTCACCTTGTTCAGAATTAGCATTATTTACTGAAAGAACCTCTATGTGAGAACCCATAGAGTCTTCAATCACTAAGGTGGCTTGATCAGCTTCGACATCCTCAGTATCACAGGTACTGATAGTAGGATGTGCATCTGGAATATCTCCACCAACAAAGAAATCCAGTTTCTCAAGAACTCTGCTGTCAGAATGATCAGCATCTTCCTCAACTACATCATCAGTCTTTGATGTAGGAGCTTCTCTCTCAAAATTCATCATGCCAGCTTCAGCATTTACTCTGTCCTTAGTAGGCACAGGAGTATCAAAAATCTCCTCTTGAAGAACAACTTCAGGAGCTACATTCTCCATAGAAACTCTGTCCATATTGACAGCTTCATCCTCCTGTAACTCAACTTCAAAATTTGCAGCAACTGTTGAAGAAATATTCTCTGCACCAAAGAGATGTGCTGCTACTAATCTCCTTTTTCGCTGATGAAGAGTTTCATCATCAGTGTCACTCTCCTCATTAGCAGCATCAGACTTTGCCCTGTTGGCCCTTCTTTTCTTTAATCTTTTTTTCTGAGGCATATCATCAGTATTTGATACCCCAGCTTCAGCAGTTGATGGATTCACCCTAGCTGATTTAACAGCTCTTACCTTTGACTTCTTTGAGCCTATCTCTCTCATCATACGAACTAACTCAGAATCTCCAACAGAGATTGTGAAAGCATTAAAGTCCTCAAGGCCCAGAGCATCACGAACAGTAGTTGGAGTAACTACAAACTCTTCTCCTTGAAATTCAAAAATTATGGACGGAGACCCAGACTCTCCTCCATTATCATAAGTGCATGTCTGCCAAAAAGTCCTTATTTGAGATGCAGACAGCTTCAATGGTGCGGTGAGAGCAGTTCCAACATCAGAGTTTGACAAGAAATCCTGAATCAAATGAAACGCCTCCGGTGCGTTCTCATTTACCAAAGGAGCAGCATAGTTATTAGGAACAAATTCTAACCCAGAAGCAGTAAACATTGTAGTAGCCATCAGAAAAGTTTAAAAGAAAGACAGAGAAAATTATAGAATGTATGCAGTGAAAGTGTTTGATACAGTGTTTGTGAGTAAAAACTTATGAAAAGATGAAGTGTGTAAAAGAATGAACCGTTTATGTGTAGTAAGTTTAAATAATAACAGTGAAAATTAAAACTGAATCGTTTTAATCATTACTACACACAGCAGGCGTCTTTGAAAAATGTGTGAGTGGGACAGATGTCAAACATGTATTCGCTGACAGCTGTATATAACAACTTCCAATACACACGCGCAGTAAAAATAGCCATAATTACCGCTTTTCACACTGTTCAAAACACTCAACCTCTCTCTCCTCTGTTTAATACAAATTTGAACCGTTTGTACTCATACTCTTTCGAATTTCTAAACAAATGTCTAATCTCAAAATTATAAAATGTCTGAAACAAAGAAATCATTTTAATCATCAGAGATTAAAACAAAATTACCTCGGCGTATTTCTCACAATACATCAGTGTTTACCATTTGTCCTTCTTTGTCAATAAACTCTTTTCTCAAACTGTACAGGTGTGAATAAATGTGTGTGCTATAGCAGAGTTTACCGAAATCAATATTTAGATCATCTCAAAGTGCATAAAATCCACAAACTTAAGCAGTAAAAACTGGTTGCCTAAACTCTCATGTAAAACATAAAATCTGATTTTTATATCTAAACTCTGTATTTTGATATCCTTTCATTTGGATATATCTTTTATTCTTCACCCCCTTTATATATATATATATATATATATATATATATATATATATATATATATATATTTTAATTTTTCCAGTAATCAGTGGTTGGCACTAGTCACCAAAAATCAAAGATTTTAGCCCTTATTTCATACAATAAGTTCCTGGATCTTCCTAGGCACAACATGATCTCAAAGGAATTTGTGCTCTTTTTGGCATCTTTTGATTTGAGGGTGAATTATTTATAATTAATAATCAGAGTTTAGACTTTTCATCAGTTAATGCAATTAATTTATGAGAGAAAATGCAAACAGCTAATACAGACTCAGTGTATAGGATGAATACACTAAGAGATGCTATAAATACAGAGACAGTATCATGCTGTGTTAACTTCCTGCACATTTGAGATCAGAATCTATACAACTCTTAAGGATTCATAATTACTTACTGAGAATTATGCTTTATACAAATTTCTTCATCGGTCCATATGTTTCAGACAAAATTACAATCAGAGTATAGCATTAGACTGTAACTATCAGAGTATGACCAACACTTTATGACTAACAGAGTTTAGCATCAGAGTTTACTTTCAGAGTTTATGGCACTGGTACTCATAACAGTTAATACATGCAAGGAATCATGAGCATAAAAATCAAACATGTATAGTTTTTGAGTCTAACCCGTATCTCTAGTCAAAACCAGAGATCATTCCAAGTTCATTTACCAATCTTGTAAAAATAGCTTCACTCAAAGGTTTGGTGAAGATATCTGCAAGTTGTTGGTCTGTAGACACAAAATGAAGCTCAATATCTCCTTCTTCCACATGTTCCCTGATAAAATGATACCTTATGCGGATGTGCTTGGTCATGGAGTGCTGTACTGGGTTACCTGTCATAGCAATAGCACTTTGGTTATCACAATAAATAGGTATTTTAGAGTACCTTAACCCATAATCCAGCAACTGATTCTTCATCCACAGAATCTGTGCACAACAGCTACCAGCAGCTATATACTCTGCTTCTGCAGTGGATGTAGAAATTGATTTCTGTATTTTGCTATACCAAGAAACCAATCTGTCACCTAAGAATTGACAGCTTCCACTTGTACTTTTTCTGTCTATCTTACAGCCTGCAAAATCTGCATCAGAGTAACCAATTAGCTTAAACTCTGATTCTCTAGGATACCACAAACCCAAGGTTATGGTTCCTTTGAGATATTTGAAAATCCTTTTTACAGCTGTTAGATGAGGCTCTCTGGGATCTGCTTGAAATCTTGCACAAAGACATGTGGCATACATGATATCAGGTCTACTTGCTGTGAGATACAGAAGAGACCCTATCATGCCTCTATAGGTTGTCATATCCACTGTAGCACCTGTGTCTTTGTCTAGCTTTGTTGCTGTAGCCATGGGAGTTGTAGCAGATGAACTATCAAGCATACCAAATTTCTTTAGAAGATTTCTGGTATACTTTGCTTGATTGATAAAAATCCCATCATCTGTTTGCTTGACCTGTAAGCCTAGAAAATAACTAAGCTCTCCCATCATGCTCATTTGATACCTGGACTGCATAAGCTTTGCAAACTTCTTACAAAGTTTGTCATTAGTAGATCCAAAAATAATATCATCTACATAAATTTGAACTAAAAGCAAATCATCACCAGTATTAAAATAAAACAAAGTTTTATCAATTGTACCTCTTGTGAACCCACTTTCTAAAAGAAATTGAGCAAGAGTTTCATACCATGCTCTTGGTGCTTGCTTTAGTCCATATAATGCCTTGTCAAGCCTGTAGACATAATCTGGATGCTTGGGATCCACAAATCCTGGTGGTTGTTCAACAAACACTTCTTCTTCAAGCTTCCCATTGAGAAAAGCACTTTTTACATCCATCTGAAAGACTTTAAACTTCTTGTGTGCAGCATAGGCCAGAAAAATTCTTATAGCTTCCAATCTTGCAACTGGAGCAAAGGTTTCATCATAATCAATTCCTTCCTGTTGTGAATAACCTTTAGCCACAAGTCTAGCCTTGTTTCTTGTAATCACACCTTCACTGTCAGTCTTGTTTCTGAAAACCCATTTTGTACCTACAATTGATCTATTCTTTGGTCTAGGTACAAGTGTCCAGACTTCATTTCTTTCAAATTCATTTAACTCTTCTTGCATTGCTGTTATCCAGTTTGCATCTTGAAGAGCTTCTTCCACTTTCTTTGGTTCTGTTTGAGACAAGAAAGCATGATACAGGCATTCATTTGTAGTAGCACTTCTAGTTCTTACACTAGCATCAGGATCTCCAATTATGAGATCAGGTGTGTGTGCCTGTGTCCACTTTCTTGCTGTTGGTAAGTGGTTTCTTGCATCATTATTGAATCCTCCCCCTTGATCCATGCTCTCCTGATTCATATGTTGACTTTCTGCAGCATCTGAGGCTCTCCCTGAATTGGATGGCTCAGAGTTTAAACTGTCAGAGTTTGAATCAGTTTCCTCAACTGACTCACTTGCTGTGTCTTGTTGAGCTTCTTCACGCTCCCCCTCAACTGGTTCTCTATTTTGTTCAATTTGAGAATTTCCAGTTTTTCCAGAATTTACCAGTAGAGGTTCAGAGTATGTTTCGTCAGAGTTTGTCAGAACCGCTTCATCAGAGTTTGTCGGTACTGCTTCATCAGAGTTTACATCATCAGAAAATAAACCTTCATTTTCAAAGCGCAGTTGATCATATTCATCTAAGTCATCAAGTCCAGTTATTTTCTTGTCATCAAATGACACATGTATAGACTCCATGATCACTTTAGTTCTCAGATTGTAAACTCTGAATGCTTTTGTTGACACTGGATAGCCAACAAAGATTCCTTCATCAGCTTTTAACTCGAACTTAGTCAACTGTTCAGGATGAGTCTTCAAGACAAAGCATTTGCATCCAAATATATGAAAATATTTCAAATTTGGCTTCTTATTTTTCACCATTTCATATGGTGTTTTCCCATGCTTGTTAATCAGTGTAGCATTTTGAGTAAAGCAAGCAGTTTGAACAGCTTCTGCCCAGAAATAAGTTGGCAATTTTGCTTCGTCAAGCATAGTTCTGGCAGCTTCGATTAGAGTTCTGTTCTTTCTTTCAACTACATCATTCTGCTGTGGTGTGCCAGGTGCAGAAAATTCTTGTTTCACTCCTCTTTCCTTGCAGAAAGCTTCCACTATTGAGTTTCTGAATTCAGTTCCATTATCACTCCTTATTATTTTGACTTTGTACTGTGATCCTTTGTCCAGTAGATTTACATGATCCATCAGAGTTTGAGCAGTTTCATCCTTCTTTGATAAGAAATACACCCATGTATATCTAGTATATTCATCAACAATTACTAAAGCATATTTCTTTCTGCCCATAGACATCACATTCACTGGTCCAAAGAGATCAACATGTAGAAGATGATAAGGTTCGACTACTGAAGATTCAGATTTGCTCTTGAAAGATGACTTCATTTGCTTGGCCTTTTGACAAGAATCACATAGGCCATCTAAGCTAAGTATTGACTTGGGAAGTCCCCTTACAAGATCCTTTCTTATTAGCTCATTAATGTTGTTCAAATTGAGATGAGAGAGCTTCTTATGCCAGTTCCAACTCTCTTCATTTGACATTCTTGCAGTCAGACACACTGTTTTTCCATCAGAGTTTGTTATCAAACTTGCTTCATAAATGTTGTTGTGCCTGTGTCCAACTAGAACAACTTTTCCAGTAGATTTACTGATAACTTCACAGTATTCAGTATGAAAATCTGTAATATCCGTGAATTTTATTATTTGATTAAATGATATATTTAATCTAAAATATGTATTTTGGAATATTGGAATATTATTATATGATATTTAGTGTGTGATTATGTGCTAAATGGTGAGTCGGAAGCCCCTTTCAAAAATTTCGTCATTTGGAATTTTCTTCAAATTTGAGCCGTTTTGATAATTCAAGAGCCCCGTTGAAATTTCGTACATTCATTTTTAATTCTTCGTCTTTCGTATTCGAATCGTTATCGAAAGGGTTATGGGATTCTATTTAACCCTACCTATTTGATTCTGCAAATTAATTTCAATTTTTGATCCGAAAAAGGAAAAATCGTTCCGAACCCTAATTGCTTAAGGGGACGGATTTATCGTTCTATATCAATATTGAAGTTGTTATAGCCCTAGTATTCTTGAGCATTAGTTATATAATGATATATATCAATTTGGATAATCATCAACCTTTTTAACCCCTTATTTTTAGTAAAACGTGTTTTTGACCTAATTAGGGTTTTTAAACGATCTAACGAATCAATATCGATCCAAAAATGTTATTTGGGGTATTATTTTTCCAGAAATATAAAAAGACCAATCAGACTTCATAACCCTAGCAATTCTTCAGAAATTACTCAAAAATATTCGAAATTCCCAAAAATTATTTTGTGTTCTTGATCTTCAATCAATTCGTTCTAAGGGTTATTGAAGTCCAAATTTGAAGTTCTTATACTCAAATCAAAGCCCCAAAAATCTAGTTTCAGAATCTTCCAACCTCATCATCATCTGGTAAGTATTCGATTTTATATTGATTTTACAAGTTTCGAATTAAAATTAGGGTTCTTAATTAATTTGGGGATTTTCATTCTGTTGATTCTCCGTTCAATTGGTTGCTTCTAACATGTTCCTAGGGTTCTAATTAGCAAGAATCCATGCTTTAATTTCATGTTTAAGTTCAATTTAGTCGGGTTTGATTTTCGGGTTTTGACCCGATTTCTTCTTTCGATTCGTACGTTCTTGATATTGATCTGACATTGTTTTTGATAAAGGGCTTTGATTGTATGAGTTATAAGCTTTATTTTGGTATATTAATCTTTGAGTTTCATGTAGGATTTAAGTAGATCGGGTTTCCGGCCGAGGTCGTCGCCGGCGAGTTCTTTGAATGAATTCTGGGCACGATTCCGGCATGGGACAGATGTGTGTGTATGTGGGTTGTGTTTGTCTTGCAAAAGCGAACAAAAGCCCTATGGTTTGGTTTTGTTTTGATCGGAAACGGCGAAGTCCGGCCACCGGACGCCGGCCGGATTCTGGAAAACCCAGATTCCGGCGGGTTGTTCTTGGTGACCCGGATTCGTTCTTCCCGACCCGTTTACCCGATTTTTCGACCCGGTTTCAATCTTCAAAACCCTAATTCATTTTCAGAAAACTGTTTTTGAATTTATTTTTAAATTTAATTCGAAAATAGTTTAAAAACTTTAAAAATTCATATTTTTATTTTAAAAATATATTTTAATATCAGAAAAATTCTGATAAATTATATTTATTATTTTAAATCCGAAAATTGATTAAACTTAATTATTTTAATTATTTTTAATTAATAATTAATTTATTAATTAATTGGTTAATTCTTTTAATCAATTAATTCTTAAAAATTAATTATTAATTAGATTTAATTAATTAAAAATTCAGTTTAATTATTTTCAAGCCTATTTATTTATTTAAAAATAGTTTGAGCATTTAAAGAGTGTCAATTAATTTTATTAATTGATTTATTTTCATTTAAATGTTTATATTGGATTTAAAAATCCGATTTTTGATTTAAAAATTAGTAATGACTTATTAAAAATTCAAATGAGTTTCAGACGATGTTTTAAAAATATTTATAAGTGCTATATGGTTCATATTAATTGTGTGTTGTGTTTTATAGTCTGTATATGCCCGTGCTAGGGCAAACATCTGAGTTTTAAATATCGTAAATTATACCGGACGTCCGATACGTAACCGGTTACTTGTTTAATTGTGATTATTGATTGAATAAGTGTCGAGAGTAGAACGAGAATAGTTAGACTTATTGTGATGAGTTGTTTAATTATAGAATCGAGTTCCCGGAGCAAGGGAAAGGGGAAAGTAGAGTGAGCAGAGTCGATCCGACAGCAGCTTAGACCAGGCAAGTATCTGTGCCTTTACTTGTGATAAAAATTATTATTGTCTTGATTACTTGAATACCGTTATCCCCAGAACAATTCAAATTATCCATCTTTTAACCGCATTTGGACAACTGATTCCATTTCCTTAGAAATTCTTGATTCTTTGATTTGATCTGCATCGGAAACCCTTATTTCCAATTTACTTGATTATTGTTTACCACCTATTGTTGCTATTTATCATCCTTTGATTATCATTGACAACCTTTGATTATTTGACTTCCATCTTGACTACCAATTACGGTTATTGATTAACGATTACCAATATTGATTCCCTTATTGAATGAGTACACTGTACCATTGAAATTACTCCATGATTATTTCTCGACCTTCACTTGATACTGAACAGTTGAAACTCTTTTGCAATTACTATACATTCAGTTTATCTTATTGAGCATGTTATTGTTTATACCCTATTATAGAATTGGCATGTGTTTTTAAAAATGGACCAGTAATTGGTCGGAATAACTTAAGGCCCAGATTGGCCTGGGATCCAGTAGAGGACTATGACATGAGCTAGTCCGGGGTTGATGCGTGGCTGGCCAGCAGCACAACCTTTGATTTGAATAAAATGTATAAGCCAAATTCTAATTCTTTACTTCAATCATTATTGATACAAAGCATGTGTTAGCTAAATATTGTTGATTCTGATATCTTAAATTCATATCCTTACAACTGTGATAGAAATGATTCGTTGATGTTTGCTGAGCAATTTTGGCTCACTCTTGCTTGTTGTTTTCTAACCCTATTCCAGTGAAGCGAGAGTATGAGTTGGCATAACGTGACCGATAGTTCACCAGCAGTCAGGAGAGCCCCTCGAGTCACTGTTATTGGCAGGGTAGTTGTTGTTTTGCTTTTCTAGATTTAATGTCTAGATTTGAACTTTAGTTGTGATGTAATAACTCTGATAAAACTGGTTTGTAATAATAAAAGATTGTAGTAGCTTGTGTTCATTGCCATAATCTGGATGCGGTCTTGGTCAAGGGGTAATTGTGTCTTTATATATATTATATATTATGCATGTGTTAATTAGTATTCCGTTGGTCGGATGACTCCTCAAATCTGTACCCCGGGTTTGGAGGGCGTCACAGTTGGGTAATTGGTCGGAATAACTTAAGGCCCAGATTGGCCTGGGATCCAGTAGAGGACTATGACATGAGCTAGTCCGGGGTTGATGCGTGGCTGGCCAGCAGCACAACCTTTGATTTGAATAAAATGTATAAGCCAAATTCTAATTCTTTACTTCAATCATTATTGATACAAAGCATGTGTTAGCTAAATATTGTTGATTCTGATATCTTAAATTCATATCCTTACAACTGTGATAGAAATGATTCGTTGATGTTTGCTGAGCAATTTTGGCTCACTCTTGCTTGTTGTTTTCTAACCCTATTCCAGTGAAGCGAGAGTATGAGTTGGCATAACGTGACCGATAGTTCACCAGCAGTCAGGAGAGCCCCTCGAGTCACTGTTATTGGCAGGGTAGTTGTTGTTTTGCTTTTCTAGATTTAATGTCTAGATTTGAACTTTAGTTGTGATGTAATAACTCTGATAAAACTGGTTTGTAATAATAAAAGATTGTAGTAGCTTGTGTTCATTGCCATAATCTGGATGCGGTCTTGGTCAAGGGGTAATTGTGTCTTTATATATATTATATATTATGCATGTGTTAATTAGTATTCCGTTGGTCGGATGACTCCTCAAATCTGTACCCCGGGTTTGGAGGGCGTCACAGTTGGTATCAGAGCAACAGGTTATGGCATTTGAAACAAGTTAGGACTTAGGGTCCAGGATAACATAGAGAGTTAGGAATTTACGTAAGGATATTAGGAGGTCAACTAGGGATATTACGCGTAGTAATTAAATGTGGTTATAATTGCAGCCCCCTAGTTCTAGTTCAGACTCAGACCCTTCCGAGGATACGATAGCAGAGATACCTACACCCGTTGAGAGAGCAGGACCGTCTCGGCCAGTGCGATATCAGCCTAGGCATCAGGACCCAGTAGTCAGGAGAGATCAGATACCTTGTCCTATTCCACTCCGACAAGTAGCCCCAGCACCAGCATCTCAGGCATCAGTTTGTGGGCCTTTGTATCAGTTATGTGAGCCACCAGTTCCACACCATGTGTATCAGAGGGTGAGAAGAGAGAAGGATTTCCTTTATGGACAGGTTATGGAGATGGGTAGGATTCGTTCGATCGAGGCAGCCGCTGTCAGAGAGAGAGACAGACTTAGAGATCATATGAGAGACATTCAGATGAGGTTTAGGGTTACGAGGACTTTGGTTGAGACTCGATTGCATGGATTAGCTTCTAGTCGAGAGGGAGAGACAGTAGCAGGGATGAGACAGATTTTGGATTATGCGATGAGTGAGATTGCAGAGGTTTCAGGACCCCCGTTATGGCCGGCAGGAGCAGGTGATCTGTGAGCAGGTATCGGTAGTAGACAGATGTGACATGGATGTATGGTTCTAGATAGTTAGTATATAGATGCATATTGTAGAATCAGCAGTGCACCGGGCTTATAGGAACGCCTCGGGTTGTTGTTGCATTTTTGTTGTTGTATTGCTGGTCGGCAGTTATGGTTCAGCCATGATATATTTTCTTTTGAAGCGTTCTACGCTTGTACTAACTCTATCTATATATATATGATAAACCTCTTTTATAGAACTGTATTTATTCCCCTGTCATTCATTTCCAGCATCATAACTGTTATTCTACTTATTGCAACGAGTGTATCCATACACCGTTGAGAAGATCTGTAAACCTTCGAGATATCAATTGTGATCCTTCCTTCTCTTATATGAACCGTTTGATTAAGCCAATTATTGTTTATTCATCAGCGATATGGCTCCTAGACGACAAACCCGTTCAACTGATACTTCTGACCAAGAAGGTCAACAAAATACACCTCCCACGGGCCGTGTGGACCCGATGGTAATCCAGTTGTTAAATACCCTTACTCAACAGACTGCCGCATTAGCACAGCAGCAACGTGCATTTCAGCAACAGCTCTTAGAACAGCAGCAACAGCATCAGCAACATCAGCATCAGCAGCATCAACAACAGCACCAGCAAGCAGCACCGGCAGTTACGTTCAAATCTTTCCAGGCAGCAAAACCTCCAGAATTTAAAGGATCAGCAGACCCTGTAGAGGCTAAGGCATGGTTGAAAGAGATGGAAAAGGCTTTTGCCTTGATAGAGGTGACAGAGGATAAGAAGACAGAGTATGCAAGCTATTTTCTGAAGAATGAGGCTAGTTATTGGTGGGAAACGAGTAGGGCTATGGAGCCCGAGGGATTGATTACGTGGGCAAGATTCACAGAGTTGTTTTTGGAAAGGTATTTTCCGGACTATATGAGAGATCAGATGGAATTGAAGTTTTTGGAATTAAAGCAGGGAAGCATGACAGTGCCCCAATATGAAACAAGGTTTACGGAGTTGTCAAGGTTTGTTCCAACCTATGTGGATACGGAAAAGAAGAAGGCCAAGAGGTTCCAGCAGGGACTGAGGTCTTGGATTCGTAGTAAGTTAGCTGTATTGGAGTTGGACACCTATGCAGCGGTGGTCCAAAAGGCAATGATTGCAGAGGCAGAGAGTGATTCTTACATGAAAGAGAGGGAGAACAAGAAAAGGAAAGCAGGGATACCCGATAAGGGACAGCAGCAGGGAAGTTTTCAAGGGCAAGCAAATAAGAAGCTGGGATTTCAGCACGGAAGGAATACAAGTTTCAGGAAACCAGACACCGGAAGCGTAGGACAAGATAACCGTCTACTAACCGGCAGTCAGCAGGGACTTTCTAGACCCCCACTACCAGAATGCAAGACATGCGGGAAGCGACATCTAGGGATATGCCATCGATTGAATGTCACATGCTTTAAATGCAATCAGAAGGGACATTATTCCCGGGATTGCAAGATAGGCATCGTGTGTCATCGGTGTAAGAAACCAGTTCACATGATTAAGGACTGCAGAGCACCAGCAACCGTGAACAATATGATTCGGGCAATTGAAGCACCCCCAGTTATTAACGTCCAGCCGTTAGCCAGGACCTACAATATGTCAATGGGAGAAGCAGTGAGAGATTCCGACGTGGTGGCAGGTACACTTCTAGTAAATTCTATTCCTGCACAAGTGTTAATAGATTCGGGAGCGACGAAGTCTTTTATTTCTGAGACGTTTGCTCGTAGATTGAATTGCGTAACGAAACCTTTAAGTGGAGTGTTGACTATAGAGATAGCTAATCAGGATCGTATCGCGGTCAGTTCATATTATCCCCGTTGTGAGATAGAGATTTTGGGAAATCGTTTTTATGTTGACTTGTTACCTTTTAAGTTAGGTGAATTTGATGTGATATTAGGGATGGATTGGTTGACTGAGCATGATGCAAGTATTGATTGTAAGAATAAGAGGGTTACTTTGATTACCCTAGAAAAGAAAGAGATAATATTTAGAGGAGAGAAACAAAGAAAGAGGTTCCTGACAATGATTCAGGCTAAGAGGTTATTAAGGCAAGGTTGTGAGGCGTATCTAGCTTATGTGATAGATATAGATAAGGAAGTTTCTAAGTTAGAAGATATTCCAGTCGTAAATGAGTTTCCAGATGTTTTTCCGGAAGAATTACCAGGTTTACCTCCAGATAGAGAGATTGAATTTGCGATAGACTTAGTACCAGGCGCGGAGCCAGTATCGAAGGCCCCTTACAGAATGACACCAGTGGAGATGAAGGAATTGGCTGATCAACTGCAAGATTTGCTAGAAAAAGGAATTATTAGACCCAGCGTTTCACCGTGGGGAGCACCAGTACTGTTTGTCAAGAAAAAGGATGGAAGCATGAGATTGTGTATAGACTATCGGGAGTTGAACAAGCTGACCATTAAGAACAAGTATCCGTTACCTCGAATAGATGATCTGTTTGACCAGCTGAAGGGAGCGGTACATTTTTCAAAGATCGACCTACGGTCAGGATATCACCAATTGAAGATTAGACTAGACGACATACCGAAGACAGCCTTTCGAACAAGGTATGGGCACTATGAATTTTTAGTAATGGCGTTTGGACTAACGAATGCACCCGCAGCTTTTATGGATCTAATGAACAGGATTTTCAAGAGATATTTGGACAAGTTTGTAGTGGTATTCATCGACGACATCTTGATATACTCGAGGACAGAAGAAGAGCATGCAGACCAGTTGTGAATTGTGTTAGAAACGTTGAGACAAGAAGGACTATACGCGAAGTTTTCCAAGTGTGAATTCTGGTTGAAAGAAGTTCATTTCTTAGGACACGTGGTGAGCAGCGAAGGCATCAAAGTGGACCCAGCAAAGATAGAGGCAGTGAAAGATTGGGAGAGACCAAGGACACCGACTGAAGTCAGAAGTTTCTTGGGATTAGCCGGATACTACCGGAGATTTGTGCAAGATTTTGCGAAGATAGCTACTCCAATGACCAAGCTGACAAGGAAAAGCGAGCGATTCATATGGAACGAAAAATGCGAAGAAGGCTTCCAAGAGTTAAAGAAAAGACTAACTACGGCACCGGTATTGATGTTACCAGACGATCAAGGTCATTTCGTAATCTATAGTGATGCGTCGTACAAAGGATTAGGATGCGTACTTATGCAACATGACAAGGTGATTGCTTATGCGTCAAGACAGTTGAGACCCCACGAACAGAAGTACCCTACACACGATTTGGAGTTAGCAGCTATTGTGTTTGCTTTGAAGATATGGAGACACTACTTGTATGGAGAAAGATGTGAAATTTACACCGATCACAAAAGTTTGAAGTATATCTTTACTCAGAAAGAGCTGAACATGAGGCAACGAAGATGGTTAGAACTAATCAAGGACTACGACGTTTCTATTAACTATCATCCCGGCAAGGCAAATGTGGTAGCAGATGCATTGAGCAGAAAAGAGAGATTAAATACACTAATGATGACCAAAGAGTTATACAAGGAATTTGAGAAGTTAGAAATTGAAGTAATTAATCCGAAGAACGCGACGGAAATGATTTATACCATGACGTTTCAACCTGAATTGTTGGAGAAGATACGAAAATGCCAAGAGCAAGTTATGAACGACGATGTGAGTAAAATGACAGGTGAGGAAATATGTAGCCAACCGGACGACAAAGGGATCTTGAGATTTGCTTCTCGGATATGGATACCTAACGTAACGGAACTGAAAAGTGAGATTCTGCACGAAGCACATAACTCGAAGTATTCAATTCATCCAGGGAGTACGAAGATGTATCGAGATCTTAAGACGAACTTTTGGTGGCCAGATATGAAGAGAGAGATTGCGGAATGGGTAAGTAAATGCTTTACGTGTCAAAGAGTTAAGGCGGAACATCAGAGACCAAGTGGATTACTTCAACCATTGGAGATTCCCGAATGGAAGTGGGAACACATTGCGATGGACTTTGTAGTAGGATTGCCTAGAACAAAAGCTAACCATGATGCCATCTGGGTTGTCGTGGATCGATTGACGAAATCTGCGCATTTTCTTCCGATTAACGAGAGATTCTCGCTGGATAAGTTAGTTCATATTTACATAAAAGAAATCGTAGTACGACATGGAGTTCCAGTATCGATAGTGTCTGATAGAGACCCTCGATTCAATTCAAGATTTTGGAGGAGTTTTCAAGAGTGTTTGGGCACCGAGTTGAGAATGAGTACGGCTTATCATCCGCAGACGGACGGTCAAAGCGAAAGGACAATTCAGACTATTGAAGATATGCTTAGGACATGTGCACTTGATTTTGAAGGCAGTTGGGACGATAATCTACCCTTGGTGGAATTTTCATATAATAATAGTTTTCACGCGAGCATCAGAATGCCACCTTACGAAGCTTGTTATGGACGAAAGTGTCGATCTCCAGTATATTGGGAAGAAGTTGGTGAACGGAAAATGATAGGACCAGAACTAGTACAACGAACAAAAGAAGTGATTCAATTGATTCAGAGAAGATTGATAACAGCTCAAGACCGACAGAAAAAGTATGCGGATCTAGCCAGAAAGGATGTGGGATTCGAAGAAGGAGAGCAAGTGTTACTAAAGGTTTCACCATGGAAAGGATTAGTTAGATTTGGAAAGAAAGGGAAGTTGAGTCCGAGATATGTTGGGCCGTTTGAGATTTTGAAGAAGGTGGGCGAAGTAGCTTACGAGTTGGCATTGCCACCGCATATGCAGCACGTTCATAATGTATTTCATGTATCTATGCTTAAGAAGTATCGACCAGATTCGAATCATGTAATAGAGTATGAACCAATAGAGGTCCAGGCAGATTTATCATATGTAGAACGACCAATTCAGATAGTGGATCGTAAGGAGAAAGTACTAAGGAATAAGACAGTAGCGTTAGTGAGAGTTTTGTGGAGGAATCCTAAAGTAGAAGAGTCTACCTGGGAGTTAGAGAGTGAGATGTTAGAGAAGTATCCCCAGTTGTTTCCTTGATCTGATTCTGAGGACAGAATCCTATTAAGGGGGGAAGGATGTAATATCCGTGAATTTTATTATTTGATTAAATGATATATTTAATCTAAAATATGTATTTTGGAATATTGGAATATTATTATATGATATTTAGTGTGTGATTATGTGCTAAATGGTGAGTCGGAAGCCCCTTTCAAAAATTTCGTCATTTGGAATTTTCTTCAAATTTGAGCCGTTTTGATAATTCAAGAGCCCCGTTGAAATTTCGTACATTCATTTTTAATTCTTCGTCTTTCGTATTCGAATCGTTATCGAAAGGGTTATGGGATTCTATTTAACCCTACCTATTTGATTCTGCAAATTAATTTCAATTTTTGATCCGAAAAAGGAAAAATCGTTCCGAACCCTAATTGCTTAAGGGGACGGATTTATCGTTCTATATCAATATTGAAGTTGTTATAGCCCTAGTATTCTTGAGCATTAGTTATATAATGATATATATCAATTTGGATAATCATCAACCTTTTTAACCCCTTATTTTTAGTAAAACGTGTTTTTGACCTAATTAGGGTTTTTAAACGATCTAACGAATCAATATCGATCCAAAAATGTTATTTGGGGTATTATTTTTCCAGAAATATAAAAAGACCAATCAGACTTCATAACCCTAGCAATTCTTCAGAAATTACTCAAAAATATTCGAAATTCCCAAAAATTATTTTGTGTTCTTGATCTTCAATCAATTCGTTCTAAGGGTTATTGAAGTCCAAATTTGAAGTTCTTATACTCAAATCAAAGCCCCAAAAATCTAGTTTCAGAATCTTCCAACCTCATCATCATCTGGTAAGTATTCGATTTTATATTGATTTTACAAGTTTCGAATTAAAATTAGGGTTCTTAATTAATTTGGGGATTTTCATTCTGTTGATTCTCCGTTCAATTGGTTGCTTCTAACATGTTCCTAGGGTTCTAATTAGCAAGAATCCATGCTTTAATTTCATGTTTAAGTTCAATTTAGTCGGGTTTGATTTTCGGGTTTTGACCCGATTTCTTCTTTCGATTCGTACGTTCTTGATATTGATCTGACATTGTTTTTGATAAAGGGCTTTGATTGTATGAGTTATAAGCTTTATTTTGGTATATTAATCTTTGAGTTTCATGTAGGATTTAAGTAGATCGGGTTTCCGGCCGAGGTCGTCGCCGGCGAGTTCTTTGAATGAATTCTGGGCACGATTCCGGCATGGGACAGATGTGTGTGTATGTGGGTTGTGTTTGTCTTGCAAAAGCGAACAAAAGCCCTATGGTTTGGTTTTGTTTTGATCGGAAACGGCGAAGTCCGGCCACCGGACGCCGGCCGGATTCTGGAAAACCCAGATTCCGGCGGGTTGTTCTTGGTGACCCGGATTCGTTCTTCCCGACCCGTTTACCCGATTTTTCGACCCGGTTTCAATCTTCAAAACCCTAATTCATTTTCAGAAAACTGTTTTTGAATTTATTTTTAAATTTAATTCGAAAATAGTTTAAAAACTTTAAAAATTCATATTTTTATTTTAAAAATATATTTTAATATCAGAAAAATTCTGATAAATTATATTTATTATTTTAAATCCGAAAATTGATTAAACTTAATTATTTTAATTATTTTTAATTAATAATTAATTTATTAATTAATTGGTTAATTCTTTTAATCAATTAATTCTTAAAAATTAATTATTAATTAGATTTAATTAATTAAAAATTCAGTTTAATTATTTTCAAGCCTATTTATTTATTTAAAAATAGTTTGAGCATTTAAAGAGTGTCAATTAATTTTATTAATTGATTTATTTTCATTTAAATGTTTATATTGGATTTAAAAATCCGATTTTTGATTTAAAAATTAGTAATGACTTATTAAAAATTCAAATGAGTTTCAGACGATGTTTTAAAAATATTTATAAGTGCTATATGGTTCATATTAATTGTGTGTTGTGTTTTATAGTCTGTATATGCCCGTGCTAGGGCAAACATCTGAGTTTTAAATATCGTAAATTATACCGGACGTCCGATACGTAACCGGTTACTTGTTTAATTGTGATTATTGATTGAATAAGTGTCGAGAGTAGAACGAGAATAGTTAGACTTATTGTGATGAGTTGTTTAATTATAGAATCGAGTTCCCGGAGCAAGGGAAAGGGGAAAGTAGAGTGAGCAGAGTCGATCCGACAGCAGCTTAGACCAGGCAAGTATCTGTGCCTTTACTTGTGATAAAAATTATTATTGTCTTGATTACTTGAATACCGTTATCCCCAGAACAATTCAAATTATCCATCTTTTAACCGCATTTGGACAACTGATTCCATTTCCTTAGAAATTCTTGATTCTTTGATTTGATCTGCATCGGAAACCCTTATTTCCAATTTACTTGATTATTGTTTACCACCTATTGTTGCTATTTATCATCCTTTGATTATCATTGACAACCTTTGATTATTTGACTTCCATCTTGACTACCAATTACGGTTATTGATTAACGATTACCAATATTGATTCCCTTATTGAATGAGTACACTGTACCATTGAAATTACTCCATGATTATTTCTCGACCTTCACTTGATACTGAACAGTTGAAACTCTTTTGCAATTACTATACATTCAGTTTATCTTATTGAGCATGTTATTGTTTATACCCTATTATAGAATTGGCATGTGTTTTTAAAAATGGACCAGTAATTGGTCGGAATAACTTAAGGCCCAGATTGGCCTGGGATCCAGTAGAGGACTATGACATGAGCTAGTCCGGGGTTGATGCGTGGCTGGCCAGCAGCACAACCTTTGATTTGAATAAAATGTATAAGCCAAATTCTAATTCTTTACTTCAATCATTATTGATACAAAGCATGTGTTAGCTAAATATTGTTGATTCTGATATCTTAAATTCATATCCTTACAACTGTGATAGAAATGATTCGTTGATGTTTGCTGAGCAATTTTGGCTCACTCTTGCTTGTTGTTTTCTAACCCTATTCCAGTGAAGCGAGAGTATGAGTTGGCATAACGTGACCGATAGTTCACCAGCAGTCAGGAGAGCCCCTCGAGTCACTGTTATTGGCAGGGTAGTTGTTGTTTTGCTTTTCTAGATTTAATGTCTAGATTTGAACTTTAGTTGTGATGTAATAACTCTGATAAAACTGGTTTGTAATAATAAAAGATTGTAGTAGCTTGTGTTCATTGCCATAATCTGGATGCAGTCTTGGTCAAGGGGTAATTGTGTCTTTATATATATTATATATTATGCATGTGTTAATTAGTATTCCGTTGGTCGGATGACTCCTCAAATCTGTACCCCGGGTTTGGAGGGCGTCACAAAATCTACATGGTTTCCTCTATCACAGATTTGACTCACAGATAGCAGATTATGCTTGAGTCCTGAGACTAGAGCTACGTTTGTTATGATGACACTTCCAAGATTTATATTGCCATATCCCAGAGTAAGTCCTATGTTGCCATCTCCATAGGATACCTTTGGGCCAGCTTTCTCCTCAAAATCTGATAGCAGGGCTTTATTTTCAGTCATGTGTCCTGAGCATCCACTGTCCAAGATAAGGGTGCTCTCTTTTATGCCCTGCAATCACAAACAAACACTAAGTGTTAGTTTTAAGGACCCAGACTTGCTTGGATCCTTTGTCTTTCTTAACAGTGTTAGCTTTTGCAGCAGAATCACTATCAACAGAGTTTAAACTAACATTGTCAGACTTTACACTTGCAGAGTTTGCCCTAACCCACTTCAAGTTGGGCTTTGGCTCATAATAGTTATGATAAATAGCATGATAACTCTTACAAGTATAAATAGAATGCCAAGTGCTCCCACAGTGTGTGCATAAAGTCTGTGGTTTAACCCTTACATAATCATTCTTTACTCCTGATTTAGAAGGTAAAGAATTAATATCTTTGTTCTTATTGCAAAATCTAGCAAGATGGTTAGAACTACCACAGTTATAACATGTTTTCCTTGGAGCAGCAGCATTAGGCAAATGATTATTTCTTTTATTTATGCCTATCTTTCCATTCCTATTCTTTTTGGACCCTTTTGGTTTCATGGCAGACTTTACCTCTTTTAGCTTATGATTGAACTGTTTTCCTGTCATTAAACCAACATTAACCTGTTTTTCACAGATTTTTATTGGTTTTCTAACAGCTTCTATTTCCATTAGATTTTCTGTTATAATATTTTCCTGTCTTTCACAGGTTTCATCTGATTCCATATCAGCTTCTCTTACTACAACAGATTTTAACTTAGTGGACTCTGGAACAAATTTCACAGGTTTAAGTTGTGGTTTAACCTTAACCTTGTCTTTAAACCTAAGTTCATCATTTTCACAATAACCTAAACCTACAGAATCTGTTTGAAACACTTGATGAGTGTCTCTTCCAGAGTTTGTCCAAGTCTTGATTATTTTTCTTTCTTTTTCTAGATCAGATTCTAGTTGCCTATATCTTTTGAGCAACTCCTGTTCAACATAAACAACATCATCTCTTTCTTTTTGAATCTGCTTCATATTTTCAAGTTCTCCTTCAAGAAACTTGTTTCTATCTTTAAGACTAAGATTCTCAGATTTAATTCTCTCATTCTCTAAAGTCTGATCCCTATAACTAACATGTACGCTTTTCAGATATACTCTTAACTCAGATATATTATCAGTATCATAAGCATAAGTAGTTAGGGGTACCTTATTTTCAGATGATTCAGTCTCATCTTTGACAGTTGCCATAAGCGCATAATTTACTCCATCATCAGAGTTTGAAGTATCTGCCCAGTCTTTGCCTTTAGAGATGAGTGCTTTCTCAGATTTGCCTTTCTTGCACTCTGGAGCATAGTGACCCATCTCCTTACACTTGTAGCACTGGATTTCAGATTTATCCTTCTTGCCAGACTTGGTCTCCCTTCCATCAGACTTTCTAAAACCTTTCCTTTCAGAGTTTGAATCTTTCCTTGAGAATCTCTTTCCTTTCTTAAAGTTCTTGAATCCCATCTTCTTGAAAGTCTTCACCATCAATGCAGCCATTTGCATCATCTCTTCTTCATCATCCTCAGAGTCAGAAGCTTCATCAGAGTTTGAGTCATCATCAGAGTTTGATGACTCACTCTCAGATTTAATGACTAAAGCCTTTCCCTTGGCTCTCTTCCTTGATGATTCTTTCTTGATGGGCTTCTCCTCAACTTTGAGAGCAACAGATTTTGTCTTCTTGCTTGATCTTCTGTTTCTTTGTTCTATTTCCAATTCATGAGTTTTCAGTAACCCATAAATCTCATCAAGTTCAGTTTCAGCAAGTTCGTAATTATCTCTTATAGTTGTTGTCTTCAAATCCCATCTTTCAGGTAAAGATAAGAGAAATTTGAGATTTGATTCTTCAAGATCATATTCTTTATCAACTAGAGATAAATCATTCAGCAGTTTACAGAATCTGTCATATGTCTCAGTCAAGGTTTCATTGGCTCTTGAATCAAAGTGCTCATACTCCTGAGTGAGTATTGTTTTCCTGTTCTTCTTTATAGCAGTGGTTCCTTGACACCTGACTTCCAAAGCATCCCAGATTTCTTTTGCAGTTTTGCAACCAATTACTCTGTTAGACATAACATTATCTAAAGCACTGTGGAGAAGATGTCTAACCTTTGCATCTTTTGCAATTGATGAGATGTCCTCAGGAGTCATATCTTTCTTTTCCTTTGGAACAGTCTTTTGTTCTTGACCATCAACAACAGGAGACAATTTAGTCGGCATATGAGGACCATCATAAATTCTGTCAAGATATTCTGGATCTGTAGCCTCCAGAAACATGGTCATCTTCACCTTCCAAATTGGATACTCCACTGGCCTGAGAATTGGAACCCTGATTGTTTCATATCGACTCACAGAATTAGGTTTAACCTGTTCAACCTTGGGAGGAGCTTGATTTTCTTCAGACATGATTATTACTGTGTTTGAATCGTCAAACTATATATATTAAACAGCCTAGGCTCTGATACCAATTGTTAGGCCGAATACACAATATAATCAAGTATGTATGAGAATAACAATCAAGAACACTGTTTATAAATCAACAAACTGTAATTATATTAACAGTTTCTCTCTTTATGATGTTAATGAATCACAAAGAGCTACTAGGTTACAAGAATAATATTTTCAATAATCGCATCCCTTCTAGGGATAACCTATCTGTGTTTATATAATACACAGCTACATACAATCCATCTCTAATTGATATTCCTATAAGTTAGCTATACAATTCATATCAATTAAGGATTGCTTCAGTCTTCTATTCCGTCTCCTTAGCTGTATCAATATATTCTGCTTCTTTCCATCTTCAGAATATATTGCTTCTAGAATATTCAATTCAGCACCGACAGCTAATTCAACTATCACCACGTCAGACTTTAACAAACTCTGACTGGCTTCAATGTAAACTCTGATGATCACCTGTTGCTTAAACACTGATGAACAAACGTCAGCAATTATATCTAACAGTGCTTATAAAAGATAGTGCTTTTTTTAATTAAAAACTAATATGTTTTGGTTAGAAAAGGCAATATCCTATTATTCATATTATTTATAAATTAAAATGACCGAAAACCTGAAAACCAAAATTTTCAATGAAATGGTTATTATATAATAGTACACATTTTATATATTTTTTCTTAAATAGTTAATATTTAAAATTTTATAAAACATTTATAAGGCCGCTGCGAAGCGCGGCTTAGTCGACTAGTTTTTTAATAAAATAATTTAGGAGACTATTAAAATTGTAAATTTAGTTTCTTCCATTAGTAAAAATTTTAAAGGCAAGAATATTATAATTGTATATTTAGTTTCCTCCATTAATAAAGATTTTGATGACAATAATATTATAATTGTATATTTAGTTTCTCCATTAATAAAGATTTTAAAGTCAATTGAGATATTTTCAAATCTTTTACATTAATTATTCAAAAATTTGAAAAATTTAGAAAAATAGATCGAAACAATTTGAGAGGTGCCACATCACCGCCCTCGTCTTCTCCTTTATATAAGTATATTGATTAAAGTCTCAGTCCTTCTCACAAATCCATTTTCATTTCTATTTCTCTCACCTGATCACCAAAATTCGTATTTTTCTTCGATTATCATACTTCTTTTGTAAGGATTGTTGTTGTACCCAATTTTTTGGGTGTTTTGTGTCTTTGAGAATGATTCAATTGGTGTTTTGGGGATCTGGAAAGTCCGTAAAAGGTCATCTTTTACAACAGAAGATTATTTATATTATGAGGGTATATGTCCTTCCAATTTCAGTTGATGCAACTGAAAACTCTGAACATTGGACTACAACCGAAACTAATTGTGTGAAGATCAATTGTGATGCTACTCGTTTCATGGATGATGTAGGTTGAATTTCTCGAGAAGTCATTATAATTTTTTTATTCAAAGAATTTTTATATATTTTTTATGTTAAGGAATCTGTAAACAAAGCAGCTCATTGTTTAGCTAATTATCTAGTCAACAATGCCTAATTAAACTAATCTTTGGGTTTTCTTTTGAGTTATGACGATTCCCCACTAGTTCTACAACAACTGCCACCTCATGACATATATCCAATTCGCGCATCCAACGTGGACATCATTGCCAGCGCATACTTCTTATTTAAATCCACATTTACGTCGACCTAACAGATTAAAAGATCTTTACACAAGTTTATTCGATTCAAATCTCGTAGTGATGCTGATGTGCCAACTCGTGTACTTCTGTCATTTAAATAAGTACTAGCTTATAACCGTGACGGAAGACTATAACAATATTTTTGAAATTTATTCAAACTTTAAACATATAATATAATGTATTATTTGCCAATTATTTTTTGTTAAATTGAGTTTGTTTTTTCTATATATTTATTTTGTTTCCTTTTTTTTTAATTTATAAAAGTAAATAAATTTATAATTAATTAGAATTCATGAATTGTTCTGTTATTCAACAAAACATAATTTTAATTCAATTATATCTTATTTTAATTTTACACTGTATTTTTAATAATATTTATATAAAAATGAGGTAACCATCCAAATTATAATTTTATTTTGTGATAATAATATAAATGTAAATGGAAACATTGTATACTTAGGGTGTCATTCAAATAGAACTTCTTATAGAGTCCCGGAGAACCATTACATAAATATTCATAATACATATTTTTATCACATTTTTTATTAGATATGATTATAAATTTCAATTATTAATTAAAAAAATGAAATTAAACTACATTTTTCACAAAAAAATTGAAAATTAGTCAAGTAGTCCAAAGTGATTCTACAGCAGAATAAAATCTATCCAAAATGATTCTGTAGCAGAATCAAATTTAAAATCAATTTTTTTATTCAAATTTTAAATGTTATTTTTTTTATAAAGTTTGTATATGCTAATATTCTACATTAGAATCAAATTATATATTTTATGTAAAAAAAATTATAATTATTTATGAGATTCTATAATAGAATATATGGTTCTCCCCGATTCTATGGTTCTCTCTGAAATAATGACCTGTATACTTATATTGAAACTTTCACTAATATATTATGATTTTCACATATATTTTTATTATTATCTGTTTGTTTCCATTTTTTATTAAATTTAGTTTGTTTTTCTATTTATTTCTTTTGTTCCCCTTTTTTAATTTATACAATTAAATAAATTTATAATTAATTAGAACACATGAATGATTCTGCCTATTCAACAAAATATAATTTTAATTCAATTATAATTTATTTTAATTTGATACCGTACCTTTAATACATATTTATATAATTGAGGTAACCATCCAATTATAACTTTATTTTGTAATAATAATTGTAAATGGAAGCGTTGTATACAAAACTTCCACTAATATATTATGATTTTTTTCCCATATCTTTTTATTATAATATTTTTCTTTCCCTTTTTTCAATTTATTGAATTAAAAAAAAGTCGGGTTGTTGAGTTCTAACTAAAGTATAATCGAAAGAGATTGTAGTTATGTTACATTTGTGATAATAACATAAACTTCTACTAATATTATCATAGTAATTTAGTATTAATTCTAATTTAAGTATAATTTAAAAAAATTATAGTTGTGTAATATATGTGGTTTTGATTTTATTTTTTTAATAAAATTATATAGATTGTAATTTAGTTGATGACTTTATGTAGAATATTTGATGACGTTATTTTTTTTAACTAATTAAGATTATGTTTAGTGATGTGTTTTAGCTTGATTAGGATGTTGGTTTTTGAAACAACTTCTTTAAGTCTACACCACTTCATATTGTTGTTTTAAAATAATTTATTTATTAAATTATTTTTTAGGAAGTTGTTGATAATTTTTTTGAAAGGCCAAACCAAACCAACCATTTATATCATGTTTCACTTATAATAGTATAGTATAGATAGATAACTTGAAATAAACATATATTTAAATATTTATTTAAATGAAAACTGTAGTTTAAATTAAAATTAAAAGCGTAAAATTTATTATGGTAAAATTTGTTTTTTTTTTCTTTCATTTTTATCTGAATTACAAAAACTTACAAAAAGGTCAACATATTTAAAACAATTAAATATTCAAGACACCCGGAAGCTGGTGAGACTTGCTTTTCGAGCTAAGATCATTCTGAATACTAACTTCCATTTTATTTTTTATAAGTTGAGAGCTACAGGATTGTTAGTTGTAAAAACAGTTTAGGGCAGATTGCTTTCTAACGTTCTCTCTGAAATATTGTGCAACGTTTTTATATTCATTTAACAAAATTTCATCGAATTAATGCTTCTAAGTATTTGGGTTAAGTGAGATATAAAACATTTCCGATCTTAATATATAAGAGATATTTTTATAATTACAGAATTTAATAAATAATTATAATTTTGTCACTAAAATATATCATGTACTCGTGTAAGCGCCAGTACGTATGTGGGACATTTTTCTTTTTTAATATTGATAAAAACAAGATGGTTAAATTGACATAATTGGATTTTTTATACGATAAATTTTTTGAAATTCTGATTCCGTAACTAATTTTTGTTATGCCCGAGCCAAGAAGCTTCTTAACTTGCGGAATTCGTACGTGGTACCAGTTTTACTACACTGAATTCGTGTGTGGTACCAGTTTTACTAGAAAGAAAATTTGTTGTGAAGGCGGCTATGGTCGCAGTAAATAGAAATGTCCAGGTTGTTGAGGTTGTTGACTTGGATTTTTCTTAAGATTTTTGCGCCTACCAACAACGGAAAACAAATAAAATATCAGTCAAAACGTGTTCAATCACACTAAATATTTTAGTTGAATTCTTACTCATCATTCATCAATATAAATCACACGGCCTTTAAAATATAAGAAAAAATTCCACAGGCTCCATACTTTGTCTATTTAACAAATTAGTTGCATCTTCACTAGACAAACATACCAGAACACTGTCTAGCTGCCACCATACCAACCATGAATTCCCTGGTAAAAAACACCACTCTGCGCTTTAGTCGCAGAGGGTCTGACCAGGGCTTGTACGAGCCTCTCGATCAAAGTTATGCCACTGTCGAAGAAGATAATTATCGCAAGAATTCACGACGAAAGGTAACTAGTGTTGATCATGAAACCAGAGGTTTTAGTTATAAACGTGACAGAGCGAAGAAAAGGCTAATTTACCTGCAAAGTTACAATTTAGGACCAGGCGATACGTCTTCAAGAAAAATGCTCAAGTCGCGGAAACTTAAGAAGGCTGCGGTTAGAGTCAAATCAATGGCTGTTTCAGTTGTGTCCTTTATACGGATCAGCTCAATGACGGTTTGCAAATCAAGATTAGCTGTCAGTGTTCTTTCTCCCAGGCCTCGTCAAGCTTCTTGTTGAGTATCTTGTCTTTTTAAGATCTTTCAAATTCAGATACAAATTTATTTGTCTTGTTACTGAACTATAGTAGTCCTGATGGCATGGCCGGCCCTAGAGATTTGGGTGCGCTGGGCGAAGTTAGAAAATGGTGTCCTTTATATATTTATGTTAAACTTTTAAAAGGTAGTAGCTCTATAAGTGTTTTTACTTAATAAAATAGTAATCATAACATTGCTTATGTGTAGTAATTAGTATAAACAATAGTGATAAAATATAAATCTAAATTTAGAGTAGAAAAGATAATATCATATAAAAATTGCATACTTCAGTTGATCATCACTAATCACAAAAGTAGGCACAATAATGGATTTTACTAGCTGGTATCTTTCTTGACAACAAAAAAAACTACATGTTGATATATCCAGAAGTATATTAGAATCATCTGCTTAGGCTACAACCAAACGTGACTATCTAACTCCGGTAACCAACTTTGTGTACTAACTAAACACCTCTAAGAAGTGTCACTAGCAACATGTCGTTGTAAATGAAGTTGCAAAATTTCTCTTTTCTCATATTAGCAACAAATTCAAAGAAACTAATAAGAAATTAAGAAAAACATGAGATATTCTTGTTCTGTAACATCGTCAACATCGAGTCCAAGATCACTAAGAACCTCTTCAAACTTGCTAAAAGTTTAAATCATTTTGTATCTCAACTATTACAATTTGGAGGTAGAACTCTTCAACTTTTTTGGAGTCACACAAAAATAAAAGTCCTAAATGAATCACACGAGAGTCATTTGTTCTACCTGATTTTTATAGGTGTACAATCTAAAATAAGAACAAAGTATCTCGCTTCTAGAATTTTCTTTATGATCTCATTTACTATTTTTTCTTATGTATTCATAATTGTTTTTCTAATTATACTATATATATGATATGAGTAAAAATTTTGGTGCCCCTCGTGGGTGTAGTGCCCTAGACGTTCTCCTTGGTCGCCTTACCCTAGGGCCGGCCCTGACTGATGGCATCCTCTTCATAATTTCTATCTATTGGAGCCTGAGATTGCGAGAATGTAAATAATGTCATCTCTTTTGTTATGTGCTCTCCACAATGTGTGATGTTTCCAGGAAGCATGATTGTAGTTTCAGAATCTTTAAGTATCTATGAATGAGTTACTACTATTGATATCCATATGTCATTACAAGTTTGCAGAGTCATAAGTTTTTTATTTTTAAAGATAGTATGTCTTTACTAGTGAGCTCTAAACTGAAAACATATTAAATCAACGGCTTGTATGAAATAATTTCAAGTTATCTCTAAACTTGTGTCACAAAAATTGGCAGAGGCGATTTCAATGAAAATCTGCGGAAGTTGGATCAAAATGAACTGCAACGAAATGCCAAATGAAGCAGTCAATGAATAGTTGCAATTCAACAGGATGTCAATACCGCCAACTTAAATATAACCTGTGTCAAAATTTAGTATATGAACACCAGGGTCATTCTTAAGCCACACACATGTAACAAATCCCTGAACCAATGGAGCATGTTTCTAAGATATTCTATATCTTGTTATGAATGCATTTCTAGTCAGATTTTGGCTAAGAACAGAAGGAGAATTTTATTTCTTCTTCCTGTTTCTTTCCCTCAGAGGTGCCATAGGCCTTGCAAAGGGTCCTACGTCTCTTTGCAAGTAATATGCCTTATAATTCCCATCCAGCAATGAATAGACCTCCACCTATATATGCCACAGTGCATCCTGACGAAAATGCAAGATATCCGCTTTATCAGCAACACAGGAACTCTTCTTATGGCCGTCCTAGAAGGTCTGGAAATTGTTGCCTCAGGTGCATTTGTTGCTGTTATTGTTTCCTCTTCATCCTAATAATTTCTCTCGCGGGACTTTCTTTATATTTTTACACAATCTTGAAGCCCCAGGTCCCTTCTTACAAGGTTCAATCAATACATGTAAAAAGCTTTGAACCTCTTCCAGATTTGAGCCTGAAAACAGAATTTATTGTGAATGTAGAGGCCAATAATCCCAACACTCATATCAGTTTAATCTACGGGGAAGGGAGCAGTGTAGTACTTTGGTACAGACACCACAATATTAGCCATGGAAAGCTACCAGCTTTTCGACAAGGCACCAATGACATTACTATAATGCACATCGATATGAATGGAAAAAATATAGTTGAATCAGGTCTTCAAAAGGCACTACGCGAGGACGAGAAATACAAGATGATTCCAATGATTGTGGAGGTGAGGGCACCTATATCTGTTGTGGTGGGAAAATTTAAATTGAGGGAGTTTGTGGTATATGTGAATTGCTCTCTGACACTTGATAGCTTGTCACCAAACAAGAAACCAGAAATTTTATCAAACACATATTCGGTACTTGCTACATTATAATTTTGCTGCTCAAAGATAGCAACACACAAGTTAGTCTTCGTAAATTTCTTCCGTATCTCGACGGGGTACTTGGGTTGACACCAGCCTACAACATCACTTGGCTGATTTATGATACCAGCACTGTGCGCGATAAATTTTCTTTGAGCAAGCAAAAGCTTTAGGTGCTTAATATAGTGACTTATCTCCAAAGGGCTACATATATTATAAACAGATGTTCTCATTTTAGGCGCAGTTTCAGATTTTGCTAACTGCCATTTTTGTTTTTTGTTTTTGTTTGGATATGTAGTTGATGAAAATGTTAATATCCATTACCTGAACCTGAAGAACCAAAGTTAATTTTACAAATCATGCAACTGAAATCAGTTGAGGAATTTAGATTTAGAATACTTGATGTTAATTCCTCCAGTTAATATTTAAGTTTTCGTTGATCATTAAAAATAAATAAACACGAGTTCAAAGTAAAATTTGTAACAAATTTTAAGGATGAAATGCTAAATCTTTTCAATTCAATTGATACTTCAATGTATGTTGGGCACTTCACAATTAAAGAATTAAATAAGAATCAACTTATGAATAAGCATCTTAAAGTAACGAATGGCGAATTGGGTACAAAAAATTGTTATAAAATGATGTGACAACTTAGAAATGTTTTTATTAGTTGATATTGGTTATAATGCACGTGAGTCCATTATATTTAATTGAATTATAATCAATAAAAATATAACACATGTCATTTTATACTCATTTTTGTACACAATTCAGTATATGAGTAATTATATTTTCAAGACTATGCGCCATTTTTTTTCTTTTTGAAAGTAAAATAGTTCACTAATAATAACATATACAACATCTACAAAAATAATTAAAATTAATTGAACACATAATAAAAATCAAATCAAAATTTTCTTCGTTTAAATTGTAATTATATTGAACAAATCTTTATCTCTGATATATGCCATGCCACTTGTGTTGTGCAGAAGGAGTTCACAATTTAGATTCTTTTACATACTAGCTCATAACCCGTGCGAAGCACGGATTAAGAATAAAAATTAAATTATTAAAAAAACAATTTAAAATATTGAGAAAAAAATAATTTATAAGTTTTATTTAAATATGTACTCGCAGAGAATTTAACATGAAATTAATATGAAAGTCTATAATAAATAAATATTATTTAATTATGTCGATAGAAAGAATCAAAAATTTGGTAAAATAATTGTAGTTGCAGCGATTCGAACACGAGTTTGGAATGAAACCAATTAATTTAGATATATCATACTAACCAAAATTTGGCTTTGTACTATTGTTTTGCAACGAATAAGAGTTTTCCTCATCAATAAAGTCCCCGATCCCCCGAATAATTT
The DNA here is from genome assembly GCA_030848705.1 of Heracleum sosnowskyi. Classification (NCBI taxonomy): domain Eukaryota; kingdom Viridiplantae; phylum Streptophyta; class Magnoliopsida; order Apiales; family Apiaceae; genus Heracleum; species Heracleum sosnowskyi. The sequence continues at coordinate 14,881,452 of CM061236.1, forward strand.
TATTATACTTCTTTCCATTCCCGCAATCAATTCCTGAGTTGTTTTTATACTTCTCTCTGTTCTTGTTCTCAACGCAAATAATTTCTTAAATTCTCGTTGCTGAATGGGGTGGAGAACACAGCAAGATCGACGGGACGGATAAAATACTCATATGTAGTTGTTAGAAGTATGAGAGATACCCAAATTTGGCTTTGTACTATTGTGTTCCAACGAAAAAGAGTTTTCCTTATCAATCAAGCCCCAATCCCGAATTATTTTTATGTACTTTTCTCCGTTCCCGCCACCAATCCCCGTGTTATTTTTATGTTTCTCTTCTCTCTGTTCCTGTGTCCTGAACATGAATAATGTCTCAAATTCCCGTCCCGAATGGGGCGTGAGAACAGAGTAAGATCGACGGGACGGATAAAATACTCATCTGTAATTGTTAGAAGTAGGAGAGATATGAATTGTACCGATCGAAAGTAACTTATAAAATAATAGGTAATATAAAAAATCTTTTGATCTCAATCAAATTATACGTGTACGGCGGTATACATAACATATCAACATATGAGAACATTAAGTTGGATATCTGATTTTGATTTTATAATGTTAATTATATTAATATAATAATTATATTTTTACCGCTGTATATGACATACTACTCCCTCAGTCTCATCCATTTATTATCGTTTTAAGGCTTCTATAAAATATAGTTTCATTACTTATTTTTAAAAAAAGTTTTCTTTGAATAAAAATCCAAACATTTAATTTTTATTCAAAGAAGAAATTTTTTAAAAATAAATAATGGAATTATATTTTATAAGAGCCTTAAAATGCGTGTCAAACCTTCCATTTTTAATGATAACAAATGGATGGGACGGAGGGAGTACATTATTAAGAGTGGGTTTTTTATTTTAATAAAGTAATAAAAATTAACTTTTAATTAAATAATAAATCCTATTATATTAATTTAGAATTATGTTAAATATATTAAGATAATAAATATATGTATACTGTGGTATGTGGTATACATGGCATACCATACCAATAACTGTTTTTAATAAAGAGTAAGTATAGGTTTTTAATTTAATAATAAATCTTATTATATTTATTTAGAAATATATTAATTAATAATATTAAGATAAAAATAATATGTATACCGCTGTATACATGGTATACCATTAAGAGAGGGGATTTCTGTTTTTAATAATAAAGAGTATAGATAGATAGATTCGACTAGTCGTTTTATCATTTTCCATAATTATGGTGATATTTTATCAACCACGATTATTAGTGGATGGTAATATGAGTATCCCTAACTAGCGTTCGGTTAAAGCGTAACTAAATTAGGTAAGCTAACACACGGTTAAAGTCAATTTCTGGAAAAACAACAATTTTTTATTTTCTTTTCACACAAGAAAATAAATTTTAGCCGCGATAAAACCAATAACTTTTGGACAGGTTAGGTAAAATATAAATGTTTTATTTTGAGTAAGACTGAATATAAAAAAAAAATTAAAAATTCAGGTGCACATTTGTTAAGACTTGAACTATCCATGTCAATAAGATTATGCTGGATAATAAGTAAGGGATAATGCTAGCTATTTCAAACTTTTTATCAAATTATTTATCGAGTGACCTGACATTTTGCACTTGTGGACATGTATGAACACATGTCTCGTATTATTATTAGAAAAGTTATCAATTTTACATTAACACATAAGTATTTGATAAATTTTTTGAAATTTTATTTGGGGTACATAACGTTTTTCATAAATAAATTACAGATTTTAGTTACTGAGAAAAAATCCATGAATATTTTAACTGGGAAATTTTGATTTAATAAATTAAAGGAAGTGTAGTGTAGTGGACAAGTGCCTAGTGGGCAGTTTTAGAGAACAAAGGCAACCGTTTGGCGCCACTTTCCTCATTTTCTCAACCCACTCCTCCTACTCTCTTTTTATGTTACAACATTCTCCTCAGTTTTCACTTCAGACCGACTTGAACTGAATCAATCAGCCAACAATCTTTGCTGGTTGAGAAATAAAAATGTTCGACGTAATTTTCGGATGGCGAAAGGCCTCTAAGTGGTAATTTTTTCTTAGCATGTTAACTCTAATTTGTACTTATTAGTATCAACATTTGTTTATGTGTTACATGCACCTAAATTTTCTGAGCTTCATTTGAATATCTGAATGGTTGCAGTAAGAAATTGCTCAGACGGGTCCAGTGCCGTCTTAAACTGCTCAAGAACAAGAGAAGTTCAATTCTGCGCCATTCTCGCGATGATGTTGCTCAGCTTCTCAGATTTGGCTATGATCATAATGCCTTCGATCGGGTGCATTTATGCTCTGTTTATTCAATTTGTTTAAATATTTTTAATCCATTTGATTATCGTTGTTTCTTATTTTATTTACATTTGTGTTTTTACAAGTGAATCTTGGACAGTGCTAGAGGTTGTGATTATTTACTTATTTACTAGCTGATTTGCAGGTTGAGTATATTATTAAGGATGAAAGCATGTTGGCAGTGTATGATCTGTTGGAAGCTTTCTGCGAATTTATCATTATTAATCTTCCCTATATCCGAAAGCACAGGTACTGAATGTCTCATGTCCTTGATCTTATTATGTTATCCTTAAACTTCTTGAATTTTGTTATGATTGTGTAGTAATTATCAGTTTCTGATCTATTTTGTTCAACAAGTTGGTTGAACAAGATTAGGAAATGGTCACTTGTTGATGGGATAGTGCGATTATATTTCGTGTTTCAGGGACTGTCCTAATGACATCAATGAGGCAGTGTCAACTCTTGTATTTGCATCTGCAAGATGTGGGGATCTGCCTGAGCTTCGCAAGCTTCGAAATCTCTTTGGCAAGCGTTACGGTCACAAGACTACAAAGATTGCTCTTGAGTTACTTCCAGGAAATCTTGTGAACCAAACAGTAGGTTGCTCAAAGCTTTTGTTGATATATTGTGAATGCATTCTCAGCTTATGTTTCTTAATTTTCTATTGAACAGATCAAAGAAAATCTCACCATGGGATCAGTGACTGATGATGCTAAATATAAATTGATGGATGAAATAGATAGAAGCATTCAAGTAGAACCCTTGGCACTTGAGTACACTTCCGAGTGGCAACAACTTGGGACGACGACTCCTGAAAGTCACAGCCTTACAAAACTACAAGAAAGCCACAGCCATGACAGCGAAATGATTCCAGAAAGTAGCACTGATGGTATGCATAGCGCATATGGAGATTTTGATTTACAGGCTTCAAACTTTAGCAAGGATGAAAGGAATGAAGAGGGTAATAAATCTCCACTAGCACCAGACTACCTCAACCAATCTTTTCTTGCTGAGAGAAACAAGGAAGGAAGTATATATGAAGATTCTACATCAGAAATTTTATCTGACCAGAAGCCAGAAAAAATCGTTTATCTGGATGATATTGAGGAGTTTAAGTATCCCATTTGGAAAGATGGTAATAGCATCCAAGATCAAAGACTTTTTCTGTTCAAATCATCTGATTCAGCAAGAAAGAAATCTGAAGTCCGGTATGATGGAGACATAGAGCTATATAGCTCAGTGGATAAGAAAGTAAGCTCAAGAAGCTATGTAAAGAATAGAAAGGCAGACGGGAATAAATGGAGGAAGAGATTACATTCCGGGGAGAACAGAAACGCTAATGATGTGGAATCTGCTATATATTATGGGAATTTTATGAATCCAAATCACAAGCCTAATGACCGCAGAGATCATCCCAAGAAGATGCAAAAGAAAGACAGTCTGAAATTGTTTATTACATCAGACCAGCACTCTGAAAATATAGTCAATAACTGCAGCTTGGAAGATCCTTGTTATTTATGCATTGGTAATGACAAAGAGGATTCAGAAAGTCCACCATTGCAGCATAAAAGGAGAATGGCAGCTGCGGAACATACTTCTGGGCTCTACAATAGTTCAAGTCCCTGCAATGGAGTCACAATTGCCAAACCTGGGACAGTGCACAAAGAAGTGATGTGTATGCATCATCTTCCTGACAAACAAACAAGTCAAGTGGAACAGGAAGCAAAAAGTGTTAGCACCTTGATAAGCCAGAAGGAAACTCCACATTTTTACTTGAGGGCCATCACGTTGCCACCTAAAAGGCCTAAAGATTATCAGACTGACAGCATTCTCCGGTCGAATTCATTCCCATTTCAACAGCCAGCTGATCATTGGAGGAATGCACTTCGTTCTCCGCGTAGCCATCCAAAATTGCCTGACTACGATGAATTAGCAGCACACTTTATGACTCTCAAGAAAGCTACATTGCAGAAGCAGCTCCAGAGGAGAAAGTAGTGACTTAGGCATTTTAGACTTTAGCTCATTTGTTTTGCAGTTCATCTGCCATTTCCGATATTGTTCCATTAGTTATTTTGAATTTGATGTAGTCTGTAGATTATATGGCTCATTCTATTCTGAAAACAGGTGGGAGATTTTTGTTTACCGTAGTTAAAGCTTTCCAATGAATACGAAACTGTTTTAATGGCTAGTAATTTACACTTGGTATCTAATGAACATTCCAAACTAATAAACTATTTGTATTGCGCTTCCCTTCATGTTGCGAACTGTAGGATAGCCAACAGCCTCTAGATTATTAAACCAAAGGTCCCCAATATTACACTTCACAAGAAAATACATTCATAAAAATGAAGTGAAGGTGAAGAATGAAAATTCAGGATCTCCTTAAAATGAAAAAATGCTGCTGTTATCTCTGGTTAATAGCAGGAGCGCTATTATCACCAAGGTGGTTATTTATGCAGTTGGTGTAGAAGTGAAGGCGTTCAGGTGCATGCTGCAGATTACTGATTTCGTTATACGGTGTTCCAGAAAATAACTGGAATTGCCGTTGAGCACTTGGCGAAAGGGAGGGGAAGTGTTCAAACCATTGCAGGTATCCATCTGGATGCAGAGAAAATGCTGCTGGAAAATCTTGCCTTTAGAAACAAAGTGAGTAGTCAGTTTGATACTCAATTTTGCTGTTTATAATGGTTTATATAAGATTTTAACCGCTGTTTTTATGTTGCTCCTACTAGCCTTCATTTTGTCCCAACTATAATTCTATGGCCTTCCTTTTAATAAAAACATTAAAAGAAGAGAAAGATTAATAGACAATGTTAGTTGCCCCCTCATTTCTGATTTTTTTTAGGCTGAAAGAGATGCGTGTCTAAAATAGCAAAACTGTATTTATATCAACAAACGCTTCTGATCTGAGAAAGAAAATACATAAATCAATTCATAGGTAGATAGAGTGCAACATAATGGAGGGATTTGATGATGACGCAGTAGATGTGAGCAATGAAGAAGGTGGCACTGGTGAAGAGGTTGAGCATGCTGCGAGCCCCTGTAAAGAAGATCAACAAGACCCTTCCCAGAGCTACGAGTTAAGTGGTGATGATTCCAATAACAACATGCAGTCGACAGAAAATGATGGATACTCTCCGCCGCCCTTGGAATCTAATAACAATGCAGCAGAAGATACAGACGGAATTTTTTCTTCTAATGATGGTCCACTGCTACCCGAACCCATTCATATGCAGGAACAAAGCTCTGCTTTTCGTGAGTGGCGAAGGTACGTGCATTACTTATATATTCTCATAAATGTGTGTGTTGAATGATCCGTAGATCCAAGAGTATTTTTGCGTAGCTAGGCCTTTCCAGAAATAGGTAAATGTAATGAAGAATTGGTAACTAAAAATAGTAACAACGAATCACTACCTGAATTTCCAGTGTAATCAAAGCTCATATGATCAACTGACCTAAGCTAACAGAAATCCGGAATAAATTGGTAGTGAGTTCTTATGTGGAAGCCTTTGTGCGACACTCTAGAAATGCCTAATTGTACTCTGCATTCTTGCATTCTTATTTACATGCTCATCCCCTGCTCTTTCGAAGTTTATGAGAATTGCAGTTTCTAAAACTGTTTCCATTGATTTTCAAAGCTTGTTGTAACTGCTTTTATATTGCTTTTGTGGTACTCTTCTTACTCTATTACTGTTGATCACATTTGAAAAACACTAGAGATAATATGGCGCTCCTGTCCTCCCCTAAGAGAAAAGACATGACAAGCTTCTCGATGCTCTCTGATTGAAAGTGCACGTAGTTCCATTGTGCACGGTGTTTCTTTTGTTCACATCTTTGTCAGTCAAAATTGCTTGCACTTATATAACGGGAATTGCAACTTGTATCAATTTTTTCGTATCCTATCTTGTTCAGCAGGAAATGATCAGTAGGTGTTTACTTTTTATTACATTTAGTATGCATGTGGCCTCTTGATTCAGTCGGTTGTTTGAGTTGCAACATACTTCTTTGTTCCATTTTGACGTTAAGTTCTTGCTGACTACCTAGTTCATACTCTGCTATCTTGTAGCTCAGTCAGGTTTAATAATACAATTAGTATGCTTTGGTTGCAGTATAGAATGTGGTACATCATACTTGTTACCAATTTCTTGTTCGCATTAAGCAAGTAGTCTAACATGTTAAATATCATGTTCTACTACAGTTCTTAAATTAAACGCGTAAATTGTGTTCATTATTTTTGTGTGTACCATCACCGGTAAGTTTATTGTTTCTCACACACTAGCATATGGATTTTTTGGTTAGGCAAAATGCTATCTTTCTAGAGGAAAAGGAAAAGAAGGAGAAGGAAATGCGGGACGAGATCATCAAAGAAGCTGAGGAGTTTAAGAAAGCGTTTACTGAGAAAAGGAAGGTTAATTGTGAAACCAACAAGACTCGTAACAGAGAAAGAGAGAAGGTCTTGAATACAGATTTTCTTATTCTAATCGACAACCTTGTTTCATTATCAAGTAATAGCTAATTAAAATATAAATTATGGCTGGAACAGATAAACCTGGCCAATCAAGAGAAGTTCCATAAAGAAGCTGTCCAACAGTATTGGAAAGCAATAGCAGAGATCATCCCTCGCGAGGTTGCTAGTGTTAAGAGACGGGGAAAGAAGGAAGAGGAAAATAAGACCTCAATAACGGTCATTCATGGACCAAAGCCTGGGAAGCCTACTGATCTTTCTAGAATGAAACAGTTGATTTTGAAGCTGAAGCAAAATCCTCCACCTCATATGCTCCCACCTGTGAAAGATGACAAAGACACAAAGGATGGGAAAGATTCAAAAGATGCGAATGATTCAAAGGATGGGAAAGACGCTTCCTCAGAGCAAGCTAAGGATGGGAACAAAACTGCTTCACCTTCTTAAGTCAGCAGCTAAAGATACTCCTATTGAATCTAAACCTGCTGCTGCTACGGAGGCAACTTAAGCTAAGAAAGTCACGGAACAGATTGTGTCCTGATTGCATGTTCATTGATTTTCTTTTGTCCGGTTCTAGGTTGAACTCGTTTTGCATGTTTTTTCTTAACCTCTATTTAGCTAAAGACTAGATAATCCATAAAGAGCAGCACAGAATTAGTCTTTTGTAAAGTTTCTAATAATTTTCGATGATGTGTTTTTATTTCAATAAAATGTATCATACTATCATGATTAGGGCTGTAATTCCATTGGGTAGCTCGCCCGGCTCGAACTCATCTCGTTAACAAGCCGAGCTCGAACATAAGACCGAACTCGTTTAACTAAACGAGTCGGCTCGACTCAACTCGTGAAATTAAACGAGTCGAGTTCGGGCAGAAGATGTTCGTTTACACAAGTCGGCTCGTTTAACTAAACAGCCGGCTCGACTCGACTCCTGAAATTGAACGAGCCGAGTCCGGGCAGAAGATTAGGCTCGTTTAGTTAAAACAAGCCGGCTCGGCTCGTGAAAAAAAGCTCCGCTCGAACTCGCCTGGCTCGACTCGAATTACAACCCTAATCATGATCTACATTTGAGTTCATGTTAATCTATAATAAATAATAGACAATCCCTCCCCTTCTATTTGATGTGCAGGTAGATGCAGAAATTTGTAGTATGACTCTGAGATGTACTAAAATGATGTGCCAGCCTTCTCCAATCATTATCCCACTATTAATCCACTTCAGTTAGAATTATTGCTTACAAGTGTGCTCTGTTTTCTTTAGAGATGGAATGCCTTGTCAGTTTTAGAAGATATTGATGCATACATCACTTGCTTTTTTGGATGATGACAAGCAGATATGAGTATTTAACATTAGGTATGGATTTCCGGAACGATTGTTCCAACATACCTTTTTGCACTTATTATCCACTGGAAGGAGTAACGCCTTTGTGTATACAGGAAAGTCCACGCCTTTCCGGTCAAAAAAAAATTAGGATTTCCACCTTTTTGAGGATAATAAACGTGAAATGTATGGTGAACATACGTCTGTCAAGGACCTAATCCAAACTTTCTTCAAACGCGAAATTTTCACCTACAGAACAGTTTTAATACGAATGACTCCCTGACTCACTTCATCTGTTATTGACAGTTACTCAAGTTCCACATTCTTTGGAAAAATGGCAAATACCACGAGTCCAATAGTTGTTGTGCGTGTGAGACGGACGGGGAGAGTTTCAGAATCTTCACATGCTATAGATCTTTTTCTTTTTATACAAAATTAATGATAACAGAAAAAAAACCCTGTATAGTAAGTAACTATTGGAGTTAACTGTATAGTTTCAGAGCTTCGGATCGTACTCACATGTGAATGAATGAGTTGATACGATCAAGCATCATCCACACGTTCTTTTTTATATGTGGTCCACTTACTTTTAGGGGTCACCAAGCACATGCAAAAGTAGTCTCAGTAGCCTGTTACCATTTAACGACATTTTAACATTTTCGGGTTTATATAAAACATGATAATCAGTTAAAGACATAATATTATTGAGAAAAGGTTACAGAACCAGGAAGCCTACAACATAACTGATGACTTTAAAGAAAAACGCCCACTCTCCCTTTGGAGAGGGCTACAAATATGCATGTAGCAGATATTTAATACAAACAGACATAACGACATGGACATTTTAGAATGTATGGCAGTGGATTCTTTATCCAGTATTTGCCTACATTTCTTCCAAACAATTATAGATATATATATATATATATATTTACTTTTTCTTTACGGTCTAGCTACTGGTAGCTAGACCAAGAAATTAAGGCGAGAGGTGTAAGTAGCTTTCGGAGACCAGTTGGCCGGGATAACATCTCTAGCAGAGAGCGTTTTCGCGGTTGCTAGAGTCGTTACTTTCACTGAAAATGGTCCTTTTAAGGGTCCTCCATTTCTGCACCAGTTTGCTCCCCATACGTGACTCATCTCAAGCCACTCGCTTGATCCTGCCTGCACCATCCAATAATTCACTTGTATTACATTTATGCTTCATCTAACGTGTCTAATTTTATATTATACTCGCAGTGCTCTAATTAAACAACTATTAACAGAGGAATGTGAGCACACAATTATATACAGTAATGAAAGCTAGCAACCCTTTCAAGATGTTAAAACATGCAAAGATTAATGAATAGTATAGTCTTAACTGCACAGTTATTTGACACGTGATTTTTACTCATCCCCCGTACCATCTGCAATTGGTTCAAGTTTTGCGGAGGAGACCCCTCTCCACTTGTTAATTACAAGTTAGAGGTTTAAGTTTTAAGAGAGACATGTGTGCGTAAATATTTAAATTTACGTAATTGACTAAAAAATATACTAAAATTTGGTCGATGAAAACATGTGCGCAAACACACACTTTGGAGAGGAGTAACATGTCATGGAGAATTGAAGTAAAGATTTTGTATAATTTAAAGTTAAAAAAGTAGAAGTTAAAGCTAGAATAAAACGGAATTAACAGCAAGGTACGTAGTAAACCTGTTTAATATGCATGGAACCAAGATCGCCATCACCATCCTCAAACTCAACCAAAAGAGAAAGCCAATGATCAGTCGATCCTTCATTCACCTTGAATGCTATGTTTTTCCCTGGATATTTACATGCTGTCCTGCACTTTCCCAAATTTCCAAATTAACTTCAAATACAATGACAAAACTAAATTACGGTTTCTTTCTCAAAAAGAAACTGCTCGTTGATCATGTTTGTTATGAAATCGAAACCCCCTAAAATTTGTAAAAGAGAGTGCTCACTTGCAGCTAAAATCGTTGTTTAGTCCCGTGTGCGTAGTACGTACCTGCGGTAGGTGACGGGGATGACACCACGGTTGCGGAGCTGGTTATGTTCACCGGACACAGCCAGGCGGCTAAATGCAGCTCCACTAAGGTCAAAATGTGTGTGACCGCCTGAGCAATAACCTCCGGGGCACTCATCAGTGATAATGACCGTGACAGCTCTGCGGGCGCAAATAGACCTGTCCAAACACCTGACCTTGTAGCAAGCCCCACAACCTTCACCACCTTTAAACAAAATCGGACTCACTGCCCCAACTCTCGCCCTGTATGGCTTCACATCCACCATTGACCCGTACCCACATGCACCCCCTATGTCAATAATAAACACCTCAAAAAATTAACATGGTACATTGTGAATAAAATGTGCAAGTAATAATAATAATAAAATAATTTACCATCACTTCCATCTCCATCCGGGCTTCCGTACCAGGTTGCAGTGGCAGGAAGCCAATGCGAGGCTGTGGAGCCTCTCCGAGGCGCCGCAACCGAGAATCGAAAGACAAAACAGAGGAGGAGGAGGAGAGGCAATTGGCAAAAGTTAGACATAATGTGCTTGCAACAAGTAGAGGAGTGGGGGAGAGTGTATATATAGACAGACTTGAAGAAAAGGCCAGGACTGTATTTGAGAACAGTGGGAAGTAAGTGAGCAGTTGTTCTACTACTAGACTACTACTCCTTTCCTCTAATGTCTGTATATGAACAAATTACAATGAGCTCTGTTCTTGGATCCTGTAAATTTTTTGTTTCATTACAATAAAGTCTCAAGTCACTCTATTTTTATCTAGTGTGCTATCATATCTTGTTTCCATAATAAACAAATTTCACTTAGATTTGTCGCATTCTACGTACAGTTACCGTTATCTTTATTAATTCAATCAACTCTCGAGTTTAATACTTAATCATCCATGTGAGTATTTGTGTCTTATGTCGGTGTATATACTTTAAGGCACGAGTTAAGAATTGCTAACCAATGTTAATTACCGCAATGACATAGAATCTCGATAAATGAATATTCGATAAATGAATATTTGATGCAAATTTTAACATCAATTTAGTTCATCATAATTTGTAGCTATAAAAATGATTTGATCAACTTCAATTTCTAGTATGACTGAATTTCAGATATTTTTTTATATTCTAAATTTAATTTCTACACCATATACCAATTATATGTTGCACGGAAATTGTCGGCAGAGTAAATGTGTGTGTTGTTCTTGTTTTGTTTCCAGTAGCATGTGACTGACCAATCTTAATTAAAACAGCAACGGTCAGTGGCTTCTATGGACCCACCGGCGGTTAAGACGTTCAATCCGCTTCCAACTCCCATGTGTCTTCTCCGACTAACTCTTCCAGCTACTGGTCGTTATTTTCTGCTTCCTTACGTTTTCATACATCCTTTTTTCTTCAAGATTTCCACAGATTAAATAAGGTTGGTTACCCAATATCCGAGCAAGGCGAATAATTGTTCTGCACTTTTAAAAATTTGTTAAACGACTTTTTAAATGCATTTTCATAATTTTTTATTTATTGAAGTGCCATTAATTAGTACCACCGTTGAAATGAAAACAAGCTGGGTCACAAGTGTACATTCTTCGATCTGAAAACTGAAAATGGGTCAGTTAATCACGCAATTTCATAATTGGTCCATGGATAAATTTATGTATAGACACCTTATCCATCCACTTAAATGGGCCACCTCTTGCATTCACTAATTTAAGTATTTAACTACTCATTATCTTACTCCCTCTTTTAATGCTTGAATTTGTTGTTAATAAATTACCCGTTTTTTATAACATATTATAAATTATTATTCTATAATTTCGAAAAGCTGAAAAACAAATTTTAAAATGAAATTTATATATACCTTTAACAACAAATATTCCTAACGGTTTCAGTTATATAACATATGTATTTCTAGTCAAATTATCAACAATATAACACCAAAAATCAAATACTAGTTTGGTTCGGGATGAGAAAAATATATTCAGAGGTTATATTAACTGATAATCTGCGGGCCGAACATGAGTAGATAGTAAAATATTAATATTTAAAATTACTGAGAATAAATATAATTAAAATATATATCAATAGAGAATTGAATGATAAAACTATATAATTAATAAAAAAAATTATTTAATTATAAAATCCGGGACGAAACTAAAGAAATTAATTAATAAATAAATCTTATATAATTGTGTAGTTGTAAAGAATCGAGTTGAGTGATAACCAAATTTGATATTTTGATAGGTTATTAATAAAAAGTATAGATTGTACATATACATAACTAATTGATAATACTTGATGTGTAACAATTAATTTTAATTACTAACTTATTTTACAAGAATATTCCAATCACAATTTCTTAATTATGAAAAAAAACATGATAACTTTAAATAACTATGATTCTATTTTCAAAATAAATATTGTTCAATTATTCTAAAAAAAGTGACATTGCCTAAATAACTACTAAAAATATTTTAGGATTAATATCCGACTTGCTCTGAATAGTATAACCTTTAAACTATACCATACAAATCTGACATTTTGTATTATAACATCTAGTCATCTACCAACTTTAACCTCAAGTTACAGTGTTATAAAATAACCGATAAGAAAAAAGGTGTTACAAAATCAATTAAAGATTGTTCATGTCAAATCCATCCAATTCATAAGCTCCTATGTGTGGCCATACTAGCTACTAGCCTACGAATCATACTTAGAGATTTGTTAATATTTCTCACTCCGGTAAAAATAAAAATCAAGAATCGTACTAATCGGTCGAGTATCGATTTAAGATTAATAGGTAAATGATTAAATCAGGAATCAGTTGGAAGGATGAATCGAAATAAAAATTGAATGTATTTATTTATTATAATATTATTTAATATATTATTCTAATTTTATTAGTTATTTATTAACTAATATGTATTTGGCATATCATAAACTCTATAATTATTCATATTTGATTAATAAATTATTTTAATTATAATAGTTTCTTATAAATATTCCAATCATGAAACATTTGTAAAAAATAATGGTATTTTAAAACTCAAATTCTTATACAGAATTAATAGACTGAGAATTTTTAGAAGCATGATATTTATTAACAAAGGATCTAAGTAGATTATATAGTGGCCGGGGTTAAATAGCATTTAGGTCACTAAACTGACTAGTAACTTTCAATTGGGTCATCGAACTGAAAAAGTTTTCAATCAGGTCACAAGTCAATTTAATATTTTCAATCAGGTCACTTGTCGTTACAAACGTTAAAAAGGAGACGGAAAAATGACGAAGCAGCTGACATGGCATAACCCGACCCATTACCTGTTACCCGACCTAGCTGTTATATAACCCGTTACCCAACCCATGTAATCAGTCATTTCTCCTCTTCTTCCATATCTCAATTAGGGTTCAATTAGGGTTCATCTCCCAACCCATCTATGTCTAGTAGTAAGAGCAGTTGTTCATCTATTAGAAATCCATACGGCACAAGTAGTAATAACTACTTCATGAGCAATAAAAACCACGACTCTGATTTTGAATATCGATTCAATGGTATCAAATGCAAGTGCGATCTTGTGGCTCCTTGTCAAGAAGCTTGGAGAGAAGGCACAATGGACCCGGGAAGAAGGTTCTTTGGTTGTAGCCAGTACAAGGCAAGTTTACTTTTTAAATTTGTTTTCATTCCTGATTGTATGTTCTAACTTGACGCAAATATTGGTCAGGATGCAAGAAAAAAGTGCAACTTCTTTTTGTGGGCTGATCCTCCTTACACAGATAGAGCAAGAGAGGTTGTTGAAGCATTGAAGGCAAAACTAAGAGCCAAAGATGAAGAACTGCAAAGAGCTACGATAGAGTTACGTTTTGTCGAAAAAAAAATGTTGGTTTTGAATGAAGAATGTGTGTCACTTCGAAAGAAAATTGATGAATTATCAGGTTTGGTGCATAAGGAAAAGGATGGCAGAAGTGGTAGCAAAATGAAGAAGTTGCTATTGATTATTGTTATAGTTTGGTTTGTTGTTAGGTTCTTCAAGTAGTGTGATAATGTTATTGTTATAGTTTGGCATAATGTAGTTGGCAGAAGTGATAATGTTTTGTGCATCAATGTGTTGTTATTGTTCTGTGATGTGTGTTGACAAAGAACAATGTGTTATTGTTTTGTGATGTGTGCATCAATATGTGTTGTTATTAATTTAGTCTTCACCTGTTCAAGCTTTAATGCTCTGTGATAATTTAAAAAATGAGAGTGGACTTGGAAACAGAGATCGATACTTAAAACTTAAAATTGCTAATGAAAAGATTCTCATTACAAAGAGTCATAAAATAAAACACTAAAGCTGGGAAAATGTCACACAGTCAAGGATACAATGTCTCAAAAGATTCCCATTACATACTCATATTCTAAAGCTCAAAAGATTCCCACCACATAATCAGTTCTTTTTTGGCCTTGGAGGTGCAAAAAACTTGACAGACTTTCTTGGTGTATTTTTCTTGGCTTGTTGTGGAACTGATGCAGGAGTAGATGCTGGTGGTGTGCATCCAGTACTTGAGGGTGAGTTGCAGTTGAGGCTTTCCAGAATGCCTCCATCACTAGGGAGCTTGAAAATTTTCCTTTCAAGTTAGCACTTAGATGCCTGGTGCAAAATCTATGTTCTACCTGAGGGAGTAGTTCCCTTATAGCCTTGTCCAACCTCTGCATCATCACATAAATTAGAGTCATTACAGTGCATATAGGTAATGACAGTTACAAGTAAAAATGAATCATATAAGTGCCTACCTTTTGCTGATCAGAAATTAGAGTCTTCCTATGTCCATCTTCAAGATCCAGGTCTACAATGAGAAGCTCTAGAAATCATTTCCATGAATCATAATTTTCACCCTCTACAACTGTCATTGCTATAGGGAAAATGCTTTTATTGCCATCTCTTCCCACTGCAGAAAGCAACTGTCCACCTGTAACAGTTTTTAAAAAGCAGCCATCTAGTCCTAATAATTGCCTACATTCATTTTTCCAAGCATTTTTCAAGGCAACATAACATACATACATTCTTCTAAATCTGCTAACATCTCCTTCTTGCAACCTTGTTGTTGAAATCTTTACAGTATTTTGTCTATTACTCCGGAGTATCTCCCCACCAAACTTTCTTAATTTTGCATAATGTTCAGCCATCTTCTCTACAACACCAGATAAAGCTCTTTTCCTCACTCTACTACATTTAACATCACAAACATCAACCTTAAGTACCCTCTTAAACTCTTCTTGCATCTCACATAATTTCCAGTTAGGGTTTTTTCTTATCCTATCCCCAAACTGTTCAACAAGGTACTTAGTACTCACAAGCTTATTTTTATATGACCACACACAATTATGGTCCTTTATTATTGACCTAATCTGCCACACATCCCTATCTTCAATATAGGCTAGCCACAGTTTAAATGGGCACCCCAGTGTACACTTAACTTGAACCCTTTTTAAATCATCATGTGAATACCAGTAGGGTCTACCACTCTTCATAGAACTTGACCTCACAACTTCTTTAAAGTCTTTTTTACTTCCAAATATCTGACCAGCTTTAAATTTTATGTCTTTACCAGCTGTATGGACATTGAAAACCTCATCTACATATTTGATATTATCATTTACAATAGGGGGATTAGCATAACGAAATTCTTCATCACTCTCTTCACTACTAGGATAAAACCCCCTATCTGAGTCACTGTCTTTAAATTCCATCTCATACATTTCAGCTAAATTTGATTCTTTCTCAAATTCATCCATTTTCTTTTTTTCTTCTCTAGAAGCTTTCCTAATCTCTGCAAACTCTTCATCACTAAAGCAATAACCATCCCTTTCTCTATCTGAATCATCACTAGGAAGACTAACATGATACACATACAACACAATTTTATAACCAACTGCCTTACTTAACTCAATCAGTTTGGGTTTTGATTCAGCATTTAGTAAATAAATCCTAAGTTCAGGAGTTCTAAAATACAGAGAATCAAACTCACCAATAACAACACCAAAACACAACTTTAATTCATCCATACTAATGTTCTCAAAATCGATATCATTTTGCACCTTTTTGACATGACTTGTATACGATTCATAAGGAACATGAACAAAATGACCTCCATAGTATAAGGTCACTTCAAACAATTTATTCTTGTAATTGTAAAGAATTTATAAAAACCTAATTTACAAACTCATGAAAAAAGCACATTCATACAATACAATTAAAAAAGTAAAGATTAAGTTACTTATTGTGTTTCCATTTGTTCACCATTCGTTCCTATTTCTTCTTCTTCACCGACGTTATCATCTTCACCGACGTTATCATCTTCACCGGCGTTATCATCTTCATCGGCCGTCTCCATTTGTTCTTCTTCGACATCATCTTCATTGACAAATTCATCTTCATCATTGTCTTTTTGAGTTAAACGGACCTCAATACCCGATCGAGTTTTCACCATATTTGCAGTTAGTTTAGAATTAGGGATCAGGAATTAGAACGGGAATTTAGGGATTGTGTGTTTTAGAACGGGAATTAAAAGAATAAAAAGGGGGTGGGTTTTTAACGGGTCGGGTTGATTGGGTTTCTGTTTGGTGGGTTAACCGATGTGGCAGCTGATTTGGCAACTGATGTGGCAGAAATAGACGGAGCCCCGTCTAAAGTCAACGAGACTTAACGCCCGTGAAAGTTTGTATGTGTTTAGTGATTACAATGAAAACGTTCCTGTGTTTAGTGACCTGATTGAAAGCTTTTTTAGTTCGATGACCCAATTGAAAGTTATTAGTCAGTTTAGTGACCTAAATGCCATTTAACCCGTATATAGTGTATACACATAGTGAACAAACTGTAGTAAGCAAGAAATAGAGTAATGTTGTCTACGGCAAAATCAAACTTTTAAAAAGGCAATCTTGTGGGGGAACCTATGAAAAGATCAGTAGAAATTAAGGTAACTATTACTTGTAATAAAAACATAAAGTCATTTGTCTGTGTAAAATATAGAAAAAAGCAAACCTATGTTTGGTGTGTATGGAAATTGGAATGCCAAAATTTTCAAAACCATTGTGCATGAAATGTCAATTCACTAAACAAACAAAAAAATTAAGCAAACCACTTTTACGAGGGAGGGGGAGTTTCTGGGGCCTGGGCCAGTGTGTTTGCTTAGACATGGCATCACATGTGCTCACTAGTGGGCACTAATATTCAGCCCACCGCATGGAAATATTGATTGAGCATTTCTCATTCACAGTATCATTTTCTTCATTCCAACCGTTCAAATATCCTTCAGTGTAGAATACTAACGTCCATTTCAAAACCAAGTGAAAGAAACACAGAAAACACAGTAACCAAATATTTAGGTTAACGTGCAGTCATCCGAAATAGTCAAGATGTGCGAAAACTGACCAGGATACCGGATTATTAGAAAAGAAGAAAATATTTAGGTTAATTAATTATATCGTTCTAGTCTAGGTAGGTTAAGAGAAGTACAATGTATATTAAAGAAGACACTAGTTTCTGCTGGCACGCATTTTAGTTACCATCGTATAGTGGTGCTTACTGCTTATATAGGATGAACTTTAGATAAAAAATGACCGGAGGTGTTGAGGGAAAGGGACATGACTTGTATAATTGAGATTATGTCACACACCACATAAAGATCAGTATTATTGTGGCAGATTTAGTGCAACATGGCATTCATTACCATCCACTCTCGACGAATGGATAAAGATATTTTCGCCATGGATATCAGGCATAAGGTCTTCTCCCTTCTCCCACTAAATGGATTAAAAGGATAAAATTTTCTGATCAAGATACCGGTTTACACATACTTAATTGTAACGTGTTAAGTAACCAACTCATCTAAAATCTTAATGTGTTGGAGAAATGTCCCAACTGCATCTTATATTAGATTCTAACATAACTACCAATTTTCTTCGGGCTAGTGCGAACATTGGGAGCATTAGTGCCTATCAGGGAAATCTAAAAAAAATATAGAATAGATTAGGCAATATGGCTAAACTAACAAATTAGGGGGTATAGTATAAATTAGTGATAGCTTGAAAAAAATTAAGAAATTAAAGAACTAAGAGCATCTCCAATGACAATAGGTAAAAATGGTTGGCTATTTTGTTGGCTATAATCAGGGAGATGCTCTAACAATTATGGCTTCTGTTGTTGTTGAATATTTAAATGCTGAAAATCTTTTTCAACTAACAATGAGGTTGCTGTGGAGAATCAAGAAACTGCTGAACCAGGTGAGGTGGAATCTCCTGGAAAAAAATGTACAATCTATTTCATCTAGATGAGGTGGCAGCTGCAGCGAAGAAAAAAGAATCTGCAATAACTGAAAAATATTGCGAATATTTTAGAAGCTGTCATGTGGAGTGAGAAGAACGAGGAAGTGCCTGAAAATCTAGAAGTAATGAACTCATAGTGCAGTTTCAATTGAAGTAATGACACCATAAGTTGGAAAGCGTCTACAAGAAGATGAAGGAGATGGTGGAGGACCTTCTGAATGCAATACAGTTAAACCTCGATAAAATAATACCCGATAAAGTAATAACCTCGCTAAAATAATATATTTCTCCCGTACCGACTTGGGCCAGTAGGATAAAGTAATATATTCGCTAAAATCATAAGATAATAATTTTTGGAAAAATCCTTAAGGGCCCAATGAAAATATAAAGTAATATTTACTGATATATATATATATACATATATATATATATATATATATATATATATGAATTTATATTCATATATTCCAGTTTCCACCAAATTCAAAATAAATTGTGTTCATAATTTTTGTGGAGTATATACAAATTATATCTCATTATACACATTATTCGTAATATAGAAAATAATCGTTTGTACGATATATCTTGATACTTCCTTACCTAACATTAGATGACGAATCGTGATATTAACTCTTATCAATTTCTAATCAATCATTAATTTTGATTAATTTTTACTTTATTAGTGATTTTATAAGAATTATTCCGAATGTGATGGATTTAAAATATGTTTATATTTTACCCTTTTTTGATTATAATTTGTTTATATAGTATAAATTTATTATTGCAATACAAATATACTTGAATTCACACTAAAAATCTCTACTACCTTTAAAATTTACAAAAAATATGCACATAATTTTCTTTAAAATAATAAAATATTACTATATCGATAAAGTAATATTTTATTATTATATCGATAAAATAATAAATTCGATAAAGTAATATTTTTCTCCGGTCCCAAGTGTATTACTTTAAAAAGGTTTAACTGTATATGCACTGTTGCACACTTGCACAAGAACCAGAAGTTTTTAAAGGCTAGTGTACCAGCGTTTTAGTATGATTCTGCTCTTTAGCGCTGCTACATTGAATTACTAGCATTTTTCAAATGCACAACTATTTTTTGATTTTTCTCTCTTAAAGATATATTTCCCATGGCCGGATGAATAGTAAAGCAAGGTAAGTGATCATATAAGGGCCCTGAAATTTCTGATGATTCATTGCAGTCCCAGATTTTTGAAATATTTTTCGTTCTTATTCTTAATTGAATATTTAGCCTTTTATAAGATTCGATGATTAATAACCCAACTAAATAACTCAAAATTCCTTGGATTATATATTGGTTACAAGTTCGTTATAATTTAAATTGAATAAAGTAACTCCAAGTTAGTTATCACAAAACATAAGAACTTAGTTAATTACCAGGTCCAACATCGTTGTTACATAGCTATCAAGTATATAATCATTAACTACTTACCAAAATTAATCATATGATATATAGTTACATAGTAATAAACCAAACATAAACATTTTAATTACCTTGGAATCTATAATTATAAATTAATTTTCGGGAAATTCAAGTTCTTATGTAACTATAAAATTGACGAAACAAATGAGACCTCAATCTATACTATTATTATATTAAAGACGAAATATTGAAAGTTTTGTATCTGGTCCTGAAAATTTTTGTAGTCTGGTCATTCAAGTCATTCAATTCATAGCCGTTAGATGTTTTTGATCAAATCAATGAGAACCGTTGGATAAAATATTAAAATTATTTTATAGAATATCTTTTCTATTTTTTCTAACTAAAACATCTCATTTTCCAAAAATATCGCAGAAGGTTTCATTTAATAAAATAACATAATAAAATTATAATTGCTAATAACTAACCCATTACCTTTTTAGCCAAAGTGTATATTCTTTTTTTATATTTCCTAACTAAAATTTCTACTTTTCTATTTTTCCTAACTAAAACCTCTCATTTTCCAAAACTAAACCTCTCATTTTCCAAAAAGACAGTTCTATTTAATAAAATAATAATATTATAATTACTAATGACTTGACTAACCGATTAATTTTTTCCCACAAAATGTATATTCTTTTTTATATTTTCTAACTAAATTTTTTTCTAACTAAAACCTCAAAAATATCATGGGCAAATTCATATAATAACATAAAATACTAATAATTAATCAATTACATTTATTAGTCAAAGCATATATTCTTTTTTTATAACTAAAATTTCCACTTTTTTTATTTTTCTTAACTAAAACCTCTTATTTTCTTAAAATATCACGGGAAGTTCTATTTAATATAATAAAATAATAATATTATAATTACTAATAACTAACCGATAAGTTTTTTTTGCCAAAGTGTATATTCTTTTTATTTTTTTTAACTAATCTATACTATTATATTAAAGACGAAACTTTGAAAGTTTTGTAGTCCGTTCCTTGAAAGTTTTTGTAGTCTGGTCATCCAAAGTTTGGTAACTCAATTCTTACCCGTTGGATCATCCAAATCAATATAATGAAATCCGTTGGATAAAATACTAAAAATTAATATTATATATAGTATATTTTATATTATAATTACAAATAACTATCTAATTAACCTTTTCAACTTAAACATATTACATATTTTATATTTTCAAAATAAAACAACCCATGTTCTAAAAATAACACGAGTACAATACATATTTTATATTTTCTAAATTAAACACCTATTTTATATATTATAAATGAAACAACTCATTTTCTAAAAATAACACGGGCAACATATATATAAAAAAGTGATATAATTTTATATAATTATTAATAAATAATTATCTGCTTTTTTCAACACATTACCTGTTTTATATTTTTTAACTAAAATAACTCATCTTTTAATAATAAAATAGGTAACATGTATATATAATTGTGATATTATTTTATATTTATAACATTTCCTTTTTCAGCTAAATCACATTATTTAATTTTTATTTTTTTTAACTAAAACAACCCATCTTATAAAAATATATAACACGAACGACATATATATAGAATGATAATATATTATATATAAATATTATTATTAAATAACCAGTTACCTATTTCAGCTAAAACACATTAGTTGTTTTATATTTTCTAACTTAAACAACTAATCTTCTAAATATAATACGGGCAACATATATATTAAAAGATAATATAATTTTATATAATTATTAATAAATAACTAATTACATTTTTCAACACATTACCTATTTAATATTTTATAACTAAAAGAACTTATCTTCTAAAAATAACACGGATAACATCTATATAAAAAGATGATATTATTATATTAAACTTATAAATTTTATATTTATTATAATTTTTTTATAACTTTCAATTCACATAAAATAATTAATAAAAAATAAAATCAATATTATAATTATTAATAATTAGCTAAATTGTTAAACACGTCTCTAAAATATTATTAAACACAAAATTCTTGAAATACAAATTAATCACGAGCAAACAAAAACATCTACGTCAATTCAAACTCGAATTCAACAACCACATATAACTAGAATTATTGAAATTTTAAAATCATATTCATGAAAAACAAATATAAATATCAAAAATACAAATTATTAAAATACAAAAAAAATTATATATTTAAATTTTAACCGTGAATCGCACGGGTTTTAAGTTAGTAAAATATTAAAAATATAATAATAAAATAACATCGCACGGGTTTTAAGCTAGTATACATTAAACATGGGCTGCTGCAATAGATGGACTGTTTGCACATGAACGATTTGACTAAACTTAAAATTAAAATTATTGCTTATGACTTAAAGTTCTTAAAGTAATAAGTAAAATGTAAAAATTTTAAGTCAATATATGTTTGAATAATTTTATGTTACAAGTGATTTATGAGTTATTAAAATTGTAATAATAAAAATAAATTTGATAAATAATACATTTGAATGGTTATATTACTTTTATCAAATAAAACGGTCAAAAAAAAGTCATTCAAAAAAGTACCTACTACCAACTTGTGCTTTAGAGCTGAGGCTAGTTAAAATGGTGGGCAAAAATGATGTAAAATACTGATTACCTAAAATTTGCTGAATTTTGCTCCAATGGGATTAACTATATTTATTTACTATATTTTAAAAGTAGCATGTTATTATTATTTCAAGATATTATAAATAAAATTTATTATTTTAATTTGGTAATAGATGACGTGTAATTGTGCTACAGGTCCCTATAGCCAATATGAAGATGTCGACTATATTTTGTGATACATTGGAGTACTAACATTTTTACATAATCTCAATATTTTTTATTTAAGGCATGCCACATAAATTTTTAGCTAAATGTGTCTTATGATTGAAGATACTCTTAAGCTGTTTTGTTAATTTTAAGTCATTTTCTAATTTATTACATACAATCATTTATCAAAAATCACTTTAAACTCCGAATTCAAACGAGCTCTATGAAGTTTTTAAAGGGGAAATTGTATAATATATCCCAAATTAATAGTGTACTTTATTAATATGTCCCTTTTTATTCAAATATTATAAATATGTCCTATGGTTAGTTTTTAACTCATATATAACCTATATAGATACAATTAAGTTATAAATATAAATATTTGTACTATAATACCCGATAAGGTAAGGCAACAGACTAAAAATTAGGTTTATACACGTACTTGTACACTAACCCGCCAAGTAACATGTGTTAACTCCCGCCCATTATCTCTCCCTCAGAAGAATAACAACGTGTTCTCTCAGAATTATGGAAAATGAGAAGATGCAAGAGATTAAACCAACTGCAATGGTTTGTAACCCACAAATTAGGTATGCAACACCTAAAAAGCTGGTTCATCAATCATCCCTGGCAATATATTCTCCGAGAAAAAGTCCACGGCTGATCGAAAAAGCTAAGAGAATGAAGGAAAGTGTTTCAAGGATGGTACTGGATTTTGAACGTCATGTTGAAGAGCCTAGACATCCTACTGAAGCTAATAATGTTGATGGGCTAGGTCCAAATTTTTGGAACATTGTCTCGGAAAAAGTTAATAATGTTGAAGAAGCATTCAGTGTGATTAAAGAACCAATTATAAATCTTGAGAATTTTGAAGAAGATGATTGTCATCCTGAAGATCAACCATGGAGCCAACCACTCATGTATAGTGAGGATGAAGATGATAGAGACTGGGATGAGTTTCTTTATCATTTTAGCATGAAAAATAGAAGTTTCGATGAAGATAATGAGGAAGAAGATGAAGGTAATAATCCTGTTTTAACAAATCAAAAAGTTATAGCCGATGATAATGGGCCAACGAGGAATTTTTCTAATATTCCAAAAAGTAATGTCAGTATCGGGCCATTATTGACTGATAATGATTTTGATGATTTTTTTGCGGCTGATTTAGTGGATCCTGAGTTGTTTTCTGAACCAGAATATGATGAACAGGTCGTGGCCGATAAAATTGAAGTGGGTTTACAGTTTTCAGATAAGGCTACTTTTCAAAAACATCTCAGAAAGTATTGTGTATCAAATAGGATCGTATGCAAGTTTCATAAGAGTGACAATGTTAGGATCAAGGCTGTGTGTCAAGGTTTTGGACAGCCTATCATGTGTCCGTGGTTTGTATATGCACGAAAAGTCCCTGGTGAACCCACTTGGAGTATAAGAAAATGTCACTTAGATCACACTTGTGTCGGAGATCCTAATGGAAGGAATTCAAGTGCAAATCATGAGTTCGTGGCTGAGCATTTGATCGAAAAGATGAAGAAAACACATAGCAAAATTGTACCCAAACCTAGTGAGATTTCTGATGAATTTTGGATGAGTCACAACACCTTGATTCCGTATCATGTTGCATGGAAGGCTAGAAACAAGGTTTTGGAGAAAATTAATGGTAGTTATGATGAAAGTTTCAAACTCATACCAAGTCTATGTGAGATGATTAAAAAGACCAATCCAAAATCAATTGCTACGTACACATATAGCAGGTAAATTCTTTAATTTGGGGCATACTCTGTTTTTTCCTAGCAAAGTACTTGTTTTGTTTGACTATTTTATGCAAAGTTCAGGTCTTGTAGAATATCCGTTTTTGCATTTTTCCAACATTTTTTTGCAGAATTTTACTGCAGAATTCTCCAGAAATTTTGCAGCAGTTTTTATGCAAATTTGTGCAGAATTTTAAGCTGTTTATTTCTATGCAGAATTTTAGCAGTTTTCAGCAGAAATTTGCAGCAGTTTATATGCAGATTTCTGAAGAATTTTGAAGCAGTTTCATAGCAGATTTCTGCAGAATTCTGCAGCTGTTTACAGCAGAAATTTCCAGCAGTTTTTAGGCTGTTTTTAAACTGTTTGCTGCATAATTTTGAAGCAGTTTCATAGCAGATTTCTGCAGCTGTTTACAGCAGAAATTTGCAGCAATTTTTAGGCTGTTTTAAAACTGTTTTCTGCATAATTTTGAAGCAGTTTCTGGCAGATTTTTAGCACTTTTCTGCAGAAATTCGGAGCAGCTTCTAAGCTATTTTCTGCAGAATTTTGCAGTAGAAAATTGCATATTTCTTGCTAGCCTTGTCTATGCTTCAAATCACATTTCAAGGGCTCTAAGCTTCATACTATGTTCTGGAATGCTGCTAAAGCTTATAAAGCTAAACACTTTCAAGCTTTTGAGTACTTGATGGGATAGTATGATGGTGGAGAATGTTAAAGCTTTTGAGTACTTGATGGGAGAGAATCCTAAAAGCTGGTGCAGGGCCTTCTTTGACCATAACAGCTCGTGTGAACACTTGAGCAACAACTTCTCTGAGAGTTTTAACAATATGATTGCAAAAATTAGGGAGAAGCCTCTTTGTAAATTAGTATTAATGTATGGTCAGTTGGTCATGGGGTTGTTTTACAAGAGAAGAAATGCTTGCGTTGGTTGGGATTCTGGGGATTTGGTTCCTAGCGCCAAGAAATTACTGAAGCTAATGTTGAAGAAATTAGGGGAGTACAAAGTAGCAGGAGCTGTTGCTGGCAAGGTTTATGAAGTTACAAGCATCCACTCTTCCGTCTTCACTGTTGATCTTAACAAGAAAACATGTAGCTGTGTGCAGTGGCAGTTGAGAGGTTTCCCTTGCCAGCATGCAGTCTGTGCTCTACAACAAATCAGACCCAATTGGATTCAGTAAGTGTTTGAAAAATAACTAAGTAATTTTTAATGCACATGAGTCTTATTAATTTATTTTTCTGGATTTGTATATAGGTATTGTGCTAAATATTATTCGGTGGATAATTACAAGATAACATATGCTGAAGGGATGATACCTTTGGAAGGACCAGATGATTGGGAAGAGGTATTTCTAAACAATAATGGTTATATTTAATTATACACTAAATTATAGTAATTTAATACAATAATGAACACCCATTGTTCTTTGTTTGTGTAGCCTAGAGTGACTATTGTTCCCCCTTTACTAATCAGAAAACAAGGCAGACCGAGAAAGAATAGAAGAAAGGCTTATGACGAGACCTTACATGAGAAAAAACCAAGGTGTTGCGGCAAATGCAAACAACCTGGACATAACAAAACAACATGCGGTGGTGGTCCAATTGGCTCTAACTCAACGAAAAAAAGGATTAGAGTGGAAGTAGATGGATAATTTGCTTCGTTTGAGTTGGTGCTTTTAAACCCAATAATAAATTAGTTTATGATTTTTGATTCCACGGATTGTTACTCTTTTAAGTTGTTATGTATGAAGGATGATAAAATAATTTGTGAGCTATGCTCTTGATGTTTTCAACGGAGATTTTTGGATTTTAGACTTTACTTGTATTGCTCCAGATTTTTAAGATTTTTGGCCTCAGTGAAAAGATGTTGCTTACAATAAAATCAGTTTCAAGTGAATCATTGTTATTATTTAAATATCATTATTTTTAAAAAAGTAGTTACATTTGTCATTTAATAATGTGAAGTAGTAAAATTAACCATGGTTAATTTAAAATTGTAAACTTTTTGAAAATGGGACATATTTACAAATACAATTATAAATAGGATATATTTGTAAATCAGATTTTAAATTGGGAGATATTAATAAAAAACCCTTTTTAAAGCTAGAAATGCACTTTACCGTGTCATTTGTACTGCGCATGGTAATTTGATTCTTAATGTATCATTTTCTATGTTTTACTGCTTAATCTATCATACCCTGATTTCAATATGAAATTCCCCAATTTAGACAAATCACGTAGAAATCAAAATCTTAAATCCCGTAATCTAATAATTTATTGTATCATGGTGATCGAGCAGAACTGCAGAAGAATGAAATATGCCATACTTTCCCCAAGTTTTCTACTTTTCACTGCAATGAATTTGGCTGTGTTTACTGTTTAGTGTTTTGTCACAACTGCTGCGTCAGAAAATTGTAGTGGTGGGGACTAAATTATGATAAAAAAAATATGTTTAAAATTTATTAAATAAATTTAGTTTTTTAAGAATTTTTTTATATCTTTTTCTAAAATTAAATAACAATAATATCTACAAAATATACTAGAATTTACATATATATCAAAACAAAATTTTAAAATATTAGGTAATTTTTTTACCGTACTAGAAATTACTCATAAAAAATTTTGCTGTCATCTATTGCATCAATATTAAAGTGATTGAATAAGAAAAAAAACATTAGACAAGAAAAATGGGTTAATATGACATTTTTTATTTACTAATAATTACTATTTTAATATTTATGTTAAAAGTTAAAAAATTTATTTATA
This sequence comes from Heracleum sosnowskyi, assembly GCA_030848705.1. Classification (NCBI taxonomy): domain Eukaryota; kingdom Viridiplantae; phylum Streptophyta; class Magnoliopsida; order Apiales; family Apiaceae; genus Heracleum; species Heracleum sosnowskyi. Next base: position 14,908,625 of record CM061236.1, read on the forward strand.
ATAATTAGATAGAATATTTGATGTAATTATATTAATTTTTAGTAATTTTAATATGAGATAAAGTAAATTACAAGCAAAATATATGATTTAATAAAAAATATATAAAAAATCAAGTGAGCTCATAGGTGCACACCCAATGTTGCCCAACTCTCTAAAATGCCTCTGTTTTATTAAGAGTTTACTCCTAACTTGAATAATATTTCAGTTCATATGAAATTGCAGTTGAAATATAAAAAGTTTATGATTAAGGGTATTTTTGTCAATTTGACAATATTAAGTGTGCACCTATAAATAAATTTCAGCTCCCAAAATCAAAGATATAAACATACAATATTTTTTTAATGTTTATATTTTTAATGTGACACTAAATAAATTGTAAAAGAATATTTTAAATTATACAAAATTAAAAGTTAAAATGTATAATAAAAGTTTACAAATATTGAGTAAGATAATTATATATGGCTTTTTCTTTAATTTTAGTGAGGGCTAAATATGAATTATGCTTAGTTTATTTTAACTCTTTGGAGATTTAGTCCCACTAGCTCCATTTTCAGATGCACGACTTTTTTTTTAATAAACAACTATCTTGGACTATTAATCCTTTTTTTTTTTTTTTGACTAATTAGGCTTATATGCCTTTACATGTGAGGATCTGTTCTCAGAAATCTCGGGATGAGCGAGAATCGAACCCAGGACCTGGGACGACAAGAGATAAGCTCTTTACCACTTGAGCTATCTCATCGCGCTCTCCTTTTTTCTTTTTAATTACATGAAGGTACACATTTTATGTATTTTTCTGGGAACCATCCACTTTGAGGCAAACAGGGTGTGAACGATAAGTTTTATAAATACCCTGGCTCCTATATGTTTTCCTTTGACACTTTGAAGTAGGGGTGTTCATGGGTTTCTCAACCCGGTCAAACCGAATCAACCCGACCCTCTTTTCGGCCGAACCAACCCGGAGAAAAAAACCCAATACTTGATTGGGTTGAAAAATTTTAAAACCGACTTAAATGGGTTGGGTATGGGTTTTATATTTTTTCGGCCAACCCAACCCAACCCGATTTAAGTTACAATTTTATTCGATAATTTAAAAATATATGTCTCTATTGTATATAACTATACATTAAACAATGTATTACACTTTCATTTATAGATATATAATTATATTTTGTGTTTATATATATGATATAAAACATAATTTACTTTACTAAAATTATAATGTTAATCAAAATAAAATATTAATACTAAAAACATAAGTTAAACGTACTTTAATTTTATTTAGATTTTCAAAATGAGCGATATTGTATAATATTTAAAATTTTAAAATATTATTTAACCCGTTCAAACCGACCCAAACCAACCCAAACCAAACCGATATACAATGGGTAGGGTTGGGTTACGGAATTATTTTTTGCGGGTTGGGTTGAAAATTTTCAAACCAATTTAATTGGGTCGGGTTACAAAAATACCTCCTACCCGGCCAACCCGACCCGTGAACACCCCTACTTTGAAGGCAAAATATGATATTCTTTCTAAACCCTGTTTACAGTTGATACTTTGAGGGATGGCTCGAGTCCTATTTCTCTAATGAAGGTTTATTCTTTAATTGTTTGTGCCATTAGTTGTCCAATTCCTTTAGATATAACGTGTTCAAAGAGAACCTCAGATGCGTTTGCTAAAGCCCTGGTTGGGACTGCTGCTGGTGTTGGGTTTGACCGGTTGTTCAACCCAATATGGTAATATGAATTTAGGTGATTAAGACTGTTTTGGTAATAATTGTATGGGTAGACAATTATTATATATGGTAATAATTGTATGGATAGACAATTATTATATATGGTATGTCTTGGTCATTATTAATTTAGGAAATTAGGTGCCAAGAATAAAAAGTCTTGTATAACAAGTATGGTAAGTCTTGTAAAACAAGTATGACAAGTCTTGGTGGCTAAGTTTTGGATGGCTATATAAACATAGTCATATTGTATTTGTTTGATAGATGAGTGCTTAAGAGATGTAATCGTCTTAGGTATTGTTTGGGAGATGCTTGAGCACTGTTTGGCTCAAGTATCAGTTGGGACACCATTGAGGTGTTATTGTTTTGATTGTATTATTGATAACTGTTTTGATTAATAATACAAGTTGGGATGTGGGTGTTTCCATGTCATATATGTTTTGTGTGTGTTACTTGTCAACTAATCGATTGGTTGTGTGTGTGCTCTGCATTGGTGTGTTGTGAATCTCGAATTTGTGTAGTCCCTCAACCTAACAAGTGGTATCAAAGCCAAGGTTCGTGATTCGAGAAGGATGAGGTTGAGGGAAAGATCGAGATTCAATTGATATGACGGAGTACAATGAAGGATTCGCTGACAAGAAGCCTACTAACGTGGGAGGAGACAAAGTTACGTGCAGTATGGCGGTTGACTTGCACCGTGGTTCAATTTGTTTGGGCTCGAGATGGAAGAAGATGGAAGAGATCATCGCAATAGTTTCAATGGCTTGATCAACCAGGTGAACGAGTTGGATGATATTAGTGTTCTTCTACTGGCCGAAAGATTGAGGAAGCAAGGATCGGGTGACTCAACTGATGGAAGGGCACTCGTGATGGATGATGCAAGTGATTTTTGTAGATGGATACATCGTTATGTTGAAGAACGGTGGTTTGGAGGTCACTATACGGGTTTTAGTGATACTAAAGATTGGAAGAGCAAGGGCAGGAGATTCTTGTTCGAGGGGAGGCATAGCAGATGGACGTTGATGTCTCTGATGGTTACTGAAGGTTTGGAAGAGCAAGAGGATTCTTGTTCGAGGGGAGGCATGGCGGAGGGACGTCGATGTCGTTGATGGATACCGTGCAATCTGATATGGGTATTGGGTTGAAGGGGAGGATTGTTGGGTTTGACCGGTTGTTCAACCCAATATGGTAATATGAATTTGGGTGATTAAGACTGTTTTGGTAATAATTGTATGGGTAGACAATTATTATATATGGTAATAATTGTATGGATAGACAATTATTATATATGGTATGTCTTGGTCATGATTAATTTAGGAAATTAGGTGCCAAGAATAAAAAGTCTTGTATAACAAGTATGGTAAGTCTTGTAAAACAAGTATGACAAGTCTTGGTGGCTAAGTTTTGGATGGCTATATAAACATAGTCATATTGTATTTGTTTGATAGATGAGTGCTTAAGAGATGTAATCGTCTTAGGTATTGTTTGGGAGATGCTTGAGCACTGTTTGGCTCAAGTATCAGTTAGGACACCATTGAGGTGTTATTGTTTTGATTGTATTATTGATAACTGTTTTGATTAATAATACAAGTTGGGACGTGGGTGTTTCCACGTCATATATGTTTTGTGTGTGTTACTTGTCAACTAATCGATTGGTTGTGTGTGTGCTCTGCATTGGTGTGTTGTAAATCTCGAATTTGTGTAGTCCCTCAACCTAACAGCTGGTTCAAGCTGCCATCCTCCATCTAAGTGCCAGTAGTTGATGATATTTTATCGCTTAGAATGACTCGTGTTCAAATGGAATATGCTTCATTGCCCCCATCATGTGATTTTTGTCATTAACGCCATAGGTTGTGCTTAACAAACCTGTAGCCTTCATCATGAATTCCAAGTTTTTCATGCCCGGTGCCCCTATCTCAAGACTAAGAAATAATGATATCATTCACGGAACTTATACTTTTCTGGGTTGCCCAATGTATATTAACGATATTGAAGTTGATGAATACGAATCACTCTTTGAACAAACATGACAAAAAGTAAAGTGGTAGACAGAGCAAGCAAGGCAGACAAGGCACCCACACTCGAAAACCAAGAGAGAAAAGGTAGGAAAAACACCAACAGAGGATGAAGTATTAGTTCTAAGTATTGCAAGTGTAGGGGCATGAAGAGTGTAAACGATTCGGGAGCTACTCGAACTTGACTCGTAAAATATTCGAATTCGACTTGATAATAATTGAGCCGAGCTCGAACTCGAGCTATTCGAATATTCTACCGAGCCGATCTCGAACTTCAAATTACTCGGCTCGTAAGGTTCGTGAGCCTAATCGAGCATTTATTATTTTAATTTTTATATATTATAAATATATTTTTATATAAATATTTTGTACTTAGATATAATTTATATATATAATTGAGTTGAACTCGAGCTGAACCGATCATATTCGAGTTTTTGTCAATATTTGATGAAATCGATTCAAGCTTTCGAGCCGAGCTCGAACTATTGAACTTTTTACGAGCCAAGTTTCGAGCTTGAAAAATAAAGGCTTGATCGAGTTCGAGCCCGAGCCCGAGCATGAACTTTTTAGTCGAGTTCGAACTCGAGCCTCAGTTACAATCCTTAGGCATGATCCTTGATTTTATTATAGTCTAAGCTTGTTTATTGTTGTTTGTTTTATTATAAACTTGTTTTGTACAATTGTTTTTGTATTTTAATATATGATAATCAGCTATAAAAAAAGCTATGAGTTGAATTCTAAAAAGACAAAATGTGTAGTTACTTTGGTTTTTCAATCTGACCAACATAAATGAATTTGATTCCTTTTAAAGGTAATTATTGGTAATTGATTGTTATATATTCATTTTTGTACATTTTAAATTATATAATTATTAATAATTTTATCCAAATTGATAAAAATTTATAAGTTAAGAATTAATATAAAAAGGTCATTCCAAATGTTAATTTTCAAACACACACTCACAATACGAGACAATCTTTATAGAAACAGGTAATTACTTAAAACAATCAAATATCTTATTTGTTCATATAATTAAGCAAGTAAATTTGTTTCTCATTAGATATTAGTATCAAACTTAAAATTTTGAAATTGGATTCATTTTTTAAATACGAAATTGTTTGGATTTAAAGTTAAACTTCAAATGTTCGAACCTATACTTAATCTGATATTCGTTCAAACTCTATCCAAATTTAAAAACAGGCCGATAGATATACATTATTATAATTTTCAGTTATTTACATATAATACATATAATATTGTAAAAACAAGATAAAGAATTAAAATTTCAATTCATACAATGTATTATATGTGCATTATGATACATAATTTTTTATTTTACCTACATTATGATATGCAAAATTTTAACTTTTTGAAGTATTAGTCAGTACTATTAATCATATTTTGATACCGAGTTGCAATCTCAACTTATCCAATATATTATATGTGAATTAATTATTTATAATTTCAGTTTGTCTAGAAATTTAACAAATGTTATCCGTATATGGTGAAGATTTGTACTTAATTTTATGTTTTAAAAATTTTTAAATACCCGAAATAAATTAAAAAAATTTGAATTTGAATATTTGTGTTGTTTGGATTAATTTTCATAACCCAAAAGTATTTGAAGTTGAATTTAAAGTTAGAATTTACAGAACGTGAAAAAAAATGATCCATTGCCATCCCTAATCAAACTTAAATTTAACAACGAGATTGGGTTTTTTACAACTTAGTTACAATTTATACAATCCATCATTTATAATAAGCATTAAATTTGTAACTATGACATGATTTTAACAGCAATGAAAAAGTAAAGAATAAAAAAAAAAAGAAAAGAAGAGAAAAGAATGAAATATGTGATTGTTTAAGATTCAGAAAGTGTTAGCAACACAAGAAAAAAAGATTCAAAAAGTAAATAAAAGATACATGAATCATTGAAAAACGATAAAGAATTGATCAGTTTTTTAACATCATGTAATAAAAATAAAATCCTAAAATTTAGATACCATTGCAACATATCTAATGACATAAATGTTACATCGGTAGCAATCAGATGCTGGGATTGAAAAATAGGTCATTTGTTTCATCAAATGCCAAATTTTTTTGAATTGTCCCTTGCATCCCTAGAGTAGCAGCATCAGGGCCTGGTTCACTACAGAAGCAGCATCAGCAGCCTGGTTCACTACAGCAGCAGGCCAGCAGCATCATGAACATGGTTCACTGGAAAGCCGATTTCTGGTACGTTATAACCTTGTGCAGCTGTCCCCTGATACTGCATACCAGCCGTCAATTGAGCTGTTGTAGGGACTGCAGCTGCATGTAAATTAGCAAGTGATATCACATAAATGTATGACAATTTCTTAAAACCAACAAAATACTTTAAAGTAAATGAATCTCTTTATTAACAATATATACCAATGATAGTTCCTCCTCCAGTCGTTGGATTTCCCCCTTAGTTAGCATAATGTAGTCAATTACATCACTGAGGGTTGAGTCTGCATCTTCATCTTCCTGTAGAAAAAGTTTAACGTTACAAGAAAAACAAAATGCAGAGATCCATGTGTTAGAGTGGATTTGGAAATAAACATTTATCAAATATAAACAAATTATATACCAGAAACTAAAGTTAACTAGAAGTATACCGTATATCCTTCATAATCCTGTGATTATTTTCTCTCATTTCGTCGACTAAATATAATTATTCATAATTACTTTTTTATATTATTATAGATTATTCTATATATTGTGTTTGAGCAAAAAAAATTCCATAGTTCTATGTGTTAGTACATGATATATGCATACATGTATTAAGTGTAATGGTGGTAATTAAAAATAAATCTTTCATTGATTATTGTCAAACCTTTGGAGGGTAAGGCATGAACTGGTCGGAAATCTTATTAGTCACACATCCCTGCATCCAGTATTATGTCATTAATAACATTTTACAGTAAAAAAAAGAAAAAGAAGAATAATAATAATAATAATAATAATTGTTAAAATCTAACAAATTAATGACAAATTCGTGGAATAATAACGGGAGAAAACAAATAATTAAAGCTCACCCTTTGATTTTCACTCCCACTTGCTGCTTTCCTTTTTGAGTAACCTGCGGGCATCGTCGGTGAAGGGCTTGTGGTTTGTACCATCGGTTGTGGCATTTGTGATGACATATAGGAGCCTCCTGCGGCACTCATGGGCCGGGGTGCATACGATACTTGTTGTGCGGGCGATTGTAATAGTGACGACGACGGCGTAGGATATACTCCATGTGGTGTAAACTGTGACTGTATTTAAAATTTAATTTTTTTTTCTAAATTAGTAACTTTTATTCAAAGATATAAAATTATGTATCACAATTAATACAAACAAAATATTACCCCTGATTGATTTTGGCTCATGGAAGCAAATTCTGATTTCGTCGCTGTTGGTTGCTCTAACCATGCAGGTGAGGAACCTCCCACCACCGACTTCGAGATCTGCTTTGACATTATTCCTAAATAGCTGCAAAAATGAAATAATCTCAATGCAAAATAAAAATAAAAATAAAAATACACACATATAAATACATATTAATTGAATAATAGAGGACGTACTATGTTGTACAACAAGCCAATGTTTGTATATATATATAAATATATGTTTATATATTAAAAAAAAAACACAATTACATATATGTTCACTAATATTGTTCAGAGACTTAGCGCCCACAACAATGAGAAATGTAGACGAGAACTATTAAACGAGCATGAGTGCTAAAAGGAAAACAAGCGATAAGGAATTAAAGAGAGTTTTAGTGAGATATATATATTGGACATGACATTTCTATAATCAGCATCTTATTATTATATTTTTTACGAAAAAGAAATAAAATTAAAACAAAACCTTTTCAAATTAAAAAAAAAAAAAAAAAATATTGGGCCTTACAAAATCAAATGAAATTAGAATGAAACATATAAACAACTTCAAATAAAATATAATTCCTGTCTATACGTATTTATATATGCAATGATGTTCAAAAATATTAATTGATCAACAAATTACTGATTTGAGGATATTTAATATTTTGATGGCATCAAAGTAAAAATAATGCAAATGAGACGAATTGTAATCGACTATTTGATTTGATACACTATAAGTAAATTTATCGGTTTAAGAATTGTACCGATTTCTAATTTTGTTGATTTTGAAGAATATACGAGATCAATGAAAAAAAAACGGGATGAGTTTAATAGGGGTGAAAGAGAAATAGGCGGATGAAGATTGAAGGATGATGGTTTGGAGATGAAGAATGAAAGACAGGATTTGGAGAATATTTATAGAGGAGATTGTAATGGAAAATTTTAAGAAATTTCTAGAAGCGACTAGAGACGGGTGAAGACAATTATAGGCATCGGTTTCGGCCCAAAACAGAGGCGTATCATAATGAGAAAACGAAATTTTTAAGAAGTTTCTAGAAACGACTAAAGACGGGTGAAAAATTTTATAGGCATAGGTTTCGGCCCAAATATAACCGTACCATAATGAGAAACGAGATGGTTTGAGCCCAAATTAAATTTAAATTTTAAAGGAAAAATATTATAAACTATATGATCAGAAACAAGTTTAACTTGAACCCATCTTGATCTCAAGCCCAATGGTATATCCAATGTCCGGTCTCATTTTAAATTATTATACTAATATTTTTGCTCAATATTCTTGAGTTATGTTTAAACTTTGCAATGTTTCACAATCTAACTCCGGTCAAAAAGTAAGGATTCAGATTTAATTTAATTATTACTTACTTTTAAATGTTACTTTGCATATTATGCATACTAGCTTAAAACCCGTGCGATGCACGGACTGTTTTTGAGAGTTGTTATTTAATTAATTATGTTTTAATATTTTATTAATTGCATTTGTTAAAAAATAAGTGAACATGTTAAAATCGGTAAACTTTTTTAAATAATTAAAAGCACTAAAATAGGTTTAAAATAAATAATTAAGGGTTTGTCTGTGATATATCTAGAAAAAAGAGGGGTTTTAGTAAGGAAGAGTAGAAAATGTAACATGTTTTAGTTAAAAAAGGTAATTGCACGTGAAACTTTTGGAAAAGGTAATTATAAATGTAATTGCCTTGGATATTTTTGAAAAAGGAGGAAATTAAAAAATAGAAAAAATATTGTGTTCTAGCTTAGAAAGGTAATTGATTATAAATTGATAATATTATTATTTAATAATATTTTTTTAATTGATAAGTAAGGTTAATTAAGTAAAATCACGAAGTACCAAAAAACAGGCACGTACTAACCAAACTTTAATATTTCGTATTTGATTATTTACGTTTTAATATTTCATTAATTGCATTAGTTATAAAAATTAGTGGGCATGTTAAAATAACTAAACTTTTTTAAATAATTAAAAGCATTAAAATAGGTTTAAAATAAATAATTAAGGGTTTGCCGTGAAATATATGGAAAAAGGAGGGGGTTTAATAAGGAAAAATGGAAAAGGTAACCTGTTTAAGTTGAGAAAGGTAAGTATCCGTGATACTTTTGGAAAAGGTAATTGCCCGTGATATTTTGTTAGAAAAAATATCGTGCTCTAGATTAAGGAGAGCCAGGAAATTCAAACTAATATCCTGCCAATGCTTAAGTTGACTACGAACAGAGATTTTTCATTACAGCTTCTTCCACTTTCACCTCACTTTTGATCATATCTTTGAACTTGCTGTTAACATCTTTTGACATCTTGTTTTGCACTTGACCACCAGGATAAAAAATAAGCATATTTCCAAAATTGCCAGATCTCATCTCAAAATAGTAAGGAATTTCAATTGTTAGAAAATCTTTGACAATTCTTTTGTTAAAGAAAGACTAAACAGTTTTAGTTTCAGTTTCTGTACTGATGGGAATCAGTGAAGATACTTCTTTCAACTGGATTGGTATCCTCTCATTTTTTAGAATGTTCTTGCCCTGCCCCTGTTGAAAGTCTTGTACACACAAAAATTCTTCCAGTTGCTCTCTAATCTTTCACTTGTGCAGATTTCAGATTATAAGGGTTTAGATGAATCTGAGTTATCTCCTCTTAGGGCTGCTAAGATAAATTCATTCTCGGGCCAACACTTTTGCCTAGCCAACTCTATTGTATCCTCTAGCTTCTGGAGTTTATGGCTAGTTTTTTCCTTGAAAGCAAAAATTTGTTGTTGCACCTCAAGTACTGCCTCATTGAAGGCTCTATCTCCTTCTCTCCTTCCTTTGAATCCATTACTATACTATCCTTGCGCAGATAACACCTCAATCTACAGTTCACATAAAACTGACCATAAATCAACAGATTCACAATAATTTATTCTCACAATCAATTCATCAAACACCTAATATGCACAATTTCTTCAGTGTTGCCAACACTTCAACTAATCAATTAATCACCAGCACTCCTTTAGTAACACACCAATTCACAGACTCAATGACTTCCACATTCACTCTTCTATCACAACAATACACAAACACCTGGAGTGCGCAACTACTATGACACAGCAAGAACAGTACCTCACTCTTCACAACACACAACACACAGATCACAGTCTCAACTATCACAACACAACTACACACAACTCCTTCAATCCACAATCTCCATTACTTCACAGATGCAATCAATATCTCCAAATCACCACAACAAAACAATATCAACTGTAAAGCTCTGGAACAAGTTTAACCTTTTTTTGTGCTTTTCTTCAATAACAACCAGTACTCTAATTAGGTCTAAACGCAACTAAACTAACAGTAATAACACTAGTCTCAACTGATTTGAATAGTGAATCAACATATATGTAAGTAAAATGAAGAACAGAACACCTGAAGTGAGATTTATAAAGTTCTGAACTTTGAGCTGTGATTATAGAGATTCTAGGCTCGCACCACTTGGAATAGAGTATACAACGCAATCGAAGTAGTAGTTGATCTCATTTTGTAGCTCTGATACCAATTTGTCATGCCATGACCAAGTACTTTTCTAGTTTTTCAATTTTTTTGTGTTTTTATGTGTTTTTGATAGTGAAGAATAGTAAAACAAGTAAGAGAACAAGAGATTTAAGATAGAATTGCAGAGAATCAGAGAAGAAATGATAGATTGTAGAGAGATTAACACTAGAGAGAGATAGAAATCAGTTATAGAGAGAGAAAGACATAACAGAATCTAGAGAGAGAAAGAGATTGGTGGAAATGAATTCCATTTTCTGAATAATTGTTCAAATATAACTGAAATGAAAGCTTACATCAGGTATTTATAGACTAACACTAGTACTAACTCCAGAAAGAATAAAATACCCTTAATGACTCTACTGACATACTATTATACTGCCATTGCCTTACTATAGTATTACTAATGCCTTACCTTGGCCTCATCCTCACATTAAGGCACACAGATCCTGACATTTCTTACATGAAACCTTATAAATGAAAAATCAAAAATGTTAATATTATCATTTGTTTTTCAACGAGATTGTACCTCTATCTTGTACCTATCAATCTACTATTATTTATATTAAACATACGACATACACTTTTATTACAAACAAAAATCAGAACCAAATGTGAGTTGAATTAGTATTTAATTTTAGCAAATTATATATATATATAAAAAAACATTGCGACAAGCGCAATGAGTCATTGCACCAGGAGTAATGAGTCATTACGGTAAGAATTATTTGAAATTATAATTTGAATTATTCATTATTTTAAATTTTATTTAGTAAAAATAATAATAAACCTAGAGCAATGTAACATTGCGCCATGTACAATGTTAACATTGCTTTTGGATCAATGTTACATTGCTCTTGGAGCAATGTTACATTGCTCCAGGTGGTTGGCTCAACTTAGTCACCTGTGGTTGTGGAAGAACACCTATATATATATATATATATTATTAAAGCCGAAACATTACATATATATAAAGCAGTGGCGGATCCAACCAAAAAAACTTACCTAGCGAATCTTTATCTAAACTGAGCTTTACGATCTCCAATAGACTCGAAATGATCAATGATAGCCTCTGAGTCAATACCATCCACATACTCATTTTCAATGTGAAACATCATGCAACCTGAAAGATACCCATCTTCCATCTTGTTTCTAAGCCTAGTTTTTATAATTTTCATTGCTGAAAATGCTCGTTCAGTAGTTGCCATAGAAATAGGAAGTGTCAAGACTAAACGAATCAGCATATCAACCAAGGGAAAAAGCTTAGCCAAATCTGTTTCGACTAACATTCTACATACTTGTGCAAGAGATGACAATTCCTGAAAGTCTTTATTAGAAACGACTTGGCATTTATAATGCTCTAATTGTAACCTTAAAGCTCTTACCTCTGATGCGTCAAAGTCTTCTGGATAGAACTTTTTATGCAAGTACGCAAATGTTGTATATATCAAACTTCTTAAACTGATTTTTAGGATACTCCTTTTGTATATGATCTTGTTGGTTCACGGGAAATGTACAAATTGGATCACGCAATCCATGATCAGTTTGAATAGATGGCTTATTTGGAGTCTCAACTATGACTTCTATCTCATCCATAGGCAAATGATTAGGCTGATTGGGAGTCACAAGCACATGATTACTTGATGCAGGGGCAGGGGCTTGAGTACTATTACCGCCATCTCTTTTATAGAAAGAAAAAAGAGACTTCATTCGTTTCTTTAAATGTTGATCAGACATCCTATATTCCTATATGTTATTCAAGAATCATGAGAGATTAATATGAATATGCTAAAGTACTAAATTACTAATAGTTGAGCTAATGATGCGAGAAGTTAAACATTTATATAATCTAAAAAATTCTGATTTTCGTATATGCATTCCATCAAACACTTCAAGTGCATTCTATATTGCTTGATTGAAACAAGTAAAAGGAGGTAAGAAAACTACCTCAATAGATAATAATGGTGAATCAAAACAAATATCCAATCTTTTCTTGTATCCAGTCCTCAGAGAATTTAGTGGTAGCAATTAGCAAAGTGATGTAGTCACTAACTTGCAGGTGCAGTGACTTAAGATATCTCTAGGGTCTCTCCCTCGATGCTCTCTGTTTTTTGTTTTTGGGTAAACTGATTAAATGAAATACTGAATTATCATTTTAATTTTTTCACCTCACAATTTTCCACCCAACGGTAATATTTTTTCACTAAAACTTATAAATTCTCACCCAACAGAAGTTGGGCCCGATTACTGCTGGGTCCGCCCCTTCTATAAAGCCCAGGCTAACCAGGTTCAACATCACCGAGCACGTGTACCCTCATCTTATATACTAAAGTGGGAAAAAACAAAAAATGTTACATTTTTTCCTCATTCCAAATGTCTGATCTAATGCATGTTATAATTGAGAGATGAAAGAAATGAAACTGATTCATTGATTTGAAGAGTAAAAGTTGTTACAATATGTACTAGCTCAGTGTTTATATACTGCACTGTCCTAACTCTACTAAGGCGGGAAAATCTGTTATATCTCTAACTACTTTGCTGACTAGACTAATGCTGAGCTGTAAAATAATAATTTACAATTATGTAATCAAGTAATCCCAACACCCCCCTTCAAGTTGGATGTTAGGAATATGTTGTTCTTGATGATAATTATAAAAACACTTAGTAGATTTTGTGTTAAGTCACTTTTGTAACTGTCAACGGAATGGTATGTTTTGCAGCTTTCGTTGACAGGTAGCTCATCAACGAAATGAGTAATGTAGCAATTGCACTGTACAATACTTCACTGTTTGATATGCATTTGTTGTAGGTATTAGATAGGTTTTCTAAGTCATGTTGACTAAGTACTAGATAGGCAAAATAGGTTGGTTAATTGTAAATATAATGTGCCTTGTAATTTTGTCTAAGTGAAGACATGTCAACGGAATGAAGATTACACTATCAACGGAATGAAGAATATACCATCAACGGAATGAAGAATAAAGATATCAACGAAACACATCTCACTGCTATCAACGAATCATTATCATTTTTCTGAATAGTTGACAAAGTGATAGTGACAGTTTTCTGACAGATCAAAAGGTGATGTAGAAGTGTACTTTGCATTGGGAGCCATTAAAATGGTCACTGGGAATGAGGAAACATTCCAATTTCCAATTAGGTTCTTGAGTGTGATCATAATAAGCATGAGGACAAAAGACAAGATCTCCAAGGACCATTGGACAAAAGGAATGAAAAACAAGCTACTGGTGGTTACCCTTAGTACATTTTAGAGTAGTCAAAAATAGCATTGTAAACTTGGGATATATAAAGAAGTGTAGCAGTTCATTTTAAAAGTAAGTGAGTGAGATATAATAACTTTGTATTATCTTCTTTCAAGAGCACTCTCACTCTACATTAGGAACTGAGCAGCTGTGCTACTTTTGTAACACAGATTATTCCCGAAATAAAAACATCTCAGTTGGATCCTCAAAGCATCCAACTAAAATTTTATATTTGCTTGTGTGATTTTATTTTCTCTGTCAAGTTATTTAAAAGTTGTTTTAAGTTTAAAAATATCTAGAATTGTATTCAACCCCCCCCCCCCTTCTACAATTCTGTTAGGCCATTTGGGATTAACAATTGGTATCAAAGCAAGCTTCTAACATACAAGAAGTTTAAAGATCAAGGCCAAAACAGAAACCATGGTGAAGAAGGATCCAGGTGTAAAGATACCAGTTCTAGATAAGGACAATTACTTTCACTGGAAAGTAAAAATGCATCTACATCTCATGTCTATGGATGAGAGCTATGTAGACTGCATTGAGAAAGGTTCACACGTTCCCATGACATTTGCATCTAGAGTTGGACTGCCAGATGATGCTGAAGATGTGGAAATTCCAAAACCTGTCTCAGAATGGACTGTTGAAGATGTTGCAGAAGTCCATAAAGATAAAAGAACCGTGAACATTATGTTTAATGGTTTGGAGCAAGAGATGTTTGACAATGTTATAAACTGTACAACTGCTAAAGAAGTATGGGACACTGTTAGAACACTCTGTGAAGGAACTGAGCAAGTAAGGGAGAACAAAATGCAACTCCTCATACAACAATATGAACATTTTAATTTTAAAGCTGGTGAAACCCTAAATGATACATTTAGTAGGTTTCAAAAGCTTTTAAATGGATTAAAGTTGTATGAGAGGATCTATCAAACCAAGGATTCAAACCTCAAATTTCTTAGAGGTCTTCCAAAAGAGTGGAAGCCTATGACTGTTTCTCTGAGAAACACTCAAGAGTACAAAGACTATACTCTTGAAAGGCTTTATGGAACCTTAAAGACATATGAGCTGGAAATGGAGCAAGATGAAGAAATTGAGAAGGTGCAGAAGAAAGGTGGATCTATTGCATTGATTGTATCTGTGAACCAACTGGAAGATGACAATGAAGAAGCTGCAAAAGCCACAACTAGTCGAGCTAGTTGTAGGAGTGATGTTAGCAAGGGTAAAGGCAAGATGACAGAAGAAGAAGAAGAACCATCCAACTTGGATGACTTAGATGAGATTGATGAGCACATTGCTTTTCTTTCAAGAAAATTTTCTAATTTCAAATTAAAGAGAAACTCAGAAGCAAGACCACCAAGGAGAGACTTTCAACCTAGCAAAAATAATTGGGTCAAAAAGTCTAAGTCTAAATGTTTCAACTGTGGAATGATTGGTCACTTTGCTGGAGATTGCAGAAAGCCCAAAGCTGAGAAGGGCAACAGGAAATTTGAGCCTGTTGATTATAAAAAGAAATACTTTGAACTTCTCAAGCAAAAAGAAAAGGCTTTCATGTCTCATGAGTATGATTGGGCTGGTAATGGTGAAGATTCAGATAATGATGTTGAGTATGTCAACTTGGCTCTAATGGCTAACAATCATGAGCAGGAAGCAAGTTCCTCAAGTAACCAGGTAACAATTACTAATCTTTCTGAGCTTTCTAAAGAGGAATGCGATAGTACAGTTAATGAAATGTCTACTGTATTATATAATTTGCGTGTTACTCTTAAATCACTTACCAAAGAGAACTCAAGAATCAAAGAGACTAATTTTCTCTTAAGTGATAGAAATGCCATGTTAGAAGCACAGCTCATTGAGTTTGAGAAAATGAGATGTGTTAGTAGGGATGCTAAGCAGGAACTTGAGAAAGTGTTAAAAAGGGAAATGATTCTTAAAACACAACTAGAAATAGAACAGAGATTGATTGCAAAATGGAAAGACTCCAGGAATGTTGCTAGCAACATCATTAATGTTCACGGTATGGAATCTTTCTGTGAGCAATCATGGAAAAAGAACAAAGAGAAGCTAGGGTATGCTGTTGAAACCTTAGAATCAGAATCAGAGTCAACAAACAACAATGATCATTTGTTGAAGGTTGATACGTTAACGGAATGCAAGGTTTCGTTGACAGATGAACCATCAACCGATCATGTTGTTTCGTTGACAAAGAAAAAGAAAGAAGAACTCACTAGACTTAATAACAAGTATGGTCCTGTCACCAAGAACTTTGTTCAAGGTGAGTCTAGTATATCAAAGAAAGTTGAGAAGCCTGTTGAAAGAGCTAATGTAGGTCACTTGTCTAACAAGCAATTGAAAGACAAATTAGAGAAAATTCAAGTTGAGGTTAAGGGCAATAAAAAGAATAACAAAAATGGCAAAGTAGGGATTAACAAACATAACAATTACACACCTGATAAGTATGCTCCTAGAAAAACATGTGTTAAATGTGGTAGTGTTAGTCATTTATCTGCTAATTGCAAATCTGTTAAGAAACCTACTAATGTGAAAATGCCTAAGCCTGCAATGAATGCCTCTATGCCTGCAATGCCTGTTATGCCTAATATGTTTGCTCCATATGCACAATTTCAAAATCCATATGCTAGCATGCCATTTGTGCCTAATCCATACATGAATATGTTTAATGTGCCACAAATGCCATGGAATGTGAATAACATGTTTGTTCCTCCAAATATGCATGCTATGAATGAAAATGTGAGCAATCCTCAGAAATCAACACCAAAAGTAAAGGTTGATTTAACTCAATCTGAGCCCAAGGTGAAAAATGATGTGAAGAGTAAATCAAAGGCTAACAAAACAGGGCCCAAGGAAACTTGGGTACCAAAATCAACTTGATTTGGTTTTATTGTGTGCAGGGAGACAAAAAGAATCTTTGGTACTTGGATAGTGGTTGTTCAAGACACATGACTGGTGATTCTACCCTGCTCACAGAGTTTCAGGAAAGAGCTGGCCCTTGTATTGCCTTTGGAGATGACAGCAAAGGCTACACTAAGGGATATGGCTTGATTTCAAGAGAAAATGTCATCATTGATGAGGTTGCATTGGTGGATGGTCTAAAGCACAATTTGCTTAGTATCAGCCAACTTTGTGACAAAGGATTTTTAGTTACTTTTTCAAAAGAAGCCTGTGTTGTTTCTAAAGGAGGAGACAACAATGTGGTAGTGACTGGATTCAGAAGAGGGAATGTGTACATTGCTGACTTTAGTAGCACAAGTCCAGACACCATCACTTGTCTTTTCAGCAAGGCAAACAAGGATGAAAGTTGGCTATGGCACAAGAAATTGTCTCATTTGAATTTTAAGGTTATGAATGACTTAGTAAGGAAAGATCTTGCTAGAGGAATTCCACAGGTGGAATTCTCCAAGGATGGTTTGTGTGATGCCTGTCAAAAAGGGAAACAAAAGAAGGCATCATTCAAAAGCAAGACAGAGTCATCAATTGTTCAACAGCTTGAGTTGCTTCATATGGATCTATTTGGTCATGTCAATGTCATGTCCATTTCAAAGAAGAAATACTGTCTTGTGATTGTTGATGATTTTTCTAGATTTACATGGACTTTCTTTTTGCACGCAAAAGATGAGGCAAGTGAAATCATTATCAATCACATCAAGATGGTAAACAATCATCCTGATTTCAAAGTAAGAAGGATTAGGAGTGACAATGGGACAGAGTTCAAGAATTCAACTATGAAGATGTTCTGTGAAGAAAATGGTATTTTGCATGAATTTTCAGCTGCAAGGACACCACAGCAAAATGGTGTAGTTGAAAGGAAAAACAGAACACTCATTGAAGCTGCAAGGACAATGCTAGATGAATCAAAGTTACCAACTTATTTCTGGGCTGAGGCAGTTAACATAGCTTGCTTCACTCAAAATATTTCTTTGATTAATCAAGCCAAGGGAATGACCCATTATCAACTACTCAAAAGAAAGAAGCCACTATTGGATTTTCTTCATGTCTTTGGATGCAAGTGCTTTGTTCTGAGAAATCAAGCTGAGCATTTGAGGAAATTTGAAGCAAAGGCAGATGAAGTAATATTTGTGGGATATGCAGCAGGGAAAGCTTACAGAGTCTATAATCTCAGAACCAACATTGTTATGGAATCTGTACATGTTGTTTTTGATGATCTCAAAATTCAAGGTCTCTGTGATGAAGGTTTCCATGAAAGTCTTTCTTTTGAGAATGAGGAAGGAGATCAAGTGAATCATGTTAAGACTATTGAGAAACAGCCTAAAGTTGTTGTGTCTAGCACAGATGAAAGCAGTAGTCAAGATGAAATTGCTGCATTAAGATTGAAGAGAATAGCTGATAGCAGACTGATTGGTCATTCTGTTGACAATCATGGTGGAGGATTCGTTGACATACAAAATGAGCATTTCGTTGACAGTCAAAATGGGCATTCCGTTGACAGTCATAGAAATGCTTCTAGGAATGATCACTTAGGGACAACAAACTCAGGGGGAGTTTCTCAAGGACAAACATCTAATCAAGGCAATCATGATCATGAAGCTACTTCTTCCAGAGCTAATCTATCTCCCTCAAGGAAATGGACTAAAGATCATCCCTTTGAACGCATCATAGGTGATGTTTCTTCAAAAGTCCAAACTAGAAGAGCAACTCAAGAGGAATGTCTATATAGTAGCTTTCTGTCTCAAGATGAGCCAAAGAAAGTTGAGGATGCACTTCTAGATCCAGATTGGGTTTTAGCTATGCAAGAGGAGCTAAACCGATTTGAGAGAAACAAAGTTTGGAAGCTGGTGCTCAGGCCTAAAAACAGGAGTGTTATAGGCACAAAATGGGTGTTCAGAAACAAGATGGATGAAAATGGCATAGTCACAAGGAACAAAGCTAGATTGGTTGCTAAAGGCTACTCACAGGAAGAGGGAATTGATTTTGATGAAACCTTTGCTCCTGTTGCAAGACTAGAAGCAATAAGAATTTTTCTAGCCTATGCAGCCCATGCCAATTTTAAGGTCTATCAAATGGATGTGAAGAGTGCTTTTCTCAATGGGGAATTGTAAGAGGAGGTGTATGTGATTCAACCTCCTGGTTTTGAAGATGATGATTTTCCAGAGTATGTGTACTTTCTCCTCAAAGCACTCTATGGTTTGAAACAAGCACCTAGAGCCTGGTATGACACAATTTCACAGTTCCTCCTTGAGAATCACTTCACAAGAAGTACTGTAGATAAAACTTTTTTTCATAGGATTGTGAATGGCTCTACTATACTTGTTCAAATTTATGTAGATGACATAATTTTTGGGTCCACAGATGAAAAACTTTGCCAAAAGTTTGCCAAGCTTATGCAAAGTAAATATGAAATGAGCATGATGGGAGAATTAACTTATTTCCTTGGTCTTCAAGTGAAACAAGTTAATGAAGGCATTTTCATTAGTCAAACAAAGTACATTCATGATTTGTTAAAGAAATTTAACTTAATGGAATGCTCTCCTGCCAAAACTCCCATGCCTACTGCTACTAAACTTGAATTGAATACTAAGGAAAAATCTGTGGACATTTCAAGTTACAGAGGCATGGTAGGCTCACTTTTATATTTAACAGCTAGTAGACCTGATATTATGTTTGCTACATGTCTATGTGCTAGATTTCAGGCTGATCCTAGGGAATCCCATTTAGTTGCTATTAAAAGAATTTTCAGATATCTCAAAGGAATACCAAACCTTGGCATTTGGTATCCTAGAGAATCTGGCTTTGAACTAATTGGTTATTCAGATGCAGATTATGTAGGATGTAAAATTGACAGGAAAAGCACAACTGGCACCTGTCAATTCCTAGGAAACAAGCTTGTGTCATGGTTCAGCAAGAAACAAAACTCAGTTTCTACCTCCACAGCTGAGGCTAAGTACATTGCAGCTGGAAGTTGTTGTGCACAGATTTTATGGATGAAAAATCAACTACTTGATTATGGATTAAGAGTTGAGAAAATTCCTATTTTCTGTGACAACATTAGTGCCATTGCCATTACTGAGAATCCAGTGCAGCATTCAAGGACCAAGCACATTGACATCAAGTACCATTTCATTAGAGAACATGTTATGAATGGTACTGTGGAGTTACATTTTGTTCCAAGTGAACAACAACTTGCAGGCATCTTTACCAAGCCACTTGATGAATCATCATTCTCAAGATTAGTAAGTGAACTAGGTATGCTGAATTTCTCTTAATTATTTATGAGATTTTTGCAAGTTAAATTGCAGCCAGAAATTTGCTATGATTTTCTGTGGATTAATTTTCTCAGGAAAAAGTGAAATTTTGTCTAAGTCAAAATTACTATGTCAACGAATGTCCTATTCCGTTGCCAGTCTTAGCATTTTTCTGGGTATTTCGTTGACAGCCCTTTTATGTCAATGAAATGCATCTTTATCAACGAAATAGACCGAATCTTAAACGTTCAATTCTGATTCGTTGATATAGCGCTGTAATCTAAACCGTTGAAATTTGCACGACTTTTTACCATGATCTATACATACACCCCTGTAAGTATAAATCATGGCCGTATTTTAATTGTAACGGTTAGATTTTTTAAGCCAATCCAGTAATTTACAGTTATTATTGGACTTAATTTTTGAGAACTTTTGGGGGAGTATTTAAGAAATTTACTTTCTTTAATTAAATTTTTTATCTTACTCTCCAAATTTCCAAAGGCTTTCTCACTTCTTCTCTCTCAAAGCAAAACACAGTTCGAGCTCTACTTTACTCAACAATGGCGCCCATAGTTAAGCTCATGTCTTCTGGAGGGTTCATTTATGAGAAGAACAAATCCATCCCATTTGTTGTCAAGGAAAGCCCGAACAAAATCTTTCACAAGATGATGGATTTCTTGGTGAACTGCAAGCTCAGTTATGCGATGTTTCACTCCACTCTGCTTTATAATGAAATCATAGAGGAGATTTGGACCTCCTGTGAGTACAGTGGGACTAACTGCACCTTGCAATTCACAATTCAAGGTAAAGAGTATATTGTTAATTCAGATGTATTGCAAGCATGCCTTCACATTCCTGAGAATAATTGCTTAGCTTTACCCACAAATGCTGAAATTGTTAACATGCTTAATTCTATAAATTACTCTTTGCCAACTGAGAATTTAGGTAAAATTATTAGGAGAGGTTTGGTAAGGGAGTGGAGTTATTTAGCAGATGCTTTCATTAAAGTATTTTCTGGAAAAATTAATAATTTTGATGCTTTAACTAACTCCATTCTAATTTTGCTTACCATGCTTCTCACTGATAAGTACTATAACTTTAGCACCCAATTGATGTATGAACTTGGTGCTAAGTTAGGAGATAAGAAATCTAGGAAAAAGAATATTTATTATGCTAGATTTCTAATGATGTTGGCCAACCATGTTAGTCCAACACCATTAGTTATCTCTAACCCAAATTCCAGGTTTGAGTGTTTTGTTCAAGAGAAGAGGGTGCTAACAGACATCTTGAGGCTCAATCACAATGGTGATGTCCCAATGGTGTACTTGCCAGTTATTGAGGTAACTCTTTCTCACCCTGTAAATTTAAATGTTACTTCAGTTTCTGCTTCTGCTACTAATGTTGTTGCAATGGAGTCTGTAGATGTGACCCAACAGGCTCCTGCCCCTGCAACTAGACCTAAATCTACAAAATTTAAATCTACCAAGCCAACCTCAGGTGCTTCTCAAAAGGCACCTGTTGTAAAATCCACTACACAACCTAAGGGGAGTGATGCTGGTGTGGTGAGGGAAGGGGTGAAAATCAAAGAAACCCCAAGGATAAGGTGGGAGAGGTGAGTGTTTCCCAGACTAGCCCCATTGTGTCTTCCCAACAAGGCACAATGAGTAATATGGATATTAGCTCAAGTCTAATTGCATCCTCTCAAAAGGATGTAGTTATTGAAACAAGCTCTCCTCCAAGAGCACACATCAAAAGGGTAAGGGACACATCAAGCCCCCAAACATCTATCTCCCAATACCAAAGAAGGGTGAAACAGAAATCCCAGGTCACACAGGGTGCACACACACTGGAAGCAACACTTCCAGTCTCTCAAATTCAGTTTGATGTAGCCCCAATTATTACTCTGGGGTTACAGTCTCACTCCCTCAATATTAATATTGAGACACCTCCAAAAAACTCTCATACACAGTCATTAGATGTGGATATGATCCATTCATCTATTCCTGATTCTCCAACTCTATTCTTGGAGAAGCCCCACTCTGAAATTGGTGGTCATCACTTGTTAAGTGATTTGTTGGGCCAACAATCATCTCTTTCTGAAACTACAAGAGGATCTGTGGAACCTTCTTTAAAATCAATCACCACAGATTCTACTGTAATTTCACTTTCTCAAACTCCTTTATTGACTTCATCAACGAAACTACCTCTTTCGTTGACAAGTGTTTCTCCATCAACGGTATCCATTCCGTTGACAGTTCAAACTACCATTCCGTTGATAGCTCATTCTGCACCACTTATTGAAAACCCAGTTGTTTACACAACTAGTGCAGATGACCTAGTGGTAGTTGAAACACTTTTAGGATTGAAAGGGAGTGAAACTGAGAGGCTGGCTTGCAGCCAGGCAAAAGAAGAGAATGAGAGTGAGAGGCTGGCTATTTCTTCCAACCAGGCAAAAGGAGAGATTGAGAGTTCCACCTTAGTAGGTGAAGGTGAGGGTGTGAGAGGTGTGAGCCATGGGGAGCCCATGATGCAAGAAAATAGTGGAGAGAGAGAAGGGACTACAGAAATTCAAAGGAAGGAACCAGCCATTGCAAGTGAGTTAATGAAGGTTAGTGAGGGAGAAAGAGAATTGTCTTTCCAAGAGTATTATAAACAAACTCTGGATAGCATTTCTCTGGATCCTGAAACCTTTACTCACCCTATGTCAGCATATCAAATCTTGGCTCAACAGGGCAATGTGGAGGCAGAGAGCACACTAAATCTAATTCAT
Organism: Heracleum sosnowskyi; assembly: GCA_030848705.1. NCBI lineage: Eukaryota > Viridiplantae > Streptophyta > Magnoliopsida > Apiales > Apiaceae > Heracleum > Heracleum sosnowskyi. Next base: position 14,931,579 of record CM061236.1, read on the forward strand.
ACAACTGCATCCATGATGAGGGCTAAGGATGCACTTGCCAATCTGTCTCCAGGAGCTGGTGGAAGTGATCAGTTTGCTGATTTTTCAAGTGATGATGATAGTCTTGATGCTGATTTCCAAGGGGTAGCTACTTCTACACAGACTGGGACATCTGTGATGCCTCCTAAGCCAAGATGGCTTTATCAAGATTAACTTGAATATCAAGGTTTGGATGCTGCAATTACAAGGCAGTGTAATGAAGCTTACTTGGCTCATGAGTCTGCACCACAAACTGAGAAGAAATTCTACAAGGCAATCTTGGACTCTCTAGAAATCCAGAGGCTCCAAATGCTACAGACAAGGATTGAGGCCAGGGAAATCAAGGACACAATTGCAAGCTTCAAGCACTCCAATGATAGGAGGTTTGATGAAAGACTTCCACTTCTCACTGTGACCAAAATGGACAAATTCTTCAGAAGGGATCATGAGGTGGCAACCACTTTGAAAACTCTTACTGGTAGGGTGGACAAAGTGGAAGCCACATTAACTCATATGCAGCAGGCACATGAGAAGCAAACTCAGCTTTTGACCCAGTTAGTGGCAGCTCAAGGTCTCCCTCTCATCACTCTTGATGATAACAAAAAGGGGGAGAAATCAAAGGAGCTTAATATTCAAGTCACAAAAGTTATGGTCCCAGCCATTTCTTTACCACAAGAGCCACTAGCTATAGGGGAGTGTATCAAGGATAAATTGGATGGAATTGACCTGATTCAACGTGCATCTATGAGACTACAACTTGCAGAACAGATAAAAGAGAAATGGTCTAATATAGATGCACGGGTCAAGAAGATAGCTGAAACTGCAAGAAACAAACATCCATCAATGGATCAAGCTACTTCTACAGCAACACCATCAACAAATGCCATGGTCTTAGTGTCAACGGAATTGGAGCCACAGGTTAAACTCTCATATGATCTAAAGCCTCTTCTACATGGAGTGATTCCTGGTCCAAGGAAAGAAAATGGACAAACCTCATGTATTAGAGATGTGGACCCAACTACCTTTCAGAGATGCTTATCTCCAAAATCCCCAGCTAAACCAAAGGGCAAGAATATTTCTAGAACTTTCTATCCTCCTCCATTTCCAGATGAGCTCAAGGTTCTGAGTGAACTAATTATAAAATGCAAGGGAATCAATGTACCTGAGATTAGGAATCAAAGAGCAATAGTCTACAGGAATGGGCAAGAAATCTGTGTTTGGGCTGGTCACCCAAATTTTGCTGAAGCTAGAGCTGAGGAATCAGCTAGGGCAGACATGCAAGCTCTTGCAGTTGCCCAGGCTCTAGATGAAGAGGAAAGACAGCAAGAAGAAAGAGCTAGAGCTGAAGCTGAGCAAGGAAAAAGGAAAAGTACAAGGCAACCTAAAACAAGAGCTAAAAGAAACTTGGCTTTTGATAAGGATGATTCTCAAAGCACTGTCACAGATGCACCTGTAACAGCAATGCCTTCAACTTTCTCAGATCAAGGTTTTGGAGCAAAATTAGCTTGTGACCCTGAACATCCAGATAATTTTCATGATCAACCAATTGAGCCAAGGGAGGAGCCATTTGAGTTTGATGAAGCTAATTTTCCCAAATTTCTGGTTGAGATGGAATCAAGGAAGAAATCAAAGCAGAGGGCTACTAAGGTTAAACCAATTCTTGTGAGAAGGCCATGGGTTGAAAAACCACCTACAAACCCAGAAGACTTTATCTACATTGCAGATATAAGGGAGGAGTCTGACTTAAACCTATATCTTGATGACTTGGTGGAAGTGAGAGGAATTGGAGCTACTCATAAACTACCAGAGAGATTAGTGTTTGTCTACAAGGGTGGAAGGGAACAAACTTGGCCTCTACACAGAATTCTAGGAGATGATTATCAGACTTTGCTAGTGGTGTTCAAGTGCTTAAAGAAAGATTTTGGGTTCACCAAAACTGCTAAGTCTGAGGTTGTCTCCAAGATATGTCAAATAAAAGCTAGCTGGAACAAGCCTAATGCACTTCCCAGAACTCTAAAGGTCCCTCATACAGGAAAGAAAATTCATCTCCAACCCTTTTGGATGATGGAATTCAGAGACAAGGACAACTGTAGGAGATTCTTCAGGATAGAGGACCAATTGGAAAAGGCATCTAATGAAACTCTTAGATTTATGCAATCCAAGTTGGGTGATCAAGATGAAGAAGAGAAGATTTTCTACAGGAGGCTCCAAGCTCAAATTGAGGAGAACAATGCTAAGAAGGGGAAGAAAACAAGGCCACAGAGACAAAGATGGTAAATATGCTCAGGCTAGAGGAGCAACTCTGTGCACTTGTGTTGTAAGAATTTCTACTTTGTTTTCAATGAATTTTAAAGTATCATGAAGCTCAATGCAATTTCTACTTTTGTAATTTGTAATTTGTTTAAGTGTTTTTGTTATCATCAAGACTCTTGATTTATGGCTGTTATTCTATCATTCATAAATTGGGGGAGATTGTTAAGAATATGTTGTTCTTGATGATAATTATAAAAACACTTAGTAGATTTTGTGTTAAGTCACTTTTGTAACTGTCAACAGAATGGTATGCTTTGCAGCTTTCGTTGACAGGTAGCTCATCAACGAAATGAGTAATGTAGAAATTACACTGTACAATACTTCACTGTTTGATATGCATTTGTTGTAGGTATTAGATAGGTTTTCTAAGTCATGTTGACTAAGTACTAGATATGCAAAATAGGTTGGTTAATTGTAAATATAATGTGCCTTGTAATTTTGCCTAAGTGAAGACATGTCAACGGAATGAAGATTACACTATCAACGGAATGAAGAATATACCATCAACGGAATGAAGAATAAAGCTATCAACGAAACACATCTCACTGCTATCAACGAATCATTATCACTTTTCTGAATAGTTGACAAAGTGATAGTGACAGTTTTCTGACAGATCAAAAGGTGATGTAGAAGTGTACTTTGCATTGGGAGCCATTAAAATGGTCACTGGGAATGAGGAAACATTCCAATTTCCAATTAGGTTCTTGAGTGTGATCATAATAAGCATGAAGACAAAAGACAAGATCTCCAAGGACCATTGGACAAAAGGAATGAAAAACAAGCTACTGGTGGTTACCCTTAGTACATTTTAGAGTAGCCAAAAATAGCATTGTAAACTTGGGATATATAACCAAGTGTAGCAGTTCATTTTAAAAGTAAGTGAGTGAGATAGAATAACTTTGTATTAGCTTCTTTCAAGAGCACTCTCACTCTACATTAGGAACTGAGCAGCTGTGCTACTTTTGTAACACAGATTATTCCCGAAATAAAAACATCTCAGTTGGATCCTCAAAACATCTCGAACAAAATGACAGTCAAGCTCGATGTGCTTCGTACGCTCATAATAGACAAGATTCTTGGCTATTTATATGGCAGCCTGATTGTCACACTTTACTGGAATAAGAGTGATATCAGGAACTGAAAAATCTTCTAATAAGCGAGATAACCAAGCAAGTTCAGTAGTTAACCGTCTCAAAGACCTGTATTCCGCCTCAGCAGAAGATAGGGAAACCGTGTGTTGCTTCTTAGACTTCCAAGAAATAAGACTGTCGCCCAAAAATACTACAAAACCACTAACAGACTTCCTTGAATGAGGACATGCAGCCCAATCTGCGTCACAATATGCAGAAAACTGAAAATCTGGAGTAGAACTGTAGAAAAGACCTTGATCAGGATTGCTCTTCAAATATCGTAAAACATGAATAGCAGCATCCCAATGTGGTTGTCTAGGTGAGGACATAAACTGACTTAGATGTTGTACACTGAAAGAAATATCAGGTCTTGTGTTTGTAAGGAAATTCAACTTCCCAACTAATGTTCTGTAAACGGAAGGATCAGTAAGTAATGCCCCTTGATCAAATTGTAACTTGTGATTAACATCCAATGGACTAACAACAGCAGTAAGATCAGAAGGAAGAAACTCTTTAAGCAAATCAAGAGTGAATTTCCTTTGTGAAATAGCCATACCAGTGGAAGATCTGTTGAACTCAAGCCCCAGAAAATAGTGAAGAGATCCAAGGTCCTTGATTTTGAAAGTTGAATCCAGAAACGGTTTAACTGACTTGATTTCATTGGTGTCATCACCAGTAACCAAAATATCATCAACATATACAGCTAGAAAAACCACTCCTGTAGAAGACTGTTTATTAAACAAGCAGCAATCATTTTTGGATGTTTTGTAACCTCTAGAAAGTAATGCTTCACTGAGTTTGGAATGCCACTGCCTGGAGGCCTGTTTGAGACCATACAATGACTTTTCTAATTTGCAGACAAAACCAGAAGGAACAACAAGACCAGGAGGAGGTTTCATGTAGACATCTTCATGAAGATCTCCATGTAAGAATGCATTGTTTACATCTAACTGTGTCAAATCCCAATTCTGTTTAACAGCAACAGCTACTAATGTTCTAATGGTTGTCATTTTGACCACAAGTGAGAAAGTCTCAGTATAGTCAATCCCCTCCTGTGTAAAACCTTTAACTACCAATCTTGCTTTATGTCTTTCTATAGAACCATCAGCATGATGTTTAGTTTTAAACACCCATTTGCACGAAATAGATTTCTTATTAGGAGGTAATGGGACCAAGGACCAGGTTTTGTTGGCTTCTAATGCTGAGAATTCTGTGGCTATAGCTTACTGCCACTCAGGATGAATGACTGCTTCCTCATAAGTTTGGGGATCCTGAGGAACATGCAAAGAAGATGTGGCAACATGACAGCATAGAGAGGAGGAAGATTGTGTAATTGGAAAAGAATGGGATGCTGTACAGTAAGAAGTTAAAGTACAAGAACAAACAGAATCTGAACAATGTGCTTGGTAAGGATGGACAAATTGATCAAGATAAGTAGGAACTTTGACTTGTCTAGAAGATCTTCTAGGTTGTGGAGGAGGAATGACTACATGTGAATCATTATGAGACTGATTTGAAAGGTCATTAGTGGACTGAAAACCATCAGTAGAGGATGATGAAAAAGTATGTTCAGAATTGTGTATATTAGAATTTGAAATAGGTTCAGAGAGAGTATGATCAAAAAGAGTGTTGGAATGAGTTACTGTTTCCGGTAAATCCAGACAGGATAATGGAATAAATTGTGAAAAGACAAAGTCACAAAAGGAAAAATATGCTCATGAAATACTGCATATCTAGAAATGAGCATTTGTTTAGTTTCAAGATCTAAAAATTTATAGGCCTTTTTACCAAAAGGATAACCTATAAAAACACAAGGTGTAGCTCTAGGGGAGAATTTGTCTCTATGAATTTTAGAAGTGGAGACATATCCAAGACAACCAAAAGGTTTTAGATGAGAAAAATCAGGTAATTTGCCAAATAAGAGTTCATAAGGAGATTTGTGATTTAGAACTTTAGAAGGAAACCTATTGATAAGGCATATTGCAGTAAGAACACAATCTCCCCGGAATTTCTTTGGAAGATTGGACTGAAATAAGAGGGCTCTTGATGTTTCTAAAAGATGTTTATACTTTCTCTCCACAACACCATTTTGTTGTGGAGTGTAAGCACATGATGTCTGATGAGTAATGCCCTTTGATGAAAAGAAAGTTTTTGCAGAATGACTGGATCCTAGTTCAAGTGCATTATCTGTTCTAATAGTATGAACATTGCACTTAGATTGGTTTTCAACTATAGCTATGAATGACTGAAGAATTGGTAAAGCATTGCTTTTTTGAGTTAACAAGTGAGTCCAAGTAGTTCTAGTGAAATCATCAACAATGGTTAAAAAATATTTGGAGTTATTGTAAGTATGAGTAGAATAAGGACCCCACACATCAACATGGAGTAGCTGAAATTTACAAGAACTTTGAATTTTACTATGAGGAAAAGGCAATCTATGATGCCTTGCCTTAGCACAAACAGGACAGGGTAAATCTGGTGCATTACCAGTACATAGTTGCAAATATTTGAGTTTAGAGAAAGGCAAATGCCCTAGTCTGGCATGCCATAACAGTACTGAACTATTACAACTTGAAAAAGAATTGAAAGAAACAGGAGAAGACACTTCTGAAATGTGTTGATCAGGATGAGATAGAAGATATAATCCTCTTTGTGCTTTACCAAGAACCAGTGGCTTCTTCAGAGACGAGCCCTGCAGACAACAAGTTTCATCAGAAAAATGAATTGTACATTTTAACTGAGAAGCCAGCTTGCTTACAGATAGAAGATTAAAGGTGAAATTAGGAACATATAGAACATTTTCCAAGGTAATGTTGTTTGGAAGCAAAACTGAACCTATAACAGTGACAGGTATAACATTTCCATTAGGAAGAGAAATGTTGAGAGGATGAGGTAAGGTAGTAAAAGTTTTGAACAGAAGCTTATTGTAGCACATATGATCATTAGCACCACTGTCAATGATCCAAATACTATCATTGAATGCAGAAAAACAAGTGATATGTGAAGAAAGATCAATAGAATTACCAGCAAAGTTTGCTGAAGAGGATGTGGTACTTTCTGTAGGTTGTGCAGTCTTGAGTAATGCAACAAGCTGGTTGTACATTTCAGGTGTTAAACCTGTAGATGAACTAACAGAAGATGGTAAAGTGTTAGTGGCAGTATGTATTGGAGAATCAGAAAAACTGGAAACCTCTGCAGTAGCAGCAAACTTCTTTGGTTTGTTGAACTTGAAGTCATTTGGGAAACCATGTAGTCTGTAGCACTTATCAATCAAATGCCCTGGTTCCTTGCAGTAGTTACAATGAAGAGAAGATCTAGGCTTGTCAGCAAATGTCTTTGGATTGAATTGTGAAGGTGAAGCAACCTTAGCATGCAAAGATGCTGCATCTGTCATAAAGTGTCCAGAGGAAGAGTGAATATCTCTTTGTGCTTCTTAATGAAGCAAGATACTGTAGACTTGACTGAGAGAAGGCAAATGATTAGTCATAATGATGGAGCCTCTCATAACACTATATGAATCATTCAATCCCATGAGAAACTGTATAACTCTCTGGCTCTGTTGAAACAACACATTCTTCTTAGCAGCTTCACAAGTACATCCACAAGTACAAACAGGCACAAAGCACAATGCATCTATATCATCCCACAACATTTTCAGCTTAGTGAAATATTCAGCAATCTTAGTATTTCCCTGACTAACTTCATTGAGATCCTTATGAAGTCCAAACAATTGAGCACCACTTGAAACACCATACCGTTCTTCTAATTCTTTCCACATTTCATATGCTGAACTAGAGTAAATCACACTCCTACCAATCTGTTTAGATAGAGCACCAAGTATCCAAGAAATAACCATGTCATTGCATCTAGACCAACTCTTAAACGTAGAGGAATTAGACTATGGTTTCGGTATTGAACCATCAATAAAACCTAGCTTATTACGAGCTGAAAGTGCAATGGTCATGGATCTTTTCCAATTGCCAAAACCAATTCCATCAAAACAGTCACTTATTAGTTTCATACCAGGACTATCTGAGTTTTGAAGATGTTAAGGATTATATTGATCGAATCGAGCAGTTTGATCAAGATTAGTAGTATAATGAGTAGATGATTCAGCCATACTTAGGAGAAAGAAAAGCTCAAGAAACACAGAAGACTGAGAATTTTGACAAATGTAACCGTATTGAACTTTATGAATTGATGATTGTTTAGGAGAATGTAATCAAGTTGAATGAAAAGTAAAGCTAGACTGAATCTGAACTGATATAACAACTGAGAAGAATGATCGAATTAAGCATATCAATTTGCAAGAATGTTCGAACTGTAGACTAATTTTATAGAAATAATACAGAAAACTATAAGAAATGATGCGGTGATAAAGAAGTCACCAGAAATTTGACCGAAGAACCGGAGAAGACGATAGAGAAGACGGCAGTATAAACGGGAGCAATCGGAGATGTCAATGCTTCAATCGAACCACGGAAAATTCATATCTTCAACGATGATCGCCAAGTGTTTGTTAATTGCTCGATTGAAAACAAAAACGAAGACACATACGAAAGACCGCAATTACTTCCTCTGATACCATGTTATAATTGAGAGATGAAAGAAATGAAACTGATTCATTGATTTGAAGAGTAAAAGCTGTTACAATATGTACTAGCTCAGTGTTTATATACTGCACTATTCTAACTCTACTAACGCGGAAAAATCTGTTATATCTCTAACTACTTTACTGACTAGACTAATGCTGAGCTGTAAAATAATAATTTACAATTATGTAATCAAGTAATCCCAACAATGCAGAATCACAGGTTTGGCGGATATGACGAGCTAAACCGTGTATTTAGGATTAGGCTTGAATTATAATTTATACATATAACATTACCGGGCATGGATTGCAAATATGGTTATGTGATAACTTTGCATATAAAAGTTTCAGAGAGAGAAAATCTTGATAAATGGAAGCGGTACAAATCTTAATAATGCACAATGTGATCAAAGTAAGGAATTTCCGTAATAATGTTTTTCCCCTATCCTCTGGGAGCTAGAAAGTTAATTGTTTAAAAATGAATGATCTCCTTTGATGGTGGAGTAGTAAAACCATTTTTGACAGTATTGCAGTGAGGAAACAAACTACTTATGGAAGCTTAAATATTTCAGAATTAGCTAGCCTATTAGCGAGTTTAGTCCTATTTGAAAATTGGTTACCATATTGGCTGTTCACAGTACCAGATCCTTCAGGCACTACATTTGCTAAAGTTTGCATTCCACCGGGGCAAGAGCCACAAGCAACTTAGAGCAAGCACTCATATTAGTATAATCATGGACACCATTCCCTTTTATAATGTAATGGGAAAATAAAATTTTTTGTCACTCAACTATTGGACTGTTTAGAAACCTATCACTGAACAAAATTGTTTTTAATTTTAAGCACTAACGTTACATTTTCTTTTCATTTTAAACATTTCGTTAAAGTTAACTTGCCTATATTTACTGACGTGTTTTTTTACTGACGTGTTTTTTTTATTTTTTACTGACGTGTTTTTATTGACGTGTTTTTTTTTTTAATTTTATTTTACATCCCTTCTTTCAAACTAAAAATTAATTTTAAAAAAGAAAAACTAAAGTTGCATTTTAGGTCACAGAACTTTTAAACTGTATGTTTGAAATGAAACTTATTAAACATGTTTTTGAAACTTTTTAAATATGAAAACATACTTTTGAAACCTCTTTTTTAATAAAAAAAATACAATTTTAAAAGAACCTCTTACTTTGAAGAAAGCATCCATGATACCGGTTAATCTCAAGCAGATATATATAGGTACTGTGAGGTGTCTATATCTATATATCAAATTAATTTATCATAAATTATAAATTAATATTAATTTATATAGATATATAGATTTGATATTAATTTATAAATTAATATTAATTATAAATTTATATATACAGATTTATGGATGCTTTCTTCAAAGTAAGGGGTTCTTTTAAAATTGTATTTTTTTTATTAAAAAAGAGGTTTCAAAAGTATGTTTTCATATTTAAAAAGTTTCAAAAACATGTTTAATAAGTTTCATTTCAAACATACAGTTTAACAGTTCTGTGACCTAAAATGCAACTTTAGTTTTTTTTTTTAAATTAATTTTTAGTTTGAAAGAAGGGATGTAAAATAAAATTAAAAAAAAAAACACATAAGTAAAAACACGTCAGTAAAAAATAAAAAAAACACGTCAGTAAATATAGGCAAGTTAACTTTAACGGAATGTTTAAAATGAAAAGAAAATGTAACGTTAGTGCTTAAAATTAAAAACAATTTTGTTCAATGATAGGTTTCTAAACAGTCCAATAGTTGAGTGACAAAAAAATTTATTTTCCCTAATTTAATTTAATTTAGAGCAAGAGAGACCTGTGTGACCACAAATGGACAACCCAATGGATTTCCACATCTAAAAAGTTTCCTTTACAAAACCTTTCAAGTCATCTAATTTTCCAGTTGAATATTCCAGAAAGTCTTGATGCAGAGTATGAACAATTAGGAATGGAATAATACAGGAATATATCGTATCAACAGAGACCCTCCGTCAGTGACTAAATTGGTATAAAATTTTACTCTTTTAATGACTAAATTGATACAAATTTTCAAATTAGTTACCTAATTGAGTTATTTTTGAAATGAGTAACTAATTTGATACATTTAAACCAAATGAGTGATAACTTTGATAATTATCCCCCGCTAGGGTTATGAACTTATAATCTATAATCTGATGATCGAGTCGATTCCATGATTATAAGAGAACTTACAAACAGATGTTAACTCTCATATGAGCTGATTTAAGTTTGTATCATATTGAGAAGATAAACCTACATCACATTGCCTCCTAAAGACAGCTTGGTAACATATGCTTAATATATTTTATTTTTTGCTAAATAACATATGCTATTTAGTACAAATAATCCGTTGATAAATATAAACAGCAAAATAGAAGTGCCTAAATTTTTACTTTTATTCAAGATAAAAAAAAGCATAAAAATAAAATGTTACCAAGGAGGAGGATCATCAGAATCATCAACATCCATAAAGCATCACCGAATTCACCGCCTTCAGTACAGATTGCACGTAAGTCCTCCCCATTTTCAAACCCTAATTCAATTCGTTTCTCCAAACCCTAACCCTAGAATTAAGGTTTGGGGATAATTCAATTGCGGAGCCTCAACAATTTTGACCCAATTTCTATTGATTCTTCACATTTTTAAAAATAAAATAATAAAAGATTAACTTTTACGGCACAAAATAGACTTATAGATTGTTTTAAATGGGCTTGATAATTTTCAAAACAAAGGGGCTTGATATAAAAAAATATTAGAAAAAGAAAAACAGAGAAAAACAGAGAAAAAAAGATAAACACTTGGATAGGCAGGGGATACAAAAAAGAGAGGAGCAGGGAGACAAGAATGGAAGTAGTGAATCATCATCATCTTCCATTTCCATCTCTACTGGGTTTCAACCAATCTCCCCTTGTTCCCAAATTTGTTTCAGTTTTTCGAAAAACGCAGGTTTTTAAAACAACACTCAAATCCAAATTCTTGATTACTAGTACTAGTTCCAGCAGAGTTTCTTCTTTTCTTAAATGCTGTTGTACCAGCAATCAAAATGACAACACCAGTAAACCCTCTCAGGTACTTCACTCATTTCCCTGTTTCTAACAACCCATTTGAAAATATACAGGCTCGTTTTCAGGTGAGAACAGTTTTAACATATGTGTTCTCGCGCTGAAACTGTTCTCCATAGAGCGTGACCCTGAATATATCTTATATAGATTCTAATGCTCTAATTCTTTACAGGGGTTTTCGGTTCTTGAATCAGATATAGAATGTGATATTGGAAGTCTATGGAGCACTATGGGTTTGTATATGTTCAGCTTCCACATTCCTTTGAGTTTCGGAGGATTGTCTATTGTTTCCCAGCTGTTGCATACATCCTCTCTTGATCACCAAACTCAGGTGCCTAACTCAATACTTACTTGAAATCAAATCATTTAACGGACTAAAATAGAATGTTGTAACTCATTGCATTGCTGCATTCCCTGTAGTGCCGGATAAATTTAGCCAAGAAACTAGTTCTTATTCTGTCATGTGAAGACACTATATATAGACTTTTTTAGGAACTTTTTATTTTGAACATTTTTCGTATAATCTTTTGCATTGTAGAATTACACTCATGTATACATGCACATAAGTAACTGCTTAATCCTTCTATATATTTGTGCTTGATTTCCTTTACATACTTTTTGGGTATTTGGATCTCATGGTCTTGTATGATCTATTTTAGAGGTACCTGACATGATATTAGGTATTGAAATATAGATTTTTTTTGTTCACTGGTTTGCGGCTTTAAAGTTGCATAGTACTCAGTACAGCTATTCATGTTAGTTTCAGACCTTCTGTTTTTCTTTCAAAACAGGCAATATCAGTACTGCTTTTACAAATACTGGAGCTTGTTGTGGTTTCACTTTTACTAAGGTTCTCTGCTAAGCCTCCGTATAAGATTTTTAGCAACGTCGAAGCTGATACGATGACAAATGAAAGGAACTGGTTGCTGGCATCAGTCTTTGGCTTTGGATTCCTTGTGTTACTGGTGTTCATCACGTCATTGATTGCTGACAGTTTGATAGGTCCCAAGGTTTTTCATTTTATAATTCATCCGAAATGCTTGACTTCTATCATGAATTAGATCTCGAGACCTCAGATAATTATTTTTCTATTTTGTTTTCTTTTTGTTGTTCTTGATTACGTTTGCACTTGAAGTTAAAACTGGAACATTAGCTTTCAAGTATTCCACTTCTGTTGGGATCTTATCTTTGACCTTGATATTCAGTAGTACTTTTTTCTCTTATCAGAGTATTTGCTCTTTAAAAAACTATTATACATGTATCCAGGGTAGAAATTTGTTAACAAAAGCGTAAAGGTTCAGTATAAAAACTTCTCCTATATCTTCGTGTACCTGTTGGCAGCAGAAAAGGGTTATAACTTACAATAAAAGTTGCTATAGTGCTTAGCACAATGTCCTTTATGATCTACTTGAATATTGTGATTTAAAAGCTATACTACAAATTGTTAAAATATGTATGTTATATGCGTCTGTTAATATTAGTTCTCTTGCTGCATGCTGAAAAATTATTATAAAATTGGGTTTCTCTTTTTACAAACATTGCAATGTAGTGCCGTTTGAACCCTAAACTTCTTCGCACCAACTATCAAAGCTTATGTTTGACAGAAAAAGAAATAAACTGATCCTCATATACTCATATTAATACAGAAATTTATGGCACTATTATCATTTACCCGTAATATCTGCTGTTTAATCTGCGTGCAGGATGTTAACAACCCAGTACTGAAGGAAATTTTATTGAGTGGTTCCATCTCTTTAACTGCATGCTCTTTAGTTTACTGCATCATCACTCCGTTTCTGGAGGAAACTGTGTACAGAGGATTTCTACTGAAATACCTGGCATCCACAATGGAATGGCCGCAAGCACTCCTTATAAGTTCTGCCATATTCAGTGCAGCTCACTTATCTGGTGAGAACTTCCTACAACTATTCATCATAGGCTTAGTCCTAGGCTGCTCTTATTGTTGGACTGGAAAATTAAGCTCTTCTATTGCCATTCATTCTATGTATAATGCCCTCACTTTATTAATTACACTTACCTCGTGAACATTTATTAATAATGCTGTTCTCGGTTGCTCTTATATTTAATTTTCTTTGGACCGTTACATTGTATATGTTTGAAATTACTGCAATTAATTGTAAGAAACTTCAAGATTTGTGATTTGAGTATCTGGGTGTAGCTCGAATTCTGAATTTTAATGGGTGAGTTCGTGCAGTTGAACTCATGTGAATCTATACTGTTCAAAAGTACTCTTAATATGATGTGTAAAGTTGTTAATGGAATTTGCGCATCTTTTGTAGTGATATTTCAGTAATACGAGTAATTTTTAGGGTCTCACAGTTAACGTTTGAAAATTGTGAATGGCGAGAAGGGACTTGCAGCTTCTAAAACTTAGTTTTACTTTTAAGGGAAGAATTGACAACGAAAATTTTGAGAATGTAAGAAACTGTTGAGCTTACATAAGATAAGAAAAGGACGGGGTTCTTTTGTGTAATGTGTCTGGATCCTAATTACAGAGATTTTATATTGTATGATCATTTAAAAGGTGATCTAAGGTATACTGCCAAAGAACACTGCTGAAGCCAAATTCGTGGCCGTATAGTGATGGTGAAAATTATTTCGTGATTCATCTAACTAAGTGTTCATGCTTCTAGTTTCTTAGAAAATGATGCAAGTGACTTAAATATTTATCTCATTATTGTTCTCCATGACGCAAATAAGAAGCCTGTGTGTTGTGGGCTTGAGACTCTCAGTAGGTCTAATCCAGAATGAAAGTGAAAATGAGGATGTGGTCGCTCCTGTGTCTTGCATAAAGACGAAATTTGTGATTATACGTGAGGTTCATTGGCATCGCTAAGCTAGATTCTGCGATGAAAAAGGTTTTCCAAGAGGAGTATATCATTTCTGATCTAGAAAATGTATCTTCAAATAGTTCCAGTACAAAATTGACTTTGGGAAGATATGATGATTAGCTTCTGGAGTAAAAGTTTTATTGAGCAAGATTCTTAGAAGAACTGAGAAAAGAGCAGCAGGTAGCTGCAGAAAAAATGTGCGACGTCTGTCAACACAAGGTGCTCCCTGGTATAGATGTGGCGACTCTTCTGAACGGGAAGACAGTTAGACATATGTGTTGTGGCAGAGATTTAAATGGGGTAAAATTCTACCTAATCCACAAAACAATAGTATCTTGTACAACTTGTTTCCTTTCTTTCCATAATTCTGTAATATACTTATACCTGAAGACACCAGGCAGTTATGGGTTTCATATATTCTGCCACTGGATACTTCTCTGTGAGTTAGAAATTTGTAACAATCAAACTCCTGGTTCTGAAGTAACTAAAAGATGTACGAGATAGGTTGAAGTGAAGAAAGAACTGCTGAAGGATGGTGAAGGAAAGATACACAGTAATTGTGCAGAATGCCTGTGGACGGGTATAAATATTTGTGGGAGATGAATAGTAGAATCCACCTGTTTCTCTTCTGAGGTTTCCAAACTATACTTTACCCATTCTCTTCTTTTCATTTGCTTGTTTTATAACTAAATTCAAGTTTTCCTACAAAAATATATATATATTTGTAATCTTCACGAGTTTTTAAATATTTAGCTTAGATTTTATGTTTCAAGTCTTTTTTAGATGCTCAAATGTATAATTAAATTTACAGATGCACGTAGAGCATAAATAAAAATCCCGGAGGAGTTGCATAATTGCTCATCTGGCTTTAGGTTTCCCATCCCAGTCAAAAGAAGCAATTCAGGTTCAAAGAAACTTTGTAGAATTGTAGTAATAAAGTTCTTCATGATTTAATCTTATAACTTGCTTTCCATATCTGTGTTAATATCAGAAATAATAAATTATAGCTTTGTTGATAACCATTGCGAGTCCTTTTATTATAGAAAGAGATTCTATCAGTAAAGTTTCTGCGCTTTTATATAGTTGATGGTTAGATTTTGGAGTGTTCAAAGGTGGGCATGAGCAGGAGGTTTGAATTTTGGCTTTTGTTGAGAAATTGAAGCAACTAGTTGTTTCGAAGTACACAGTTGGTTTAAGATGTTTATACAAGTTAGACTTGATTGATTCTAGATTTTGTAAACAAACTTATTTTTAGTACTTAATGTTATACATATAGTTTGTTTCGGTGGTCTGGTGTTAGTATGTCATGTTATATGTGGCTCAGTTGCATATTCCTAGTTTGATCAGTATGTTTGTATAGTTCTGTAGATCCTCAAAAGTGTATATTTTGATCTAGCAGGCAGTTTTCTTGATCAGCTAAACCATTCTCATACCTTTGTGTCTCTGCAGGCAACTGTGAACTGTTGTGAAAATGACCCAGAAAACATTATTATACCAATAGCACCGATGAATACTGACACTTGGATGCTATAAATGTTAAAATATCTACAAGTGCAAAGTATGTCTGAGGTTGGCATCAATACATCTGGTTATGAGATGGTATGCACTGTCATCTATGCATATAGGTAAGAGGTGAACTCTGAACATTTCTACAATCTTTATGTTTTGAAACTTTATGTGGGAAGCTCTGGCTTTTGCTTCGTGCACAGTCCCAAACCAAATCATCCACGTCCCTTTGTCCCGAGGTCAAGACACACTTGGGAATAGGATGTTGGCTAAGGTCTAGCAAAAAATAATGATGTGAAATTCGTACAGATATAGGGAGATTAAGAGGGCTTACTATAGTGTGTAGAGTGAACCCTTGCTTGCCGGCTGGATCATGAGCTAATAGTATGTTTGACATTAAAATTCAGCTTAATAAAATATTCAATTATTAATATTATAAGTTCATCACCATATCCCAGTTCAGAAGCCGGCTTGGCGTTTTATGCATGGAATATATAGGAGGGCAAAAATTGGCAAGAGCTTAAACTATAAATAGGCTACAAAAATACATGAAGATGAATAAAAGCAGAAGATGGGGTTTCTTCAGCAACTCAAGAGCTTCATGTACCTTGTTTTGGTCATAGCCATGCTTCTTTCTGTCTTCCAAGGATCGCTTGCTCGACCTATTCTTGATGAAACAGGAGGGAGATGGACGATTGAGACTTCAAATCGGCTGAGATCAAGTGAGCTTTTGTCAATGCTACCAAAGGGTGTTCCTGTTCCTCCATCTGGTCCTAGTCCAGGCATCATCCACTGATACTTCATCCAACTTTGTCGTCAACAGCAGAATATACAATTTCATCTGTTTGTTATATACATATATTAGCATCCCCATGATATATCAGTCAGCTGTGGCTGGAAGAATAGCTGAATCTACCTGTAACTGCCATGTTGTTAAGTTTTTAATGAACATTCAGTTGATTTTATACTAAAGTGTAGATAAAAAACATTGACAAATTTTATTTTTGTTTGTAAGTGTTGACATTACAGACACGATTACATCATGTCACAATCTTATACTAAGAATAACGAGATAAAGGGAACAGGAAGAAGATTAAATAAATATAAAATTAATGTTACATAATTTGGAATTAAGACACGTTTAGGAGTTCCCCTCAATTTAATAATCCACAATTAAGTTATGTAACAACTCTGTTGAGTAATTTATCCTCAAGAAGCAATGTTCTTGTTTATCAATTTAAACGTGTCCAGTTGGAAGGACGATCCTAAATAAGTTTGTAAATCATGTGAGAGAATCATTGCAGGCTTTCTGCAGATTCATATAAACCGAAGAAGAAAATTAAAGGGGAAAATGGCATCCCCACCATTCTTGCATTTGCTTCTCTTCTTCCTTCTTTTTAGCTCCGCCTCTTCAATCACCCTTTCAAGTAATATTGCACTATTCAATTTTTCCTCCTGCATTATATATTTATGAATTATGTGTGTGTGCGCGCGCGCACCGGTGATTTGGAAGGAATGCATCTGATGTTCTTTGCATTTGAATATGCAGATGATATATTTGAATCCCAGATATTTCCAGGACGTTCCCTCCTACAGCAAAAACCATGTTAGTTCCCTGATCATTTTTTTCAGTGATATGTCGAGAAGGGTTGTCGAAAAATGTATAGATAGTTGTAAATTCTTGCTTTTCCTATTCAAGAATGTTTTTCGAAAGATTTGTGTGCTGGCTAGTTTTGGTAACTGATAATATAAGAAAGATTTGATATCCTCCTTTGCATTTGGTTGAAAACAATCCTCTTTCCAGCATCCTGCTCTATTTCTTAATGTCTATTTAAACTTCTATTTGTAAGCTAACTTTCAGGCCAAGTCGAAAAGATGCATTATAACTTGATTAACCGCAATTTTTCACTTGTGCAGCTTGTGGCATAGACTTTCAGAATCAAAACTATACAGTCATTACAAGCCAATGTAAAGGTCCCACTTTCCAAGCTAAAGCATGTTGTGGTGCTTTGAAAGAATTGGCTTGCCCTTTTAGTGACCAGTTGAATGACATGAAAAATGATTGTGCTGCAACCTTGTTTAGTTACATAAATCTCCATGGAAAATATCCACCTGGACTTTTTGCTAATTTGTGTCATGATGGCAAGGAAGGACTTAACTGCGACGAAGTTTTGGAAGCTAAAGCCGAGCAGCAGAAATCATCAAGCGCTGTTGCAGCACAGAAACAACTCAATTTTCAGTGCTGATGATTTCCGCGGCTTCCTTCCTTATTTTGATATCCAATTTATTATGAAAGGATAACTAGATCATATTACCAAAAATATAGACCCTATCTTCTTCATCCATTTTGTCCCGGGTCAAGTATTTAGGCGACAACAAATCATGATCACTTTGTGCCGGATATACTCTAAGTCTCTAACAGAGTTTCAAGTCAAATATACGAACGCATACTTGTCTAATTATCTAGTTGTCCCGCTCCTTGCATAGATAGGAATCTATGTTGAGGGTGCCATTTGTGTGTAATCAACTAGTTTAAGTACTTGCATTACTGAAAGCCTTTAAGTTAATTCATTGCCAATGAAAATGACTCTGTATTAGTGAATGAATTTTGAATTTTCACCAAATCACTTTAAAATCTGAATTTTTAGTTTATAGATGTCAGGATGGTAGCGAATGTTTGACATACTTATTGCTTCTTCTCATGTAAGTCTATGTAAATGTATTGGGTCGGACCGAATGAAATTACAGGGGGCTTGACTGAAATTTATACTATTGCCATGCACTTGTTTGCAGTGTCAATCTCATTCGAGTCTTATAAAGATGCAGTTTTCTTGTTCATATTGTCAATAAAAAACAATGAAATTAAACACAAACCACTTCAAGGAATTGAAAAACTGAACTGCACAGAGACAAGTCTGACATATAAAACTGAACTGGCTGTGATATCATATGTTGTTTCTTCCCCATGCGTACTAAAACTGGATTCAGAAGATTGAAATGTTGGTGGTTTAACGATGCTTCCTCCTCATTTACTGTCTTCTCAGATATGAAGGAGAGTGAGGTGGTTTCGGTGACACCAGAGATGGCCCCTCCTGATTATTATACCATCTTCACAGATTCTGAGGAAAATGAGGTGGTTTCTGTGACACCTAAGCTTGAGAACTTGTTACTGTTCCCAATGTTCATGGTTCTGAGAGGAAAGAGACTGAAGAAGTACCATTGCTACCCTTTTAGTTAGTTTATCCTTCTTTGGCTAAGCTCAATTGAAGAAGTTTTGTGTGCTTCGAAAGGTAATAGTGTGTCATAATATAAAATTGCTGAAGAGCAAGTAGTCCGGCGGTTGAAACTGTTGCTGTTGCAACTGATGTACTTAACCGTTCACAAGATAGTAATGGTGGTTCTAATTATGGCTTCTGTTGATGCTGAAGTTTCAGCGTTTAAGGACAGTGAAATGATTTCATTGATCATGATATTGTTTCTGTTGAATGTTTAAATGCTGAAAATGCAGTTTCGGCTAATAATGAGGTTGCTGTGGAGAATCAAGAAACTGGTGGACCAAGTGAGGTGGATTCTCCAGGAAAAATGTAGAATCTTTTCAAGCTAGATGTGGTGGCAGCTGCAGCGAAGAACAAAGACGCTGCAATAACTGAAAATGTTAATGACATTGCGAATATTTTAGAAGCTGTTGTGCGGAGTGAGAAGTACGAGGTGGTACGTATTAATCTAGAAGCTGTTATTTCTACAGAGCCTGCTGCAGATGTAATAGAATAGATCGAACTCATAGTGCTTCCAATAGAAGTAATGACACCAGAAGTTGGAAAGCGTCTACAAGAAATAAAGGAGATGGTAGAAGAAGTATTGGACCTTCTGAATGCAATATATGCGCTGTTGCAGACTTACACAAAAACCAGAAGTTTTTAAAGGCTAGTGCACCAGCTTTGTAGTAAGATTCTGCTCTTTACCGCTGCTACATTGAATTACTAGCATTTTCAAATGCACAACTATTGTTTGTTAAACAGCCATCTTGCTCTCTTAAAGATGTTTCCTTTCTTTTATCACAGAAGAGTAATTTATATATTCTAGCATCTAAAGTTTTCTGTGGTGTAGTTTCTAATTCCAGAGAATTCTTTCTGGTGTTTCATTACTGTCCCGGATTTTCGGAATATTTAGCCTTTTTCAAGTTTTGATGATTTAGCGGTGATATGTTATTCAGTTCGAGCATATCAGTGGCATTCATTATATCAAACGTGGGAAAGAAAGTGAACAACCAAATTATGTTTCTTTTTTGATGTTTTGATGCGTGTTTTTATTGCCTATTTTTGTTTCTGACCATCTGTTTCTTCACTTTACTCTACTTAACAAGCCATTTTTTCTTTTGCCAAGTAATAATCCTTTTATTCATTATATCTGCTTTTTTTTGGTTAAGTAAATCAAAATTGGTTGCTGAAACTGATTTGCAAGATCAATTCAGCTAGGGGATTCCGTCATTTACTCACTTTGGCTTCGTGCAGGGACATTTTATCGCTGATTTTTTTCTCAACCACAGACAACACTCTCATGTAATTCTCATCTTCCTTAACCCACTTCTGCACAGCTGCCAAATCCCTTTGAGCAGCTTTGGAAACCAGCATAAGGTTTGCATTCATTATTTTTTAGCAGTTAAGGCCTTCTCCAAACTTCAGCTTGTGGGAAGCTCATCAAGCACTGTTGCAGCATAATTACATGTCACAATCTATTACCAAGAATAGGGAGAAAGAGGGAACTGAAAGATTTGTTTTTTTGGTAAAATGAATATTAGAAATAATATTTATGTCGGTTTCCGATGACTCATTTTGAAATAATACTTATGTCAATTTCTGATGACTCAGTTTGTAATAATACTTATGTCAATTTCCGATGACTCATCTTTCTATATATAATACGCCAACAAGGAGAAAATATTCTGAGATTTTTTAATACCGTGAAAAGACAAGTTTGCCCCTTTACAAATTTATTTGTTGTGCGGGTGACTACGTATTGTGCTTTCGTGTCCGGCATGAAAAGGGCTAGGGTTGTGGTTCCTCATTAACAACAAATAGTTCTTCAGTTTCCGTCGTCGTGAGACATTTTAATTAGTTAATTGGGTGATCAAAAGTGTGGTTGGATTAATTTTCCGAGCATAACCTGATTAATTTTCTGGAGTTTGGAGGATTGAAAATTGAGAATCGAGAGTTGTAGGTGGTGCCAACCTGTTGGATTAGTATGGATGAACGTATGCCCAGGTAATTTCTTGATCTATTCACGTGCTTTCTCTTTTTTCCTGTGTGGTTCATTTTCCCTTATGAATTGGTATTTGTGGATTGCACAATTTGTGGCATTTGAGATTTGATTCATTTACTTAAATTGGTGAACAATGGGAATCTATACGCTGGTAGTAGTGCTCTATCTAATTATATATTTTTGTTTTTGGAATTCTGAATTTTGTGGTTGAATAGATTGTTTTGGTCCTTTTTTATTATGAGGTTTCTGATTACTTACATCAAAAGTAAATAGTTCAGGTTCATAATCGTGAGATTTTTTAATGCTGTGAAAAGACAATTTACCTCTTTATAAAGTATTTGCTGGACCCGTGTTATGTTTTCATGTTTTTCTTGGGAAGGGGGTAGGGTTGCTGAGATAGGAGTTTTGTGAGAGGTTGCCTTCTGGTGTGTGTATGGCTGATCAACTCAATCCTCCGCATGTTCCCGGTAATTGCGTCATCTAGGAGAATGACTAGATATTGAAAAAGCATCGGCCTACGAATTTATTGTCTCTTGGTTTGTCTTAGTATGATTGCTTCGTGATAGAGGGATTGCTAAGGATTGTGAATGTATATTCAATTATATCCCAGTTAATTATTGTAAAAACTTGTGTGGTGTGGCCCTGTAAGTTATGTACGCTTTTGTTAAATTTATCTTCTAAATTACTTGAGCTATGTGTTGTCTCATAAATATGTGTTTGCGCTAGGCTCATTCTAGGTAATAGGTGCCTAATTTTGTGGCTAACCCTTGGGATTGAAACAACTAATGGTGTAGAGGAAATATGTCATGGCTAGAGTATCTATCAAATATTTTAGCAAATGAAGCTTCGTTCGGTTAACTATGTCGATAAATTACCAAGTATTTTAGTTCTGTGGCTATTATTTTATAGGGGTTTTGTTGTGTATTTTTTGAATAGTAATTGGAGTCTAGGTTGGTTTTAAATTAACGGGAAATGATTGATGAACTCTAGGTTTTACAATTTAGGCTCAACGTAATGCAGTAGGTGTGTTGCACATTAAAGTTTAAATAGTATAAAGTGAAGTTTGTTTATCGATTTGCTACATGAATTTCAGAATAAGTTTATTTAGCAACCTGGCTTAATATGGTATACATTAACCCCCGAAATTTGATATAAATACTGGGTTTCTTCAATTTTGTAATATTTGAAGGATCTCGGCAAGATATAAATGTTAATAAATAATGATTAATCTCAAAAGAGGTGTGTGCCATGATTTTTAATTATAGAAGATCGAGTTAATAACTAATGTTGGATTTGCCTACTTGAGATCGAGTATCGTACTTTTTGTTCGTCAGTGATTAAATGTTATCTTTACATTTTTTTCCATTTTACATTGAAATTGAGCAATTTCTGGAAATCTGTAGCTTCTGGTGAGGATATGTTTTCATCTTTTTACATCTTTCTTTCCCCTCCATACATAAGTTGAATGTTCCATATTATCCAGAATTTTCCTCCTGCTTTACCACGATATTGCTGCAGTTTTTAAAGGCTAAAATAACATCTTTGTAATGTTGTGTGCTTCATGTTTTTTCATCTGATTTCTGCAGCAAATTTCAGCATACCAAGTGGCATTTTTCGGCAGAATCCTGGGCAGATTTTCATGAGTTTCTCATCAATTCCAGATCTCCGTTCTATAGAATTCTCATCCTGTTTTTACAACAGCTTTACAAGGTACACTTTGAGCTCATCTTCTGCTCTTTGTAACGCATTTATATCGCATTTTGAATGCCTAGAAGTCAGAAGACTCTGTGCTAATTTTTTTTTTACCGCTTGGCATTCTTTATATTCTTAATGCCATAACTTTCTGTAAAAGATTTTGTTTGCCGAACCGTTTTTTGCATAAGATTCTAGAGCTCAAAATCTTTCCAGTGGTGTAAGATTTAATACCCAGAAATATCTCCATGAAACCAGTTTATTTCTTCAAACCAGGCCTTCCATTTGCTTTCTTTACCAGAAATTATTGTGGAACAACACCAGTTTTGGCTTATTCTTGTAGAAGAGGTGGTGCGTTCATTTTCCATCTGTCGCTGTTTTGTCAGCAAATCTATAGTAAAATGAGTCTGCTTGTAGTTGTACTTGATCAAATGGATTTTATATAATTAACCAATTAATAAGGCAGACCTATTGTTGGACAAAATAATTGACGAGTATTTCTTAATTAACTGTTCTCAAGCAAAATTTAATTTCAGGTTATAAGGAAAAAGAATAACAAGGTTGGATTGAAATTCCTATTTGTTTCAACATAGACAAAAAAAACCTGGAAATTGCAGAGACAACCTCACATAGAGCTCAACCCATAGATTGTTGTATGTATAAAATACGCATTGCTAGGTACCAATTCTTTTAACGCATATGTTTTTTAGTTTAAGTTTTACTGCATTAAAATATAGTAGTGTAATATTAGTAGGTAAACTGATCATTCGATTTGCTTGATCATTCAATTTGTTTGAATTAATATGTGAGAAAGAGTAGAATATCCATACTTTTTCTTTAAGCAAGAATAAGAGTTAAACATACAATAAAAAGGACCTATAGTTGCACTCAATAAATTAATTTTGTGATCTGATTATTAATATATAGTCTCCTAAACAATAAGTATTGATTGTTTGAATTATATTGTGATTCTTTGAGTTATTTATGCAATACTGATTTTTCTATTTAAGAAGGGGATGTACCTCATGATGACTGCTGTGACATTGCCCCCAAGCGCAAATGGTGCTCGGGCTTTTGATGTTGTAGATAGTGGAGCAGGTAGAGGAAGTATTGATATTTGTACACATTCTCTCGTATGTGATAAGCTTTGAGACTAGCATTTGCACTGGAACTGTTGCTTCTTTTGCAAGACATATTTACTTTTCCTTTGTGTTTTTTGGTGTAAACAGAGGATGTCCCCAACCATAGGCCGACCAACTTAACCCCGGTTGAGAAAGAAGTTCACCAAGTTGTTAATGCAGGCGCGCACAGGAGGGAGCACTAGAGGTAATTTTTTGGCTTATGAATGTGCTTGCTAATCACTTCAGTTATGGTACATGCTTGATTTATAGTTCATGCATCCCTTGGCTTTATGTGTGTTTGCTTAAATAGGCTTCCATGAATTCTGTGCAAACAACTCATTTTTCTCCACTTATTTAATATTTGTGTTAAAAAATTGGTGTTGAATAGAGTCTCAGCGAATGCGCAAAGCCATTGATCAATGAAAGAATTTTTTTTGTTAGTCGCTACTTTTGACAGCTTTTTTAGTTTAGCTACTTTTTAGGCAGCTTTGTAATTCCGAGCTTCTTCAAGGTGGACACATAATTGAATAAAATATTTACAATGCACGCATTATTTGATGTTTTCCCTTTTTCGACCCCCTTTGTAGGGAGAGCAATACAGTCCTGGATGATGGGATGCAGGAAGAAACATGTGGTTTCTTGCAGCACAAGTATGGGATGCAGATTTATATATATAAGTTTATGAACAATTTAATGCAGGAACCTCTTATTATGGTTGTTTTAAAAGTCAAACTCAGCCTCTCAAGATGGTGAGTATTGAGTACACTACTGGAGAAGTTTATAATTGGTCACAAGTCAACATAAGATGTTTTTTTATTTCGTAATACCATTATTAGTTGATGTTAAATACTTCAAGTGGAAATACCTTTAATATAGGATCTTTGCAGGCAAGTCGGAGGCCAATATATGACCAAGAGAAATACAATTGCTGACCAGGTTCGTTAAGTTTTATATTGGTATTGGTTATGACAACATCTATCGGGCATCAGGAACTGAAGATATTTTTTGTTTTTAGACAAATAATGCATATATACTTCTCGAACTTGGGTTGCTCATGTCTAGTGTGATAGGCATGGACGAAATGCTTCTTGCAGGTCATAGGTACACAATATCGTCCAAAGATATTGTTTTGTGGTTTGTATCCCATCTCTCTCTCTCTCTCTCTCTCTTTTCTTAACTTAGTCTTTTTTGGTTTGTATCCCATCTTTTTCTTTTCGTAACTTAGAACAGAAATTGGTACACACCATTTGTAAAAAAAGAGAAATACATGATATGTATATATATATATATAATTTTTGTAGTTCTTCCCATTAATAGCCACATAACACTGAACTATAATTGATATTTATCCATTACATATCTCTCTCAAAACTATATCAACTTATGTGACATTAAAGCTTATTATTTGTATTTTTATTACAAACAATTGTAGCTTTGGTTTATCAACTAATATAGAACCATTATTATAAGGGAATGACATTCTGCCATTATACAAACTTTTAGAGATTTAGAATGGCTACTGAGGTCTTGGAACACTTGGTTCGAAATATTGTTTGTGTATAGTTGGTTTTAAAGGATTGTCATATTCTAGCTTATTATATCATCTTTTAGTTAGTTAAAGTGACACTTATCTTTTGTTTTCCCTATAAACATGAGATGCATTTTATTTCCCTTAAATTTATTTTGATTGTTGAATTTGTTGGGACTTAGGGTCATGTTGTTACAGTTGTTGATTCTTCGGACTTCTTAGAGGTGATCGGTTGACACTGTTTTATTAAATTTTTTTAATGTTCTATTATGCAGGATATAGATACTATCAGTCAACTTGAGTACAGAAGAGAATGTTGCATCAGCAATTAAAAGCCAACACCCTTTTCGCAAGATAACTCCTCAACCTGCACTTCTATGACTCCTTAACATGGTAAGTCACTGTATAAAGTTGAAACGTACATGATGGAGTCACTCAAGTAAAAACATTATAACGATCTATATACTTTATAATTTTCTTTAGTCCATTTACGAGATTGATATGTGTAACATACAGGCTTGTTTTTTTTTCACCGAAATAAAATAGTTCACGATATTGATAGACATACCCCAATAGAGAATTTTTAAATGTGTTTAATTAGAAGGTACTAATGGAAATGAAAAGTTATAGGATCACTACTAATGTAATTGTATATACCATATTATCAAATGTCCTAACTAAAATGTGCATTTTTAAGAGAGTCGGCCTCTTTTTTGGAGGAGTATATAAATTTGCTGCATGGGTATTACCCAATCCATCAATTATGTAATTGATTAGAGGTAGTGATTTTAATAATATAATCAACTTTGAAATATGTATAGGTTACCATGCAATTTTATATCTACAATACTTCTATTGCAAAATTCGGCAGAGATTTATTAATGACTATGACATTATTAACTTTTTTGGAGCTATAGTACTTGGCATGATTCAGTGGAGATATGGATTATCAAATATTTTGCATTTTACCAGTGTTATCGCGCATACCTTGAGGTTCTTAAATGGTCTTACTTTACATTAAGCATAACACTAATATAATACTATGTAGAGTTGTAAACGCATTTTTTTTTTATCAAGATGACAAATGCCTATAATATACTTATACTTGGAGATTAATGCAAATAATGCAAATTGAACGATTTTCAGGTGTCTTACATTTTACAGGAAGATGTTCACATGTGGAGTTAAAACGTTTATTGCCACTTAATCCACATTAAGTGATTGTTCTTACAACTGGTTCCCCAACATGGTTGCAGATAATACCCCACTACATGGGTATTTTAGATATGATTACACCTGCTGACAGATCTCGTGATATGTGTCATGTAATGCTATGACAAAATCTATCCAGCAATCTCCTTATATATGTGTCATTATAACGCATAATTCACGGTCTTATAACCAAGTATGCCGTGGAAGGTCGCCTTTTTTTTGAAGGATATGTAAATCAAATCAAGCAAGAGATATACATACTGGACGAGCTCAAAAGAGGAGGTTTTTCTTTGGTGTTGTAACATACATTAACCTTAGCTCCTGATATTTGAGCAAATGAAATTTTAAAAGACTATTAGAATGTGAGG
The DNA here is from genome assembly GCA_030848705.1 of Heracleum sosnowskyi. Lineage (NCBI taxonomy): Eukaryota > Viridiplantae > Streptophyta > Magnoliopsida > Apiales > Apiaceae > Heracleum > Heracleum sosnowskyi. The sequence continues at coordinate 14,958,251 of CM061236.1, forward strand.
TTTTTATGAGAATGATAATAGTACTATACTCTATTATCTCGTAAGTTCCTTGATGAAGTTGCTATTGCATTTTACTGTGGTGCTACACTTAAATTCCTTAAATAGTGGCTCATCAAATTCAATCTGTAAAAAAGTATGTCTGAGCTTGACTTTAAAATTCTTAACTCGCATTCTTGTATAAGGCTAGAAAATGACCCGTGCCTCGCACGGGTTATTATGCTAGTTTTATATTATGGTGTTACTCTTCAAACCTTGGTTTCTTATGGTTTATATCAAAGATAGTTTTTCTTCTTTCCGTTTTTAATATACATTAATGTTATATCAGAAGCAAGAAAGATTATAATATACGTAAAGAAAGAACACAGATAAACAGAATAGAAAAGTTTTATTGATCTTGAAGATACAGATTACATCATACTTTGTTTGGGGCATTACTGATTCAAGACATATTCTAACAAATCTTCACCTTGACTTGAATCCTCTCACCAAAAAAAAAATAGATGTACCAGATGCACCATAATAAATGTCAGATATATCAGAAAAAAAACTCTTTTGCCTTAGATTTTTCCCTAAAAGGGCAATCAACAACTCCGAATATTTAGCAAGTCCAAACAATGTTGAAACTTGCTATGTCAAACCGTCAGCTGGGTTATCAGCAGTACCCACTTTGCTCACCTTGATTCTCTTCTCATTTCTTAGAAAATGATGTCTTACATCTATGTGCTTAGCGCTCTCATGATGGACTTGATCCTTAGCTAAACAGATTGCACTGAGACTGTCACAATACACTGTAGCCTGATCATGATGTAGACCCAAATCACTGACTAATCCTTTCAACCAGATTCCTTCGTTTCCTGCTTATGTCAATGTCATGTACTCTGCTTTTGTAGTAGACAAAGTCACCGTAGGTTGCAGAGTAGCTTTCCAACTGACAATTGAACCACCCAGAGTGAAAGCATAACCAGTCATAGATCTTCTAATGTCTACATCTCCAGCATAATCAAAGTCTGAAAACCCTGTCACCAAACACTCTGTATCACCTCCATAATGAGACCAACATCAGACGTACCTTTTAAGTACCGAAAAACCCTCTTCACAGCTTGCCAATGCTTCTTGCCTGGTTCACCCATAAACCTACTAACAACACTGACAGCCTGTGCAAGATCAGGTCTAGTGCAGACCATTGCATACATCAAGCTTTCTACTGCACTAGCATAGGGAACCCGAAACATGTACTCATTTTCCTCAGCAGACTTAGGTGCAAAAGTAACAGACAAATGTGCATTTGCAGCACTAAGAGTGTCTATGGGCTTTGTTGTAGACATGCCAAATCTTGACAAAATCTTCTGAATGTATCCCTTCTATGACAATAAGAGTTTTCTTTTGCTTCTATCCCTATATATCTTCATTCCCAGAAATTTTCGAGCCGCACCCAAATCTTTCATTTCAAACTCAGCACTAAGGAGACCCTTCAACTTCTGAACATTACACTTGTTCTCTACAGCTATCGACATATCATCTATCATATAACTGTCGAATTTCTTGTACCATTGCCTCGGAGACTGCTTTAGTCCATACAAGGACTTCAATAACTTGCAAACATAGTCTTCCTTACCAGGAACCTGAAAACCATCTGGCTGAGTCATGTATATCTCCTCTTCCATCTCTCCATGCAGAAAAACTATCTTCACATCTAGTTGTTCAAGCTCCAGATTCTGATGTGCAACTATTGCTAGTAGCACCCTAATGGAAGTGTGTCTGACCACTGGCGAAAAAATCTCATTGTAGTCTACTCCCTCTTTCTGAGTGAACCCTCTAGCTACTAATCGAGCTTTATACTTGATACCCTCAACAGATGTTTCTCCTTCCTTCTTCTTGTAGACCCATTTACAAGTGACAATCTTTCTATCTCAAGGCCGCTTGACTAATTCCCAAGTCTGATTCTTATGAAGTGACTCCATTTCATCTCCCATTGTAGCAAACCATTTAGTAGACTCAGTACATGTAACTGCTTCTCTGTAGATGAATGGCTCATCAGAGTTAGGATCCACCTCTTCAGCAACCTGTAGTGCATAGGCCACCATATCTTCAAAACCATATCTCTTTGGAGGCACCCCATAATTAGCTCTCCTTGATCGATCAAGAGCCAAACTATGTTGATTCACTACTGGCAATGATTAAACTGATGATTCTGATTCTGACTTTGGCTGTTGAACTTCATGTTGTGGTTCACTCTCATCTTGAGTGACTTGCTGCTCCACTTGTTTTTCAACACTAGCACTTTCTGATAGGGCTGAGCATTCAGTTCGGTTAACCGAAAACCGAACCGAAAAACCGAAATAATTTCGGTTCGGTATTCGGTAGGATAATTTCGACATTTCGGTAGTTCGGTTTTTTTACCGCGGTTAACCGAAAAAACCGAATAAAACCAAATTTCTAATTATATTTATAAAATATTTATATTAATAATAATATTATTAGATTTTAGTCAGACAGAAACCCTTTTACCCCCTTTTAGACTTTAGTCGTATTATTATTATAGATACATATCTTCAGTCTTCACTGTCTCACTGTCACGGACTCACGGGCGGTGATTGCAACGGGCAACAGTGATTAAACAGCGAACAAGAACACTGGATTCAACAAACGAAGGGACTTTCTCTAATCAACAAACTGAGGTAAATCTTGAATTGAATTGAATTGATTTGCTTTGGGCCTCTATTTGTTTCGATTTGTTTGAATATAATCATATATTGTTTGAATAAATTAATCATATATTGTCAATTTGTCATATATCATAATTCATATATGTATAATGTTTTGATTTTTTTTTTGTTAGTGAGTTATTGTTTTTGTTTTTAGTAGGCAATAGCTTAGTGAGTTATATGGTTATTGTTTTTGAATTGTTGTTTTTTGTCCTATTTTGATATTTTCTACCTTGTATTGTTATTTTAGATGGACGAGCGTGATTATCACGAAGAAGTTGAAGTTTTGAGCGAAACTGTGGCTTCAAATCCAAGAAAGAGAAAGGAAATGGATACTAGAAGCGATGTATGGGTTCATTACAACAAAATAAGAGATGAAAGTGCAAAGCTTATTAAAGGTCAGTGCAAATATTGTTCTAAGGAGTTAAGTGCAAATACTTCAAGAAATGGTACTAGTGGTTTGCGTAATCATTTGAAAATTTGCAAGTCATACAATATTGAAGGGCGTCAAACGAAATTAGCTTTTCAAACTAATAAAGAGAGTGGGAACACATCATTGAGTACTTGGACTTTTAACAAAGATTTGGCTAGGGAAAAATATATTAAGATGATTATTATTGATGAGTTACCATTCAAGTTTGGGGATGGTGCGGGCTTTAGAGAATTTATGGCTAGTGTGCAACCTATGTTTCAAATTTCATCTAGATGGACGGTTGCACGTGATTGTTATGTAATGTATGCTCTCAAAAGGAATGATTTAAAAGGGTCATTGCTTGAACCAACACAAAGACTTTGCTTAACTACGGACACATGGACTTCTAATCAAAGAATTAATTATATGTGTCTAACCGCACACTTTATTGACAAAGATTGGAAGTTGCATAAAAGAATTCTAAATTTTTGTCAAATTCTTAGTCATAAAGGTAAGTCAATTGCAATGGCACTTGAGGAGTGTTTGGTGGAGTGGGGAATTACTAAGGTGTTGTCTATTACGGTAGATAATGCTACCCCAAATGATGTTGCATTGAAAAAATTAAATGAGAGAATTGGTAATTGGGATAATAGTGTCTTGAATGGTGAACATTTGCATTTAAGGTGTGTTGCTCATATCTTAAATTTGATTGTTAAAGATGGGTTGGGTATATTTGATGCATCAATTAGTAATGTGAGAAATGTCGTTAAATATGTGAGACAATCACCCGCAAGAGAGAATTTATTTATGGAATGTGCAAAGTATGAGAGAATTGAGACTAAACAATCTTTAATTATTGATGTGGATACTAGATGGAATTCAACTTATGAAATGCTAGATGTGGCGGAAAAGTATGAGAGAGCATTTAGTAGGTATGATTTACAAGATCCTAGGTATAAGAAATCTCTCAAGGTGGATAATGTTGATGGTAGGCCTACATATGAGGATTGGATTACCGTGAGGAAATTTGCAACATTTTTGAAAGTTTTTTATGATTTGACCGTGAAGATTTTGGGGGTCTTCTTATGTTACTTCTAACATTTTCTTGCATGAGATATACGCCGTTCATTCTATCTTGAATGAATGGACATATGGTAGTAATGTTCATATGTATACCATTGGGAAGGAAATATTGGACAAGTTTGAAAAGTATTGGGGAGATCCAACCGAAATGAATAATCTTTTATTTATTGCGGTTGTACTTGATCCAAGGCACAAACTACAAGTCTATATGTTTAAGACATGTATGGGGAAGAAGTTGGGGGGGGGGGTAATGGGAAAGTCTTTGGAAGAAACATTGTATAAAATGTTTGGTCAATACAAATCTAAAATTGCATTGAACAAAAAAAGAGATGAGACTAGAGAGAAAAGAATGGAAGAAAATCTTGGTCAAGTGCATCCATCTCAATTGTTGAGAATGAAATTTGAGAAAGATAATGGAATGATTTCAAGTGATGGTAGTGCATCGGATTTGGAAGAATATTTGAGTGAAAAACCAAAAACATTTAGGAGTTCCGATGGCTTTGACATAATAGAGTGGTGGATAAATAATTCTCCGAGGTTTCCCGTTCTAGCTCAAATGGCTCGGGATATCTTAGCTTTTCCAATATCCACGGTAGCTTCAGAATCGGCTTTTAGCATGAGTGGTAGGGTTCTAAATGATTTTAGGAGTTCATTAAAACCTAAAATGGTTGAAACACTTATATGTGCTGAAGATTGGATGAGAAGCACCGCAAAAGCTATTAGTGTTGAAGAGGATCCCGAAGAAATGAGACAACTTGATGAAGGTATGCTAGTCTTTGCATTAATTTCTTTGAGTTTTAGTTTAGTAAATTAAAAATGTATGCTCTAAAAGTTCTAAATGATTTTTATGTTTACCTTATCTTTTTAGCATTAGCGAAGATGAATGTAGACGCAAGTTCTACAGCGGCATTAGCCACCGGAACTAACACTGAACCACAGTAAGTACTAAGTTTCATGTATTGTTCTTATCATTTTTACTTGGCAGCAGTTTAGATATGTATGGTAGACTCTAAGACTGGTAATAGTTTGTCCCTCTGGCCTCTACTGCTAGGCAGATTTTGTTAGCCTCTGGTTGACTGGTTCTGTTCAAAAAATAAGGTGTAATGATGTTACTTTATGTTTGGCAGATGGTCTGAGAAGTGGGGCCGGTCTGAGTTATCTCCTGGTGTTATCTCCTGGTGTTATAATAAATTTAGTTGCAAATGAGTGATTTTTCTTGATGGTTAGTTAGCTACTTAGCTTGGTTGTTCCATAGTTACCAAGTTTTAGTGTTCTTGGCAGTAGATTTAGGTTGATCTTGAATACCAATCTCTGCTTTGTTTGAGTTTAAAGGCGCTACTGTACTGCTGTACACCAATATCTGCTACTTTGTTAACACTTAAATACTTAATAGTTTGTCCATCTGCTACTCTGTTTCTGCGCTTGCGGAGTTTTGGTACTTATTTAGTTATTTTGATGCGACTTAATGCATCCCAATTTTACAGTGTTAGTTACCAAACAACAAGCATAGGAGATGGTTATACACTTATACATTGTGTTGGTTTACTAACAGTCTAACACCTTTGCTCTAATTTTTATGTTTTACAATCTACAGAACCACTGACCAGGGCCAGGAGCAGCATTAGTGTATGAGTCTGACATTTAAAGATTGAAGGAGCAGTGGAGGACTTGGAGGCTGGAGCCTGGAGCAATGGCGGTGTCTGACTGTCTGTAACTCTTATCAAGCTCATGTTTTATTCTCTTATTTAGAAACTTTATCATTCTCAAGATTCAAGCTCGTGTTTTAATTTTGTTTTTGGATGTAAACATCAAGCTCTCAAATTTAAATTTCCTAATGTTTAAATTCGTGATGTAAACTAGCAGGCAGTGTGTTAAATGAAAATTTTTCTGAATTCTTTTTATGCAATTTTAGTTTTTAGTAACTTGTATGAAATTTCGGTTTTACATTTTAGTTTTTGGTAATAACCGAAATTTAAACTTCGGTTCAGTTTGAAAACCGAATTTATTTCGGTTCGGTATTCGGTAGGGGTTTTTTCTGACACAATAGTAGACTTCATAGTAGGGTTAAACATAAAATTTTCATCAAAAACTACATTTCTACTTAGTATAACCCTGTTTTCATATGGAGACCAGATTTTATAACCTTTAACCCCATCCTCATAGCCTACAAATACTCCTTTTTTAGCTCGTAGCTCCAATTTACCCTCATTTACATGATAATAGACAGTACAACCAAAAACTCTTAAATCGGAGTAATAAACAGGCTTACCAGACCATTTCTCAATAGGAGTTTTGAGATGAATACTTGTGTGAGGTCCACGATTTATCAGATAACTTGCTGTACTAACCGCTTCTGCCCAGAATCTTCTAGTTAGTCCAGCATTAGAGAACATGCACCTAGCTCTCTCTAGAAGTGTCTGATTCATACGTTATGCTACACCATTCTGTTGTGGTGTATCTCTGACTGTATGATGCTTAGCAATCCCTTCATTCTTGCAGAACTCATCAAACTCAGACGAGCAAAATTCTAGACCATTATCAGTTCGCAGCCTCTTAATCTTCTTCCTTGTTTGATTCTCCAATAATGCCTTCCACTGCCTGAAAATCTTAAAGACTTCACTTTTATGCTTCATGATGAACAACCAAGTCATTCTTGAGAAATCATCAATCATTGATACAAAATATCTGTGACCCCGTAAAGACTCCATCCGGGAAGGACACCAACAATCAAAATGGATGTAATCAAGTATGCCTTTTGTTCTGTGTGTTGCTTTAGGAAACTTGCTGCGATGTAACTTTCCAAAAACACAATGTTCATAAAACTCAAGACCTATGACTTTATGACCACAAAGAAGATCAGTTTTTGACATAATATGCATCCCTCTTGCACTCATGTGACCAAGCCTCATGTGCCACAACCTGGACATGTTTTCCTAATCAATCTTCGAGGACGCGACAACAACAGAACCTGATAACGTAGAACCTTGAAGAAGATACAAGGTACCACGTTTAACACCTTTCAAAACCACATCAGAACCCTTACAGACATGTAGAACTCCACCTTCACCTTGAAAACTGAAACCCTTGTTGTCTAACATACTCAGAGATATCAGATTATTCGTCATAAGTGGAACATGCCTAACATCATTCAATGTGCAGAATTTACCATCATGTGTCCGAATTTTAATCAAGCCTATTCCAACCGTCTCACAAACAAAACTGTTAGCCATAGAAATTTTGCCACCGTCTACTTGCTCGTAGGTTGTAAACCACTCCCTGCGCGGACATACATAGTAAGATGCTCCAGAGTCAAGGATCCACACATCATAGTGACGCGTGTGCTCATCAGCAATTAGAGCAACAGTACTTGTAGCAGCGGTACCTACCGATTTATCCTGTTGCTTCTTTTTCTTGGGACAGTCAGATTTCTAGTGTCCATTCTCTTTACAGTAATTACAAACATCATTAGATTTTGGACCCTTAGGCGCTGGTTTCTTGAATTTATTCTTCCCCGGCTTTCTATGCCCATTACTCTCGTTGGCTACTAACCCAACATCCTGATTATCTGCACCTGTACCAGCCGCCTTATGGCACAACTCTCTAGAATGAAGAGCAGATCTAACCTCCTCTAGAGAAATATTATCTTTACCAACAATAAACGATTGCACAAAATTCTCATACAATAATGGTAAAGAAACTAACAGAATTAAAGCAGCATCTTCATCTTCAACTTTTACATCAATATTACATAATTCTAATAAGATTGTGTTTAACTGATCTAAGTGATCTCGAAGAGGCATATCTTCGTGCATTCGCAGACTAAACAGACGTTGCTTCAGAAGCAACTTATTTGTTAAAGACTTTGTCATGTAGAGACTTTCAAGCATCAACCACAAACCAGATGCGGTATCCTTCTCCGCAATTTCAGTAATAATATCATCTGCAAGGCACAACAAAATTGTTGAGTGTGCCTTTTCTTCTAGACTGGCCATCTCAGCGCTTTCAGAATCCGTTGATTTCTTTTTCAACGGCGCCCAGAGCCCCTGTTGCTTTAACAAGAGACACATCATGATTTGCCATAGACTGAAACTATTCCTCCCAGTAAATTTGTCGACCTTCACGTTAATACCACCATACATCTTTCTCACTGAAACCGCTCTGATACCAGTTTGTTATAACGGAAACAACAAAGATTATAATAGACGTAAAGAAAGAACACAGATATGTAGAAGAGAAAATTTTTATTGATCTTGAGGATACAGATTACAACATACTTCGTTTGGGGCATTACTGATTCAAGGCATATTCTAAAAATTAAAAAAATTACCTTGTCTCGTGTAATTTTCAGAAGATAATATTAGTAAGTATGATATATTCTTGGTGCCAATAAAAAGTAATATATATTCTTAATGTGTAATTGTTGTTCTTTAAAATCAGAAATTTATGTACAAAGTACTCAGTAATGCGTCATACGTGAAACTTAAAATATAAGGATATCGCTTGTAAGTAAAAAAAAAATAACAACATTTGAAAAAAAATCAAAAGTAAAAAGGTATCATTGAAAATATCTCTTAATTATTTAATACTCATGTTTGATCTTCGTTTATCTATCTTTCCATTTTACCTAACATAGTTAAAAGCTACTTCATCAAGTATGTAAATTAACAACTGTACCACATAAAATTGTATTTTCTCTTTATAATCGCATATTTTATAATCGCATATAAGATTATTTATCAACACGCTGTTTCATATACTTATATTTTCTTCATAACTGTATTTTTTGTTTTTGTTTATCTAATTTTTTATTTATGCAACATAGGTACAAGCTACTTCATCAAGTATGTACTTTAACAACTGTACCGCATAATTTTAGTATTTTCTCTTCATAACCGCGTCTAAAATTATTTGTTTTTTAGCACAATGTTCGTATACACATTACTAACTTTACAGTATAAAGTTAATTGTTTGTTTTCATAATCGGTTATATGTTCATTATTTTTTCGGCCAATAGTTTAAAGTGTACATTACCAATTACCAACTGTACTGCAAGATGTTTAGTCACAATATTTGTTTTTCTGGCCCACAGTTTCATAAACACACACTTACAGTTGTATTGCATAAAATTTACTACAATTTTCTCTTTATAACCGTATGTTACACCATTAGTTTTTTTCGTCCACCGTTTTTTATTTTTCTTGGCCAATAGTTTAAAGTATACACATTACCAGTTACCAACTGTACCGCATAAATTTAATCACATTACTTATTTTTTTGGCCCACGGTTTCAGATTCACACATATTACCAGTTGTACCGCATAAAATTTACAATTTTCTCTTTATAACCACATACCGCACCACTAATTTTTTTGGTCCACCGTTTTTGTTAATTTTTTGCTTGTTAGTTGTTACCCCATGTTTCCATAGCTTGTTTTTATATCAATGGAAGTTACTCAAATTTTCACTCTATATAAAGTAGTAAGTACTCTCTCAAGGACATAAGAGGAAAACAAGCCAATCCATGAAATATACACAATACCGAGTTGTGCCACAAAAAATGCAGTACTTTAGTCTCTAGATTTCTTCCTTTTTCTCTGTGCTGCTAGAATCAAATTTTATCAATTGTCTTTATTTCCTATTTATTCTATTTCATTTTTTGAGATTAAATACGTAGAGTGCAACCTAATTAATGTCTCAGACTGGTCCATGATGATCTAAATGTTTAAATTAGTTCACCCGATTTTGCGAATCTCTGCTCCTTCCAAAAACTTGATCATTATCGGTGAATTTTATAAGCAATGAAGAAGGTGCTCCATGAAAATTTGATCACTCACTTCCCTACCATTTTCTTCAAAAACCGAATGAGCTAACATGGTACAAAACTCCAGTTAGACGTCTTAAAGACTGTACCGACAAGCCGGGGTGACAGAAGAAGAAACTTTATCTCAAAAGGGAGGTTCAAATGTGAGTGTGTGGATGAGTTGCTTTTGTACAAGCAAAAGGAGGGAACAATTGCTTTCCGAGGAAGTTTTCGTGATGCGAAAAATGTGAAGTTCCGGAATATAGGAAGATTTATCAGGCATAGTTGCTCTCCAAATTCATATGCTACCCTCTAGTATTAAGAATAGCGAGAAAAAGGGAACAGGAAGAGAAATATGTCATAAACAAAAATTGAATGTACATATTTTGGGTTTCAATTGCATTTATTTTTCGGAATATATTTAGCAAGTTATATGCTCTCAATGTAAATTTGTTGTATTTTTTTTCAAATCAGAAGTTTATGAAGTAAGTAGTCAGTAATGATTTTTTACTTACAGTACACATCATTATCTTTAATTTTCAAAGGAGTTCATAATCAAAAATCAGAAGAGGAAAAAAAGAAGAGACCTTCTTTAATTTTCAAAGGAGTTTAATTTGTTTAATCTCGTTATACTAATATACTGTTACTGCTAATAAGATTAATTACTCAGTGATAAAATAATGATAATCAACTATTTATTTTGCTGTGGCACAGAATAGTCCTGTGATGCAAACTAAGAGTACTGTTGGTGTCACTGTTGGGTTGCCAACTGTTGTTTTGCCAAAGAGGAAAGTTCTGCAGGAGCATATGTTAACTTCTGAACTCTGAAGTTCTTAATTTGAAGAGAAATGATACCGAAGAAGGCATTAAAGAAACTGCACTGCCTACTAGAATAGTAGAATTTATTCTAGTGTTCAATCTCTAAATATTGCCGCACCCGTAGGTAAAGAATCATCAATAGCTGCTATTTATCTCGCACTTTTTTTAGGCTAAGTAGTATTGCAGAAATTGTTCAGTCCCCGCAGTTTTTATTTTCTGGTATACTAATTATGTGCGATTTGATATGAAATTATTGCACAGAAACAAGTCCCGCTGATAAAATTAATGAGGTTGTTGAATCATCCGTTGTCTCTGCACCTTGTGTAATTGAACTGGATTCACAGGACAAAGATGGTGATTCGATGATGTGTCCTGATACTGTATTTGTGATTCTAAGCGGAAAGTAATGAAGACAATGAAATCAAAGCGATCAGGGAAGGAAGATCTACATTATTTGTTTTTTTGGCTCACAGTTTCAAATACACACGTTACCAGTTGTACCGCATAAAATTTACTATTTTCTCATTCTAATAAATTTTTAGTCCCACCATTTTGGTTGGTTGTTTCACTTTTAGCCCCATGTTTTCGTCGCTTGTTTTTATTTAACGAAAGTTACACATTTTTTTCACTCTATATAAAGTATTGTGATTTGTGAAGCACATAGACGAAAACAAACCAAATGATATGAAATATTGTGCCACAAAAATTTAGTATTTTAGTGTCTGGATTTCGTCCTTCTTCTCCATGATGCTAGAATCAAATTTTATCAATTGTCTTTATTTCTTATTTATTAGTTAACCCAATTTTGCGAATCCACTGTCACTCTGTCAATATAACTTGATTTGTTACATGATCTGCTTCTTCCAAAACCTTGATCATTATCAATGACTTTTATAAGCAATGAAGAAGATGCTCCATGGCAAATTTGATCATTCACTTCCCCACATTTTCTTCAAAAACCGAATGAGCCAACATGGTATAAAACTCCAGTTAGAGGTCTTAAAAGACTCTACCAACAAGCCGGGGTGTTAGAAGAAGAAACTTTATCTCAAAAGGGAGGTTCACATGTGAGTGTGTGGATGAGTTGCTTAAGTACATCAGGAGGAGGGGAACAATTGCTTTCCGAGGAAGTTTCCATGATGCGAAAAATGTGAAGTTTGGGAATGTAGGAAGATTCGTCAGGCATAGCTGTTCTCCGGATTCATATGGCACCCTCAAGTAGTAAGATAGCAAGAAAAAGGGAACAGGAGGAAAAAAAGATTTAAAAACAAAAATTGATGTACAAATTTTGGGCTTAAGTTTCATTTATTTTTGGGAATATAGTTAGCAAGTATTTTATTCTCAATGTAATTTTGTTGTTTTTTTCGAATCAGAATTTATGTAGCAAGTAGTCGGTAATGATTTTTTAATTACAGTGTGCAATATATTAATTTTAATTTTCAAACCAGTTCATAATCAAAACTCTGAAGAGGCGGAAGAAAAAAAGAGCTTCTTAGATCATGCATGACTTTACCGCTTCTGACCCTTGAAATTTTATATGGGAACTCCACAAGTCATTTAATAAAACACATTGTACGTTATTCTCTGTATGTATTCATTTATGTCATGGGATTCCAAAGAGTCCAATTCAACATGTATAAATAAATGACTGAGTTGAGATGAAATGTTGCACTCATTTTTTGTTAGTAAAGAAACAAACATGCCTAAAGGTTCAAAGAAGAGGAGAGCCCTGAGGAAGAAGGAAGCTGCTGCTGCAGCAGCAAGAGAAAAACCTGAGAATGAAGCATCATCCATGGCTAGCTCAGAAGGTTAAGTATTGATCACAAGTTGGATTTGTTTAATCTCATGATTATAATGTTACTTCTAGTTCTAAAATAATGATATTTAAGTGTTTAATTTCGTGGAGACAGAGAATAGTACTGTGATGCCAACTGTTGTTTTCCCTAAGAGGACAGTTCTGCCGGAGAAAATGTTGGCTTCTGAAGTTCTTGATTTAAGGAGGAAAGATGCTGAAAAAGGCATTAAAGAAGATGCACTGCCTACTGAGATTTCTTCTAGTGTTCAATCTTTAAATACTGCAGCACCCTTAGGTAAAGAATCACCGATGCCTGCTTATTTTTCTTTCTCTTTGTTTTTAGTTTAAGCAGTTTGCGGAATTTGTGCTGTCTTTTTTTATAATATTTTACTCATACTCATTCCCCCAAAGTTATTATGTTTTCGTTTACACTGTATATACTGATTATATGTGGTTTGATATGAAATTTGTTTTACTCTTTGTTTTTAGGCTAGACAGTTTGTACTGTGTTTTTTATATATTCAGTGGTGGAACTACTAGATGTAGAGCCTAGTGGGATCTATTGCTGGAAATACTGATAATAGAAGAGTTTTAGTAGAGTATACTGATTTTATGTGATTTTATATGGATGCACAGAAACAAGTCAGGCTGATAAAATTGACATGGTTGTTGAAGCATCTGTTGTGGCTGAACCTTGTATAATTGAACTGGAATCACAAGATGAGGATGATGGTTTAATTATGCCTATTGATGTTTGTGATTCTGAGGGAAATGAGACCAAAGGTACTATATAGAATATCCTGTGCCTACTGAGATTTTTTCTAGTGTTATTGTTTCAGAACTTCAATAGTGAAGAATTACTGTTGGCTCTTGATTTTATTTTTCTTTTTGTGTTCTTTCTTTCTAAGCAATTTTGAAGAATTGCTGTTTTGTGGGTTTTATTTTGTAATTATGTGTTGCTGTTTGACATGAAACTGATGCTGTTGCAACAGATGCAACTGAAGATTTGCAAGATGATGATGGTGGTTCAGTTATGGCTTCTGAGGATGATGCATTTTTAGTTATCACGGACAATGCTGTGAAATCTTTGACAACTCTGCCTTGTGATCTTGGTTTGAATGTTGCTGAATCTTTAAATGCTGAAAATGAAGTTTTTACTAGTGTTGATGCTGCAGTGGACCAAAGAGCTTTGGAACATAAGAATGATATTGCTGTAGAGACGAAACAAGACTTGGTTACTACCAAGAATTGGGTTGCTTTGGAGAATCAAGATGAAGTTTTTACTAATGTAGGTGATGCAGTGGACCAAAGTGCTGTGGAAAATAAGAAAGATAATTCTGTAGAAACGAAACAAGACTTCGTTTTTTCTAAGAATAGGGTTGCTTTGGAGAATCAAGAAATTGCTGCACTGAATGTGGAGGTTGCACCAGTGGAGGATGCACCAGTGGAGGATGCACCAGTGGAGGATGCACCAGTGGAGGATGCACCAGCAAAAATAGAAGAAGCTTTTCAGGTAGTTGAAGCTGCAGTACAGAACAAAAAAGATGCAATATTGGAAGATGTAAATGAAAATGACGCTGTTGTGGAGAATCCAGGAAATGCTGCACTAAACGTGGTGGATGCTCCAAAAAAAACAGAAGGAGCTGCTCAGGTAGATGAGGGACCGAAGAACCAAGAAGCAATATTGGAAGACGTTAATGAAATTTATAAAAATTCTTTCGAAGCTACTGTAGAGGATAAAATAACTGCTGCATCTGAGGTTGATGCTTCTGAAAAAACAGGAGATGCTGTTCCTGTAGTGGATGTGGAAGCTGTTTTTGCTGCAAGGCCTGCTGTTGATGCAATATGTCAAACTCATGATGCTGTTTCAGTCGTACCAGCGACACCTGAAGTTGTAAAGCAGCTAAAAGAAATCAAGGAGATCGTAAAAGATGTTCTGAACCGTCTGAGTGCAATAGATGCACTGCTGAACTAAGTAGTTTCAAAACCTAGCAATGCAATTTACAGTGTCATCTGTATTTCTTCTCTGTTTTGGTGCTTAATCTATCGTACTCTGGTTTTAATATGAAATTCCTGGTTTTAATATTTTTCTAATTTTTTTATTAAACTTTTCTATAAAATGAAATGTACTAGATTAAATTAATTAAGTTTAAGAATGAAAATGCTATAATTTACTTCATATATATTATATATTTATCATTTATTACGCCTCACCAAATTTATAAAACAAAGCTCCAAATTTTTTGATTTTGTAAAATGTATTTATGTTAATTTGTATCACATTTTTCAATTAATCTATTAAAATTAATATTTTATTTTAACAAAAATATTATGGAAGGTTATAATTTAACTTGTTATAAAAAATTAGGTGATGCAAAGTGCAATTTATTGAACGATCTAAACAAAATTACAAAATTGCATTTAGGGCAAAGACGGGGATGCAAGCTACAATTTATTCTTAAATTAATAAAACAAAAATTTCAACATAACTTTAAGGTTTGTTTATGGATTTTTTGTATATTATTCACCAAAATCTAAAATAAATATAGCAAACAAATATTTTTGTTATTACAAATATTATCTCGATTATTATTATATTTATCATTATTTTTATTTTTCTCAAAATTAAAATTTCAACTTATATCCTAAAATTAATTTAACATCAATATTAAAATTTAAAATTTAATACGCCTCTCCCAATTAATCACTATTGGTTAAACATGATTTCTCCCAATTATACTAAATAAATTATATCACCAACTAATCAATTTTATATTATCATAAAACTTAATTTAATTTAATTTAAACATTATTAAAGAGTAATTAAATTTATGTCATATTATTATTTTGTTTTATAACAAGAAAATCATTAATTACTATATAACTTTTGTACAATTATTATTTATTCTAATTTAAAGATAAAAAATAATTTTAATTACTTAATATATAGGTACTCTAGAAAAATAATTGAAAATAAAAAAGAATTTTACGTTTTATCAAATTTTATAAAAACTTACATTTATGTAAGTATATTAATTAACTTCTACAAAAATTAGAAGGTAAAACTTATTTAATAAACTGATTATTAATGTAAAAATTAGAAGGTAAAACTTATTTAATTATCTTCTACAAAAATTACGCGAGGTTTTTTACAAAAGAATCATGTAAACATAATTACTAATATTTAACATTCCTTGTGATCCGTTCTCTTTTTTAACGTAAATTATTATTACTTGAAGAAGACTCGATGAGAAAGTCTAGAACAATATTAATATGGTAAGTTGACTAGAAAAAGAAAGTTTAGAAGAATATTAAAAAAGTTTAAAAATTGAAGAGAAAATTGAGAAGAATATTAAGATGATAATTTGAGTTGTAGAAAAAAAGTTTAAAAGAATATTAATAGGGTTAAATACCTAATTTATCACTGTAGTAACTAATAACTTACAAGTGGGTCACGAAGTTAAAAAAAAAACTTTTAGTCAATTAATGAAGTTTTTTAAAACTTTCAATTTGGAGATTTTCCGTCATTCCGGTTAAAAAAACTAACGGTTTGCTTACATGGTAGTAACCACCCAATACAAACCCATCAAAATTCGACCTGACCCATGTATAACACAATAGCATGATTTCAATAGATTAATAAGATTCTTGTCATCTAAAATGTACTTCCAATCAACAAACAAAATAATAATTCATAGAACATTACGTCCCTCTGTAGCAAATTAATAAGTTCTCACTAGTAGCTGCAATCACTGTTTTTTATGTCTTGGAGATGTGAAACCGTTTCTCCTCTTCATATTCTACCAGCATGTTCACCTCTCTCATTTTCATTATTTGCACCATCCTGTTCGTTATTCTATAACTCATTTGCACCTCCTTTATTCTCAGTAGCACCTTCATTTTCCTACATCCCCTCATTACCACCCTGATTTTCATCTTCATTCCAACCCCAATTTGAATTAAAAATTCCAATCCTAATTTAGGCATTTACATAAAACTAGGGTTTTTAAAATTCTATAAACAAGAACATGATACATTCATGCAAAATATAACCAAAATGCAAAGGTAGAGAAAAAGAGAGAAATTACATGATTGATTAGTAAGAATATGATCCAAAAGAAAGAAAGAACCGATCGTTGATTGTGCCTCCGCTCGTCACCTCCGTACATTGCCTCCTTGTCACCTCTTGGTCGTATTGTTTGATTTTACATAATTTTTAATTTGATAAATATTGTATTATTGTATATCTAACACACATTTTCATCGCTTGTTTTAATTTCAGAGATATTGTTTACTCTATACATGAGGTACTCAATGACATGTACAAATATAAATTATTTCATGAAATACTGTAGGACCTCTATTAATTAATAACATCGACACCAATAAATTTTATTAATTTATTAGAATTACTAATTAATTAATCAAAATTAAATATTTTTTGTCATTATTATATTAGGTCCAAAAGTATATAGTGAAAATATTAATTTATGGAGGTTATATTGTATCTAATTATCAAATGTACCTCGTAAACATTAATATTTTAAGTATTTTTTTCTTCTTTTTCTTTTTTACTACCATAATTGAAATATCAATCATTCTTTTTCATTTATTGTTATTAAATATATTGCGTCTAATTGCTTAAATTAATTGATAATATTTTATGAATTCATTGACTAAATGATATATGATTTATGTAACTACATATCTCGATCTTTATTATTTGATATTACTAGAACAACTGTAAAATGATATGCTCCTCCCGAAGCATTGATGATTATCTGTGACTCTTACAAACAATGAAGATAGTACTCCAAATCGACATCGACCATTGTGCTCTATCACTTAAAAGTTTAGAAATATGAAAATGCTTTGTGAGATCAATTTGTCAAGTCACGGATGCTTGATTAAAAGAACTCTCTAGAGGTAAAATATTGGCCGGGTCCAAATGGTGAATTGAACCTTTTTTTGCCTCTTTTACCTCAACATGTGTTACATTGCTCAGGATCTTTAAATAGAGAAATATTTCCTCAAAAACTTTATTTCGAGGAGTAGCGCAATGACAACGAAGGAAAAATAAGTCACTTACATTACAATGGCATAATTTCACTCAATTAACCCAAGTTGCTCCCCATGTTTCCCTTGTCGGAATTCTAGAGGAAAAGTGGAGAATTATTAATGATTGTTGATGTTGTATCCGGACTAGATATTGACACAATTGTTGCTTTTAAATTGCTGATGGTGATCAAGTAGTAGAGTCTCATGAGATATACAATACTATTTTCCAATTCTTCTACTGTTGATTGCAACAATTTTGGTTGCATTTATCACAACATTTTCTCTTTTTAAAACCCAATTTTAGTTTAGCTTTGTAGTATGATTCTGCTCTTTGTTGATGTTATCTTGAATTCCTAGCATTCTTCAATGCACAACTATTTTTGTTGAACAAATCATTTTGATTTATTATAGATATGTTTCTTTCTTGTGTATCACAAAATGAAACTTTATAATTTCAAGCATATAAAATATTCTATGGTACACTATATGAATCCAAGTAAAATATTACAAAATGTATAAATTAAAATTTAGTTTTTAACTCCATAAAAACCTTTTCTGGTGATTCCTTACCGTCCTCGATGTTGCAAGTCTAAAAATCTTCAGAATATTATTCGTTCTTATTCTTATTTGTGTTTGAAGTCTTTTGTAACATTTGATGATTAAGAAGTGAAAGTGATATTTAGTTCGAACATTCCAACAACTTTGACCGTGACAAACATAAGAAATAAACTAAACAACCTATCATAGACTCAATTTAATGTATCAAAATAGTTATCTAAATTTTTTGTGAATACAACCCTTATTTTCTTTTCAATGTGCTCTCGTGGTTTTCATTACTCCTTTTTCTAGCTCTTTTTGTTGTATGTTTATTTAACGCAAAATTTAATTTCTTCATATAGCTACAGATCGAGTTAGTTGTTTTATTTGCAACTCATAGATTTTGTTGACTGTTTTCTTATAACCTATGTTTTTATCTCCGAAATGGTTATCTAATTTTTCAATATATAGATATATAATGTACCTTTAACAATATAAACAATATTAAGTCACTTCATCGTGTACATGCATAACCAACACCCACCGTATCATGGATCACCTATAATTTAGTGTTTCTCTTTATAACTGCAAGTTATAACAGTTTTCTTTCTAACCCACATTTTTTGTTGATTGTTTTCATTGCTGGTTTTCTGTCAAATAGAGTGTGTTTTACCCTATATAACATACTCTTAAAGTATACACATTACTTACTATAACATATAAAATTTAGTATTCAATTATCATGATTTCTTCATTCTTTTCTATATCTTCATAATCGAAATATTGATTGTTCATATATTCTATTTCATTTTTCTAAATTGAGTACCATATTGGTCTAATTGCTTAATTCAGTTCATCTTGATTCTCGAGATTGCCATAACTACATATTCCCGATCTTTATCCTTCCTTGTCACTAACACAACTATAACCTGACATCACTGACACAACTCTAACATGACATGCTCATTTGAAATTTTGATAATTACTTGTGACTTTTATAAGCAATGAAGAAGGTGCTCCAAATCGACATTGAAAGATGTGATCATTCACTTTTTGTCACACCAAATGATTCTGGCTCAAATCAACTAGTTGTCGATTCTGATCTATCATCTGATGTGGCAAGTCCAACGTGTGAGCTGGAAAATGCTAGTGGTGGCAATGATGCAAGGCTAACTCTTGCATTGTAAATCGTGAAATGGAATACATCTGCCTTAGAGCAAACAAAAAATTTTGTCCAAGTTCAGCAAGTTGGGGCCGAGCACGCCGATCTTTACCTTTTATCTTTTTAAGCTAATATTTAATACATCATTTATAAATATGGTTTACCTGTTCTTCATAATATAACAAGTGGGGTCATATGATCGATGTTAATGAATTTTGCAGGTGTTACTATCCCATTTGCTGCCAAGCCTAAAATATTCAAAAATATTATTCGTTCTTATTCTTATTTGTGTTTTAAGCCTTTTATAAAATTTGGTGAGTAAATGATGATAGTGTTTTTCTGTTTGAGTATATTAAGACATTCATATGCAAAAATAAATAAATAAACAACTAATGAATTAAGTACAAAGCTATAGGTAAACAACCAATAAGTCCTATAAATTAACCAAAAAATATGACTAAACAATCGAAATATGTTTAGATTAATAAGTACAGCAATCAAATTATAAATTTATTTTGATATCAAACTACAAGTAGATACTGTCTTTTAATATATCATTAAAATATGTTTGGGGATCAACCATACTTTCATGAAATAATACATAAAATATGTATGTCCAATACAAAACTGTAATATTTGTTTTTACATTTTAAGTACTCGTACAAGAAAGTAAATGATTAAATTTACTATTGTATTTGGATTTATTCTTTTGGTATATGTCATAAAAGTACACGACATCATTAATTAAATAATATTTATTTTTATATTTATATATGTTAATAACTAGTTTATATTTCATGTAGTGCACGAATTTTTAATATTTTTTTTTAATAATTACAATTAACATGGTACGTTGTAACTAATATTTTCGGGTGATTTTTCAAATTTTATTTAAAATATATAAGGTAATGTGTATTAGTTTGAAAAGGTAATTTGGTAGTTATAATTGATTATAATATTGATATAGGTATAATTAGTGCTTTTGGAAATTTTATGTTAGAAATATATAAACGAAAGCGTAATTGGTTGTTCTTATATTTAATTATAATATTACTATTTATTGAAATATTTTATCTGATTGAATGACTGATCGAAACTAAATCGACGAACTTTTAATATTTCACCTTTAATAATATTAACTTATATCTCTTGCAATGCACGAATCACTTTAACTATTTGTTTTTTCAATATTTTTT
The DNA here is from genome assembly GCA_030848705.1 of Heracleum sosnowskyi. Taxonomy (NCBI): domain Eukaryota; kingdom Viridiplantae; phylum Streptophyta; class Magnoliopsida; order Apiales; family Apiaceae; genus Heracleum; species Heracleum sosnowskyi. The sequence goes on from CM061236.1 coordinate 14,978,818, forward strand.
ATTTATTTGAATATTGTTTTTTGTTGGAAATATTTTAATTGTAATGAATTTTTAAAATAATTGATCCCGTGTTAGATAAACAAGCTCTAGATATGTGTTTAAATTAAATAGTTGAATGTGTTTGAATTAAAGAGTTAGGTCATTTTAATAGGTTTCAAATATTGTCCAGAAGGTTTGGAAAATAATGCCCTAAATAACTAATATTCGGGTACAATCTGCCCAAATAACATATGTCAGGTCATTTGCCTTATTTAACCACTCGGATTCGCATTTAAGTTACCCAAGTAACCCGGTATTTCCCTTTTCAATAGTTTCGTTAGGTTGAATTCGGGTACAACCTACCCAAAATAATATTTGTCGAGTTCTTCGTTCAATAGTTTCTGTTGGGAAATAATTGATTCTTGATGATAACTTAACACTCAGCAAATTTGTATAAGTCAATTGTAGCTGTTAACGGATAGCATGTGTATACAGTGTTCGTTGACAAGTAACTTATCAACGAATAAGACTTTTGTAACATGTTGTATTTTATTCTTAATAGCAATTTATAATATATTTGATAGGTTTGAATAAGTCATGTTGACTATCAATGGATATGCAAAATAAGTTAGCCAATTGTAAATACTTTATGCTTTGTAATTCTAAGGCAACACACCTCATACAAGAGGGAGGGAGTCCGAACAGCCTTGTATGTACGCCGCCTGAAGATGTCATCAACGGATGTAATTCTACTATCAATTGATGCAATCCAATAACTATCAACATATGTGAGTCTGATCAACCTTGATGGATATGAAATGCATGATTAGCAGTTGACAATGTTATAGACACATGCCTGACAATTCACATGGGTTGATGGAACAAAAAGAACATGGAAACCAACAACTGGTCAATAGAGATGATTGGAAAAGGATAATCAGCTAAAATGCAAATTATCAAAGGAACTAATGGACTTAGAGTATCAAAGCAAGTTTTTGGACTTAATCTATTGTGTATTTTCAGTAGTTTAGAAAAGTTATAAACTTGGGGTATATAACCAAGTGTAGCAGTATTTTTTAGAGCTAAGAAATTAGAAAAGTTTTCAAATGTTTTGCTAAGAGCTCTTTGTAATAATGAAGCAAAAATATTGTAACTGCAGTTGTGTGTTTACTTCAAAACATCACAGAGATTTATTCAAATAAAATCTCTCAGGTGGAACAAACAATCCACTTGAAAATTTTAATTGTTGTGTTCTTATTTTCTGGAATAATAAATTTTTGTTCTTATCATTGTGTTTGCAAAAGTATTGGAGAATTTTAATAGATTGTATTCAACCTCCCTCCTTCTACAATCTAGTGATTACATTGTTTGAGAATAACTGTTTTGTTAGGTAACCCAGTTACCCAAGTACTCTACGAATTTCTCTTTTGAATAAAAATAGACTCTGTCTCTTTCTCCTTTAATTATACACACTGAACCCACACAATTTTCTCTTTCTTCTTTCATTATACACAATCTACAACATATACACGCACATACACACTTTCTTCCTCATCCAAAAATCTACATCATTATAACTCCAACGGTACATGCAATTGGAAAAATAACTTACCCATAAAATTCTCAACAAAACGAGTAGCATCATGCCCAACTTTTGTTTATAAAATGTCAATGTCAAGTTTTGCGGTATTGTTTGACTTTTGTTCGGCTCTTTAAATATTAGAATTAAGATGAATTATGATTGATACTTGTTTGCATATAATCCTAGGAATTAGGATTTTATTGTTTGTATGTTATTAAACGATGTTTGAAATTGGTTTCTTTAAACTTATTATTAGTGTTGGATTTTTTGGCTTATAAGTAAAGAAAAATGAATATGTCGGCTGGAAGGATGGTGGCGATAACGCTGAATCGATACCGATGGGTTCAGTTGTAGATGCATGCCATATGCTACATGTGTTTGTGTTTCGAATACTCTACAATTTGCAATCACTAAAAATTACACGCATTTTTGAAATGCATATACAATGGTCACACATTTTATCAATGCGTAGCTTGTAAAAAATGGAAATCAAACTAAGAACTCGTATACAGATGATGTGTATTCGCCGAATCACCAGAGCTTATGTACTACTCAAATGCATATACAAGTATACATATTCTACAACTGCGCATGCAAAAAGCTATTTTGGGCACTCCACCCGCCAACCTATATTTTGGGCATGACTACATCAAAACGAAATATTGAGGGCTTTCACCCAAGATGTGGTTATATATTATTTTGTGCCCAAAATAAAAAAAATTAAGTAAAAAATAATTAAGTAAGGATAATTAAATAAAAACAATCAAGTAAGGCCATTATCAAGAAACATATACCTTACCGACCAAATTTTAAATGTTTCGTGTTAGGCCGAATACACAATATATAATCAAGTATGTATGAGAATAACAATCAAGAACACAGGTTTGTAAATCAACAAACTGAATTATATTAAATAATTCTCTCTTAGTGATGTTAATGAATCACAAAGAGCTACTAGGTTACAAGAATAATATATTCAATGTTCGCGTCCCTTCTAGGGATAACCTATCTGTGTTTATATAGTACACAGCTACATACAATCCTTATCTAATTGATACTCCTATAAATTAGCTATACAATTATTATCAATTAAGGATTGCTTCAGTCTTCTATTCCGTTTCCTTAGCTGTATCAATATATTCTGCTTCTTTCCATCTTCAGAATCTGAAGTATCTGCCCAGTCTTTGCCTTTAGAGATGAGTGCTTTCTCAGTTTTGCCTTTCTTGCACTCTGGAGCATAGTGACCCATCTCCTTACACTTGTAGCACTGGATTTCAGATTTATCCTTCTTGCCAGACTTGGTCTCCCTTCCATCAGACTTTCTAAAACCTTTCCTTTCAGAGTTTGAATCTTTCCTTGAGAATCTCTTTCCTTTCTTGAAGTTCTTGAATCCCATCTTCTTGAAGGTCTTCACCATCAATGCAGCCATTTGCATCATCTGTTCTTCATCATCCTCAGAGTCAGAAGCTTCATCAGAGTTTGAGTCATCATCAGAGTTTGATGACTCACTTTCAGATTTAATGACTAAAGCCTTTCCCTTGGCTTTCTTCCTTGATGATTCCTTCTTGATGGGCTTCTCTTCAACTTTGAGAGCAACAGATTTTGTCTTTTTGCTCAATCTTCTATTCCTTTGTTCTATCTCCAGTTCATGAGTTTTCAACAACCCATAGATTTCATCAAGATCTGTATCAACAAGCTCATAATTATCTCTTATTGTGGTTGTCTTTAAATCCCACTTTTCAGGTAGAGATAACAAAAACTTGAGATTAGACTCTTCAAGCTCATATTCTTTATCAACCAGAGACAGATCATTCAATAGTTTGCAAAATCTGTCATAAGTCTCAGTCAAGGTTTCATTAGTTCTTGAATCAAAGTGCTCATATTCCTGTGTGAGTATTGTCTTTCTGTTCTTCTTAATAGCACCTGTTCCCTGGCATCTGACTTCTAAAGCATCCCATATCTCTTTGGCAGTCTTGCAGCCAATTACTCTGTTAGACATAACATTATCTAAGGCGCTGTGGAGAAGATGTCTAACCTTTGCATCTTTTGCAATTGATGAGATGTCCTCAGGAGTCATATCTTTCTTTTCCTTTGGAACAGTCTTTTGTTCTTGACCATCAACAACAGGGGCTAATTTGGTTGGATTATGAGGACCATCATAAATTCTATCAAGATATTCTGGATCTGTAGCCTCCAGAAACATGGTCATCTTCACCTTCCAAATCGGATACTCTACTGGCCTGAGAATTGGAACCCTGATTGTTTCATATCGACTCACAGAATTAGGCTTAACCTGTTCAGCCTTGGGAGCAGTTTGATTTTCTTCAGACATGATTATTACTGTGTTTGAATCGTAAAACTGTATATATTAAACAGCCTTGGCTTTGATACCAATTGTTAGGCCGAATACACAATATATAATCAAGTATGTATGAGAATAACAATCAAGAACACAGGTTTGTAAATCAACAAACTGAATTATATTAAATAATTCTCTCTTAGTGATGTTAATGAATCACAAAGAGCTACTAGGTTACAAGAATAATATATTCAATGTTCGCGTCCCTTCTAGGGATAACCTATCTGTGTTTATATAGTACATAGCTACATACAATCCTTATCTAATTGATACTCCTATAAATTAGCTATACAATTATTATCAATTAAGGATTGCTTCAGTCTTCTATTCCCATAAGATTTTCTGTTATAATATTTTCCTGTTTTTCACAGGCTTCATCTGATTCCATATCAGCTTCTCTTAGGGGTACCTTATTTTCAGATGATTCAGTCTCATCTCTGACAGTTGCAAAAAGAGCACAAATTCCTTTGAGATCATGTTGAGCCTAGGAAGATCCAGGAACTTATTGTATGAAATAAGGGCTAAAATCTTTGATTTTTGGTGACTAGTGCCAACCACTGATTACTGGAAAAATAAATAAAATAAAATAAAATAAATAAATAAAATAAATAAATAAAAAAATAAAAAATAAAATATCTATAAAGGGGGTGAAAAATAAAAGATATATCCAAATGAAAGGATATCAGTATTACAGAGTTTAGATATAAAATCAGATTTTATTTTATACATGAGAGTTTAGGCAACCAGTTTTTACTACTTAAGTTTGTGGATTTTATGCACTTTGAGATGGTCTAAATATTTGATTTCGGTAAACTCTGCTACTACACACACAATTATGCACACCTGTACAGTTTGCGAAAAGAGTTTATTGACAAAGAAGGATAAATGATAAACACTGATGTATTGTGTGAAATACGCCGAGGTAACTTTGTTTTAATCTCTGATGGTTAAAATGATTTCTTTGTTTCAGACATTTTATAATTTTGAGATTAGACATTTGTTTTGAAATTCAAAAGAGTATGATAACAAACGGTTCATATTTGTATTAAACAGAGAGAGAGGTTGAGTGTTTTGAACAATGTGATAAGCGGTAATTATGGCTATTTTTACTGCGCGTGTGTATTGGAAGTTGTTACATACAGCTGTCAGCATATGCACGTTTGACATCTGTCCCACTCACACACTTTTCAAAGAAGCCTGCTGTGTGTAGTAATGATTAAAACGTTTGAGTTTTAATCTTCACAGTTCTTATTTAAATATACTACACATAAACGGTTTAATCTTTTACACACCTCAACTTTTCATAAGCTTTTACTCACACACATTGTCTCAAACACTTTCACTGCATACACTATAATCTATTCTCTGTTTGTTTTCTTCTAAACTGTTCTAATGGCTACAACAATGTTTATTGCTTCTGGGTTAGAATTTGTTCCTAACAACTACTCAGCTCCTTTAGCAAATGAGAACGCACCGGAGGCGTTTCATTTGATTCAGAGTTTCTTGTCAAACTCTGATATCGGCACTGCTCTCACCGCACCGTCGAAGCTGTCTGCGTCACAAATAAGGACTTTTTGGCAGACAGGTACTTATGATGATGGAGGAGAGTCTGGATCTCCGTCTATCATTTTTGAGTTTCAAGAAGATGAATTTACTGTTACTCCTACTACTGTTCGTGATGCTTTAGGTCTTGAAGATTTTAATGCATTCACAACTGTTGGAGACTTTGAGTTAGTCAGAATGATGAGGGAGATAGGATACTCTGGACCTTTGACAAAGATAGGTCAACTCAAAAGGCCATTTTTGCGCAAGGAGTGGAGCTTCTTTTTCGATTGCATTACTCGGGCTTTTGGAAAGAAGTGCACCAATTGGGATGCCATTCCCACGGATAGTCTACAGATCGGGTATTCTCTTCTCTATGGCAGTCATTTTGATGTTGCTAGATTAGTTTTAACTAATATTGGTGAGAAGATGCTAGAGAATAGAAATGTTGTTTATTTCTCTAGATTTTGTCAATTGATATTCAATTTTTGCTGCCCTAATGTTGAGATTATAGAGGATGATGTTATCCTCTCATTTAAATTGCATAAACGCATATTTTCTGATCTCATTAACAAGGATAACAAGAAAGGAGATGTTGGTGTTTTACTGTTGCCTGAGTCTGTGCAACAATTCTTGGTAAACTTACAACAACAACAACAACCACAACTGGCAAACATATGGACCTTCTGTGTCTCAACCACAGAGGTCAAAGAAATCTAAAGTGAGGGCTGTTAAGTCTGTCAGGATAAACACTGAAGCTGGGGCATCAAATGCTGATGATATGCCTCAGAAGAAAAGAATGAAGAAAAGAAGAGCCAATAGGGCAAAGTCTGCTATTGTTGATGAAGAGACTGAAACTGATGAAGAAACTCTTCATCAGAGAAAACGAAGATTGGTAGCGGCACAGTTGTTTGGTGCTGAGAATATCTCTTCCACTGTTGCTGATAATCTTGAGATTCCAAATGATGAAGCTGTTCCTGAAGACAGAGTTTTTATGGAGACTGTTTTTCAAGATGAAGCTCCTACATCAAATGCTGATGATGTAGTTGAGGAAGCTGCACATGAAGCTGCAGATGAAGCTCCTGAAATTCTTGTTCAGGAGGCTACAGAAAATGTTGAGCCACAAGGATTTTATATGGACATTGAAGCAAATCTATCTATAAACTCTGAACATTTCCCAGAGGGTTTGGAAGCTGATCAAGATACTGTTGAACTTGCAGAATCTATGGCTTCTCACACTGAAATAATTTCTTTTGATCTTGAGAAGGGTGAGGAAGTCGATCAGGCTTTGGATGCTAATGCTACAGAAACTGTTGCTACAAATCCTGATGTTGCTGATAAGGATGCAACAGAGAATGTTCCTGTTGAAGCAGAGTTTATTGTAAACTCTGAGGATGTTCTTGTTCTTGAAGCTCTACAACAATCTGTTGTTGAGATTGTAACAAAAGAAGCAGAGTTCCTGCATACTGCACACTCTGAGATTCCAGAACCTGATGCTGAGCATATTCCTGCAGAAAATACAGCAGAGAATGATAATATTAATGATAGTTCTGATCATTCTCAAGAGGAGTTATTTGAGAGTCAAGCAAACTCTGATGAGCTAAGAGAGGTCAATCGCGCTACAGCTGAACATTTTCAAGATATGTACTACAATAGATGGGCTGCTGCGGATTGTATCTTTTCAGCACAGAGGGCTGCTGATTTTCTTGGAGATTCTGTGAAGAAAATTTCAAGTCCTGATATTCTTACAAGTCTGAAGGCTACTGTGATTCAAGTTAAATCTCTCCACAACAGATTTGATGAGTCTCATAAGGAAGTCACTGCTTTGAGGAATGAAGTTGGTCTGAGAGATCTCACTCTGAAGAATGATAGGACTTATTACAATTCCATGTTTAAGAAGCAAGCTAAGGACTCTGATGACATTCAGAAGAGGCTTGGGAAAGTTGAAGACAATCAGACTGCTATGTCTGCCCAACTAACATCAATTTCTAATGCTATTGAGTTGTTGACATCAGTACTACTTTCTGATGATGTCAAAAAGGGGGAGAGTGTACCAAGTGACAAACCAAGTGACAAATGCAAAGACACTCAAACTCTGAGACGGAGGGATGATGGTAATGATGGTGGAAACAAGGGAGGAGATGGAAAGAGCTTAAGATCAAATGATGATAGAAGACTACTTTCAAGAAGATCAAACTCTGATAAAAGATCAAACTCTGGAAAGGGACATGTAAACTCTGCCAGTGGTTCAAGATACAAAAGTTTGATAATCTCTGATAAGCCATCTACTGATGAGGAAATTGCTGCTAAGATGTTTATGGCAGAACATGGAAAAGGTATTTCAATTGAAGATATCCAAGCTGAAGAGCAAATGCTTGCTGAGGAACACAAGAAGAATGTTGAAGCTGGAATCTACAAGAAGAAGGAAATCAAGGCTCCTAGAAAGAAAGAAAAAGGAATTGTTATCAAAGAGAATGTAAACTCTGATCAGAGTTTACAGTACTCAAGGAGGCCTGTGATTAAAAATGCTGACAAAGGAAAAGGTAAACTGGTAGAAGAAGAACAGTTACCTAAGAAGATTTATTCAACCTCTGACATTGCTCAAGTTGAAACAAGATTAGCTAAATCAACCTCTGACGCTGCTCAAGTTGATGTTTCTACTAAAGTTATGACAACCTCTGACGTTGCTCAAGTTGTACAGAAATCTACACAACTTTCAGGATTCACCAAACCTAAAATTCTTGAAGACTTAAAGCTTGAAGCTGTGAAATTCTCAGAAACCAGAACTGTATTGGGAAAAGAAGCTTTTGATAAATCTGGACTGGGATCACACAGAGAGAGAAGAACAAATAACAGATCTCAAGATAACTTTTCACTGGCAGAACCTGGTATTGGGGTTATACAAGAAAACCTTGATAAGTTAGAATCTGTTCAGTTGATTTTTCACAGAATATTGAAGAAGCAGTTTTTGTTATACTTCATGAGTGATGGAAGAGTTTATAAAGTTGGAGAATCTGATGTTAATCTCAAATCATGGGAAGAACTGGAATATGTACTTTATCTTCTAAAAGTCAAAAACAGACATACTCATGATGTTGCTCAAGTTTTGAGAGAAAAGATGCTGAGATCTAAAGCTATGCTTGGAGGAGGAGTATCAAGTGTCTACATTCCAAAGTATAGAGATCATACTGGAAAGTTAGTGGAGATGAAGAGAAACAGTGCTAGATTTAAAACAGCACTTGGAACAAAAGTTTTAGAATTCAACCTAGAGTCAGACAAAGCTCATTACATTCGGCTAGGAAATGATATGAGAAGAAACAGCATATATTCTCTAAGAACTGCTATCTACCAAACGGGGGAGAGTGATTCAGAACTTAAAGAGCTAAAAGAGATTATGGTGGATGAGCTAGAGAAGGCTGAAAGAAGACTGCTGATTGATTATCTCAGGACAGTACCTGATATTGAAGAAGTCAAGTAAAGTCTGACTGTAAGTTTTTATGTTTTCTATTCTAAGTTAAATTTAAACTCTGTTTTAAAATTAAACTCTGACATATTTTAAACACTGCATTTGTTATATGTTTTGACATCATCAATTATCTTTTTAACTTGTACATTTTGATATGAACAAGTTGGGGGAGATTGTTATATATAATTGCTGACGTTTGTTCATCAGTGTTTAAAGTACCAGGTACATATCAGAGTTTATATAGAAGCCAGTCAGAGTTTGATAAAGTCTGACTGGGTGAAAAGTTCACATGGAAGCCGGTCAGAGTTTGTTAAAGTCTGACAGGGTGATAGTTGACTTAAGCTGTCGGTGCAAAGATAAAGATTCTAGAAGCAATATATTCTGAAGATGGAAAGAAGCAGAATATATTGATACAGCTAAGGAAACGGAATAGAAGACTGAAGCAATCCTTAATTGATAATAATTGTATAGCTAATTTATAGGAGTATCAATTAGATAAGGATTGTATGTAGCTGTGTACTATATAAACACAGATAGGTTATCCCTAGAAGGGACGCGAACATTGAATATATTATTCTTGTAACCTAGTAGCTCTTTGTGATTCATTAACATCACTAAGAGAGAATTATTTAATATAATTCAGTTTGTTGATTTACAAACCTGTGTTCTTGATTGTTATTCTCATACATACTTGATTATATATTGTGTATTCGGCCTAACATTTCGTTTTTTATAATATAGTGTGTGTGTGTGTGTGTGTGTGTGTGTGTGTATTATAGATATAAATTATAGAATGCTTGATGTTAATAATATTATAATTATTATTATTATAATATCAATTTATATATATATATTAATGTTTAAAATTAAAAATTATTAATATTTTATTACTTTCGTTTCATGTACTTTCGTGTCTTTTAAATTTTCTCCATATTCCGTGTTCGAATTTGTATTCAAGATATACATATATTCGTGTACAAGTTCAAGCACACAAAAATGAAAGTAGGTGATCCAAAAGCACATGATTTTACATGATTTGTCAAATCTATAAATATGTGTCAATACAACATTTGTTTTCTTGTTGTACCAATGTTTTACCTCCTAATTTCATTTAAACATGCTATAATTTATCAACACCTTGTATTCTACACAAATTTTCATTCTTATTTTCTAATTGCAGATTATGTTCGTGGTTTTCTTTTAGCTTATTATTGATTATTTCATTTATGACCCCACATATTCACCACTTCTTTATTAAGACGATTATATATTTTTATACTTTATGCATTGTATCTTAATGTTATAGATAATAACAAGTCACTTCATGAACTATATACATTATCGATTGTGTCTGTAAAGCATAATGTAACATAAGATGTAAAAGAGATAACTACAACTCAACAAAGGACAAGACATACAATAGTATTAACAGAAGCACAGGAATCCAGAATCAAAGAAGAAAAGGTAAACTCAAAAAATCAAAATACGTTATGTATTCTTGAAGTCCGTAAACAGGTCACAGAAAGAAGTTCATGAAAATGTTCAAGCCTCAGTGACAACAAAAGAAACAAGACATTCAAGACGACAGAAGTATGTGAATGATTTAGGGTTAAGTACCACGGGATTCCAGTGATTTAAACGAAGCAACCAGAATGACAAAGGACTTATCAGAAGCATTGAATTGAAGACATAAAAGAAGAATTGATCAAGTGATTATTCATCTGTGAACCAGACCAGTTGCACTAGGTGACGGCACTTAAAAGATCAAGGTGTTTTATCGTCTCAGAAGAAATTGATACAGTCTAAAACTGAAACACCCTAAAGCTCAGAAGCTTTTCTAAAAGATCAAGGACAAGAAAAGGATTCGATAGTTTTTCTATTTAGAAAACTATCGAATGGGATTTAAGAAAACCATTTGAAAACTAAAGTAAAGGAATTTACTTTTCGATAGTTTTTATTTAAAAACTATCGAATGGTAAATTCATTTATTCATTCGATAGTTTTCAAATATGGGAGCAGGTGAAAAGTTTGTTTTGTTGGACAGGTTGATGAGAATTGGACGGCCAAGATTGTTTTAACAATTAAGGTTCGATACTTTTCTAAAACTAAGACTACAATTACAACAGAGGAAGTGTGTCTTCTTCAGTCGAGTTATTTCACACAGAAGCAATAACTGAGAGAGAGATCGAGCCAGAGAGAAAATACCAGAGAAATTAATTCTGCTTGAAATCTATCAAAGTTTTGATTGTGTATAACTTAGAACTCATTGAAGCTAATCTACGGATTAGAAATTGTAGCACCCCTCGAGGTTTATATTTATAAAAAGATATATTCCCCGAAACTTGATTTGGTTTGGTGTGTTTGATTTCGTTATAGAACTGAATGAATTATCCGTGAACGAGATTAAATTATTTGTGAGTATCATATTCAACCCCCCCTTCTACGATACTTTGGACCTAACAATTGGTATCAGAGCTACTTGATTGATATACAAATCAGATCCGGTGAATGAGACCAAAATCAAACGTAGCGTCAAAATTCGAAGCAAATTTTTTAACTTTCAAAAATTTTCATTTAATTGGAATTTCTTGAATTTTAAACAATTTGAAATTTTCAGAAACCATGAGTGCTCCAAAGACAACCGCTGGTATTAAAGTTCCCCCATTTACTAGAGATGATTTCGGTTTGTGGAAGATGAAGATGCTGTTATTTATCAAGGCATCTAATCCATTGTATATTGGCATATTAGAGAACGAACCGTTTGTACCAATGAAACCAGTTAGTGAATCTACAGCTCCTGATGGTAGCAGGATTCCTCAAGGCACACAACCTAAGGATATTACTGAGTATACAGATTCAGACAAAGAACTGATTCGATTGGACACCGGTTTAATGTTGATATTGGCGGACTCCGCAGACAAGGAAATGAGCTATCAGTTGATGAACTGTACAAGCGGGAAACATATGTGGGATACCATTAACCTAATAATGGAAGGAACTGAAGACGTTCAGGAAAACAGATTGGACATCCTGACTTCTCAATACGAAGCGTTTAGGTCTCTGTCAGGAGAAAGTATAACTCAGGTCTTTGAGAAATATACTAAACTCCTCAATGAATCGGCAATGAAAGGAAAGACCTATCCACTGAGAGAATCAAACAGGAAGTTCATGATGACGTTGCCCCATCATGTAGAACACAAGTCATCATCCATAAGGGAAATAATTGACTTCACAAAGATGTCACTAGAGATGATCTATGGGAAGTTGAAGACCTATGAGATGGAACAGGAACAAAGAGTGATAATCTACAGATCAGGGACAGTGGACAGCAAGCACAATGCACTTGTGAGATCAGCAGCACTTGTAGTGGATGAACCAATAACTTCTGAGATTCAGGTTCAAACCCCTAGAGCTGGAAATGAGGTGATAATAGAAGCAGAAATGGATTCTGTGAATCTGGGTGTTGATGAAAGTGATTACTACACCCTAGAAGAGCTTGAGCAAATGGAAGACAAAACCATGGCGTACTTAGCTGCAAAGTTTAGTCATATTCATTTCAAGAGAAACCCTAAGTACAAGTTCAAGGGTTCAACCAATAGATTCCAGAAGAGCAATTATACACCTAGTACAGGCTTTCAGGGAGGCTATAAGACTGGCATGATTGATAGAAGCAAATCAAGATGCTACAACTGCAATGAGTTAGGGCATTTCGCCACTGAATGCCGGAAGCCTCGTCAAGCGAGAGACATGAAAGATGTCTATGGAAAGAAGGATTCTTATGATGAGTTGAAGAAAGAGAATGCCAAGCTTAAACAGCAATTGGAGGCATTCTCTGGAAAGTAGAAAGGGAAAGCTTATATAGCAGAGGGAAAGCACTGGGATGATACTGATTCGGATGAAGAGGAGGAATATGTAAATGTTGCTCTAATGGCTGACTCTTCAGAGGAATCACCACAATCATCTCAGGTACCTATCTTAACTACAATTGATATGTCTAATTCTGAGTACAAGAAAACTGTGCAAGATCTTAGTGTAGAATTGTTTAATGTACACACAAGCATGCTAGCATCAGAAATGGAAAATTCTAGTTCTTAAGATTAAAAATTTAGAATCTAAAAATGAAGAACTAGAACTTGTAGCTGTCACATTAGAAGATCTTAAGCAAAAGAATGCGTACTTAGAGAACACGGTCAAGTGTAATGATGAGATATAGACTATCCTCAGGAAGCAGATTTCAGATTTAGATTTGAAGCTGAATGCTTTTAAGAATTCCGCCCTGATTGCTGAGATCATTGATACTCGGGCCATAGGGAATAAAACTGCTATAGGATTTGACTATGACAAGAAAGCTGGTAAGAAGATAGTGGAATTCCCTGTGACACCTTCAGTTGTCAAAAGGAATACTCCACATGTTCTTAAGAATGTTGATTGTCCAGTTTTTGTTAAGCCTTTTCCACCACTCTTTCATGAGGATGACCTTTTCATAAGACAAGAATTGCTTGAGGAGGATTTGTTGAAGGAAAAAGAGGTAAAGACTAAGTTGCCTAGGAAATCAGTAAAAAATGAATTACCTAAACCTGATTTACCTAAAACTGAAGTAGGTGACGTAGTTAGTAATGTTAAAAAGAACAGGAATGGGAAGAAGAAGATTGTTAATCAGGAAATGGTTCCATATTCTCCCATTGCATCTAGGAAGTTGTGCGCTATTTGTAATTCTGTTGGACACCTTAAACATGCATGTAAAAAGGTTAAAGTAGAAACTGATAATACTTCTGAAATGCATAACATGTCTGACATGCCTGATCTTCATGAACCCTGTGGAAAGAAAGAGTGTTTGCTATGTAAGTACAACATCATGCATGCTTATTTTAAGTTGATGAATGATAGTAGCAATAGCACTCTTAATGTTAAATCCACAGACACTATGAATATCAAACAGGGTAAGACTAAATTGAATGTTACTCCTGTCAAATCATCTAAACCTTCAGGACCCAAACAATTTTGGGTACCAAAGTTCGCTTAATCAATCTGTGATTGCAGGGTAAGGTTAAAAGCTCAAAGGTTGTGTGGATTCTGGATAGTGGCTGTTCTAGACATATGACAGGTGAAGAGTCCCTTCTTACAGAGGTGGTTAAGAAGACCGGCCCGATTGTAACCTTTGGAGATGACAGCAAAGGATTCACTACGGGATATGGTAAATTGAAAGCTGGAAATGTCATCATTGAGAACATCTCTCTTGTTGAAGGATTAAAGCACAATCTTCTAAGTATCAGTCAGTTCTGTGATAAAGGCTACAATGTAGATTTCAGAAAGGACAAGTGCTTGATCACCAACAGGAAGGATGAGAAGCTTACTCTACTGGGAGTGAGAAAAGGAAATTTGTTTATAGCTGACTTAAGTTCTACCAGTGAAGGAGAAGTTACATGTTTCTATGCAAAGGCATCTTCAGAACAAAGTTGGCTATGGCACAAGAAGCTCTCACACTTGAACTTTAAAACTATGAACTCTTTGGTAAAGAGAGAGTTAGTGAGAGGGTTGCCCCTGATGGAATTCAATCAGGAGGGACTATGTGAAGCATGTGAAAAGGGGAAGTCGAAGAAAGCATCACATGGAAGCAAAGGAATGACAAGCATTACTGAACCATTACAACTGATTCATATGGATTTATTTGGTCCAGTCAATGTTATGTCACTTTCAAGAAAAAGATATGCATTGGTGGTGGTGGTGGATGACTACTCCAAGTACACATGGGTGTTGTTCATACAATCAAAGGATGAAGCAACACAACTAATCATTGATCACATCAAGAAGATAGAAGTGGAAGCTAAGCTACCTGTGCGGACAATCAGATCAGACAATGGAACTGAATTCAAGAATGCAGTTCTTAATGATTTCTGCTCAGAGAAAGGAATATCAAGACAGTTTTCAGCACCAAGAACTCCTCAACAGAATGGAGTAGTGGAAAGGAAGAACATGACCTTGGTTGAAGCAGCAAGGACAATGTTGAGTGAATCAAAACTTCCCACTTACTTTTGGGCTGAAGTAGTGAACACAGCTTGCTACACTCAGAATCGAACCCTGATCAACAAAGATCATGAAAAGACTCCGTATGAGTTAATGGCCAACAAGAAACCAACACTGAAGTACTTTCATGTGTTTGGTGCAAAGTGCTTTGTACTTAAAGATGGAGAACATCTTGGCAAGTTTGATGCCAAAGCAGATGAAGGCATTTTTCTGGGCTATTCTCTGGAATCTAAGGCTTTCAGGGTATATGTGATTGAATACAAGAAGGTGTTGGAAAGCTTTAATGTAACATTTGACGACACCAAAACACCATGCCTGCAAACTGGAGAGAACTCTGAATCCTTGGTATTTGAAAATCTATCAGGAGATCTCTCTGACAATGAAGAAGTACCTGAAGTTGTTACAGTCATTAATAATAATCATAATGATAATGATTCTGGACAAAGTGGTGACCAAAGTGGAGATCCTCAACATACAGGATCCACTAGTCAGTCTATAGAATCATCAGATCAAACCGTCAACAACTCAGGGGGAGCAGGAGAAGGATCAACTAGTCACACTCCAAAACATCTAGAACAAGGAGAATCATCAAGATCGCATCTGCCAAGACAAAGGGTATGGAATAGAGATCATCCCTTTCACTTGATCATTGGTGATCCGGACACAGGAGTGAGAACTAGGAGAACATCACAAAATGAATGTCACTATTCTGGGTTTCTTTCAGAAACAGAACCTAAGAAAGTTGAAGATGCTCTAGATGATCCAGATTGGGTGATTGCTATTCAAGAGGAACTCAATCAGTTTGAAAGGTAGAAAGTTTGGAAGCTGGTACCCAGGCCTAAGGGAAAATCTGTTATTGGAACAAGATGGGTATTCAGAAATAAGTTGGACGAAGATGGCATTGTAACGAGAAACAAAGCCAGACTGGTTGCTAAAGGTTACTCTCAAGAAGAGGGAATTGATTATGATGAAACCTATGCACCAGTAGCAAGACTTGAGGCCATCGGAATGTTTCTGGCATTTGCTGCACATTCCAATTACAAGGTATATCAGATGGATGTGAAGAGTGCTTTTCTGAACGGGGAGTTAGAAGAAGAAGTGTATGTGGAACAACCTCCAGGTTTTGAGGATTCAAAACTGGCAGACTTTGTGTACTTTCTATTCAAAGCTCTCTACGGACTCAAACAAGCTCCAAGGACATGGTATGACACTCTCTCTGAATTCTTACATGAAAATGATTTTACAAGAGGTGTCGTAGACAAAACTCTCTTTGTCAAAAAGCATAAAAATGATTTGATATTGGTGCAAGTATATGTTGATGACATAATATTTGGTTCTAGTAATGATGATCTATGCAAGAGATTTGCTAAGTTAATGCAGAGTCGTTATGAAATGAGCATGATGGGTGAATTGTCATTCTTTCTTGGACTGCAAGTATACCAAAAACAAGATGGTATATTCATTTGTCAGTCCAAGTACATTAAAGATCTTCTGAAGAAGTATCAAATGGAAGACTCATCTACAGCAAAGACTCTTATGCCAACTGCCACTAAGCTTGATAAGGATGAAACTGGTAAGAAGGTTGACATCACAGGCTACAGAGGTATGATAGGCTCATTACTTTATCTCACTGCAAGTAGACCAGATATAATGTTTGCAACATGCTTGTGTGCTAGGTTTCAGTTTGATCCTAAAGAATCTCATCTAATAGCTGTTAAGCGAATATTTAGATATCTTAAGGGGACCCCAAATCTTGGAATTTGGTACCCTAAAGATACAGGATTTAATCTTATTGGATACACAGACTCTGATTTTGCAGGTTGTAAGATTGATCGGAAGAGTACTTCAGGAAGCTGTCAGTTTCTTGGAAGAAGGTTAGTTTCCTGGTACATCAAGAAGTAGCATTCAGTTTCCACATCAACAGCTGAGGCTGAATACATTGCTGTTGGAAGCTGTTGTGCTCAGATCTTGTGGATGAGAAACCAACTCAGTGACTATGGGCTTTTGTTGACAAAGATTCCAATATTTTGCGACAACACCAGTGCCATAGCAATCTCAAACAACCCAGTGCAACACTCGAGGACGAAGCACATCGACATCAGGTATCATTTTATCCGAGAGCATGTCATGAATGGAACTGTGGAGTTACATTTTGTACCCACAGAGGATCAAATTGCAGACATCTTTACTAAACCGCTTGATGAATCCACTTTCAATAAGCTGGTTGGTGAACTTGGGATGTTAAATCTTTCTAATTGATTTTGATTAGAAGTCAATAACTGCAGATAGTCCTAGTGAATACACGAGTTTAAGAATTGCAATATCCTTAGGACTCGTGAATTTATTTTCTGTAGCAATTCTCGTAGTTAGGATTTTTGTACTATTTTTATGTCATAATTATGGATGATATATCTTCTGGAATTTAATTGGTTATTAATTCTAAAGATTATTTAGGTGCTAATATTTGTTCTAAATATTTAAGCATCTATTTAATTTGAATTAATTTACTTTGTTTTTAACATTGTAGATTAATGCAGCATAATTTATTGGATTTTAATTGGTTAATATCATTCAATGATATTTAGTCGATTTTATTCTAAGAAAATTGTGAATTTTCTGTTAACAATTGATTTTGGTAAATTTGAAAAAGTTTATTCAAAATAAAACTTGACAGGAAATAAAAGGTTTGAATTTTAGAACATGAACAGGTTTTAGAATTTGAACAGAAGCAAAAAATATCGAATTTCAGGAAATTCGATAGTTTTTCTAAGTACTAGAAGAAATCTATCGAAAGTAATTTTTGATGGTTTTTGGAAAAGGAAAAGAAAAACTATCGAAAACAATTCTCGATAGTTTTTGAAGAAAATTTGAAAAATCATCGAATTGAATTTCATTAATCTTTATCTAAATTCTCGATGGTTTTTTGAAATAAAAAGAAAATCTATCGGAGAGAATTAATTTTTCCTTTATTTTAATTCTCGATAGTTTTTCAACAAAAGGTTTTCGATAGTTTTTGTATTAAACAGCAAAGACATTCGAAGGTGAGGAGACCATGGAGTGCATGAAGATGAAGAGCAATGCAATAACCGCTCTCATTAGGAAGAACAACTATCTTCCAGGGGTACCCAATGTTCTCACAGACTATCTAAGAACGGTGCCCCTACCACTTCTACCCCCAGGGGAACAGGTAAATGAAGGTAACATTCCTGAACCTGAACTGGCTCCTGAGCCACAACCAATGGATGTTGATCCAGAGCCCTCAGTGGTCATTCCTGACCAGGAGGTTGCAAACCCACTGTAAAGCATAATGTAACATAAGATGTAAAAAAGATAACTACAACTTAACAAAGGACACGACAGACAATAGTATTAACAGAAGCACAGGAATCCAGAATCAAAGAAGAAAAGGTAAACTCAAAAACTCAAAATACGTTATGTATTCTTGAAGTCCGTAAACAGGTCACGGAAAGAAGTTCATGAAAATGTTCAAGCGTCAGTGACAGCAAAAGAAACAAGACTTTCAAGACGACAGAAGTATGTGAATGATTTAGGGTTCAGTACCACGGGATTCCAGTGATGAAGCAACCAGAACGACAAGGGACTTATCAACAGCACTATATTGAAGACATAAAAGAAGAATTGATCAAGTGTTATTCATCTGTGAACCAGACCAGTTGCACTAGGTGACGGCACTAAAAAGATCAAGTTGTTTTATCGTCTCAGAAGAAATTGATACAGTCTAAAACTTAAACACCTAGGAGCTCAGGAGTAATTACTAAAGGACAAAAGACAAGAAAAAGAATTCGATAGTTTTTTTATTGAAAAAACTATCGAATGGTGGTTGAAGTGATTCATTGAAAACCAAAGTAAATTAATTTGGCATTCGATAGTTTTGATTTAAAAACTATCGAATGGCAAATTGATTTAATCCATTCGATGGTTTTTTAATCCATTCGATGGTTTTTCAATTCATGGAGCAGGTGAAAAGTTGTGCTTGTCTGACAGGTTGATGAAGATCCAACGGCCAAGAATATTCTATTCTAAATGGTTCGATGGTTTTTCAATTCAAGTCTACAATTAACTCGAGAGAAGATAGTGTCTTCTTCAGTTAAGGCATTCAACACAGAGACATTACTGAGAGAGAGAAGAGCCGGAGAAAATTATCAGAGAAATTAATAGTGCTCAGAACTTGATCATTGTTTTGTATTTGTGTAACCTTAAACTCATTGAAGCTAATCTACGGATTAGAAATTGTAGCACCCCTCGAGGTTTATATTTATAAAAAGATATATTCCCCGAGACTTGATTTGGTTTGGTGTGTTTGATTTCGTTATAGAACTGAAAGATTAATCCGCGAACGAAATTAAATTATTTGTGAGTATCGTATTCAACCCCCCCCCCCTTCTACGATACTTTGGACCTAACAATTGGTATCAGAGCTACTTGATTGATATACAAATCAGATCCGGTGAATGAGACCAAAATCAAACGTAGCGTCAAAATTCGAAGCAAATTTTTTAACTTTCAAAATTTTTCATTTAATTGGAATTTCTTGAATTTTAAACAATTTGAAATTTTCAGAAACCATGAGTGCTCCAAAGACAACTGCTGGTATTAAAGTTCCCCCGTTTACTAGAGATGATTTCGGTTTGTGGAAGATGAAGATGCTGTTATTTATCAAGGCATCTAATCCGTTGTATATTGGCATTTTAGAAAACGGACCGTTTGTACCAATGAAACCAGTTAGTGAATCTACAGCTCCTGATGGTAGCAGGATTCCTCAAGGCACCCAACCTAAGGATATAAGTGAATTTACAGATTCTGACAAAGAACTGATTCGATTGGACACCGGTTTAATGTTGATATTGGCGGACTCCGCAGACAAGGAAATGAGCTATCAGTTGATGAACTGTACAAGCGGGAAACATATGTGGGATACCATTAACTTGATAATGGAAGGAACTGAAGACGTTCAGGAAAACAGATTGGACATCCTGACTTCTCAATATGAAGCGTTTAGGTCCCTGCCAGGATAAAGTATAACTCAGGTCTTTGAGAAATATACTAAGCTTCTCAATGAATTGGCAAAGAAAGGAAAGACCTATCCACTGAGAGAATCGAACAGGAAGTTCATGATGACACTGCCCCATCATGTAGAACACAAGTCATCATCCATTAGGGAAAGAATTGACTTCACAAAGATGTCACTAGAGATGATCTATGGCAAGTTGAAGACCTATGAGATGGAACAGGAACAAAGGGTGATAATCTACGGATCAGGGACAGTGGACAGCAAGCACAATGCACTTGTGAGATCAACAACACTTGTAGTGGATGAACCAATAACTTCTGAGATTCAGGTTCAAACCCCTAGAGCTGGAAAGGAGGTGATAATAGAAGCAGAAATGGATTCTGTGAATCTGGGTGTTGATGAAAGTGATTACTACACCCTAGAAGAGCTTGAGCAAATGGAAGACAAAACCATGGCGTACTTAGCTGCAAAGTTTAGTTATATTCATTTCAAGAGAAACCCTAAGTACAAGTTCAAGGGCTCAACCAACAGATTCCAGAAGAGCAATTATACACCTAGTACAGGCTTTAAGGGAGGCTACAAGACTGGCATGATTGATAGAAGCAAATCAAGATGCTATAACTGCAATGAGTTAGGGCATTTCGCCACTGAATGCCGGAAGCCTCGTCAAGCAAGAGACATGAAAGTTGTCTATGGAAAGAAGGATTCTTATGATGAGTTGAAGAAGGAGAATGCCAAGCTTAAACAGCAATTGGAGGCATTCTCTGGAAAGCAGAAAGGGAAAGCTTACATAGCAGAGGGAAAGCACTGGGATGATACTGATTCGGATGAAGAGGAGGAATATGTAAATGTTGCTCTAATGGCTGACTCTTCAGAGGAATCACCACAATCATCTCAGGTACCTATCTTAACTACAATTGATATGTCTAATTCTGAGTACAAGAAAACTGTGCAAGATCTTAGTGTAGAATTGTTTAATGTACACACAAGAATGCTAGCATCAGAAATGGAAAATGCTAAACTAGTTCTTAAGATTAAAAAGCTAGAATCTAAAAATGAAGAACTAGAGCTTGTAGCTGTAACATTAGAAGATCTTAAGCAAAAGAATGAGTACTTAGAGAACAAGGTCAAGTGTAATGATGAGATAGAGACTATCCTCAGGAAGCAGATTTCAGATCTAGATTTGAAGCTGAATGCTTTTAAGAATTCCGCTCTAGTGGCTAAGAAAATCATTGATACTCAGGCCATAGAGAATAAAACTGCTATAGGATTTGACTATAACAAGAAAGCTGGTAAGAAGATTGTGGAATTCCCTGTGACATCTTCAGTTGTCAAAAGGAATACTCCACATGTTCTTAAGAATGTTGATTGTCCAGTTTTTGTTAAGCCGTTTCCACCACTCTTTCATGAGGATGACCTTTTCATAAGATAAGAATTGCTTGAGGAGGATTTATTGAAGGAAAAAGAGGTAAAGACTAAGTTGCCTAGGAAATCAGTAAAAAATGAATTACCTAAACCTGATTTACCTAAAACTGAAGTAGGTTCCTTAGTTAGTAATGTTAAAAAGAACAGGAATGGGAGGAAGAAGATTGTTAATCAAGAATTGGTTCCATCTTCTCCCATTGCATCTAGGAAGTTGTGCTCTATTTGTAATTCTGCTGGACACCTTACACATGCATATAAAAAGGTTAAAGTAGAAACTGCTAATACTTCTGAAATGCATAACATGTCTGACATGCCTGATACTCATGAACCCTGTGGAAAGAAAGATTGTTTGCTATGTAAGTACAACATCATGCATGCTTATTTTAAGTTGATAAATGATAATAGCAATAGCACTGATAATGTTAAATCCACAGATACTATGAATATCAAACAGGGTAAGACTAAATTGAATGTTACTCCTGTTAAATCATCTAAACCTTCAGGACCCAAACAATTTTGGGTACCAAAGTCCGCTTAATCAATCTGTGATTGCAGGGTAAGGTTAAAAATTCAAAGGTTGTGTGGATTCTGGATAGTGGCTGTTCTAGACACATGACAGGTGAAGAGTCCCTGCTTACAGAGGTGGTTAAGAAGACCGGCCCGATTGTAACCTTTGGAGATGACAGCAAAGGATACACTACGGGATATGGCAAATTGAAAGCTGGAAATGTCATCATTGAAAACATCTCTCTTGTTGAAGGATTAAAGCACAATCTTCTAAGTATCAGTCAGTTCTGTGATAAAGGCTACAATGTAGATTTCAGAAAGGACAAGTGCTTGATCACCAACAGGAAGGATGAGAAGCTTACTCTACTGGGAGTGAGAAAAGGAAATTTGTTTATAGCTGACTTAAGTTCTACCAGTGAAGGAGAAGTTACATGTTTCTATGCAAAGGCATCTTCAGAACAAAGTTGGCTATGGCACAAGAAGCTCTCACATCTGAACTTCAAAACTATGAACTCTTTGGTAAAGAGAGAGTTAGTGAGAGGGTTGCCCCTGATGGAATTCAATCAGGAGGGACTATGTGAAGCATGTGAAATGGGGAAGTCGAAGAAAGCATCACATGGAAGCAAAGGAATGACAAGCATTACTGAACCATTACAGCTGATTCATATGGATTTATTTGGTCCAGTTAATGTTATGTCACTTTCAAGAAACAGATATGCATTGGTGATGGTGGATGACTACTCTAAGTACACGTGGGTGTTGTTCATACAAACAAAGGATGAAGCAACACAACTAATCATTGATCACATCAAGAAGATAGAAGTGGAAGCTAAGCTACCTGTGCGGACAATCAGATCAGACAATGGAACTGAATTCAAGAATGCAGTTCTTAATGATTTCTGCTCAGAGAAAGGAATATCAAGACAGTTTTCAGCACCAAGAACTCCTCAACAGAATGGAGTAGTGGAAAGGAAGAACAGGACCTTGGTTGAAGCAGCAAGGACCATGTTGATTGAATCAAAACTTCTCACTTACTTTTGGGCTGAAGCAGTGAATACAGCTTGCTACACTCAGAATCGAACCCTGATCAACAAAGATCATGAAAAGACTCCGTATGAGTTAATGGCCAACAAGAAACCAACACTGAAGTACTTTCATGTGTTTGGTGCAAAGTGCTTTGTACTTAAAGATGGAGAACATCTTGGCAAGTTTGATGCCAAAGCAGATGAAGGCATTTTTCTGGGCTATTCTCTGGAATCTAAGGCTTTCAGGGTATATGTGATTGAAGATAAGAAGGTGTTGGAAAGCTTTAATGTAACATTTGACGACACCAAAAGACCAGGCCTGCAAACTGGAGAGAACTCTGAATCTTTGGTATTTGAAAATCTATCAGGAGATCTCTCTGACAATGAAGAAGTACCTGAAGTTGTTACAGTCATTAATAATAATCATAATGATAATGATTCTGGACAAGGTGGTGACCAAAGTGGAGATCCTCAACATACAGGCTCCACTAGTCAGTCTTCAGAATCAACAGATCAAACCGTCAACAACTCAGGGGGAGCAGGAGAAGGATCAACTAGTCACACTCCACAACATCTAGAACAAGGAGAATCATCAAGATCGCATCTGCCAAGACAAAGGGTATGGAATAGAGATCATCCCTTTCACTTGATCATTGGTGATCCGGACACAGGAGTGAGAACTAGGAGAACATCACAAAATGAATGTCACTATTCTGGGTTTCTTTCAGAAACAGAACCTAAGAAAGTTGAAGATGTTCTAGATGATCCAGATTGGGTGATTGCTATGCAAGAAGAACTCAATCAGTTTGAAAGGCAGAAAGTTTTATTAGAATTAAAACTAGGCAGGAAATAAAAATTCTGATTTTTAAAACAAGAACAGGTTTTAAAATGAAGACAGAAGCAAAAATATCGAATTTAAGAAACTCGATAGTTTTTCAAGTACATAGATAAATCTATCGAAATTAATTTTCGATAGTTTTTGAAAAGGAAAAGAAAATCTATCGAAAACAATTCTCGATAGTTTTTGATAAATTACAGAAAAATATATCGAAGTGAATTTATTAATTCAATAATCAAATTCTCGATAGTTTTTCTCACAAATGACCCCTCGATAGTTTTTGGTTTTACAAAACAAAACTTTCGATGGTTTTTCAAAAAGGTTGGTTTAAATTCTGATTTTTAAATAATTCGATAGTTTTTCAAAATCTATCGAAGAAAATTGACCTTTTTACCCCTACAAGAAAACCATCGATAGTTCTTTTTAAAAACTATCGAACCTGAAAAGACTATTTTGCCCCTGTCAGTTTCAAAAGTATTTAACCGTGCCTTAGCTCTTTTCTTTTCATTTTCACAGATCTGAGAGTAGTGCTTTTGTCGATTTCAATACTTACAAAGATATACACACAGATAAAAGAACTCTATTCGATAGTTTCTTCAAGTTTAATCAAGAAAACCTTAAAAAAATTACTGTTTGTCACTGTTGATTGATTTCTAACCGTGAAAAGTTAATCTTTTTTGAGTTTTTGGCACTTTCTGGGTAAGAAACCATCGAAGTAGACTTTTGAATTGAATATTGGTTAGTGTTAATCCCAAATGACCTAACAGAATTGTAGAAGGGGGGGTTGAATACAATTCTTGATATTTTCTTAAACTTAAAACACTTTATAAAATAAAACTGAACTGAATAAATAAAAACACAAGATATAAATAATTCAGTTGGATTGTTTGATGATCCAACTGAAGTGTTTTTATTGCGGAAATAATCTGTGATACACAAGTACACAGCTGCTCAGTTACAGAGTTGTAGAGAAGAATGCTCTCAAGGATAGCTAATACAAACTATTTGTTTTTCTTCTCTTACACTATCTTAACTGCTACACTTGGTTATATATTCCCCAAGTTTACAATACTATTTTTGGCTACACTAAAGTACACTAAAGGTAACCGCCAATAGTTTGCTTTTCATCCCTTTGTCCAGTGGTCCTTGGAGATCCTTGCTTTTGTCTTCATGCTTATTATGATCACTCCCAAGAGCCCAATTGGAAACTGGGATGTTTCCTTATTCCCCATGTCCATTTTAATGGTTTCCAATGCAAAGTACACTTCCACATCACCTTTAGATCTGTTCAGTAAACTGTCACTATCACTTTGTCAACTATTCAGAAAAGCAATAATGATTCGTTGATAGCAGGGAGATGTGTTTCGTTGATAGCTTTATTCTCCATTTCGTTGATGAGTAAACTCCATTTCGTTGATGAGTAAACTTCATTCCGTTGATGGTGTATCCTTGTTCCGTTGATAGAGTAATCTTCATACCGTTGACATGTCTTCACTTAGGCAAAATTACAAGGCATGATATACTTACAATTAACCAACCTATTTTGCCTATCTAGTACTTAGTCAACATGACTTAGAAAACCTATCTAGTACATACATCAAATGCATATCAAACTGTGAAGTATTGTACAGTGCAATTGCTACAACACTCATTCCGTTGATGAGCTTCCTGTCAACGAAACACTGCAAAGCATGCCATTCTGTTGACAGTTACAAAATGACTTAATACAAAATCTACTAAGTGTTTTTATAATTATCATCAAGAACAACATATTCCTAACAATCTCCCCCAATTTATGACTGATAGAATAACAGCCATAAATCAAGAGCCTTGATGATAACAAAAACACTCAGTCAAATTACACATGATAAAAGTAGAAATTGCATTGAGTTTCATTGAATTTAATTAAAATACAAAGTAGAAAATCTTACTAAACAAGTGCACAGAGTTGCTCCTCTAGACTGAGCAGATTTTTCATCTTTGCCTCTGTGGTCTTGTTTTCTTCCCTTTCCTTGCATTGTTCTCCTCAATCTGAGCTTGAAGTCTTCTGTAGAAAATCTTCTCTTCTTCATCTTCATTCCCCAACTTGGATTGCATTATTCTTAGAGTTTCATTGGATGCCTTCTCCAGTTGGTCTTCTATTCTGAAGAATCTTCTACAGTTGTCCTTGTCTCTGAATTCCATCATCCAAAAAGGTTGGAGATGAATCTTCTTTCCTGTTTGAGGGACCTTCAATACTCTGGGAAGTGCACCAGGCTTGTTCCAGCTAGCTTTGATTTGGCAGATTTTGGAAACAACTTCAGACTTAGCTGTTTTGGTAAAACCAAAATCTTTCTTCAGGCATTTGAACACAGAAAGCAGTGTCTGATAGTCTTCTCCCAGAATTCTATGTAGAGGCCAAACCTGTTCTCTCCCACCCTTGTAGACAAACACCAATCTCTCTGGTAGTTTGTAAGAAGCTGCAATTCCTCTCACTTCAACTAGGTCATCAAGATTGATGTGTAGGTCAGACTCCTCCCTGATATCAGCAATGTAGATGAAGTCTTCTGGGTTGGTAGGAGGTTTTTCAGCTTGTGGTCTCCTTACTAGAATTGGCTTAGCCTTGGTAGCCCTTTGCTTAGATTTCTTCTTTGGATCCATCTCAAAGAGGAATTTTGGAAAGTTGGCCTCATCAAACTCAATTGGCTCTTCCTTTGGCTCAATTGGCTGATCATGGAAATTAACAGGATGTTTAGGATCACAGGCTAACTTTTCCCCTAGAGCTAGATCAGGAATTGTTGGAGGTGCAGTTGGTACAGAAGAGTCTGATGCAATACTCTGAGAGTCATCATTCTCAAAGGCTATATTTCTCCTAGCTCTTGCCTTTGGTTGCCTTGTGCTCTTCTTTGCACTCCTTTCCTCTCTGGCTTTTTCTTCTTGCTGTCTTTCTTCTTCATCAAGAGATTGAGCAACTGCAAGTGCTTGCATTGCTGCTCTTTCTGACTCTTCAGCTTTAGCTTCAGCAAAGTTTGGGTGACCAGCCCAAACACAGATTTGTTGTCCATTCCTGTAGACAATTGCCCTTTGCTTCCTTATCTCATAGTCATTGCTTTCCTTGCTTTTTGTGATGAGAAGACCAAGAAGCTTGTGCTCATCTGGATAAGGTGCAGGATAGAAAGTCCTTTCTGTATTTTTGCCCTTTGGTTTAGCAGGAGACTTGGGAGATAGACTTCTTTGCAATGTAGCTTTTTCCACATCCCTAATGCATGAAGTTTGTCCTTTCTCCTTCCTTGATCCTTGAGTGACTCCATGTAGAAGGGGCTCTACCTTATATGAAGAATTGGTCTGTGGCTCCCATTCCGTTGATGCTAAGACCATGGCATTCGTTGATGGCTCTGTAGAAGAAGCTTGATCCGTTGATGGATTTGAACTCTTTGCAGTACCAGCTAACTTCTTGACTCTTTCATCTATCCTGGACCAGTGGTCTTTAATTTGTTCAGCAAGCTGTAGCTTCATAGATGCTTGCTGAATCAGGTCAATGCTGTCCAGTTTAGCTTTACCTGACTCCCCCATAGCTAGTGGCTCCTTTGGCAGGGAAATGGCTGGGACCATAACCTTTGTGATTTGAATGTCTAGCTCCTTAGATTTCTCCCCCTTTTTGTTATCATCAAGAGAGATGACTGGGAGTCCTTGAGCTGCCACTAGCTGGGCCAATAGTTGTGTCTGCTTCTCCTGTTCCTTTTGCATCTGAGATAAAGTAGCTTCCACCTTGTCCACTCTAGAAGAGAGAGTCTTCAAGGAGGTAGCCACCTCAGGTTCCTTAGTGAAAAACCTGTTCATCTTGGACACAGTGAGAAGAGGAAGCTTTTCATCTAGCCTCCTGTCATTAGCATCCTTGAGATTGCTAATTGAGTCCTTGATTTCTCTAGCCTCAATCCTTGTCTGCATCATCTGTAGCCTTTGGATTTCCAGTGAATCCATAATAGCCTTGTAGAATTTCTTGTCATTGGCATTTGCAGACTCATGAGCCAGATAGGCCTCATTGTACTGCCTTGTGATTGCAGCATCCAGGGAGATCCTTCCTTGTAAATCTTGAGAAAGCCAGTTTGGTGTAGGAGGCACCACAGAAGTCCCAGTCTGTGAAGTAGTGGCCACCTGATTGTCACCAAAGCTGTCCTCATCATCAGAGAAATCAAACTCACCACTTACTGCAGCTCCTGGAGATAGATTGGTCAAGGCATCCTTTGCTCTTTGCATTGATGCAGTTGTATGTATTAGTTGTAGTGACCTCTCTGCCTCCACATTGCCCTG
Source organism: Heracleum sosnowskyi (assembly GCA_030848705.1). Classification (NCBI taxonomy): domain Eukaryota; kingdom Viridiplantae; phylum Streptophyta; class Magnoliopsida; order Apiales; family Apiaceae; genus Heracleum; species Heracleum sosnowskyi. Next base: position 15,006,887 of record CM061236.1, read on the forward strand.
TTGAGCCAAAACTTGATAGGCTGACACAGGATGAGTAAAGGTCTCAGGATCCAGGGAAATACTATCCAGAGTTTGTTGATAATGCTCTTGGAAGGTAAGTTCCCTTTCTCCCTCATTGACCTCCATTAACTCACTAGCAATGGCTGCTTCCTCCCTTATGACTCCTGTAGTCCCTTCTCTCTCTCCTCTATATTCTTGCATCATGGGCTCCCCATGGCTCACACCTCTCACACCCTCACCTTCACCTACTAAGGTGGAACTCTCTATCTCTCCTTTTGCCTGGCTGGAAGAAATAGCCAGCCTCTCACTCACATTCTCTCCTTTTGCCTGGCTGCAAGCCAGCCTCTCAGTTTCACTCCCTCTCAGTCCTAGAAGTGTCTCAACTACCACTAGATCATCTGCACTAGTTGTGGGAACAACTTGATTTTCAATTAAAGGTGCAGAGTGAACTATCAACGGAATGGTAGTTTGAACTGTCAACGGTATGGATACCGTTGATGGAGAAACACTTGTCAACGAAATAGACTGTTTCGTTGATGAAGTCAAGAAAGCACTTTGAGAATGAGAAATTACAGTAGAGTCTGTGGTGATTGATTTTAGAGATTGGTCCACAGATCCCCTTGCAATTTCAGGAAAAATTGGTTGATGGCCCAACAAATCACTTAGCAAGTGATGGCCACCAGCTTCAGAGTGGGGCTTCTCCAAGATTAGAGTTGGAGAATCAGGAATAGATGTATGGATCATGTCCACATCCAAAGATTGAGTTGGTGAATTTGATGGAGATAATTCAAGATTGATGTTTAGAGAAGAGGACTGTAACCCCAGAGAAATGATAGGGGTTACATCAAACTGAATTTGAGAAACTGGAAGTGTTGCTTCCAGTGTGTGTGCACCCTGTGTACCCTTGGACTTTTGCTTCACTCTCCTTTGGTATTGGGAAAATGTAGACTTTGGGCTTGAAGTGTCCCTTACCCTTTTGGACTGTACTCTAGGAGGAGAGCTTGTTTCAATAATCACATCCTTTTGGGAGGATGCAATTAGACTTGTGTTTAAATCCATGTTACTCATTGTGCCTTGTTGGGAAGACACAATGGGGCTTGGCTGGTACACACTAACCTGTCCTTCCTTATCCTTGGGGTTTCTTTGATGTTCACCCCTTCCCTCACCTCTCACAACTCCAGACTCACTCCCCTTAGGTTGTGTGGTAGTTTTTACAACAGGTGCCTTTTGAGAAGCACCTGAGGTTGGCTTGGAGGATTTCTTTGTTTTTGGTTTTGTTGCTAGGGTAGGAGCCTGTTGGGTCACAGCTACAGACTCCATAGATTTTCAATAAGGGGTGTAGAATGACCTATCAACGGAATGGTAGTTTGAACTGTCAACGGTATGGATACCGTTGATGGAGAAACACTTGTCAACGAAATAGACTGTTTCGTTGATGAAGTCAAGAAAGCACTTTGAGAATGAGAAATTACAGTAGAGTCTGTGGTGATTGATTTGAGAGATTGGTCCACAGATCCCCTTGCAACTTCGGGAAAAATTGGTTGATGGCCCAACAAATCACTTAACAAGTGATGGCCACCAGCTTCAGAGTGGGGCTTCTCCAAGATTAGAGTTGGAGAATCAGGAATAGATGTATGGATCATGTCCACATCTAAAGATTGAGTTGGTGAATTTGATGGAGATAATTCAAGATTGATGTTTAGAGAATGGGACTGTAACCCCAGAGTAATGATAGGGGTTACATCAAACTGAATTTGAGAAACTGGAAGTGTTGCTTCCAGTGTGTGTGCACCCTGTGAAACCTTGGATTTTTGCTTCACTCTCCTTTGGTATTGGGAAAATGTAGACTGTGGGCTTGAAGTGTCCCTTACCCTTTTGGACTGTGCTCTAGGTTGAGAGCTTGTTTCAATAATTACATCCTTTTGGGAGGATGCAATTAGACTTGTGCTTAAATCCATTTTACTCATTGTGCCTTGTTGGGAAGACACAATGGGGCTAGGCTGGGAAACACTTACCTCACCTTCCTTATCCTTGGGGTTTCTTTGACTTTCACCCCTTCCCTCACCTCTCACAACTCCAGACTCACTCCCCTTAGTTTGTGTGGTAGTTCTTACAACAGATGCCTTTTGAGAAGCACCTGAGGTTGGCTTGGAGGATTTCTTAGATTTTGGTTTTGTTGCTGGGGCAGGAGCCTGTTGGGTCACAGCTACAGACTCCATAGCAACTGGATTGGATGAAACAATGGAAGTAACAGCTATACTAACAGGGATAGCAGTAGTTACCTCAATGATTGGCAGATACACCACTGGAACATCACCATTGTGGTTCAGCCTCAGTATGTCTGTCAATACTCTCTTTTCTTGCACAAAGCACTCAAACCTGGCAGTAGGGTTAGAGATAACTAATGGTGCTGGACTAACATGATTAGCCAGCATCATCAGAAACCTTGCATAATAGATATTTTTCTTCCTATTTGCCTTATCACCCAACTTAGCACCAATTTCATACATAAGTTGGGTGCTAAAGTTGTAATATCTATCATTTAGAAGCATGGTTAGGAGAATTAACATAGAGTTAGTTAATGCATCAAAATTACTAATCTTTCCAGAAAAGACCTTAATGAATGCATCAGCTAAATAACTGTATTCCCTAACCAAACCTCTCCTAATAATCTTACCTAAGTTATCAGTAGGCAAAGAGTAGTTTATAGAATTTAGCATGGTAGTTATTTCAGTGTTAGTAGGCAAAGCATCACAGTTATTATCAGGAATATGTAAACATGCTTGCAAAACATCAGAATTAACTATGTACTCATTACCTTGAAGAGTGAATTGCAGTGTGCCGTTTGTTCCACTATACTCACATGAGGTCCAAATCTCCTCGATTACTTCATTGTAGAGTGGTGTAGAGTGAAACATCGCATAGCTCAACTTACAGTTCCTCATGAAATCCATCATTTTGAAAAAGATGTTGTTCGGACTCTCCTTAACGACAAATGGAATGGAATTGTTCTTCTCATAGATGAACCCACCAGCAGACATAAGCTTGACTATGGGTGCCATTGTTGAGTGAGGAAAAGCTTCGAGCTGTATTGCTTGTTAGAGAGAATAAGATAGAAAAACTTTTGGAATTTTTGAGAACAGGTAGAAATGAAATAAAGAAATTAAAATTTCTTAAATACTCCCCCAAAAATTCTCAGAAATTAAGTCCAATAATTAATCTAAATTACCTGATTGGCTTAAAAAGTAACCGTTAGAATTAAATATTACCACGATTTATGCTTACAGGGGTGTATGTATAGATCGTGATAAAGAACGTGAAATTTCAACGGTTCAGATTAAAAAGCGCTACATCAACGAATCAGGATTGGGCGGTTAAAGTCCAGTCTTATTTCGTTGATAAAGCTGCGTTTCGTTGATATAAAAGAGCTATCAACGAAACACCCAGAAAAATGCTAAGACTGTCAACGGAATGGTTCGTTTCGTTGACATAGTAATTTTGACTTAGACAAAATTTCACCTTTTCCTGAGAAAATCAATTCACAGAAAAATTATAGCAAGTTCCTGGCTGCACTTTAACTTGCAAAAATCTCAAAATAATTAAGAGAAATTTAGCATACCTAGCTCACTTACTAATCTTGAGAATGTGGATTCGTCAAGTGGCTTGGTAAAGATGTCTGCAAGTTGTTGTTCACTTGGAACAAAATGTAACTCCACAGTACCATTCATAACATGTTCTCTAATAAAGTGGTACTTGATGTCAATGTGCTTGGTCCTTGAATGCTGCACTGGATTCTCAGTAATGGCAATGGCACTAGTGTTGTCACAGAAAATAGGAATTTTCTCAACTCTTATTCCATAATCAAGTAGTTGATTTTTCATCCATAAAATCTGTGCACAACAACTTCCAGCTGCAATATACTCAGCCTCAGCTGTGGAGGTGGAAACTGAGTTTTGTTTCTTGCTGAACCATGATACAAGCTTGTTTCCTAGAAATTGACAGGTTCCTGTTGTGCTTTTCCTGTCAATTTTACATCCTGCATAATCTGCATCTGAATAACCAATTAGTTCAAAACCAGATTCTCTAGGATACCAAATGCCAAGGTTTGGTGTTCCTTTGAGATATCTGAAAATTCTTTTAATAGCAACTAAATGGGATTCCCTAGGATCAGCCTGAAATCTAGCACATAGACATGTAGCAAACATAATATCAGGTCTACTAGCTGTTAAATATAAAAGTGAGCCAACCATGCCTCTGTAACTTGAAATGTCCACAGATTTTTCCTTAGTATTCAATTCAAGTTTGGTGGCAGTAGGCATGGGTGTTTTGGCAGGAGAGCATTCCATTAAGTTAAACCTCTTTAACAAATCATTAATGTACTTGGTTTGACTAATGAAAATGCCTTCATTAACTTGCTTTACTTGAAGACCAAGAAAATAAGTTAACTCTCCCATCATGCTCATTTCATACTTACTTTGCATAAGCTTGGCAAACTTTTGACAAAGTTTTTCATCTGTAGACCCAAAAATTATGTCATCTACATATATTTGAACAAGTATTGTAGAGCCATTCACAATCCTATGAAAAAGAGTTTTATCTACAGTACCTCTAGTGAAGTGATTCTCAAGGAGGAACTGTGAAAGTGTGTCATACCAGGCTCTAGGTGCTTGTTTCAAACCATAGAGTGATTTGAGGAGGAAGTATACATATTCTGGAAAATCATCATCTTCAAAACCAGGAGGTTGACTTACATACACCTCCTCTTCCAATTCCCCATTTAGAAAAGCACTCTTCACATCCATTTGATAGACCTTGAAATTGGCATGGGCTGCATAGGCTAGGAAAATCCTTATTGCTTCTAGTCTTGCAACAGAAGCAAAGGTTTCATCAAAATCAATTCCTTCTTCCTGTGAGTAGCCTTTTGCAACCAATCTAGCTTTGTTCCTTGTGACTATGCCATTTTCATCCATCTTATTTCTGAACACCCATTTTGTGCCTATGACACTCCTGTCCTTAGGCTTGGGCACCAGCTTCCAAACATTGTTCCTTTCAAATTGGTTTAGCTCTTCTTGCATAGCCAAGACCCAATCTGGATCTAGAAGTGCATCCTCAACTTTCTTTGGCTCATCTTGAGACAGAAAGCTGCTGTATAGACATTCTTCTTGAGTTGCTCTTCTAGTTTGGACTTTTGAAGACACATCACCTATAATAAGTTCAAAGGGATGATCTTTAGTCCATTTCCTTGAGGGAGGTAGATTTGCTCTTGAAGAAGTAGCTTCATGATCATGATTGCCTAGATTAGATATTTGTCCTTGAGAAACTCCCCCTGAGTTTGTTGTCCCTAATTGATCACTCCTGGAAGCATTTCTGTGACTGTCAACGGAATGACCATTTTGACTGTCAACGAAACGCTCATTCTGACTGTCAACGGAATGACCATTTGGTCTACTAGCAGCTATTCTTTTCAATCTTAATGCAGCAATTTCATCTTCACTGCTGCTTTCATCTGTGCTAGATACAACAACTTTGGACTGTTTCTCAATAGTCTTATCATGATCCATTTGTTCTCCTTCCTCATTCTCAAAAGAGAGACTTTCATGGAAACCTTCATCACAGAGACCCTGAATTTTGAGATCATCAAAAACAACATGTACAGATTCCATAACAATGTTGGTTCTGAGATTGTAGACTCTGTAGGCTTTCCCTGCTGCATAACCCACAAATATTGCTTCATCTGCCTTTGCTTCAAATTTCCCCAAATGCTCAGCTTGATTTCTCAGAACAAAGCACTTGCATCCAAAGACATGAAGAAAATCCAATAGTGGCTTCTTTCTTTTGAGTAGCTGATAAGGGGTCATTCCTTTGGCCTGATTAATCAAAGAAATATTCTGAGTGAAGCAAGCTGTATTAACTGCCTCAGCCCAAAAATAAGTTGGTAACTTTGATTCATCTAGCATTGTCCTTGCAGCTTCAATAAGTGTTCTGTTTTTCCTTTCAACTACACCATTTTGCTGTGGTGTCCTTGCTGCTGAAAACTCATGCAAAATACCATTTTCTTCACAGAACACCTTCATGCTTGAATTCTTGAATTCTGTCCCATTGTCACTCCTAATCCTTCTTACTTTCAAGTCAGGATGATTGTTTACCATCTTGATGTGATTGATAATGATTTCACTTGCCTCATCCTTGGAGAGCAAAAAGAAAGTCCATGTAAATCTAGAAAAATCATCAACAATCACAAGACAATATTTCTTCTTTGAAATAGACATGACATTTACAGGGCCAAACAAATCCATATGAAGCAACTCAAGCTGATGGACAATTGATGACTCTGTCTTGCTTTTGAATGATGCCTTCTTTTGTTTCCCCTTTTGCTTTTGAATGACTCCACTTGTGGAATTCCTCTAGCAAGATCTTTCCTCACCAAATCATTCATAACTTTAAAGTTCAGATGAGATAATTTCTTGTGCCATAGCCAACTTTCATCCTTGCTTGCCTTGCTGAAAAGACAAGTGATGGTTTCTGAACTTGTGCTACTAAAGTCAGCAATGTACACATTCCCTCTTCTGAATCCAGTCATTACCACATTGTTGTTTCCTCCTTTAGAAACAACACAGGCTTCTTTAGAAAAAGTAACTAAAAATCCTTTGTCACAAAGTTGGCTGATACTAAGCAAGTTGTGCTTAAGACCATCCACCAATGCAACCTCATCTATGATGACATTCTCTTTTGAAATCAAGCCATATCCCTTTGTGTAGCCTTTGCTGTCATCTCCAAAAGCAATACAAGGGCCAGCTCTTTCCTGAAACTCTGTGAGCAGGGTAGAATCACCAGTCATGTGTCTTGAACAAACACTATCCAAGTACCAAAGATTCCTTTTGTCTCCCTGCACACAATAGAACCAAATCAAGTCGATTTTGGTACCCAAGTTTCCTTGGGTCCTGTTTTGTTAGCCTTTGCTTTTCCTTTTATATCATTTTTCACCTTGAGCTCAGATTGATTTAAATCAATCTTTATCCTTGGTGTTGATTTCTGAGGATTGCTCACATTTTCATTCTTAGCATGCATAATTGGAGGAACAAACATGTTATTCATATTCCATGGCATTTGTGGCACATTAAACATATTCATGTATGGATTAGACACAAATGTCATGCTGGCATATGGATTTTGAAATTGTGCATATGGAGCAAACATGTTAGGCATAACAGGCATTGTAGGCATGGAACTATTCATTGCAGGCTAGGGAATTTTTACTTTAACAGTCTTCTTAACAGATTTGCAGTTAGTAGATAAATGACTAACACTTCCACAATTAACACATGTTTTTCTAGGAGCATATTTATCAGGTGTGTAATTGTTGTGTTTGTTAATTCCTACTTTGCCATTCATGTTATTCCTTTTATTTCCCTTAGCCTCAACTTGAACATTCTCTAACTTATCTTTCAATTGCTTGTTAGATAAGTGACCTACATTAGCTCTCTCAACAGGCTTCTCAACTTTCTTTGATTTACTAGACTCACCTTGAACAAAGTTCTTGGTGACAGGACCATACTTATTATTAAGTCTAGTGAGTTCATCTTTTCTTTCCTCTGTCAACGAAACACCCTGATCAGTTGATGGTTCATCTGTCAACGAAACATTGCATTCCGTTGACATATCAACCTTCAACAAATGATCATTGTTGTTTGTTGACTCTGTTTCTAATTCTAAGGTTTCACAAACATACCCTAGTTTCTCTTTGTTCTTTTTCCATGATTGTTCACAGAAAGATTCCATACCTTGAACATTAATGATGTTGGTAGCAACATTCCTGGCATCTTTCCATTTAGCAATCACACTTTGTTCTATTTCAAGTTGTGTCTTAAGAATTTCTTCCCTTTGTAATACGTTCTCAAGTTCCTTCGTAGCATCCCTACTAACACATCTCATTTTCTCAAATTCAATGAGCTGTGCTTCTAACATTGCATTCCTATCACTTAAGAGCAAATTAGTCTCTTTAATTCTTGAATTCTCTTTGGTAAGTGATTTAAGAGTAACACGCAAATTATATAATACAGTAGACATTTCATTTACTGCACTATCGCATTCCTCTTTAGAAAGCTCAGAAAGATTAGTAATTGTTACCTGGTTGCTTGAGGAGCTTGCTTCCTGCTCATGATTGTTAGCCATAAGAGCCAAGTTGACATATTCAACATCATCATCAGAATCTTCACCATTACCAGCCCAATCATACTCCTGAGACATGAAAGCCTTTTCTTTTTGCTTGAGAAGTTCAAAGTATTTCTTTTTATAATCAACAGGCTCAAATTTCCTGTTGCCCTTCTCAACCTTGGGTTTTCTACAGTCTCCAGCAAAGTGACCAAGCATTCCACAATTGAAACATTTTGACTTAGACTTTTCAATCCAGTTTGATTTGTTAGGTTGAAAGTCTCTTCTTGGTGGCCTTGCTTCTGAGTTTCTCTTGAACTTGAACTTAGAGAATTTTCTTGACAGAAAAGCAATGTGTTCATCAATCTCATCTAAGTCATCCAAGTTGGCTGATTCTGGTTCTTCTTCTTCTGTCATCTTACCTTTACCCTTGCTAACATCACTTCTACAACTAGCTCGACTAGTTGTGGCCTTTGCAGCTTCTTCAGTGTCATCTTCCAGTTGGTTCACAGATGCAATCAATGCAATAGATCCACCCTTCTTCTGTACCTTTTCAATTTCCTCATCTTGCTCCATTTCTAGCTCATAAGTCTTCAAGGTTCCATAAAGCCTTTCAAGAGTGTAGTCTTTGTACTCTTGAGTGTTTCTTAGAGAAACAGTCATAGGCTTCCATTCTTTTGGAAGAGCTCTTAGAAATTTAAGGTTTGAGTCCTTAGTTTGGTAGATTCTCCCATACAACTTTAATCCATTCAGAAGCTTTTGAAACCTACTAAACGTGTCATTTAGGGTTTCACCAGCTTTAAAGTGAAAGTGCTCATATTGTTGTATAAGGATTTGCATTTTGTTCTCCCTTACTTGCTCAGTTCCTTCACATAGTGTTCTGACAGTGTCCCATACTTCTTTGGAGGTTGTACAGTTTATGACATTGTCAAACATCTCTTGCTCCAAACCATTAAACAGAATGTTCATGGTTCTCTTATCTTTATGGATTTCTGCAAGATCTTCAATAGTCCATTCTGAGACAAGTTTTGGAATTTCTACATCAGGAGCATCATCTGGCACTCCAATTCTAGATGCAAACTTCATGGGAACGTGTGGACCTTTCTCAATGCAGTCTACATATCTCTCATCCATAGACATGAGATGTAAATGCATCTTTACTTTCCAGTGAAAGTAATTGTCCTTATCAAGAACTGGTATCTTTACACCTGCATCCTTCTTCACCATGGCTTCTGTTTTTGGTCTTGATCTTTAAACTTCTTGTGTGTTAGAAGCTTGCTCTGATACCAATTGTTAATCCCAAATGACCTAACAGAATTGTAGAAGGGGGGGTTGAATACAATTCTTGATATTTTCTTAAACTTAAAACACTTTATAAAATAAAACTGAACTGAATAAATAAAAACACAAGATATAAATAATTCAGTTGGATTGTTTGATGATCCAACTGAAGTGTTTTTATTGCGGAAATAATCTGTGATACACAAGTACACAGCTGCTCAGTTACAGAGTTGTAGAGAAGAATGCTCTCAAGGATAGCTAATACAAACTATTTGTTTTTCTTCTCTTACACTATCTTAACTGCTACACTTGGTTATATATTCCCCAAGTTTACAATACTATTTTTGGCTACACTAAAGTACACTAAAGGTAACCGCCAATAGTTTGCTTTTCATCCCTTTGTCCAGTGGTCCTTGGAGATCCTTGCTTTTGTCTTCATGCTTATTATGATCACTCCCAATAGCCCAATTGGAAACTGGGATGTTTCCTTATTCCCCATGTCCATTTTAATGGTTTCCAATGCAAAGTACACTTCCACATCACCTTTAGATCTGTTCAGTAAACTGTCACTATCACTTTGTCAACTATTCAGAAAAGCAATAATGATTCGTTGATAGCAGGGAGATGTGTTTCGTTGATAGCTTTATTCTCCATTTCGTTGATGAGTAAACTCCATTTCGTTGATGAGTAAACTTCATTCCGTTGATGGTGTATCCTTGTTCCGTTGATAGAGTAATCTTCATACCGTTGACATGTCTTCACTTAGGCAAAATTACAAGGCATGATATACTTACAATTAACCAACCTATTTTGCCTATCTAGTACTTAGTCAACATGACTTAGAAAACCTATCTAGTACATACATCAAATGCATATCAAACTGTGAAGTATTGTACAGTGCAATTGCTACAACACTCATTCCGTTGATGAGCTTCCTGTCAACGAAACACTGCAAAGCATGCCATTCCGTTGACAGTTACAAAATGACTTAATACAAAATCTACTAAGTGTTTTTATAATTATCATCAAGAACAACATATTCCTAACAGTTAGTATTCAAGGGTTTTAAAGTTCACAGGTGTTCGAATTTTCTGTGTTAGTGTTAAAAAGGGGTTATTTGGTTTCTAGGGTAATTTTTGTCAGAAGTTTGATTAATTAGTAATAATTAATTAAATTTAAAAGGAAAATTAGTTTTGGTTTATTTGAATTTTCTGGAAATTTTAAAATGGCTGGAGAATTTATTATTACCAAGACTAATCATGTCTCGTTCCAAAACTTGCAATCCATAACGAACTTACAGTTTCGTGCATGGGCAGAGTTTTTGAACACACGTTCATTAGTGGCATACGCTGTGAGTACTCCCGTGGTCCTTTGCATCGATCAATTGACTGCGTTGTACACAACCGCCACGGATACAAGTGAGAATAACGTAAGGTCCTTCAGTTTTGTTGTGCCAGGGGGCAGAACAATAAGGGTGACGGAACATGATTTTAATCAAATCTTACATTTTCCTATAGAAAACCTTGTTCTGGATCCCACGACTGAGGAGATACATGCTTTCTTCACTCTCATTAGAAGTCAACAACCTAACTTCTTTGTGGGAGAGTTTCTGAAGCATTACTTGCCAAAAGCATGGAACTTTTTCTTTCATACCCTAATCCATGTTTTTACTGCCAAGCTAACAAATCTGCATGGTATTCCCTTATTCCTTCAAAAGATAGGGTTTGCCATTGCCAACAATAGGCATATTAACATTGGACGGTTACTGATTGATCAAGTAATCATATGCATGGGACCACTGGATGAAAGAACGGGCATAGATGAAGATGTGCTTTGTTTCTATCCTAGGTTCCTACAGCTAATTCTCAATGATATCTTAACAGATGATGAGCGTGAGACATTCACCGAAGAGGAGACCATGGAGTGTATGAAGATGAAGAGCAATGCCATAACCGCTCTGATAAGGAAGAACAACTATCTTCCAGGGGTACCCACTGTTCTCACTGAATATCTAAGAACAGTACCCCTACCACTTCTACCCCCAGGGGAACAGGTAATTCAAGGTAACATTCCTGAACCTGAACTGGCTCCTGAACCACAACCCATGGATGTTGATCCAGAGCCCTTAGTGGCCATTCCAGACCAGGAGGTTGCAAACCCACAACCTCTAACCACGGTCGAAGAGCCTTTGGAAGAGCCAAATGAAAACATAAACGAACCTCCTTCCCCTCCTATACCCAGTAAAGAACCATCCATGAGTGTAGAGGGAGATAGTGCCAAAGCAGCACCACATAAGGAGATACACCCTTCAACAGCAGCTCTGCCTTCCTCTAAAAGGAGAAGAACAGAAACCGAGGCAACTGTTGATACTTCATTTCTCTCATCCAAAGCGCCCTTTATTGATTTTCTTGATGCTGATTGGGCTACGCTAACGAAAGCAATATCTGAACCAATAGCTCAATCAAGTAAGGAAGAATTGACGGAAGCAACTGGTGTTCCGACCATATTACGGTCAGGTTCACTGGTTGAAGGTTCTAAGAACCAAGGGTCTTCACAGACGTCGAGAGAAGGCTTTGACCTAAATGCACAATCTAAAAGGTCATTGTCTACCTCCCCAGATGGAACATATCTGGATCCTGCGGGTAAAGGGTCTGACGTAGGTGCAGATCGGCAACTCGTTGACAGTGAATCAATTACTATTGAGGAGTCAACTGAGGTGAAGTCTTTACAGACTCAAGGGGAAGATTCGGGATCTCTGCTGTTAAAAGAGCATGTTTCTAACCCCCTAGAGATTCAAACTCTAGATCCTACAAAGGATATATCATCTAAGGATGATCAGCAACTTGGTTTATCCAAGGACGGGGACTTGCGAAGCCCCATTGCACCACCGGTGACCTCCTTAAGGACGGCTACGGTGATTTCTTCTGCAGGTACAATCAGCACTAAGGATTTGAGTGAAACAAAAACACTTACACCTGGCCTGAGTGGGAAAGGAAAAATGATTCAAACACCGACAGAAACGTTGAGTGTACACCCAGAGCCAAATGTGAGGAGTGACACCCTAACCCTACCTAATATTCATGATTTGCTGTTACCGACAGAAAGAGAGCTACAAGTTCAATCTTCCCTCAAGGAGATGACAGTTCGAGACAAAGAAGGAAATCCATTATTCAAGGTTCCACTGCGACCTTCCTTTGACCAAGGGATCTCCTCCAGTCAAGCCAATGTTTCTTTAAAGTCTATTCAAGAGAAAGTTGACTTGGTTGCAGCTGATTCCAGAAGAACATTCCGGGTCATTGGCAGTGCATCTGGCACTATAACAGGTACGAAGCAGGCAGTGGACTCCTTAAAGAAGGAAGCTATGGAAGAACTAGTCGAGCTGAGGATGGACGTCAGGGAACTTAAAGATGGATTCATGAATGAAGTAACTGCACTGTCTCAAGGACATGAAGCTTTGAAAGAAGACGTTCTGGTTATCCGGGATGGTCAAGCGCGGGTAAAAGATGCAATGAATACCCTTTCACGAGTGGAGTCTAAGCTAAACAAGAGGCTGGATCACATGGAAAAGACTACCAACTCAAGATTGGAGAACATTGACCTGTCGCTAGCTTCTATAAATGAGTTTAATAAGCAGCTTATGGATTTCTTGGAGAATCAAGGTGACGGAGTACAGTCTATATGGAGTATGCTGAAGAACCAACAATCTGGACAACCTGGTCCTTCCTATCAGGAACCTGATCCTTCTAATGTCTTTTATGCTGAGGATGCGTTTATCGAGGATTCCTCAACTAAGGGGGAGAAAGTTGGAGAAGGGGTGAAGGATAAATGGGGAGTTTGGGAGACTGTTGAGGCTATTCCAATCAGACAGTACTGGATTGAGGAGCTTGTAGAGGAAGAGAAGGAGAGTGAAGAGGAATTTGAGGTCATGCATGAGCAACCTATTCAAGAGGAGCATGAGCCATATTATCCAGAGCCAATAGAACATCTTATCTTGGATGATGATATGGAAGAAGCAAATTCTCTATCACCTGAAGAAGAAGCTGCCTTGGAAGCAATAAGAGCTCAGAGAGCTGCAATAGATGCCAGGCAAGCTGAGAAAGAGAAACAACAAGCAATTCTGAGAAGTGAAAAGCTAAAGAGAATCAAAGTGTATAATGAAGTGAGGAAGAAGAAGATGATAGATCTGGCAAAGAAAGATGGTACTGAATGGGAAATGGCTTATAAAACCTTTTGCGGAGTTGAAGACGGATTAGAAGTCAACGACAATGCTGAGGTGAAAGTTATTATTCAGGACATCAGAAGTGCTAATCTTGAAGATCAGACTTACTTTAAAGCACTGAGAAGCTCTATAATCTGTCTGAATGCTGGGGTTAAAGCAAATGGTGCTTGGAGCTTATTAATCAGTTTCCTGGAGAAAGGTACATTTGTGATTTCCACTAAGTTTTTAGAACAGAGGACATATACAGAATTGCAGGCTATACTCATCAAGATCCAAAGAAGTACAAGGCTAAATGAACTGCTCCGTGAGCATGTTAAGGAGATCGTGATGAAAGTCAGTCCAGAGATTACTGACCCATTGCACCACCGGTGACCTCCTTAAGGATGGCTACAGTGTTTTCTTCTGCAGGTACAACTAGCACAAAAGGATTGAGTGAAACAAAAACACTTACATCTGGCCTGAGTGGGAAAGGAAAAATGAGTGAAACACCGACAGGAACGTTGAGTGTACACCCAGAGCCAAACGTGAGGAGTGACACCCTAACCCTTCCAAATATTGATGATTTGCTATTACCGAGAGGTACATGTTCAATCCACCCTCAAGGAGATTATGGAGTTCATGGAAAATCAAGGTGACGGGGTACAGTCTATTTGGAATATGTTGAGGAACCAACAACCCGGACCTTCACAGTAACAACCTGATCCTTCTACTACCTTTTACAATGAGGATAACGACATCGAGGATTCCTCAACTAAGGGGGAGAAAGTTGGAGAAGGGGAAACAAATGAAGTGACTAATGAAGGTTGGCAAACAACTGGATGGGGAGTTTGGGAAACCAATGAAGCTATTCCAGTTAGACAGTACTGGATTGAAGACATTGTGCAAGAAGAAGAAAGTGAGGAGGAATTTGAGATCATGCAAGAGCAACCACTACAGGAGGAGCATGAGCCATATTATCCAGAGCCAATAGGACATCCTATCTTGGATGATGATATGGAAGAAGAAGCAAATTCTCTATCACTGGAAGAAGAAGCTGCCTTGGAGATGGTGAAAGCTCAAAGAGCTGAAATAGATGCCAGGCAAGCTGAGAGAGAAAGACACCAAGCAGTTTTGAGGAAGAACTGCAGGTGATACTCATCAAGATTCAAAGAACTACAAGATTAAATGAACTGCTCCGTGAGCATGTTAAGGAGATCTTGATGAAAGTCGGTCCAGAGATTACTGAAGATCCTCCAATGGTTAGATTCATGACGAATGACTTGTTCAGAATCTGCTATATATTTGGCTGAGGACAAACTGAGAGACTATCCAAGCAACTATCTAATATCAGTTGAGAAGTATCTTAGATCCACTGGATTCACATCAACGGAGAAGGACAAAGCAGCAGACACTCTTAGAAGATTTCTAATGGAGAATGTTCCTTACTATAGGAAAAGAGTGGAAAGAGGATTGGAAGTGCATACCAGATTACCAAACATGCCAAAGCTAAACAAGGAAGACGTTAACATTACATGGTTATGGGCTGGAGTGGGTCAAGAGGTTGAATATATTGGAAGACACATCCAAGGAGCAATCCTTAAACCTGGAGAACCACTGCACTATCTATCAGTGATTGATTATCAAGCTGCTAACTCCGATCCAATGATTGAGGAAGGTGAGATCGGAATGGACTGAAGATTGAAGCAAAGAACAAAAGAACTATTAGCTCAGACTAGAGGATCAACTTCATTGTATAAAGTTTTATTATTTTTTGATTTATGAAATCTGGAAATGTATATATATTTGATCCAGAATGCATTTAATATTATTACGCTGTCTTACTTTAAGTAGTTTCATGTTTCCTTAGTTAGTTGAGTTATCCTCGAAGTATTTGCTTGTCGAACTCTATCCAATCAAATAGGGGGAGATTGTAAAGCATAATGTAACATAAGATGTAAAAGAGATAACTACAACTCAACAAAGGACAAGACAGGCAATAGTATTAACAGAAGCACAGGAATCCAGAATCAAAGAAGAAAAGGTAAACTCAAAAAATCAAAATACGTTATGTATTCTTGAAGTCCGTAAACAGGTCACGGAAATAAGTTCATGAAAATGTTCAAGCCTCAGTGACAACAAAAGAAACAAGACATTCAAGACGACAGAAGTATGTGAATGATTTAGGGTTAAGTACCACGGGATTCCAGTGATTTAAACGAAGCAACCAGAACGACAAAGGACTTATCAGAAGCATTGAATTGAAGACATAAAAGAAGAATTGATCAAGTGATTATTCATCTGTGAACCAGACCAGTTGCACTAGGTGACGACACTTAAAAGATCAAGGTGTTTTGTTAGATATAATTGCTGATGTTTGTTTATCAGTGTTTAAAGTACCAGGAAACTATCAGAGTTTAGCTGGAGGACCAGTCAGAGTTTGTTAAAGTCTGATGGTCAGAGTTTGCTTAGAAGTCGGTGTAAAAGTCAATGAAGATTCTAGAAGCGATATTCTTTTAAGATGGAAAGAAGCAAAGAGATATCGAGATGGCTAAGGAAACGGAATAGAAGACAAAAGCAATTCTAGATTGATATTAATTGTATAGCTGATTTATAGGAATATCAATTAGAAGATTGTACGTAGCTGTGTACTATATGAACACAGATAGGTTAACCCTAAAAGGGATGCGAATACATGAATTATCATTCTTTTGTAACCTAGCAGCTCTCTGTGATATTTTACATCACTGAGAGAGGAGTTTTTAATTCCATAAAGTTTATTATTCATAAACAGTGTTCTTATTGTTATTCTCATACATCTATTTGATTATATATTGTGTATTTGGCCTAATAATTGGTATCAGAGCCTAGGCTGTTTAATATATACAGTTTTTGATCCAAACACAAGTATAATCATGGCTGAAAATACCCAGGCAGGTTCTAATGCTCAGAAGGTTCAACCAACTTCTGTAAGTCGATATGAGACAATCAGGGTTCCAATTCTCAGACCAGTGGAATATCCAATATGGAAGGTAAAGATGACCATGTTTCTGGAAGCCACAGATCCAGAATACCTTGATAGAATCAATGATGGTCCTCATATGCCAACAAAACTGTCTCCAGTTGTTGCTGGTCAAGAACAAAAGAGCGTTCCAAAAGAAAAGAAAGATTTGACTCCTGAAGACATCTCATCAATTGCAAAGGATGCAAAGGTTAGACATCTTCTCCATAGTGCTTTAGATAATGTCATGTCTAACAGAGTTATTGGTTTCAAAACTGCCAAAGAAATTTGGGATTCTTTAGAAGTCAGATGTCAAGGAACAAGTGCTATAAAGAAGAACATGAAGACTAATCTGACACAGGAGTATGAACACTTTGACTCGAGACCTGATGAAACTTTGACTGAGACATATGACAGATTCTGTAAACTGTTGAATGATTTATCTCTTGTTGATAAAGAATATGAACTTGAAGAGTCGAATCTCAAGTTTCTTCTATCTCTACCTGAAAGATGGGATTTAAAGGCGACAACAATAAAAGATAACTATGATCTTGCAGAGACAGATCTTGATGAAATTTATGGGTTGCTCAAAACTCATGAACTTGAGATAGAACAAAGAAACAAAAGATCTGGAAAGAAGACAAAATCTGTTGCTCTCAAAGTTGAAGAAAAATCTCTTAAGAAAGAAACATCAAAGAAGAAAGCTAAGGGAAAGGCTTTGGTCATAAACTCTGAAAGTGAGTCATCAAACTCTGATGATGACTCAAACACTGTTGAATCATCTGAAACTGAGGATGATGAAGAACAAATGATGAAAATGGCTGCTTTGATGGTGAAGACTTTCAAGAAGATGGGTTTCACGAACTTCAAGAAAGGAAAGAGATTCTCAAAGAGAGATTCAAACTCTGAAAGGAAGAATTTTAGAAAGTCTGAAAGAAGGGATATCAAATCTGGGAAGAAAGACAAGTCTGAGATCCAGTGCTACAAGTGTAAAGAGATGGGTCACTATGCTCCAGAGTGCAAGAAAGGAAAATCTGAAAAGGCACTCATCACTAAAGGAAAAGGCTGGGCAGACACTTCAGATTCAGATAAGGATGTCAACTATGCTCTCATGGCAACTGTCAAAGATGAATCTGATTCATCTGAAAACAAGGTACCCCTAACAACTTATGCTTATGATATTGATACTGATAATATATCTGAATTGAGAATTTATCTTAAAAGCATACATGTTAGTTATAGGGATCTGACTTTAGAAAATGAGAGAATTAAATCTGAGAATCTAAAGCTTAAAGATAGAAATAAATTTCTTGAAGAAGAACTTGTTAACATGCAACAAGTTCAGAAGGAACGAGATAATGCTATTTATGTTGAACAGGAGTTGCTTAAGAAATTTAGGCAATTAGAATCTGATTTGGAAAAAGAAAGAAAGGTAATTAAAACCTGGACAAACTCTGGTAAGGACACGCATCAGGTTTTTCAAACAGACTCAGTAGGGTTAGGTTACTGTGAGAAAGATGAACTTAGGTTTAAAGATAAGGTTAAAGTTAGAACACATCTTCCACCTATGAAATTTGTTCCTGAATCCAGTAAGCTAAACTCTGTACTTGAAAAAGAAACTGTTGAGGAAGAACCAGTAAAAACTTGTGTTAAACAGGTTAATGTTGGTTTAATGACAGAGAAACAATTCAAGTATAAACTCAAAGAGGTAAAGTTTGTTGAAAAACAGAAAGTGTCCAGGAAGAATAGAAATGGAAAGGTAGGCATTAATAAAAGCAATAATCATTTGCCTATCACTGATGCTCCTAGAAAAACATGTCATAATTGTGGTAGTACTAACCATCTTGCAAGTTTCTGCAGGAAAAACAAAGACATTAATTCTTTACCCTCCAAGTCTGGAGTTAAGAATGATTATGTTAGGGTTAGACCACAGACTTTATGCACTCACTGTGGGAGTACTTGGCACTCTATTTATACTTGCAAGAATTATCATGCCATTTATCACAACTATTATGAGTTGAAACCAAATTTGAAATGGGTTAAAGTTGATTCTGCAAGTGTAAACTCTGATACTGTTAGCTTAAACTCTGTTGATAAGAATTCCGTTGCAAAAGCTAACTATGTTAAGAAAGCCAAAGGATCCAAGCAAGTCTGGATCCTTAAATCTAACTCTTTGTAATTGTTTGTGATTGCAGGGCATAAGGGAAAGCACCCTAGTCTTGGACAGTGGATGTTCAGGGCACATGACTGGAAATAAAGCCCTGCTATCAGATTATGAGGAGAAAGCTGGCCCAAAAGTTTCCTATGGAGATGGCAACATAGGACGTACTATGGGATATGGCAATATCAATCTTGGAAGTGTCATCATCACACATGTAGCTCTAGTTCCAGGACTCAAGCATGACTTGCTATCTGTGAGTCAAATATGTGACAGAGGTTATCATGTAGATTTTCAACCTGAATACTGTGAGGTTATTAGTAAATCTACAGGGAAAGTTGTTCTAGTTGGACACAGACGGAATAATATTTATGAAGCAAGTTTGGTAACAAACTCTGAAGGAAAAGCTGTGTGTCTGTCTGCAAAAATGTCTAATGAAGAGAGTTGGAAATGGCATAAGAAGCTCTCTCATCTGAACTTGAACAACATCAATGAATTGATTCGAAAAGATCTTGTAAGGGGACTTCCAAAGTCTATACTTAGCTTAGATGGTCTGTGTGATTCTTGTCAAAAGGCCAAGCAAAGGAAGTCATCTTTTAAGAGTAAGTCTGAATCTTCAGTTGTGGATCCTTATCATCTTCTTCATGTTGATCTATTTGGTCTAGTGAATGTAATGTCTCTTGGTAGAAAGAAATATGCTTTAGTCATTGTTGATGAGTACACTAGATACACCTGGGTGTACTTTCTGGCAAAGAAGGATGAAACTGCCTTAATTCTGATGGAACATGTGAAGCTACTGGACAAAGGATCACAGTATAAAGTGAAAATCATCAGGAGTGATAATGGTACTGAATTCAGAAACACAACAATGGAAGAGTTTTGCAAAGAAAGAGGAGTGAAGCAAGAATTTTCTGCACCAGGGACTCCATAGCAAAATGGTGTAGTAGAAAGGAAGAACAGAACTTTAATCGAAGCTGCCAGAACAATGCTTGATGAAGCAAAATTGCCAACTTATTTCTGGGCAGAAGCTGTTCAAACTGCTTGTTTTACTCAAAATGCTACACTGATCAACAGGCATGGGAAAACACCATATGAGATGGTGAAGAATAAGAAACCAAACCTAAAATATTTTCATATTTTTGGGTGCAAATGCTTTGTGTTGAAAACTCATCCTGAACAGTTGACCAAGTTTGATTTAAAAGCTGATGAAGGAATTTTTGTTGGATATCCACTGTCAACTAAAGCATTCAGAGTTTATAATCTGAGAACTAAAGTGATCATGGAATCTATACATGTGTCATTTGATGACAAGAAAACAACTGGAATTGAAGATGAAGAAAATCATGATCAGCTACGCTTTGAAAATGAAGATCTAAACTCTGATGATATAAACTCTGACGAAGCAAATCCAACAAACTCTGATGAAGCATACTCTGAACCTCTATTGGTAAATACTGAGGAAGTTTCTCAGACAGAACAGAATAGAGAACCAGTTGAGGGGGAGCATGAAGATGCTTCAGCAACATCTCAAAATGATGACTCACATTCTGAAAGTGAGTCAGCTGAAGAATCTAACACAAACTCTGAAAGTTCAAACACTGAGCAGTCCAATTCAGGGGGAGCCTCAGAGAATGCAGATGGTCAACAAGAGAATCAGGACAACATGGATCAAGGGGGAGAATCCAATAATGATGAAAGAAGCCACTTACCTACAGCAAGAAGGTGGACTCAGGCTCATACACCTGATCTGATAATTGGAAATCCAGATGCAAGTGTGAAAACAAGAAGTGCTACAGCAAATGAATGTCTGTTTCATGCATTCATATCTCAAACAGAGCCTAAGAAAGTGGATGAAGCTCTTCAAGATGCTAACTGGATAACAGCAATGCAGGAAGAATTGAATGAGTTTGAAAGAAATGAAGTATGGACACTTGTACCAAGACCCAAGAACAGGTCTGTTGTTGGTACAAAGTGGGTCTTCAGAAACAAGACTGACAGTGAGGGAGTAATTACAAGGAACAAAGCTAGACTTGTGGCAAAAGGATATTCACAACAGGAAGGAATTGATTATGATGAAACCTTTGCTCCTGTTGCAAGGTTGGAAGCCATAAGAATTTTTCTAGCATATGCTGCTCACAAGAAGTTTAAAGTCTTTCAGATGGATGTGAAGAGTGCTTTTCTCAATGGGAAACTGGAAGAAGAAGTGTTTGTTGAACAACCACCAGGGTTTGTGGACCCCAAGTATCCAGATTATGTCTACAAGCTTGACAAAGCACTTTATGGACTAAAGCAGGCACCTAGAGCATGGTATGAAACTCTGGCTCAATTTCTTTTAGAAAGTGGGTTCACTAGAGGTACAATTGATAAAACCCTGTTCTATTTCAATTCTGGTAATGATTTGCTTTTAGTTCAAATTTATGTGGATGACATAATTTTTGGGTCTACTAATGATAAACTCTGTAAGAAATTTGCCAAGCTTATGGAGTCCAGGTACCAAATGAGCATGATGGGAGAGCTTAGTTATTTTCTAGGCTTGCAGGTAAAGCAAACAGATGATGGGATTTTTATCAATCAAGCAAAATATACCAGAAATCTTCTCAAGAAATTTGGTATGCTTGATAGTTCATCTGCCACAACTCCTATGGCAACTGCAACAAAGCTAGACAAAGACACAGGAGCTTCAGTAGATATGACAAAATACAGAGGCATGATAGGGTCTCTTCTTCATCTTACTGCAAGTAGACCAGATATTATGTATGCAACCTGTCTTTGTGCAAGATTTCAAGCAGATCCCAGAGAGCCTCATCTAACAGTTGTGAAGAGGATTTTCAAATATCTCAAAGGAACCATAACCTTGGGTTTATGGTATCCTAGAGAATCAGAGTTTAAGTTAATTGGTTACTCTGATGCAGATTTTGCAGGATGTAAGATTGACAGAAAGAGCACTAGTGGAAGCTGTCAATTTCTAGGTGACAGACTGGTTTCTTGGTACAGCAAGAAACAGAAATCAATTTCCACATCCACAGCAGAAGCAGAGTATATTGTTGCTGGTAGCTGTTGTGCACAGATTCTGTGGATGAAGAATCAATTGCTGGATTATGGGTTAAGGTACTCTAAAATACCTATTTTCTGTGATAATCAAAGTGTTATTGCTATGACAGGTAATCCAGTACAGCATTCCATGACCAAGCACATCAGCATAAGGTATCACTTTATCAGGGAACATGTGGAGGAAGGAGATATTGAGCTTCATTTTGTGTCTACAGAACAACAGCTTGCAGATATCTTCACTAAGCCTTTGAGTGAAGCTACATTTACAAGACTGGTGAATGAATTAGGAATGATCTCTGGTTTTGACTAGAGATACTGGTTAGACTCAAAATTAACTCTTATGTGATATGTTGCTCATGTTTCTATGCATATGTTAACTGTCATGCAAATCATGTTGTTAAACTCTGGAAGCATACTCTGTTGGTTAAACTCTGATGTTAAACTCTGATTATGGTATTGTCTGAAACATAAAAACCGATGAAGAAAAAAGTATGAAGCATGATTCTCAGTAAGTAATCATGAATTATTCTGAGTTATATATGATCTCATCTCAAATGTGAGCAGAAAATTAACATAGCATGATACTGTCTCTATATTTCTAGTATCTCTTAGTTTATTGGTCCTATACACTGAGTCTGTATTAGCTGTTTGCACTTTCTCTCATAAAGTAATATGTTAAATGATGTCAGTCTAAACTCTTATGAATAGTTACTGTTACTTCACCCTCAAGCAAAAGATGCAAAAACATGCACAAATTCCTTTGAGATCATGTTGTGCCTAGGACGACCCAGGAACTTATTGTATGAAATAAGGGCTAAAATTTGAAATTTTTTGTGACTAGTGCCAACCACTGATTACTGGAAAAGAATAAATAAAAAAAATAAAATCGAAAGGGGGTGAAAACAAATAAATACATATAAAGGTACAGAGTTTAGATGACAT
This sequence comes from Heracleum sosnowskyi, assembly GCA_030848705.1. Lineage (NCBI taxonomy): Eukaryota > Viridiplantae > Streptophyta > Magnoliopsida > Apiales > Apiaceae > Heracleum > Heracleum sosnowskyi. The sequence goes on from CM061236.1 coordinate 15,029,666, forward strand.
CAGATTTTGTTTTGCATATGAGAGTTTGGGCAACCAGTTTTTACTGATTTATTTTGTGGATTTTATGCACTTTGAGATGCTCTCAATATTTATATTCAGTAAACTCTGCTATTCACACACAAATATTCACAACTGTGCATTTTGAGAAAAGAGATTATTAATGAATGAGGAGAATTGATAAACACTGATGAACTGTGTACTCTACGCAGAGGTAATTTATTTTTAATCTCTGATGATTAAAATAAATAAAGGTGTTTCAGACATTTCATAATTTTTGAGGAACATTATTTTTGAAAATAGAGAGTATGATTGATAACGGTTTGTTGCATTTTGGAAATGATGAAAAGTGTCTATTCACTAGCAGTAATTAGTGGCTATTTTTACTGCGCATGCGTGTTGGAAACTACCACGATTAGTGCTGTCAGTTAATGCATATGTGACAACTGTCCCACTCACACATTTTTCGAGTAAGCCTGCTGTGTATCTTAATGATTAAAACTCTTCAGTTTTAATTCATATTTAATAATTATACACACAACGTTTCAAATTTTTACAGACTTACTCTATTCACAGGACATTTTCACATAAGCATATTCACACACACTTTTCTGCATCACTTTCTCAAACACTTTCTCTAAGCATAAACTCTGAACTATTTCAAATCTTTCTAATGGCAACTACTATGTTTCAATCTGTTGGTCTCGAATTTGTCCCTAACAATTATGCAGCACCCTTGTCTACTGAGAACGCACCGGAGGCGTTTCACTTGGTTCAGAATTTCCTTACTCAATCAGATATTGGGCAAGCGCTTGTGGAACCAGCAAGGCTGTCTGGACCTCAAATCAAAGAATTCTGGGAAACTGGTGTTTATGATGATGGAGGAGAGGCTGGAACTCCCTCGATTATCTTCGAGTTTGGTGAACAAGACTATGTGGTCACTCCAACCACTGTTCGTGATGCTCTTGGGTTTGAAGACTTCAATGCATACACTATTTTTGTTGGTGATGCTGAGCTTCAAAGGATGATGAGGGAGATTGGTTACTCTGGGTCTTTGGCAAGGACAGGTAATCTGAAGCGACCGCTCTTAAGGAAGGAATGGAGTTTCTTCTTTGACTGCATCACAAGGGCGTTCGGGAAGAAGTGTACGAATTGGGATGCTATTCCAATAGATAGTCTGCAAATCGGGTATTCTCTTCTCTATGATGCTCACTTTGATTTTGCTAGACTTGTTTTGAATAATATTGGAGAAAAGATGACAGAGAATAGGGGAGTGGTTTATTTTGCTCGTTTTTGTCAATTAATCTTTTCTACTTGTGTTGATGGGGTTGAGATTGCTGAGGATGATGTAATTCCCATATTCAAATTGCATAAAAGAATATTCTCTGATTTGACTAATAAGGACATCAAGAAAGGAAATGTTGGTGAATTGTTGCTTCCTGCCTCAATCCAACAGTTTCTACAACCTCAACCACAACTAAACTCTGAGCCTCTTCCATCTACATCCCAAAGACCAAAAACTGGGGGTAGGACTAAGCATAGATCTTTCAAGGCTGCTACACCTTCAGTTGCTAATGATTTACCAACCTCTGTTGGTACTTCAAGGAAAAAGAGAAGAGCAAATCGACCTACTTCTAATGAGGATAGGGATTCTGACGCAAATGAGTCTATTCATACCAAGAAGAGGAAGCTGGTTGCTGCTTATCTTTTTGGTGGATTGATTCCTGATTCTACAACTGCTGAAGCTCTAGAGATTGAAATTGAAGATATTTCTGAACAAGCTACTGTGCCTGAAGAAGCCAGAGCAAACTCTGATGATTTTCTTGAGCCTATTCTGGAGATGGATATTGAAGAAAATCTTGAAGCACATCCTACTGCAACTCTTGAAGAGTTTGGCAGTATTGGTGAAACAGAGGATGTGGCAGCTGATCAACCAACAGTCATAATTGATGAGTCTTTAGCTACTCATACAGAGGTTCTCTCTGTTACTCACCAGGTACTTGAAAAAGGTGAAGAGGTTGATCAGACAGCAAAGGTTGTAGCTGCAGAAACTGATCTTGAAGAAACTGCAGAAAATAATTTTGAAACAAATGCAGAGATTGTTATTGAAGTTACTACAGCGCCTATTATTGAGGCTGTACAAGAAGAAAATGTTCAAGAGGATATAAACTCTGAGAAGCTTGCACATGAAGATGCTCAAGAAACATTTGCTGAGAATATTCCACATTCTCCGAGTGCTAAATCTTCTGCAAAGTCTGATGATCAAGATGATTCATCTTCTCAAAGACTTTCTGCTCAACCAAATCCAAAGGAAACTGATGTTGGAGGATCAACTCAGCATAACACTGAGCTTCACTTTCAGAATATGTACTTTTCGAAGTGGTCAAACAAGGATTGTATATTCACTGATCAAAGGGCTGCTGATTTTGTGACAAAATCTGCCAACTCAATTACAAATCCAGAGCTTCTTACTCATCTCAAAGCCACAATTGTTCAAGTAAAGTCTCTTCACAATCGTTTTGATGAAACTCAGAAGTCTGTAACTAGGTTGAGAAATGATGTGGTTGTTAGAGATATGCCTTTGAAACAAGATAAATCTATGCTGCTCACCTTGGTTAAAGATCAAGAGGTTCTCAAGAACAGACTCAGCAAAGTTGAAGAAAATCAGACTGTTATGTCTGACAAACTTGATTCTATTGCTACTTCTCTGGAATTGCTCACCTCAGTGTTGATTCCAGATGATGTCAAAAAGGGGGAGAGAGTACTTAAAGACAAATGCAAGAAGTCTCAAACTCTGAGTAGACAGGATGATTCTACTGATGGTGGTGCAAAAGGAAAAGAGTTAAAATCTAAATCTACTCAACAGCAAGGGAGACTCAAGTCAAATTCTGCTACAAACTCTGAAAGAATAAACACTGGTGCTCAATCTTCTTCAAGAGCTAGAAGCTTATTGCTTACTTCTCAACCAATTACTGATGAAGAGATTGCAGCTCGGCTGTTTCTAGAAGAACATGGTGCTGATGCAACCATAGAAGATATTCAAGCTGAAGAATTGATGCTAGCTGAAGAGCATGAAAAGAATCTAAAGTCTGGGAAGGTGAAGAAAATTGTGAAGGTTTCAAGGCCTAAAGAAAGAGGAATTATCATTAAAGAAAATGTAGACTCTCAACAGAGTTTACAACAAGCAAAGAGGGCTGTAGAAACTAAGCTTGATAAAGGCAAAGGAAAGGTTGTGGAAGAACATCAGATAATGAAGAAAGCTCAAGCAACCTCTGACAATGCTCAAGTTGTTCAAATAATGGAAGCTGTGACAACCACTGATACTACTCAAGTTGTACATACTAAACTCTCTTCTGAACTTCAAAGAACTTTTGCTAAACCAGTCATGGTTCAACACACTCTGATTCCTGGAAATGTCAATGTTCTCCAAAGCAAAATCATCATGGGTAAAGAATCAAGAGATAGATTTGGTTTAGGATCTCATAGAGAAAAGAGAGTAAACAATAGTCCTATGGATCAAACTTCATTAGCTGAACCAGGTGTTGGTGTGACTCAGGAAAATCTTGATACTTTAGAGTCGGTTCAGTTAATACACCATAAAGGATTGAAGAAGGATTTTCTGTTATACTTTAAGTCTGATGGCAGAGTATACAGAGTTGGTGAAGCTGATATTGGATTAAAGATGAAAGAAGAGCTGGAGTATGTACTGTATATACTGAAAGTTAAAAATCAAAGAACTCATCAAGCATCTGAGGTATTAAGAAGCAGAATGGTGAAAGCTAGAGCTCTTTGTGGCCTAAAGTCTGCTGGTTCTTACATACCAAAGTACAGAGATTATAGTGGAAAGCTTGTTGAGATACAAAGGAACAGTGCAAGACTCAGAACAGATCTTGGTATAAAAGTGTTGGAATTTAATCTGGAATCAGATAAATCCTTCATAATAAAGCTAGGAAATGATATGAGGAAAAGCAGTATCTATGCTCTAAGGGCTGCTATCTACCAAACTGGAGAGAGTGATCCAGAGTTGAAAGAGTTAAAGAAGATAATGGTAGCTGAGCTAGAGAGAGCTGAGAGAAGACTGCTTATGGACTACATCAGGACTGTACCTGATATTGAAGAAATTAAGTAAATGGAGTCTGTAAGTTTTTAAAGTTTTCTGTTCTAAGTTAAATATAAACTCTGTGATTTTATAAACACTGCATTTGTTATATGTTTTGACATCATCAATTATCTGTTAACTTGTACATTTTAGTATGAACAAGTTGGGGGAGATTGTTAGATATAATTGCTGATGTTTGTTTATCGGTGTTTAAAGTACCAGGAAACTATCAGAGTTTAGTTGGAGGACCAGTCAGAGTTTGTTAAAGTCTGATGGTCAGAGTTTGCTTAGCAGTCGGTGTAAAAGTCAATGAAGATTCTAGAAGCGATATTCTTTGAAGATGGAAAGAAGCAAAGAGATATCGAGATGGCTAAGGAAACGGAACAGAAGACAGAAGCAATTCTAGATTGATATTAATTGTATAGCTGATTTATAGGAATATCAATTAGAAGATTGTACGTAGCTGTGTACTATATAAACACAGATAGGTTAACCCTAAAAGGGATGCGAATACGTGAATTATCATTCTTTTGTAACCTAGCAGCTCTCTGTGATATTTTACATCACTGAGAGAGGAGTTTTTAATTCCATAAAGTTTATTGTTCATAAACAGTGTTCTTATTGTTATTCTCATACATCTATTTGATTATATATTGTGTATTTGGCCTAACATGTTTTATCGTCTCAGAAGAAATTGATACAGTCTAAAACTGAAACACCCTAAAGCTCAGAAGCTTTTCTAAAAGATCAAGGACAAGAAAAGGATTCGATAGTTTTTCTATTTAGAAAACTATCGAATGGGATTTAAGAAAACCATTTGAAAACTAAAGTAAAGGAATTTACTTTTCGATAGTTTTTAGTTTTTATTTAAAAACTATCGAATGGTAAATTCATTTATTCATTCGATAGTTTTCAAATATGGGAGCAGGTGAAAAGTTTGTTTTGTTGGACAGGTTGATGAGAATTGGACGGCCAAGATTGTTTTAACAATTAAGGTTCGATAGTTTTCTAAAACTAAGACTACAATTACAACAGAGGAAGTGTCTTCTTCAGTCGAGTTATTTCACACAGAAGCAATAATTGAGAGAGAGATCGAGCCAGAGAGAAAATACCAGAGAAATTAATTCTGCTTGAAATCTATCAAAGTTTTGATTGTGTATAACTTAGAACTCATTGAAGCTAATCTACGGATTAGAAATTGTAGCACCCCTCGAGGTTTATATTTATAAAAAGATATATTCCCCGAAACTTGATTTGGTTTGGTGTGTTTGATTTCGTTATAGAACTGAATGAATTATCCGCGAACGAAATTAAATTATTTGTGAGTATCGTATTCAACCCCCCTTCTACGATACTTTGGACCTAACAGTGTCACTTGATTTTTTTTCTCTTTATGGCTACAATTGTCTTTATATCCACGGCTGCATATTACATTGATTATTTTGTTAATCTATGGTTTTTGTTGATTATTTTCTTTTTAACCCATGTTTACTTTGCTTGCTTTTATTCTAAGGAGCGTTATCCTATATAATGTACTTTATTTAATGAAATATGCATATTAGCAACTTTGCCAAAATTTTGTGTTTTATTTCCTTCCCTTTTTTCCTTACTACCATAATCAAAATATCAATTTTTTAATTAGAAATGATCTAATTTCGTGAATCCATTAACCTTATGGTAACCTAATTTTTATAACCAAATGGCCTGATCTTTACTCTTTGCTAATACCAACACAGTTGTAACATGATCTTCTTTTCCAGAACTTCGATAATTATTTGTGATTTTTATAAACAATGAATAAGGTACTCCAAATTAACGTTGACAAACTGGATCGGTCACTTTAGAAAAGTCTGGAAATTTAAAAGTATGAGATCAATTTGTCAAGTCAAAGATGTTTGATTAAAAGAACTTTCTACAGGTAAATTATTTTCTTGATCAAACAACGGTAAATTGATCTGTTTAGGCCTTCTTACCTCACCAATGTTTCGTCGCTTAGAATTTAGGAAAGAGAACTTTTTTCCAGATAATTTCATTTGAGAAGAAAGGTAATGAAAACGGAAGTACAGTAAACCATTTTTATATCAATGGCGTATTTTTACTCATTTAGCATGATATACCCCGTTATTTTTTATGTCAAAATTTGAGGCAAAATGTACATAATCATGATTATTGATGCATGTTATCAAACTAGTTAGTTGATATTGACGTTATTTTTTATTTTATTGAACAAAGAATTGGTGTTTAAAATATCTAGTTTCATTTATTTGATTTTAATTCAGTGAAGTACTAATTAAAGTATTATATGTCATCATGTCACTCATCAATATACTTATATAAAGGAGAAGACGGGGGCGGTGAGGTGGCGCCTCTAGAATCGCTCCGTTCTATTTTTCTAATTTTCTCAATTTTTCACAATTTTTTATTTTAATAATTATAACTTCCTTTATTATTTTTGATTTTGTAGGAAGGAAATTGAAAATTACACTTTTATTATTTTCAAACTTGATAGAACTTTCTTTTATTATTTTCATCAATATACTTATATAAAGGAGAAGACGGGGGCGGTGAGGTGGCGCCTCTAGAATCGCTCCGTTCTATTTTTCTAATTTTCTCAATTTTTCACAATTTTTAATTTTAATAATTATAACTTCCTTTATTATTTTTGATTTTGTAGGAAGGAAATTGAAAATTACACTTTTATTATTTTCAAACTTGATAGAACTTTCTTTTATTATTTTCAAAGTTGATAAAACTTTCTTTGATTTAGAAAATTACAACTTCCTTATTATTTTCGAATTTGTAGGACTTGATAGAACTTTCTTTAATTTAGAAAATTACAACTTCCTTATTATTTTCGAATTTGTAGGCTTGATAGAACTTTCTTTTATTATTTTCAAACTTTATAGAACTTTCTTTGATTTAGAAAATTACAACTTCCTTATTATTTTCGAATTTGTAGGACTTGATATAACTTTCTTTGATTTAGAAAATTACAACTTCCTTATTATTTTCGAATTTGTAGAACTTGATAGAACTTTCTTTGATTTAGAAAATTCCAACTTCCTTATTATTTTCGAATTTGTAGGCTTGATAGAACTTTCTTTTATTATTTTCAAACTTGATAGAACTTTCTTTGATTTAGAAAATTACAACTTCCTTATTATTTTCGAATTTGTAGGTTTGATAGAACTTTCTTTTATTATTTTCAAACTTGATAGAACTTTCTTTGATTTAGAAAATTACAACTTCCTTATTATTTTCGAATTTGTAGAACTTGATAGAACTTTCTTTGATTTAGAAAATTACAACTTCCTTATTATTTTCGAATTTGTAGGCTCTTATGTTAATAATTGCAATTTTCTCTTTTATTATTTTCAATCTTGATAGAACTTTCTTTTATTATTTTCAAACATGATAAAACTTTTTTTTATTATTTTCAAATTTGATAGAACTTTCTTTTATTATTTTCAAACTTTATAGAACTTTTCTTTTATAATACTTCTTGACTTTTAAACATAATGGATTTCCATGTTATTCACCTTACAAACACCTATAAATTAAAGGCCTTTCATAACAAAAAATCTACACCGAAACTTTTTTACATAGCTTCAAATTTTTACAATCATATTACGATCAATACAACTATGGCCTACACCATGTTGGATGTTTTGAACGACATCAGCTATACCTGGATGATAAGAGTACGAGTGTGTAGAATGTGGGAATCTTTCAATCCAAATACTGAATAACTGATCAGTCTTGACATGATTTTGATCGATGAAAAGGTTAATAAATCAATATACTTATAACTTATTAGTTTGTTAAATTGTATGATGTTATTAACTTTTCTAATATATGTTGTATGACGGGAAAATTTGATCCATGCTACGATCCCGAAGATTCTGGTCTCTCGGTTCAAAAATCTTTTAGAGGAAGGCTCCGTGTACAGCATCAAAAATCTGAAAGTTAATTACAACTTCCTTATTATTTTCGAATTTGTAGGTTTGATAGAACTTTCTTTTATTATTTTCAAACTTGATAGAACTTTCTTTGATTTAGAAAATTACAACTTCCTTATTATTTTCGAATTTGTAGAACTTGATAGAACTTTCTTTGATTTAGAAAATTACAACTTCCTTATTATTTTCGAATTTGTAGGCTCTTATGTTAATAATTGCAATTTTCTCTTTTATTATTTTCAATCTTGATAGAACTTTCTTTTATTATTTTCAAACATGATAAAACTTTTTTTTATTATTTTCAAATTTGATAGAACTTTCTTTTATTATTTTCAAACTTTATAGAACTTTTCTTTTATAATACTTCTTGACTTTTAAACATAATGGATTTCCATGTTATTCACCTTACAAACACCTATAAATTAAAGGCCTTTCATAACAAAAAATCTACACCGAAACTTTTTTACATAGCTTCAAATTTTTACAATCATATTACGATCAATACAACTATGGCCTACACCATGTTGGATGTTTTGAACGACATCAGCTATACCTGGATGATAAGAGTACGAGTGTGTAGAATGTGGGAATCTTTCAATCCAAATACTGAATAACTGATCAGTCTTGACATGATTTTGATCGATGAAAAGGTTAATAAATCAATATACTTATAACTTATTAGTTTGTTAAATTGTATGATGTTATTAACTTTTCTAATATATGTTGTATGACGGGAAAATTTGATCCATGCTACGATCCCGAAGATTCTGGTCTCTCGGTTCAAAAATCTTTTAGAGGAAGGCTCCGTGTACAGCATCAAAAATCTGAAAGTTGTTTTAAGTACAGGGAAATACAGACCACTATCACATGGGTCTAAATTGCTCTTCATACGCATAACGTTGCCTTCATACGCATAACGTTGCCTAAGAGATTGGAAGAAGGCATCGTCAACATATCACTGATTTAGATGTTGTGGGCTGTTTGACATACTTGGGTGGCATTGAAGTTGTCAAAGGCAGTTGGAAAAAAAAAAGATCTCAAAATTGTCACAAATTAGTAAGTTATGCATTATATTAATTTTAATATAAATGTTAATTGTTTTTTATTGTTCTTGTAATTTTATATTACTTTTTTGGTTACCCCAATTTATTTATTTTACTTATTTAATTTGTTCTAATTTTTTTCTTCAACAGCTCCATCACTAGTACCATAACTTTGTGGGAAAAGTTGGCTGAGATGGTTGATACAAATTTATACAAGGAGGATGGTGGACCCTATATAATAATTGTCACATCTACCCAGATTAAAAAATTTAAAAGTAATTATCTTTATTAATGTTTTTTATAATATATAGTTTTAGAAATTGCACATATATAAATCTATCTTATCTCAATTGAACGAATATCATTAGATATTATACAAATATTTGTTTCATTGATATTATTGATTTAATTCTTATATTAGTTTTTTAACTATTTATTTACTCTTATATGCAGATACAATTAGCTTTTCTACCACAAGAAATAGTAAAATTTATACAAATCTGGATACATCGTATGTGTCATCCCTGGGAGATTTGCTCACCTCTCTACTAAATTGCAAATCAGTGGAGACTCCCTCCCCATAATGTCGCCTGAGGAAAAAAAGTTTATTAATAGGATGAAAATAACTAATAAAATAATATAAAAATAGTAATTAGATGATTGCCTTTTATCTTTAAAACACTTTTTTATAACAAAATCTACTCATTTTTTCAAAAATATCACGGACAATTACCTTTAATTTAAAACATATTACCATTAATAATAAATAATATAAAAAAATTAACTAGCTTATTACCTTTTATCATTAAAACACTTTTTTTTAACAAAATCTACTCTTTTTCCAAAAATATCACGGGATGCTTTAATTTAAAGGTAATTGCCCGTGATATTTTTTGAAGAGGAGTAGAATTTGTTAGAAAAAAGTGTTTTAATTATAGAATATATTTTATTGGATAATTTAAATAATTTTATAGATATTAATTTCACAATTTTTATTCTAATATTCTTTTTTTTTAACAAATATATTATAATGCCGCTGCGAAGCGCGGCTCAGTAACCTAGTTTTATAATATTTTAAAGAACATATGATACTTCAGTTAGTAGTCCATTTAATAGTACTTACTAGAACTTTTACCATACTTATGTAAATATACTTAATAGGTCTTGATATTGCTCCTCACGACGTGCTCAATTGTCGAACAAAGTAAGTGATTGCTTAGGACTTCCATTCATACAACTATACAAGGGCTCCAAATATATATATATAAATAGGGAAGGTCTCTGAAGAACCGCTTAAATGAGTAACCTAGAAACTAACAGACACGTCAAAACTTCCGTTTTTGTCTACTTTAACTGTCATGACTCATGTATTTTCTTTTCTTCTTTTTTCAGTATTTCACCATAAAATAATTATGTAAAACGATAAAATATTCTGTACAATAATTAGATTATATTGTGTATAAAAAAATCTATAATTCCTATGTTATGTATATTTTTTATGTTCTTTATTTTTGTGTCCTGTAAATTTGTAGTATTTTGTGTTTCTAATTTTTTTATATTCTGTATTTTTGGTTTATATATTAATTTTATGTATTGTATGTTTCCTATGTTCTGTATTTCAATGTTCTATAATTTAGTGTGTTTTGTAATTTTTATTTGTATTTTGTGTTTTATATAGAATATTATCTTCTGTATTTTTATTTTATTTTTATTGTGTTTTATATTTTTTGTAATCAATATTTTTTACTTATTGCTGTGTTCTTCAATTTGAAGATGGAAAACACAATATATTTTTTTAATGTATTATGTAAAAATATTACTATTTATAGGTAATTATGTGTTCTGTAATAAAATCAAATTATAATTATATTGTAATTGATGTGTCTTTTGAACAATATTATAAAAATAATTAAAATCGTTAAAATTTTGTATGTTAATATTTACAAAAATTAATATATATCATAGATCTAATAAAAATATATTGATTGAAGAATTAGCTAAAAACGTGTATTGTAGGTTGGTTTTGACGGAGGTGTAAACCCCGCGTTTAGTGACATGTAAAATAAGATTGATCCAACGGCTGAAAACAAAAGTTCTTAAGTTACTCAATTTAAAGAGTTTCGCATTGATCACTTCTATATTGGTGCATATATTTATGAAAATATTTATATAAAATGAATGAAATTCCTGAAGTATGAGGTACCATTATGAGATATAAGATATCAATTGTGTCAGATTAATATTGAATGACATTTTACTATGTCAGGTAAGTTTTTTAGTTAACCTCAAAAAAAAGTTCTCTTATATAAATAAAATAAATTTTTTTCTCCAAATTAAATATTTATGAAAATATGTATAGTTAATAATTTATTTTTTGTTAATTGATAAGAATTTTAGAATAAATATTTTAAATAGAGCAATGCTAGGGGTACCAAAGTTAGACCCGACAATTTTATACACGACACGAAACGACACGAAAATTTAGTGTTTGTATTTACATTTTAAGTACACGACACGAAAATACACGAACACGAAAGTACACGACCCCGATTTAGTGTCGTTTTTGGATTTACCGTTCAATTACACGACACGACACGAAGTACACGACATAAATAAATATATAAATAATTAAATATATATATTATATATATATTATAAATATTAATTGATATTACACGAAAGTAATGTGAACTTTAAGAAATTTTGTGTAAACATTCGTGTTTTCGTTGTTATTCATGTCTATTTCGTTTCGTTTAGTTTCGTGTACACGAATGACACACGAAAAAATTCATGTATCTCGTGTCGTGTCGTGTCGTGTCAAGTCGTGCATCACTCGTGTCGTGTTCGTGTTACAGTTTTGGGTACACGATTTGAATTCGTGTCAGTTTCGTGTATAGCCAAAAAGTACACGAAATTACACGACACGACACGACTGATTTGCCAGGTCTAACCAAAGTGGATCCAAAGAGTGTTCCAAAATTACAGATGACATGATTTAACCGGTGGGGCACATATTAATGCATGCGTGATCCATTTTATTTGTGAGAAAATGACCAATAAATAATTGACACATATCATTTGAGAATTTTTTAGGAAACAGATTTGGGAACTCCATTTCTCTTTTAAATATGAATCTTTTAAGTTTAACCCGAGATTAAGTTAATAATTTTGCTCTACGAGTAGTGCTACAAGTATAAAATTGAATACAAAAAATTGTTCCCTAAGAACTGATTGACATATATCCAACATGTTACCAACTTCAAGCTGATTGTGTATAGGGCTGAGCATTCGGGCGGTTCGGTCCAAAACCGGGACCGAACCGAAAAAATCGAAAATCGAAATGCTATTTTTTTTTACCGAACCGAACCGAAATTGCTATATGGACCGGGACCGAACCAAAATAGTTCGTTTATTCAGTTCGGTTCCTAAAAACTGAATTGTTTTAAAAAAAACCATGTAACCTATATCATAGTGTGCAGTACAACAGCATCAAAAATGAATTCAAACTTCAAAGTCTACTGATGTATTTTTAGAACATCAGTTGTAGTCTTGTACACACAACACAATTACTCAATAGTCAATAGTGAATACTTAATAGTTCATAAACTGAGTTACTGAAATGGAAATAAAAATTGTCTTGTAACCTATATCATAGTGTGCAGTACAGCAGCATCAAAAATGAATTCAAACTTCAAAGTCTACTGATGTATTTTTAGAACATCAGTTGTAGTCTTGTACACACAACACCATTACTCAATAGTCAATAGTGAATACTTAATAGTTCATAAACTGAGTTACTGAAATGAAAATAAAAATTGTTCAACAGTTCAAGTCTTAAATTCAATAATCAAGGAACATAAAAAGTTGAAATCTGCAATTCAATAAAAATTGTTCAGCACTTCAGCTGCTGATTCTGCAATTCTGCATCACTTTCACATATCAAGTTCTCAAGGTTAGTCTATAGCCTGCCGCCCTGCCCGCATCTATGAATAGAACAGAGAAAAATAGTTTAGAAAGAGCTGTAGAAATGCCAGAAACAGAAATAGCAATGTAAATGAATCAGAAACTATACGGCTATACTGTTCTTTTCTATGAATGCTAAGAAGTTCCTGAATAAATAAGGACAACCTAATTTGTACACCTATCATGTTCTGTGGCAGCTAGATAATCAAAGCTTTTCAACATCAACAAAATTTGGATTTATCAAAGTTTGTGAAAAAATGAAATCTGAGCACCAGTGGAATTCTACTATTGTTCCTGTTAGTAAACAGATTCGTACAATAATCATATTCAAGTTATCAGTTTTTAAGCTACTGTAATGATTAAATGAAAAGGAACAAGATATCAGTTTTTAAGCTACTATACCGAGTCTACTAACTACTGCCTACAAAATAAAAAATAAAAAAAACAAACTACAAGCAAACTAAGAAAAACAGATTGACAACATAAACAGTTAAACACAAAACGTAAACAAAATCAAGCATTAATTAAGAAACCTAAACAAAATCTAAGCAGCGAATTAACAAAAGCTAATTAACAAATTAAGAAAAACCTTTAAAATAGAATCTATGTTTCTCCAATAGAAAAGCTAGTAACATTTAAGAACTAAGATTTACGATTTTAAAAATCTAGAATCAAGAACAAATTTAAGCACTAAAGTATATAGAAATTTAGAGGAAGTCGAAATTAGCAGCATATTACCTTGAAGTGGGAACTGAAGTGGAACTGAGAAGTGATTGCGGACTGAGAACTGAAGTCAGCCGGTTAGGACTCAAGAGTGCGACTGCGTTTTCACACAACACCATAAATGACCTATGAGAACATATTTTTCACAGATGTTGCTAGATAATGTTACATTAGCTATCTACTTTTGGCCTACTAAGACATTGTTTTTTTGTGTGTTAGCTTAGTTAGTAATGTGATGTTACTCTAGCTTAAAATTGTTGCATGATATGTTACCTTAGATCAGTAATAAAACAATTTATAATTTCCTAACTAAAAATTGAATAATCATCTAACAATTACATTTTTTAAAATTACTTCCTTTTTATAAAAAACAAGAGTTGACCAAATAAATAAGTTATAATTTATAAATTTAAAGGTAATTATTTAATATTATTTTTCAGGTTATAGAAATTTATTAAATTCAAAATGGACAATTTTAAAAAATTTGAAAATACAGAAAAATTGTGAAAATGAAAAAATTAAAAATTGTGAAAATAAAAAAATTAAAAATTGTAAAAAATGGCTCAGATCCAATGAAATATTATAGCGGCAAAAGCCTCGCCTATCTAAAATTTCTTAGACAAAATTTATCTCCCTCTCACCCTCTCTCGAACCTCTCTATCTCCCAACTCTCGTAAAACTCTCAACCCTTTTTTTTCCGATTTCAGGGCTTCTTCAGTGGATTTGGTGTTTCTTCGGTAGATTTCGGCTTCTCTAATTAGGGCTTCAGTGGATTTGGGGCTTTTTTGAAAGGTATTTGGGGCTTCTCTTTCAATTTGGGATTTTTTTGAAATGTATTTGTGGCTTCTCTGTTATGTGGATTTGGTGTTTGTTTTTTTTATATGCGCGTATGATTTCTGTAGCTCTTTGTTAGTGCTTTCTTGTTAGTTCTTTGTTCTTTGTTAGTGATTTCTTTGTTGTTAGCTCTCTGTTATGTATTTATGCTTACAATTGAAACTAAAGATGATCTCATTTGATTTATCTATGCAATTTTACAGGTAGTTAAGGTAATGGACAGGGTTGAAGCAACATTCATTAAGCATTTTTCGAAAGGGAAAGACATAGAGTAACTTTCTCTTTAGGTACATGCATCTATATATCTAGATCTTTTGTAACATATACTAATTTCATTTCAGTCATTTTTATGCCTTGGTACATAATAATTAATCTCCATAATTATACAGGTTTCTTTGTCGGGTGCACAATAACACTCATTTTCGCTCTCGTTTTGCTCATTCGTGCTCGCCATATCTTGAACAAGGAAGGCCAAAAACAGTATATGGTAACCATGTTTCCTCTGTACAGGTCATTTACAGCCCAACTTCCCTAATATTCATCTAATAATTTATTTTTGTTTCTTATCATAACCAGATGCACATTATTTTTAAATGACATGTTGCATATACATTGTTTGCAGCCTTTTTGCCTTCATCATTCTACACATGTTCATGTATGCTGCAAACATATACTTTTGGAGACGATATCGAGTCAATTATCCTTTCATATTTGGATTCAAAGAAGGATCTGCATTAGGTTACAGAGAGGTTCTTTTAGTTGCATTTGGTTTTGCAGTGTTAGCACTAGCAAGTATTCTTGCAAACCTTGATATGGAGATGGACCCAAAAACAGGCGATTATAAAAGATTCACTGAGCTTCTTCCTCTAGGAGTAGTTGTGGTAAGATTTGATTAAAGCCCTTATCATTCTGTTACGCTACCAAGTCCATGTAACTAACAAACAGATCTATTACCTTCTTCTTCTGCAGCTTGCATTTGTCATCATAATCTGCCCGTTTTGAAGGGTTTCGAGCACATAAACGCAACGGAAAACGTAAAAATAAATCAAAATTCGAAACCCATCTGCAGGATTCATGCGAAAACAAAAGATTTAATTCGGAGATTAAGAAAACAAATACCTTAAGAAGCTTTAACAGTTCATTAATGGAAGATTAATGGATATCCAAAGCTTGTTTAATCACCACGTATCCTGCTCTCGCGATCTACGCTCTACGGTATCCACACGAACGCTTTTCTTGAAGGATTGATGTGTACTAGCACCCGAAAACTGCTTCTTTCTCTCTCTCTTTTCTTGCTCTCATAAGCGGCTAGGGTTTTAATATAAAAACGTTTTTCCACATTAAAATCAGCCCTATTTGAGAGTTTATATAGAGAGGAAAATAAGTTTTCTAATTATAATCCAATTATAATAAAATACTAATCCGAAATTCCAATTTATTATTTAATTAAGTCGCACTTAATTAATTAATAACTAATTTCAGAATTAGTTTAAGTAATTCCATTTTCTATTTAAATAATTAATCAAGTCATACTTAATTAATATTATAAATAGAATAAATTACTTATTCAAATTTAAATTCATAATTTAAATTATTTCTCCTTCAAGCGTTCTTTGTGTGTGACCCTGTAGGTTATTATTACGTTGGTAACAATTTTAATAACTAATTAAAATTGTAAACAATGAGCGGCATCTAGTAATACATCATTGTCACCCAAGTAATAATAATTAAATCGGTGATTCGATTAAGCCTTTCGTGAATAATGTTCCATGTAATATAATCCATTTAACCTTAATATTATAGATTAAACTCGAGGCATGTAATGTGTCATCCTCTTCATAATTTAATCTTAGTTTTCTTGATCGATGAGTAGACTATTAAATCAAATCAACATTTGAGCACGGCCGTGCATTTCTTAGTCTCACTCAAACAAGAGGCCAATAATATCGCTCCTAAAATTAGGAGGGTTAAATCCCATCTAGATCATTCATATTTCTCATACGATTCATAATATACCCAATGTCCACTTTTATCATCACCCGGTCAAAGGTAACTTTTAATGTAATCAAAGTATATTAATTCTCGTATAAAAATATAATGATTTCAGGTCTAAGGATCATTACACCATTATCACAGTGAGAATTACTTATGACACTATTAACATGTGTAATCTCACGGCGGGTCAATCCAGTGTCATGTACTCTTACATGCACCTATGTTTTGACTTTAGTATCACCATACCTATGACCAATGAGATGTGGTCATCAGTCAACAAACATACTAGTCTCTGTGCATTATTATTGTCCTTAAATAATAACACTCGACTAGGGATATTTAGGAATAAAGATACTATTCATATAATCTCATTTTTAAGTCACATACTTAAAGATATCGAATACGTATCATAATTCCAAGGACATTTATTATGCTAACATTTATAACGCAGTAAATAAAGACATAATGGAATAATAACAATAATCAATAAAACATAATTTATAATAATAAAATGTTTTCTTTAAAACATAAAAGTATTGTCTCTAGAGCACTAATACTAACACGTTTAACATCATATATCGTTCCAGCCGCTTCTTTAAGCTTACATGTGTGTTTCATTGCATCTGCGCTCCTCTTTACAAGGTACAATAATATAAATTTAGACAAATGGTTGCATATTTTATGGATACACAACATAATGCATTTTTTAACTTTTTATTTTCTGTATGAAGGTTGCACTTGGAGATTTTTTATTGGCAGATCAACTTACTAGTTAAGTTCAAGCTTTCAGAAGCCTAGAGTTCTATATCTGTTACTATGGCTCGGGTGACTATGCGCACAGAGATAGCAGTTGTAGTTCTAATGATATGTACAAGACTTTCCATTACATTGTAGCTATCATTCCATATTGGTCACGGCTCCTCCAGGTAGAGTATATCATGTTTTTAACCATTGTTATTCGCTACTAACCTATTCACGGAGATATTTAGGAATAAAGATACTATTCATATAATCTCATTTTTAAGTCACATACTTAAAGATATCGAATACATATCATAATTCCAAGGACATTTATTATGCTAACATTTATAACGCAGTAAATAAAGACATAATGGAATAATAACAATAATCAATAAAACATAATTTATAATAATAAAATGTTTTCTTTAAAACATAAAAGTATTGTCTCTAGAGCACTAATACTAACACGTTTAACATCATATATCGTTCCAGCCGCTTCTTTAAGCTTACATGTGTGTTTCATTGCATCTGCGCTCCTCTTTACAAGGTACAGTAATATAAATTTAGACAAATGGTTGCATATTTTATGGATACACAACATAATGCATTTTTTAACTTTTTATTTTCTGTATGAAGGTTGCACTTGGAGATTTTTTATTGGCAGATCAACTTACTAGTTAAGTTCAAGCTTTCAGAAGCCTAGAGTTCTATATCTGTTACTATGGCTCGGGTGACTATGCGCACAGAGATAGCAGTTGTAGTTCTAATGATATGTACAAGACTTTCCATTACATTGTAGCTATCATTCCATATTGGTCACGGCTCCTCCAGGTAGAGTATATCATGTTTTTAACCATTGTTATTCGCTACTAACCTATTCACGGCGAGCATAACAGATTTTTTTGCCCAATATTTTGTATTTTGAACAGTGTTTAAGGCGACTTGTTGAAGAAAATGATGGCATGCAAGGACTGAATGGATTGAAATATTTTGCAACAATTGTGGCCGTTACAACTAGGACAGCGTATAGCCGCAGTCGTGATAGTACTGAGTGGTATATAATATCCTGGGTTGCTTCCGGGGTAGCAGCGGCTTCTGGGACATACTGGGACCTTGTTCTGGATTGGGGACTTCTGCAAAGAAATTCTAAGAATCGTTGGTTGAGAGACAAACTCGTAATACCTCACCACAGTGTATATTTTGGAGCCATGGTTAGTTTTCTATGGTGGACTTAAGATTGTGGAAATTATTTGATTCTGTTTAATTTTTTATTAACAGGTTTCTGATTTAATCTGTAGGTTCTGAATGTGTTGCTGAGGCTCACTTGGCTTCAAACAGTTCTGGACTTTCAGGTTTCTTTCCTACATAAACAAACTCTGATTACTATTGTGGACAGCCTAGAGATTATTCGTCGAGGCATGCACCTGTACATTCAGACAATGATCATCATTCTTATTCATTTTTTTAGGTTGGAGAATGAACACCTTAATAATGTGGGAAAATACAGGGCTTTTAAATCCGTACCATTACCTTTCCACTATGATGAAGACGAGGACAAGGAAGGATGATTTTTGTTAAAATCTCTACCTATGTTTGTGTTGTACATATTTTTCTAGATTTATTGCTTTTGTTTGCATGGTATCAGATGTCAAACAAGTCTGACCTGCAATAATCACCCTATGCTTTTGTTTGTCATTCAATTTTTGTTTCAGATTGTGAATTATGACTTAGTGATATGGCTGGTAGATTGTGATGGTGCATTTTGTATGGGTGGTGGAGTTGGATGGTGAATTTTGTATTGTTGGTGAATTGTGGATTTTGTATTTGCTGGTGGATTTTATTTTGGGATGCATAATATATGTGCACGTTATTTCAAAAAAAATTTGGTAAATATGTTACATTAGCTAATGGAAATGATGCTAAATAAAAGCCAATATTACAAAAAGTGGACTAAAAAGTGGGCCCCACTAGGTCTCAAGGTGGGCCTCACAGTGGGCCTCGCAGTGAGCCCCGCGGTGGGGCCCACCTTTAAAAAAAAAGTCTAAGGTAACATATATATTAAGTTACTGTAGAACTTATTTTCGTTACTATAGCATGCTATTGTAACATAAAACTGCATGTTATCCTAGGGATTAATGATGTTACCTTAGACGTCTAAGGCAACATGGAAAAACCTATCATCGAAAAAATGTTAGCTTAGCTACTAGATGGGCCTAAAGAAACATATCGGCTACCTGCTGTAACTTTATTTTTTTGTTACAATAGGCTGTTTATGGTGTAGTGTTAATTAGGTCAGGAGTTAGGACGGGTGGAAGTGGGAGTGGGTTATGAACTTATGGGTACGGGTAATTAGATTTAGATATTAGATAATTAGAATATATATCATACATATAAAATGTAAATATATGTATTGTATATTTCAGTTTATTCGGTTCGGAACCGAAATATTTTGGTAAAAACTAGACCAAACCGAAATATATTTCGATCCGGACCGAAAAACCGAAATGACCGAATTATCAGAAAAGTTGGGACCGAACCGAACCGAACCGAATTAACATATTTCGGTTCGGTTTTGGATCGGTTTTGCTCAGCCCTAATTGTGTATGCTCTTGTCAATCGCATTCACTACTAGCAATGCATCGCTCTCGATAATAATCTATTAGGCTGACATTTCTTTTATCCACGAGAGTGCCTCAAGAGTCCCAACTATTTCTGCTTCCCAATACCGACACAAAATTTGCAATTCTCTTATTCCTATCCTTAGAGCATCTCCAATCACGTTATGTATAAGAATTAGCTAAAATAATATAAAATAATACTTAGATATATTATAAATGATGAAAAAATGTTTTGTCTCCAATGTTGTTACCTATAATACTTAGCTATATTTTAAAAATTAATATTTTACTATGACAAATAAGTAATAAAAGATTATAAAATTGAAGATGGATGAGGTATAACATTTTATATACATAAAAAGTTGGCGGAAGATGACGTGGACTTATTTAGCTAATGGGTTGAGAATCAACAAATATAGAAGACCATTTTCGGATAGCTAAAAATATTGCTAACATGAATGCTCCCTTGGAGTGGAATAATTTTGAAAAATATGTATAATTGATGATATTTGAATGTCAAGTAGACATTTTAGTTAATGGGTGTTAATAGTTGGAAATGCTCTTATTCCTACCCTCCAAAAACCAGCCATCGTGACCCCGTAACACCATACCAATCGAATAGGAGTGTTTTGTGAGTTAACCTCAAAAATTTTATTCTTATATATAAATACAATACAATTTTTTCTCCAAAATAAAATATTTATGAAAATATGTATAACAAATTATTTATTTTTTGTTTAATGATGGGCATTTTAGAATAAATATTTCAAATAGAGCAATGTCAGGATTATCAAAATGAATCCAAAAAGTGTTCCAAAATTACAGATTACATGATTTAACTAGTGGGATGTATATTAATGCACGCGTGATACATTTTATTTGTGAGAAAATGACCACTAAATAATTGACACATATCATTTGGGATTTGTTTTGAAAATGGATTTGAAAACTGCATTTCTCTTTTAAATATGAACTAGCATGAAAACCCGTGCAAGGCACGGGTCACTATCTAGCATAATTGTTTTAACTTCTAAGTAGTTCGGTGTTTATGATAATTTATAGATCGTTTGACAAACGTCTCATTGTGGGTACAAAAGCTGGACTTGATCTCTGTAGTGAGATAGTTAGCGTTGAAAAATATTCTTGGTTGAGGTGTTTTTGAGTTAATAAATGAGTAAATTCGATACTTATGATATTTGTTATGTGTAAGATATATGTTAAAATATGATTATGTTACATACAGACATTAACCTACACGATTTTACTAATTTAGCTCATCGAGGGAATGATACATTTTCTTGTTTGTGAAATGTAATTTGCATTGTAGAATGTGTACAATGAAACATTTTCTTGTTTGTGAAATGTAATTTTCATTGTAGAACGTGTACATGCATAATATTAAAATTTAATATATAATGAATTTTCTAGTATGTTCACGTGAATTAAGTACATTTCCAATGAAATCAATGAGAACCGTTAGATCCACAGTTGTTAGATCTTTCCAATCAAATCAATGAGAACCGTTAAATAAAATACTACAAATTTTAAGTACCTTTCCAATGAAATCAATGAGAACCGTTAGATCCACAGTCGTTAGATCTTTCCAATCAAATCAATGGGAATCGTTAAATAAAATACTATACAAATTTTATATAGAGTACCTTTTATATTTTTTATAATTAAAATTTCTTTTTTTTTCTAACAACATTATCTATCTATACTATTATATAATAGACAGAACAATAAAAGTTTGGTTGGTAGTCTGGTCCCCCATGGTTTGTTCACTCATTCCACAACCGTTAGATATTTCCAATCAAATTAATGAGAACCGTTAGATAAAATACTAAAAAAATTAAATAGAGTACCTTTTATATTGTGTATAACTAAAAATATTATATATAGTACCTTTTATATTTTTTCAACTAATTTTTTTCATATAAGTTTTACAAATAAGGACAAAATAGAAATCAAATTAGAACCGTTAGATAAAATCCTAAAAATATTATATAGAATACCTTTTATATTTTTTATAACTAAAAATATTATATAGAGTACCTTTTATATTTTTTCAATAGTTAAATTATCTCACCTATTATAAGATTATGTTAATCGATATAATAATAGATATCAAATACTCATCTACTCACGCGACACACACATACATATAATGTGTTTGATAGAGAACACGTATGACCGAACAGTGGAAGATGAACAAATTATTGCATAAACCTAAGTTGAATTCCATTCATTAAGAATTTTTTTAAAAAAAAAAGTAAACACAGGGGAAATTTAAATATTTTAAATTAAATAAAATGTCTCGCCAATTTAGATTAGATTAAATGTCTCGTGAATCATTGTTTTTATTGGGCTAAAATAAAATAGATATATAATAATAATAATAATATCAAATATTTCTCTACTCAAGCCACACACACACATATGATGTGTGTAATTCACAACACATGTAATTGAGTGGTGCGGTGGTAAGAGGAGGTGCAAGTTATTGTATAGACCCAAGTTCGAATCCTCTCAACAACTATTTTTAAAAAAATAGTAAACACAAGGGCAATTTGGACATTTCAAATGCATTAAAATGTCTTGCCAATTTAGATTGAATAAAATGTCCCTCCAATTATTGCCCCATGTTGGGCTATTATTAATATAATAAAGATAAAGATTTTTTTAAGTTCAACCCGAGATTAAGTTAATAAGTTTACCCTATGGGTAATGCTACAGGTAAATAATTGAATACAAAAAATTATTTTAAAATGACATGGTTAGGATGATGTGAAATTATAGAATATTTTGATTGATCTTGTTAATATGAATGCAATGGAGTTCACTTATATTTAATTCTTTTAGAACAATTAGAAAGTGTCATGTGACATTTTATAAATATGAATTAATTTTATACCTCTAGAATTTTACTTTGCTCTCCTCTAAAATAAATATGGATTCATAATTCACTAAATTTGGTGATATGATATAGAATTAACTACCGATTTTACGATAAGATTTTCATACAACTGACAAAATTATAATACTATGTGCGACAAGTGTGGCCCTGGGAAATATTGCCGACAACAAGTGGCTGCTGATAAATGGGTAGACTGAATCACATCCGAACATGGCAGCTACTCATCTTTCTACTCTTGAATGACACGTCAACATCTACATTCACTTGTCTTTACGTTACTACTTTTGTCATCTCACTACACTCTTACTTCCATCTCGATGTGTTTTTCTTATCTAAAAATTTAATTTCATTTCTCACCGGTTGCAGGGATCGTCAAAATAATTTTCTGTGATCTGAATTTCAAGAGGTGTTTCGTAGGACTATTAGCCGGTATGTAGTATTCTAAAAATCGGTCGATTTTTCAAAAATTGTCGATAAATCGTTGATTTATCGTTTAAAAATATTTGATCGATTCGATTTTTGAAATCCGATATATCAATATGAATTATTTTTAAATGGTTTATTATATAATATATAAGGCTAATATATTAAATATATTTAAAATATTAAAATTTATCCGATTTTTAAACAATCATTATACTATACCTCAAACGATTTGTTCCGATTTTCCGAAATTTACAACCATGCGGGTACGTAGTAATGTATTTAACACCACGAGTATGTTTGTGTTATAAATTTCGGTATAAAAAATTGTTCCTCTTTTTATCATTTATTTGTTTATTTATTTTGGGAAAAAATTGTCCGACATTAGTTGTTTATTTTTTTATCGAACAAATTTGTGATCATTTTTCATTAACGTCCTAACTGATATAATAAAAAGAAATGCGTTTATTGATGTTACCAATGTATTGTATAAGATGCTTTTTATTATAATAAATAAAGATGAAAATTTTGCAAATCAATTTTATACACATATTTTTTTTATTTAAAATGCATCTAATTTTTATAAATAAAATGGGAACCCAACTCCAAAACGAAGCAAATTTCACGGTTAACGATCACAATTACCCAATTAGTGTATGTGATAATTCATTATAGTCATGTTTGACTACGACACATGTATTCGTATAACTCAATTTGGACAAGTTTGCCAGCACCGCATTCAATATTTTTCTAGAATCTGTACTATATAATTTGTGTTCAATGCTGTATCGTTTTTCTTTTTGGGTAGTGCTAGGTACCCACAAATGTTATCAAAACTCTTATCAAATGATTTAGCATGACACGTAGCAAATTTTAATCGGAAACGTATATGAATGCATGCGGAGTTCTATTTTATTATTAGGAAATTTACCAAGGTTTACTAGTAACACATCAGCATTCGGTAAAAGTTTTGGGACAAAATTTAGGTGTTTTAGCATTTTCCTTTTTTAATATATTTTGTTAAAGAAAATTGAATATTTATAAACAAGATCATAATGAAATCTTTGACTCTGTACCGTGAAAGTATGGTGCCAGCACTAGCAGATATATAATAATAAAAAATAAAAATGCAGCAATTTTGACGAGATATAAATGAAATCTGCTAACATCATTTATTTTATATAACTCATTTTACTGACTTTATCAAGTTTATTTATAGTCTTACCTGTACAATGAGTGGCACCAACGAGACCAACGCGTCCCCCATAATCCCCTGTTCTGGCCCTGTCTCACCTTTGCGCGTTTATTGTTTAATTTCGAAATAATCGGAACAAATTTTTTATAAACATAATAGCATCTTCAATAAGGTAAAATCTTAGTTAAAATGTTAGATGACATGTCATATATAAAATTTATAAATATTATGTAAAAATTTCACAATTCCAACAATACAAAATTCTTAGTAAAATATTTAGCTAATCTTAAAATGTTGATTATATTTGCTGAATTTCTAGGGATCTGTAGTAAAATCACAAATCATCTATTGCCATATTCAAATAATATATTTTTATTTATAACAACTTAAAGTAATAAAAAATTACTATTTTTAAAATATAGCCAACTATTATAGCCAACTCGCACATTGTTCAGCAAATTTTACATAATCAGTATTTTATATTATTTTAACTAACCATTTTAGCTAACTCTGCCGTTGAAGATGCTCTAATTAAGGCTAAAAATTTTGTTTATTTAATTTCGATAATTAGAAAATTTTGAATATATAATATTAATTTAAAGAGATTTTACTGTATTTAACTAATAAGTTGGGTTTGAGTTATCCGGACTCAAAGTAGAGCTGTCCCAATAATAAAAGGTCAATATATTGATGCAAAGAATAGCGAGTTCCGCTCCTTATATCCGTACAGTTGGTTCGTTAAAGTTATCAAACTACTACTTATTATGTTATGTTCATATGAATAACAGAATAGCAGTATAATTTTATTACACCAAAATGGAAACACATCTACTACTCAGAGGAGAGGGTTCGGGTCGGTTGCGAGATCGTTTACCCGCTTTCAAACGGAGGTCCGACGCCATTGCTTATGGTTCTTCTTATCAGAAAGCTGCTGCTCTTGTTGATCTCGTATGCTCTCTCTCTCTCTCTCTCTCTCTCTCTCTCTCTCTCTCTCTCTCTCTCTCTCTCTCGATAACTTTTACATATATTTTGAGTACTATATATTATGACATGTCTACATATATTAAACACAAAGTTTGTAGTTCACGAGTATAAGATTTACTAATATTCAAACGAAATGAATTCGTTGTTCGTAAAATTTGTTGGTTAAGATGGTATGTATTTAAAAATGATTCTAGCCTATGTATATGGTTGAGTATATGTAGCTGATTAGAAATAGTACTGAGCGAGTTCATTAAGGAAATTGTAGTTTCAAGGTTGGTTAGAACGATACCATTCATGACTTCATTAAGAATGTCATACTGTTTGATGCAATGATGTAGGAAAATCTTTTAGACGTGTTCGTTTCTTTCCCTTTATGTTTCCTATTTCAATTTGCATTTGTTGCTGGAACTAGTTTGCGAGACATATTAGATATGTCCATCAAAAGTTGACACTGATGAGGAATTTTAGTCGAAATCTTACATTATTTTCGTACAGGCTACAGGAGCCAAGAAATATAAAGATCATGTACTGCTTGGTCTTTAAATCTTTAGGTTTCGATTGCCTTCTTGATATAAACGTTTAGACTATCGAATGACATACATGAGGCATAATTCAGTATATCAGGTCATTAAGACTATATATTCCTCTGTTTTTATGGTACGGAGGTAAGAAGCATCTGAAGGGGAGGGGTAGAGGAATTAATCAGTACATGGGAAGAAATTGAAGGTATACCTTCCCATTGCATGTGCAGTACCAGTTTCCTTGAGACATCTTAATTTTTGAAATCACACATTTTAGGAGTTAAGTTGGTTCCACCCTTAATAATGAATGTACTAGGTTAAAGCATGAAATGCTGGCCAACTTGTATTGGAAACATCTAGCAACTCATGCCCTCACACATGCATATACATGTATGCGCACTTGCTCTAAAAGTAGAAGCATCATTTTCCTAGAGCCGATACCGACACGAGTCATGACTATTGCATATTATAACAATATGGTACATGCCCTCACTTTTCCAGGCTGAAGATGGCATTGGATTACCGGAGGAGATTCTTGATGATGAAGCAAGCTTTGCAGAGGCAGCAAAACTCTACTTCTTTTTTATTCGATTTGATATCATCTGGTCCCTTAATTACTTTGCATTGCTATTGCTCAACTTCTTGGAGGTTGGTTAAGATTTGATGAGCTAATGATGCTCCTCATATACTTCATCTATTTACTCAGTATATTACATCAAGTCCGCAGAGATATAAATTGTTAAATTCTGATCTTACGTGATCGCAGAAACCACTGTGGTGCAGCCAGAATTTGGCAATTTCTTGCGAGGACAGGGATTACTACTTTCTTGGAGAGCTTCCCTACTTAAGTGGGGCTGGGTCTCTTATATATGAGGTAAGGATCTTGTTAAATGTGTGGAAAATTTTCATCACCTGTAACCACTATTCAAAATCTGCGGAAGAATATATGTAACATTATATACCCCCAACCACGGTAAAAATAATTATCATACATCTTCATAAGTTTCCCTCAACATATTAGCAGATAACAAGATATGTCCAATTAGTTCTACGCTTCAAATTTCGCCACTATTACTCTACTCACCCAGAATGTAACTTTGACCAGAATCATTTAGATGTCACATAAGGGGCCTGAACAATTATTGTTTATGAAGACAATCAGATTTATGGTCTCTTTCTACACTATGTATAAAGGTGATGCCTTTGGTCCATAGGTTTGCCGATCAACATTTTTATAAGGAGATTAAACTAGAAAAGTGCAATTGATGGTTGAGATTCATATAGCATGTCTATGTCAACGGCTTAACGCAATGGTATTAATGCTCAATGCTTATCCAAAATAGTTTAAATAAGTTTGAGGTAGTATTGTGCCAGTAGTTGAATGAATGAGAACATTTAAGGCTTTATGGTGCAATCCCATTAATTGACTGCATTTGCTCTTTCATTTCTCTCACTCCCACACATGTTATTGAGCCAAAGAATCCATCATACCCTGATTTTTAGTTTAGCACCTGTGGTACTTAAAAAGATTTTGGATGGCCTTATGCTCTTAAGTCCTAATATAACTTATATAAGTTACATATTATTGTTCACTTGTTCTCAATCAATAAGAGTTAAGCCTATATGTGCGACATGTCCCTACTACCATTGAGTTCTCCATTATTTTTGTAGGGAGTCACTCTTGTTATTCTCATGGCACATATGTTCTTCCCAATTTCATATGAAGGATTTAACCTCTACTGGAAATCCCATCTTAATAAACTAAAGGTAAGTACTCTTGTATCATGCTCCTGTGGCCTATTTTTTTCTTAATCCCTGATGTATATTTTGCATTCCTTAATTATATTAGTATTATAAACTTTTTGAGATATGCTATCTTCTCTCATAGAATACTTGTTTGAAATTACAAAATTACGACATACATGTGAATTTAAGCCCATTTAGGTTTAACTGGACATAGTAAACTGGATTATTGGAAACATTGTGTTTGGCTGTTAAACCAAGTGCACTCCATTTTGTAATTACCTGTAAGATATTATATTAGATTATGAGCCAATACTGATTAAGTTGACTGCACCAAAGAGGAAGACGTAGGTACCTACCTTGCTTACATTGATGTAGTTTATAACATCAACGGTTTTGTCAAGTATATAACCTTCAAGCTCCATTGTATGTGGACATGCTTTACAAGATTTTTATACTTCTTTTTAAAAAAGATAATGTCCTCTTAGTGTTCATTGCATGTGTAGTTCGTTTGTGGCCTAAGAAGCACGAGTTTACAAATTCAAAATACAAGATTTATATCAGAGTCCTTTATTTATAAAAAAAAACAATCGGGAAATGTTTTTGCAGTTAGAAGTGAAAGAAATTTGTCATTGATTTATTTAATTAAGTAAAAGTAACTATCATCTGACCTGTACAGTTTACCCAATAAGTTCTGGGATAAATTGGCAATTATCACCTAGGTTGACCAAAGTCTTGCTGTGAACAGAGGATGTCAGGGTGAGTTGGGCATTTTAATTAAAAACATATATTTTGCGGCATGCTTTATCTAATATCTAAGCATAGTTGTTTGTGGAGTCATAAGCTAAGAAGTCGAATTCCATATTTTTGACATTTTATGATTCT
Source organism: Heracleum sosnowskyi (assembly GCA_030848705.1). Classification (NCBI taxonomy): domain Eukaryota; kingdom Viridiplantae; phylum Streptophyta; class Magnoliopsida; order Apiales; family Apiaceae; genus Heracleum; species Heracleum sosnowskyi. The sequence goes on from CM061236.1 coordinate 15,058,306, forward strand.
ACAAAAATAGTATCTAAAGTAGGGCCAAGGAGATTTCGGATGTATTAATATGCATGTTTGATCAGATACATCATGATCTAGAAGAAGGTATAACTGTGTCTTAGGTGGACGTGGATACAAATGATGATATTGGACATTAATATGTTAGTAGTCGGTTTACATATTCTATTCTCTGGTCATAACATGTTTTTACAATTTTGTTTTTAGGTGTTCAAAAACTTTTGAACTCAATGTTCTTAATATCTTACCATATTCTATAATTGCTGTGCAATGTTGTTCAATCATCAAATGAAGCATATTTTTGTCAAATAAAGATTCGTTATTTTGTAGGTGATGAAATTCTGAACTTGACCTTATGACCTCTATGATTTTTGTTTACGCCACTTATCTGTGGTACTGATTTCTCTCTAAAAAGACGATGCCTGTCTAATATTGTCTGTACCTTTTATTGACTTCTCAGATCCTTTTCCTGCTGATTCTGGTTGTTGATGTCTTGATTTATGTGCTTTATCTATCTCCGGTGGCATTCTATTCTCTCCCATTCAGAATAGCTCCTTATGTCCGGGTGGTTTTTTTCATTCTGAACATCAGGTATTACTGGCTAGATCTGGCATCTTCTGCACGAAACAGATTATGTCATGGCATTTTATATCTAAAAATATTGAAAATATCATACTTTGAACTTCTTTAGACCTTGCATATAATCGATGACTCTTTACAAATCTAAAATTTTTCAACTCTTCGTAGCATTTACTCTTTCAGAAGATACATATTTAATTTGGCAGTAACAAGTTTCATACACAGTGATCAAGGATAACAAACGATTGATTTTCTTACATGTTTCCAAAATTATAAAATTATATACGAGAACATGTTTCTTGAAGAATATTTTTCTAAATAAAACCTGGGAAATCTCGGGGCCTTCAGTATCATTGAACTTCATAATGCAATATAAATTTAATTTTGTCTGCCAAGTGACAACCTCTGTCGAAGTTTCTATTGTGCTTTATAAGACATTTTTTCTGTGAGAAGTTAATTTTATGATTCAAAATGGGCACGAGGTAGAAGCGGTTGGATGTACCTAATAAGTATCACTGTAAGGGTCAAATGATATCAATGTAGTGCGCACAAGCATACCTGATATACATACAAATCTGATTAGATTCCTGATAATTGTTATTGTAATTTACTTCAGGGATCTACGAGAGACGTTAGTTGTCCTTGCTGGAATGGTTGTCACATATGTTAATGTTTTGGTACGTCTTCGCTGTCTATATCTCTAATTTAGATTTCCCTATACCTGTACTCCATTTTAACTTTTTAACAGCAAGGTTGCTATGTTGTTTTGAATACCAGAAGCTGTTTTAGTGCCACATATTGATGTTTTACGTTTACTTGTTAATTGTCATGGACTTTGATTGGCTTCACTTGTAAACGTGTGTCAATTGCAGCTTTTAGGACTTTTATTTCTGCTGTTCTCAAGTTGGTTAGCATATGTCATATTTGAGGATACAGAACAAGGAACAACATTATTTAACTCATTCAGTGCAACAACATATCATATGTTTATCCTATTTACCACATCAAACAATCCTGATGTCTGGATTCCTGCATACAAAGCATCACGTTGGTATTCCCTATTTTTCATCCTTTACGTGCTCTTGGGTGTTTATTTTGTCACCAACTTGATTCTTGCCGTTGTGTACGATAGCTTCAAGGGTGAGCTAGTCAAACAAGTTGTTGCAAAGGATCGTTTAAGGACTGGGATTTTGAAAAAGGCATTTGATCTTATAGATAGCAACAAATCCAATTATTTAAATAAAGAACAATGTATTAGTTTGTTTAAAGAACTCGGTAGCTACAGGTCATTGCCGAATATCTCAGAAGAAGATTATGGATCAATATTCGATGAGTTGGATGATAGCCATGACTTCAGGATTAATTTCGAAGAATTCACTGATATTTGCAATGCCATAGCACTTAAGTTTCAAAAGGAGGATTCCCTGCCTTGGTTAATGAAATACTCATTCTATCGGGCAACCTTCTCTGAGAAGTTAAAAACCTTTGTTCGGGACCCCAAATTCGAATACGTGGTAATTTTCGTTTTGATGCTGAATCTTGTTGCTGTTGTTATTGAAACAACTCTAGACATACAAGACAGCTCTGGGCAGAATTTTTGGCAACAGCTTGAGTTTGTCTTTGGGTGGTTGTATTTCTTGGAAATGGTGCTAAAAGTGTACTCATATGGGTTCGAAAACTATTGGAAGGATGGCCAAAACCGTTTTGACTTTATTATCACCGTAGTTATAGTTGTAGTTGAAACAACAACTTTTGTGTCTCCTAAAGGATTGTCATTTCTCTCCAATGGAGAATGGATTCGCTATCTTCTTATTGTAAGGATGTTAAGATTAATAAGGCTCTTAACCTTTGTTCGTCGTTACCGAGCCTTTGTTGCCACATTCCTCACTCTGATACCAAGTTTAATGCCTTACCTAGGTACTATATTCTGTGTGCTATGCATGTATTGCTCATTGGGGGTGCAGATCTTTGGGGGATTGGTAAATAGTGGAAACCCTCGTTTGGCAGAGACGGATCTTGAAGATAATGACTATTTACTTTTCAATTTTAATGACTACCCAAGTGGGATGGTAACTCTATTTAATTTGTTAGTAATGGGAAACTGGCAAGCGTGGATGCAGAGCTACAAAGAGTTGACATCAGCTTGGTCTTACATATACTTCGTCAGCTTTTATCTAGTAACTATTCTACTGCTTCTGAATTTGGTAGTGGCATTTGTCTTGGAGGCTTTCTTTGCCGAAATGGAGATAGAAGATGCCGAGAAATGTAGTGATAAGGACGACGAAGGCGAAGGAAAGGAGTCACGACGACGTTCTGCTGGCACGAAAACACGAAGTCAGAGAGTTGAAATGCTACTGCATCATATGTTGAGCTCAGAGTTGGATCAGCAGCATGCACAATGCGCCGATGCTTAAATTCTGCTTCATCTCATATCAGAGAATAATTTACCTTATGTTTATTACTCATATATATTTCAGCTGCTAAAGGGAATATATTTCTCTTTAATCTTATTAGGAGTTTATGTACTATTTATTACGAGTTTAGCCTGTTGATTAAAATTTGTTATGTATACAGTGATTATCTTTTATGGGCATTCCACTCGATTATATCATCGTTTAGCGTTTGAAGTAGACTTTAATTCTCATGTCTAAAGGTTGTAAATGGCAGACAATGTCATTGTGCTCCCCACAATGTTAGCTCTTTTCTGCATCATTCTCTTGTCCAATTTAATCCTCCAATTCTAAACTTTCTCAGTTATCCTCACTCCACTATTCATACTAAACACTTTGTAACAATCGTTTTAAAGAGTGCAGAATAATTATTCTCGTTATTCTCAGTTATATTATTGTGTGTAACAAACAATTTCTACACTTTTTACCTATTAATTATATGATGAAGGAAAAGAAATCACAAGTTGATTGTGATACATGTTGCTAGAAGTTCATAACAAGAGCAAAGTAACCCAAAACAGCACAAACAGCTGCTACAAACTTGCCTTCTCTAATCAAAACTTTAAACACAACGCAAGTGATCTCTTCTGTCAACTTCTTCCCTTCAACCACCAAAGCTTTTCTTGGCTTCCCACAAAAATTCAACAAAACAAGCACTGTGATCCACAGGATGAAAGTTTCCGGAACCACCACAACCAGGGCAGCCACCATTGCAAGAAGGCCAAAGATCAATCCCACCGCCATCGACGCGTAAATTGCTGGCCACACAAATGAGTTTGGTGAGGTTGAAACGGAAGATTCGTACCAAGAAAATATAGATTTGAGGAGGTTCCAAGAGGAGGATAAGAGTATGGTCACAACAAATATAAGAAGAAATGCCCATGTTCTTCTTCTGCTCATAATTCTTATGATTAATGTTTGGGGTTGTGAAGTGCATGCAGATGGAGTTTTGGTTTGTTCTTGTTCTGTATAAACTGCTGCCATTGCTAATAAAATGGTGTATACTTTTAACAAGTTAGAAAAAGATGGATGGTTTTAGTTGTTCTTTTGTTTGCTTTGCTCTCTGTTTCCTCCTCAAATTTGGTACGCCTACGAGTCAGGGTGGCGTTTGGTTGATATATATTAGTGAATTAGAGTTAGGATGTCCATCCGGGTTTGGTTAATTCAAATACTTTCGAGTTTCTAAATTTAGATATTCTTGTGTTTTGAAAATAAATTCAAATTGAAATTCAAAATTCAATATTTAAGTCAAAATTCATAAAATTTCGGAGTCGGTCAAATTTTTTGGAATATCCAGAAATAGTAAACAATTTATTCAAGTTAAAACATCAACATATTGTGTTTATGAGATAACAAATTATTAAGATAAATAAGTAGCCGAATATAATATTATTTATGAGTTGAGCACAAACTAAAATAAAAAATATATTAATAAAATAATTCTTCACATATAGATAAAAATTAGTCTAAATTCATCCTAATTATATCCTATATATAATCAGAGTAAGAGAGTTAAAATGGTTTGATCATCGGGTGTAAAATATTATAATTATTATTTTATTTTTAAGCATTATTTCTTTTTGTAAAGCAGATTTCATTGATGATAAACCACCAAACATAAGAAAATACTATGGTCGTAAACGAACAGAGCCGTTTGTGAACAAAACTCGAGTTCGGCTCCTTTTAGACGGACTCGGCTCAGTTCGTTTATTAAATGAACATGAGCTTGAATATGAAAATATGTTCGGTTAGTAAACGAGCTCGAGCCGATATTTACACCTATTCGACTCGAACTCGGCTCGTTTTGCTTGGAATCGGCTCGAACTCGTTAAACTCGGCTCGATACGTTTAACTAATTATAAATTTGTGCATTTCATAATATCCTTAACGATTTGAATATGTTAAATAAAATTTCATTGCAATCTACTTTAGTTATTATTGTGGTTGAATAGTGAATTGTATTTGTTATATTTAAAAAGAATAACATCAAAGTACTACCAAAAGTTGAACTCTTTATATCCAATCCAAATTTAATTTTTTATTATTAAAATATATAAGTTGCATTCATTAAATTACAAAAGAAAGTAGATAGAGAAAGAGAGTGTGTCTCATTAATTTATTATATAATATTAGTTAAAAATGGCTCGTACCTCTTAAAATTATGGAGAAAGATGAGATTTTTAGTGAATTTAAGGTCAATTAAAGTCTCTTGGAGGGGAAAAAAAGTTGTAAACCTTCTCAAATTTCAAGTTAAGAGCCAAGATAAAGAGGCTCTGGATAGGCTCTAAGTTAGCAATAAAATTATTTTATTTTAATTATTATTAAGTGAATTAAGTAAGGTTTGATTACTCATAAATACAAATGTTAACCTAATATGATTATTAGAAGAAAATAAATTAACTTTTAGTATTAAAATTCAAACATCATCATATATTCTTATATATGATTTTAGGCGTGAGACTATAAATTGAGTATGTTATTTTAAAAATTGGATCTGGTTGAGTATAAAATACAAACTATTAGTGAACAACTCGACTCGGCTCGAGTTCGGTTCGTGTTCGGTTCGTGTTCGGCTCGACTCGAAATGTTCGTGAACAAACTCGTGTTCGACTCGTTTATTAACGAGCCGATCTTGAACATCATTTTTCGTTCCATTAGAAAGTTCGGCTCGACTCAGTTCGTTTAAAAAAAAAAATCAAACTCGATTTGATTCGGACAAAATTCGGTTCGATTATGTTTGTTTACTGTCCTAGCAAATACTACCAGAATAAAACTAAAACTAGAACCAAACCAACATGATCTACTACACAACCAGGAAAGACCCGCATAATTTCACACAAGAAGTCATAAAAGGAGTTAGTAATTACATTTTTTTTTAAATATTATTAGATAAAAATTATGAATGGGATTTCAAGATATGATTTTGCAATTTTTTCAAAAAACTCGGAAATTAATTATATAAAATTATGAATGGAAATATATATATATATATATAAATATTTTAAAATTTAAATAACATGAAATTTCATGCAAAAATATATAGTAGCAAATAGAATAATAAATAATAATATAATAAATATTATAAAATTAATGAAATTTGTAAATATTATATTACAATTTTTGCATTAAAAAAATATATAATTTAATGTAACAATAAAAGATCGGTATAAAGCTAGTTCTATCAAATTAGGTATCCATCGAAATATCGGATTCCTAAGCTGAAACGTGGATTTGTGCGCTGTGTAAGATGATGATGATAAGAGGACCATCCGCATCTATCCATAGTGTTGGAAAAATAATTTGGAAAGATAGGATAAAGTTATCCACAACATTGGTAGTAGCAGAGCCAATAATAATAAGATTATTTAAGAAACTTTTAGAAATATCTCTTTATATCGTTTAATTAATAATTTATTTATCAAACATTATTTACCGAATGATATGATACTATTCTTGACATTTATTTATTTGTGAGCGCATATTTATGCATGCAGGATTCTATATTATTATTAGACTAATTATCTATTTTACATTGACACATAAATATTTGGTAAACTATTTGAGAAAAATATTTGAAATACCTAACATTTTCTTTTTTATAATGGTAAAATTGATTTGGGATAAGAACTAATATTTGTTTTGTTTAACTGGGAATTATCAACAGACCACTAAAGCCTACTTGTCATTGTTGATTCTTACCAAACTTATATTCGTTCTAGCTTCTAATTAGCTAGTAATGGGAATCACTGTTTTATTAAAATTTATAAATAATGTAACTGTATGCTAGTCCATTGTATAAAATAAGGAATCCTAGTAGTTTAGAGATATCATTTTTAATATTTATTCCAACAACAATCCTTATTTACCTTCCTCATTATTATTAAATTGTCACCAAAATTTTTATAAATCTGGACAGAAATACACTCCTTCACTAAAATTGTTATAATTTTTTATAGAAAATTCCTTTTTACGAACCGTTTTTTACTTAAAAAAGTAGACTTCAAGATCTTTCTTATGATATATAATTTACTATATTTTGAATAGTGATTTTGACAAGAAAGTCTAGGGACTTCTAGTATTTCAGTGGTAAAAACAAGAGGGGAGGGAGGAAAAAAAAGAAAAATTTCAGCGGTAAAACTAATTAAAAGGAGGGAAGGGAGAAAAAAAAGGAAAAAATGGGGGGAAATGAATATTTTATTTATAAAAATGAATAGGGCATGACTAGAGGATACCTAGGGAATGACTAGTGAATTTGAGGTTGTGCTAGTGGTTTAGTGGATCATTAAGATTGGAGTCCCATTTTATATCATATTCCCTATATTTGAATTTAAAATATCATTTAGGGATACTATTAGAATTGCTCTAATTCATTAGAAAATATGTCATAATATAAGCTACCCAATGAACTTGGATAAGTACTAATAGTCCACATATAGTGCCGGTTTGGGCTTTGAGTTATGACCTTACATGGACTATAAGCCCTTGTGAACTTGACTTGTGTGTTCGCTACCGATTTATATGGGCCTTCGAAAACCAGCTCCAACAAGCGTTTTACACAAACTTTTTAGCTAATTTTGGAAAATAGAGGACGTCTTCACCGCATTTCAAATTATTTAAATTTTTTAGAGTTCTATATCTTTTCTTAATATTAAGGACTGCATTTTCCTTCCACAATCATTTTTATATTAGAATTTATTACTTTCCTTCTCACTTCTATGATTCTTGGATTTGAAAAAGTTGTTGAAGTGAAAAAATACTTTTGTATCATAAATAATTAGATTTATTTTAACACGATTAATTATGATAAAAGTGCTACGTAGTTGTAAATTGTCAAAAATTTTGTTCGACCATACGAACAAGAAGAAATTACATAATACAGGGCAAATAATTAAATTTTGCTTCTGAAATCATAAAAGATAAGTATGAAATGGATCAAACACATGACATGCATATAGATTTTGTTTGTAGCTTAACTGACTGCATGCAGCAGCTATCTAATTGTCACACGACTCACACCCCATCATCAACTCAACATAATGTCAAAAACACTTAAATGCACCTTACATGTAACATACCTATCCACATATCTACCTAATTAATAAACTATCATCCAAAACAACAACAGCACCAGCATTACTAAATCACCTCCTAGGCCCGGTGCAGATGCAGATTTACCATCGTCCGGGGGAGAAGCTTGAGACGGTCCCTGAGGAATAGGTGATGCAGCCTGAGACGGAACTGATGGAGCCGGAGATATTCTTGGTGAATTCCTCTCCTGAGGAATCGGCGATGCAGCCGGAGAAGGAATTGATGCAGCTGGAGATATGTCTGGAGAAGTACTCCCCTGGAATGGAATTGGTGATGGTACGGGAGCTGGAGATGCGTTTCTTGGTGCCATGACTAAGATGATAACTTTCTGACCCTTCTTGCAATTATCTGAATGACCGCTAATAAAGAAGAAAAGGCCAGATTTATTAAAATTAAAAGTTGAGGAATCGCCAGTATTTTCCAAAGCGAGGATGGGACTAGTTGTGTTGCATGTAACGTAATGATCTTGATCAACTTGAAGAACTGAATCTGTACCATTTTTGTACTTGAAAACTGCAACATAAATTTTGAAATTTATATAAAGTTGTGAATTTACATATATAAAGATATAAGAGAGAGTACTTAGCAATATATATATATATATATATGAGAGAGAGAGAGAGAGAGAGAGATTACTGAGAGAATCGTGGACTTGAAAGCGGTATCGAGAAGCCCAGTCGTTGAAAGATTTAGAAGAAGGCTTTAAAGACCAACCATCTTTGCCACCAACATAGTACTTGAAAGCTTGAGATGGCCCAATCAAATCATAGCCTATCATCAGCATCACCAGAAAGCTAATCGGCAAGAACATCACACTGGCCATCAAGTATATTTATTTTATTATATATATATATATATATATATGTATGTATGTATGGACTATGGTGGCAGCTAGAGAGTGAGAAGTGAAGTACATAAAGAGAGTCGGGGAGGACTTATATATAAAGAGGGGGAGGAGGGGAAGGAGGGGTTGAAGCATGATGCATGAGGGGCAAAGTTTACCGTTGAGAAGAAGTGGCCGGAAAAAACGTGTCATCTTGTTGATGTAAAAGCTGGCGCTCATACGTTACTCTCTCAAAACACTTGTCCTGCATGCATTCTATTTCAGTTTCGTTTATTGTTTTACAGCACTATTTTATTTTATTTTCAGCTAAAGAACATTATACAATCTTTTTTCTTTACAAAACACCAAACAACATATTTTTTTTTTGAAATAAAGGATTTCATTAAGTAGAATAATCAGATGATAACGTCTCCAACACAACATTGATTTCAAAAACACTACGCAACTTTTTATAATTTACTCTAGTTTGTAATTGCAATTTTTATATTAATTTGGATTTAATGGCCCAAAGTACTACTTCTCAAACTTAGACGTGATACCAAGGGTTGGATGATATTTTTCTTAAAATAAAATTTGTAAATATTATTATGATTTTATCATTTAATTAGTAATTTGCGAATATTATTTAATAGAGTAAATAATTACCTTAAATAAGTAGCAAGGGGCCTGATTTTCATTCCTTGACTGAATGTATATCATATATATACATCCCAAATCCTGACTTCTAACTTCTAAGTGCTATATCGTGTATTCTTTTGTCATATATTTTCACTACAAAAAAATCGGCTAATTTCGATCATAGAAAAACAGTCGAAATTAGCTAATTTCCACTGCAAACGGCCGAATTTAACTAATTTCGACCAAAAATAAAAAGGTCGTTTTTAGCTTGGTCGAAATTGCTCAAAACGGTCGAAATTAGCTAATTTCGACCGTCTATTTTCGACCATATAAATTCGACCCACTAAATTCGACCAATATTTCAAAATTTTGAAATTTTGAAATTTTGGTAAAAATTTCAAAATTTCGAATTTTGGCGCCCAAAGTGAATTTAATTCGACCAAATATGGTCGAACTTAGTATGCTAAATTCGACCGAATACAGTCAAAATTATTTGTTAAATTCGACCAAATTCGGTCGAATTTAACGAACACCAGTTTTAAAAAAAAAGCAGCAGAATCTGCTGCCTAAGAAATGCAAAAAATTTCTGCAATTTTTCACTAGTTTCTACATATCAAGAAGGATGATTACATTAAATAATAATGGATATAATAGTTATTTTTTCTACTAATCCTAAATAATATACATAAATAATATTGGACTAAAATTACAATAATTTTTCATTCTTTTTGATACACATAATTAAAAATCAAACACTATAAAAATTACTCTACCCCAATAATATCCAAATGTGAAAAAATTAAAAAAAAAATTAACTTAGTGTGTGTATAATTATAATGACTTGTGTTATTTCACTTTTAAGTTACCGGAAATGAACTCGTCGGAGGTCGTAGAGGTCGGAAGTGGTGAAGATGAACTCGTCGGAATTAATTGGGATGAACTTGCCAAATGTTAAAAATATAATTAAAGGATGTGCTAATATAAAGGATGTATATATATTGTTTGAAATGTATGAAACATGTGTTAGTATTTATGTATATAAATTGATATGTATGTTTGTTAGAGAAGAAGAATGGAGTAGGAGAATATGTATGTTTGTTAGAGAAGAAGAATGGAGTAGGAGTATAGAAGAATGTTTATGAGAGAATATGAATGGATGAAAAATATAAAAGAGAAGAAGATGATTGTAATTGAATTAATGGTTAGGATGAAATATTTTAGGAAAGAAATGAATGGTCTAGATTGAGTATAAAAGAGCAATCCATGTGCTTGTTTTTCAGCCACTACAAGCGTGACACGTGGCATGAATAAATTGGCTTATTCTGAAACAGAACACGGGTAAATTCGACTGATATCAGTTGAATTTAGCTAAATTCGACCGAAACCTAAGTCGGTCGAATTTAGCTAAATTCGACCGAAACTTGAGTTGGTCGAATTTAGCTAAATTCGACCGATATCAGTCGAACCAAAGCTTAAATTCAACCAACTAGGGTTTGTGGTCGAATTTAGTGTAGGTGACATATATATTTGTTAAAATGTTTAAGATATTAATATTTAAATTAATTAATTTTTTGCACACACTATATTGTTTTGATAATCTTCACATCCGTACGGTTGGATTAATCAAAATAATTTTTAAATAAAATAAAAACTCTAACCCTAGCCCAACCCCTAAATCTAAACCCTAAACCCCTCATATTCTACTCAACTATGACGATGTATAGAGCTATGAAGAATTTTTTTTTCTACCGACTATTATTTATTCAAATTTATTTTATTGAATGTAGTATGTCGTCAAAATACTTTCATATTTTTTTTGTATTTTTTAACAACAATTAAATATTTTATTTAATTTTTCTAAAAATATCAAAAAATGAAAGTTCAACATTTTCTAATCATATAAAATTTTTTTGTAAAATTTTTGTACTAACTAAATTTTTACATGTAGTGAATGGTATCCTTGTTTTTTTATTTATTTTTCATGATGTGTACAAACATTTATAAAATTAATAACATATTTAAAAAATTCTGAAAAAAATAAATTCAACTGAATTCGGTCACATTTATTAAATTCGACTAAATTCGGTTGAAAATATATTTGAATAGTTTGGGGAATTTTGGGTGGGAAATTTCCCACTTTTTACCGAAATTCAAAAAATATAGGCGGCAAAATTACCGCCAAGCTTAATTTTAAATTCGACCGAATTTGGTCGAATTTAGTTTTCAAAATTTGAAATTTTGGCGTGACTTTTCCCTCCTTTTTTGGGGGGATTTTATTTTCGACTAGACAAAAAAATCGGTCGAATTTAGGATTAAATTCGACCGATAAGAAAAATCAGTCGAATTTAGTAGTAAATTCGACCGACCAAATTCGACCATTTTTATTTTCTACCAGAAACGGTCGAATTTAGCCGCAGTCCATAAATTCGACCACAAACGGTTGAATTTAGCCGCGATCGAATTTGGGAGGTCGAAATTGCCCATAATTTCTTGTAGTGTTTTGTGTTTTGTATATATACGTGTATGATAAATTTGTATCCTATTCATTAAAAATTCGTCACTAAATATGGGATCAACCGTATGATGTACTTTTTATGCCATGTCCATGTACATTAAATTAAAATAATAAAAATTATTTAATTAAAGTAAATATTAAGAAAAAATTGTTATGTCAAAATTTACGAAGTATAAACTAAATATTTACATTTATATACAATCCTATGTAAAAATTGAGAATATATATTATTATATATATATATATATATATATAAATCTTTACATACTTAAAAAAGTATATAGTTGCTTATAAATATATTTATTTCTCGTGTACCCAAAGAGAAAATGCATATTCGATATTAAATTTATCTTAAATTTTCATGTTTCGTATTTTGAAAATTAAAATTCAAACATTAAATATTCGTGTCATTTTCGTGTTGTGTTAGCTTGTATCAAATTAACGAGTTTACTTTTGAGAATGCAAAAGAAAAAGATTTCGATCAGGATTTTATTCAAAATTCATAAAATTTATATTAGACATTTTATAAATTAATATAATGATCTAATACATTTTCAAAAAATTTATTAGCAAATATGGATATTTTATAGATTTAGACGTTTAGTTCAAAATTTTGAGAAAAACTCAAATATCCTAATTAAAACTAAGATTGTTCATATTACGAATCCGTCCCTCCAATTTTAGTTGATACAACTGAAAGTTCTGAACATTGGACTACAACCGAAATTAATTATGTGAAAGTCAATTGTGATGTTGCTGGTTATGAATGGTGAAGGTTGGATGAAGTCATTATAATCTTTTCTAGTTCAAAGAATTTTTATATTATTTATGTTAAGCGATCTGTAAACAAAACGACTAATTGTTTTACTCGTTTATTTGTTTTTCAACCTATTACATAGTCGATTATGAATTTATCTCGGACGAGTTATTTTCAAGTTAATGAAATATACTTTAAATTTATCAAAAAAAATTGAGATTTTTTCAATATCACACAAAAACCGATCCTCTACCAAAAATATAAAATTTGTTGAGGCCTGAACTTACCTCAGATCAAATTTGTTGAGATTGTATTAAGAATCAAATGAAAAAAATGACATAAATACCACTTTGTTAGATTAAGTGACAATAATACAATTTTTAAATTTTTTGGTCAAAAATACCATTTTATTACGCATTTCCAAAATGCGTAACCCTTTTTTCAGTGTTTTTTTTTTAATTTTTTTTTTTGCAATTTTTTCCAAAAAAACACGTGTTACCCATTTCTCAAATGCGTAATAATATTACCCATTTTCTAAATACGTAATAGATCGATATTTTTGACAAACATATACGAAAATGAATATTCTTGCCACCAATTTTTAAAAAAATGGTATTTTTGACCCTCACCCAAATCAAATCAACAAAATTTTGGAATTTGAATTTCTGTACCTCCACCCAATTTCTATTCGTTATATAATTTTCGAAACCATCCACGTAGGCGGTTGCAGAAACAAAAAACATGACATTCATGATTTGACACATCCACAGACTAACAGAACTTCTCTCCTACACTAACAGAACTCCCCTAGGCTCTGAAAACCAAACTCAAACTCAAACTCAAACTCCCCTGTTTCTCAAAATCTCCAATGTCTTTAAAATCCTGGAAAGAAACACTGAAACCCTGCACCACCACCACCACCACCACCACCACCACCAATCCTACATCAACTTCATCTTCTATTTCATCTTCAATTCATGGTCAAATTGAAACAAACATAAACCGTAGAATACCCCTAAAAACTTCTCTTTATAAGCAAATCTTGCGCCTTGAAGACCCATTGGACTATTTGCCCCAATTCAACCAAGAAAGTGAAGCCCATGATGTTAAAGATGAAAAAGAACCAGATGGGTCATTGTTGAGCGGGTCAAAATTGGATCTTTTGCACTTTGATCATACGGGTCCTTATGACCCACTTGTACTTAATGAATCTCCACTTGTTCAGGTTCGTTTTAATTTATCCACTTCTTATATTATTATTATTGTTATCATAAGTTTTTATACTTTGTACTCTATTTCTGTAATTAATTAATAGAGAAAGTAGAGTTAATTGCATGCCGCATCTCTTAGAGCATATGCACCCATAAAGTCCATTGATTCATCAATTCATGGATTGAATTGATGGAGTTGATTACTATTTATGATGAATTAACTTTTTTTGTTACTTTTTATGCACCCATACAACTCCATCAATTCATCGGTTACTATTCATCAAATAAATAATTATATTTTATATCATAAATTTTTATTCATCTCTATTATTTAATGGTCCCACAAATAAGATCCAATGATAAATTGTCGGATAATTTTAGATTTTTGATAAGATTGTGGATAAATTGAGAAACTAGTAGGTTTTTGAGAAACTAGTAGGTTTTTGAGAAACTAGTAGGTTTTTGGAAGAACTAGTAGGTTTTTGGGACAACTAGTAGGATTTTAGAGAAACTAGTAGGTTTTTGGACAACTAGTAGGGTTTTAGGGATTCTAGTAGGTTTTTGAGAAACTAGTAGGTTTTTGAGAAACTAGTAGGTTTTTGAGAAACTAGTAGGTTTTTGGAAGAACTAGTAGGATTTTAGAGAAACAAGTAGGTTTTTGGACAACTAGTAGGGTTTTAGGGATTCTAGTAGGTTTTTGGACACTAGTAGGGTTTTAGGGGGTTTTTGGGACAACTAGTAGGATTTTAAAGAAACAGACTTGAATGAAATACAGAACAGAACACGTGATTTTGGAAGAATGAAACACAATGCTTGACACTACGAAAAAATTTGTGTTACAAATGAAAATTGAGAGCTGCTATTTATAGGCCAAAAAATCTGATCGTTGCTGCTTAAATTATAGCTGTTGGAGAATATATAGTCGTTGTGCAAGCAGAAAAAGTAAAGAAAAGTGATTTATTTCATGGATCCATGAATTGATGGCCATGACCAAGTCCATGGAAAATCAATGGACCAACTGATGAATTGAAGGAGGTGAATAAATTGATGGAGTGAAAAAAAGAGGGGTGCATACTACTTTATCACAACATGGAAAAAGCCCATGAATCAACTCTTTTAATACACCCGGTGCATATGCTCTTAGGAACAATAGATATGGGGAAATGTTATTTCCAAAGCTATTTTTTAATTTCTGCATTCACAATTTGTAGCATATTCTAGTATAATAATCTACAAATAGCTCTGGAAATAAAAAACGCTCTACCCTGGAAATAACATTTTCCTAGATATGTTAATAAGACGTTGTAACTAAGTAATACAGTACTATATATTAAGTGATTAATTCCATAAGGTCTAATATCTTAGGGAAAAAATTGAAATTGAAGTATTGAACCTTGTAGTTAAATGCACTTATCGTTGTTGTTCTTAATAATATTAGTGGTGCTATTGTTTTCAAAATGTAGCAGTAAAGATGTTTTGATATGTAAAACTCAAATTTACAATCCTGACAAGTAATAGGTTTATGATCTAATCATTGCAGGTCCCTGCTTCTATAAATTGCAGGCTTCTGGAACACCAGAGAGTAGGTGTAAAATTTTTGTATAACTTGTACAAAAACAACCATGGAGGTGTTCTCGGAGATGACATGTGAGTAATACTTCTTTAAATCCATTATATGGTCAATATGTTTCTTTTGCTTTCATAGACCGAGTAGTATCTTCCCTCTTGTTCCAGATGCCACTGGATTGTTTGTTGTGGAATGAGATCCTCTAATGCTACTAGTCTTCTCCATGTATTGACAATAATCTATGTGCAAGTTTGACGTCAAATTCTTTTGGATTCTGCATGTTCTTGCTCTTGATTACTATTTAGTTGTACGTCTAACCTTGTGTTGAAGTATAATGTTTGTGGCTACAGCATAGTTACATATGTATTAGGATAAATTAGACTGTTTTTCCATATTTACAGCTGAGTAACAGTTTGTTTACATGGTAATTACAGATAGTTTTTTCATTGTGTGTATAGTGTAATGTATAATGATCACCAAAATATATGTACTAGCTACTGAAGTAGTCAAATTTTAGAACTTTGGTTAGATTAGAAACTTGCTGCTAGATACTTGGTATTTAGAATTTGTAGAATAAGGTGCTGGACATATTAAAGCCACTCATGTGGAATGTGAAATCGGGAGTCCGTGGTAATTGAATTTTTCTATTTGCTTTCCCCAACTTGTGTTCACCTTTGTTTGTGTGTCCCTATGTGTGCCATAGGGTATTATTCAACTTGCCATCATCTTTTATAGCAAAACGAAAACAAATTATGTTGTTGTCTTGGAACAGGGGATTAGGAAAGACTATACAAACAATAGCATTTCTGGCAGCCGTCTTCGTAAAGGATGTTAGTTCTGGCTGCTCAAGACCATTAAATGGAGAGCAGGCAGACAAGGAGCGACCAGTACTAATAATTTGCCCTTCATCTGTTATACAAAACTGGGAGAATGAATTTTCAAAGTGGGCAAGCTTTGATGTTTCAATTTATCATGGTGCTAATCGTGATTTAATTATGGAGAGATTAGAAGCACACGGGGTTGAGATACTTATTACAAGTTTTGACACCTTCAGGATTCATGGCAACGTTTTGTCAGGGATCCCATGGGAGATTGTGATTGTTGACGAGGCACATCGACTCAAAAATGAAAAATCTAAACTCTATCAAGCATGTTTAGCCATTGAAACAAGAAAACGTTATGGTCTTACAGGAACTATAATGCAGAACAACCTTATGGAACTCTTCAATCTACTTGACTGGGTAGTACCTGAATGCTTAGGAACACGTGAACATTTTCGAGAGTTCTATGTCGATCCCCTCAAGCATGGGCAGAGGTCAAGTGCTCCTGACAGATTTGTGAGGATTGCTGATGCACGAAAACAACATTTAGTACATGTCCTTCGTAGGTACTTATTGAGAAGGACAAAGGAGGAGACTATTGGGCATCTTATGATGGGTAAAGAAGATAACGTTGTATTTTGCGCCATGAGTGAGGTGCAAAAACGTGTTTATCAGAGGATGTTACAAATACCGGAAATCCAGTGCCTTGTCAATAAGGACCTCCCATGTAGTTGTGGTAGCCCTCTTAAGCAGGTTGAGTGTTGCAAAAGAACTGTTCCAAATGGTATCATATGGTCTTACCTTCACAGAGACAATCCAGATGGTTGCGACTCGTGCCCCTATTGCGTTGTTCTTCCTTGTCTCGTCAAGCTTCAGCAGGTGCTAAACTGTTGGTTGCAAATAGTTTGTTATTGCGTCTTC
The DNA here is from genome assembly GCA_030848705.1 of Heracleum sosnowskyi. Lineage (NCBI taxonomy): Eukaryota > Viridiplantae > Streptophyta > Magnoliopsida > Apiales > Apiaceae > Heracleum > Heracleum sosnowskyi. The sequence continues at coordinate 15,075,677 of CM061236.1, forward strand.
TTATTTCTTTTTTCTTTATGAACGATCAAGACTGGAATTGTGATAGCCTTTATTGCTTGCTAGGCTGCTCAACTATGTCCGTAAAAAAAAAATGTGCTAATCGAAAAAAAAAATTAACTGAATTCTTCCTGTTAACTGTACATGATCTTGTTTCTGTTAAATAACTATATGTTCAGTTTGGATTTTATACTTTTTTTAACTGTTGAGATTTAATCGACAGATAAGCAATCACTTGGAGCTTATTAAACCCAATCCCAGAGATGATCTTGAAAAACAAAAGAAAGATGCAGAGTTTGCTTCTATGGTTTTTGGCCCTGATCTTGATTTAGTGGGAGGGAACACCCAAAATGAGAGTTTTATGGGTTTGAGTGAAGTAAAACATTGCGGGAAAATGAGAGCTTTGGAAAAATTGATACTCTCTTGGATATCACAGGGTGATAAGATTCTTCTATTCAGTTACTCTGTCAGGTAACGTACCAACATGTTACTCTTACTCCCCCCCATATTTATGATCATGCTTGGTTGCTGTGCTGTTTACAATTATATAGATTAAAATAATAACAATATGAATCAGCAGTCTATATCTCTTCTTCTTCAATGACTTTGAAGTATAAAGTAGTAAATTCATAAAAAAAAATGTTATGTTTTTTTTTAATTAAGTTTTTCACACTACTTGCAAGATGCACCTCACCTTCCTCCATCATCCACATAAAAAAATTATAAAATTATATTACTTATTATCTAGAAAGCATGAAAAATTATTATTTAAAATAAAAATAAGCGAGCTGAGACATGGGTAAGTTTTAAGGATCTTTTTTAAATATTATTTTATTTTTGCTAAGTTCTTTACGGAGAACTGTGTTCTCTACTTCTCTTAGTTCTGTAAGCAAAGGAAAGCTTTTGGTTTGGAAACTGCATCTTCTCCGATCCAGCAAATTGTTTAAGGAGTTGTGTTTAAAAAGTGGTGATGAGTATGTTGTACTTATGGACGTGTCCAATCACTCATTTAAATAGAGAAGTAGATACGAGATAAATGCTTGGAATTTTTCTTCTGTTACTCTCTCCTCAGCCCTATAGGTCTGAATGTTGTCCCATCTGTAATGGGTTACAGAAAGTGTTTAATTGAAAATACACTGTAGAATGATTACTAATTTCGTACTTAGTTTTAGCCATTGTATTCTTATTAAGTAGAAGTAAGCCCAGGAGTTTCGACGAGTTTATCTCAAATTTTTCAACTATAAAAGAAGTTGAATAGGCTGCTTGTTCAATAGGCGTACTCAACACTTTAGTCTACTTAAATTAGATAGGATAACTAAAAACGTTCTTCTTGCCTTTAATTTCCAATCCACATTGTCTGGCAATATGGCTAATATATATTTTAATTTATGCCTACATTTTTTCTGGTCCTGATCAGTTACTTATTGCAGAATGCTAGACATTCTTGAAAAGCTTCTCATACGCAAAGGTTACAGCTTTTCAAGACTTGATGGTTCCACACCCACTGGCTTGCGACAATCTCTTGTTGACGACTTTAACTCAAGTCCAAGCAAACAGGTAAACTTGCAATATATGATTGATATTTTTTTACACTTGAGATTCGCTAAAATGTTAGTAACTTGCCATGTCAGGTATTTCTTATATCCACTCGTGCTGGTGGGCTTGGACTGAATCTTGTCAGTGCAAATCGGGTGGTCATATTTGATCCAAATTGGAATCCTGCCCAGGACTTGCAAGCCCAAGACAGATCATTTCGTTTTGGACAGAAGCGCCATGTTATTGTGTTCCGTCTTCTTTCAGCTGGTTCACTTGAAGAACTTGTTTATTCTCGGCAAGTTTATAAACAGCAGTTATCAAATATTGCTGTTTCTGGGAAAATGGAAAAGAGATATTTTGAAGGTGTCCAGGTAAGGAATAATTTCACCTGGTTTACATTTTCTCTTGGATAAAATGAGTTGTCCTTTCACACCAGCTGCTTCTTTGCAGGACTGCAAGAATTTTCAGGGTGAACTTTTTGGAATCTGCAATTTATTCCGTGACCTGTCAGACAAGCTGTTTACCAGTGAGATTATTGAACTACATGAAAAACAGGGTCAACAACAAGAACATCATAATGAAAAACAGGATACGACGGATCTTTTAACATGTTTTATTCCCTGTCTAGAGACTGGTGAAACATCTTCATCAGTAACCAGTAACCCTAGTGACCTGGATAAGGATAAATTGCCAAAGCTTTTGCCTGATGACCTTGGTGAGTTTGTTCACCCTTTTATTCTTATATTATATGTACCTTACCTTCCATTTTTATATTATATGTACCTTCGTAAATGCAAATGTGTTTTACATATGGGTCTGTTTAATGGTGGTAAATTGTTGGTTTATTACCAGAGCAGGGAGTGATTTTTTCTCATTTTTAGTTAACCTTCATACATTTGGTTAAGAACTCTATAATAAACGGTCAAGGTGGTGATATATGATAGCCATGTGAAAGATACTTCCTGATGCAACTGGTTAGCTAATATAGAACCTCATAAAATGTTAATAAGGAAAAAGAGAAAATATTAAAGTTATGGTATAAAAACTTTTAAATACTCATTCAGATTCCACGCTTATGAAATCAGGTATTGTATATGCTCATCGCAATGAGCACGTTGTCAACTATGGATCTGGCGAACAAGACAAGGAAGAACCCAGTGTCGCGCAAGATGACCAACTAAGAGAGTCATACATCCCCTGCAGTCGGAAACAGAAACAAGATAAAGCTAGTAAAAGAGAAAACATGCCTGCCAAAGTGCGGAAAAAGAGCCAGTATAGCCTCCTTGCTAAGTTTATGGGTATGAAAGAAGTTGAATTTAGCAAGTGGTTACTATCTGCTGATCCTGCAGAAAGGGAGAAGGTGCTTCGCGACTACAAGCAACAAAGGAAAAAACAATGCACGATGATTAACAGGTCTTCTCCCACATTGGGTAAATAGATCAAATGTTAATAGATAATCATAATATATAGTGTTTGTACATAGAGGTGCATATTTTTTAGTGTTTAAATAGGTAATGTGTGCATTTTTTTTAGTCGAAGATTGTAATATATGTGTGGAATGGAAAAATGTGGGTAATGAGGCATCTCTCGACTTGTAATGATAATGCTATCTCCTTTGAGCAACTTCTCTAGTAAGGATGAAATATGTAAAGAGAAAGCATAAAAGAAAGCAGTTGCCAAGATGTTTCGAACTCGCCACAATGGACAAGGATTAATGATCTCCTTATACCTCTGGGAACCAAACGATATCGATGCTGCCTTGGTTGAATCTTGGAACTTGAATTTATCTTCCAGGTAACAATTGCAGAGCGTGTCAAAACCTTTCTCCTAATTACTCACCCTCACAATTACAACCTTTTGTGGAGGGAGGATTTAAGTAGAAACCGGACACCTTATTGCCAAAAGCGGAAGTAAATCGGGGAAAGAATGTTCAAGTCAGACCACCACAAACTACTACACTTTGTCGATTGATGGCTTCTTTCCACCGCTCTCTAACTGCACAAGAAAACAAGCATACACAAGGCTCTTTAGGAATTCAATCAGGACTACTTGTAAAGTTGTAAAGTTGTGTTGTGCACCATTTAGTTTCCTCAAAGGAACGACTACTTGCAATAAACTCTATGACTTTTTGTTCTAAAGTTAAGTATGTTTCTATGATTTGTACATGATTTATGAAATAATTGTGACATAACGAATATGTTTTTTCTTCATCTTCATGATTTTTTTTGGATACTCAAAATTTTGAATTTCATTTTAATCGGTGATTTGTAGGTTCTGAAAGCATTGACAAAGTTGGTATCTTCTCGTTCTGAATCTGACCTTACATGGGTTGGCACATCGAAGTTTGTTTTATGTGTTTTGATATCTTCTAGGTCTTTAATTCAACAAAATCCTCATTTGATTCCATTGTATGCCGAGTTTGCTTTAGCAATTTCTATTCACTTTGACCCTTACCAATGATTGTTAATTTCTATTTCTAAACTTAATTTACAAGTTTTTTTTATTTATAAGATAGAAAAATGTAATATTTATATCTATACTTAATTAACAACTCATGTTTTTTTTTTCTCAAAAAAAAAAAAACAACTCATATTTTTTGGTTGTACTACCGTTACAATATGTATCACTTTGCTTTGTAACACAGGTTTTCTATAAATTATTGAATGTTATGTTGATCTGCAAAATATTGTGTTTTTAAGGATAAAACTAGTTTACTAACTCGCGTTTCGCAGCGGTTTTATAATAAATATCTCTAAATTTTCTCAAAAATATTCTACAAAATACGTTTTTAAATAAAATAATATTTCTAATATAAAATTAAGTTTTATTTTGAATTATATATATATATATATATATATATATATATATATTAAGTTCTAGATCGTTCAATCAAAAACTATAATTATACCTTCAGAGCTATTAAAATCTTCACTACCTCCAAATCTACTCATATTAAGAAAAAAATCAAAAAATATGAACAAACATTTTTTTTGTTACTGGGAGTTTTTTTTATTAATAATCATCACTTTTTGTCAAAACAAATAACAACAAAAACAACAATAACCTCTTCCTTTAAAAAAAATAAAAAAATTTATGACATCTTCTCAATGTTTCTTATTCTTGTAGGACTTTTTTTTATAGACGCACCGACTTATTGAATTTTATTAAAAATCCACACACTAAATAAACTCTTCAGTCGAATAAATCTTAACATGATATTTTCGAAATACATACATTATAAATTTCTTAATATACAATTTTTATCTTTGAATTTTCGTGTATGAATTACAGAAAATATTTTACTAAAAGATATAATCTTTTCTCATAAAAATTAGAGCAATAACTATATAAACGTTAAAAAATAATGATAAAATTTGTTTTTGAAGACGTGATGAATTCTCCACTTTCGAGTTATCTTGTATACATGTGTATCAACTTTTAACTATAAATTCAAAAATAATAACGTACACACATAAACATATAAATCAACTGAATGTACATGAAAATCACATTGCTCACCTTGCTCGGCCTATTATTTTAACTGATTAATCGATGAATTCCCCTCCTTATTAATCCATGTCTTAACTCAATCAACACTAATAGCAAATAACTTGTCTTGTCAAAGATTTTAATATGATCTGCATTAGATACAAAAAAACGTAATAAGATAAATAACATAAAGGAAAAAGTCTCATACTCATGTACTTATATACACATTTTAACATGGACAAACAAAAAAGTAAAGAAGAACAATGTTGACAACAAAAAGTGCAGTAGACAATTAACAAAGTTTAGGTGTATATTTATACTATTAATTAGCTGTTTGTATGAAAGTATTAAATGTAATAAATTATTTACCAAGTAATTACTTAATTTCTTATGCAAGACCGATCTAATTTCTTAACTTCTTATTTACCAACATGTTCTTGTATTTTCTATTATATTACATTAAAAAAGAAAGTTTAGGAGAACAGAATGTTAAGATGTTAATTTCATTTGAAAAGAAATATTATGAGAATATCTAGATAATAATAAATGGAAGTTCAAAATAATGTAAAATAATACACTTTTTTTTTTAATTTAGATATTTGAAGGCAAGAATATTATAATTGAATAATTAGTTTCCTCCATTAGTAAAGATATATTGTATATTTATTTTCTCCATTAGTAGAGATTTTAAATGCAAGAATATTATATTTACTTTCCTCCATTAGTAGAGATTTTAAATGCAAGAATATTGAAATTGTATATTTAGTTTCCTCAATTAGTAAATATTTAAAAGGCAATTGAGATTTTTTCTAATCTTTGGTATTAATTACTTAATTTCTTATGCAAGCCCGATTTAATTTCTTAACTTCTTATTTACCAAAGCGTTCATGTATTTTCTATTATATCACATAAAAAAATAAGAAAGATTAGAAGAAGAGAATGTTAAGATGTTAATTTCATTTGAAAAGAAATATTATGAGAATATTTAGATAATAATAGAGGAAAGTTTAAAATAATGTAAGGTAATACACTTTTTGTTAGGTCCTGATATGTTTGTAGAACGGGGTTGAATACAAACGATACCGTTTAATCGAATTTGTCCTTTTAAAGATTTAACAATTTAGAACAAATTAATGCGGAATAAAACTGAAACAATATTCAAGTTAAATATAAATTATATTAAACTTGATGAATGTTACAATTTGATCACTGATTACAAAGGTTCTTGATAAAACAAATCTAGAATAAATTCGACATGAATTTATCTATTTTTGTAATAAAAAGGATCGAATACTAAAAAGTAGTTCGATATAAAATCTAGGGATTATGATCCGCTAGAAAGTCAAAGCAGTACAAGAGATACAATTCTTATGAATTAAATGTTGAAGAACAATCAAGAATTAATACTCCTGTAGAATTTGAAGCTTGACAGTTGAAGAGAATTGAAGACAGAGCTTTTAATAGAATGTGGTTTTCTTTTGTCTTCTGTTGAATGTAATGTAATGTGTTGCCTTCGACTTGTCTTCTTTTTCTTTATAGACACAGACTTTTCTTTTTAATCAACCCACGTGCAAACATTTGACATAACACAATTTGCACTAGGAAGACTTAGAGGAAAACAATGCTTTTGGCCTTGGAAGACTCTCGGGAAGACAACCTTTATAAAGGGAAGACAATCGAGAAGACAATGGTTTGGCCTAGGAAGACTTTCGGGAAGACTCACTTGTGAGTCTTCCTAGTTCAATAAACTAAGTCTTCCTAGTTCAAACCTAAGTCTTCCTAGTTCATTTTTTTCTAATTTAAATAATTAACTAAATAAATTATGTATTAAATTATTTTTTTACAGAATTAATTTAATAAATAATTTACTTAATAGTATTAATTATTTATAAGAGAATAAATAGAATTAGTTGACTTCTAAATTAATTCCTGAATCACTTAAAACTTAGATAAAGAATAAACATATTAGTACGTTGACACTCAATACACGGTCTGGTTCATGAGTGACTAACGACAATGTCTGTTCTTTATCTGTTTGACTTTAAGCAGTGATTCACTTCCTTCTCATTCAAGAACTCTGTAACCAGTATCTTTTGTTGTCATCACTGAAATCTCTGTCACTTTAATAAATCCACTAAGCTTGAATACTTCACTAAGGCTTGATCAATAAATTGAACTTCTTTCAATGTAGAATCACTTCAAGTTTGTAGATGACTTTAATCTTCATTCTTTGACAGATTTAATATTCTGTGATTCCTGTGACATCTGATCTAATATTTACTTATTACATTCTTGTTTAAGTTGAGTAGAATCCTCGAATTACAAATAGGTTATTTCATATGCCTTTCAATCTCCCCCTATTTGTTTGTTAGAGAATAACAACCAAATACCTAGAGGATCACTCAACTAAAACCAAGAAAAAGATAGGACTCTTAAGCCTAAGTAAATACTAGAAAGTTCTGGATCAAATATGACATTTCCAGATTTCACCAGTAAAGATAAATGCAAGACAGGTGTTCCTCTAGACTAAACATATGATAACATTTAACCTGTCTTGATTTACCTAAGCTCTATACATATAACAGTTACAAAACAGAGCTAATTACCTTTACTCCCCTGAAACTCCTCATGTTCCTTTTATATCTTTTTCAGCTCCCTCTTCCTAGCTTCTCCAAATTTCTCCCCCTTAGTTGAGGAATTCTCTACAGATTTAACTTTATGAGTCTCTGAAGCTAGTAGGAGTTGAGATAGTTGATGGAGTTGATCTTGGGAAGTAAATTTGTCTTCAAGATTTCCTTGAGCAGTCCCAGCTGATTGTTGACAGAGGTGGAAGAAGAAGACCGTTCAACCACTTGTGCTTGCAAAAGTTCTTTATCAGCCTGGGTTTTGAATAGATGTTCCTGTAGATCAGCTATGTGAGCTAACTACATTGAAGTGTATGTGTCTGTGTGTGCACTTTCTTGAATTTCTCTTGTAAGTGTATCACTCATCTCACGTGCATGTGTTTCACTTAGTGTTTGACTCTTATCACTCAACATTAGCTGTCTGTTTGCTCCTTTTTGATCAGTACCTGCATCGAAATTCACCCTAGCCTCTTCAAGAGAGGTCAGTGGTGGTGCAATGGGAGTTCGCAAATCCCGATCCTCAATCATGTCTATCAAATCACTTGGATTTGAAATCTGAATTGCTTCAGTGATAGACTGACCAAGTTGCCTTCCACTTTCTCCAGATAAATCTGCGAGTGGAAAATCCCTTTGGGAGCCAGAGATGTTTCCTCTGGGAGGGGAGAAAATGATTCTATTTGATTTGGCAAAAAATCAAATTTTCCCTCAGATGCCTATGAAGACACTTCTACCGTAACAATGGTAGGCACTGTAACCAGTTGCAGGTGCTCTGCTTTCACTGTGTCCTGAGTTTCATCTAATGGAATTGTCTTCTCTCATTGTGAGTAATGAGAGTGTGCTTGACTCAGTACAAAGTGCCATGGCCCTATGGCAAATTTCAATAGATTCATCATGTTGAGAGAATGTCTCTAGAAACAGTTCATTGGCCATTTCAAAGTCCATATCCTATTGAGAGGATACAGATGGGCTGACAGATACCTCAGTATATATTGAATTTATTTAGAGGAGGCAGAGCTGTGGGATCACTCACTGTTTCAATCAAAATACTTCTTTGTTTAACATTTGATTTCTGTTTAGGCTGAGAGGTCAAGTAATTAAGTTGTAGACTCATTGTTTGGCTCTGAGACCTGGGATAGAGATTGTGGATCTACAATCCCTTGGTCAGCCCTAACAACCACTTGGGTTCAGCAACAGTAAAAGAAGTGGATTGAGAGATAGAAAGTAATACCTGAATTGGATTTGGCACTGAAGTTCCAGCTAAGAAAGAGCTAGATCAGAAATAATATATACAATATATTTACAAAAACAACTAAGACAAATAGAAAATAAAAGATAATAAATAATATAAATAAAATAATATAAAATAATATATACAAACTAAAATAATATATACATAAAAAAAACTATTAGTAGAAAACTAAAGAAAGAAAATGAATTAAAATAAAATGCAGAAAATATTTACATGAAATTATTTACATGACTAGAAAAATTCACAGAAAATTCCATAAATCCTAGAAAAATATGCATAAAAATATAGAAGTGCATAAAAATAATATAAACTTGCAGAAATATTTAAACAACAATATTTACAATCTGAAAAACATCTAAATAATTCTAAATAAATACATTTTCAATAAAAATACATTTCTCCACTTAAAAAATATGAGAAAAATATTTTTAGAGAAAATATATTATTCAGAAATATTTAAATCAACAAGCATGCAATTTCAAACAAGAATTGGCAGTAATATCACTTAACAACCACAAGAGAAAGATGATTTTTAGAAAAGAACAAACATGACAGAGACATTATCAATCACTAAGACTGTTCAACATACCCAACTTACTAACTAACTTAGTAAATGTGGATTCGTCAAGAGACTTAGTGAATATATCTGCAGTTTGTTCTTCTGTGGGTACAAAATGTAACTCCACAGTTCCATTCATGACATGCTCTCTGATAAAGTGATACCTGATATCAATGTGCTTCGTTCTCGAGTGCTGCACAGGGTTGTTGGAGATTGCTATGGCACTTGTATTATCACATAAAATAGGGATTTTGTTTAATACAAAGCCATAGTCCTTCAATTGATTCCTTATCCATAGGATCTGAGCACAACAACTTCCAGCATCAATATATTCAGCTTCTGCTGTTGAATTGGAAACTGTTTGTTGTTTCTTGCTATACCAGGAAATCAACCTACCTCCTAGGAATTGACAACTCCCAGAGGTACTCTTTCTATCAACAACACTACCTGCATAGTCAGAATCTGTATATCCAATAAGATTAAAATCAGAATCTTTAGGGTACCAGATACCTAAATTAGGTGTACCCTTAAGATATCTCAAGATTCTTTTCACAGCAACGAGATGAACATCTCTAGGGTCCGCTTGGAACCTTGCACACAAGCATGTAGCATACATAATATCTGGTCTACTTGCAGTAAGATAGAGTAAGGAGCCTATCATACCTCTGTAGCTTGTAACATCTACCTTGATAGAATTGTCAGAAGCTCCAAGTTTGATAGCTGTTGAAGATGGAGTCCTTGCTGATGCTGAATCCTCCATGTGATACTTCTTGAGGAGTTATTTAAGATACTTGGATTGACAAATAAATATACCATTTGACCTTTGACTTACTTGCAATCCAAGAAAGAACTTCAGCTCACCCATCATACTCATTTCAAACTTACTCTGCATTAGCTCAGCAAATCTCTTACAAAGATCATCATTAGTAGACCCAAATATGATGTCATCCACATAGACTTGGACTAATATCATATCACTTTTGTGTTTCTTTGAAAAAAGATTTTTGTCTATGATACCTCTAACAAAACCATTTTCTAAAAGAAAACCAGAGAGTGTCATACCATTTTCTTGGGGCTTGTTTGAGACCATAGATAGCCTTGAAGAGAAAGTACACAAAGTCCAGCAGCTCCTGATTTTCAAAGCCAGAGGGCTGTTCCACATACACTTCTTCATCCAGCTCACCATTCAGGAATGCACTCTTAACATCCATTTGATAGACTTTAAAATTGGAGTAAGCAGCAAATGCTAAGAACATCCTGATGGCCTCAAGTCTAGCCACTGGTGCATAGGTTTCATCATAATCAATGCCTTCAGCTTGAGAATACCCTTGTGCAACCAGTCTTGCCTTATTCCTTGTAACAATGCCATCCTCATCTAGCTTGTTCCTGTATACCCATCTTGTACCAACTACTTTCTTGTTCTTTTGGCCTGGGTACCAGCTTCCAGACTTGCTGTTGTTCAAACTGATTGAGTTCATCTTGCATAGCAATCACCCAATCTGGATCAGTCAGTGCTTCCTCAGTTTTCTTTGGCTCCATTTCAGATAGAAATGCTGAATAATGACATTCATTCTGAGTTGCACTTCTAGTTTTAACTCCAACATCTGGATCACCAATGATCAGCTCAAAAGGATGAGCTCTATTCCATACAGTCTGTCTTGGAAGATTTGATCTTGATGATTCGCCTTGAAATTCACTTTGATGTTGTGAGTGACTAGATGATCCTCCATTTTCTCCCCCTGAGTTGTTGCTTGATTGCCTTGATGATTCTTCTCCAGTGTTGGTGGTATCTCCATTTTTACCAGTGTTTCCACCACCACCATGATCATTATCATCATTGTTATTATCATTACCAGCAATAACTTCAGGTGGGGCTTCATCATCTGATTCTGAGCCTGGCAAGTTATCAAACTTCAGCTTCTCAGATGAGTCTTCTTTTTGGATACTAGGGAGCTTAGTGTCATCAAAAGTAACATTGACACTTTCCTTTACTGTGTGACTGCCAACTAAGTAGACCCTGTAAGATCTTCTGGAATAACCAACAAAAATAGCTTCTTGTGCCTTGGCCTCAAACTTGCCACGTTTCACATTGTCATCTATAAGCACAAAGCATTTTGATCCAAATACATGAAAGTACTTGACAATTGGTTTCTTGTTGTTCATGATCTCATAATGAGTCTTCATTAAGTCCTTGTTGATTAAAGTTCGATTCTGAGTATAACAAGTTGTATTCGCTGCTTCAGTCCAAAAGTACGTTGGAAGTTTAGACTCACTTAACATAGTCCTTGCAGCTTCAATCAATGTACGATTCTTTCTTTCCACTACTCCATTTTGTTGAGGAGTTCTAGGGGCAGAATACTGTCTTGTTATTCCTTTATCAGCACAAAAGTCATTTAGGACTGCATTCTTGAATTCAGTACCATTATCTGACCTTATGGCTCTAACAGGGAATCTAGAATCAAGCTCAATCAACTTTATATGGTCAATCACCAGATGTGGGGTCTCATCCTTGGAATGTAGGAATAAAACCCATGTATATTTTGAAAAGTCATCAACAATCACAAGTGCATATTGTTTCTTTGACATGGACATCACATTAACTGGACCAAACAAATCCATGTGCAGTAGCTGAAGTGGTTCAGTTATTGATGATGTGTCAGTGCCCTTGTGATAAGCTTTCTTTGACTTTCCTTTCTGACATGCCTCACACAGTCCTTCCTGTGTAAATTCCATTTGAGGCAAACCTCTAACCAATTCCCTCTTGACTAAAGAGTTCATGGTTTTGAAGTTAAGGTGAGACATCTTCTTGTGCCATAGCCAACTTTCATCTGATGAAGCTTTAGCATAAAAACAATTAACTTCATCTTTGGATCTAGAGTGCAGATCAGCTATGAACAAGTCACCTTTCCTTACTCCTTGAAGAGCAGGCTTTCCATTCTTCTTGTGAAGGATCTGACACTTCTCTCTTTCAAAGGAAACAGCATATCCTCTGTCACAGAAATGACTGATGCTGAGAAGATTGAACCTCAGACCTTCCACAAATGATACATCTTCAATGATAACATTTCCAAACTTCAAACAGCCATATCCTTTCGTAATACCCTTGCTGTTATCTCCAAAGGTAACTACTGGGCCAGCTTTCACAACCAAATCTGATAGCAGGGCTCTATCTCCGGTCATATGCCTTGAACAGCCACCGTCAAGAATCCACATAACACGGTTTACCTGTTTAACTCCCTGCAATAACAAATTGATTAGTCCTTCCTCGGAACCCAAACCTGATTGGGTCCGGCATACTTAAAGAACTGGCATTTGTCAGGCAAAACAACCTTTTTAGCTACAACTACTTCAACCTCTTTCAAAAAAGAGCATTTCCATTTATAGCCAGCCTTAACACATTTCTGAGTAGGCTTAGGGATAAATGAATCCACTCTAGTCTTAGGAGGACTAGTAGTCTTAGCTCTAACATGCTTCTTTTTATTAACATGTTGACGTGGAGCAGTCTTATCATTAGATACATGCTTACTATTAAAATAAGCATACATAACATTGAAGGCACAAGACATGCAATTAATCACACCACATGCTTTATGAGAAGAATTAACAGCAGGTATGTTAGTTCTACAGTTGTTTTGATCCAACTTATGGATATCTGATTTAGCCTCTGTTGTTGAAACAACTTTGACTGGTTTATCAGACATACACTTGTTGGACTGTTCAACTTCAAAAGCAAGATCTTCTTCACGTATCTCCTCTGCAATGATGATAGAGTATTCATTCAGAGGATCTGCCTGGGACTCTCTAAAGAAAGGTTTATCAATACCCTTAAGCACATCAGGAATACCCCTTTCTTCAGGACTGACTCTATTAGGGGTATTTATGCTTAATTTACCAATAGACTCATTATAGTCATACCCTATTCCTACGGTCTGACCAATACTTTGTTTATTGATAATTTCTTTAGCAGTCTTACAAGAGCTGAAATAGGCATTAGCTTTGGTCTTAAGCTCACTAATCTGATCCTTGAGAATGGTTTCCAGTTGAATATAACATTTAACCCTATTCTCAAGAAATGCTATTTTCTCAGTAAGTTCATTCTGATTAACATGCACAAGTTTTAATTCTTTTATCTCATTTTCAAGAGTTGTGTTCAAAAGAATTATTCTATCATTTTCAGTGCGTGCACAAGAAATAGTACCACTAAGATGACGAATCATTTCAGTGTCAGTGAACTTTACCTCTGACATGTATGTAGATGAAGTGCTTGCCTCTTTATCCATTAAAGCAAGGTTCCCAATCTCACCTGCTTCTTCATCACTGTCAGTGTCATCCCAACTCTTTCCTTCAGCAACATAGGCTTTCCCAATCTTGTTCTTCTTGCTAGAATCAAATGTGTTCTTTGTCACTTGCTTTGGCTTTCTACATTCAGTAGCAAAGTGACCCAACTCATTGCAATTGTAGCATCTGATTGTACTTCGATCCACAGTTCCAGTTTTGTAGCCACCCCTTGTGCTACTTGAAGATGAAGATCCACCTCTCTGAAATCTGGGCCTGAACTTAAGATTGAGATTCCTTTTGAATCTGAACTTCCCAAACTTCCTGACTATCAAAGCCAAATCACCATCCTCCAGCTGATCAAGTTCCTCTAAAGAATAGAAGTCACCACCAGATTGATCAATGGATGTTAATCCATATTCAGCATTGTTGTTGGAGGAATTTCGTAACAACACAAATCGGAGGTTGCTGGAATAACGAATTATGAAAATAGGGGGATTTGAGATTTTTGGATGTTTGGGGGCTGGACTTGGGAGGTGTCTCGATTTGTCTCAGATATCGGATCCCTTTGCCAAGATGCCTGCGTACCAATTTATATTGGATCAAGCCCACGCAGTTCTATGCAATTGTGTTTATCCCTGAGAGACTTTAGGGATAAACTTTGTTAATGTGGTAAATTACCAATTTTATCTTGCATTATCTTGGCGTTGTGATATCTTCCTGATTTGAAGGATATCGTTTGGGGATATTTTCCGTTATTCGTTGATTGAGATTGATTCTTTCCTCGTTTCAGGGAGAGGATATTACTTAGTGTTCAAGTAATTAATTATTAATCTAAATTAATAATTATTAAACGGTGAAATTTGGGACTATGCCAAAATGTGGCATAACAACAAGCCCCCAGTTCTTCATTGTAGCTTGCTGCAGTGGAGAACTAAAAATCTTCAAGCTTCCAAATTTCTTCGATTGCTGAAAAAGCTAAAAATAAAAGGTCAGTAAATCATACAGAGCACTACAGTGCCCGTAATCCGTACGAGGATACAAGTAGGAGACAATGCGATAACCAAAATAGGATATATATTTTTGCCAAGGTTTCAAAAGTGCGAGTATAAGTAATATCTTTTTGAAATCCGTTGTGGTCTCATTGTCAAGTTAGGACCTTGGCGTTCTGTATATAGCCCGAATTGGCGTACACGCTTTTCAAGAGTCATTGTCCACATAAGGATGTGTATTCGTTCATCTGCGAGCCCCCGAGCCGAGGCTTTAATAAGTCATGCTTTCAGCCTATATCATGTATGGTCCCACACGTATTCCTACAATCTCGCGGCATATCCGCATTTATTCCCGTGATTGTAGTAATGTCTCGTGCCAACCAAGAAATATCCATTTATCAATGGGTCTTCAATAATGTAATTTTATCCCTGGACTCTCCTTTGAGAGTAGTAGGGTCTTCAATCCAGAGGGTCGCTGACTCCTTTCTATAAACATGTAGCAATGCGTGACTTATAGCTTGCCCAACCTGTCCTACTTGACAATTTAAGTTCACAAGTTTGAAATATTTTTGACATATATGTATTATCGCGACGATATATGAAAAATATTTTGAACACAATCAAAAAATAAAATAAATATGCCATCTAAGAATGTCGCGATATTTATTTTCTTAAAAAATAATGTCCTTTGTAAGAATTTTCTTCAAAAATTATGCATCTCGCATAAATATTTTTTCTTCGTAAATATGCAGCTCGTTCAATATTGTAAAATACCCACAGTTCTCCAAAATAAAAATATCGAACGATACTTTCTAAAATATATGTGCGAATCTCACAATAATTTTACTAACAGAATAAAATATTACTCGCACGAATTTTGAGTAATAAATATTTTTTTATAAAAAATATTTAAAAACATGATATTATGCATGTCTCATATAATATTTATAAAACATAAATATAATTGCAGAATATTTAAAATAAAAACCAAAAGACTTATCTTTCAATTTTTGTATATGGCCGGTTCGAGATTCCCCGTCAATTTTCTGGTTGCCCGCCTCTGTTGATTTTCTGGTCCATCATGTCACATGGGTCCCAGGATAAACTTATTCTTTTGTCATGTTTTTTTCTTGGTGTAGCCTCGTCAGTTTCTTTATGCCCTGCCACCACCTATTTTTTTTCCCGGTGATGCTTCCTCCTGTTGCCGCTGCCTTGCCACCGCCCAATTCTTTTCTCCGCAGTGGACGCTCCTAATTACTTGTGTCTGTATTGATTAAACTCGTAAGCCCCTAAATTTTGTTGAAAATTACCCATCCTCCACGGATAATAAAATCAGCCCCTCCTTCTAGCGCCAATTATTGTTGGAGGAATTTCGTAACAACACAAATCGGAGGTTGCTGGAATAACGAATTATGAAAATAGGGGGATTTGAGATTTTTGGATGTTTGGGGGCTGGACTTGGGAGGTGTCTCGATTTGTCTCAGATATCGGATCCCTTTGCCAATATGCCTGCGTACCAATTTATATTGGATCAAGCCCACGCAGTTCTATGCAATTGTGTTTATCCCTGAGAGACTTTAGGGATAAACTTTGTTAATGTGATAAATTACCAATTTTATCTTGCATTATCTTGGCGTTGTGATATCTTCCTGATTTGAAGGATATCGTTTGGGGATATTTTCCGTTATTCGTTGATTGAGATTGATTCTTTCCTCGTTTCAGGGAGAGGATATTACTTAGTGTTCAAGTAATTAATTATTAATCTAAATTAATAATTATTAAACGGAGAAATTTGGGACTATGGCAAAATGTGGCATAACAAGCATCAATAACATTCATGTTAGAACTGGAAGGTTGAACAGCCTTCACTTCCAGTTTCTGTGGGACTTCAGCAGTCAATGCAGTAGAAGTACCAACTATCATTCCAGTTCCATATATCTCATTCTGTTGAATCTGCTCCAGCTCATAAGTCTTCAGAACACCATACAATCTTTCCAAAGCAATCTCTCACAGATCTCTTGTTTCTCTAATGGCAGATATTCTGTGCTCCAAATGAGGTGGAAGTGTAAGTAGGAACTTCTTGTTAATTTCCTTGATAGTGTAGCGCTTCCCATTGAGATTCATATCATTGATTAATTTGTTGTATCTCTCAAAAACCTCAGAGATACCTTCACCAGGGTTTGATCTGAAATGCTCATATTGAGAGGTGAGAATTTCCATCTTATTCTCCATAACTTCCTCTGTCCCTTCATTGATTATCTCTATAGTTATAGTGTCCCAAATGTGTTTGGCAGTATCACAGTTTAGGACATGATTATGCATGACAGGATCAAGACAATCAACCAGTATCAACTGTAGACATGCATCCAAGGTAACATCCTCTTTTTCATCAGGAGTGTAGTCCTTGGGATCCTTAGGGTACATCCTAGCAGCCCTAGTAACAACATCATTCTCTATTAGCTCTCCCTCAATAATCATAGGGAGTCTTGGTCCATTCTTCAGCACATCAAAATATTTAACATTAGCAACTTTAAG
This sequence comes from Heracleum sosnowskyi, assembly GCA_030848705.1. Lineage (NCBI taxonomy): Eukaryota > Viridiplantae > Streptophyta > Magnoliopsida > Apiales > Apiaceae > Heracleum > Heracleum sosnowskyi. The sequence goes on from CM061236.1 coordinate 15,092,933, forward strand.
AAATAGGAGCATTTTCTTCTTCCACATAGGATAATGCTCCTTGCTGAACATGGGGATTTTGACTGTACCCACTTTCTGTGTAGTAGACATCTTTTGAGATTTTTTAGGAATGATAAAAATTTCAGAGTTTAAGAAAAAAATCTCAAAACAATTGGATCTTTGATTTGTATATCAATCAAAAGGCTCTGATGCCAATTGTTAGGTCCTGATATGTTTGTAGAATGGGGGTTGAATACAAACGATACCGTTTAATCGAATTTGTTCTTTTAAAGATTTAACAATTTAGAACAAATTAATGCGGAATAAAACTGAAACAATATTCAAGTTAAATATAAATTATATTAAACTTGACGAATGTTACAATTTGATCACTGATTACAAAGGTTCTTGATAAAACAAATCTAGAATAAATCCGACATGAATTTATCTATTTTTGTAATAAAAAGGATCGAATAATAAAAAGTAGTTCGATATAAAATCTAGGGATTATGATCCGCTAGAAAGTCAAAGCAGTACAAGAGATACAATTCTTATGAATTAAATGTTGAAGAACAATCAAGAATTAATACTCCTGCAGAATTTGAAGCTTGACGGTTGAAGAGAATTGAAGACAGAGCTTTTAATAGAATGTGGTTTGCTTTTGTCTTCTGTTGAATGTAATGTAATGTGTTGCCTTCGACTTGTCTTCTTTTTCTTTATATACACAACCTTTTCTTTTTAATCAACCCACGTGCAAACATTTGACAGAACACAATTTGCACTAGGAAGACTTAGAGGAAAACAATGCTTTTGGCCTTGGAAGACTCTCGGGAAGACAACCTTTGTAAAGGGAAGACAATCGGGAAGACAATGGTTTGGTCTAGGAAGACTTTCGGGAAGACTCACTTGTGAGTCTTCCTAGTTCAATAAACTAAGTCTTCCTAGTTCAAACCTAAGTCTTCCTAGTTCATTTTTTTCTAATTTAAATAATTAACTAAATAAATTATGTATTAAATTAATTCTTTACAGAATTAATTTAATAAATAATTTACTTAATAGTATTAATTATTTATAAGAGAATAAATAGAATTTGTCGACTTCTCAATTAATTCCTGAATCACTTAAAACTTTGATAAAGAATAAACATATTAGTACGTTGACACTCAATGCACGGTCTGGTTCATGAGTGACTAACGACAATGTCTGTTCTTTATCTGTTTGACTTTAAGCAGTGATTCACTTTCTTCTTATTCAAGAACTCTGTAACCAGTATCTTTTGCTGTCATCACTGAAATCTCTGTCACTTTAATAAATCCACTGAGCTTGAATACTTCACTGAGGCTTGATCAATAAATTGAACTTCTTTCAATGTAGAATCACTTCAAGTCTGTAGATGACTTTAATCTTCATTCTTTGACATATATAATATTCTGAGATTCCTGTGACATCTGATCTAATATTTACTTATAACATTCTTGTTTAAGTTGAGTAGAATCCTCGAATTACAAATAGGCTATTTCATATGCCTTTCACTTTTTTTTTATAATTTAGATATTTTGAAGGCAAGAATATTATAATCGAATATTTAGTTTCCTTCATTAGTGATATTTAGTTTCCTCCATCAGTAATGATCTATTGTATATTTACTTTCTCTATTAGTAGAGATTTTAAATGCAAGAATATTATATTTACTTTTATAATCGAATATTTAGTTTCCTCCATTAGTGATATTTAGTTTCCTCCATCAGTAATGATATATTGTATATTTACTTTCTCTATTAGTAGAGATTTTAAATGCAAGAATATTATATTTACTTTCCTCTATTAGTAGAGATTTTAAATGCAAGAATATTGAAATTTTATATTTAGTTTTCTGCATTAATAAATATTTAAAAGGGAATTGAGATTTTTTCTAGTTTTTGGTATTAATTACTTAATTTCTTATGCAAGACCGATCTAATTTATTAACTTCTTATTTACCAAAACGTTCATGTATTTTCTATTATATTACATAAAAAAAGAAATTTTAGGAGATCAATATGTTAAGATAGTAATTTTATTAAAAAACAAATATTATGAGAATATTTAGATAATAATAGAGGAAAGTTCAAAATAATGTAAGGTAATACACTTTTTTTCTAATTTAGATATTTGAAGGCAAGAATATTATAATTGAATATTTAGTTTATTTCATTAGTGATATTTAGTTTCCTCCATTAGTAAAGATCTAATTTCTCCATTAGTAGGGATTTTAAATGCAAAAATATTATATGTTTCCTTTAGTATGTATTTAAAAGGTAATTGAGATTTTTTCAAATTTTTAATATTATTAATTCAAAAAATTAAGAAAAATAGAAAAATAGAACGAAACGATCTGAGAGCGCCACCTCACAGCCTCCGTCTTCTCCTTTATATAATAGTATTGATGAACATTTCTCTCGTTTCAACATAAATATAAACAAAAAGTTAATCATGCAAAAAAGTAACTAATTAAATAATATTTTAGTATTTTTTTACATCAAAAAATAGATTATTTTTAAAAGTTCTAATTTAACCACATACAAGTGGACCTTATACATTTATCATATTAATGAAGTTGAAATAAAAAAAATTGAAGTTAATCCATTAATTAGATATTTAATTTGGTTGAAAAAATGAATGTAAAAATTATTTTGTTTATAAGGTTAAATAAAAATAACTTATACATTGTATTTCTATGTAAATTTCCAAAAATTGCAAGACTGAATTAAAGGACAAGGAAACTACACTATTTTATCCATTTGTCTCTCTCATTTTTTTCAAATAAGTTATTTATAAGTAGTTATAATATTATTATTTTTATTTTATTAAGTAAAATTACTCGTAATGTTTTTAGAAAAAGAGAAATTTTAGTTAGAAAAAAAATTATAAAAAGGTACTCAGTATAACAATTTTTATTATTTTATCCAGTGATTCTCATCGATCTAATTGAAAGATCTAATGGTTGTGGATTGAGAAACTAAACTATAGAGGACCAAAGTATCGACGAAACTTTTAATGTTCCGTATTTGATATTATAGTATAGATAGATTAAATTATTACATCCTAAATATATCTATTTAGATATAGCTGAAACATTAAAATTTTGGAAGTTGGACCATAGTCGGTATTTAGGCCGGACTTTGATAAGTCAAACATCGTACCATTAACTTCGATTTAGCTCTAAATTAAATTTTAATCCATAATTGATTATCATTTTCAGCTAAAACTAAAATCGCTCCTTTTCTATAAATATCACAAATAACATATATTTAATAATAATAATTATTATATTTTATTATTTAAAAAGTTTAAGCCTCATTTTAAGATTGCAACATTCATGTCTTAAAAATTTTAATAAAACATTACATAATACTAAAAAAAAATTCGTGAAGCCATTGATGGATGTTGTTATTTTAGCCCATTAGGTTATCCCATTATTCCCTTCCCTCTATATAAATGAAGAGTGAATTGCATTATGTGTACCTAAATGTAATATCCCGTAATTTTTAAATTAATAATAAAAAAAGAATAATAGAAAAAATGATTAAAATTTGATTAAAAAATAGGATTTAATGATTAAATTAGATTAATGGGCCTAAAGTTTGGATCAGATTTGAACACGGGTAAGTAGTAGGTTTGGAATTAGGGTTCCGAGTCTTTATATAAACATCATATTCTCTTTCTTCGTTTTTATTGTCAAAATTCGTAGGGTTTTTATACATAGAATTCAGTTATCTTGTAAAATTCGTAATAAATTCATCCTAAGTCGGAATTTGATGATTATGGACTTTTCGGAAAGCTCTTTGAATTTTCTCCAACTTTTGTTTCAAAGTGTTTTTCCAGATTATGCTCCTAACTGTTCTTAAAAGCATAAAACACAAACAGAACTCGTTTTTCAGTTTCTGTTCAAATTCAGCGGACATTTTATTCAATTCCCGATTCGTTATAAGTCCGATTCTGATGAGTCATATCTTTTACGAAAGGTATTTTCATTCTCTACGACTTTCGTCATTTGAGTTTTTCATGAAAATGTCGCTGAAAGGGTCAAAAAGACAAAATACTGTTCTGGTCAGATTGAAATCATTGAGACGTTCAAGGTTTTAGATGTCGAGCTAAGTTTCCGATTGTTCTTTCTAGTTTTTTTGAAACTATGTGTTGTGTGTGTGTATTTTGATTATATAAACTCGGGCTTAGTGATGATATATTTTGAACATATATGTGTTATTGTATCTATGTGGTGTCTATACGATAATTTTGGTATTCTGATTTGTGCCATGGTTTGTGAAAATATCGAATAAGAATAAGGACCGAGTCACCGGGTTATAGTGACAGTTTTCTGAAAATTTAGGACCGTTATCACCGAGTTGTAGTGATCGTGGCATGAATTATGGGTTTCGAGTTATTGTTGTTATGTGGTGTCATATCGTATCTATCGAATAAGAATAAGAATATGTGAATCGAAAGTTATGTATTGTGTATCGTTATTGTATCGTATTGAATATCGTATTATCTTATATGTATACATGTTATTTGCCCGACTAGTTGGATCGATTGGTTTCTTGCTGGGCTGTATGACTCATTCCTTATAATTTTCAGGTTCGAGTTTAACTCAAGTGGGATAACTTTGGAGTTCGAGGATCTTAGGTTTGGACTAGTTTGGCTTGGATTGTCATCGTTAGCTGCGCTTTTGTAATAGATACTTTTGTAATTGAACTTTTGTCACGTTTCCGTCTATAATTGTCATTGTATAGTACTTTATTTAAGTTTTGTATTTAGATTTAATAGTCCGAAAAGTCGGGCTGTTACAGTTGGTATCCAGAGCAGGCTGTCCTTCGGAGTGTGTTAGGTATGAGACTAATACATTCCCTAGGATGCGATCCTTTAGAGTCGTTTAGAACTTGACTTTTGGAATATATGTGTCACGAGTTTTTGGAGTATAGGATTCTTGTGAATTTGGGGACCAAATTCTTTTTAAGGAGGCTAGTTTGTAATATCCCGTAATTTTTAGATTAATAATAAAAAAAGAATAATAGAAAAAAGGATTAAAATTTGATAAAAAATAGGATTTAATGATTAAATTAGACTAATGGGCCTAAAGTTTGGATCAGATTTGAACACGGGTAAGTAGTAGGTTTGGAATTAGGGTTCCGAGTCTTTATATAAACATCATATTCTCTTTCTTCGTTTTTATTGTCAAAATTCGTAGGGTTTTTATACATAGAATTCAGTTATCTTGTAAAATTCGTAATAAATTCATCCTAAGTCGGAATTTGATGATTATGGACTTTTCGGAAATCTCTTTGAATTTTCTCCAACTTTTGTTTCAAAGTGTTTTTCCAGATTATGCTCCGAACTGTTCTTAAAAGCATAAAACACAAACAGAACTCGTTTTTCAGTTTCTGTTCAAATTCAGCGGACATTTTATTCAATTCCCGATTCGTTATAAGTCCGATTCTGATGAGTCATATCTTTTCCGAAAGGTATTTTCATTCTCTACGACTTTTGTCCTTTGAGTTTTTCATGAAAATGTCGCTGAAAGGGTCAAAAAGACAAAATACTGTTCTGGTCAGATTGAAATCATTGAGACGTTCAAGGTTTTAGATATTGTTCTGGTCAAAATACAGTTTTCTGAAAATTTAGGATCGTTATCACCGGGTTGTAGTGATCGTGGCATGAATTATGGGTTTCGAGTTATTGTTGTTATGTGGTGTCATATTGTATCTATCGAATAAGAATAAGAATATGTGAATCGAAAGTTATGTATTGTGTATCGTTATTGTATCGTATTGAATATCGTATTATCTTATATGTATACATGTTATTTGCCCGACTAGTTGGATCGATTGGTTTCTTGCTGGGCTGTATGGCTCATTCCTTACAATTTTCAGGTTCGAGTTTAACTCAAGTGGGATAACTTTGGAGTTCGAGGATCTTAGGTTTGGACTAGTTCGGCTTGGATTGTCATCGTTAGCTGCGCTTTTGTAATAGATACTTTTGTAATTGAACTTTTGTCACGCTTCCGTCTATAATTGTCATTGTATAGTACTTTATTTAAGTTTTGTATTTAGATTTAATAGTCCGAAAAGTCGGGCTGTTAACCTAAACTATCAACAAACTGCAATTTGTGTACCTAAACTATCAATTAAACACATTGTGTACCTAAACTATGCATATCAGTGCACTTTGTGTACAACCGTTAAATTTGTTACTAACCCCGTTAGTATTGTAGTTTGGCGCCAATGTATTGCAGTTCCCTCCCTTTCCCTCCCTTTGTTCCCTCCCTTTCTTCCCTGGCAAGTACTTATACATTTACAATATTGTGCAATGCAAAATAGGTAAGCTCAGAACAGTCAGAACAGAGAGAATTGGGGAAGGATGAGTATGTGTTATTGTGGTATGTTTGCAGTTGAAAGAACCTCATGGACGAAAAACAATGTTGGGCGTAGATTTCTTGGTTGTTTATATGGTAGCAATGGGTGTAATTTCTTTCGTTGGGTTGATCCACCAAGTTGTTCGCATTGTTGCTCGATTATCCCGGGGTTGTTGCGTAGGAACAGAGAGAATGAAGAGAAGTTGAAGGTGTTGGAGGCTGAGAAGAAGATAATTAAGAAGTGGTTTGTAGTGTTTGTAGTTGTTGTAAGCATTTGGATAATGGTTGGTTAGATTGGCTAGATTAGATAATGTTATAACCAAGTTTGTAACCATTTGTTAATTTCCAATGCAATGCAAATTTTCTTGGTTCAATTCGTTTGCAATTTCGTGTTTAATGTTGTGTTCAATTGTGTTTGTAAAGAGCATACTAAAGGATTTAAAATAGAAAAGAAGAACTGATCATTAAATTCAAAGAGTACAAATGGAAGTAGTAGATCATACTAAATGGAACTAATTTGTACTCCAAATTATTTAGATAAATAGAAAAAAGACAGGGCTCATGGCTGCTGTCTTTGTTGCTTAGATAAGGTGGATGATGGCATGTGGTGGCTCCGCAAACTCTTTCAAACCCCGTTCTCCATCAAGGCAATCGGTGGCCAGGACATTGGCAGCCACATTAGCATCTGCATGGATGTGCTGGATATCCACATGAGACCATGCCTCCCCTTTAAGCATGGTAATCATCTCAATCAAGGCAGCCATTGGATAGGCTGGATCAGGGTTATTGATGAGATCTATTGCATCCCTCCTCTCAGTGAACACCACCACAGATGTCATCTTACGCTCCCAAGCCATCTTTAGACCATAGTATATGGCCCAAAGTTCTGCAGTCTGGGGGTCAGCCAAGCCAATCATGCTCCCGAAACCTCTCACCCACCTCCCATTGTGCTTCATAATTCCTCCTACACTAGCTCTCATTTGGGACCTGTCGAACACACCTTTCACACATAACTTGTAAGACATTTTGTTTGAGGTTAAATATTGTATGAGTTGTAGATTTACAGTTTGAAAATGTGTGCTTTAATAGGCAGAGTGTAAGTGTAGTCAATGGTCATGGTAAAGATTGAGGATTACAAGATTCTACACTGGACCATTGACTAGAGTGGCCAATGCATGTAGCTTCAACCTTTGATCCAAGCAAACAACCAATGCCTGTGATTTATTGTGTTCAACTTCAATTGAATACAAATTGAATTAAAAAAAAATGTAACAACAAATTAATATCAAAAACAAACCACTACAGGGCTTGTAACATTATATTAAAGAGTCATAACTCTTACATCATTCATTGTACCAAAAACAAACTGCCTATACATGTAATTTGACAAAAAATGGTGACAATTCACCATATCTAGCATCAGAGCTTGATTAAAGACCACACAACCACCACTAAATCCCAAGTCCCTAATAAACAAGGTATTAGAACATGTATGACAATGTATAAAGATGCATGACAGACAAAAAATACAAAGACCTTACTTGTTTACTTTCCGCATTGCATTAGGACAAACTGGATTCAATTGATAGCTACTTAACATCTTGTCCCTCCTTAATTGGATCCTTCTCATAACACCTTTATATGAAATTAAAAAAAAACAATCAGAGTAATCTCATATGGTTTTCAAGTGTGTAGTAGTGATTATTACCTTTTTAAGAGCAGTCATATGCTTGTTGAACATGTACTCATTGCTTGCTCTTGCTGCCTTCCAAAGCAAGTCCCTTACTCCCCTTCCCTTATGATTATTTACCATGTTGTTGTAGAGATGCATAACACAAAATCTGTGTTCTGCATTAGGGACCACATTTTCAAGGGCATTGATCAATCCCTGCATATCATCATAACAAAGAAAATGATAAACTTAGGATGAATATATATACATCAAATAACAAAGAAATTAACCAAGTTACCTTTTGTCTATCAGAAATGAATGTCCATGCACCACTATTGACAATTCCAACATCATCTGCAACCAACTTTAAAAACCAATTCCATGAGTCTGTGTTTTCTGCTTCCACAACAGCCCATGCAATAGGATACATCCCATCATTTGAATCTGCCCCAACAGCAGATAAAAGTTGCATACCATAGGGACCCTTTAAATGACAACCATCCAGCCCAATCAAAGGCCTACAACTAGACTTAAAACCTCTCTTCACAGGGCCAAGACAAATGTAGAATCTTTTGAATCTTCTTCTTTCCTCACCAGGTTCAGCATCTTCAAGTTCTAGCTTAACTGTACTTTCAGGCATGCTTTTATTAATCTCATTCATGTAGTCCCATAACAATGCATACTCAGCAACATGATCTCCCTTAATATTCTTTAAGGCCATTCTCCTAGCTCTCCCAATGGCATGTATACTAACATTACATTTCCAATCATTCACAACCTTTTTCTGGAATGCAGGTAGGGGCCATGTAGGGTTCATCCTAATCTCATTCTCATAATATTGTGCAATCCACCTAGAATTTATCTGTCTCTGTGTGAATGTTTGTGTGCAACTATGTTTGTTGTTGAGGGTCTTAATCTAAAATATGGTGGAGTTTGGCATTGGTGAGGCATATATCTTCCAATTACAACCAAGACCTTCACAAACAAATCTCACTCTATGCCCATAATTCCTCTTCTGGATAATTGCCCTTCTCTGAGATATAGCCTGATTTTTTACAGCACTTCTAAAGGACCTTGCACTTGGAAAAGTCATACCAATCTCAAACTGTGGATTAGCCATGTCTGTGTCTTCATTAAAACGAGGAAATCTCATCTCAGAATCCTCATCATCAGTACTATTAGCTACCATTCTCTCCCCATCATCACTATCAATAACATCATCACTAAAGTCAGATTCCACAAAGCCTGTGCTCCAATTCTGATTATGGACTACAACATCAACAATTCCTGAATTTTTCTTATCATTCTTAGCTTTTTGGTGACTCCTAACATCCTCATCAGCAATGTCTATGTTGGAACTATCCTAATGAAAACTAGCATCATCGTGATCACTAACTTCAGTTGGAGGTTCTTCAATTATGGGGTTACCCAACAATTGATCTATGTTATACATGTCTTCAGTTATTCCCTCAAGCTCAAAGAGATCCTTTAACTGATTTCTTTCAAATTCGATACTAGGAGTGGGCTGAACATGGTATTCACACTATGTATATGGAAATTGAGATGCTTGAGTCTCTTCACTAGTTTCACAAAACACATACATTAACCTAGAACTCTCAACCAGCTTGCACATCTCAAGAACATGGCTATCAGAATTTAAGGGAAACAATCCAAACTCCATTGCAGATTTTGGAAGTTTATAAAAAAGTTCACACATTCCAACGTTTACTCCACAGTCAGTTAACATGCTAAATACTTCCAACAAGCTCAATTCATCAGTATCACATTTGTCAACATATCTAATTTCACCACCTATATATGCCTTAAGGTTTGATGAAAAATGACCCCCAATATGCAACTTTATAGTAAACAAATCACTATTACCTGAAACAAGATTACATGGGTACAAAAAACACGTAAAATTACGCACAATAAGAACTCATTCAACTTATTACCAAGAACAACAAAAAACCCCAAATTTAGCATTTTTCAACTCTAATATTATGTGTAAAAACAGGGAAACATGCAAATCAACAACGAACTAAGAATTGTAAAACTTAAAACATTAATAATTATTGCAAAGAAAACACAAACAAACTCACACATGACCTAGTACTTGTGTTTTACCTCCATAGTCGGGTGTTTCTGCGCCAAAACTACCACCACCTCCATGATCGACATCACGTATCAACCAGGGCATCGCTTTTTCCGATTATCAACACGATTAAACAAGCTGATTTGCTTTCAATAATTATCAGAGAGAGAGAGAGAGATGAGAGAAGAGAGAGTACAATTATTTCTGTGAGGGTTATATGCGTGTATATAACTGATAATGTCCGAATACTTTTCTGTGCAAAGACAAGAAAGCCCCTTGATTTAACGGGGTTAGTAACAAATTTAACGGTTGTACACAAAGTTCACTGATATGCATAGTTTAGGTACACAATGTGTTTAATTGATAGTTTAGGTACACAAATTGCAGTTTGTTGATAGTTTAGGTACACATAGTGCAATTCACTCTATAAATGAATGAACAAAAACTTATAATATTCAAAAAATACACACACTAGACGAGAATAGAGAATAATGAAGATTAAAACCCTCAAATATTTTATCTCTTCGTGATCAATGATCTTTTACAAATCAAGTACGATTTTGTTATTAATTTATAATTTTTTATGAATATTGGATGTCTCTTGATATTTCTCTAATAAATATTTTAGACTCTTGACTTTTCAAATATCTTGTAACCTATGAATGTTCACATATATATATATAAGGGTTTGTACATAAGAATTGGACAATATCTATTAGTAGTCGGTCGGGGCATGAAGCTACCGGTAATATGAATACAATGTTCTTTCTTATTTTCTTGATTTCTTTCTTTCTCATATCATACTATATTTAACACGTTATCAACAAGATGATAAAATGAAAAAGAGCAGCTTTGATTTTAGTTAGTTGGAGGCTTCTTTGTTGATTGTATTCAATAATTTCAAACAAATTATTATACGTTTGGCTAGTGAACAGTATAAACAAACTAGTTATGTACATTGCTCCATCCTAAGGTATGATTTGTTATCTCTCCAAATATATTTATATGTACTCATAGATGAATATGTGAACCCTCTATGTGTAACTTTTGCATGTGTAAATTAATTTTATGTAGTAGAATGGATAATTTCTTTTTCCCAACATTTTTATTGTAAACCTTAGTTTTGTATGTCTTTATTTTATAATACCATTATTTTATAATACCTTCTCAGCCATGCATCTTTAGTAGCATGATACACCACCATATTTCTTTTTCTGGATCAATTTCATATCTATAAGTTCATGAGATTACTCGTCTTAAATATGTTGAAAGAAATATAAAATTCAACTTCGGTGATTGTCCTTTCTTTTTTTAACCATGAATATTAGGTGGTAGACGTATGGTCTAGCTTGGTGTGTGTATAACTAATCTGTTTTTATGCATGTTCCTTATTTGCCTAGTAAATGCTAAGTGTGTCCATGTGTTTTTCCAAATTATGTGTTTTCTAAATATTCAAACCACATGTGTTTATTTGCTATGTGTTTTAAGGATATTAAAATTATATAAATATATCATTTCCTTACTGTTTAATTATATTATTTTTAAGTTATTTAATTTACTAGCTTAAAATCCGTGCTATGCACGGATTATTAATAGTTATTTTATTATTTATTTTTTAAATATTTTATTAATTGTAATTGTGCAAAAAATAAGTAGACATGTTAAAATAGCTAAACGCTTTTAATTAATTAAAAACATTAAAACAGATTTTAAAATAAATAAGTATGGGTTCGCCCGTTGATATGGATAGAAATATAATTGACAAATCAATGGAAAAGCCGATATTTAAGGCCCGACACCCTAATTATTCATTAATTTCGTAATTAATGAATAGGGAAAATATACAGCTCATGAAAAGAGTCCAAAATATGGCAAATTAGTCAAAGAAGGATCCAGAATCCCAATTAATGAGTCATAGCCTTTATCAACAAGGAAAAGACTTATTCAGCAAGCAATACAATGTTTATCCAATATCGAAAATGAGACTTATTCGCTAAGACTCCCAAACATACCATAAATACTAGGCTCCAGACGCCTATATAAGGTCCCTGATCCTACAATCAGAACTACGTCTTTGGCTTGATTCTCAACATTAATTGAGATACGTAGGCATCTTGTGAGGATCGATTTAGTCTCGAAACACAAGTGCAGCCATTAAAGCTCGAAGCTCATTAATCCCAGCAATTAATACACAAGCACAGTTTTTGACCCACAACATTTGGCACCGTCTGTGGGAAGACAACATCAACCATGGCAAACACACGAAGAACAGCTCGAGATACTCAAACTCCTGAGGATCGCCCTATCACCTCTGAGGCTGATACTCACGGAAATCAACCGCCGCCAACTACTGGCGTTGAAGGAGCGAATATCCCCACCAACACTCAAGGACCAGAGGTCCCAATATCGGCTGAAGGGACGAATCCCCTGCAGATGGTCATTCATGGATCTAATCCACAAGAGGTCGTTCATCAACAACCAATTATGACCTCCCCGCTGCTCATGAGCGCACCTCGTAGTCTTCAACTTCACACCACGGATCTCCCTCAATATGCTACTCAAACTCTCGGCATGCCAACATATGGTATGCCACCTCGACCCCCGGCGGGCAGCAGTGGGACTAATCCAATCTACCATGAGGCATATGTGCCCCCTTACATCCAAGGTCTGGGACCCCAAACTAGGCGGACCCCTTTTCCAGATTACTCAGGTCCTTATACTGAGGATGAGAATTACTCAACAGGAGATGAGAGGGATGTTGCCCCAAGAAGGAGACGTTCTTCCCAAACTAATCGGGAACAACCCCAAACTACTAAGGAAAAACTTGCGTCCATCGAAGCCGAGGCTGCAAGGCTCAAGAAACTATTGGCCGAGGAGGAAGCAAGAACTCAACGAGTCCCTGTGATTAACTTGGACCCAACACCAAGAAGAACCAGGAGGGCTGAGGCCCCAAGGGGAGATCCTAATGTTCTATTACCCCTAGGAGATCCTGATGATCCAACACCACCCTTCACTCAAGACATCATGAAAGCCAGCATCTCTAGAAAATTCAAGATGCCAACGATCAAGGCTTATGATGGAACGGGAGATCCCGCGAATCATGTAAGGACCTTCTCCAATGCAATGCTGTTGCAGCCAACCAACGATGCGGTCAAGTGTAGAGCGTTTCCACAAACCTTGGCAGGCATGGCCCAACGCTGGTATAGCCGTCTTCCTCCCAACTCTATTGGTTCCTTCAAGGAACTAAGAAAAGCTTTCATCAATCAATTTATTAGTGGAAGAGTGCATGAGAAAAGCTCTGCCTCACTCATGGCAATTCAGCAAGGAAAGAATTAAGCCCTAAGGGACTACATCAATCGATTCACTCGGGAGGCTTTGAAGGTCCCGGACTTAGAGGATAGAGTGGCTATGATAGCCCTGCAACAAGGAACTACTGATGACCACTTTAAGAGGTCGTTAGCTAAACATCCACCCGAGAGCATGCTAAAGCTCCAAGATAGGGCCGGAAAGTATATCAAGGCTGAAGAAAGCATGAGAAAGTATGAACCCCCTGCTAGTGGTAATGGGAACTCAACGAAAAGAAAAGAAACTCAAGAGTATGACGTCAAGGAAAAGTTTCCTAGAACGTCAAAGGACTCTGATTCTCCACCAAAGAGAAGCAATTTTGGGCCAAAGTTTACAGAATATGCAAGATTGAATACTCCCAGGAGTCAAATTCTGATGGAGATAGCCAAGGAAGAAGATCTCAAATGGCCAAAGCCAATGAGGGCTGACTTGTCCAAACGGAACCAAAATCAATTTTGTCGGTTCCACAAAGAAGTTGGTCACGACACCGACGATTGTAGGCAACTGAAAGATGAGATTGAGTTTCTGATACGAAGAGGAAAACTCAGCAAATTTACCAAGGATGGTAATCAAGGAAGTCATAGGGGGAACTATGAAAGAAAGGATTATGACAGAAGGGACAACGACCAGGATCGCAACCCTAAGCCTCGAGGGCCAGTCATCAATATGATATTTGGAGGACCAACTGCTGCTGGGTCCTCCCGAAACTCAAGAAAGGCTTATGCTCGAGAAGTACTGACTATGGTCGGAGAAGCACCAAAGCGTGCCAAAACAGAGGTGTCAATAGGTTTTGACGATTCTGACTTGGAAGGGGTGAAGTTCCCCCACGATGATCCTCTTGTCATAGTACCTGTGATAGGCAACTCTGAAACAAAGAGAGTCCTGGTCGACAATGGAGCTTCAGTAGATATCAGTGACAATGAGGACCGAAGAGGGAAACCAGCTGAGGATTTAATCCCAATTCCCTTAGTCCCTGGTGAACCGGAGAAGGTGACATATGTTGGAGCACTACTACCTGAGCCATTGAAAAGCAAGCTCGTATCTTTTCTTCAAGAGAATAATGACGTTTTTGCTTGGACATCGGCTGATATACCAGGGATTGATCCCCAATTGATAACTCATAAATTGAATGTGGATCCTAAAAGGAAGACGGTGAAACAGAAAAAGAGAAGTTTTGCTCCAGAAAGGCTTGAAGCCATTAAGCAAGAAGTAGAGAAGCTTTTGGAAGCCGGGTTCATTGAGGAAATCCAATTCCCAGAGTGGTTGGCTAACCCCGTAATGGTCAAAAAGACCAATGGAAAATGGAGGATGTGTGTGGACTTCACTGACTTGAATGATGCGTGTCCTAAGGATTGTTTTCCCTTACCAAGGATTGATGCATTAATAGATGCTACCGCTGGACACGAGATGCTCAGCTTCATGGATGGCTTCAGTGGATATAACCAAATCAAAATGCACAAGGATGACATCTCCAAGGTATCATTCATCACTGACTTTGGTGTTTTCTGTTATCTAGTCATGGCGTTTGGCCTTAAGAATGCAGGGGCAACATACCAAAGATTGGTGAACAAAATTTTTGGACACCTAATTGGAAAAACCATGGAGGTCTACGTAGATGACATGCTAGTCAAGAGCCTCGATAAGGCCGATCACATAGAGCACCTCCGAGAGGCATTCGAAGTGCTGAGGCACCACAAGATGATGTTGAATCCAGCTAAGTGTTCCTTTGGCGTAGGCTCGGGAAAGTTCTTAGGCCTGATGGTTTCCAAGAGAGGAATCGAGGCTAATCCCGACAAAATCAAAGCAATTTTAGACATGGAACCACTACGGACAACAAAGATGTCCAGAAACTAACAGGAAGAGTGGCAGCATTGGGAAGATTCATCTCTAAGTCAGGAGAAAAGTGCTTACCTTTCTTAAAGGCACTCAAGAAAGTGAAAAACTTTGAATGGACAACTGAAAGCCAAGAGGCCTTTGAGGCCCTGAAGAAATACATGGCTGAGGCACCACTGTTGGCAAAGCCCAATCCAGGGGAGATTCTCTATTTATACTTGGCTGTTTCTAACACAACCCTTGGAGCCGTTTTGGTAAAGGAAGAACTGAAGGTTCAGAAACCCATCTACTATGTGAGCAAGATCCTACATGGGGCAGAAATAAACTACTCAACGATTGAGAAATTTGCCTTAGCCTTGATAATGGCCTCAAGAAAGCTACGCCCATACTTCCAGGCTCACAAGATAGAGGTCTTGACTAATCAACCTCTAAGAAACATCTTGCATAGCCCTCAAGTTAGTGGAAGACTGATCAAATGGGCCATTGAATTGGGACAATTTGATATCAAGTATAAGCCTCGGACGACCATAAAATCTCAAGCACTTGCTGACTTCATGGTTGAATGCACCATTGACAACCAAGAAGTCGGGGGGGGGGGGCAGGAAGTGATAGCAAAAGATAAGAAAGATGAAGAGATGGACTTCAAAGAATATTGGGTGCTCTATTTTGATGGAGCATCAAAAACAAAATCAAGTGGAGCAGGTTTAGTGCTACAAAGTCCAGATGGATTCTTCATAGAGTACGCACTAAAACTTGACTTCCCAACGACAAACAATGAGGCTGAGTATGAAGCCCTGATAGCTGGCTTAGGGCTGGCTGGAGCCTTGAGAGTTAAAACTCTGAAAGTATGTGGAGACTCGAGGCTGGTGGTTTCCCAAGTAAATGGGGAGTTTGAAGCTAGAGATGAAGTCATGGCCAAGTACTTAAAACTTGTCAAGGCCATCATGACTCAATTTGATGAATGCTATGTGGAACACATTCCAAGGGAAGAGAACGTGAAGGTCGATGCCTTGTCTAAGTTTGCCTCTTCTGAAATTGAAAACTATGCAGGGAGTGTATACTTCCAAGTCTTGAAGACCCCAAGCATCAACGGAAAGTTGGTAGCACCCATTGATGTAGGCAGTTGTTGGATGGATCCCATCAAAACTCATCTGGAAACTGGGTGGCTACCCAACGACACTTCAGAAGCACGAAAGCTATACGTCAGAGCACTAAGGTATGCCCTAATTGAGGGAATCCTATACAAGAAATCTTTCATCATTCCATACTTGAAATGTTTGAGACCCCAAGAGGTAGAATTGGCCCTAAAGGAAGTACATGAAGGAATTTGTGGACAGCACTTGGGGGGCAGAGCCCTTGCCCATAAAGTCACTCGTCTAGGTTTCTATTGGCCAAGCATGCTTGCTGATGCTAAAAGCTACGTGAAGAAATGTGAACGGTGCCAGAAACATGCACCAGTGGTTAGACAACCACCAGAGATGATGACATCCATTAACTCACCTATCCCCTTTGCTATGTGGGGAATGGATATATTTGGGCCATTTCCCATGGCAAGTGCTCAAAGAAAGTTCTTGATAGTAGCAATCGACTACTTCACCAAGTGGATTGAGGCTAAACCTTTAGCCAAGATAACCACCAAGCAAGTGATGCATTTCTTCTGGGAGAATGTGATATGCAGATATGGAATTCCACGAGTCCTGGTTACGGACAATGGAACTCAGTTTAACAATGATGACTTCAAGAAGTATTGTGATGAGAATGATATCAAGTTGCGCTTCACTTCTGTTGCCCATCCTCAAGCAAATGGGCAAGCTGAGGTTGCAAATCGAATTATCCTTGATGGACTGAAGAAAAGAGTTGAACGCTCCAGAAACACTTGGGTAGACGAATTACTCCCCATACTATGGGCATATCGAACTACTTGCAAAGTCACCACTGGAGATTACTAGACCCCCTTTCTGTTGGCATATGGGGCAGAGGCTGTGGTTCCAGTGGAGATTACTCACACGTCTCCAAGAATTGAGGTTTATGAGCCAGAAACAAATGAGGAAGGCTTGAGGCTGGCCTTAGATCTGATTGATGAAGTTAGAGACGAGGCAAATGCCAAGATAGTTCAGCATCAGAAACGAGCATCTTTCTATTACAACCTAAGGGTTAAAGAGAGATTCTTTCGACAAGGAGATTTAGTCCTCCGAAAGATTGAGGCATCCGGAGTTGGACAAAAAGGCAAGTTGGCCCCAAATTGGGAAGGACCATATCGCGTCAAGAACGTATTTGGTCGAGGCTCATACAAACTAGAAACCCTTGAAGGGCATGAGGTGCCAAGGACTTGGCATGCCTCCAATTTGAAAGTTTATTATGTTTAAGGTGTTTCCTAAGTGGACTCACTACTAGAAATAAGGTTTGATAAAACCAACCCAAGTTTTTAAACTTGGGTATTATGTAAGGGTTGAACCCATTCTTCAAGTTATGAATTCCATATTCTTTTCATTATATGTGCAATGCATTTTGATATGCATGTTAACTAAGCATGCAAACTCAAGAATGTAAAATGCTGGAAGAAAAACAAATAAAACTAAACTTGATAAAAGTTTAAGTTAAGCCCATAGGCTGAGAATACAGAAAAGGAAATACAAGCCATGAATGGCCATTAATAAACTACAGACTACGCATCACCCTCCTTGTCACCAGCATCTGTCTCCTCACCTGAGCTAGAGCCAGAAGAATGCTCATCAGCATCATGATCATCAGCAGATGTGTCACCAAGGGGTGATGAATGCTCTGGATCTAAAATCCTAGCATCTTCCTCCATGTCGTCCACTCCCGCCAGCATGCGCTCCAAGGGAGTAGGAGGGTTAGGAGCAGGAAAATCAGCAGCGTCAAAAACCCCGGGATGCTTATCCAAGATAGCCTGAACAACATCCTCCCATCCTGATGTATGCTGGACTGGGGAAAGGATCTCGTCATGCTTCTCGATTAAGTCCTTATACTCCTGAGAGTCAAGGTACTCATCGATGCAGTCATCCTTTCCTATCCTCAGCTCAACAATATCAGCTTGAGCGTCAGCAAGCTCCTTCTCCCTCCTAGCAAGAGTCTCTTTAAGAGACTTCACCTCCTCAACAGACTTCTCCAACTTTACCCGGTTGGCCTCGGAAGAGGCACGCCAGGCCTTGGCTTGGAATAATACCCCCTGGAAGTTGGCATTGGTCTGCCAAAAAATAAAAGTTAGAAAATATAAGAAAAGACTTCAAAGAAATAGCTAAGGTAAAGAAAAATTACCGCAGCAATAGCTTGGGCACCTAAGTGCTCAGCACCCTCGAGGGTGGAATCAGTAACAAAATCCTTGTAATCACAAGGGGTAAGGGAATGGTATGACCAGTCCACAGCATGCTTGGACACCCCAGTAATGGTGTCCTTCTTCCTAATACCCCAGTTGGGGCGCCACACTGAGGACTTGGCAGACACAGGAATGTCAGCCTCGTCTCCAGGGATCTCATAAGGAATCAAGAAGCTGGGAACACTAGTCTTCCCCCTTGGATCATCTCCAATCCTAGCCCTCTTCATTCTGGATGTCTCCACATCCTTGGGCTCATTGGTCTTATTGATAAAGGCCGCAGCTGCAAGAAAAACCAAAAAATGGTTAGCAGAAAATCACAAAGGAAAGAAAAATAGACATAAAGAAAAAGGATAAGTAAAATACCCTTATCATGAACAGTGGAGAGCCCAACAGACTTGAGGACAAACTCATCCAGTAGCTCCCAAGCCACGGTAGTCCCATTATCCTTGATAAGTTCTGAGTAGGCATGAGATTCCTCCTCATTCAAGTCAATGTTGCTGGGACTACCATCAGAAACTCTCCCAAAAGATTTACGGAACAGGGTTCCTCAGTCCCCACCTTCCTAGACAAGATATATAAACTCGTTTTTCCACTTGGGGTTATTGTCTGGGATAGATTTTGGGTGAAAAATGAAAGGGAAGCCTACCCTATGGCTTATATATACCCAACCCAAGTTGTTGGCAGAGCTATTTTTAAACTGAAAAATCTTTCTAAACAAAGGTACAGAAATAGGGAAGTTTTTACGAAGACATAAAACCATGAAACAATTAATTATCCTCCAGGCATTGGGAGGTAATTGACAAGGGTTAATTTGGACATCTGCCAAGAGCCTAGGGATGAACTCATGAAATGGGAACCTAAGGCCGGCAACTATGGCATCTTTATAAATGCACAAGGCATTTGACCGCCAGTGACATGAACGGTCACCGGGGCCGGCAGGAACAAGCTTCAAGGGGGCTTTTACCCTATACATCTTATTATAATCTTTTATCATATCTACTTCATGAAATCTATTGCTACAATCATACGAATCTAAAGCAGATACTGACGGGTATTCATCCCCACGTTCATTAATCATATCATGCAAAGACATGTATTTTGAACGAATAGGAATGGGGGTACCTCTTTTTGATGCGGAATTCATATTTTGAAGACGTTGGGAAGCTCGATCAGCCATTTCTAACCCAGAAAGTCTTTAAATCTTCAAGAAAAATTGCCCAGAAATCTTCAAAGGAACCCAGAAATCTTCAAAAGAATCTAGAAATCTTCAACAAAAAACCCAGAAAAACGGTGAGATTCAACGAAAAATCTCGCCGGGAATCGCCTTGTGACAGAACCCTAGCAGAGCAATTTAGAGAAAATTTTGGAGAAAACTTAGCAGAGTAACTTTGAGAAAATAGAATGTGAAGAATGAATGGAAAAAAATGAGAACTCACCCTTATATAGGGATGACAGCCGGTCAATGGGCCGGTTGAAGGAAGGGCAACCGGTATTAGCCGGTGCGACCCATAAAAGGCTAAAGGCCCAATTAACAAACTTGAACAGTGGAAGTTCTGGGCCCAACTAAGCCCATAACTAAAATGAACAATATTTTCGATCAAATCGAATAAGTTTGAATAAAAGCCCAAAATGGCTCTCATATTCGACCAAAAATCTGGTCGAAAAGCTAAAGGCCCAAATAAAGGCTAAAGGCCCAATTTATAAAAAAGCTAAAAGCCCAATTTATAAATATAGGCCTTAGGCCCAAATGAAGTTCTGTATACGTAGGCATTAAAGGCCCAAAATGAACCAGGTGTTCGACCAGAATCCTGGTCGAAGTAGTTCGAACAGGTCCCAAAATGGAACAAAACTTCGATTAGAACCCTGGTCGAAAGTATTCGACCAGGGCTTGATATGAGACATTTATTCGACTAGAAACCTGGTCGAAATCATTCGACCAGGAGGCAAAATTAAAGTCAAAGTTCGACCACAATCCTGGTCGAAATCATTCGACCAGGAGGAGAAATGAGGCATTAATTCGACCACAATCCTGGTCGAAATCATTCGACCAGGAGGAGAAATGAGGCATTAATTCGACCACAATCTTGGTCGAAATTATTCGACCAGGAGGGAAAATGAGGCATTACTTCGACTAGAAACCTGGTCGAAAGCATTCGACCAGGAGACAAACTGACAATGAGCTTCGACCAGAAACCTGGTCGAAATCATTCGACCAGGAGGCAAAATGGAAGCAAATTTCGACCAGAATCCTGGTCGAAGGAGTTCGACCAGGAGCTAAAATCGAGGTCGAATTCGACCAGGATCCTGGTCGAAAATGAACTGAAAAATCAAAAATTGATTTATCTTCTATAGAATTGATGAAAAATCCCGATTCCTGTTTTAAGAAATTATAAAATTGGTTTAGAACTATATGTTCGTCAAACCAAGCCATGATACGGAAAAAAATTTCGTAACTCCCGAATGAAATAACTTCTACGATAATCCAAAAGAGATTTTCCTAGAAGTTGGGGGGCAAATGATATGGATAGAAAAGTAATTATAGAAATATAATTGACAAATAAATGGAAAGGCCGATATTTAAGGCCCGACACCATAATTATTCATTAATTTCGTAATTAATGAATAGGGAAAATATACAGCTCATGAAAAGAGTCCAAAATATGGCAAATTAGTCAAAGAAGGATCCAGAATCCCAATTAATGAGTCATAGCCTTTATCAACAAGGAAAAGACTTATTCAGCAAGCAATACAATGTTTATCCAATATCGAAAAGGAGACTTATTCGCTAAGACTCCCAAACATACCATAAATACTAGGCTCCGGACGCCTATATAAGGTCCCTGATCCTACAATCAGAACTACGTCTTTGGCTTGATTCTCAACATTAATTGAGATACGTAGGCATCTTGTGAGGACCGATTTAGTCTCGAAACACAAGTGCAGCCATTAAAGCTCGAAGCTCATTAATCCCAGCAATTAATACACAAGCACGTTTTTTGACCCACAACACCCGTTATATTTTTGGAAATGAGGGGTTTTAGTAAGAAAAAATAAAAAATGTAACATATATTTAGTTTAAAAGGATAAATTCCCGTGATATTTTTGGAAAATGAGGTTTTAAAATTTAATAATTAAAAGTATTTAAATACGTTTTAAAATAAATAATTAAAGGGGTTCCAGTGATATTTTTGAAAAAAAAATGAATTTTAGTGAGAAAAATAGAAAAAGTAAATTGTAAAAGGCAATTTCCGTGATATATTTAGAAAAGGAGGGACTTTGTTAGAAAAAATATATAATGTGTTTTAGCTGAAAAGGTAATTGGTTATAAATAGGTATTTGATTATTTATATTTTAATATTTTTAGTAATTGCATTTGTTAAGAAAAATAAGTAGACATGTTAAAATAGGTAAATTTTTAAAAAATAATTAATATTAAAATAGGTTTAAAAATAAATAACTAAATATTTGTCCGTGATATTTTTGGAAAAGAAAGGGTTTTAGTAAGGACAAATAGAAAAACTAACATGTTTTAGTTAAAAAAGGTAATTGTCCGTGATATATTTGAAAAAGTAGGGGAATTTGTTAGAAAAAATAGAAAAAGTAATGTATTTTATGTGAAAAAGGTAATTGGTTATAAATAGGTAATATTATTATTTAATAATATATTTCTATAAATAAGTAAGGTTAATTAAGTCAAAACACGAAGTACAGTTAATTAAGGGTAATTAAGTAAAATCACAACGTACCATACCGACCAACCAAACTTTTAATGTTTCATCTATTATATAATACTAGCTTAAAACTCGTGCGATGCACGGATTGTTAATTGTTATTTTATTATTATTTTTATAATATTTTATTAATTTTAATTGTAAAAAATAAGTAGACATGTTAAAATAGCTAAACACTTTTAATTAATTAAAAACATTAAAACAGATTTTAAAATAAATAAGTATGGGGTTGCCCGTTATATTTTTGGAAATGAGGAGTTTTAGTAAGAAAAAATAAAAAATGTAACATATATTTAGTTTAAAAAGGTAAATGCCCGTGATTTTTTTGGAAAATGAGGTTTTAAAATTTAATAATTAAAAGTATTTCAATACGTTTTAAAATAAATAAGTAAAGGGTTTCCTGTGATATTTTTGGAAAAAGAATGGATTTTAGTGAGCAAAATAGAAAAAGTAAATTGTAAAAGACAATTTCCTGTGATAGATTTAGAAAAGGAGGGACTTTGTTAGAAAAAATATATAATGTGTTTCAGCTGAAAAGGTAATTGGTTATAAATAAGTATTTGATTATTTATATTTTAATATTTTTAGTAATTGCATTTGTTAAGAAAAATAAGTAGACATGTTAAAATAGGTAAACTTTTAAAAAATAATTATAATATTAAAATAGGTTTAAAAATAAATAACTAAATGTTTGTCCGTGATATTTTTGGAAAATGGGGAGTTTTAGTAAAGAAAAATAGAAAAACTAACATGTTTTAGTTTAAAAAAAAAGGGAATTGCCCGTGATATATTTGAAAAAGTAAGGGAATTTGTTAGAAAAAATAGAAAAAATAATGTATTTTAGGTGAAAAAGGTAATTGGTTCTAAATAGATAATATTATTATTTAATAATATATTTCTATAAATAAGTAAGGTTAATTAAGTAAAAACACGAAGTACGGTTAATTAAGGGCAATTAGGTAAAATCACAACTTACCATACCGACCGACCAAACTTTTAATGTTTCGTCTATTAAATAATAGCATTGATAGTATTGATTGATTTGTGAGAGCATATACATATATAGCTTCTGTTAGGATACTAAACTCTAGATCCGGTGATATTGCTTTTTCACTTCACACATTTTTTTTTGAGAATTGTTTATATTTTCATAAATTTGGATTCAATGCCCTTTAAAATTTCTGGAGAGTATAATTTGACATATGATCACCAGAATTTGTTTGCAATAGATGAGGCCATGTAACTTATATTAAAACACTTGCTTAGAGCATCTCCAACGGTGTTGGCTAAAATCGTTAGCTAAAATAATATAAAATGCTGATTATGTAAAATTTGCTGAACCTGTAAGATATTGTGTTCCAATGGAGTTGGCTATACTAGTTGACTATATTTTAAAAATAGAATGTTATTATTATTTCAAGTTATTAAAAATAGAATATATGATTTGAATATGGTAATAATTGATGTGGAGTTTTACTACAGGTCCATAGGGGTTCGACAAAAATAGCCAACATGGAGAGGTTGGCTAAAATTTTAGCTAACAGTTTTATCCCATTGGAGCGGATTTTTTTTTACACATTATCTAAATTTTTTATTTATGGCAATCCACCTATGATTTTAGCTAAGGGTTCTCCACCATTGGAGATGCTCTTAGATGCCATGATTTAACATGATCCAAGTGAAACTCTATATACAAATGAACTTATTATGAACCTTACATACATGTACTATTCTTGCATTTGCGTTTAGTAATACTATCATTTTGTTCACACTTAGCATCTACGTATTTTTATAATATAATTTATTAACAAATCAGAGTAGACTTATTTTCATTCTCCATGCACATTAGATATATAAAATTCATCCTAGGACAATTTTGTACAGTAGCTTAAAATTCTTGGTTTTTAGTAAGCTATATTTGAATAGATATTTGTTTTTGACGTTCCTCTCTCTTATTCTTTTTTCACATGCAATTATTCGGCATATAATTTCATATAATGGTAATTCTTCTTTGACTTGCATTTTATAAAAGTTATCTTCTATCTTCGTTCAAATCATTTGATATGTACAAATTTATATGCATATTTAAACTTTCTTTTAATTTATACACTCTTTTGTATTGTTTACAATGTTGAATCAAGCAAAACTTGAATTTCTAACTCTCGATATCAGTGGAAAGATATCAGTGGAAAGAACTATTTGTCTTGGGTTTTAGATGCTGAAATTCACCTTGATGCAAAGGGTCTTGGTAATGCTATCAAACTGGAAAATACTGTCACTAGTCAAGATAAATCTAAGCCAATGATATTCCTTCGCCATCATCTCCATGAGGATCTTAAAGCTGAATACTTAATTGTTAAAAATCCAAAAACTCTTTGGGACAATTTAAAGGAGAGGTGTGATCATCAAAAAACTGTGATCCTCCCTAAAGCTCGATATGATTGGTTGCACTTGAGATTACAAGACTTTAAGTCTGTCAATGAATATAACTCAACAATGTTTAGAATTAATTAGAAACTAAATTTATGTGGAGAAAATATAACCGATGCAAACATTCTTGAAAAAACTTATTCTACTTTTCATGCAAATGATGTGCTCCTGCAGACACAATATCGTGAAAAAGGTTTTACAAAATATACTGAATTGATATCTTGTCTTTTTGTGGCTGAGCAAAATAATAAATTGTTATTGAAAAATCATGAATCTCGACCAACTGGATCTACTCCATTCCCTGAAGTGAATGCGACATCTAGCAATAAGAATTTAGAATTTTTGAACTATGATCGAGGTCGCGGCCACGATCGAGCTCGTGGTCGTGGCCATGATTATAGACGTGGATATGGATATGCTCGTGGCAAATTTAATCATTTCAAGAAGACACACATGAAGTGGGGGAAACAAGAAAAATGATAATAGTACAATATGCTTTCGTTGTTGGAACACTGGCCATTGGTCCCGTGTGTGTCGTGCACCTGAACATCTAGTCAAGCTTTATCAAGAATCATTGGAACAACATGGAAAAATGGAGACAAATTTTATGGATGGCGAAGGTGATGCCCAGATAACTCATTTGGAAACCGATGATTTCTTCACCACTCATGGAGAGAAAAATGATTGATTTATATATGTTTGTGTGCTTTCTTTTGGTGATTATCTTTAAACAACTATTATGGTTTTGATTTCATGGATATTATATTATGGACTTTTATTTTCATGTTTTTTAAATATTTTGTGTTGCTTTTATATGTTTCTGCTACTGATAGTTATCTCTCTTTAGATAAAAGGGAAGAAAAATTCATATCTGACCTATAATCTAGTCGCCCCCACTTATAAATAGCATATAGTCGAAAACTAAGTATGTATCATTTATAAATTGAGTGCTCCACCACGACGATCTTGAAAGAATTTTCAAGAAAAATTGAGATATATATATTAAATATATGTTTTTTTAGTGGCGAAACTGTATTCAGGGGGAGAAAAAAGGGGGGAGCTGGTTAAAGAAAGAAATTATCTTACCGTAATTCTCAAGTACAAAGTGCACGTAAACTCAAAAGATAATTCACTTGAAAATCGCTAGCCATAGATGATTAATGATCATATACACCAGCTCTATATGCTCCTAACAAAATAGAAAAGGTTCCAAATATTTTTGAAAAGTTAAGGAATGGAGCAAAGTTTATGAAATGGTCGGTTTAATGAACGATAAGCAGTAAGATATTTAAGAATCTCCAGAAGAGATCTTTATGACATGACTGAAGAAAACAATTGTGGTACATGAACATAATGATATCTCAACATGTTTAGTTTTATTTGAAGAAATTGGAACCAAGATGAGATTGACGTCAATGATATACAATATATAATTTTATGAAGAGAATTACGGGTTGAGTTTTATTAATTATCGACAAGTGAAAGAAAGAAAGTGAAAGAATTTTTTTGTCTTAAACTGCAGTTCGAATATCAGTGGGATATAAATATGTTAGATATAATTGCTGACGTTTGTTCATCAGTGTTTAAGTACCAGGTACTCATCAGAGTTTACTGGAAGCCAGTCAGAGTTTATTAAAGTCTGACGGGGTGAAAGTTTACCTTAGCTGTCAGTGCTAATATAAAGATTCTAGAAGCAATATATCTTGAAGATGGAAAGAAGCAAGATATATTGAGATAGATAAGGAAACAGAACAGAAGACAGAAGCAATCCTAATTTGATATATTTTGTATAGCTAATTTATAGGAATATCAATTAGAGATTGATTATGTAACTGTGTATTATATAAACACAGATAGGTTAACCCTAAAAGGGATGCGAATACTGAATACATTATTCTTGTAACCTAGCAGCTCTCTGTGATTCTTTAACATCACTGAGAGAAGAGTTATTTATATAATTCAGTTGTTGATTCATAAACAGTGTTCTCAATTGTTATTATCATTCTTATATTGATTATATATTGTGTATTCGGCCTAACAATTGGTATCAGAGCCTTGGCTGTTTAATATATACAGTTTATCGATCCAAACACAAGTATAATCATGACTGACAACTCTCAGGAAGGTTCTAATGCACAGAAGGTTCAACCAACTTCTGTTAGTCGATATGAGTCAATAAGGGTTCCAATACTAAGACCAGTTGAATATCCAATATTGAAGGTGAAGATGACCATGTTTCTGGAAGCCACAGATCCAGAATACCTTGATAGAATCAATGATGGTCCTCATATGCCAACTAAATTGTCTCCTGTTATTACTGGGCAAGAACAAAAGACTGTTCCAAAAGAGAAGAAAGATTTGACTCCTGAAGACATCTCATCAATTGCAAAGGATGCAAAGGTTAGACATCTACTACACAGTGCCTTAGATAATGTCATGTCTAACAGAGTGATTGGATGCAAGACTGCCAAAGAAATTTGGGATGCTTTGGAAGTCAGGTGTCAAGGAACAAGTGCTATAAAGAAGAACAGGAAGACTATTCTAACACAGGAGTATGAACACTTTGACTCTAGATCTGATGAAAGTTTGACAGATACATATGACAGATTTTGTAAATTGTTGAATGATTTGTCCCTGGTTGATAAAGAATATGAACTTGAAGAGTCAAATCTCAAGTTTCTTCTATCCCTACCTGAAAGATGGGATTTAAAGGCAACAACAATCAGAGACAATTATGATCTTGAAGAAACAGATCTTGATGAAATCTATGGGTTACTTAAAACTCATGAACTTGAGATAGAACAAAGAAACAAAAGATCTGGAAAGAAGACAAAATCTGTTGCTCTTAAAGTTGAAGAAAAGCCTGTCAAGAAGGAATCATCAAGAAAGAAAGCCAAAGGAAAGGCTTTAGTCATTAAATCTGAAAGTGAGTCATCAAACTCTGATGATGGCTCAAACACTGATGTTGAAGCTTCTGATTCTGATGATGATGAAGAAGAGATGATGAAAATGGCAGCTTTAATGGTGAAGACCTTCAAGAAGATGGGATTCAAGAACTTCAAGAAAGGAAAGAGATTCTCTAGGGAAGATTCAAATTCTTATAAAAGAAAATTCAGAAAGTCTGATGAAAGAGATACCAAGTCTGGAAAGAAAGACAAGTCTAAGATCCAGTGCTACAAGTGTAAAGAGATGGGTCATTATGCTCCAGAGTGCAAGAAAGGAAAATTTGAGAAAGCACTCATCACTAAAGGCAAGGACTGGGCAGACACTTCAGACTCAGATGAGGGAGTCAATTATGCTCTCATGGCAACTGTTAAAGATGAAGCTGAGTCATCTGGAAACAAGGTACCCCTAACAACTTATGCTTATGATACTGATAATATATCTGAATTAAGAATTTATCTTAAAAGCATACATGTTAGTTATAGGGATCAGACTTTAGAAAATGAAAGAATCAAATCTGAGAATCTAGGTCTTAAAGAGAGAAATAAATTTCTTGAAGAGAAACTTGGTAACATGCAACAAGTTCAAAAGGAGAGAGATGATGCTGTTTATGTTGAACATGAATTGCTTAAAAGATATAGGCAAATAGAATCTGAGTTGGAAAAAGAGAGGAAAGTAATTAAAACCTGGACCAATTCTAGAAAAGACACACATCAGGTTTTTCAGACAGATACTGTAGGTTTAGGTTACTGTGAGGAAGATGAACTTAGGTTTAAAGATAAAGTTAAAGTGAAACCACAACTTAAACCTGTGAAATTTGTTCCTGAATCCAGTAAGCTAAAGTCTGTAGTTGTGAAAGAAGCTGTTATGGAACCAGTTGAAACTTGTGTACAACAGGTTAATATTGGTTCAATAACAGAGAATCAGATTGTGATAGAAGCTGTTCAAGAACCAGTAAAAATCTGTGATAAACAGGTTAATATTGGTTTAATGACAGAGAAACAATTCAAACATAAGCTCAAAGAAGTAAAGTCTGTCAACAAACAGAAAATGTTTAAGAAGAATAGGAATGGAAAAGTAGGCATTAATAAAAGAAATGATTATCTGCCTAATTCTGCTGCTCCTAGAAAAACATGTCATAGTTGTGGTAGTACTAACCATCTTGCCAGGTTTTGCAAGAAGAACAGGGATATTAACTCTTTACCCTCCACATATGGAGTAAAGAATGATTATGTTAGGGTTAGACCACAGACTTTATGCACACACTGTGGGAGCACTTGACATTCCATTTATACTTGCAAGAGTTATCATGCTATTTATCACAACTATTATGAGCTAAAACCCAACTTGAAGTGGGTTAGAGCAAACTCTGCAAGTGTAAAGTCTGACAATGTTAGTTTAAACTCTGTTGATAGTGATTCCACTGCAAAAGCTAACAATGTTAAGAAAGCCAAAGGATCCAAGCAAGTCTAGATCCTTAAACCTAACACTTAGTGATTGTTTGTGATTGCAGGGCATAAAAGAGAGCACTCTTATCTTGGACAGTGGATGCTCAGGACATATGACTGGAAATAAAGCCCTGCTATCAGACTATGAGGAGAAGGCTGGCCCAAAAGTTTCCTATGGAGATGGCAACATAGGATGTACTCTGGGATATGGCAATATCAATCTTGGAAGTGTCATCATCAAAAATGTAGCTCTAGTCTCAGGACTCAAGCATGATCTGCTTTCTGTGAGTCAAATCTGTGACAGAGGATACCATGTAGATTTTCATACTGAACATTGTGAAGTTATCAGTAAATCTACAGGGAAAGTTGTTCTAGTTGGACACAGGCACAATAACATCTATGAAGCAAGTTTGGTAACAAACTCTGAAGGAAAAACTGTGTGTCTATCTGCAAGAATGTCAAGTGAAGAGAGTTGGAAGTGGCATAAGAAGCTCTCTCACCTATGAGAATCAACACCTAGAGGGGAGGGGTGAATAGGTGTTATGACTAACAATGACCGATTTTAATTATTACCAAGTTATGTGACTGAAAAAGCAAAAATCAGTCTGTTTTTGCTGTCTGGCAGCTTACTGAGTTTACAGAATATAGAGTGGCAGCTAGCTACGTAGTTCAAAGCAGTATAGAAAATGTGCAGAAAATAAAGAACACACAGCAATTTTAGCCAGGTTCGACCCCTATCTCCTATAGGTCTACGTCCTGGTCCTTTACCAACACAGCAAAGGAATATATTATTGATAAAAGTGAATTACAACTACACAATACAATAATATATCTCCCTGAACTCCCTGTTACTGTTAGCAGCTTGCTGAAACACCTTGTTCCTTGAACACAGCTCTCTAAGTACTATACTAATCCAAGTATAAACTCCTCTAGCTATCAAGTTCCTTGAACCCTTGTTTCCCAAGCTCACAAAACCAGCAACTACCAACTTACAAGTTGAACAATACAAGTATAATCAATTACAATTGAATATATGAACTCTAATCAAAGATATAAGATGTAATATATATTAGAGCTCAAAAGTATATGAAAAATATATCAATTCAGTTTGTAAAACACTTGTGTTTTCTTTTGAATGTAGTCCAACAGCTAGAATGAAAACAGCACAAGTCTTTTTATAATGAAACAATGATTTTGAATTAATCGATCAACAACTAACGGTCTTGACTACCAAGTCTCACGTATTGTGTTCCTTGATTAATTCAAACCAACGTTCATGAAATCAACGTTCAGAAACCAGATGAGTTCGAGAAGGAACGTTAAGAAAGACCAATTCTTTCTGGTTTGAAAAGCCCATAAAATAATAGAAGTTGTTAGATAATAAACAACGTATATCAACTTCCTTTATTTTAGGAACTATATATATATATATAATATATTTGAAAATATTTGAGCCCATATATATATATATACCTTATATAACTGATAGAGTCCTTACAAAACGTTTCCAAGAATGTTTCCTAAAAAATAGGACTGAAACTCTATCTGCTGGAAGTGTTGCCAGCTTGCTGCCTGTAGACAAAGTTTCTCTACCAGCTTGCTGCCTGCATAGAAAATTAGTCTGCCAGCTAGCTGCTACAACATGTTTTGTTAGAAAAATACATAGCTTTTATTTCCTGCAAAACCATGTTAGTATAATACACTTAACCCAGCTTGCTGTTAGTGTTATCATCAAAATATCAGGGTTTCAACCTAAACTTGAACAACATCAATGAGCTGATTCGAAAAGATCTTGTAAGGGGACTTCCAAAGTCAATACTCAGCTTAGATGGTCTGTGTGATTCTTGTCAAAAGGCCAAGCAAAGGAAGTCATCTTTCAAGAGTAAATCTGAATCTTCAGTTGTGGAACCTTATCATCTTCTACATGTTGATCTTTTTGGTCCAGTAAATATAATGTCAATGGGTAGAAAGAAATATGCTCTAGTCATTGTTGATGAGTACACTAGGTATACATGGGTGTATTTCTTAGCAAAGAAGGATGAAACTGCCTCAATTTTAATGGATCATGTAAAACTACTGGACAAAGGATCACAGTACAAAGTGAAAATTCTAAGAAGTGATAATGGTACTGAATTCAAAAATTCTGAAATGGAAGCTGTTAGATCAGAATTCAATGATCGTCAGAAGCTAGACTCAACTGATCAGGATTGCTGACGTCATCAGTATTGCATGGTCATCAGTATTTGATCAAGCGTCAGTATCTTATTGATCATCAGGATTCCTACTCAGACTATGATCAGGTTTGATCATCAGGACTTGAAGCTGATCAGGATTCCTACTTCGAGTTATATTTGGAGTCTAGATAAACATGGAAGTTTGTTCCTGGTTTGTAGAATGCAGCTATCGATTAAAGATATGTTTCTATCTTTGTTATGATTAGGACTTATCTTATTATTGATAGAGAAGCTGTGTGTACTATATAAACACAGTTTTGGTTTCGATTTATGTATTCATTAGAGAGAGAGAACATAATCGGAGAGAAGCTCTTAAGAACAGAATTTCTTGAGAGAGTTTTTGTAAGCTAGCAGCTCTTAAGAACATCAGAATTTCTTAAGAGAGTTTGTAACAGTTTTATATCAAAGTTAATAAAGCTGTTATTGTTATTGTTATTGATCTTTCATATTTGTGTTATATAAAAAGTCGAGAATCTTATACAATTGTATTCAACCCCCTTCTACAATTGTTATTTACTGGGCAACAATTGGTATCAGAGCAAACTGATTTAATTCTGAATCAGATACGATCTAAAGATGTCGACAACCAAGTATGAAAGCATGAAGATTCCCATCTTGAAGATATCAGAATATCCCACATGGAGGGTAAAGATGCTGATGTACCTGGAGGCTATGGATCCTGACTACTTGGACAGGATTCGTGATGGACCATATATACCAACAAAGTTCGTAGAACGAACAGATACAGTACCAGAACATTATGTGGTCAAAGCTAAAGCTGAATGGACTCCAGAAGAAAAAGCTCATGTACTCAGGGAACCAAAGATAAAGAATATCTTGCATAATAGCCTTGATGCTGTCATGTCAAACAGAGTGATTGCATGCAAGTCTTCAAAAGAAATCTGGGATACTTTGGAAACTCAGTGCCAGGGATCTGCATCTGTTAAGAAAAACAGAAGGGCTCTTTTGATTCAAGAATATGAACAATTCGATGCAAGACCTGAAGAGAGCCTGACTGATCTATATGACAGATTCCTGACACTATTGAACAGCTTATCCTTAGTTGACAAAGTATATGAAACTGAAGATTCAAACACCAAATTTCTTAGAGCTTTACCTGAAGAATGGGATACTCAGACCTCAATCATTAGACACCAGTATGATCTGAACATTGTGTCTCTTGATGAGATCTATGGGATGCTAAGAACTCATGATCTTGAAGTTCAACAGAGAAAGAACAAGAAAAGCAGCAAGGCAAAGTCAATTGCTTTGAATGTAGAAGCAAAATCAAAAGGGAAAGCTATGGAGGTCTCTAGAAGGAAAGCAAGAGTTGCTGAATCAGATCCTGACGACTCTTCATCAGATACTGATGGCAATCCTGATGCCAATACTGGTGATGAATCTTCTGACTCAGACATGGAAGAGATGGTTGCTATGATTGTCAGAAACTTCAGAAGGATGAAGTTCAGGAAGAATAGAAGACAAGGCAACTTTCAGAAAAAGACCTTCAAAGCAGACAAAGACAAGTATATCAAAAAGGACAGCAAGGGTAGCAAATTTGACAAGTCAAAGGTTAGATGCTACAAGTGTAATGGTATGGGTCACTTTGCTTCTGAATGCAACAAGACAAAGGCACTCATCACATCAAGCAAGGATTGGATGGACTCTTCCTCAGAATCTGATACTGAGGTAGTCAACTATGCGTTAATGGCCAATGCTGATGTAACTGCTGCTCCTGATGATAAGGTACTAAATACTATCTTTGATTTTGATACTGATAATGCTTCTGAGTTAAGACATTTTCTAAAGTCATTACATATTAGCTTTAGAAGTCAAACTGCTGAGAATACTAGAATCTTATCTGAGATGTCTGACCTTAGAAAAAGGAATGAGATATTAGAAGCTGAATTTTCTCGTATGCAAGAAGTACAAAAAGAATGTGATAATGTTAAGCACATGCACTTAGAGATGACATCTAAATGTACTTCCCTTGAAAAAGAACTTGAATTTGCTAATGAGAAAATCAGAACCTGGACAGACTCTGGTAGGAAATTTCATGAGATTAATACCTCTAAGAATTGGAAAGAGTGTCTAGGATATAAGTCAGATGAGGATAAGAAATTGAAAGAGAAAATTGTCATTGATGAGACAGTCAGTCCAAAGACCTATAGACATGTTATAGACTCAACCAAATCTAAGATTACACCTGTTAATTTTGTTTTTGGTAAGGATTCCAATTCTACTTTTGAAAAGGGATCTTCTTCTACTCAAGGAATTAAAGTTATAAAGTCTAAACCTGTCATGAACAAAGTCACTAAGAATGTAGGTCTATTGTCTCAGAAACAGCTTAAAGATAAAATCTGTGAGGTTACAGATAAGAAAAAGGAAGCTACTATTAAGAGAAACAGGAATGGTAAAATTGGGATCAATAAAGAGAATGGTTATAAGTATATCCCAAATGCACCTAGAAAGTGTTGTTTTAACTGTGGTAACTCTAATCATCTTGCTATTGATTGTAAGAAGAGTAAGAAGAAGATTACTGATATTCCTAAGTCTGATGTTAGGAATAGATCAGTACTCTATAAACCGCAGAAGTCCTGTTTTCATTGTGGTAGTCTATGGCATTCTATTTATACATGTAAAGAGTATCATGATTTGTACTATAACTTTTATGATCCATTGCCTAAGTTTGAAAGTAGTACAAAGTCTGATAAAACTGAAAATGTCATAGTGAAGCATGCTTTTGTTAATACTGATACTGACAAAGCAAATCCTGATGGAGTAAATCCTGTCAGGACTGCTAAAGTCAAAAAGTCTTCTGCTGTTAAAATTAATAAATTGCATGAGAAAGGAACCCAACATGTATGGGTTCCTAAGTGTTCTAACTAGTGTGTTTCTATTCTGATGCAGGGTAAAAAGAAAAATGTGTTAGTCATGGATAGTGGATGTTCTGTGCACATGACTGGAAACAAAGCCCTGTTATCAGAATATGAGGAAAAAGCTGGCCCAACTGTGTCTTATGGAGATGGCAACATTGGACAAACCTTGGGATATGGCAATATAATCATTGGAAATGTCATCATTGAAAAAGTAGCTCTAGTGAAGGGACTAAAACACAACTTGTTGAGTATTAGTCAAATCACTGACAGAGGTTATCATGTCAATTTCTATTCCACACATTGTGAAGTAGTCAGTAAAGCAACAGGGAAGATAGCACTAACTGGCTACAGGCATGGTAACATATATGAAGCCAACATTCTCTCAGATACTGATGGCTCCCCTACATGTTTCATCAGTAAAGCTTCAGTAGATGAAAGTTGGAATTGGCACAAGAAGCTTTCTCATCTCAACTTCAGCAACATCAATGAGTTGGTTAAGAAAGAGTTAGTAAGAGGATTACCTAATGTCTTATATACACCTGATGGACTCTGTGATGCATGCCAAAAAGCAAAACAAAGAAGGACATCATTCCAGAGTAAATCAGAATCCTCTATTGAAGAACCATATCACATGCTACATCTTGATCTGTTTGGTCCAGTCAACATCATGTCCATCAGTAAGAAAAGGTACACTCTTGTAATTGTTGATGAATATTCTAGATTCACCTGGGTGTATTTTCTGCATAGAAAAGATGAAACTCCTGAAGTTCTGTTGGATCATGTGAGGATGATTGAGACAACCACAAAGTACAAAGTCAAGATTCTGAGAAGTGATAATGGTACTGAATTTAAGAATTCAAAGATGGAAGAGTTCTGCAAATACAAAGGAATCATTCAACAATTCTCTGCTCCTGGCACACCTCAGCAAAATGGAGTAGTAGAAAGGAAGAATAGAACTCTTATTGAAGCTGGCAGAACTATGTTGGAAGAAGCTAAATTACCTACATATTTCTGGGCAGAAGCAGTCAACACAGCATGCTATACACAAAATCTTACATTGATAAACAGGCATGGTGTCACTCCTTATCAGTCACTCAAAAAGAAGAAGCCAAGTCTGAAGCATTTGCATGTGTTTGGCTGTAAATGTTTTGTTCTCAGAACTCATCCTGAACAGCTAGGGAAATTTGAAACAAAGGCTGATGAAGGAATATTCATAGGCTATCCTACATCAAGAGCCTTCAGAGTTTTTAATTTGAGAACAAGAACTGTCATGGAGTCAATACATGTATCTTTTGATGATAAGAAGATAACTGGAATCATTGAAGACTCGCATGATAGATTGTTATTTGAAAATGAAGCTTCCAAGGAACCTGAAGAAAGTGAATCAGAAGCTGTCCATTCATCCAGTACTGACGGGTCACCAAATCCCGATGACACACCAGATACTGATGGTGCTAATACTGATGATACAAACAACAGTGATACAACTAGTAGTGCTAATGTTGAGGGGGAGCAACGGCATTCAACTACAAGTTCAGAGTCAACTCAATCATCAGGACAGAATTCTTCAGATACTGATTCAAGTGAAGATCCTGATAACACATCAGGAGGGCATAGCAATAATTCAGGGAGAGCTTCAAATCAATCAAATTCTTTCAATCAAGATAACACCAATCCAGGGGGAGCATCTACTTCAAGAAACAATTTGACACCAGCAAGAAAATGGACAAAAGATCATACTCCTGATTTGATAATTGGAGATCCTGATGCAGGTGTTCAAACAAGAAGTGCAACTCAGAATGAATGTTTATATAATAACTTTCTTTCCAAGGAGGAGCCTAAGAAAGTTGAAGATGCACTTAAAGATGCTGATTGGGTTACTGCAATGCAAGAAGAACTGAATGAATTTGAAAGGAATGAAGTCTGGAAACTGGTACCAAGACCAAAGAATAGATCAATAGTTGGTACAAAGTGGATTTTCAAGAACAAGACTGATTCTGATGGAGTCATTATCAGAAATAAAGCAAGGCTAGTTGCAAAGGGGTATTCCCAACAAGAGGGAATTGACTATGATGAAACTTTTGCTCCTGTTGCAAGACTAGAAGCCATCAGGATATTTCTTGCTTATGCAGCACATAAGAAATTCAAGGTTTTCCAGATGGATGTTAAAAGTGCTTTCTTAAATGGTGAACTGGAGGAAGAAGTTTATGTTGAACAACCTCCTGGTTTCATTGATCCTAAATATCCAGATCATGTCTACAGACTGGATAAGGCACTTTATGGACTAAAGCAAGCTCCAAGAGCATGGTATGAAACCTTAGCTCAATTCTTACTGGAAAGTGGATTCAAAAGAGGTGCAATTGATAAAACTCTATTTTATTTGAATCATGGTAAGGAGTTGCTGTTAGTTCAGATTTATGTTGATGATATCATTTTTGGGTCAACAAACAATAAGCTGTGTGAAAAGTTTTCCAAGCTTATGCAGTCAAGATATCAAATGAGCATGATGGGAGAAATGAGTTACTTTCTGGGTCTTCAAGTTAAACAGACTGATGAAGGGATTTTTATTAATCAGTCTAAATACACAAGGAATTTATTGACAAGGTTTAACATGCAAGACAGTACTCCTGCTTCAACTCCCATAGCTACAGCTACCAAACTTGATCCTGATCAAGGTGAAGAGGTAGATGTAACTCACTACAGAGGAATGATTGGCTCTTTATTGTATCTCACTGCCAGTAGACCGGATATCATGTTTGCAACCTGTCTATGTGCAAGATTTCAAGCAAAACCTAGAGAACCACATCTGATTGCAGTCAAAAGAATTTTCAGATATCTCAAAGGCACTCCTTCACTTGGCCTTTGGTATGCAAGGGAATCAGATTTTGGGTTGTGTGGTTATTCAGATGCTGATTTTGCAGGATGCAAAATAGACAGGAAAAGTACTTCAGGAAGTTGTCAGTTTTTGGGTGGAAGACTAGTTTCATGGTTCAGTAAAAAGCAGAAATCAATTTCCACTTCAACTGCAGAAGCTGAGTACATTGCTGCAGGAAGTTGTTGTGCTCAGATAATGTGGATGAGAAATCAGTTGTTAGATTATGGCCTGTCATACTCAAAAATCCCTATTTATTGTGATAACCAAAGTGCTATTGCAATGACAGGAAATCCAGTTCAGCATTCTCTTACTAAACACATAAGTATCAGATATCACTTTATAAGAGAACAGGTTCTGGAAGGAACAATTGAACTTCGCTTTGTTCCTACTGATCAACAACTAGCTGATATATTCACCAAGCCACTACCTGAAGCTACTTTCAATAAGTTGGTGAATGAACTTGGAATGATGAATTTTGAGAATTTCTGAGAAAAAGCTACAGAGAGGAAATCCTGATAACTGTCAAATCCTAATGGTTATTCAGAAAGGTATGTATCTTTGATCAAATCCTGATAGGACTCAATCCTGACAGGAAGTCAACTGGTCAATTCTGATGTACAGGTCAGTATTTTCATTGCTAAATTTGTGCCTAATTTTTCGTCCGTATCTGCTAATAGACGATTGAGTTTTAGTAGGACAACTGTATACGCGCGTGTGTTGCTCTCTTATAGTTATATCTATACATACACATAAAAAGCGGTGCAGTTTTATTTAATGACACACGTAATCTGTCCACTAATTAGTTATGCACAAATCATATTTTGCCACCTGTCATTGAGAGTAATATTTTGTTTTAACAAAATAATTTTCATTGTTTTACATCTTTCATTACTCTCTCATCATCAGTTTTTCGTTTTTATCTCTCTCTGTGCTTTCATACCCTAATTGCTTCAAATCTTAATTCTCAAGTTCTCAAAAGCATTATAATGGCGTCTTCATCTTTCATGAACAAACAAACAGTAATTCGTGATATTACTTTTGCCACTAATAACTTTGTAGCCATTCTAGACCATCAAGAATTGCCTCCTGAGTTCCATATAATTCAAGATTTTCTTACTTCAAGCCCATTGAAGTATGCTTTAACAGAGCCTGCAAGTGTTTCTTTTAAGTCTGTAATGCAGGTTTGGAACACAGTTGTTTTTGGTCAAAGTTCTACAGGAACCATTCTGATGCAGTTCGAATCAAATGGGGTCACTCATCATGTCACCCCTGCTGTTATAGAAGAGGCATTGCATTTGCCTATTCTGGGTGAAAAAGTACCTAGGGTGATTTCAGACTCTGCTCTATTTGAGTTTGTCAAGAAACTGGGCTACAATGGAGAAGTAAAGAGATATGGAAATCTCTTTAGGACAAAGCTTAAGAAGGAATGGAATTTCTTCTTTGATACAATCAGCCGCTGTTTCCTGAACAAGACATCAAATTTTGATGCTCTTCCATCAGGATCTCTTAAAATTGGGTACTCTCTTATCCATTCTACAGTGTTTGATTATGGCTCTTTTATCTTAAAAGCTTTAAGTGATAGGAAATCAGATAAGTTGGGTTCTGTCTATTTTCTTAGATTTTTACAGTTGATATTTAATCACTTATGTCCTAATGTTGTTTTTGAGGATGATGTAGTTCTACCAATCTGTAGGATTACTGAGAATAATATTAAGTCCTTAGTCAACAGTG
The DNA here is from genome assembly GCA_030848705.1 of Heracleum sosnowskyi. Lineage (NCBI taxonomy): Eukaryota > Viridiplantae > Streptophyta > Magnoliopsida > Apiales > Apiaceae > Heracleum > Heracleum sosnowskyi. The sequence goes on from CM061236.1 coordinate 15,131,856, forward strand.
ATAAGGCAAATGGTTTCATAGGAAATGCTTTTATTCCTGATGAGGTTAGGTTTTTCTTACATCAGAAAATGCCTACTCGTTATGGACTACTTTCTAATGCTATGGTACAAGGACCAACCCACCTTGTTCCTGACACAAGCATGCAACCTAAACAGTCTAAACAGTTAACAACCACCTCTACTGTCTCTCAAAAGACTTTAGTTGTAAAATCAAAGAAATCAGCTAGAACTGATGTGTCTGGAAGGCAATCAGGTTCAAAGGATTTTTCCTCTACACCACTCACTAAAAAGAAGATACAAGGGGGTGTACAAGGGGTCCTGGTGAAGAAAGCTGATAAGGTTGTTAAGGATGTTCCTGTGAAAAGGAAGTTAAGGTTGATTGATGAAAGTGATTCAGAGGATGACTTACCTATATCCTCTGTGATGAATGTGAACAAGGAAGTTGCTGATACTGCTACTAAAGCTGTGGTACCTTTATCAAAACCACAAAAGACTAGGAAATTATCAAAGAGCAGGTATCATATTCCTTTGACAGTGCAAATGAAGGATACTGATATTCAGACATCAAATCCTGATGTTAGTATTCCTGATGCAACAACAAAAGTTGTCTCTATATCAGACTCTCCAGCCTCTCCATCTCAGATTCAAGGACATTCTTGGGAGAAGGTTTCTACAACTGCTTCCTTGGTTGGTCTTACACCTACATCAAAGAAAAAGAGGAATGCAGAAGAGTTAGTCTATCAGAGACAGAAGAAGCTGAAAGGATCAAGCCCACAAGAACCTGAATTTCAGAGTAATTCAGCAGCTACTGTTGATCCTGCCACACAAGAACCACTCAATCAAAGTTTGGGTGAAGGCTTAGCTAGTGGAATGGTCACACAAGAACCATTTTCTCAAAGGGAGAATGAAGACATCAACATTCCAGCTACACAAGAACCATCTTCTCAAAGTGAAGATGCAGGCAAAGCTACAGCTTCTGTTGAAAGATTGGTCGAGAACATTGTCAATGAGGGAAGCACACAAGAACCTTTAGCTCAAAGTGTTGAAGCAGCTTCTGAACCTCAAGCTCCACAAGAACCATTGGTAGCAAATACTGATGCAAGCATATCAAATCCTGACGATGTTCATCCTGACGTTAGTGGTGCTCCTGATACTGAGCCTATTTTGATACAGCCACTTCGTTCAAGATCAATGGATCATCCTATCTCAGAATCTCAGGATAAACTGAAAGGTATTGCAGTTCCTGATCCTGATAAATCTCATGGTTCTGATGATGATAATTCTGATGATGATAGTGATGATGATAATGAGAATAGAAAAGAGACAAGATCAGAGACAAGATTTTTCTACTCCTTCCTTTGATCCTGCAGAGGCATTTAGACAGAATGAATGGAACAATTCATGGCACAATTCTGATGAATCTATCAGTTTTTCTTCTGCTATTGAACATGCCTATAATGCAGTGAAGTCTATAGAGAATCAAGACTTGAAGAATCATCTGAAGGCTACAACTCTGTTATCCAAAAGCCTGAAAAGTGAGATTGATTCTATCAAGGGTTCAACTGAAAAAGTGAGGACTGATATCTTTAATAATTTTACAAAGGTGCCTACTACTTTTCAACTAAGGGTAGTGGAATCCCAAGTGAAATCTGTTGTTTCAGAACAAACCTCAATCAATCAAAGAATTGATTCTCTGGATACTAAGGTAACTGAAATTCAAGCCTCTCTTTCCTTAATTTTGCAATTATTGTCAAATCCTGATGTCAAAAAGGGGGAGAAGGTTATTCAGACAAAATGTACACCTGATCTAGTATTAAGAAATAATGATGATGATACTGGAGATGATGGTGGTGACAAAGCGATACAAGGAGAAACCTCTGATGCTGTTGTTATGAAGACAATCCAAACTTCTCAAAGTCAAACAACGCAGTCAACTCATGTTTCTGATTCTGGAGTTAAGACAGTAAGAACATTGGTGCAATCTCAGATCCTGACGGAAGATCAAATCCTGACACCTGGTCATGGACAAATTCTTGCTACAATTCCTGAAGGTGATGAAGATGTGATTATTGATAATCCTGAAGATGCATCAAATTTATTCCAGAAGTTTTCTACAAAAGACGGTAGAATTGTTACTCTTTATCACACTGATAAAAGAGTTCAACAATTATATGCAAGAAAAGCACTCTCTACAGCAAGTGAAGAATATCCAGATCTCTCACATGAAGATTTCTTGAGACTACAAAGAGAGACAATGGAAAGCTATACTGCTCCTGCTAGAGGTAGAGGAAGCAGAGGTAGGAGAGGTGCTAGAAGAAGTAAAAGAGGTTCTTCAACTCAAATATTACCTAGACAGACAAGGTCTAGAGGGTTAAGAATTGAAGAAATTCCTGAACCTATTCAAACTCTAGTAGTTCCTGACAGATCTACTTTTGGTGATGATGGAATTGTTGAAGAAGAACCTGAATTGAGAAGAAAATCAAGAAAATCAACTCTCAGCAATACAAATCAAATTGAAGATTCTAATCCTGACAATATTCAAGATCCTGACGAATCTGAAATTCTGCAAGAGGTTGATTTGATAATCTTATCTACTGTTGTTGATTGTCACAACAAAGAAGTAGATGAAGAAGAAGAAGCCAGAAGAAGAGATATTACAAGAAGAACAAATGACGATTTCAATCTCTATCTACAAAGGCTTAAAGTTTCAAATAAAAGACAATGGAGAAATTCAAGCAGACAAGAATCTTTACTTGAAAGAAGCTACGCTCATGAAAAGGACAAGAAGTGGAAACATATTAGCACATTAAGTTGTGATACACCTATCAATTTTCAGTCTGGTGGAATTATTACAAGCGCTTCAAGTGTTGTTGATTTGTCTGATATGGCTAGATCAAAAACACTCTGGTTAAAGATGTTTTCAAATCTGAAGCAATTGTCAAGTAATTCAAGAGGAGGTATTGGACACAGAGATGGTGAATATCTGAATATGTCATATGTTGATCCTTACTCCTTGACAGAAATTGGAGGTACTTTAACTTCTGAAAATCTGAACAATTTATTAGCTGTTGATATAGTTATAGATTGTCATGATGGTTTTGAAAAGAAAGAAAAGCTTCTGTACTTCATGAAAGATGGTAGTGTGAAGATTCTATCTATTCAAGATCTGCTGATGAAAACTACACAGGAACTAAAATATGTTCACTATCTGTTAAGATGGAAGAACCAAGTGTACAAAGAATGGAGTGACATGATTTTGTCAACTATAAGAAGAAGACTGGATGGAAACAGTAATTTCGATGGTAATTATACTCCCATGTACTTAAATCAAAGAGGTCAGGATGTGGAAATGCAAAGGGGTACTGCTGTTAAAGAAGTAAATTTTGGCATGACTCATCTTTCTCTCAATCCTGATGGGAAGGAAATTGCTTATCTTTTGCTTGAAGAGCACAGTCTACAGAGAAACTCCATACAGAATCTCAGAGCAGCTATCTACCAGATTAATGAGGAAGATGAAGAACTCAGAAATCTTAAGGAAAGACTGATTCAAATTCTTGAAGAAAAAGAAGAAAGTTTATTATCCAACTTCTTGAAGATGAATCTGTTCTATCACAAAGCTTAAACAGATAAGTTGTTTCTGAAGATACTCGTACATTTTGATACATGTTTTTGACATCATTGAATATTTGGAATCTATACTTTATTTCACAAAGTATGAGATTGGGGGAGATTGTTAGATCAGAATTCAATGATCGTCAAAAGCTAGACTCAACTGATCAGGATTGCTGACGTCATCAGTATTGCATGGTCATCAGTATTTGATCAAGCGTCAGTATCTTATTGATCATCAGGATTCCTACTCAGACTATGATCAGGTTTGATCATCAGGACTTGAAGCTGATCAGGATTCCTACTTCGAGTTATATTTGGAGTCTAGATAAACATGGAAGTTTGTTCCTGGTTTGTAGAATGCAGCTATCGATTAAAGATATGTTTCTATCTTTGTTATGATTAGGACTTATCTTATTATTGATAGAGAAGCTGTGTGTACTATATAAACACAGTTTTGGTTTCGATTTATGTATTCATTAGAGAGAGAGAACATAATCGGAGAGAAGCTCTTAAGAACAGAATTTCTTGAGAGAGTTTTTGTAAGCTAGCAGCTCTTAAGAACATCAGAATTTCTTAAGAGAGTTTGTAACAGTTTTATATCAAAGTTAATAAAGCTGTTATTGTTATTGTTATTGATCTTTCATATTTGTGTTATATAAAAAGTCGAGAATCTTATACAATTGTATTCAACCCCCTTCTACAATTGTTATTTACTGGGCAACAGAAGCTTTCTGCAAGGAAAAAGGAGTGAAGCAAGAATTTTCTGCACCTGGAACTCCACAGCAAAATGGTGTAGTTGAAAGAAAGAACAGAACTCTAATCGAAGCTGCCAGAACAATGCTTGATGAAGCAAAATTGCCAACTTATTTCTGGGCAGAAGCTGTTCAAACTGCTTGTTTTACTCAAAATGCTACACTGATCAACAAGCATGGGAAAACACCATATGAGATGGTGAAGAATAAGAAGCCAAATTTGAAGTATTTTCATATTTTTGGATGCAAGTGCTTTGTGTTGAAAACTCATCCTGAACAGTTGACCAAGTTTGACTTAAAAGCTGATGAAGGAATTTTTGTTGGATACCCACTATCAACTAAAGCATTCAGAGTCTACAATCTGAGAACAAAAGTGATCATGGAATCTATAAATGTGTCATTTGATGACAAGAAAATAACTGGAATAGAAGATGAAGAATATCATGATCAACTTCGCTTTGAAAATGAAGATCTATACTCTGATGATGTAAACTCTGATGAAGCAAATACAACAAACTCTGACGAAGCATACTCTGACCCTCTACTGATAAACACTGAAGAATTTTCTCTGACAGAACAAAATAGAGAACCAGTTGAGGGGGAGCGTGAAGAAACTTCAGAAACCTCTCAAAGTGATGACTCAAATTCTGAAAGAGAGTCAAATGAAGAATCAAACAGAAACTCTGAGTCAAACTCTGAAAGTTCAAATACTGGACAGTCCAATTTAGGGGAAGCCTCAGAGAATGCAAATGGTCAAGAAGAAAATCAGGAGAGCATGGATCAAGGGGGAGGATCTAATAATGAAAATAGAAGCCAATTACCAACAGCAAGAAGGTGGACACAAGCCCATACACCTGACTTGATAATTGGAGATCCAGAAGCTAGTGTAAGAACTAGAAGTGCTACAAATAATGAATGTCTGTTTCATGCATTCTTATCTCAAACAGAGCCCAAGAAAGTGGAAGAAGCTCTTCAAGATGCTAACTGGATAACAGCAATGCAAGAGGAGTTAAATGAATTTGAGAGGAATGAAGTCTGGACACTTGTACCAAGACCAAAGAACAGATCTATTGTTGGTACAAAGTGGGTTTTTAGAAACAAAACAGACAGTGATGGAGTGATTATAAGGAATAAGGCTAGACTTGTGGCAAAAGGCTATTCACAGCAGGAAGGAATTGACTATGATGAAACCTTTGCTCCAGTTGCAAGATTAGAGGCAATAAGGATTTTTCTGGCCTATGCTGCTCACAAAAAGTTTAAAGTCTTTCAGATGGATGTGAAAAGTGCTTTTCTCAATGGGAAACTTGAAGAAGAAGTGTTTGTTGAACAACCACCAGGGTTTGTAGATCCCAAACATCCAGATTATGTCTACAGGCTTGATAAGGCATTATATGGACTAAAGCAGGCACCTAGAGCATGGTATGAAACTCTGGCTCAATTTCTTTTAGAAAGTGGGTTCACTAGAGGTACAATTGACAAAACCTTGTTCTACTTTAATTCTGGTGATGATTTGCTGTTAGTTCAAATCTATGTGGATGACATAATTTTTGGGTCTACTAATGACAAACTCTGTAAGAAATTTGTCAAGCTTATGCAATCAAGGTATCAAATGAGTATGATGGGAGAGCTTAGTTATTTTCTAGGCTTACAGGTCAAGCAAACAGATGATGGGATTTTTATCAATCAAGCAAAATATACCAGAAATCTTCTCAAGAAATTTGGTATGCTTGATAGTTCATCTGCTACAACTCCCATGGCTACTGCAACAAAGCTAGACAAAGACACAGGAGCCTCAGTAGATATGACAAATTACAGAGGAATGATAGGGTCTCTTCTTTATCTGACAGCAAGTAGACCTGATATCATGTATGCAACATGTCTTTGTGCAAGATTTCAAGCAGACCCCAGAGAGCCACATCTAACAGCTGTGAAGAGGATTTTCAAATATCTCAAAGGAACCATAACTCTTGGTTTGTGGTACCCTAGAGAATCAGAGTTTAAATTAATTGGTTACTCTGATGCAGATTTTGCAGGCTGTAAGATAGACAGAAAAAGCACAAGTGGAAGCTGTCAATTTTTAGGTGACAGATTAGTTTCTTGGTACAGCAAGAAACAGAAATCAATTTCCACATCCACAGCATAAGCAGAGTATATAGCTGCTGGTAGCTGTTGTGCACAGATTTTATGGATGAAGAATCAATTGCTGGACTATGGATTAAGGTACTCTAAAATACCTATTTACTGTGATAATCAAAGTGCTATTGCTATGACAGGTAATCCAGTACAGCACTCCATGACCAAGCACATTAGCATAAGGTATCATTTTATCAGGGAACATGTGGAAGAAGGAGATATTGAGCTTCATTTTGTGTCTACAGACCAACAGCTTGCAGATATCTTCACCAAACCTTTGAGTGAAGCTACCTTTACAAGGCTGGTAAATGAACTTGGAATGGTCTCTGGTTTTGACTAGAGATACTGGTTAGATTCAAAATCTATACATGATTGATTTTATGCTCATGGTTCTTTGCATGTTTTAACTGTTATTTGCACCAGTATGTTAAACTCTGATAGTAAACTCTGTTAGTCATAAAGTGTCAGTCATACTCTGTCGGTTAAACTCTGATTGTGATTTTTGTCTGAAACATATGGACCGATGAAGAAAATTGTATGAAGCATGATTTTCAGTAAGTAATCATGAATCCTTCTAAATATTATAAATTCTGATTACAAAATGTGCAGAAATTTTACACAGCATGATACTGTCTCTATATTTATAGCATCTCTTAGTTTATTGATCCTATACACTGAGTCTGTATTAGCTGTTTACACTTTCTCTCATAAATTAATTGTATTAACTGATGAAAAGTCTAAACTCTGATAACTAGTTGCAAATATTTCACCCTCAAATCAAAAGATGCCAAAAAGTGCACAAATTCTTTTGAGATCATGTTGTGCCTAGGAAGATCCAGGAACTTATTGTATGAAATAAGGGCTAAAATCTTTGATTTTTGGTGACTAGTGCCAACCACTGATTACTGGAAAAATAAAAAAATAAAAAATAATAATAATAATAATAATATTGAAGGGGGTGAAAATAATAGAAATATCCAAATGAAAGGATATAAGAAGACAGAGTTTAGCTAAATATCAGATTTTATTTTATACATGAGAGTTTGGGCAACCAGTTTTTACTGATTTATTTTGTGGATTTTATGTACTTTGAGATGATCTAAATATTCATATTCAGTAAACTCTGCTAATTCACACACAAATACTCACACCTGTACAGTTTGTGAAAAGAGTTTATTTATAAAGGAGGAGGATTGGTAAACACTGATGAGTTGTGCACTCTACGCTGAGGTAATTTTATTTTAATCTCTGATGATTAAAATTAATTATTTGTTTCAGACAGTTAACAATTTTGAGATAACATTCTTGAAAATAAAAAAGTATGATTGGTAACGGTTCTAATTTGTATTAAACAGAGGAGAGAGGTTGAGTGTCTAGAAAAGTGTAAAAGGCGGTAATTATTGCTGTTTTTACTACGCATGCGCATTGGAAACTGCCAATTACTGCTGTCAGCCATTGCATGTGTGCCACGTGTCCCACTCACACAATTAACGGAGTAAGACAGTTGTGTATTAATGATTAAAAACTGTTCAGTTTTTAATTTTAAATTACATATTTAAACAATACACACACATTCGTTTAAACCTTTCACATCTTACTCCAATTCACATCTATTGTCACACACACATATTCTCAAACACTTTTCTACTTTCAAACTCTTACGGAGCTTTTGTATCAGTTTCTTTGATATTCTTTCAAATCTTACTAATGGCGACTACAGTGTTTGTCTCTTCTGGGTTAGAGTTCGTTCCTAACAATTATTCAGCACCACTAAACACTGCCAACGCACCAGAGGCGTTCCACATGATTCAAGAGTTTCTTGCTCAGTCAGCAATTGGGCGTGCTTTAGTAGAACCAACAGTACTTTCTGGTTCACAAATCAAGGCCTTCTGGGAGTCAGGGCTGTATGATGATGGTGGTGAATCAGGTAACCCATCAATAATCTTTGAATATGCAGAAGTAGAGTATGTAATTACTTCTGGTACCATTCGGGCTGCAATGGGGTTTCCTGAGTTCTCTTCATATACCATTGGCATGGGTGACAATGATTTGCTGAGGATGATGAGAGAGATTGGGTATTCTGGACCCTTGACTAAGATTGGACAGTGGAAGCGACTGTTCTTGAGGAAGGAGTGGAGCTTCTTCTTTGATTGCATCACAAGAACGTTCGGAAAGAAATGCACCAACTGGGATGCTATTCCCACGGACAGTCTGCAAATCGGGTATTCTCTGTTATATGATAATCATTTTGATTTTGCACGACTTGTCTTAAATAATTTAGGGGAGAAAATGACAGAGAATAGAGGGGTAGTTTACTTTTCTAGATTTTGTCAGATTTTATTCTCTTACTGTGTTGAAGGGGTAGAAATAGTTGGCGAAGATGTTATCTCTTGTTTTAAATTACACAAGAGGATATTCTCTGATCTTATCAATAAGGATGCTAAGAAAGGGGTTGTTGGAGATTTGTTACTGCCTGCCTATGTGCAACAGTTTATAAATGATCACGTTCATCCACAAACACAAACTCCTTCTCAACCAGAACCTCAACCAGAACCTCTACAAACAGAGCTTCCTCCATCTACATCAGTCAAACCTAAATCCAGTGGTAGGACTAAGCATGTTGGTACTAAACCTGCAAGGTCTGTTAGACCAGCTACTGCAGTGGGGGTGTCCAAGTATAATGATGAGCCCAAGGGTCATTATAAGAAGAGGAGAGCCAATAGATCAAAAGCTAATGATGAAGAAGATGTTGACAATGAAATTCTTCATAAAAGAAAAAGAAGATTAGTAGCCAATTATCTTTTTGATAATTTGGATGAGTCTACACCAGACTCTGAAGCTGTCCAGGATGAAGCTCCAGAGATTGTTGTTGAGGAGCCTGCTGTAAATACTGCTAATGAGGACAGGGTTTTTGTAAACACTGAAGCTCCTGAAGTTATTGTTCAGGAGGCTACTGCTACTGAAGATGTTGAAACAACCACTATGCCTGCCATGGCAAATGCTGATATAGAGGCTGAAGTTTTTGAGCAAGATACTTTCCTTGATGATTTTGAAATGGATGCAAATGTTGAAGCACATCCTAGTATCAGTGTTTGTGATACTGAGGATGTGGCAGCTGATGAACCCACCCAAATTATAGATGAGTCACTTGCAACTCATACAGAGATTCTCTCTGTCAATAATCAAAATCCTGAACTGGGTGAGGAGGTTGATCAGGTCATTGAAGCTGCTGTAGAGAAATTAGATGAAGCTACAGCAGAGACTCTGATAGAGACTAATGATCAAACAGAAGAAGTTGTTGCAGAGTCTGTTCCTGTAGAAACAGAGGTTCTTGTAAATACAAACTCTGAGATTCATGAAGCTGAACAGATAAACGCTGAGTCTACTGCAGACAATGTTGTTGAAGAAATTGAAGAGCAGATAGAAGAAAATGCTAGAGTTGATTTTGATGATGCTGATCACACTTCTGTAAACTCTGATCATGCAAACTCTGAGATTAATGCTGCACTTTCAAACTCTGATAGTCATGAGTCACTACCTTTTCTAAGGGATCCTACTGCAGAGTCTATCAAGGAAAACCAAAATGCAACTGAAGCTCATTTCAGAGAAATGCATTATGCTAATTGGTCAGGAGTAGACTGCATTTTCTCTACACAAAGGGCTGCTGATTTTGTACATAAATCTGCTGAAGAAATTTCTAATCCTGAGCTGCTAACACATTTTAAGGCTACCATTGTTCAAGTCAAGTCATTGCACAATCGCTTTGATGAGACTCACAAAGTAGTTCTTGGATTGAGTAATGACATTGCTCTTAAGGAGTTAGCATTGAAGAAAGATAGAGCTCAATTTACATCTCTGGTCAAGGATCAAGAAGATATCAAGCTGAGGCTAACCAGGGTTGAAAGCAATCAGGCTGAAATATCTACTAAGATTGACTCTAATGCTGCATCGCTTGAGTTGCTGACATCAGTTTTTATTCCTGATGATGTCAAAAAGGGGGAGAAAGTACCTAAAGACAAATGCAAAAGGACTCCAACTTTGAGACTGAGGGATGATTCCAATGATGGTGGAATCAGAGGAACAGAGAAAAGGTCAAAGTCTTCTCAAGAGCAAGGGAGACTTAGGTCAAACTCTGCTAGACAGAGAAACTCTGAGAGGTTAAATTCTGGTGGTCAATCTTCTTCAAGACTTAAGAGTCTAGTGATTTCATCAAATCCAACTACTGATGAAGAGATTGCTGCTAAGCTTTTCATGGAAGAACATGGTGGTGAAGCCACAATGGAAGATTTGGATGCTGAGATGAAGCTTCTTGCTGAAGAACACCAGAAAAAGATTGAAGCTGGTACTTATAAGAAGAAATCAGTAAAGGCTCCTAGGAAAAAGGAAATTGCACTTTCTATCAAGGAAAATACTCAACAGAGTATACAATACACAAGGAGGCCTACAGTAAATGTTTCTGGAAAAGGAAAAGGTATACTGGTAGAAGAAGGGCAGTTACCAAAGAAGAATTATTCAACCTCTGACGTTGCTCAAGTTGAATCAAGGATAAATAAATCAACCTCTGACGTTGCTCATGTTGATATTTCTACTAAAGTTGTGACAACCTCTGACAATGCTCAAGTTGTACAAACTCAGCTAGCTCCACAACTCCAAGGTTTCTTAAGACCTGTACTTTCTGAAACTCTGACGCTAGAAGCTGTGGACTTTTCACAAACCAGAACAGTACTTGGAAAAGAATCTTATGATAAGTCTGGTTTGGGTTCACACAGAGAGAAGAGAATAAATAACAGACCTTTAGATCAAACATCACTGGCAGAACCTGGTGTTGGGGTATCTCAAGAGAGCCTTGATAAACTAGAATCTGTTCAGATGGTCTATCATAGAGGATTGAAGAAAGAGGTTATGTTATACTTTATGTCTAATGGAAGAGTATACAGAGTAGGAGAAGCTGATGTTCAATTGAAGCTATGGGAAGAGCTTGAGTATGTTCTATATCTTCTCAAAATCAAAAATAGAAGTACTCATGATGCTGCTCTAGTTCTAAAAGACAGAATGATGAAATCCAAAGTTCTTCTTGGAGGAGGTGTTTCAAGTGCATATATTCCTAAGTACAGAGATGTTTATGGAAAGATTGTTGAAATGAAGAGAAACAGTGCCAAGTTCAAGACAGCACTGGGTATAAAAGTTTTGGAGTTCAACTTAGAGTCTGACAAATCTTACTTTATCCGGCTAGGGAATGAAATGAGGAAGAACAGCATTTATTCTCTGAGAGCTGCTATCTACCAGACTGGAGAGAGTGATCCAGAGCTTAAGGAATTGAAAGAAATCATGGTAGAAGAGCTGGAAAAAGCTGAAAGGAGGCTTCTCATTGATTATCTCAGGACAGTGCCTGATATTGAAGAGATTAAGTAAAGTCTGACTGTAAGTTTTTAAAGTTTTCTGTTCTAAGTTAAAGTTAAACTCTGTTATATTTTAAACACTGCATTTGTTATATGTTTTGACATCATCAATTATCTATTTAACTTGTACATTTTTATTATGCACAAGTTGGGGGAGATTGTTAGATATAATTGCTGACGTTTGTTCATCAGTGTTTAAGTACCAGGTACTCATCAGAGTTTACTGGAAACCAGTCAGAGTTTATTAAAGTCTGACGGGGTGAAAGTTTACCTTAGCTGTCGGTGCTAATATAAAGATTCTAGAAGCAATATATCTTGAAGATGGAAAGAAGCAAGATATATTGAGATAGATAAGGAAACAGAACAGAAGACAGAAGCAATCCTAATTTGATATATTTTGTATAGCTAATTTATAGGAATATCAATTAGAGATTGATTATGTAACTGTGTATTATATAAACACAGATAGGTTAACCCTAAAAGGGATGCGAATACTGAATACATTATTCTTGTAACCTAGCAGCTCTCTGTGATTCTTTAACATCACTGAGAGAAGAGTTATTTATATAATTCAGTTGTTGATTCATAAACAGTGTTCTCAATTGTTATTATCATTCTTATATTGATTATATATTGTGTATTCGGCCTAACAAAATAGATTATTATCACAAATACGAAGAGACATATCTATTATGGTGGAAGCAATTACTTGTAAAAAAAAATTGTCTAGCTACAAGAGAAAAATCATACTCCCCCCGTCCTAACAGGAAGTTAACATTTGAAAGAGGATGCTCGACACGCATTTTAAGGTTCCTTTAAAGTATAGTTTCATTAATTGTTTTAAAAAAAAAATTCTTCTGAATAAAAATTAAATATTTGGATTTTTATTCAAAAAATAAAAAAATTAAAAATAAATAATGGAACTATATTTTATAAGAGCCTTAAAATGCGTGTCGAGCCCTCCATTTCATCAAATGTTAATAAATGGATGGAACGGATGGAGTATTAGTTAGTACATACTATTTAACCTATGTACGTGACCCATTTGACAATATGTACAGAATTCTCAGAAGGATTCAAATGGCCCAAAAACGTTAAAATCAAGTTCTCGAGAACATTATTCTATCAAATTATATATTTTTTGATAAAAAAAAAAGAATACAGATCTGCTCAATAATAGCTAATATAGTAAACACATCATATGATCTAATTGATGTTAACTCATAAAATCTCTGGCCAGAGTGCATAGTGATAATTGGAATGTGTTTCTAATCTATACTAAACTATAATAGCCAAACCATAGGATAATTGGTAGTTTGGTTAGCACCTTCCTTTTTAGTCACCCCTTTCCTTTGTGATTTTTTTTAATATTAGTTAATTCAAAATAAAAAAATTAAAAATAGATAAATACTAATGTATCTATACTAATCAATACTATTTTATATATAATTGTAAATAGGGGATAATTGGTAGTTTGGTTAGTACCTTCCTATTTTGATTAGCTCTTTCTTTTTTAGATATCCTCTAATATCAATTAATTGTAAATAAAAACTTAGTAATAAAAAAATTGCAATGTACACGGACCAAAACTCATCTAAAAAATTACAAAAACCATAAATTATAACACTTTTTAAGAAAACTCTCGGTAAACAAAAAGCAAGACTTTAGACCAACATTAAAATATAAATCAAATCGATAAAAATTGTTAAATTAAATCATAAAGTTTTTTACTTTGGACCAACATTAAAATATAAATCAAATCGATAAAAATTGTTAAATTAAATCATAAAGTTTTTTTTTGAATAAAAAATAATAAAGTTATTATATACATATAAAGATATAAGGTTCGATTTTCACCAATACAATATTAAAATTAAATATTTCATAAAAAATATTCCGTACTTAGATTTAAGGTTCGATTTCCGGCAACAACATATTAATAGTAAAACTTTGTAATATTAAATTTTAAAATATAAATAAATGTGAAATCTCATCTTAAAGAACTATTTAAAAAAATTAAAATTAAAATAATACTGAAACATTTAAAAATATTGGAATTTAAGTACTAGCATATAAATTAAAGTCTTTTTTGCATAGATTATAAGTTATAATCATAATTACAATATGACACTACTTTAAACAAACTAGGGGATAATTGGTAGTTTGGTTAGTACCTTCCTATTTTGATTAGCTCTTTCTTTTTTAGATATCCTCTAATATCAATTAATTGTAAATAAAAACTTAGTAATAAAGAAATTGCAATGTACACGGACCAAAACTCATCTAAAAAACAAACAACTCCCTTACAAAAATCATAAATTATAACACTTTTTAAGAAAACTCTCGGTAAACAAAAAGCAAGACTTTGGACCAACATTAAAATATAAATCAAATCGATAAAAATTGTTAAATTAAATCATAAAGTTTTTTACTTTGGACCAACATTAAAATATAAATCAAATCGATAAAAATTGTTAAATTAAATCATAAAGTTTTTTTTTGAATAAAAAATAATAAAGTTATTATATACATATAAAGATATAAGGTTCGATTTTCACCAATACAATATTAAAATTAAATATTTTATAAAAAATATTCCGTACTTAGATTTAAGGTTCGATTTCTGGCAACAACATATTAATAGTAAAACTTTGTAATATTAAATTTTAAAATATAAATAAATGTGAAATCTCATCTTAAAGAACTATTTAAAAAAATTAAAATTAAAATAATACTGAAACATTTAAAAATATTGGAATTTAAGTACTAGCATATAAATTAAAGTCTTTTTTGCATAGATTATAAGTTATAATCATAATTACAATATGACACTACTTTAAAATTTTAAAAAAAATTCAAATATATAGTTATACTCGCCCGTGTTTTACACGGGTTATAGGCTAGTTGTCATTAACATGAGTTTCACCTAGATCAAAGTTCATCCACGCACATGCATTCATATATATAGACTACTAAATAAAGAGGAATCTGAGTGTTTCTTTTGCAGGTACGTTGAGTATAATCTCAAAGTGTTTTGTTATGCATTCATGAGGGGGAGTGAAATACCATAACTTACGGGTGACAATAGTGGATATGTTGCAAGGTGTAAAATACATTTTTTTAGTAACTCATGTACTCTTTTTTATTCAATAGGATTTTTTGTTCCCAAAGAATTTTTTCCTACTAAGGTTTTAAAGAAGCATGACGTTAATACGAGTCATCCAAAGGGGAAGTGTTATGAATATTGGATCTCTCTTGATATTTCTCTAATAAATATTTTAGACTCTTGACATTCTACCACACAAACGTATAAAATTTAATTAAATTAACATCAGACAACTTCCAGAAAATTTCTCTGCAAGTTAGGGTCCTTGCTCGTCTTCTCTTTTAAAGTGTGTTATTTTATTTGATTTTGTTTGTTGTTATTGCCTTGAGACGCGTATACTGAAAACCAAATGTAGTGTCTATATTGTTGATAAAAAATAAGATGAGAAGAGAAAGATGGGAGGGAGGGGAGGAGAGTATACAATCTAGACTTTTAAAGGACCAAAACAACATTCCCTGAAGTTTCCTACAGACACATTAAACAAAGAAAAACTAATTACCATACCTAAACCTATATATAAAATTTTATGCAACAGCTTATAATCCACTCACATCTTTTTTACACATTACAACTACTCTTCACTTAGCATTAATACACATCAATATTTCTCTCCTTTAATTGTGTTGATCCTAACTATCTATATTTACTCTTTGGGTTGCCAATTTTCATGTACATGGAAGACATTAAGGCTTATCATCCTAGCCATTCGGAGCACCAACTTGTGATGCGGAACTTCAAGAAGCCTTACCATTGTGACGGATGCAAAGAGCAAGGCTTCGGACCAAGATACAAATGTGAATCAAGTAATTGTGATTATGTTCTCCACGAGAGCTGCATGTTCAATTCTCAGACTGCAACTCATGATTTTTACCCAGACTACGCTTTCAAGTTTTCCTATGAACCAAGAAGCTGCGGAGCATGGTGTAATGCATGGGGAGAAAATATAAATGGTTTTGTTTATCATTGTGCAGACAAGGATTTAGATTTTCATCCATGTTGTCTTAATCTCAAGAGCAAAATGGCCATAGATGGTGTGAAATTTAAGTTGGATGACAAGGTAACATCCAAGTGCATTTGGTGCAAAAGTAAAACACTGAAAGGAAAATTCCAAGGGGGTTGGTTGTACAAATCCAAGTGCAATCAGTACCATTTCCATGTTCATTGTATTACCGAAATGATTCAAGAAAGTTTGAAAATCAGAGATGATGAAAATGAGACTACTTCAATGTTGTCAATGAAGAATCCCGAGCTTTGTCTTCAACGTAGTTCAAATGAAGGTAGCTTGAGAGGGGGTAAATACCGGAAGATTGTAAAAGTTTTTATGACAGCAGTGGTGGCAATTCTTTTGGGAGATCCGGCTGCTTTTTTTGCCACAATTTTGTTCAACTTGATCACCTAACTAGCTAATTACATTTTAGTTTAATTAGTTGCAAACTTGCAATGCATACAATAACGGATGTAATCAGATCACTTTACATTTACATTTGTATTTTGAGTGTGGTCGATGAGAGGTTGAATTTTATAGTTTTTTTTCCGTGATTCTGGGCTAAGCTAATTATTCATAGAATATCGTAAGAAAGTTGAAACTCGAGACTTTGAATGCTTAATTCTTCAAACATTGTACTGATCAATATGATTCATTTATCTTTTATAAAAAAATGCTTCTGCTAGACCTAATAAATCATAAAACCGTGAGTAATTGTTTATGGTCTTTGCAAAGAGCACGTTGTCAACTGTGGACTTCCCAACAGTCCAACAGAAACAAGATAAAGCTAGTAAAAAGAAACACATATCTGTCAAGAAAAAGAGCCAGTATAGCCGAATTTGTCATGATAAAAGCAGCATTAACTAAAAGGAAGTAGTCTGCAACTGTCTGTTGCGTACAATTAGTTCAAGTCGATCTCCAACTTATCCAGCTTTGGTCAATCGAGTTTATCAAATACAGATTTTGTTAATGTTTCGTACAATTAGTTCAAGTCGATCTCAAACTTATCCGGTAGCAAGTTCAGAGTGTGGGATATATGACTCGATCTAACTCGAATTCGAGCTTAAACTCGAACTTTTTAGTCGGTTCGAGTCTAATGGAATTCAACTCGACTCAACTATATCCCGAATCAAGTAGATGATGAATAAGCAACTTCTTCTGTCTCACTGTCACTGATATTACCTTTTTAGGAAATTTTAGTTTTCACGTAGGTATCAACCAAACAACATTAATATCAATTATCACTTCTTAAGAAATTAAAAAATTAGCAGATTGAACTGTTGGGGTCCGCCCCAAATTCCTAAATAAGTTAAGAATCATATTATGAGCATTATTCTAATTTGTGATAATTGAGGAAAGTCTTATTCTGGTAGAGATAAGAATTGTGGAAGATTTTTATCAAAGATAAGAATAGATGGTAATTATCACAAATAGAATTGAGATATATTAGGATTAAAATATTTGTGGTGCCTATAAATATAGATATTTGTAGGGGTTTTGAAGTATTGCAAAAATTAGAGAGTTGTGTGCGATACACAAGAGAGAGCTTTTGTAATCAATGTGAGGTGATTGTATTCAAGAGTGTTGAGTGAGGGTGCGACTCCAATCTTGTAATACATTCATAGTGGATTTGTGGTTTTACCCTCCCCGTTAAATTGTTGTGTTCTTTACTTTCGTGCTTGTTATTGTGTTTGATTAACGTTGATATATAGTGGAAGCGGTCCTAACAAACTGGTATCAGAGTTTGGGTTCAAGAAGTAGATTCGGCGTTAAAGAGAAGGCAATCACGAAGTAATTACGAAAATTCGCAGGAATTTTCTGGTATGCGCAACTGTTGAAGAATTGACGATTGGGAAGTCATCCATGGTCGGATCGTCCTGATTTTCGGACAATATATTCGTTATATCAATATCTAAAATCTGAACGGTGGAGATCGGATTTTGGGTTCGGGACGATGTGATTTCTTGTGTTCAAAGTTAACTGTTTGCGCGTGGATAGTTGGTCGTGAGTTGATCTTTTCTTGGCTTGATGAAAGATCTAAAAGTCGTTGAGGATTGATGCACCCAAGTATGATGGGAAGACGGATTTCACTATGCGGAAATTAACCGTCAAGGATGTGTTGATTCAAAAAGGACTTGATGATGCTTTGGAGAAGGCGAAGCCAAAAGAGATGAGTGATGTAGATTGGACGAAGATCCAGAAGAGAGCGGCGAGTACAATCAGGCTGGCACTTGCACCCGATGTGAGATATAACGTGTTGAAGGAGTCGACACCAAAGGAGATACGGGACAAGTTAGCAAGCATATACGCTTCGAAGTCGTTGACCAATCGACTTAATTTGAAGATGGAGTTGTACTCTTTAAAACTGGATGAAGAAAGTAGTCTCCATGATCACATTAGTTGTTTTAATAAGCTAGTATGTCATATGGCTAATGTTGATGAGCCGATAAAAGACGAGGAACAAGCTTTGGTGTTGTCATCGTTGCCGAAGTCCTTCAAGTATTTTAAGCAAACGCTTTTAGTAGGGAGGACAACTCTTACGTTTGATGATGTGATAAAGGAGTTAAGAGATAATGAGAGGATGACAAAGGATGTTGTTTCTCAAAGTGGTGAGGCAGTTTTAGCTGTTCAAAGTGCTGAAAGTAGGAGTCGCAACCGCAATGACCTGCAAGGAAGAAGTAAATCTCGGCCGAGTAAGAGGGATATGAGCACTGTTGAGTGCTATTATTGTGGTGAAACGGGTCATATGCAGATGTTCTGTCAAAGCTTTAAAGAAGATGTGAAGTCCTTTAAGTAGATGAAGGGAAAGAACAAAGTTGATGGTGCGGAGTCTACACTTGTGATCGATGAGGGAGAGTTTTTTATGGCGAGTGAGGATACCGTTCCTGGTTCAGTGAATAATAAATCAGAATGAGTGATGGACTCTGTTGCTTCTATGCATATATTTAGGGATCGAGCGATGTTTGAGACCTTATGCACTGATGAAAATCTTGGTAATGTCGTTGTGGGGAATGATGAGAAGATGAAGGTTCAAGGAGTTGGAACTGTTCATCTTGAACTCCATAATGGTACGATCAAGAAAGCTCTTAATGTGAGATATATACCAGATGCATCAAAGAATGTGTTATCTTTGAGTGTGTTGGCATCACGTGGGTACAGATTCGTTGGACGAGGGCGAAGTTGCAAGGTGTATAAAGGAAGAAACTTGATTCTACAAGGGATGATGCATAAGAAGAACATCTATTGTTTAGATAGTGAAGCAACAATGATGAAGACCGAGAAAAATGTGAAATTCTCGGAATCGGTTGAGGTATTAGGGAATTCGAGCCGTGGGAGAATTTGTTGGAGTCCGCCCCGAATTCCTAAATAAGTTAAAAATCCGATTATGAGCAGTATTCTAATTTGTGATAATTGAGGAAAGTCTTATTCTGGTAGAGATAAGAATTGTGGAAGATTTCTATCCAAGATAAGAAAAGATTGTAATTATCACAAATAGAATTGAGATATATTAGGATTAGAATATTTGTGATGCCTATAAATATAGATATTTGTATGGGTTTTGAAGTATTGCAAAAGTTATACAGTTGTGTGTGATACACAAGAGAGAGCTTTTGTAATCAAGGTGAGATGATTTTATTCAAGAGTGTTGAGTGAGGGAGCGCCAATCTTGTAATACATTTATAGTGAATTTGTGGTTTTACCCTCCCTTGAGGGATTTCCACGTTAAATTGTTGTGTTTTTTACTTTCGTGCTTATTATTATGTTTGATTAATGTTGATATATTCCTAACCAACAATACTTGTCAAACAAAGACTACTACTATAATATTCTGATGCAAGCTAAGAAACCCGACCAGAAAGTTGTTCTGAACTTCCCAAAAACACAAGGCCATATCCATATCCTTGTTTTCCTCAACCATGTCGGCCATTTTATAGTTCATGTCATGGACATCCCTTTCTCCTTGGGCAAAAAGAACGACAGAAAATTCCACAAAAATGGATGTCAGCCAGCTTTATTTTCCCAACCGATCATCTCTTGTCTTCAAAATGTGATTCGGAACTATACATAATCCGTTCTTAGGTGGATTGTATAGATTTGTTTCAAACTTTTTATTGTCTTTTCATCTTGAATTTTTTTGAAAACCGTCATACTGAATTAGTTGTGGAAAATATTAACAACAAATCAATATATACTCGTCCCTATTTATTTATTTTGGTTATCCTCTACGTTTAATTAGGAATATAAATAACAGATACAATGCGAAAATTTGAATACTTCAATAAGTACTTTTGAGGAAGATAAGTTAAACCAAACAGGCCCGAGTCAAAATGAGTAGCAAGTACAAGCATCTTCGTTCCCCATTGTACCATATGTTACTCCTATTTCATTTTTAGCAGTCAATTGTAAGATTTCAGTATTGCATTCAACTAAAAAATCTAATTTTGATAAAAAGAAAATATCTATGTTGATGAAGAAAAGGTACTTTCCTTGATACATCTTTAACTTCAAAACTTTTCTCCTTCCTAAATATTTCACCAGCTTCCAAAGAATTTCCCTGCAAGTTCATCAAGTCGGCCATCTCCATCCCTCTGCTGTTTCATTCATCGTTATTAAGCTTATATTTTTGCATTAATTTAGTCCTAATTGTTAAACTCCAAATGTAAGTACATCAATTGTCAATCATGACAAAGACAAGTGTGGAAACTGAAAAGTAATTTACTACATGTATAGCTGGCCGTACGATCAGACGACATGGGAGTCTGGAAAGAATATCTTTGATTATAGTGCTCTTCGAGGAAGTTTATGGTTATAAAGTACATCATTGACGACCCCACAAAATCTGAGTTTCCTTACTGGAGACCATTTTTCAGTTGACTTGCTAGTTAGTTGTTACCTTGATGTTCGAAACGTACTAGACTTCAGAGACCGAGAACTTTCCGAGCAGTTTCGTTCATGACTAATGAGAATTTGAATACGCTATATATTGAGAGAAACTGTCTGCAGCCTCTTATCACATATTTGTATCTTCTCTTTGCCTTTTGCTTATTTCCTAGCTATCAGCTTCATTAGCTCTACGGGTAATCTAAATTATATAGGTAACATATAGGCTCCTATGTATGATTATTTATCTTTGCCATACACATCAATTCTTCTTTCCATTGTTGATCATAATAAATTGCTTTATAAATTTTGCAACACATGTAGGGCTTGTTTTGTTCTATCTGATAATTAACTTATGATGTACTTATTTGTAGGTTTTCAGAGACATGGAAGACATTAAGGTGTATGATCCTAGCCATCCAGAGCATGAACTTGTGCTGCGAAACTTCAAGAAGGCATTCAATTGTGACGGATGCAAAGAGCAAGGATTTGGACCAAGATACAGGTGTGAATCAAGTGATTGTGACTACGTCCTCCACGAGAAGTGCAAGTTTAGATCGGAAACTGCAACCCACGATTTCTATCCAGACTCTACCTTCGAGTTTTCCTATCAGCCGTTGGGACAATGTGACAATAAAAATTGTAAGGAGTGCGGATCATGTTGTAATGCATGTGGAAAAGATATTAATGGTTTTGTTTATCACTGTAAAGATAAGGATTTGGATTTGCATCCATGCTGTCTTGAACTCAAGAACAAAATGCTGATCAATGGTATGAAATTTAAGTTGACGGAGAAGCTAACGTCCAAGTGCATTTGGTGCAAAAGTAAAATCCTAAAAGGAACATCTGAGGGGGGTTGGTCGTATGAGTCCAAGTGCAAACAGTACCATTTTCATGTCTATTGTATTAAAGAAATGATGCAAGAAAGTTGGAAAACTGGATATCACAAGGATGAGATTTCACTGTCACTGAAGAATTCGGATCTTCGTCTTGGACGTAGATTAAACGGAGGTAGCTCAAGAAGTGGGAAATACTGGAAGATTGTGAAAGTTTTTATGACAGCAGTGGTGGCCATTCTTTTGGGAGATCCGACTGCCTTGTTGGCCACAACTTTGTTTAACTTGATCACCTAGTTGAATTGATTAGTTACAGTATAATAGCAGAAGTAATTACTTTATTACTTCTTCTAATTTTGTATGTTTAGTGTGTTGGAGAGTTGCATGTTAGAGTTTAGTTTTCTTATTAGTGAGAATTCAGACTTCTTAGCAGTAAGTGTAAATCTGGAAGTGATATGCCCGGATTCAATAATACTTTGTTTCTTGTGTTAAGTTATGTAATTTTCATTTGGTAAAGAAGAACTGACAACGATAATGCTCTGCACGCTCCAAGAGATGAAGGAGCTCGTTCACGAGATGTCTAATGAGGGTAATCATCAATAATAAATAACCATGTCTATAGAGAGTTAAGGTAAATTACTTGAATAAATCAAATTTCTCATTCCTATAGTATTTTATTAGATTGTCAAACATCACATATAGAGTCTGTTTGGCTAGCAATTTAAAAGTTAACTTATGCATTATAAGTTGATAAGAGCTCATGAGTATGTTGTGTACTCAATTTATTTGATAATTTATAACTTATAAGTTAATAAGTTGAATGTTAGAAATCACCAACATTTTACTTAACTTATCAACTTATTCTTTGATTTCTTTATTTTTTTAATACTTTATATTTTTAACTTTGTGTTTTTAAATATTTTTTTAATTTAAAATGCAAGTGTTGAAATCATTGTATTTAATAATTATTTTTTTTAAATTTAATTTAGCAAACTCTTAACTAACTTATAAGTAAATTTATCCAAACACCCGTATAACTTATAATAATCCATCAACTTACCACTTATAAAACATAGTGTACAGCTTCCAAACAATTTCTCTGCGCGTTCTATCCCTCGTCTCTTCTGGTGTTCCTTTCTGGAGTATATTAATTGATTCAATTTCTTTGCGTTTTGATGGCGACGCGTATGCTAAAGGCCAGACTAATATAGCATTTATTGCCGATCAAATAATAGTCAAAGATCCCAGCAAAAACTTTTACATTTTGGTACTCTGTTTATTTACATGGAGTCAGTAGAAAATCATCTTTGAATACAGTGCCCAGCTTCCAGGAAGTTTATGATTAGTTGATTATACCAACCACCGACCAAAACGACCCCACAAAATCTATGCAACTAGCTTGCACTTGAAACCCAAGTAGACTGACTTAGGTCTCATTTGGTAACAGGTGAATGAGACCAAAATTTCTGGACCACAGGAAACCATCTCATTCAGATCGTTTGTCAATTTATAAGGTTAGCTGGATGACACTGGCTAGTTTCTTTAAATGGATGGTTCATATATCCTCCTGACAGAAACAACTAAAGCAGTGTTCAGTGTGAATATATGAACATGTAAATACACGTTAATGTTTTTGTCAAACTCCTACTTTAGTACATTTAAATTTAGATTATTACTTTTTACATTTATGATATTTAAATTCGATTAATAAAGTATAAAACTATTTTCTAAAATTATTTATTGCACGCACTTTATCTATATATACCAATATTTAACTTAACATTTATTTTAACATTAAATAGTTTGTTTATTCATTAAAATTTCAAATGAAGAATTATTTAACTTATTCGGGAAATATTAGCTATTTTTAAGAAATTAATCAATAGAATTAGATTTAAATAGAATAGTATAACATCATTCAGAAAATTAAAAATATATATATATATATCAAACGATATTGTTCATCCAACATTCAGATTTATCATTCATTCAGAATTCTAATCATTCAGAAAATTTTGTTCAGATTTAACAAATGACCCCTTAGTTAAAAAAATTAAACAAATTAGACTTGCAAAGAACCACGAACACTCCCCTCAAGTTTCCTACATAACTAATCATAATCGAACATCTATAACCTTTATTAACGAGTGAAACCTCTTTTAATATGGTACCAAATTTGGTTCGCATTTTTTTTGGTTCACACTTTTTTTTGGTTTCACCCCTATTTTTTTAAAAAATATATATAATTATCTAATTTAAAATAGATTATATTATATCCTAAACTTCTATTTCATTGATATACATATGTCAATATTATCTGTGATCAAATACAATGGATAGTTAAGCCATAAAATTTAAACATTGGTATCAAGTTTTTTTTGAAATTATAAATTTATTACACACTTGCTACATTAAGCCATAAAATTTAAACATTCGTATCAAGTTTTTTTTGAAAGTATAAATTTATTACACACTTGCTACTTCAATGTTCGACTCATATATTATATATTATTGTAGAATTTTATGTTGTTTTTAAATAAAAAAATTATAACTATCTAATCTAAATAGATTATATTATTATTGTACTCTAAACTCCTATTTCATGTAAAATTCTAATTTTTTTTTTAAAAAAATAATTCTATGTTGTTTTGAAATTAAAAAAAAAAATCTGATCTAAAATATATTATATTGTTATTGTACCCTAAACACTTATTTCACGTAAAATTCTATTTTGTTTTTAATAATAATCTAATCTAAATCTACAATAAATTATATTGTTATTATACGAATATATTATATTGTTATTAAATTACATTACTATTGTACCAAAATATATTATATTATTATATTATATCATGTAATAGCTATCTCATGCCGGAGGAGTTACAATAAGATCAAAACATAAGCAAATTATAGTACGTGTAATTTGTAATTTAGGCCATCTGACATTTTTATTCTCATTGTAGTTCTAATTCTTTTATAAACTTAGTGTCTTGGTGAATTGAACTTAAAATATGAAACACCAACGAATATGATTGTACGTCGTTATTACATTGTCCATCACCAAAGTACAAAAAAAGTTACTAATCGAATACAAGTTGTGGATAGGTAAATTTACTTTTCAGCATGCCAATTTTTTGTTAGTACAAGTTGTGTAGAGGTAAATTCACTTTTCAGCATTCCAAGTTGTTCACATCTGCATGTGAATCAATTTAATAGAAAATGTTCGTATATTTACATCACCAATCACAAGGGAATAAATTGAATTCAATTATATTTGTCCTATTATATTTATTCTTTATTCATGAGTAGCCTTATTATATTTAAATAGTCCCAAATTAATTTAACTATGTATCTCTTGTACGGTTAGTTAATTCATGAATAGGCTTACAATATTTAAATCATCCATACTTTATACGTGATAAGTGGATTTTATATCCACTTGGAATGCTTAGAAACCGGCTTAAATTGACGACTTGAACTCAAGTATGTGGTGTGTTTAATGTGTTTTCATTAAGTTTTGCAGAACCAAGAGTTGGAGGTTAATTTGATTAGAATTCGGATTTTCCGGGTAGGTTGCGCAGTCTTCACTGTTTTGGCCATATCTGGAGTTCTACAAGTCCGATTCTGACGATCTTACAGCTCACGCGAAGAGGACAGGCCAAGCTGGCAGAGCGCGGGCGCGCGCTACAGGGCGCGGGCGCGGGCTACTTGGCAGGGCGCGGGCGCGCGCTAGAGGGCGCGGGCGCGGGCTGCCTTGAGTTTCTGTTGGTTTTTGTTTCAGTTCTGGCCGAGCTTTGAAGGGTATTTCTGGAATTTCACATTGGTTTAGGGATATATCATGCCTTAGGGTTCTCACTATGAAAAAAGGGAGATAGAGGAGAGAAAAGGAGAGAGGAGATCAATACCTAAGTTCAAGAGATCAAAATCAAGCTTACGGATTCAATTTGTTCTTCAATTTCCTTTGTAATCTTCTAGCGGTGGATAGTTGGTTGAATTCTATTCGTAATACTTAGTGTTTATTACATTGAATCTTGTTTAGTTTATTAAAAATGTTAACTATGGTACCCATGGTGATAATTAGTTCAATTATGAACTAATCTATTATCATGGGGTTGTACCGGATTCTTATATAATGTTTTCTGGTTGATTTCAATTATTCCTTGCATGTTCTTATATCTGACATCCTTGTATGGTTGTGCATATTCAATTATAGTTGTCTGATCAACTTCTGTGATTGTGTGTTAATCTCTATTGCAGCGACCGTACTGAAAATAGAGATTTAGAACTTGCCATGCTAGCGTAGGAATTTGGTGTGTCTGATGACATGGCTTATTTGCGATATCACTCTACCCGTTTGGTATTGACTACGTGATCTTATTGATTACTTGTGTTCAAAATCATTGTACGTTAAATCCCGCAGACCTGTTGGGACTGCCTACAATTGATTGACTATTTGACTTCTATCTTAGTTGTGGATGTTCATTAGGATGGTATACGTACAAAGACCTTTGGCGTGTATCAGTTTCGTGTAATCGATCAGGTGTCAGTGTAATTGCATGTTAGGAGGAAAGGGAATTTAATTGGTTAATTGCATATATGATGATGGTAAAAACCCCATGTGTTTTCTCTATTTGATAAATCATATTTGTTAATTGCTTAGTTAATTAGTATAGTTATAATTAAAACCAACCCTTGATAATTGTTTGAGAATTGAATAATATTAATTCTTGGTGCATAAATCAACGAAACAGCAACAACTAGTCTCTGTGGACGAACTCTGTTTTACAGACTATATTACTTGCGATCGCGTACTCTTGCGTGGAAAAGTGTGAACAAGTTTTTGGCGCCGCTGCCGGGGACTCGGTTCTTCGTTGTTTTGTTTATGTATTTGTCATCAGAGGTCATAAAATTTCAGTGACTCAGACGTTTCTCACCAATTTTCTTGGAGAATTTTTCAGGTACTTAACTTGAGAGTGTATGCAAACACGCTCTCAAGCTCGGAAGAAATTGTTTCAGAGAACGGAAGTAGAAGTTCAGTCATCTGTTGCTAAGGAAGAGACTGAACCACTTGACACTATGGGAGCACCACATGGTGAAGCAGAGGCAATCAAGGCGCTGAAGGACTATTCTCAGCCTAGCATCAATGATATTCAGTCGAGTATCACCAAGCCGGCTATCGCAGCCAACAATTTTGAGATCAAGACTGGAATCATTCAGATGCTACAGAATTCAGTACAGTTTGGGGGTCTACCTTCTGAGGACCCTAATGCTCATATCAGAAACTTCATAGAAATCTGCGATACATTCAAATTTAATGGGGTTCCTGATGATGCTATTAAATTGAGATTGTTTTCATTCTCGCTGCGAGACAAAGCTAAGAGCTGGTTACAGTCTATGCCAGCTGGGTCTATTACTACTTGGGAAGATCTGGCTCAGAAATTTTTGTCCAAATTCTTTCCTATGGCTAAAACTGCGGCTATGAGGAATGCTATTTCTCAATTCACTCAACAGACAGGTGAGTCTCTCTATGAAGCTTGGGAAAGGTACAAGGAGATGCTAAGGCTATGCCCACATCATGGGATGCCTGACTGGATGGTGATTAATGGATTCTACAATGGTTTGGGACATTCTCGAATTATGTTGGATGCTGCTTCTGGGGGAGCACTGTATGCTAAAAGCTATGAGGAAGCTTATAATCTAATAGAGATGATGGCAGCCAACGAGTATCAGAATCCTACTCAGCGTATACCACAGGCAAGAGCAGCAGGCATTCTGGACGTTGATTCTAGCACGGCGTTGGCAGCCCAGCTTCAGGCCTTAACTATGAAGGTCGAATCTTTGGCCAAGTCAAGTACACAGCAGGTAGCAATGGTTTGTGAACTATGTGCGGGCGCACATGAGACTCATCAGTGTGCGATATCTAGCGAATCGGCACAGTTTGTCAGTAATTTTCAGAGTTCATCTCAGCCAGCTCCTAATTCGTATCATCCCAATAACAGGAATCATCCAAATTTTAGCTGGAAAGACAACCAGAATTCTAATCAGCAGCCAGCGCAGGGACAGCAACAATACGGTTCTAGGCCGTATAGCAATTCTAATTATCAGCAGCAGTATGCTCCTAGAGCACCTTATGTCCCTCCTGGATTTCAGCAGCATCAGGGAAATCAGCACCACTTTGTAGAAAGATCTGAGGTGGAAGAGATGAAGTTACAACAAAAGAGTATGGCTGCTTCTATGAAGAATTTGGAGATACAGATGGGACAAATAGCTAATGCACTTCTGCAGAGGCCACAGGGCCAGTTGCCAAGCGACACGGAAGCTAATCCTGGTAAGAAGGAGCCCAATCACCAGGTTCATGCAGTTACTTTGAGATCTGGTAAGAGCACACGAGAGGAAGAGGTGCTAAATCAGCCTGCTATTGCAATTTCGGAAAAACAGCCTGTTCAGGTTGAACCGGTAGAGGAAGCCGAGATGCAGGCTGCTGAGAAAGAGAAGAAGAGCAAGGCTGCAGAGTCTCAGGGAATTTACCCTCCACCACCATTCCCTGGGCGTCTTCAAAAACAAAAGTTGGATAAGCAATTCTCCAGATTCTTGGATGTTTTCAAGAAGTTGCACATCAACATTCCATTTGCGGAGGCATTAGAGCAAATGTCGAGTTATGCCAAGTTCATGAAGGGCATTCTGTCGAGGAAACTGAACTTGGGAGAGTTAGAGACTGTGGCACTAACAGAGGAATGTAGTGCTGTTCTGCAGCAAAAGCTACCACCGAAATTGAAGGATCCAGGTAGTTTCACCATTCCTTGTACTATAGGCGCATTGTCATTTTCAAAGTGTTTATGTGATCTGGGGGCGAGCATCAATCTGATGCCGTATTCTGTATTTGTTCAACTGGGGCTACCGGAGCCCAAGCCAACTACCATGACTTTACAGTTGGCTGATCGTTCGATAACTTATCCGAGGGGGATTGTGGAAGATGTCCTGGTTAAGGTTGATAAACTTATCTTCCCTGCAGATTTTGTCATTCTTGACTTTGAGGAAGACAAGAAGATCCCTATCATCTTGGGACGACCATTCTTGGCTACAGGTCGGACTCGTATTGATGTTCAGAAAGGAGAGCTCACAATGAGGGTGAGTAATCAAAAGGTCATCTTTAATGTGTTCAAGGCTATGAAATTTCCGACAGAGGAGGAAGAGTGTTTTAGCTTGAAGATGGTTGATACGGGTCAGAGAAAGGAGTTCGATGAGCTGTTGAGCAAAAAGTTGGACATGCACAAGTTCAAGCATCACATCAGTGATTCCATTGACAATTCTTCCATTCGAGATCTTTCGAATGTCAAGCTTGGAAAACTTCCACCACATTTGAAGTATATCCTTCTGAATGATGAGTTGGTGATTTTTAAAGAGTGTGAAGATAATGTGTTGAGAAGGTGGAACAAGGATGATGAGGTAAAAGAGTGTTCTTATCAATCGACGGAGAAGCATAAACACCTTAGAGGTGTAAAGAAGAAAAAGAAAAAATCGATTGATGGAAAAGTCAAGGTTAAGTTTGATTTGGAAAAGATGTGGGAAGAAAGCAAGAAGGTTATCAAACAACGGGTGAATGGTCCTTCTGCTAAGGACAAGTCAAATGCGATCTTCGAGCCACCATGATTTGATTCACATTTGTCCGGCTAAATGACATTAACGACAGCGCTTCATGGGAGGCAACCCATGTGTGAAAAAAAAAAAAAAAAAAAAAAAAAAAAAGTTAGTTTTTTTTTTCCAAAAGTCCCAAGTTGAGGTTGAGGGACAGTGCGGAAGGGCAGCGCGCGCCCGGAGCGCCCGAGCCCGCGGCCGGCGCGGCCTGCCTCTTGCCACTGATCCCGGGTGATCAAAATAAAAATTAAAAAAAAAAAAAAAAAAAAAAAAACCCCAAATAAAAACAACTCCCCAATTATTGACTAGTTCTTTGGATAGTGTTCTTGCGCGAGATGGACAGCAGGTGCAGTGGCCTGCGTATGGAGCGAGCCATCCTTATCCACCTCCAGATTTACCACCCGAGGAGGGTGACGATGCCGACGACTAGGGGAGTATTTCTTGTACCTTTAATTTACCTTCAATGAGGGCATTGAATATTCTAAGTTTGGGGGTGATTTGGGGGTAAGTAGTGTTGTGGTGTTATGTGTCATGTAGGAAATCATATTTTGCATGTTTGTGGTAAGTCATTCATGTTTTGATTCGTATTTTGTATGTTTGTTTCATGTAAGACATTTTGTTTATGTTTTTATTATATGTGAGTCCATTTAGTTACATTTGCATAGCATGCATTTTTCATGATCCCGTAGGATTTGGCTATTTCCGTTGGTGAGTCGATGTTGATTGGAGTGTGGTAGTGATGAATAGAGGGTTGATTAAGTTCCTATGAATTGACTTGCATGCCAGAAATAAATGTAAATTCACAAGTCTCATTGGTTGCTTTTGAATTCGATCAGACCATGTTTGTTTGGAAGTTAGAATTTAACAACTTGCTTATATTTAGAATGTTTTCTATTCTCTCGAAATTGAAAGAAGCACTTAAGTCTAAGTTTGGGGGAAAACAGGGATTTCATGCTAGTTGTCAATAAAGGCTAGGCGTCAATTGGCTAGTAGCCGGCTCATTGAAAAGATGAGTAGTCTAGGGTGGGATGAGAAAAAGGCAAAGCGCACTCATTCCGAAATTGAAAAAAAAAAAAAAGAAATATTAAGAAAAAAAAAAGGAGTTGTGTTGGTTGTTTTATGCAGAATTGATCAGGTTGAGCTCGTTAATACTCGAGCATTTAAGTTCTTGGGGACTTTGTGCCTAGTGACCTAAGACTCTCCCGGTCTAGGATCCGCTAACCTAACGCTCGCTACATGGGTATTATTGTATAAGCCTTTAGGGGTCTCAGCCATTGCACGGTCAAATAAGCATGCGTATTGTGTTTAGTATGTTGTTTTGTAATAAAAGCATGAATTCCTGTCTAACTCGAGTGGATATTGAGGTGTCTTTAAGTGGTTTCTTGTGTCTAGAGTTCATTTTGTTTATAAGCTTGTGGTTGTTTTGGTGAAGAATAGGATATGGTCTTGATTTAGTTTGGGAGTATATTAGTGAGCATCGCACACACGCACGTTTCTGTGTTTGTCTCGTTGGTCGATTGGAATTTGATCGAACTCTGTTTGGAAGACTGTATTCTTTGAGATGTTGGCTTGTTGATTGGTTTTGGTTGGTTTGAAGGGATCGTTGCATTTTCATATTAGTTGCATACATGCATTGCATTGTTAGTTGCACGAGTACATGAATTTTGTGGGTACATTCGCTATAGGCCCTCACGAGACCTTACTCGTCCACTAGGGCTGCCTAGGGGTTTAAAGGGCTTGTTGCATATGCCAAATGCAACCGTGTTCACCTACGGAAGTGGTACTAGTTAGTTGTATATAGTTATGTTTGTTTATGCTTGAGGACAAGCATCGGTTTAAGTTTGGGGGTGTGATAAGTGGATTTTATATCCACTTGGAATGCTTAGAAACCGGCTTAAATTGACGACTTGAACTCAAGTATGTGGTGTGTTTAATGTGTTTTCATTAAGTTTTGCAGAACCAAGAGTTGGAGGTTAATTTGATTAGAATTCGGATTTTCCGGGTAGGTTGCGCAGTCTTCACTGTTTTGGCCATATCTGGAGTTCTACAAGTCCGATTCTGACGATCTTACAGCTCACGCGAAGAGGACAGGCCAAGCTGGCAGAGCGCGGGCGCGCGCTACAGGGCGCGGGCGCGGGCTACTTGGCAGGGCGCGGGCGCGCGCTAGAGGGCGCGGGCGCGGGCTGCCTTGAGTTTCTGTTGGTTTTTGTTTCAGTTCTGGCCGAGCTTTGAAGGGTATTTCTGGAATTTCACATTGGTTTAGGGATATATCATGCCTTAGGGTTCTCACTATGAAAAAAGGGAGATAGAGGAGAGAAAAGGAGAGAGGAGATCAATACCTAAGTTCAAGAGATCAAAATCAAGCTTACGGATTCAATTTGTTCTTCAATTTCCTTTGTAATCTTCTAGCGGTGGATAGTTGGTTGAATTCTATTCGTAATACTTAGTGTTTATTACATTGAATCTTGTTTAGTTTATTAAAAATGTTAACTATGGTACCCATGGTGATAATTAGTTCAATTATGAACTAATCTATTATCATGGGGTTGTACCGGATTCTTATATAATGTTTTCTGGTTGATTTCAATTATTCCTTGCATGTTCTTATATCTGACATCCTTGTATGGTTGTGCATATTCAATTATAGTTGTCTGATCAACTTCTGTGATTGTGTGTTAATCTCTATTGCAGCGACCGTACTGAAAATAGAGATTTAGAACTTGCCATGCTAGCGTAGGAATTTGGTGTGTCTGATGACATGGCTTATTTGCGATATCACTCTACCCGTTTGGTATTGACTACGTGATCTTATTGATTACTTGTGTTCAAAATCATTGTACGTTAAATCCCGCAGACCTGTTGGGACTGCCTACAATTGATTGACTATTTGACTTCTATCTTAGTTGTGGATGTTCATTAGGATGGTATACGTACAAAGACCTTTGGTGTGTATCAGTTTCGTGTAATCGATCAGGTGTCAGTGTAATTGCATGTTAGGAGGAAAGGGAATTTAATTGGTTAATTGCATATATGATGATGGTAAAAACCCCATGTGTTTTCTCTATTTGATAAATCATATTTATTAATTGCTTAGTTAATTAGTATAGTTATAATTAAAACCAACCCTTGATAATTGTTTGAGAATTGAATAATATTAATTCTTGGTGCATAAATCAACGAAACAGCAACAACTAGTCTCTGTGGACGAACTCTGTTTTACAGACTATATTACTTGCGATCGCGTACTCTTGCGTGGAAAAGTGTGAACAATACGATATTGAGCTAATTTCTTAGTCCCCTATATTTTTCCTTCTAGCTATGCCTTTATAATTGAAAGATCAAAAGGTATCCATATAAGATAAGAACAAGTGTTCCAAAAGAACAGTGAACAGAACATACAGATAATAGAACACTTACAAGAATTCACGGATCTTGAACTATATGATCATCACATGTAAGAATATAAACATACCTCCTGACATGGTGACGATTAGTTGATAGCAACAAGGTCTTGTACGCTTATGCTCCAATGGAGAAGTATGGATTTCTCTATCTTCTCTATATATATGTTAATTTATGTGTTGTGTATGTTCTTAATCCCACCCATTTGATGGAAATGGTGGAAGTATATATAGATAGATAGAGGACCATTCAGCTCACCTTAATTTATTTTTACCTCTCAATTAATTACCCATCAGAATTAATTAAGTAAGGTATTTTATCTCTTGAGTTTCCTATAGACCACTTTATGAGAAATTTATTATTATATATTATAATTTCTTACAGTCTCCCACTTGGTCTTGTAGGAAATAAGCCATGAATGTGCACAAGTACATCAGTTTCACCTTAAGTCCTTGGTTGATAGATTAACAAATGTATGAGTCATGGCGTGTCCATGTTATTGTACAACACGTTTACTTCCATGTACCACAACATCTGCATTTCTCACAACTAGGTCATTTATGTGAATGGCTTAATGGTCACATAATGTTTCATTCATCTTAAACATAAGAGTGTACACCTTTATGATGAGAGAAACAGAAAACTTTAGATGTTACATATATATATATATATATATATATAGGGTAAGGTTCCATGGAGACCCTCCTTATCAAGAGACCCAAGAGACTCAATCCTGACCGTTCATTAATTAAAATTTTAATACATTACAATATACTATATTTAATGGCAATGTGGTAAATACATGTAAAAGCCAAGGATACTTACACTATAATTAGTGTACATTATACGGTTTGTACTTAAACTAAACATGGGAAGATTCTTTCAAGCATATTTGATTGCATGATTGAGATTTTTTATTTTTGGAAATGAATCCGTGTTTGAAATTACTCGCTGTAATGATATACACGTAGAATGATAAAAGAAAATGAAGAATACAGTCTGCTAACCCAGGCGCAAAGAAACACAGACGTGAAGACACTCATATTATACGGTGATATTCATTCATATTTTTCTATAAAATATGTTTAAGTAATACAAAACACTGAATAGAATCGCAACACTAACATATTCTATGTTTTTTGACATGCAATTCTGTTATAGATTCATCAACCAAGGATATATCAAAGCACCTAAGAGAATCTGTATTTCTGATCATTGCAAGATTGATATGAATTCCGAAACAACTTCGGAATCTACCAAGGTACTGATTTCTTGCTTTGTTGTGAGTTCTAAAACGAAATCATATTTAAAATATAGTATAATCATGATGTTTTTATGAACTATATATGTGAGTGATATAGATAAAAACTAATCAAACTTTGAAGAACTCTCACAAGAATCTTTTTTATGTGAACCAGTGACATGATGTCATTAAGGAATCAAAGAATCTTCACAAAAAAGTGAAGAACAACATCAAATAGTAAGATTTTAACCACAACTTTTGACAGTTGTGGTTTCTTCTTTGACAGAAGATTAGAAAAAATGGTTTAATGAAACTGATTTGGGGTCAATTTTGTTTTTCAATATAAGAGAATATCATGTCGAAATATGCTCATTTATTTGAATTTCTATCAACCAAAATCTTCGTCCCTACTTATTAATGGAGAAAACATTTGTAGGATATGTGGATATTTTGTATAAATCTTCCTAGAGCATGGTGAAACATTTTCTGAAAATGTTTCATTCTTCGTTAATTTTGTTATAAGTCTATATAGACCTGGTGATAACTAACATTTTCAAATCTCATACTCCTGAAGGTTTTCTTGTCGTTAAGTGTAAGTGGGTGTTAAAATTGTTTTGTTTTTGTTAATATATATCTCCGTTTTTCCCTTATAATGTGGTACTTTATCACATTTGATGATGTTATTTGATGATGTTAATGTTGATTATTATGACAGAGTCTTTTGGAGTGGAGTTCTATTTTAGAGTTTTTCTTTCTAGTATGAAATGGAATTGGTTTATCTCAGTTTATAGTCTTGTGGTTCTGGTCGAAAATTTTCACCACCTAATTGAGTTCTCTGCTTATGTTCTTGTTTAAAGGTTTGGAGCACATCTAGTGGAGTTATTAGTTTTGTGGTAGTGGTGATCAAGAGCATGTCTTTTGCTTCTAGAGTTTTCTGGTCTACAACTCTTGTAATTTGCGTTTTCAAAGGGATACTCCAAATTTGAGGGCAACCTTATTGATTAATAGAACCGCCGCATTATGCACATAATTGGCCATACGCTTGCGGGGGTTGGGAGGTTAGACCCTGTCCTTGGCCTCAAGGAGTGGTGAGCAGCACTCGAAGCCTGTTTATGCTGCTTCGGCGCTTAACAACATTTCCCCTGAACTACTCGCTCAAGCAGGAACAAGTTTCCTTTCAACTGTTTTCATTTTCCTTCCCCATGCTGGTATTTGTTTAGTCATTTTGATAGCTACTGGGGATAGAAAATAATAATGCCCTCAACCAAGTCCTGTATAACCAAACAAACCAGAGGAAGATAACCCCCTGGTGCATAATCTTCAGGGTGCAGATACCTTACTTAGCCTTTTCTCTAATACAGCCTGCGAGTATGGTACTGAGTGTGTACTGCAACATGCGAGAATGGTACTGAGTGTGTACTGCTGGGAGACAATAACTTGACCAACATCACTTAAGATGTTTCACGAAATAGAAACGGAGAACTTCAACCAATCCATGTCTCCTTATGTGCACAAGTTTGTGTTAAATTAAGATTATATTTCTTGTAATATTTCTTATAATTCTGAGACTTTTTAGGATGTTCTTCAAGTATTTATTATATTTTTTGGATATTTTACAATTTTTTGTTGTGTGTTTTACAATATTGGAGTAAGTGTTCTGTTTTGAAATCTAATAAAGAAGTACTTCAATATTTAACTATTGTTCTACTATCAATGTGAATAAACTTAAATAATATAAGTTATTATAATTTACTAATTGAAATTTATTAGTACTCATAAAAATAAGTAAAACACTTTGAAGAATCTTATAAAGTCATAAAGAATACTTTATAAAACACTAAAAGTAACACTTTCCAGATTCTATTAAATGTTGTATGTGGTCATATTTGTTGAAAAAAATATTGTCACATGAAAAAATATAATATCTTTTATAAAGAGAAATGGTACACGAAAATTAAAATGGTAGTTAAAAAGTTTATTCAAACAAGATTTTCTTACGTGTAAAACTCGCAATATTAAAATATTGTATTAAAATATTTAAGAGAATTTCGTAAAAAATAATATTTTTCAACTTTTATAAACAATCATATTAGATTT
The DNA here is from genome assembly GCA_030848705.1 of Heracleum sosnowskyi. Classification (NCBI taxonomy): domain Eukaryota; kingdom Viridiplantae; phylum Streptophyta; class Magnoliopsida; order Apiales; family Apiaceae; genus Heracleum; species Heracleum sosnowskyi. Next base: position 15,167,939 of record CM061236.1, read on the forward strand.
TAATTTTTCAAAATAAGTTATTTTCTCAAAATAACACTGAAGCACTTACAAAAACCTTTAAAATATTTGTAGTATGTCTTTTATGATATCTAAATTTTAAAATTCATATACGAATCTTATAATAAACATTGAATAAAAAAAGGTAAAATCTCTAAATGTAATATTAAGACTAAAAACGTCAATTTCTATTAAAAAATCAAATATTGTAAACTATATATATTATTCAAAGTATTACTCTTAGATAGTTATTAAGGGAATCTCGTAAAAAAATAAATTTTTACATGTTTTGTAAAAAAAACAATAGTGAAAGTTTATTATATTTTATTAACATATCATTCTTAAAATCTACTCTAAAACACTTAAGCCAATATTAACACTTACGAGAATGTTAATAAAATCTCTAAGTGCCACAATTGAGAAATAAAATATGTATTTATTAAATAATATTAAAGAGTCATACATTAACTTGTTGAATTAAAGATTCAAACCTAAAACTATAAACATAAATTATACTAAAATACTTATTTCATTATATATTAACATAACATACATTCTCCAAAATAAGAATCTTATATCAAATCTTACAACACTTAAGATGTTTGTATTTGAAAACTACTAAAAAGTAAAAATCTCAATTAATTAAACAAAATTGAAAATTCATGTGTAAACTTATTTGATGAATTAAAAAATTCTCAATTCACAATAACACTTTTGAAAATGTGATTTTCAAAGGTCGATAGTTAATTTAATTATATAAAAATAACACACATTCTCAAAATCTACTATAAAACACTTAAGCGGATTTTACAACACTTAAGAAAATCTTAAAATGGCTTATAATTAAAAATAACTCAAAATTGAAAATCTCTATTTATAAAACAATATTAAAAGTCATATGTTAACTTATTTAATGAATTGAAAGATTAAAAACTCCAAATATTAAATATTTTGCTAAAACACTTAGAAGAATCTCGTAAAATATATATATATTTTTAATTATGTAAATGATCATATTGAATTTTATTTTATTTAGAATAAGATACTTTCTCAAAATTACTCTGAAATTGTTAAGAAAATCTTTAATATATTTTTAGTACGTCTTTTATAATATTTAAATTTTAAAATTCATATACAGAGCTTATAAAAATATTAAATAAATAAATAATCTAAGCTTATAAAAAGTCAAATTTCTAAATCTACGCTAATTTTATAAGAAAATTTAAATATTTTAAATTATACATTACTCTTAAATAGTCTAGAGAATCTGGTAAAAATTTAATTTTTTTACATCTTCTGTAAAAAGGACAATATTGAATTTCATTATATTAAAAAAACATGTAGTTTTAAAATCTACTCTCAAATACTTAAACTAATATTACAACACTTAAAAGAATCTTAATGTGCCTTTTTTTACTTAAGAACAATTGAAAAATAAAATCTCTATTTATAAAAAATATTAGAAAAAGCATAGGTTAACATGTTTAATGAATTCAAAGATTAAAAATCTTAGAATGTTAAGATAAATTGTACCAAAACACTTAACAGAATCTCGTTATATATTTTTTTCATAAACCATCATATTGAATTTCACTTTCAAAATAATATGATTTCTCAAAATTACACTGAAAAAATCTTTATATATCATAAAAAAGACAAATAATAAAATTTGTAATATCATACATTCTTAAAATCAACTTTTAAATGGACATCATTAAATTCTATTAAGTGTTTTGTATAAAAAATCATAAATTCAGAAAAAATCATATATTTTAAGCTACACATTATTAAGAATATATGACTCTTAAATACTTATTTATTTTAAAACTTATTCCAATAGTTTTAGTTATTTAAAAAAATTTAACACGTGCACTTATTTTTTTAACAAATGTAATTAATAAAATGTTAAAACGTAAATAATAAAATAATAATTTTTAAAAAACAATTCGTACATCATGTTATTAAAAAGTTCATGCATTGCTTATAAGCTAGTATAAGATTATAATCAAACATTTAAGAATCTCACAAAGAAACACTTAAAGAGAATTTTGAAAAACAAATATTAATTAAAATAAATACAATAATGAAGCACTTAAGAGAATCTCAATATAACTTCTTAAAAAATCTACAATGACATTTATATTACCAGAAAAAAATAACAATAATTAAATTTGCAGCAGATTACTGATCTAATAATCTAATAGAAGTTTCAAATTTCCAATTTTAAATCAATTTTATCTAATTATAAAAAAAATATTTTTAAAGAATATCTTTGTTATATTGAGATTCTCTTAAGTGTTTCATTAGTTTAGATTATCTTTGTTATATTGAGAGTTGTTTTGTTAATGCACTGATTTTTCTTGAACTAGATTAAAACAAAGGTAATAGAATCTCTACACATCTTGCAAATTTCACGTATAATGATATCAATTTGTTTGATCTTCTGAATAGAAGCAAAAAATATTAAAAAATGATTTATAATGTTAGTGTAGTGCATTACAATCAAATTAACTAAAATTGTAAGAATAAAATAGTTGATAGATTCATATATGACATGTGTATGGTTAACAAATGACAAAAATTTAGCAAATCTTTTAAAGATACTATGGTAATGAATCTTATAAAAACGTAAAAGGCGTGGAACTTCCGTATCTTGAAAGGCGTGGTTATGATTTTCAACACATAAAAGCTATATTTCCATGGTTGTTATACAATTTAAATGCATTTTTCATGTCAGTAAACACGAATCTGGTGAAACCTTGATATCAGCAACACTAACAGCAGCAACTAGAAAACAATAACAAGATAATTAGTGCAGTGTAAGATTAAAGACGTGGACACAGTGAATTAGTATTACAAAGAGAAGTATTATGAATGTAGATCAATGTTGTAAGAACACTAGCAAGAAACTTGGTTTGGTGTGACATTAACACTTTGGTTTGGTTTGTGGAACTCTGTAGGGTGAAAGGCGTGGTTATGATTTTCAGCACATAAAAACTATATTTCCATGGTTGTTATACAATTTAAATGCATTTTTCATATCAGTAAACACTTATACGAATCTGGTGAAACCTTGATATCAACAACAACTAGAAAACAATAACAAGATAGTGTAACAAGATAATTAGTGCAGTGTAAGATTAAAGACGTGGACAAAGTGATTTAGTGTTACAAAGAGAAGTATTATGAATGTAGATCAATGTTGTAAGAACACTAGCAAGAACCTGGTGTGACATTAACACTTTCAAACCATCATCAATAGCAACAAACTCAAATGTATTATTGACTTCAACAACTACAATAATTTGAAAATTTAAAACCAGAAATGACATTGCAGTCAAGTATGTAACTACCTAAAAGCATACTCTGTTATATCTTAAGAACACTAACAAGAATCCTAACAGAAAAATGAAGACCATAAACGTTATAACCCTAAAAATGCTTTGGTATTGAATTTACGAATACTTCCTTCTACATGATATTATCCATCGTAGTTTAGAATTATGTGAGCTTTAAGGATTAAAAATTATAACGAAGTGATATTATAACTTAAAACACCGAATCAAAATTATAAATTGTGAGATACTGATACTTACAAATTGAGTATTTAAAATTATGAGAAATTAGAAGAATCAATTACGTTAAATTTATTGACAACTGTTAAAAGGAAATTGAAAAGCTGATAATATAGCAAATCTCATCCAATCTTTATAAATATGGTAACTAATTTAAGGATATACGTATGTTCATTTTGTATTTTTTTATAAAATATTCTATTGCCCTGTATAGAAAAACTAGATATATACTGTTAGATTTGTACACAATCCGGACCATAGGATCAATATCAAATCAATGGTAAATAAGCAGGGTCTCTCGGTCTCTCCCTAAGCTAGGGTCTCTTTTGAACCTCCTCCTATATATATATATATATATATATATACAGAGCTCAGTAATTGTCTAATTGTCTTTCATGAAACAAGTGACATAATCAGTAATTTAAGGAACTGTCCAAGAGACCTAAACTTTCAGCATGCTTTTCGAAGGTCTTAATTGGCAGTCCTTTCGTAAATATGTCTACCACTTGCAAATCAGTGCATATGGACTCAATGATAATTTTCTTTAGTTTAACATCTTGCTTTAATAACAGGTATTTTAGGTCCATGTGTTTTGAACCGTCAGTAATCCTGTCATGCTTAGAAAAGAATGTCGCAGCTTGATTGTCACAATAGATCGATAATGGTTTAGAGATGAAGTTTAAGGCTCCAAACTGTGAAACAAAATTGCGCAGCCACGATCCTTGAATGGAAGCTTCATAACAGGCCACAAATTCAGCCATCATTGTGGATCCGAAAATCATCTCAGATTTTTTACTTTTCCATGAAACAGCACCTTCACATAAAAGATATGTATATCCAAGAGTGCAGAGTCTAGTATCAGGACATCCAGCAAAATCCGAATCAGAATAGCCAATCATCTGTGGATGTCTTGACCTTCTGTACGTAAGCATATGATTTCTGGTTCCCTTTAGGTATCTCAATACTTTCTTTGCAGCCTTCCAATGAGCGATCCCTGGATCACTCTGAAATCTTCCCAACATGCCAACAGCGTGGCTAATGTCAGGCCTGGTACAGACCTGTGCATACATCAGGCTCCCCACGAGAGATGCATAAGGATAATTCTGCATTTCTTCTCGTTTGATAGGTGTCCTTGGACATTGCTTAAGAACAAGTATGTCTCCTTTATGCAATGGAACAGGACTAGCGGAACAAGACGACATGTTAAATCTCTTAAGAACTTTATTGATATAGGCCTTCTGAGACAAGCCTAGAATTCCTTGGCTTCTATCACGAAAGATTTCTATGCCTAAAACATATGAAGCCTCTCCCATATCTTTCATTTCAAAGTTCTTTAAGAGATAGTCTGTTGTCTCTCGCAACAAACCAAGGTCACTACAAGCCAACAATATGTCATCAACATACAAAATCAAAAATATGAATTTGCTCCCACTAATTTTAAGGTATATGCAAGTATCGACGACATTTTCAACGAAACCGAAATTCGTAATGGTTTTATGAAATTTTAGATACCAATCTCTGGAAGCTTGTTTTAGTCCATATATTGATTTCTTAAGTTTGCAGACCATATGCTCCTACCCTTCATTTATGAAGCCCTCGGGTTGACACATATAAATTACCTCTTCCAAGTCTCCATTCAGGAACGCGGTTTTCACGTCCATTTGGTGTAACTCAAGATCATAATGAGCCACTAATGCCATGATGATTCTTAAAGAATCTTTCCTGGAAACTGGAGAAAAAGTCTCAAAATAATCGATGCCTTCCTTCTGATGAAAACCTTTAAACACAAGTCGAGCTTTATATCGTTCAACATCGCCTTTAGAATCTCGTTTGGTTTTAAATACCCATTTACAACCAATCGCTTTATGATCTGGTGGGAGTTGAACGATCTCCCAGACTTGATTATCACTCATAGATTTTAATTCATCCGTCATCGCATCAACCCATTTGTCAGAATTAGGGCCCTTTATGGCTTGAGCATAAGAAACCGGATCATTATGTGCATCAGACTCTATGTGATAAAGCAAGAAATCATCAGAAATGGCCGATCTCTTTTGTCTTTGAGATCTTCTTAACGGTGTTTCCGATGACTCCCCATCAATGCTTTCATTTGTGAGAACCTCATCATTGAGCTGATCATTCATTGTGTTCTCCTCAGTGTTCTCATATGTGTTCACAGAGGAGTTCCCAATGTCTTTCGAAATAATGGGTAAAGGGACCTGTACCCTTACTTCTTGAATGATCGCATCACTTTGCTTTATGCTCCCACTAATCTCACTATTCTCATAGAACTTAGCATTACCAGATTCAACTATTCTCGTACTATGGTTTGGACAGTAAATTCGATATCCTTTTGTATTTTCCGGATATCCAATAAAATATCCACTAACCGTCCTAGAATCCAACTTCTTTTCTTGTGGATTGTATATTCTAGCCTCAGCCGGACAACCCCAAACCTGGAGATGTCTTAAACTAGGTTTCCAGCCTTTCCACAGTTGAAATGGTGTTTTCGGAACTGCTTTGCTTGGAACCCTGTTTAAGATGTAAACGGCTGTACGTAAGGCTTCCATCCACAAGAACATTGGCAAATTAGCGTGACTTATCATGGATCTCACCATCTCCATATATGTACGATTTCTTCTTTCAGCAACACCATTCTGCCATGGAGATCCAGGGGTTGTGTACTGAGCAATAATTCCAAGTCTCTGAAGAAGTTTAGCAAATGGTCCAGGATGTTGTCCTGTTTCATCATACCTCCCATAAAATTCACCACCTCTATCTGACCTGATGATTTTCACCTTTTCTTTTGTCTGTCTCTCTGCCTCAGCGATGAACACTTGCACAGCATCCACCGATTGAGATTTCTCATGTAATAGAAAGACATAACAATAGCGTGAGTAATCGTCGATAAATGTGATGAAATATTTTTCTCCTCCAAAAGTCGAAACATCAAAAGGTCCGCAAATGTCTGTATGTATGATTTCAAGAAGCTGGGTACTTCTTGTGGCTCCTTTCTTTGTGTTCTTTGTTGTTTTTCCCTTTATACAATCAACACATGCTGGAACATTATTAAAATCCAATTGTGGAAGAATACCATCCTTAACTAATCGTTTGATTCTTTCAATGGATATGTGTCCTAGCCTTTTATGCCACACGAAGTAAGTGTCATCTTTTGATGACTTACGTTTTGTTTCTTTATCATGCAGGGTAAAATTAATTTCAGCATTTGGAGTTTTAAGCACCAGCTTGTAAAAACCATTAATCAAAATTCCAGAACCAATACAACTAGAATTTTTAAATAAGCTGAAATATCCATTACCAAACTCAAACGAATATCCAAACTTATCCAGTGCACTAACGGAAATAAGATTACGAGAAATAGACGGTACATAAAGTGTTTGACACAAGTCCAACACATAGTCACTACTTAAAGTAAGTCGATAAGTTCCAATAGCTTTCACTGGAGCTTTGTCTTTATTTCCCATAAAAATAAAATCCTGATCACTTAGATTTGTAGTTTGGATCGTACTGAATCCCTGCATGGAATTCGATACATGAACATTAGCACCAGTGTCTATCCACCAAGTAGAGGAAGGTACATCAGTTAGGTTCGATTCGAAATAACTTACAAAACCCATCGGGTTACCTTTCTTTTTGAACCAAGCCTTACGTTTATTGCAGTCCACCTGAAAATGTCCAGGTTTCTTAAAGAATTTGCAAACATTATCCTTCCTTTTCTTCTTAATTGGTTGATCAGACCCATCAGACTTAAATGGTGCCTTTCTGTCCTTTTTCCCAGCTTGTTTAGCAGACCCTTGAGTGTAATGAGCAATCTTAATGCCTTGTGATCCCTGTCTAGATTCCTCCTGAACCAATTTATTAGTCAACTCATTCAAACTCCACTTTTCTGTAATAGTGTTGTAATGAATTTTGAACGGTTCATATTGTGGAGGCAAACTAGTCAGAATAAATTGAACGAGGAAAGCATCGTCCATTTAATATATTACTAGCGACGTTTTTTTTTCTCACCCCGACTGTTTGCTAGGTTTTTTTATCTTACAAATTACCTATGTTTGTATCTATATATTAGTCCATTTAATTAAATTGGGCCAGCTAAAATTTTAAACTAAAATCCAACAAAATTAAATTAGTGCGGCCCGTTAATCCAATTGTATTCTAAAGTTAAATTATATAATTATCTTATTTTTAATCCACTCCTAATTATAATTTCTAACAAATTTTAATCTATTAAAATTACAAAAAAAAAAATCCGGGATATTACATTCAATTTCTTTGCGTTTCAATGGCGACGCGTATGCTAAAGGCCCTACTAATATAACATATATTGTCGATCAATTAATAGTCAAAGATCCCAACAAAAACTACTCCCTCCATTTATTTTTAAGTGTCGTTTTTTGATCATGCACACTTATTAAGAATTACAATTATGAGATCTTTTTATCATTAATGTAATTTTATTTTCCAACTTTATCCTTCATCTACCCATAATTAATGCCATAATTTGAGAATGAGTAAGTTTAGTATTATAAGAGTAAATAAGGGTATTCAAGTGAAAAAATAAATGTATTTTTTTTGAAAATATAAAAACAACACTTAAATTGAAATTGAAATCAAGTCAAAAAATGACACTTAGCGAAGCGTGTCGTTCGTAATGGAAAGAAAGGAGAGAGTATTACATTTTGGCAGAAGAAATTGATCCTATACATTGATGTGTTACATGGTACTCTGTTTATTTACATGGAGTCAGTAGAAAGATCATCTTTGAATACAGTACCCAGCTTCCAGGAAGTTTATGATTAGTTGATTATACCAACCACCGACCAAAACGACCCCACAAAATCTATGAAGTTGCAACTAGCTTGCACTTGAAAGACAAGTACACTGACTTAGTTAAAAAAATAAAACAAACTAGACTTGCAAAGAACCAGGAACATTCCCTGAAGTTTCCTGCATAACTAATCATAATCGAACACATCTATACTATTTATTAATAAGAAAAATAATGCTAAAATGGCGCGCAGTACCAAAAGTACCAAGTATCAAATTTGGTTATCACGGCACCTGTGTTCGATTCCTGACAACTACATACAAAATTTATTAATTTAAATTCTTTAGCTTAATTCAGAGTTCGATTCCTTAATGTTAAAATATCAAGCGGTACCAAATTCAAGATTAATTACCTATAACCACATAATTAAATAGTATTTATTTATTATATATTTGTATCATTCAAATATCTATAAGTACATTTTTTAATAATTAAAATTAATATTAATTATCAAAACAATGTTAAAATGACGCGCGGTACCAAAGTACCAAATTTGATTATCACGAAATCCGGGTTCGATTCCTTGCAACTACGTAGTTATACAAGATTTATTTACTTTAAATTCTTTAACTTCATCCAGGGTTCGATTCATTGCAACTACGTAATTATACAATATTTATTTATTTATTTTAAATTTATTAGCTATATCGAGGGTTCGATTCTTTGCATCTACGTAATCATACACGATTTATTTATTTACTTTAATTTCTTTAATTTTACAAACGGATCGATTGTCTTTAACTACATAATTAAATAGTGATTTTATTTATTATATATTTTTATCATTCAATTCTCGACAAATATATTTTTTTAAAATATTTATTAATATTTATCAATATTAATATGTTGATGTCTATGTCCACTCTTGGGGTGCTTGGCACTGGTTATGAGCTAGTATTAAATAAAGAAAAAGAAAACTAATTATCACGCCCTCTATATAAAGAACTATATGCAACCGCTTATTAACACTCACACCTTTTCTTCTCCCTTTTCGAGTAATTGTAGTCTTATAAGTTGTTTTAGGTTGCCAAAGACATGGAAGACGACATAAAGGCTTATCATCCTAGCCATCTGGAGCATGAACTTGTGCTGAGAAACTTCAAGAAGCCCTATCATTGTGACGGATGCAAAGAGCAAGGATTCGGAACAAGATACAGATGTGAATCGAGTAACTGTGATTATGTTCTCCATGAGAGCTGCATGTTCAATTCTGAAACTGCGACTCATGATTTCTACCCAGACTGCACCTTCAAGTTTTCCTATGAACCAAGAAGCTGTGGAACATGGTGTAACGCATGTGGAAATAACATAAATGGTTTTGTTTATCACTATGAAGACAAGGATTTGGATTTGCATCCACGCTGTCTTAATCTCAAGAGAAAAATGGTGTTCTATGGTGTGAAATTTAAGTTGAATGAGAAGGTAACATCCAAGGGAAAATCCGAAGGGGGTTGGTCCTACAAATCCAAGTGCAACAATTACCATTTCCATGTTAATAGTATTACAGAAATGCTTCATGAAAGTTGGAAAATCGGAGATTATAAAGATGAAAGCATTTCAATATTGTCATTAAAGAATCTTGAGCTTCGCCTTCAACGTAGCTCAGATGGAGGTAGCTCAAGAGGTGGGAAATACTGGAAGATTGTGAAAGTTTTTCTGACAGCAGTGGTGGCCATTCTTCTGGGAGATCCGACTGTGGTATTGACCACAACTTTGTTCAACTTAATCACCTAGTTAATTAATAATTATAATTTGATTAGTAGCAGACTTGCAGCATAATAACAAATGTAATCACTTTACATCTATATTTGTACAGAGCTAAACTTCTATGTTTCTTTGTTTGTGATTTTAGGGTAAGCTTTGTAATTTTGTATTTGTATATAGTTGGACTTGTTGCAACCTATAAGTATTTGTGTGAACGTAGCATCACTCTTTTAAATAATTAAATTAACAGCAAGTCAATTTCCTCCAAGTATCATAAGTACTAAAAGATTTGATACTCTGAGACCTGGGCACGCTAAATTTAATTTTTTTAAAGAGTAAAGTGCAAACTCCTAATTCATAATTTGGGAAGAAAATGGTGTTGTATAAACTCCTATATCATTTAGTTAAAAATGCTTCTGTAAGGCCAATTTATCACAAAATCTACACACGTGATATTTTGGTAGTGTCATCTAATAACTTTTGCAAGTACCAAGGGAGAACTTCCAAAACCTTTAACAAGCGAAATAAATATTTTATGTAAGCAACATATTAGAAGCTTTCTTATAATTCTCGTTTAGATTTCATGCTTTTGAAATCAGGCAGTACATAGACTTATCTAAATAGAGTCTATAAACATGGGGAGTTGTGTCATTTATTTTCTACTAGCTTATAACCCGTGCCAAGCACGGGCCGAGCATGAGTCGACATTAAAATATCAGTATTAATAAATTATTAATGAATATTATTTAAAAATGTATTTTTCGAGAATTGAATGATAAAAATATATAATAAATAAATAAATATTTAATTATGTAGTTATAGACAATTGAACCGTGCATAAAGCTAAAGAAATTAAATTAAATAAATAAATCTTGTATGATTACGTAGCTGCAAAGAATCTAACGCTCCATGAAACTATTGAATTTAAAGTAAATAAATAAATCTTGTATAATTACGTAGTTGTAAGGAATCGAACTCTGGATGAAGCTAAAAAATTTGAAGTAAATAAATCTTGTATAATTATGTAGTTGCGAGTAATCGAACCCGGGTCAAGTGATAACCAAATTTGGTACTTTGGTACTTTTTAGTACCGCGCGCCATTTTCACATTGTTTTGCTTATTAATAAAGAGTATAGATACGTGTAGAAAGTGAAACAAGTTCTTCCGTATAAGGTATCATTTGAAATGTAGTTTTTGATAATATTATTAAGTATTTTTTTTAAGTTTTAGAATTATTTTGTCATTTGTATTTAATTTTTATATTTAAATTGACCACTCTTTTTAATCAATATTTTAAGTTTACAAAAATGATTTTATATATTTAACTTATGTTTTTTTTTTGAAACTGGTTTATGATATTAATCCATCAAATTATCTCTTACAAGGTGCTCCAACACAGACTGTGGAGGAGTCATAAGATCAATAAAGCAATTGATTTCACAAGGCACTCTAGCAACTAAATGAGCTACCTTGTTAGCTTGCTTTTTAACAAATGAAAGCGAAATATCCCTACGAGCTTCCAAAAGACTACGACATTCTTGAAATATCACACCAACTTCTAGATAATTCTCTGTTTCGCTGTTGATAGCTTGGACTGTGGTTAGTGAGTCACTCTCTATATCCACATTCTGCAGACCCAGTAAACTTATCCATCTGGTAGCTTCCAAATTCTGTTTCTATGACTGGAACTACTCCTGCAAACCTGTGTGTTCTTGCCCCGATAAATTTTCCTTCATGATCCCTAAGGATGAAACCACAAGAGAACCATGAATTACCTGCAACAATGTTGGTCCTCGTGTATTGCAGAAGGGGGGGGATGAATGCAATACTAATAAAATTCAATCTCAGTTTCAACAACCAAAACTAAGATTTAATGTTATCAATAATATGTATGCATTCACAAACAGTATAATCGAGAAGACAGGATTCACAAAATAAATGTTTTATTTATTTTGCAAAGTATTGCTACAACCTCAAGAGAGAATTCTTGAGCTTCGGTTTTTCTTCAAGACACTTGTTTGTCTTCGTTACTTTTCTAGAATGAATTAATAGTCTAAGTATAAAACTAATCCTATCACTATCAACACGGGTCTGTGAAGCTGCTGTCATTATCAAGTGGCAGCTTCTTACAAAGTGTCTACCCATGTGACTTTCCTAAATTGCTAACAATGTCAGATATACATTACAAAGAAAGCAACCTAGATTCATTCTATTTCTAGCTAAAACAATTCAGCAAATAGAGACTTGACCTTGCTCTTGAATTGATTCGCTTTTGTTTGCAGTGCTTGAAGCTTCTGTCGTAGTCTTGCAGACTTGGTGCAGCTTAGGGATACTGCAACACGCCTGTTTCTTGAACATTGAAACTGTCACGGGATTTGACTGAGAAAGATACCTAGAACAAGGATCTTTCTCAAGACAGTTACTTTTGCCGCAAAGCTTGCTGTCACAGGAATGTGCTTTTGGTGACAGTAGGAGTTCCCCGCATAGTGTGCTGTCGAGGTTTCCAAACTTGCTGTCGAGGGCTAAAGTTGATGTCGCGTAGTCTTCCGCCAATGTTGCTGTCAGAGTGAATATGCTGTCTTGACTTGCAACATTCTGTCTTCTTGTAATCTTACTGTCAATGCTTATGACAGTAACCTTTATTCATGCTGTCATCTAATATGCATTCTTTGAGGCTTGAACACAGAAAGTGAACTTCTTCCAAATTACACAATTAAAATAACATTGCATACTGATTACAAGAACATACTTTGGCTGTGATAGTATGTTCTACTTAATTAAAAAATTAAGTATATACAAAGTTAAGTTGTTCCTATGCTATCACCCATAAATCCCAACAATCTCCCCCAATTTGTTTTTATGGACAATAACAACAAATTTACAATATATGTTGACAACTTAACTAACAAGATCAGAATGGATTTAGAATGTTTACTTAGCTTGAGATTTCCTCTTCTGTCTTGTTACTTCCTCTCTTATGAGAGCTTCTACCAAGCAGCCTCTTAGACCTTCTACAAGAGAGATTTCAGCAGGTGTGACTGCAGCATCTTCTATTTCTTCAATGATCTTCTTGATAGTAGGAGAAATAAGAGAACTAGCATCCCTGAGATTCAACCATTGCTCTTGATCAAATGGATAGCTTCTGAAGTGGAGTTCTTCATGAATGAGCTTGAATCTACTTCCACGATAAGCATTGAGAGACATACTCCTTTGCTTGTCCAGCTTTGAATCTTCTCATTTTCTCCTTTCCAATAATTCCTCTATCTTATCAGAACAGATCTGCTCCAAGGGATGAATTGATCCAGCTACCATATACTGTAAATCCTTCAGAATAGTTGTTTTTAGCTTGTGCAAGCTGCAAACATAGATTTTTTCTTTTAGATGCTTGATTCTTAAGGGATTTTCCAGCATACATGTTTGATAATTTGGAGCTTCACTTTCTGCCTTGTTGGCAGTCTTGCATCTTTCCAGGAGTTCAGCTTCCTTCTTATCAAGTTCTGACTGATATTGAGAGTATTGAGAAGAGTCAGGTCTTTTGCTTGGCTTGGGTTGCCCTTCTTCTGTGGGTTGGGTTTGCCTTTCTTCTGTGGGTGAATCATCAAACTCATAGTACCAGTGATATGGTATAGGAGAAGCTGGTAGATCAGTGAGAATATCAGCATCATCAAAATCTGCAAAATTGTAGCCAAATTTCTGATAGAATTCAGCATCCCTATCAGCTTGATATTTCAGAATATGTTCCATAACAGACTCTGGAACATTATCATAGCTCTCCAGCAACTCTACCATTCTTTCCAGGTAGAAGAAGTCAATTCTCCTTTTATCTAAGGTTGATATCTTACCACTGGTTGATGTGGATACCAGATTGAAATCCTTATCAACCTTGGTAGATCTTGATTCTTCCCCCCACAGAATGTACTCAGTGACCTCTTGATTTGCATCCATCTTAACCTCAACACTCTTGATTTCTCTAGATTGCATCTGCTGTATCTTAAGACTGTTGGGAGGTATTGATTGAATTGGCTTCTTAAGATTCCTGCCAAATCCAGTGGCCTTTTCCTTTCCTGAGTACTTGTGCTTTCCTTCAGGTTTCTGTCTAGACAACCATGCTTTTGCTTTAGCTTTCAGTCTTTTGGGCTTGACAGTAGCTTTGGTTTCATCCTTGACAGAACCTTTCTTGACAGTACCTTTGTCGACAGTATCTTCCATGACAGCATCTTCTATGACAGTTTCTTTGTCGACAGTACCTTTGGTGACAGCATCTTTTTCTGCATTTATGCAATCAATAGCGCATCTAAGAATGCTTGCCTCCAAAGCTTCCAGTATTCTTGGCTCCTCTTCATCTGTTGCATCAGCATTTTTCTTTTCTTGACTAGGAGTTTCTTCATTGCCTTCATTCTGAGATTGAATACCAGTATTCCCAGAATTACTTCCACCAGCATTTCCTGCATTTCCAGAAGCTTCACCACCTCCAACCTCATCATCATCATCATCATCCTGAGGAGGAATGTCATAGAGACAGCTTCCACCTTGATCATTTCTTTTGGCATTGGCTCTAGAGATTAGTTCCTTCACTCTAGCTCCCAGTGCCTTGTCTCTCAACACCAGCATTTTGTAGATCTCTTGAACAACATGAACTCTTCCTGGATTGGCATTTGAACTGAGTATTCCATCTAACACTTTCAGAATTGACTTGGTTTCCATTCTGGATGGGCTAACCAAATTCATGAAGCTGTTCCTTCTTGTACCATCCTTAGTTTTAGATCTGTAGAAAACACTTGGTGGATTTGTGTAGACTTCAGGTAGCTTTTGTGTGATCAGGTTCTGGATTTGCATATCCAATATTTCATTGAATGGTGTTTGAGTTGCCCTGATCTTTCCCTTCAAAGCACACAACACCTTTGCTGGCAGACTCTGTAATAACTGCATTGTGATGAAATAAGATATGCCAGAAGTGAAATAGATACTTACAACCCATCTTTTCTCATCATTCACCATTACACTGACACTGGTGATTTGATCCTTTAACAGTTTTGTGGTGTTGGTTGGACGGTTGCTTGGAGCATTCATTGCTTCTTCCACCAAACTGCTAAATTCACTGTCATGGTTGTGTAATGTGCTCTCCCTGTAATCCACCATTAAAGTATTGACTTCTTCTTGATCATACTCAGTACCATTGGACCAAGTATTTCCTTTATGGATGGATTCAGGCAGTTTCCCTTTACCTTTCCCAACCTTATTATGTTCCTCCATTTCTTTTCATCTTCTTTGTAGAGCAGATTCTTGAGTTGCTGAAGTTGGCTCTCTAATTGTCACAGGAGGTAGAATTGGATGTCTAGATGCAGGACTTCTTTGCATTGCATCTTGAGTTGCCTTAGACATCAACACCCTTTCTCCATCCAAGTCAACTTCAACAAGTTCTTCAGCTTTATCCGTTGGTTGTCCACTGCTTGGTTTGACTTGCTCCCCCTTAGACATTGCTTTCCCCTTAGCTCCCCCTTTGGTCTTCACAGTTACTGGCTCCCCCTGAGTTCCACCTGATTCCTGAATAGACAATGATTCTGATCTTGCTACCTTCTCCCCCTTAGTTGAGTTGGCAGCTACTAGGTCAGTAAGGAACTGGATAGAGAGCTGAGTAGCAGCAAAACCATCAACCACCAGTTAAGAGAGAGAGTCCATCTTGGAGTGCAAAGTAGCACACTGTCCTTCCAGAGCTGCAATCCTGTTACCAAAAGTAGCAGAGGGGCCACCATACCTTAACCTTCTTGGAGGGGAAGGAAAAGAAAGGGGCTTGGAGGCTATGGGGGTTCTCACACTCTCAGGGTGTTTTTGAGTGATCTCATCACTCCTCACAGATTGACTCTCAAGGCCTAATGCCTGAATAGTGTGGGCTCCCTCAAAGTCTCTCTGGACATGCTCAAGTCTCTCTCCTTTTGCCAGCTCATTTGGTTGCCTCTCATTTTTATGCTCACCTCTCTTTTCTTTTATCTCTCTGTTCTTTTGCACACCCTCACTCAACCTAGATGCATGGGTATGAGCAGTACTAACATGCATGGAAGGAGAAGATTTAGAATGTACCTTTAAGAGTTTGGCAAGAGGTAGATCATCATCACATGCATCCTCAATGATTACAGCATCAAAATCAGGCTGAGAGGACTGGACAATAGCTTTGGCAGGAATGTTACTGTCAGTTGGAGTCTGGACATCAGGTTCTGGCATGACATCATCTTTGGGATGTGGAGTGACAGTAGGTTCTGTAGTGACAGTAGCTTTCTCTCCACCCATGACAACAGCTGTGTCCAGGACAGAACATTGCCAGTGTCTTTGACAGCAACAGAGGCTGTGATAGCATCTTCCTGAAGGTAAGATGCTCCTTGGAGTTCAGACAAAGTGTTGGCTGTTTCATTTTCTGACAAACTACCACTTTGCCCTGGCTCAGTGTTTGGAGGAGTGGTGTCCATTTCACTTTGAGAAATGGGTTCTTGTGGACCACTAGATGGGGGCTCATTCATGATTAGAGATGGATGATCAAAACCTGAAGGGTTGGGACTGTCCCCTTCTCTAGGTTGTGGAGAAGAAACAAAAGAATGGGTAGGGAAGGAAGAAGGTGAAAGTGTAGCAGAGAGTGGGGGCTGATTCACAGGAGAAACATGTGAATCATCAAAAGGAATAGAGAAATCCTCACTGTGCCCTAACTCACTGTGTGTTTCTTCAAGTGGAGGTTCCTCAGGTTGTGAACCATGAGTTTGTGCAGACTCTGTACATGGTGCCTTGGGAGACAGGCTGATTTCAATAGATGCACCTTGTTGAGAAGGCACATCTAGGGAGGTGTTTGAATCCGTTTCAGTAACCACAGTTTGTTGAGAAACTGCAGCTTGGTGAACAGTGGTTTTAGTCCTCCTAGCTCTCTTCTTCTTAGGCTTAGGGGGAACCACTGTGGGTTCTATTTGACTAGCCTCCTTATTTGTTGCACTAGGTGCAGTGTCTCCCTCTTGACTAACAGAGCTACCACCAACATCAGCTTCTAAGGGTCGTTTTCTGGATTCTTGCAATGCTTCTCTTTGGGCTTTGAGAAGTCTAGAGGGCCTAGGCTGAGTGTATGGTGTTGAATGTGGGTTAACTGAATTTGGGTCTAATTCAGTTTCATTCTCAAGAGTGAAAGAGGCATAACCAGAGGGTAATGGTAAATCAGGGTTGGACACTTGATCAACCATGTGCTGAGTGAAACAAAGTGGAATATGTGCATTGAGATTCTGTGAGGATAACAGTGTGTGTGTGTGTGTGTTCTTTTTCAAAACTGAGCAAGCCTCTAAACGAGGGGCATCATTATTAAAATCACAGAATGAATTAATGCACATCATAAGAAAGCGAGGGTAGATTGATACCTTCTTACCTATGGCAGCCCTAAGGTGTGCCATGAGGAGAGCTCCAACATTCACCTTGTATCTATGGACAAGAGAATGTGTCAGTTTCCTGATGTAGGAGGGTATTCCATTCCAGCCTGTGGACTTGGTAGAGAACACATTGACCATCACATCAAGTATCATGCTCCACTCCTTTCGCAGATGCTTTCTATCCATTTCACCAGACGGATACCATTTGGTTGTGCCCTCTTCGAGAATAGGGCCAGCATACCCAATCTTCAAGAAGAGCTTCTTGAGAGTGTCATCATCAGCAAGTTCAGCAAAATTTCTGCCTTCTTGAAGTGTAATTCCAAGAGCAGTGTTGATGACCTCAGCTGTAAGAATGTAGTGTTGTCCGTTGATTGTGAATTGAATGGATGGGTTCTCACCCTCCGTCTGAGCAACAGCAGTTTGCCAAAATGCCTCAATTCTGTCTAAGTCGAGAATGGGTGTTGAGGTAATGGCAGAACCAAGATAGGACTTGTTCAAGAACAACACTAGTCCTTTGAAACCTTCATCAGCATCATTTGGGGAAAAGATGCCAGCAAAGTTTGTTTGAGAGAGAGTCTGTTTGGGTGCCATGGAGATTTCAAGAAAAGAAGAAAGTAAGAAAGTGGCTTTTTGCTTGAAGAAAAGTATTTTGCCTTGAGTTCGATGAGAGTGATATGTCTGAGTAACTGGGGAATAAATAGAGGTATCTCAAACGTTGTGCACAAAAAGTGGAATTAAAGAACGTGTCTTAACCCACTCTTATAACACGTCAGTTACTGCCCGTTATTCACTGACCAACGTGGGATAAATATCCAATTTCAACGGTCCACTATTGTTGACAGTAACCTGTGCGCTAGAAACAATCTGTCAGTAATAAGAGGTGGTGACAGTAGGTTTTGCGCGACAGCAACTATTGCGCAAAAACTTGTTGTCACCGTTAAGCATATGAATGACAGTATCCTTTACAAGTCTTGACAGAAAGTCTTTCCCTGCTGTCAAGAAGGTTGCTGTCAAGAAACACACGACAATATCCTTCTTAATGACAGTAACTTCGACTGGGAATTGTTTCTGTCATGAACTTATTAGAATGCTTTATTCATAAACTTAACCTAAAATTGACAAATTATGGATTTAGCAATGTAATTTTTTGAACACAGATATTATGCAATTAACACAGACAAATCATAAACTTAATAACCACAAAAACAGGAAACTTTTATTTTTATTAATAAAATCACTTAAATAAAGCATTGAGTACATCATTTTATGATTTTATCAACTAGTTCTAAAAGCTCTTCCTTAACCACTACTTCAGTGTGACCTTCTTCCTTGAGAAGTGCCTGAAGCTCCTTCTCCTCTTCTTGCACCTTGGCCTCCTCCTCCTTTTTCTTTTCCTCGTCTATTTCATCGAGGGCATCCAATAGCACCTCGAAGAGCTCCTCAACCTCTTCATTGTAGGGTTCACTATCGCACCGTTTTAGCCCGACTTCAATTCCTACTTTGTTTTCCATTATTTACTTTAAAACTGAGATTAGACTGGTGAAACATAAGGTTAATTTATAGGCAAAACCGTCTAAGGATTAAAGTCTAATGGTCAACAGTTAGAGTACCCATACAACTACCACAAAAGTAATTAATGGTCGTGTCCTCCTTTAATCCTACAGATTAATGCAAAACTGTGTGAAAGTCCAATGGAACAGATTTTTATCTCTCAAACTAAACAAGTAACCACATTAATGTCATACACTGTCTAAAAGTATGAGACTGGCACAAAATACTGACATGAAAAGTCAAATCAACACATGTTGTCACATAACAGACATAGACCAAGTAGACAGTAACTTCTCTTGACAGCAGGTTTGAAGTTGTTGTCATGAGCTGCAAAAGAGAATTTGGAAATATAGAAAACTGAGTAAATCAACATACCAGATTCAGCATTCCCAATTCACTTACCAACCTGTTGAAGGTTGCTTCATCCAATGGCTTAGTGAAGATGTCAGCAAGTTGCTTGTCAGTTGGGACATAGATCAGCTTCACAATTCCTTGTTCAACATGCTCTCTGATAAAGTGATGTCTTATATCAATATGCTTTGTCCTAGAGTGTTGAACTGGATTATCTGAAATGGCTATGGCACTAGTGTTGTCACAGTAGATAGGAATGTCTCTTAACACTAGACCATAATCCTGAAGTTGATTCTTCATCCATAGAATTTGTGCACAGCAACTGCCTGCAGCAATATAATCAGCTTCTGCAGTTGAGGTAGAAACTGAATGCTGCTTCTTGCTAAACCATGAGACCAATCTTCCACCAAGAAATTGACAGCTACTAGTAGTACTCTTTCTGTCAATCTTGCATCCAGCATAGTCTGAGTCTGAGTAACCAATTAGATCAAATCCAGTATTCTTAGGATACCAAAGGCCTAGATTAGGAGTGCCTTTTAAGTATCTAAAGATTCTTTTGATGGCTACTAAGTGTGACTCTTTTGGATCACTTTGAAACCTTGCACAGAGACATGTAGCAAACATGATGTCAGGTCTGCTAGCAGTTAGATATAGGAGAGATCCTACCATGCCTCTATAGGTGCTTGAGTCAACTTTCTTTCCTTTAGGATCAAGGTCCAGACTAGTTGATGTGGACATTGGTGTCTTTGCAGGTGATGAATCTTCCAAGTTGAACTTTTTGAGAAGTTCCTTGATGTATTTAGCTTGACATATGAAGATTCCATCAGGTTGTTGAAGAATTTGTAATCCCAGAAAGAATGACAGTTCTCCCATCATACTCATCTCATATTTGCTACTCATGAGAGAGGAAAACTTCTCACACAGCTTCTCATTTGTAGAACCAAAAATGATGTCATCCACATAGATTTGTACCAGAATGATGTCCTTGCCATGGTGTTTGTAGAAAAATGTCTTGTCCACAACTCCTCTAGTAAACTGATTTTCCAAAAAAAAGTGGAAAGTGTGTCACACCAAGCCCTGGGTGCTTGCTTTAGTCCATACAAAGCTTTGAAGAGTTTGTATACAAAATCATACATTTCAGCATCCTCAAACCCTGGTGGCTGTTCAACATACACTTCTTCTTCCAACTCTCCATTTAGGAAGGCACTTTTGACATCCATCTGAAATACTTTGAAGTTGCAGTGTGCAGCATAGGCTAGGAAGATTCTTATAGCTTCAAGTCTTGCAACATGTGCAAATGTCTCATCATAATCTATTCCTTCCTGTTTATAGTAACCCTTAGCCACTAGCCTTGCTTTGTTTCTTGTCACTGATCCATTTTCATCAAGTTTGTTTCTGAAAACCCATTTGGTCTCAATGACTGACTTTCCCTTATGTCTTGGAACCAGCTTCCATACATTGTTCCTTTCAAACTGATTTAGCTCTTCTTGCATGGCTATCACCCAATCAGAATCCAACAATGCTTCATCAGTTGTCTTGGGTTCCATTTGAGACAGGAAGCATGAAAACATGCTGTCAGCAGAGACTTTGTTCCTTGTCCTCACTCCAGAAGTAGGGTCACCAATGATAAGGTCATTTGTGTGATCCTTGTTCCACTTGGTGATTCTGGGCAAGCTACTTGATTGTACAGGAACAGTTGCTTCAGTTTGTTGAGTTGAATGCTCACCAATCCCATTGTCTTCACCATGTTCTTCATTGTCTCCAGAGTCACCACTGTTATGAATGTTAGAGGTTATGGTCTGTGACTGAGCTGGAGTTTGGTTGACAGTAGTGGTATTGACAGCATCTTTATCAACTTCAACACTTTGAGTGAAGCTAGGCTCTTCATTAACAATTTCCTCAGTTTCCAGGTATCCTTGATTCTCAAATCTGAAAGTCTGCATATTTCCTTCTTCATGCAGTCCTAGAAACTTGGTTTCATCAAATGTGACATTTACACTCTCTTCAATAATCCTGTGTTCCATAACATAAACTCTATAGGCAGTCCTTTCTGTGCTGTAACCCATGAATAGTCCTTCAAATGCCTTAGTGTCAAATTTTCCTTTCTTCTCATGGTTATCCTTCATCATAAAGAATTTGCTCCCAAACACATGAAAATATTTGACAGTAGGTTTCTTCCCAGTTAGCAGACAGTAAGGTGTACTTGCATGAGTTTTGTTAATCATGGTTCTGTTTTGAGTATAACAAGCTGTGTTGATAGCTTCAGCCCAGAAATATGTTGGCAGTTTGGCATCATGCAACATAGTTCTAGCTGCTTCAATGAGAGTCTTGTTCTTTCTTTCTACAACTCCATTCTGCTGTGGAGTCCTTGCAGCAGAGAATTGTTGTACAATTCCTTCATCTTTACAGAAATTTCCAAGTGTGGCATTTCTGAATTATGTACCATTGTCACTCCTCAAGATTTGGACTTTTGAGTTTGGAGTTCTATCAAGAACTCTGACTTGATCAATAATCACTTGAGCAGCTTCATCTTTGGATTCAAGAAACTTCACCCAAGTGTACCTTGAGTAATCATCCACCATTACTAAGGCATATCTCTTTTTGGCCATAGATGGTACATTGACTGGTCCAAAAAGATCCATATGAATCAACTTGAGTGCTTCTATGTTGGTGTTCATTTGCTTGGACTTGTGCACAGCTCTCCTTAGTTTGCCCATTTGACAATCTCCACACAGTCCTTCTTGACAGAATTCCTGTTGGGGCAAACCTCTCACTAACTCCTTCTTCATCAAAATATTCATTGTTTTGAAGTTGAGATGTGAGAGCTTCATATGCCAAAGCATATTGGCACAAACAGTTGCTTTACTGTAGAAACAGTAAACTTTATCCTTCTTTGTTGAGTTTAAGTCAGCAACAAACAAGCTTCCTTTTCTAACCCTTTTTAGAGAGAGGCTCCCATCCTTCTTGTGATAGATGTTACACAGCATCATATCAAAATCAACCTTGAATCCCTTGTCACTGAATTGGCTGACACTGAGTAGATTGTGCTTCAATCCATCCACAAGAGCAATATCTTCAATGACAACATTTCCAATTTCCAAACAGTCATATCCCACTGTGTAACCCTTGCTGTTGTCTCCAAAGGTTATGATTGGGCCAGCTTTCTCTACATAGTGTGATAGCAGGGCTTTATCACCTGTCATGTGTCTTGAGCAACCACTGTCAATGATCCACATGACTTGATATTTCTTCTTGCCCTGCAAAACAGAATGTATTTATGATGCATATGGTACCCAATCCTTGTTGGGTCCTGCAGTTTTAGTGTCTTCTGAGTTTCTTCTAGTCATAAAATCACAAGCATCATCAATGATCTCATGTTTGACTTCTCTTTTCACCCACTTAGGTTTAGAATTGGACTTGATCCTTTTCTTAGTGGATGAGGCCTTTTTGCTGTTGCCAGCAGGCTCAGAAGTCTCAACAGTGTGCATGTATGAACATTTTTCAGTAGTGAGAATAGGTAAGTTAAAGCATGTACTCATGGCAGTGATCTTGCATGGCATACATTCAATGTTATTACAGACACTCATAGTTCTATGCATAAGTGGGGTTCTGTGTAAGTTACCATTGAGTTCAGTAGCATTGATCTTATCCTCAATTGGGTTTTTACAAACGTGTGTTAAATGATGTGAAGATCCACAGTTATTGCATAGTTTCCTAGAAGCACCTCCAACATTAGTGTATCCATTTCCTTTATTGACACCTACCTTACCATTCCTATTCTTAGACTTGGGAGTTACTGGATTGACAGTGTGTTCAGAAGTTGTTGTCGAACTTTCCTTGACAGTACCTTTTATTCCAACTGTCTTGACAGAAGGTTTGGAAGCTACTGTCTTGGAACCATTCTTGACAGCATCTTTGGAAGATACTGTCTTGCCAACTATGACAGCATCTTTTGAACTTACTGTCTAATTGCTTGGTAAGTTTACTGTCTTGGGTATTGTGACAGTATCCTTTCCATCCTTG
Source organism: Heracleum sosnowskyi (assembly GCA_030848705.1). Taxonomy (NCBI): domain Eukaryota; kingdom Viridiplantae; phylum Streptophyta; class Magnoliopsida; order Apiales; family Apiaceae; genus Heracleum; species Heracleum sosnowskyi. Next base: position 15,191,383 of record CM061236.1, read on the forward strand.
AATGTGCTGTTAACACCTTCATCCTCATCAAGAATTTCTTGTTTGATGAGCATGGCTTCTTCATCAAACTCAATTTCTGCAGCTTTGAAAATAGGAGTTTTAACCTTCTTGAGAATGGTGGGTTTGACAGCAGCATTTCCAGGACAATCTTGAATCACAGTTTCCTTTCCAGGTCTTCTACCATATGAAAAACTGTTGGGATTTATGGGTGATAGCATGGAAACAACTTAACTTTGAATGTACTTAATTTTCAAATTAAGTAGAACATACTGTCATAGCCAAAGTATGTTCTTGTAATCAGTATGTAATGTTATTCTAGTTGTATTATTTGAAATAAGTTCACTTATGTGTTCAAGCCTCAAAGAATGCTTTTTGGATGACAACATGAATAAAGGTTACTGTCCTAAAGCTGTGACAGTAAGATTACAAGAAGACAGAATATTGCAAGTCACGACAGCATATTCACTCTGACAGCAACATTGGCGGAAGACTACGCGACAGCAACTATTGCCCTCGACAGCAAGTTTGGGATCCTCGACAGCACTCTATGCGAGGAACTCATACTGTCACCAAAAGATCATTCCTGTGACAGCAAGCTTTGTGGCAAAAGTAACTGTCTCAATAAAGATCCTTATGCTAGGTATCTTTCTCAGTCAAATCCCGTGACAGTTTAAATGTTCAAGAAACAGGCGTGATGCAGTATCCCTAAGCTGCACCAAGTCTGCAAGACTACGACAGAAGCTTCAAGCACTGCAAACAAAAGCGAATCAATTCAAGAGCAAGGTCAAGTCTCTATTTGCTGAATTGTTTTAGCTAGAAATAGAATGAATCTAGGTTGCTTTTGTTATGATGTATATCTGACATATTAGCAATTTAGGATAGTCACATGGGTAAGACAATCTGTAAGAAGCTGCCACTTGACAATGACAGCAGCTTCACAAACCCGTGACTGATAGTGATAGGATTAGTCTTATACCTACTGTCAATTCATTCTAGATATGTAACGAAGACTAGCAAGTGCATTGAAGAAAAACGAAGCTCAAGATTTCTCTCTTGAGGTTGTAGCAACACTTTGCAAAATAAATAAAACATTTATTTTGTGAATACTGTCTTCTCTATTTTACTGTTTGTGAATGCATACATATTATTGATAACATTATATCTTAATTTTAGTTGTTGAAACTGAGATTGAATTTTATCAGTATTGCATTCATCCCCCCCCCCCCTTCTGCAATACACAAGGACCAACAACTGGTATCAGAGCTTTCAGATTAATATACATATTTGAGATCCCGACGACAATGCAGAAATCAAACAGTATCAAGATCCCAGCTTTTGATAAAGAGAACTACAGTATTTGGAAAAGAAAGATCTTGTTGTTTATCAAAGCTGCGAATCCACTATACCCAGGTATACTCGAGAATGGTCCTTTCATTCCAAGAAAGGAAATTGAAGCCACAACAGTAAATGGTGAGATCATTCCTGCACATTGGGTTCCCAAAGATCCCTCGGAATTTTTGGAAACTGAAAAGGAGAAAATGGTGCTAGATGATCACTTGCAACTCATCTTGCTCGATTCTCTCACGTTGGATAAAGCCATGTGTGGAAGTGTGATAAGTTGCACATCAGCCAAGGAGATGTGGATCAGGCTAGCCTTACTCTGTGAAGGAAGTGAAGAAGTTAAGGGCAACCAAAGGCAAATACTTATATCTCAATATGAGGCATTTATGGCCAAGCCTGGTGAAGACTTAACCTCCATGTTTGAAAGGTTCAGTAAGCTCTTAACTGAACTGCAGATACATGGCAAGTACTATGACAGGAAAAGAATTGAACGTCAAGTTCTTGCTTACACTACCTGATCATCTTGAACACAAGACAACAGCCATACGAGAAGGAAGAGATCATAACAATATAACCTTTGAGACACTTTATGGCATTCTGAAATCGTATGAACTTGAACTCTTTCAAAAGAGAGCCATACAAAGTGGAACAAGGAACAAGATGGCTAATATGTCAAGTGCCCTAGTAGCACAAGTGCCAAAGATCACACAACCTAGTGAAGCACTACAAATCACTCAACCAACCCCTGTACAATCCTTGAAGATAGAAGAGGTTGTTGAAGATGATGAGAAAGTAGTACTACAGCTCAAGGATGTGGAAGATGAAGACTTCTACACTATGGAGGAACTGGAAAGCATGGACAATCCTACTATGGCTTACTTGGCCAAAAAGTTCAAGAACTTCAGATTCAAGAAGGATAGGTCATTCAGGCCCCAAGGCCAAGCATCCAAGTTCACCAAGGGAAGCTCATCAAAGGCTGCTGTGGGAAGCTCATTCAAAGGAGGATACAAGACTGGATTTGTGGATAGATCTAAATTCAAGTGTTACAACTGTGGTGAACCTGGTCATTTTGCTACTGAGTGCAAAAGACCCAAACAGGTTCAGAGATTTGAGAAAGGAACTGGTGGATACTCCAAGAAGAATCAAGGTAGAGCCTATGTGGCTGAAGGAAAGTGTTGGGATGAGTCTGATGATGAAGATGAAGAAGAATATGTCAACCTAGCTCTCATGGCTAGCACTGATGAAGTAACATCAACATCCTCAAGTCAGGTACCTTCACTTGTCTTACTTGATATGTCCATTGATGAGTATAAGAAAACCATTAAAGACTTAAGTGCTGAAATGTTCAATGTCCATACTAGCTTATCTGCTGCCAATGAGGAAATCACTAGGCTGAGTAAGCTAAATGAAACACTAAAGTCTGAAAATGAATCTCTTGTTCTCAAAACCAGTTCACTAGACTCTTTAGCTCAGGATAATGCTAAACTTAAAAATGAATTGAAATGTGCTAAAGAGGTTGAGGAATACCTGAGAAATGAGATTGCTGAAAATGAATTTAAAATCAAGGCTTATAAAAACTCATCGAAGATAGTTCAGGATTACAATGATAAGCATACAGAAAATCAGTCTGTTGGTATAGGTTTTTCTTATGGTAGAAGACCTGGAAAGGAAACTGTGATTCAAGATTGTCCTGGGAGTGCTGCTGTCAAACCCACCATTCTCAAGAAAGTTAAAACTCCTATTTTCAAAGCTGCTGAAATTGAGTTTGATGAAGAAGCCATGCTCATCAAACAAGAAATTCTTGATGAGGATGAAGGTGTTGACAGCACATTCAAGGATGGAAAGGATACTGTCACAATCCCCAAGACAGTAAACTTACCAAGCAATCAGACAGTAAGTTCAAAAGATGTTGTCACAGTTGGCAAGACAGAATCTTCCAAAGATACTGTCAAGGAATGTTCGACAGCAACTTCTGAACATACTGTCAATCCAGTAACTCCCAAGTCTAAAAACAGGAATGGTAAGGTAGGTGTCAATAAAGGAAATGGATACACTAATGTTGGAGGTGCTTCTAGGAAACTGTGCAATAACTGTGGATCCACTCATCACTTAACACATGTTTGTAAGAAACCAATTGAGAATAAGATCAATGCAACTGAACTCAATGGTAACTTACACAGAACCCTCCTTTTTCATAGAACTATGAGTGTCTGTAACAACATTGAATGTATGCCATGCAAAATCACTGCCATGAGTACATGCTTTAACTTACCTGTTCTCTCTACTGAAAAATGCTCATACCTGAACACTGTTGAGACTTCTGAGCCTGCTGGAAACAGCAAAAAGGCTTCATCCACTAAGAAAAGGACCAAGTCCAATTCTAAACCTAAGTGGGTGAAAAGAGAAGTCAAACAGGAGATTACTGAGTATGCTTATGACTTTATGACTGAAAGAAACTCAGGAGACACTGAAACTGCAGGACCCAACAAGGATTGGGTACCATATGCATCTTAGACACATTCTGTTTTGCAGGGCAAGAAGAAAGATCAAGTCATGTGGATCATTGACAGTGGCTGCTCAAGACACATGACAGGTGATAAAGCCCTGCTATCACATTATGTTGAGAAAGCTGGCCCAATCATAACCTTTGGAGACAACAGCAAGGGTTACACAGTGGGATATGGCTGTCTAGAAATTGGAAATGTTGTCATTGAAGATATTGCTCTTGTGGATGGATTGAAGCACAATCTACTCAGTGTCAGCCAATTCAGTGACAGGGGATTCAAGGTTGATTTTGATATGATGCTGTGTAACATTTATCACAAGAAGGATGGAAGCCTCTCTCTAAAAGGGGTCAGAAAAGGAAGCCTGTTTGTTGCTGATCTAAGCTCAACAAAGAAGGATAAAGTTTACTGTTTTTACAGTAAAGCAACTGTTGGTGACAGTATGCTTTGGCACAGGAAGCTCTCACATCTCAACTTCAAGACAATGAATATTCTAATGAAGAAGGAGTTAGTAAGAGGTTTGCCCCAACAGGAATTCTGTCAAGAAGGATTGTGTGAAGATTGTCAAATGGGCAAACTAAGGAGAGCTGTGCACAAGTCCAAGCAAGTAAACACCAACATTGAAGCACTCAAGTTGATTCACATGGATCTCTTTGGACCAGTCAATGTACCATCAATGGCCAAGAAGAGATATGCCTTAGTAATGGTGGATGATTACTCAAGGTACACTTGGGTGAAGTTTCTAGAATCCAAAGATGAAGCTGCTCAAGTGATTGTTGATCAAGTCAGAGTTCTTGATAGAACTCCAAACTCAAAAGTTCAAATCTTGAGGAGTGACAATGGTACAGAATTCAGAAATGCCACTCTTGGAAATTTCTGCAAAGATGAAGGAATTGTACAACAATTCTCTGCTGCAAGAACTCCACAGCAGAATGGAGTTGTAGAAAGAAAGAACAGGACTCTCATTGAAGCAGCTAGAACTATGTTGCATGATGCTAAACTGCCAACATATTTCTGGGCTGAAGCTATCAACACAGCCTGTTATACTCAGAACAGAACCATGATCAACAAAACTCATGCAAGTACACCTTACTGTCTGTTAACTGGAAAGAAACCTACTGTCAAATATTTTCATGTGTTTGGGAGCAAATGCTTTATGATGAAGGATAACCATGAGAAGAAAGGAAAATTTGACACCAAGGCTTTTGAAGGACTATTCATGGGTTACAGCACAGAAAGGACTGCCTACAGAGTTTATGTTATGGAACACAGGATTATTGAAGAAAGTGTTAATGTCACATTTGATGAAACCAAGTTTCCAGGACTGCATGAAGAAGGAAAGATGCAGACATTCAGATTTGAGAATCAAGGATACTTGGAAGCTGAGGAGATTGTGGATGAAGAACCTAGCTTCACTCAAGTTGTTGAAGTTGATAAAGATACTGTCAATGCCACTACTGTCAACCAAACTCCAGCTCAGTCACAGACCATATCCTCTAACATTCATGACAATGGTGACTCTGGAGACAATGAAGAACATGGTGAAGACAATGGGATTGGTGATCATTCAACTCAACAAACTGAAGGAAGTGTTCCTGTGCAGTCAAGTAGCTTGCCCAGAATCACCAAGTGGAACAAGGATCACTCAAGTGACCTCATCATTGGTGACCCTAATTCTGGAGTGAGGACCAGGAACAAAGTCTCTGTTGACAGCATGTTTTCATGCTTCCTGTCTCAAATGGAACCTAAGACAATTGATGAAGCATTTTTGGATTCTGACTGGGTAATAGCCGTGCAAGAAGAGCTAAATCAGTTTGAAAGAAACAATGTATGGAAATTGGTTCCAAGACCTAAGGGAAAGTCAGTTATTGAGACCAAGTGGGTTTTCAGAAACAAACTTGATGAAAATGGGTTAGTGACAAGGAACAAAGCAAGGCTAGTGGCTAAACGTTACTGTCAATAGGAGGGAATAGATTATGATGAGACAATTGCTCCTGTTGCAAGACTTGAAGCTATAAGAATCTTTCTAGCTTATGCTGCACACTGCAACTTCAAAGTATTTCAGATGGATGTCAAAAGTGCCTTTCTAAATGGAGAGCTGGAAGAAGAAGTGTATGTGGAACAGCCACCAGGGTTTGAGGATGCTGAAATGCATAATTTTGTGTACAAACTCTTCAAAGCTTTGTATGGACTAAAGCAAGCACCCAGGGCATGGTATGACACACTTTCCACCTTTCTTCTGGAAAACCAGTTTACCAGAGGAGTTGTGGACAAGACACTTTTCTACAAGCATCATGGCAAGGACATCATTCTGGTACAAATCTATGTGGATGACATCATTTTTGGTTCTACAAATGAGAAGCTGTGTGAGAAGTTTTCCCATCTCATGAGCAACAAATATGAGATGAGCATGATGGGAGAATTGTCATTCTTTCTGGGGTTACAAATTCTTCAACAAACTGATGGAATCTTCATAAGCCAAGCCAAGTATATTAAGGAACTTCTCAAAAAGTTCAACTTGGAAGATTCATCTCCTGCAAAGACACCAATGTCCACATCAACTAGTCTGGATCTTGACCCTAAAGGAAAGAAAGTTGACTCAAGCACCTATAGAGGCATGGTAGGATCTCTCCTATACCTAACTGCTAGCAGACCTGACATCATGTTTGCTACATGTCTCTGTGCAAGGTTTCAAAGTGATCCAAAGGAGTCACACTTGGTAGCCATCAAGAGGATCTTTAGATACTTAAAAGGCACTCCTAACCTAGGCCTTTGGTATCCTAAGAATACTGGATTTGATCTAATTGGTTACTCAGACTCAGACTATGCTGGATGCAAGATTGACAGAAAGAGTACTACTGGTAGCTGTCAATTTCTTGGTGGAAGATTGGTCTCATGGTTTAGCAAGAAGCAGCATTCAGTTTCTACCTCAACTGCAGAAGCTGAGTACATTGCTGCAGGCAGTTGCTGTGCACAAATTCTATGGATGAAAAGTCAACTTCTAGATTATGGTCTAGTGTTAAGAGAAATTCCTATTTACTGTGACAACACTAGTGCCATAGCCATCTCAGACAATCCAGTTCAACACTCTAGGACAAAGCACATTGATATAAGACATCACTTTATCAGAGAGCATGTTGAACAAGGAACTGTGAAGCTGATTTATGTCCCAACTGACAAGCAACTTGCTGACATCTTCACTAAGCCATTGGATGAAGCAACCTTCAACAGGTTGGTAAGTGAATTGGGAATGCTGAATCTGGTATGCTAATTTTCTAAGGTTTCTAAATTTTCAATTCTTTTTTGAAGCTCATGACAGCAACTTCAAACCTGCTGTCAAGAGAAGTTACTGTCTACTTGGTTTATGTCTATTATGTGACAGCATGTGTTGATTTGACTTTTCATGTCAGTATTTTGTGCCAGTCTTATACTTTTAAACCGTGTATGACTTTAATGTGGTTATCTGTTAAGTTTGAGAGTTAAAAATCTGTTCCATTGGACTTTCACACTCTTTTGCATTAATCTGTAGGATTAAAGGAGGACACGACCATTAATTACTTTTATGGTAGTTGTATGGGTACTCTAACTGTTGACCATTAGACTTTAATCCTTAGACGGTTTTGCCTATAAATTAACCTTAGGTTTCACCAGTCTTCTCTCAGTTTTAAAGTAAATAATGGAAAACAAAGTAGGAATTGAAGTTGGTCTAAAGAAGTGTGACAGTGAACCCGACAATGAAGAGATCGATGAGCTCTTTGAGATACTGTTGGACGCCTTGGATGAGATTGATGAGGAAAAGGAGGCCAAGGCTAAGGAAGAGGAGGCCAAGGCTATGGAAGAAGAGAAGGAGCTTCAGGCCCTTCTTGAAAAAGAAGGTCGCTCTGAAGAAGAGATTAAGGAAGAAGTCTTAGAACTAGTTGATAAAATCATAAAATGATGTACTCAATATTCTATTCTGAATGATTTTATTAATAATAATAATAAAAGTTCTTGTCTTTGTGGTTATTGAGTTTATGATTTGTCTGTGTTAATTGCTTAATATCTGTGTTCAAAAGATTACATTGCTAAATCCATAATTTGTCAATATTAAGTTAAGTGTATGAATCAAGCATTCTAATAAGTTCATGACAGAACCATTTCCTAATCGAAGTTACTGTCGTTAAGAAGGATACTGTCGTGTGTTTCTTGACAGCAACCTTCTTGACAGCAGGAAAAGACTTTCTGTCAAGACTTGTAAAGGATACTGTCATTCATATGCTTAACGGTGACAGCAAGTTTTTGCGCAATAGTTGCTGTCGCGCAAAACCTCCTGTCACCACCACTTATTACTGACAGATTGTTTCTAGCGCACAGGTTACTGTCAACAATAGTGGACCGTTGTAATTGGATATTCACCCCACGTTTGACAGTGAATAACGGGCAGTAACTCACGTGTTAAGAGAGTGGGTTAACACACGTTCTTTAACTCCACTTTTTGAGCAACCGTTTGAGATACCCATATTTATTCTCCAGTTACTCAGACATATCATTCTCACAAAACTCAAGGCAAAATACTTTTCTTCAAGCAAAAAGCTACTTTTTCACTTTCTTTTTTTCTTGAAATCTCAATGGCCCCCAAACAGACTCTCTCTCAAACAAACTTTGCTGGCATCTTTTCCCCAAATGATGCTGGTGAAGGTTTCAAAGGACTAGTGTTTTTCTTGAACAAGTCCTATCTCGGTTATGCCATAAACTCAACCCCCATTCTCGATTTAGACAGACTTGAGGCGTTTTGGCAAACTGTTGTTGCTCAAACTGAGGGTGAGAACCCTGGTATTCAATTCACAATCTCTGGGCAACAATACATTCTCACAGCTGAGGTCATCAATACTGCTCTTGGAATTACACTGGAAGCAGGCCAAAACTTTGCTACACTTGCTAATGATGACACTCTCAAGAAGCTCTTCTTAAAGATTGGGTATGCAGGCCCTATTCTCGAAGAGGGGACTACCAAGTGGTATCCAACTGGTGAAATGGATAGGAAACATCTGCGAAAGGAGTGGAGTATGATATTTGATGTGATGGTCAAGGTGTTCTCTACCAAGTCCACAGGCTGGAATGGGATACCCTCCTACATCAAGAAACTGACACATTCTCTTGTCCATGGATACAAGGTGAATGTTGGAGCTCTCCTCATGGCACACATCAGGGCTGCCATAGGTAAGAAGGTATCATTCTACCCTCGCTTTCTTATGTTGTGCATTAATTCATTCTGTGATTTTAATGATGCTGCTCCTCGTTTAGAGGCTTGCTCAGTTTTGAAAAAGAACACACACACACTGTTATCATCACAAGATCTCAATGCACACATTCCACTTTGTTTCACTCAGCACATGGTTGATCAAGTGTCCAACCTTGATTATCCATTACCATCTGGTTATGATTCCTTTTCTCTTGAGAATGAAACTGAATTAGACCCAAATTCAATTAACCCCCATTCAACACCATACACTCAGCCTAGGCCCTCTAGACTTCCCAAAGCCCAAAGAGAAGCCTTGCAAGAATCCAGAAAAAGATCCTTAGATGCTGATGTTGGTGGTAGCTCTGTTAGTCAAGAGGCACAACCACTGTCAGCCACCCTGCAGTCTCCCAAAAGACTGTAGAGGAAACCAGGGAAATACACTCCTCCCTAGATGTGCCTTCTCAACAAGGGACATCTATTGAAATTGGCCTGTCTCCCAAGGCACCCTGTACAGAGTCTGCACAAACTCATGGTTCCCAACCTGAGATACCCCCACTTGAAGAAACACACAGTGAGTTAGGGCACAGTGAGGATTTCTCTACTCCTATTGATGGTTCACATGTTTCATCTGTGAATCAGCCCCCACTCTCTACTACACTTTCACCTTCTTCCTTCCCTACACATTCTTTTGTTTCTTCTCCACAACCTAGAGAAGGGGACAGTCCCAACCCTTCAGGTTTTGATCATCCATCTCCAATCATGGATGAGCCCCCATCTAGTGGTCCACAAGAACCCATTTCTCAAAGTGAGATGGACACCACTTCTCCAAACACTGAGCTAGGGCAAAGTGGTATTTTGTCAGAAAATGAAACAGCCAACACTTTGTCTGAACTCCAAGGAGCATCTTACCTTCAGGAAGATGCTGTCACAGCCTCTGTTGCTGTCAAAGACACTGTCCTGGCCACAGCTGCTGTCATAGGTGGAGAGAAAGATACTGTCACTACAGAACCTACTGTCACTCCACATCCCAAAGTTGCTGTCATGCCAGAACCTGCTATCCAGACTCCAACTGACAGTAACATTCCTACTCAACATGCTGTCAAGCCCTCCCAGCCTGATTTTGATGCTGTACTTGTTGAGGATGCCTCTGATGATGACCTACCTCTTGCCAAACTCCTAAAGGTACATTCTAAATCTTCTCCTTCCATGCATGTTAGTATTGCTCATACCCATGCATCTAGGTTGAGTGAGGGTGTGCAAAAGAAAAGAGAGATAAAAGAAAAGAGAGGTGAGCATAAAAATGAGAGGCAGCCAAATGAGCTGGCAAAAGGAGAGGGACTTGAGCATGTCCAGAGAGATATTGAGGGAGCCCACACTATTCAGGCACTAGGCCTTGAGAGTCAAACTGTGAGGGGTGATGAGATCACTCAAAAACACCCTGAGAGTGTGAGATCCCCCATAGCCTCCAAGCCCCTGTCTTTTCCTTCCCCTCCAAGAAGGTTAAGGTATGGTGGCCCCTCTGCTACTTTTGGTAACAGGATTGCAGCTCTTGAAGGACAGTGTCCTACTTTGGACTCCAAACTGGACTCTCTCTCTCAACTGGTGGTTGATGGTTTTGCTGCTACTCAACTCTCTATTCAGTTCCTTACTGACCTGGTAGCTGCCAACTCAACTAAGGGGGAGAAGGTAGCAAGATCAGAATCATTGCCTATTCAAGAGTCAGGTGGAACTCAGGGGGAGCCAGTATCTGTGAAGCCCAAAGGGGGAGCAAACCAAGTTTCAGGAGTGAAAAGGAAAGCAAGGACTAAGGGGGAGCAAGCCAAATCAAGCAGTGAACAACCACAGGATAAAGCTGAAGACCTGGTTGAAGTTGAATTGGATGGTGAACATGTGCTGATGTCAAAGGCAACTCAAGATGCAATGCAAAGAAAACCTGCATCTAGACACCCAATCTTGCCTCCTGTGATGATTAGAGAACCTGCTCCAGAAACTCAAGAAACTGCTCTACAGAAGAAATGGAGAGAAATGGAGGAACAAAACAAACTTGGGAAAGGTAAAGGGAAACTGCCTGAATCCATCCAAGAAGGACTCATGTGGTCAAATGGCACTCAGTTTGATCAAGAAGAAGCCAATGTCTTGATGGTGGATTACAGGGAGAGCACATTACACAACCATGACAGTGAATTTAGCAGTTTGGTGGAAAAAACAATGAATACTCCAAGCAACCGTCCAACCAACACCACAACACTGTTAAAGGATCAAATTACTAGTGTCAGTGTAATGGTGAATGATGAGAAAAGATGGGCTGTAAGTATTTATCTCACTTCTGGCATATCTTACTTCATCACAATGCAACTATTGCAGAGTCTGCCAGCAAAGGTGTTGTGTGCTTTGAAGGGAAAGATCAGGGCAACTCAAACACCATTCAATGAAATATTGGATATGCAAATTCAGAACCTGATCACACAGAAGCTACCTGAAGTCTACTCAAATCCACCAAGTGTTTTCTACAGATCTAAAACTAAGGGTGGCACAAGAAGGAACAGCTTCATGACTTTGGTTAGCCCATCCAGAATGGAAACCAAGTCAATTCTGAAGGTACTAGATGGAATACTCAGTTCAAATGCCAATCCAGGAAGAGTTCATGCTGTTCAAGAGATCTACAAAATGCTGGTGTTGAGAGACAAGGCATTGGGAGCTAAAATGAAGGAGCTAATCACTAGAGCCAATGCCAAAAGAAATGATCAAGGTGGAAGTTGCCTCTATAACATTCCTTCTCATGATGATGATGATGATGATGAAGAAGATGGTGAGGATGGAGGTGGTGAAGCTTCTGGAAATGCTGGAAATGCTGGTGGAAGTAATTCTGGGAATACTGGTATTCAATCTCAGAATGAAGGCAATGAAGAAACTCCTAGCCAGGAAAAGAAAGATACTGGTGCAACAGATGAAGAGGAGTCAAGAATACTGGAAGCTTTGGAGGCAAGCATTCTTAGATGTGCTATTGACTGCATAAATGCTGAAAAAGATGATGTCACCAAAGGTACTGTCGACAAGGATACTGTCATAGAAGATGCTGTCTTGGAAGATGTTGTCGACAAGGGTACTGTCAAGGAAGGTTCTGTCAAGGATGAAGCCAAGGCTACTGTCAAGCCCAAAAGACTGAAAGCTAAAGCTAAGGCATGGTTTTCTAGACAGAAACCTACAGGGAAGCACAAGTACTCAGGAAAGGAAAAGGCCACTGGATTTGGCAGAAATCTTAGGAAGCCAATTCAATCAATTCCTCCCAACAGTCTTAAGATTCAACAAATGAAATCAAAAGAAATTAAGAGTGTTGAGGTTAAGCTGGATGCAAATCAAGAGGCCTCTGAGTACATTCTGTGGTGGGAAGAATCAATGTCTGCCAAGATTGACAAGGACTTCAATCTGGTAGCCACATCAACCAAGAACAGCACATCAACCATAGATAAAAGAAGAATTGATTTCTTCTACCTGGAAAGAATGGTAGAGTTGCTGGAGAGCTATGATAATGTTTCAGAGGCTGTCATGGAACATATTCTAAAATATTAGGCAGATAGGGATGCTGAATTTTATCAGAAATTTGGCTATAACTTTGCAGATTTTGATGATGCTGATATTTTGACTGATCTCCCAGCCTCTCCTATACCATATCACTGGTACTATGAGTTTCATGATTTACCCACAGAAGAAGGGCAAGCCCAACCAACTCAGAAAGGGCAACCCAAGTCAAGCAAAGGACCTGAATCTTCTGAATATTCTCAAACTCAGTCAGAGCTTGATAAGAAGGAAGCTGAATTACTGGAAAAACACAAGGCCTCTAACAAGGCAGAAAGTGAAGCTCCAAATTATCAACCATATATGCTGGAAAATCCCCTAAGAGTCAAGTTCCTAAAAGAAGAAATCTATGTTTGCAGCTTGCATAAGCTTAAAACATCCACTCTGAAGGATTTACAGTATATGGTAGCTGGTTCAATTCATCCCTTGGAACAAATTTGTTCTGATGAGATAGAGAAGTTATTGGAAGGGAGAAAAGGAGAAGACTCAAAGCTGGACAAGCAAAGAAGGAAGTCTCTCAATGCTTATCCTGGAAGTAGATTCAAGCTCATTAATGAAGAACTTCACTTCAGAACCTATCCATATGATATAGAGCAATGGCTGAATCTCAGGGATGTTAGTTCTCTCATCTCCCCTTCCATAAAGAAGATCATTGATGAAGTAGAGGATGATGCAGTGTCTGCTGCTGAAATTTCTCTTGTAGAAAGTCTAAGAGGCTGCTTGGCAGAAGCTCTCAAAAGAAAGGATGTAGCAAGACAGAAGAGGAGATCTCAAGCTAAGTAAAAATTCTTAATCCATTCTGATCTTGTTAGTTAAGTTGTCAGCACATATTGTAAATTTGTTGTTATTTTCCATAAAACCAAATTGGGGGAGATTGTTGGGATTTATGGGTGATAGCACGGAAACAACTTAACTTTGAATGTACTTAATTTTCAAATTAAGTAGGACATACTGTCATAGCCAAAGTATGTTCTTGTAATCAGTATGTAATGTTATTCTAGTTGTATTATTTGAAAGAAGTTCACTTATGTGTTCAAGCCTCAAAGAATGCTTTTTGGATGACAACATGAATAAAGGTTACTGTCCTAAAGCTGTGATAGTAATATTACAAGAAGACAGAATGTTGCAAGTCACGACAGCATATTCACTCTGACAGCAACATTGGCGGAAGACTACGCGACAGCAACTATTGCCCTCGACAGCAAGTTTGGGATCCTCGACAGCACTCTATGCGGGGAACTCATACTGTCACCAAAAGATCATTCCTGTGACAGCAAGCTTTGTGGCAAAAGTAACTGTCTCAATAAAGATCCTTATGCTAGGTATCTTTCTCAGTCAAATCCCGTGACAGTTTAAATGTTCAAGAAACAGGCGTGATGCAGTATCCCTAAGCTGCACCAAGTCTGCAAGACTACGACAGAAGCTTCAAACACTGCAAACAAAAGCGAATCAATTCAAGAGCAAGGTCAAGTCTCTATTTGCTGAATTGTTTTAGCTAGAAATAGAATGAATCTAGGTTGCTTTTGTTATGATGTATATCTGACATATTAGCAATTTAGGATAGTCACATGGGTAAGACAATCTGTAAGAAGCTGCCACTTGACAATGACAGCAGCTTCACAAACCCGTGACTGATAGTGATAGGATTAGTCTTATACCTACTGTCAATTCATTCTAGATATGTAACGAAGACTAGCAAGTGCCTTGAAGAAAAACGAAGCTCAAGATTTCTCTCTTGAGGTTGTAGCAACACTTTGCAAAATAAATAAAACATTTATTTTGTGAATATTGTCTTCTCTATTTTACTGTTTGTGAATGCATACATATTATTGATAACATTAAATCTTAATTTTAGTTGTTGAAACTGAGATTGAATTTTATCAGTATTGCATTCATCCCCCCCCCCCCTTCTGCAATACACAAGGACCAACAAAAACCTATTCCAACAGTTTGATTTTCTGTATGCTTATCATTGTAATCCTGAACTATCTTAGATGAGTTTTTATAAGCCTTAATCTTGAATTCATTTTCAGCAATCTCATTCCTCAGGAATTCCTCAACTTCTTTAGCACATTTTAATTCATTTTTAAATTTTGCATTCTCCTGAGCTAAAGAGGCTAGTGAACTGGTTTTGAGAACAAGAGATTCATTTTCAGACTTTAGTGTTTCATTTAGCTTACTCAGCCTAGTGATTTCCTCATTAGCAGCAGATAAGCTAGTATAGACATTGAACATTTCAGCACTTAAGTCTTTAATGGTTTTCTTATACTCATCAGTGGACATATCAAGTAAGACAAGTGAAGGTACCTGACTTGAAGATGTTGATGTTACTTCATCAGTGCTAGCCATGAGAGCTAGGTTGACATATTCTTCTTCATCTTCATCATCAGACTCATCCCAACACTTTCCTTCAGCCACATAGGCTCTACCTTGATTCTTCTTAGAGTATCCACCAGTTCATTTCTCAAATCTCTGAACCTGTTTGGGTCTTTTGCATTCAGTAGCAAAATGATCAGGTTCACCACAGTTGTAACACTTGAATTTAGATCTATCCACAAATCCAGTCTTGTATCCTCCTTTGGATGAGCTTCCCACAGCAGCCTTTGATGAGCTTCCCTTGGTGAACTTGGATGCTTGACCTTGGGGCCTGAATGACATATCCTTCTTGAACCTAAAGTTCTTGAACTTTTTAGCCATGTAGGCCATAGTAGGATTGTCCATGCTTTCCAGTTCCTCCATTGTGTAGAAGTCTTCATCTTCCACATCCTTGAGCTGTAGTACTACTTTCTCATCATCTTCAACAACCTCTTCTATCTTCAAGGATTGTACAGGGGTTGGTTGTGTGATTTGTAGTACTTCACTTGGTTGTGTGATCCTTGGCACTTGTGCTACTAGGGCACTTGACATATTGGCCACTTGTTCCTTGTTCCACTCTGTATGGCTCTCTTTTGAAAGAGTTCAAGTTCATAGGATTTCAGAATGCCATAAAGTGTCTCAAAGGTTATATTGTTGAGATCTCTTCCTTCTCGTATGGCTGTTGTCTTGTGTTCAAGGTGATCAGGTAGTGTAAGCAGGAACTTGACATTTAATTCTTTCCTGTCATAGTACTTGCCATGTATCTGTAGTTCAGTTAAGAGCTTACTGAACCTTTCAAACATGGAAGTTAAGTCTTCACCAGGCTTGGCCATGAATGCCTCATATTGTGATATCAGTATTTGCCTTTGATTGCCCATAACTTCTTCACTTCCTTCACATAGTAAAGCTAACCTGATCCACATCTCCTTGGCAGATGTGCAGCTTATCACACTTCCACACATGGCTTTATCCAACGTGAGAGAATCGAGCAAGATGAGTTGCAAGTGATCATCTAGCACCATTTTCTCCTTCTCAGGTTCCAAAAATTCAGAGGGATCTTTGGGAACCCAATGTGCAGGAATGACTTCACCATTTACTGTTGTGGCTTCAATTTCCTTCCTTGGAATGAAAGGACCATTCTCGAGAATACATGGGTATAGTGGATTCGCAGCTTTGATAAACAACAAGATCTTTCTTTTCCAAATGCTGTAGTTCTCTTTATCAAAAGCTGGGATCTTGATACTGTTTGATTTCTGCATTGTCGTCGTGATCTCAGATATGTATGTTAATCTGTTCGCTTTGATACCAGTTGTTGGTCCTCGTGTATTGCAGAAGGGGGGGGATGAATGCAATACTGATAAAATTCAATCTCAGTTTCAACAACCAAAACTAAGATTTAATGTTATCAATAATATGTATGCATTCACAAACAGTATAATCGAGAAGACAGGATTCACAAAATAAATGTTTTATTTATTTTGCAAAGTGTTGCTACAACCTCAAAAGAGAATTCTTGAGCTTCGGTTTTTCTTCAAGACACTTGCTTGTCTTCGTTACTTTTCTAGAATGAATTAATAGTCTAAGTATAAAACTAATCCTATCACTATCAACACGGGTCTGTGAAGCTGCTGTCATTATCAAGTGGTAGCTTCTTACAAAGTGTCTACCCATGTGACTTTCCTAAATTGCTAACAATGTCAGATATACATTACAAAGAAAGCAACCTAGATTCATTCTATTTCTAGCTAAAACAATTCAGCAAATAGAGACTTGACCTTGCTCTTGAATTGATTCGCTTTTGTTTGTAGTGCTTGAAGCTTTTGTCGTAGTCTTGCAGACTTGGTGCAGCTTAGGGATACTGCAACACGCATGTTTCTTGAACATTGAAACTGTCACGGGATTTGACTGAGAAAGATACCTAGAACAAGGATCTTTCTCGAGACAGTTACTTTTGCCGCAAAGCTTGCTGTCACAGGAATGTGCTTTTGGTGACAGTAGGAGTTCCCCGCATAGTGTGCTGTCGAGGTTTCCAAACTTGCTATCGAGGGCTAAAGTTGCTGTCACGTAGTCTTCCGCCAATGTTGCTGTCAGAGTGAATATGCTGTCTTGACTTGCAACATTCTGTCTTCTTGTAATCTTACTCTCAATGCTTATGACAGTAACCTTTATTCATGCTGTCATCTAATATGCATTCTTTGAGGCTTGAACACAGAAAGTGAACTTCTTCCAAATTACACAATTAAAATAACATTGCCTACTGATTACAAGAACATACGTTGGCTGTGACAGTATGTTCTACTTAATTAAAAAATTAAGTATATACAAAGTTAAGTTGTTCCTATGCTATCACCCATAAATCCCAACAAACAACATGAGCATCAACATTGATCTACACTCGCCCTTCACTTGGGGGATGCCACTTGATCACTGGTTCCTTGTTAGTCTGCACACAAGCTTTGTTCCGAGACATTTTCAATTGCTGATTATCTCTCCATTGTTTAACTTGAAGGACGCTCCACTGCATTGCCATTTGAGTTGTTAACATTTTACTCTGCCACACCTTCAGGTTCCAAGCTGACCATATTCCCCATAGAACTGTTGCTATCTGAGATAGTTTTTCAAAAGATTCAACTGCCAAAGTATTTAACAGCCATTCTGGGCATGACAGGATCTGATACGTATCAAACCCCAAACTTAATTCATCCCAACATCCCTTTGCATAACTACATTCAAGGCATACATGCCTCAAATGCTCTACATCAACTCCACATAACGGACAAAGAATGGTTGTATTTACCCCTTTCCCCCTCAACAAATTGCGAACAGGAACATTATTCCTACACACCCTCCACAAAAACATCTTAATCTTCTGAGGAACCTGGATCTTCCATAATCTTCCCCACCCCTTACTCTCCTCTAGCTGTTTACAATTGCTAAAGTGTTACTGCCAGAATCTATACCCCGATTTAGCACTATATTTCCCATCCAATGAGTGACTCCAGACTATACGATCTTGGACCTGACTTTTAGGGACAGGTATTGCTAATATACACTTAGCATCACTACTTGAGAACAAGTTGTGCACCTTGGTAACATCCCACTCACTACTGCCAGGAACAAACAAATCACATACCTTTAATCCACTCACTGAGTGAAGAGACTGCTCGACGATTCTATACCCCTCTTTACCTCTCTTTACCTCTGAGCCAAGCATCTGTACTCACATTTATTGACCTCCCATCACCCAATACCCACCTATATCCTTGCTTAAGAGATTCCTTTGCTTGCCACAAACTTGACCAGACAAAGCTTACACCACATCATCTACTTGCATCAAATAGGCTTGATTCCGGGAAATACTTATCTTTGAACACCCTAGCTACCAAAGAACCTGGATTATTCAACAAATTCCAGCACTATTTCCCAAGAAGTGCCAAATTAAACCCTTGAAGATCACGAAAAACTAAACCACCCATCTCCTTCGCCATACTCATATTCGTCCATGAAGTCCATCTTATACCTTTCCTGATATTATTCTGTGAACCCCACCAGTAGCTATTCATCATTTTCTCAAGATCACTACATAAAGATTTAGGTAACAAAAAACACGACATAGCATACGATGGGATCTCTTGTGCTACTGTTCGAAGTAAAATTGCCTTACCAGCCTTTGATAGACACTTAGCACTCCACCCCTGAATTTTGCTCCATAAACGATCTTTAAGAAAATTAAAAACCATTTTCTTCGATCTCCCTATCAAGGACGGAAGACCAAGGTATTTCCCTGTGCTCAAATCACTATAAACACCCACCAAATTCTTCAATTCTTCCTGTTTATCCAGCCTTACATTCGAACTAAAGTAAATCCCAGATTTTTGGAGATTGATTGCATGTCCAGAGTGCAGTTCATACCTCTGTAAAATCGACCTAACCTCCATGACCTCCTCTGGTGTAGCTTTACAAAATAGGAAGCTATCATCTGCAAATAGCAAGTGCGTAATTGTCGGAGCTTGCACACAGACTTTGCATCCCTTAATCCTTCCTTCATCAGCTGCACTCTTTAGAATACGAGATAGACCCTCCACACAAAACATGAATAAATAAGGTGATAAAGGATCACCTTGACGTAATCCCCTTAACGGATTAATAGGTCCAATCTGTGAACCATTGAAATTGATAGAATAAGTCACCGTCGTAACACATAACTGAATCCAAGCAATCCATTTACTAGCAAATCCTAACTGCTTCATTTGATGCACCAGAAAATTCCAATCCACTATGTCATAGGCTTTACTAACATCTAACTTCAAAGCAACCTCTCCTTCTACTCCTTTTTATCTTCTGTTTCATATAATGCAGCAATTCAAAAGCTAGCAACACATTATCTGTGATATTTAACTTATGTTGTTTATCATTAATTGGAGTAAATTTATTGGTGGCATTTATGCAAATTTTTTGTTGGTTATGCTGCGTTTTATATGGTTTGGTTGTACAACTAATTGATGGAGTGGGAGTAATTAAAGAGTGACAATTTTTGTATTAATTGTTGAATTATGTTATCATTAAATGATGTACGTAATATTATGCATAATACAAAAATTAATACAAAAGCTCACATATTAGAAGTGTATTATAAATTAAAGTTATATTTGAAGTGTATTATAAATTTTATAATTTTAAATACTACTAAATAAAAAAACTTTTAACATGTTAGAAATAAAATAGGTGTTCGAATTTATAAAGAAGAAGAGTTCAAATTTAACGGGAAGACATATAAATTAAAGTTATATTTGAAGTGTAATAAGTGTTCAAGTTTATAAAGGAGAATAGTTCAAATTTATAAGTTAGACATATAATTAAAAGTTCTATCGGAAGTAGAATAGGTTTTCGAATTTAAAGAGTAGAAGAGTTCGAATTTATAAGAAATACATATAAAAAAAAAGTTCTATTGGAAATAGAATACGTGTTTGTAAGACATAGTTAAAAGTTCTGTTGAAAATGAAATAAGAGTGCAAATTTATATAAATATTTTTTTAATGAGAGAGCGGCTCATTAGAAAGGAGTATATTAACATGAAAATTAATATATAAAGTTAGGTGGCGCCTCTATGATCGTCTCGATCTATTTTTCTAATTTTCTAGAATTTTAAATACTACTAAATAAGAAAAATATTTTAACATATTAGAAGTAGAATAAATGTTCGAATTTGTAGAGAAGAAGAGTTCAAATTTATAGGAAAGACATAAATAAAAGTTATATTTGAAGTATAATAAGTGTTCGAGTTTATAAAGGAGAATAGTTCAAATTTATAAGTTAAACATATAATTAAAAGTTCTATCGGAAGTATAATAGGTTTTCGAATTTGAGTAGAAGAGTTCGAAATTATAAGAAATACATATTAAAAATATATATATATATGAAGTATAATAGGTATTTGTAAGAAATGGTTAAAAGTTATATTGGAAGTAAAATAGAAGTGCGAATTTATATAAATATTTTTTTAACGAGAGAACGGCTCATTAGAAAGAAGTATGTTAACAAGAAAATTAATTTATAAGACAAGTATTCGGTATATAAATTTTAGGATTTCGATCTTTACAAGAAAGCGTGTTTAACGGAAGGACGGGTTACTAGAGAGGAATGAGTAATTGTTATAATATTATAAACGGAGTTTTTAAAAAAAAAAAATTATAACACCGCCGCGAAGTGCGACTTTATCAACTAATTTAAATATAATGTTAAATATATTTTTGAAAGTGCTTCGTTTAAAATGATTATCTAGTTGAGCATTGGTAGTTAGTACATCACGTTAATAAGTTAATAAGTCATGCATTTGCTTTTCCTGTTCCTGCTTGTTTAACCGAGACCAACAACAATGTTAATTGCTTGTACTGAATGTTTATATGTGATTATAAAATAAGTGTATGTATATATTATTTCATTTGTGTCAAATCTTTGCCTGATGTTTATAATAATAATTTGACTACAGATTTGGATAGTGAGGCATCGGTTGGTGCACTTAGCAAATTCATTGATTTTCCTGTAATTCATTTTTCAGGTACGAATTCTGATTTTTGTTCATTTCTCTTTTCATTTAAATTATAAATATTCATTTTAAATATTGTTGAATCAAATTTATATAATTGTCACCATTTTGTATTCTTGATACCTCGGAATAATTTTTTATACTTTCTCTTCTTTTCTAAATTATAATTACTCGTATATTTATTGTCAAGTTAATTTTTTAAAATTGTTAGCTCTTGTACTATGTGTGCACTATTTAGTTCATACTCTCTTATTTGTTTCGTATCTTCTATTTTTGAAATTATAATTGCTTCACTCATTTATATTTGTTATATTTCGCAATTATATTGCGACATTGTTCTGTTTCGCAATTATATTGCGACATTGATTTGTTCAGTTTTGTATAATGAGTTTGGAAATATTTGTAACCTATTTTTTGGGCTCTTAGACCAATTTGTGTGGGTTAATCACAGATAATGTTTGCATGGAGTTCGGAGTAAAGATGAACTAGGCACGTACTCGTATCAGTGTTATAAGTATATGAGCACATCTTTGGAGTATGAGATTGTGTTTAGATCATGATCGTTTTTGTTTTGTATAGAAATGTTTTATGCATTTCATGTATTTCTTCTCATGGATTACCGGAGAAGAAACGTCTGGACTGTGTTCGCTTTGTGATCCGGACTTAGCGAGCACAGGTTATGTAAGATACCCTTATTGTACCCACTTTACTTGTGATTCAGCCTTGTGTTTATTCATATTTGTTTAGTTGGTTTTTTACCCTCTACTCTGTTATTGTTATCTGTGAATTCTATATTTTGTTATATTATATTTGTACTGGACATTTGACTCACTCGTATTGTTTTCCTTCCACAGGTAATAGGGGTAAACGGGATTGTGATGAGAGACACCCATTTTAGTTGCAGTCTATATAGATGTTTTAATAAATTAGAAGACTTGTTCAGTTAGAGATTTTTAGACTTTTCAGTATTTTTATTTCAAAATTTTAGAGATTGATATTTATCAGGATCATCGATTAATTTCTGATTTGATTTAACATAATATATGTTTTATTTTAATATTCGTATAGTAGTTAATGGTCCGAAAAGTCGAGCTGAGTTAGACCGTCAAGAACATTTTCATTTAAGTAAGGTTGTCAATAAGACTTTAAATAATTATACTATCGACGCTTTCAAAGACTGTCGATGGTATAATCAATTGCTTAACACTTGATTGCTGGTGGAGTCAAACTGTTGCTTATATGATCGTGCATGGTATGGATCGGCTTGTTTAAATATAAAATCAAAATTTTAAAACAATAATTCATTATTTTTAATACTTACATTTTAGTCTTTTATTTGTTATAACTTTTTTTTAATCATCATTTAATTTAATAAAATAAAATTATAATATTATAATTATTAATAACTAATCAATTTTCTTTTTCAGTTTAAAACATATTATCTTTTTTATTTTTCAATAACTAAAATTTTCCTTTTCTAAAAAAACTTCAGGCAATTCTATTTAATAAAATAAAATAATAATATTATAATCTCTAATAATAAGTAACCTATTACTTTTTTCAGCTAAAACACGTTATCTTTTATATTATTTATAACTAAAACCTATTCTTTTTCAACAAAATTATGGTAAATTTTATTTAAATAAAATAACAATATTACTAACTGATTATCATTTTCAGCTAAATATATTTTCTTTTCTATATAATTATTATTGAATCATATCATTTCAAATTCTAAACCTGCAAAATTCATGTTTTAAAAATATAATACTAAAGAAAATCTGTGTATCAGAGGAATTTAAAATTAATAAAATTTAAAATTTAAAATTTTGAAATTAATAAAATTTAAAATTTAAAATTTTGAAATTAATACAGTAGTTCCAATTCAGTCTCATACATTCAGTGATCAGAATATAAAGCCGTTGGAATATTTGTGCATTCGCACTGTTCGGACACGGTTACGTGCATTCATCATCGTACGTGTTAGCTTTCTAAAATATGACTCGAATATACACCGTCCTGTTCAGTTGTCCCATTGCATTTGTCATCTATTATTTATTCCATCTTATCTTCATTCCTTCCTTAATTTGGTTTATAACAATGACCAATCACATAATTGTATTACAAAAGATCATTCTAGAATAGAATATATATAGCTTGTCCATTACCTATGATTATTATATATACAAGGAAAATGTTAGGTACTTCAAATTCTGTTTCAAAATTGTTTTCAAAATCTGTAATGTTACATTTTTAATTGGTAATTAACTTTCTTAATAATAATATTGAACTCGCGTGCATACAGTTGAGTGCTCAATCAAATTTTTTTTATTTATCGCGTCACGTCATTTAAAAAAAAATTGAGATACCTAGCATTGCCCTATATACAACCTAAATAAACTTGCAACACAAGCATCTCCCGAAGTTTCCAAGAGAGCTGTTTAGACGCGTGATAGCTCATAAGTTACCATGTCTAACTGCCCTGTATAAATGCATCGATTGTATGCCACTGGTTATTCACTCACAAGTACTCCAACTTAACAAAACACATCAATTTTTCTTTCGTTCAATTGTTGATTCTAACTACATGGAAGACATAAAGATTTATCATCCTAGCCATCCAGAGCACGAACTCGTGCTGCGGAACTTCAAGAAGCCTTACCATTGTGACGGATGCAAACAACAAGGGTTCGGACCACGATACAGATGTGAATCAAGTAACTGCGATTACGTTCTACATGAGAGCTGCATGTTCAATTCTCAGAGTGCAACTCATGATTTCTACTCAGACTGCACCTTCAAGTTCTCGTATGAGCCAAGAAGCTGCGGCACATGGTGTGATGCATGCGGAAGAAATATAAATGGTTTTGTTTATCATTGTGCGGACAAGGAATTGGATTTTCATCCATGCTGTCTTAATCTCAAGAACAAATTGGTCATTGATGATGGCGTTAAGTTTAAGTTGAATGACAAGGTAACATCTAAGTGCATTTGGTGCAAAAGAAAATCCCTTAAAGGAAAATCTGAAGGAGGTTGGTCGTACACATCCAAGTGCAACCAGTACCATTTCCATGTTCATTGTATTACAGAATTGATTCAAGAAAGTTGGAAAAGGGGAGATTATGAAAATGAGACTACTTCAATATTGTCATTGAAGGATCCCGAGCTTCGCCTTCGACGTAGCTCAAATGGAGGTAGCTGGAGCAGAGGTGGGAAATACTGGAAGATTGTAAAACTGTTTATGACAGCAGTGGTGTCAATTCTTTTGGGAGATCCGACTGCTGTTTTGGCCACAACATTGTTTAACGTGATCACCTAGCTAGCTAATTTATAATTTAGTTTGTTAAGTCGCAAACCTGCAGTACATAAAATAGCAGTTGTAATTAGATCAGTATGCTTCTACAACTGTATTTTGAGTGTGGTCGACTAGATGTTGAATTACATAGTTTTTTTCTTCGTGATTCTTAGCTAAGATATGTAATTTTTATAATAAATATTTCCATGTTTCTACTAATAAATCATGAAAGAGCACTTGACCTCGTGCAGAGTCAAGGAAGAATCTAGAATCCGATGACTAAGTAAGAGAGTCTTGCATCCCCTGCAGACTGCAGTTAGAAAAGGAAACAAAAGAGTGGTATTAAAAGAGAAAGAAAACATGTAAGTCAAGAAAAAGAGACAGTAATCCCCAATCTGTCGGTATAAAAGCAGCATTAACTTAAAGAAAATACACTGCAACTGCAACTGTCTCTGTTGCGTTATTTGAAGCCCGGCCACGTTTGTTTCGCTTTTATCAGGTTGTCTCTGTTAATAATTTTTTAAATTAAAAATGTATTATAATATATAAATTATTAAAAAAATAGAATTTGAGTTTTTGTGTTGTTATATTACATCAGGTTGAGTTTATCAAATTCGAATGTTGTCAACCAACTTATAATTATATGACCCAATCGAAGTATAATCTAAACAGCTTTCAAATTATGAATTACATGTTTGGCTTATCACATAAGCCACTTGTATGGGCTATAATTTTACCAAATTATGGGTCGTGTTTCTCGCCCAAATATGACCAACTAAGGGAGTCTTACATCCCCTGCAGTCCAACAGGAACAAGATAAAGCTGGGAAAAAGAGACACATATCTGTCAAGAGAAAGAGCTGCGATAACGAAAATGAAGTAGCCTGCAACTATCTGTTGCGAGGCACCATGTTAAGTAATCAATTCATCAGAAACTTTAAGATATTAGAGAGAAGAAGCGGATCTTCTACTATACTTTAACAACACTTATCTGGTAGCAAACAGAGTTCAGAGTTTAGGATATATGACTGGATCTAACTCGAATTCGAGTTTGAACTCAAACTTTTTAGTCTGTTTGAGTCTGACGGAATTCAACTCTACTCAACTGTATCCCGAATCAAGTACATGATGAATATGCAACTTCTTATGTCTCGTGATATTACTTTTTAAGGAAGTTTTACTTTTCACATAGGTATCAACCAAACAACATTAATATCAAATTTCACTTCTTAAGAAATTGAAAAAGTAGTAGACTGAACAATACTTATCAAACAAAGACTACTACTACTATAATTTGACGCAAGCTAAGGAACCGGACCAGAAAGTTGTTCTGAACTTCCCAAAATCACAAGACCGTGTCCTTATCCTCGTTCTCCTCAGCCACCTCGGCCGATATTGTTGGATATAATACACTAACTACACAGCAATAATAGGGCAATAGGGCAGTTATATATTTTTTGTATTAAGAAGAACAGGCAAAAAACCAATAACAAAAAAAACACGAAGGTCGAAACAATAATATAATTAGAAACTGTAAATAACAAGTTAAGAAAGAACACTTATCTTTCTGTAGCTTTAAACAAATACTGAAAGATAATAAACAGCTGAGTCGCCAAGTCTTCGAAAAGTCTTGACTGTTCTTGAAGAGATTATTGTCCCACTTACGATATGTTGGGTTGCAGCAATATCACTCCCAAGATAAAACAGCACAGATCAATCCACTCACAGAAATGGCAATGATCAACAGCGACCTGCACCTCAGTTCGCCCAAAAACCTATGTATTTTCTGTATGTGTTGTGAGAGAGAAAAGAATATATTTGCTAGGGTTTTTCACAGTTACGTATATCTCCACTTGTCAAACGTTATATTTTGTATATATAATACAAAAATAAAACGTAACATATCAAATATTGTAACTGAAGATATGACATTTAATACTAAATATTCTGATTTAATTATCATAACAGTTGTCATCAGGATTTAATAACAGTTACAGCTCAGTCAGGATTTCTTGGTCCATCAGGATTTGATCATCATCAGTACTTAATCAAGCCATGACTTGATGTCCGTCAGGAGTGGCATCAGTACTTGACCAACCATTCGTCAGGACTGGACCATCATCAGGATTTAACTCCATCAAGATCCAAGTACTGACCCAGGCCATCAGGATTTAACTCCAAATACTGACACTGGTCATCAGGATTTGATCCAAAAACTGGTCCATCAGGATTTAATATAAATCCTGACCCAGTTCGTTTAGCTGTTACAAATAAATACTGATACTGTTAAATTAAATCAATAAATAATATTAAATAAACATGTAATAAAATTCCTCGCCCAGGTCGCCTCGCGTACGCGAGACACCGAGACATTCGCCCAAATCGTCCTTCGACCCGACCCGACCCGAGTCGAGTCGTGTCGTGATGTGACGGGCGGCGGCGGCACGCACGTGAGGCACATAATAACACCACGCACACCCACATGCCTTAGACCATCTCCAACCAAGGACACCAAAATAGTGTCACTATAACACTATTTTGGTGTCAAAAAGACACCATCCATAAAATGAACTTCAACCAAGGGACACTATAATTGTCACTAAAAGGAATCTTTCACCTATAAAATAGAATATTCTAAAGAATCTTTCACCTATAAAATAGAATATTCTAACTTTGTTCATTTTTTATATTATAAATAACTTCTTATTTATCATTATGAATTTATGATTTTATTTTTATAATTAAATCTAGTGTGTTGTTTATAATTCATGATTTTTAAAAAAAAATTGTGAAAGTTTAAAGTAAAAAAAATTTAAAAATAAAATTTAAAAAATTAGAATAAAAAGATACAAAAAAATATTTTAGAATTAACATGAGTTAAGAATAAAAGAAGTTTCAATTGATAAAATCTTAAGTTAAAATTTATAAAAACAATTAACTTTAGTAGGACATAGATGGAAGAAATTTGTTTTGTTAACAAATATTGGGGTATTGTTGGAATTTTGAAAGTCACCAAATTTGGTGTCCAAGGATCACCAAATGTACTTTTGTCACCAAATTTGGTGACCCAAAACTCATTTGGTGACCTTGGGTCACTATTTTAGTGTTCCATTGGAGTTGCTTTGACACTATACCTATCACTATTATAGTGATTTAGTGTCCCGTTGGAGTTGCTCTTAATAGTTGTACACTACTCTTGCACATGGTTCTATATAAACCCACCAGCCTCTCATTACCATTTCTATGTGGGATACAAGTTATTTCAATATAACCAACCCACATAACCCATTTCAAGCAACTTATTTCAACTCAATTTATTTATGGATTACACTAAGAAAATGTCTTAGATCCAAACATGAAAGTTTAAGTCCTCATTACAAGGAACAACCTCCAATTGTTAGTTTCCGGAAATTTCATCAAGAACATATTTAAAATATGCCTCAAACTTTCCATTTTCTAACAATCCCCCACAAATCCATACAGAAATGCATATCAGTCCTCTACTTCGATGGCTACCGGATCTAGATGGAATGTTTCACCTTGAATCTTTGTCCGTTTGGTGTAACCACACTCCATAGACGACGACAAATCAAAGGCTATGGTGTTGATCTACGGCTTTGAGACGTTAATGGTCCTGTCTCGATCCTGTTCGTCGAATGTTTCAAGGAATAACCCTTTCCTCTAATTGCGACCACACAATTACATTCGCTTAGCTGGGCATCTCTAGAGATGTACTGTTATCATCTCGTCAAATGACTTGACCCCATTCAGAGTTCAAATAACTCTTGTTATACTGGCAGTAACAGTACCTTTTAGGTTTACAGGGAATAGACACAGATACGTAAGTATCAAAGTATATAGTAAAGGTACTACCAACTCACCCTCACAGCTTGTTATTACCACATTGAATACACTTCAGGGGATCTCCTCTCAGGTGTATTGGGTTCCCGCTGTTGATGAATCATTATGGGCTATCAGTCCCATTCCCAACCTAGACTTAAGGACTACTGCATGCTCAAGTCCTTTAGTCAAAGGATCAGCTATATTATCCTGAGTTCCAATGAACTCTACAGCAATAATCCTTTCAGACACTAGACCACTTATAGACTTAAGTCTAACTTGGATGTGTCTCTTTGTTTTAGCATTATACTTTTCACTACTGATCTTGTCGATAGTTGTACGGCTATCACAATGAACAGCAATGGCTGGAAATGGTCTGCTTACTACAGGTAACACTGACATAAGTCCATGCAACCATTCAGCCTCCGTCCCCGTGGCATCTAGTGCACACAACTCAGCCTCAAAGGTAGACCGAGTTATCAAAGTCTGTCTAGTAGACTTCCAGGATATTGCTCCACCTGCTAGGGTAAACAAATATCCAGTCACTCCATTGGTACCAGATTTCTTAGCTATCCAACTTGCATCACTATATCCCTCGAGTACTCCAGGGAATCTTCGATAATGCAAACCAAGGGAAATAATTCCTTTAAGATATCTAAAAACTCTATCCAGTGCCTCCCAATG
This sequence comes from Heracleum sosnowskyi, assembly GCA_030848705.1. Taxonomy (NCBI): domain Eukaryota; kingdom Viridiplantae; phylum Streptophyta; class Magnoliopsida; order Apiales; family Apiaceae; genus Heracleum; species Heracleum sosnowskyi. Next base: position 15,220,244 of record CM061236.1, read on the forward strand.
AGTCTTGTTCGGACAGCTTGTATATCTAGCTAACTTAGACACAGAATAAGAAATGTCTGGTCTAGTCACGTTAACAAGATATTGTAAACTCCCAATAATCTGAGAATACCTTAACTGAGACACGGGTATTCCTGAACTATTCTTGACTAGGGCAACTTTAGGATCGTACGGTGTACTAGCGATTCTACAATTTGAATAACCATACTTCTCAAGTATAGATTTCTCTATATAATGAGATTGTGACAATATTATTCCATCAGTTGACTATGTCAACTTGACCCCAAGAATCACACTAGCCTCACCCATATCCTTCATTTCAAAGTGCCTTTTCAAGAAACTTTTTGTCTCATTAATAATCTCAATATTGATTCCAAACAATAAAATATCATCCACATATAGGCACACGATAATACATTCATTTCCTTTAACCATATAGTAGACACACTTGTCACTTTCATTAACTACAAACTCTGATTCTAAAATAGTATCATCAAACTTTTTATGTCAGTCTCTAGGAGCTTGTTTTAAGCCATATATAGACTTGATCAACTTACATACTTTTCTTTTGTTACCAGAAGCAACAAATCCCTCAGGCTGATCCATATAAATCTCTTCTTCAAGATCACCATGAAGAAAAGTTGTCTTTACATCCATTTGATGGATGATAAGACCATGTACAGAAGCCAATGCTATAAGCATTCGAATTGTAGTCATTCTTGCAATAGGAGAGTATGTATCAAAGTAATCAATGCCTTCCTTTTGCCTAAAACCCTTAGCTACCAGCCTAGCCTTATACGTATCTATTGAGCCATCCGGGTTCATCTTCCTTTTGAAGATCCACTTACATCCTATAGTAGTACACCCAGAAGGAAGATCAACCAACTCCCATGTTCCATTAGAAACAATAGAGTCAATCTCACTCTTTACAGCACCTTTCCAGTGCCTTGACTCCGAAGAATCCATGGCCTGTCGGAAAGTCAAAGGTTCATCCTCGACATTGTAAGTGACAAAATCACTTCCAAAGTCCTTGACTATCTTTGCACGCTTACTCCTTCTAGGTTCATCTACTTCGTCAGGAGTAGAACTACTACCAGGATCTGCCTCCACATTTGTCATCTTTTCCACATGATCAGGAATAGAACTAGATGTGTGAGTGGGATCATCATTAGAAATATCTTGAGGTATGCCAGTCTTCATAGGGAACACATCCTCAAAGAATGTTGCATCACGAAATTCAACTATAGTGTTAGCCACTATACCGTCTATGTCAGATTTTAATACTAAAAATCTCATAGCCGTAGTGGTTTCAATATAGCCCAGAAAGATGCAATCAACGGTTTTCGGACCTAGTTTCTTTCTCTTGTGTTCAGGGACAAGCACCTTAGCAAGGCACCCCCACACACGAAGATACTTTAAACTTGTCTTTCTACTTTTCCATAATTCATAAGGTGTCTTGTCCATATGTTTCAGAGGGACTCTATTCAGAATATGGCAAGCCGTATTCAAAGCCTCTCCCCACATGTACTTAGGTAACCCAGAATTAATAAGAATGTTGTTAATCATATCTTTAAAAGTTCTGTTCTTTCGTTCAGCCACCCCATTAGACTCAGGTATGTATGGTGGAGTTACCTCATGAATTATACCACTGCTTGCGCAAAATTCATTAAACAAGGTACTAGTATACTCACCACCTCTATCAGATCTCAAACGTTTAAGTACTTTACCAGTTTGTGTTTCAGCTTCAGTTTTGAACATAATGAATTTTTCTAGTGCTTCATCTTTATGTCTAAGTAAATAAACATAACAATATCTAATACAATCATCTATAAAGGTAATAAAATATCGTTTATTATCCTTAGTCAACATGCCACCAAATTCACATATGTCTGTGTACTAAATCTAAAACTCCTGAATCCCTAACAACATTATGAAAGGTTTCCTAGTTTGTTTAGAAGTCACACATACTTGACATTTAGATTTCTTATCAATGACATATTTTGGAATCAACTCTAAATTCATCATATTCTTTATAGCACCAAAATTTAAATGACCAAGTCTAGAATGCCACAAATTGGATGATTCAACACAATTAACAGAAGGTGCAACACTATCATTAATAAAACTGCCCAAAACAGGCTCAACATTTATCAAAAATAAACCATCAGACAAGTAACATTTGCCAAAAAATGTACCAGTATGTGTAATAACTACTTTATTACATTTCAAAGAAAGTTCAAAACCATTCTTAACTAAACAACTTCCACTTATTATATTTCTACGAATATCAGGAACATGATGCACTCTAGTGAGGGATAGAACACGCCCAGAAGCAAACTTCAGGTCCACGTTTCCTATTCCAAGAACTTGAGCAGCACTAGCATTCCCCATCATCACTGTCACTCCATGAGTCTGTTGATAAGATACAAAAAGAGTAATATCAGTACAAATATGTACATTAGCTCCAGTATCAATCAACCATTCATGTCACAGATAAGTGGAAAGAAGTACATTGTTGTAGGTAACATACTCGTCATTGGTTCCAGAGGCAACAGCCTCACCAACAACCATGTTAACCTTGGGCCCATCAGTGGTTCCAAGCACAGTATTAGCTTGTGCTCCCACAATAGCTTTCTTTGCTTTCTTTGCAGGACAGTCCTTGCTCCAATGACCAACATGTCCACAATACCAACAAGGTTTGTTTGTCTTTGGTTTCTTAGCCTTGTTCTTGTCAGTTTTAGGTTTCGTGTTATCCTTCTTAGTGACAGCCTTTCTTTTCTGTCCAACAGTCACAACATTCACCTTCGAACTCCCATGTTCAGCAGGCATCACATGTCCCTGTTTGGACTTGTGTTGTTCCTGCACAGAGATGTCCAGCATTAGGTTTGTCCATGTGATCTCTCCTTTCTGTCTTTTCAGGGAGAGAGCAAACTCTTCCCAAGACTTAGGGAGCTTTTCAATCACATCCATAACCTGAAACTTTTCAGGAAGGTCCATTCCGGACTCCTTCAAAGCATGCACCAACATCTCAAACTCGTGTGCCTGCTCAGTCATGGATTTTGTATCCACCAGTTTAAAATCAAGAAACCTAGCCACAGAATACTTTTCCAACCCTTGCGAGTCAGTATTGTGTGTCTGGTCCAGCTTCTCCCATAAGAGCTTAGCAGTGAAGGAGTCAGATGAATAAACATCAAAAAGAGTGTTCGCTAAAGCTTCCAGTATAGCAGCCCTAGCCACCTCATCTTTTTCCTCCCACATAGCATAAGCCCTAACAGAATCAGTCTTTTCCTGATCAACAACCGGTTTCTCATACTGCACCACCGGCCATAGACTGTTTACCGTAAGCCACAGTTTCATCTTTTTCTGCCAACGAATAAAACCAACACCCCCACCGAATTTATCATGCATTCCTAACAAATCGATAGGCTGTGGGAAACGGTACATGGTCCAATCAATGGTGGGTACAGTAACACCAGAACCAGATGCAATAGCACCAACACCAGGAGTTACAGTTTCGTTAACCATCTTGCTAATTAACAATATATAACACAGAGTAATCTCTTCAAGATTGTTGGGTATAATACACTAACTACACAGCAACAATAGGGCAGTTATATATATTTTGTATTAACAAGAACAGGCAAAAAACCAATAACAAAATAAACACGAAGGTCGAAACAATAATATAATTAGAGACTGTAAATAACAAGGTAAGAAAGAACACTTATCTTTCTGTAGCTTTAAACAAATACTGAAAGATAATGAACAGCTGAGTCACCAAGCCTTCGAGAAGTCTTGACTGTTCTTGAAGAGATTATTGCCCCACTTACGCTGTGTTGGGTTGCAGCAATATCACTCCCAGGATAAAACAGCACAGATCAATCCACTCACAGAAATGGCAATGATCAACAGCGACCTGCACCTCAGTTCGCCCAAAAACCTATGTATTTTCTGTATGTGTTGTGAGAGAGAGAAAAATATATTTGCTAGGGTTTTTCACAGTTACGTATATCTCCACTTGTCAAACGTTATATTTTGTATATATAATACAAAAATAAAACGTAACATATCAAATATTGTAACTGAAGATATGACATTTAATACTAAATATTCTGATTTAATTATCATAACAGTTGTCCGTCAGGAGTGGCATCAGTACTTGACCAACCATTCGTCAGGATCCAAGTACTGACCCAGGCCATCAGGATCAGTAGTCTTAGCTGTTACAAATAAATACTGATACTGTTAAATCGCCCTTCGACCCGACCCGACCCGACCCGAGTCGAGTCGTGATGTGGCGGGGCGAGGCGGGCGGCGGCGCGCGTGTGTGCGCGCGTGAGGCACATAATAACACCATTCACACCCACATGCCTTAGTAGTTGCACATGGTTCTATATAAACACACCAACCTCTCATTACCATTTCTATGTGGGATACAAGTTATTTCAATATAACCAACCCACATAACCCATTTCAAGCAACCTATTTCAACTCAATTTATTTATGGATTACACTAAGAAAATGTCTTAGATCCAAACATGAAAGTTTAAGTCCTCGTTACAAGGAACAACCTCCAATTGTTAGTTTTCGGAAATTTCATCAGAAACATATTTAAAATATGCCTCAAATTTTTCATTTTCTAACATATATTACAAACAGAGGAGTAATCGGTCCAAGCGTCTGTGAGCTGACTGCTGAGATGGGATCTAAAAGAAGTATTTTGTTAGAATTTGCTTCTTGAATTGAACTTGTTACTTTCGTAATGGAACAAAAGAACCTAACAAGGTGGAACTGAAACTTGCACATTTTGATAAAAACAAAAAAGAATTGAACACTCAACGTTTTTACAACTCGCAATTCCTTTCGAATTAACCTAACTTCTGTTACAAATTGATCTTTCAAGTTGCGAAAGGCCTTGATAAATGAATCTAATACTGCAACACACACAAGTCAACATAACTTGTGTAACAAATTTCAAGCCATAAATAATTAACAAGAAAAAAAATAAAATCAAGCCATAAATACATTGAATGGAATATTACAGCTCTGGTTACAGAAACAGAACAATTTCAAATTTACACCCTGTTCAAGCTCTCTTTGGCAGAGATAGAGATGACAAAATGGATGATATTGCCGTAAAGATGAAGGCGAACAGAAGTATGGCAGATGCAGCATTTCCCTTGTTGAAAAATTTGTCGAGCCCTGAGACAGTGCCTGAATTTGCATCCTTCAAATCTACTGACACACCGAAGCCTGCTCCGGTGCCAGTTGCTAGCAAATACGATATCAACTGCATATATAAACAATTAATTTGCAACATTCGTACGTATGGTACTGAGTTATTAATTAAGTTCACGGAACAATTTTATCTACCTTGTCACCGTAGAAGTCGAAAAAGTAAAGGGCATCTCCACCATTTATGCGATTTCCGGTAGTCACATGATAAATTGCGAATGCAGTTTGGAGAAAACCGTACACAAGGCCAATCACAATTGTAGCAAGCACATACCTGCAAATTTTATAAGTTCGTCAATATTTATACTGAAATTCGAATATGATAATTCACATCCATTATTTGATAGGAAAACTCGTTTTTCTTGTAGTGTCGATTTTGAGTTCATTAAACTCATGATATATGTTAACAATGTATTTCTTGAGTCTTTCAAGTAGTACACGCAATTACTTGCGTGTTTAATATCTAATTTGTTAAGCAAAAGTCGAAAGAAAAATCATGCGGATAAATTTTTGCGGCAAGCAGTGTATAATAAATAAAAGGCAAATGCGTACCTATAAGCTTTGATATCCTGAAAACGGATCTTGATCTGACCAAAATTAGAAGATACGGTGGTGGTGTTGGTGGTGAGGATGATGAGCGAGACCACCAAGCTTATGACTGTCAGCACTCTCAATACCAACCCCACGGACCGCCACACCACGGCAGTTGAAGGTGGTGGCATCGTCGATGATGGTGTCTCTGTCATCGTGTTAATAAAAGCTGGCTAGCCTCTATATAATGGTACGTTCGCAAGGGAACCAAAAAAATCTTCACAAATAATATGATATCCTTGAGTTGGCTTCTAGGTATATAGCTAACAAGTTTCGTGGGCGGAAATATATAAGCGAAATCTCATCTTTAAATTTCCTTATTACCTCTCTCCGTCCCGTTTATATTAGTCACAATTCTATATTTATTTGTCCCAAAATATTTGATCACATTAGTTAATTATGGTTAAATAGATGTTAAATTTGTTAAAATTTTACAAATATGCTAATATTTAAACTTAAAATTGGTAATTTTTGTTTGATTGCTAAATATGTGAATTTTGGTCTTTGAACAATATAAATGGGACGGATAGAGTAAAAAAATTATCAAATACTCACAAATTAAGAATATTTTTTAAAAAAAAATTAGGTTCTCTAACATTTTTTTTGGAGGATGTTTGGCATGTACAACTTTGATAATGAGATTACAGACTGTGTCAAACGTTGACATGAATATAAACTTGATAAGTAATGTTTCGAGTCAATTAGGCATGTATATAATATTGTACATATCTTCCAGCTAAGGAAAGTCTACACAAGTTTATTGTTCTTATCATTGAATATCCGTGTTGCAAATAAATTAAAGTCACTTGATCCTACATTAACGGGGTTAAGTACATTGACTAAACACTAGATTATACTATGTTTATGTTAATGGTGTGCATGTATCTGGATCATTTATTTATAATTAATTACTATTATTGTTAAATTCGTTTGTTAATTAAAATAATTGATCGACTTCTTTTCTTCCCAAGATATTACAAGTATCACTCTTTTTTTATTGCGAAATCTGTCGTTAATATCTATTATATTATCTTAATTTTTGACCTTCCCTAATCATCATCTTTTAAGCATATACCTTTTTGAGATAGGAGTCGATTATATCCTTGTATATACAGGTGGTAATGTGGTATACAAAATTAATACGTAAAGTCGATCTCTTAAATATGTAACATTTTGTTAAGCAATAGATGACTATGATAATTGATTAAGATTGGAGTAGAACATGGAGTAGGCCAATTGGACTACTACTTCTTGGGCTCCATGCATGGTTGTGCATACGGATTACGTCTTAATTTGATACTCCTCTGCTGTAAATTTAATAAATTTGACTTTCAAACTTTCATAATAATAAGAGAAATTATCAAATATACTACTTCCTTTATCCCATTTATTTTTATACAGTTTTCATTTTGCAAAAATACGGTATGCAACTAGATGCAAATCATATGCAACCTAAAAATATTTGCAAAAATACGGTCCGCAACCCAAACAACCAGATTCAACTAAAGTAACCGGATGCAATTTTTTTAAAAATAACTAGTTTTTTACCCGTGCTTCGCACCGAGATTTTTTTTTTCTTTTTGGGTCTCATTTTGCTCTAATTGTTTTTATAAAAATTACAATTATTATTAATTTACAATATTGTTATTTTAATTAGTAATATTTGTTTAACACATAGACTGAAATTTGTAATTGTGATTTAATGTTATCACTTATCATTAACGAATGTACTTGAAAAATTATATTAGACAAAATTTTATGAAAATACATAATTAAAGAAAAAAATTTAAATAGATGACAATATGATAAAAGTAGTTCAGCATCTTAACATAACACCAATAAAAAAAATTAGAAATGTGTAACATTCCTAACCATCCTAAAATTCACAACATCATTTAATTTCATGCATCATTGTTAGGACCATCATATCTAGTAACTTCAATCCTGAAAAAAAAGACATAGAATATGAATAGGTCGAAAAAATAAGATATATTGAAATTTGAATTTTTAGAATATACTTACCGGTATCTCATAGAAAAAACCTCATACAAATTAGGATTGATGTATATTTTCGATGATAGTAGATTGGTTATTGCAACTGAACCTGAGATTAAATGTAGTAGATAAGTAATTAATTTACACAAATCTAATTTTATTATATTATTGTATACCTCAACATTAACTCCCAAAATGTTCTTGACATTCTTTCATGTTAACCTTCGTATTTCACGGTCAAAGAATATAACCGGAATTGTTTCAGTTGAATCACTGACATAACTCATAACATGGAACCTATAGTGATATATAAAAAAAAATTAGTTTGGTGAATATGAGTATACACATATACACATAAAAATCAAATTATGATACCTTTTATCAGGATATGAGACAATTTCTTTACAATCATCACATCTATAAAAATTATCAACCACCACCAATTCAGCAAAGCATGAATCACAGCCGTAATACCACCATTTCTCGGAGTCATCAATTTTTTTGATTTTAGCAAAACACATTATTTCCATCTATAATACAATAATAGCGGGCAGTCACGTAAAAGCATTAATGACAAAAATTATAACTACATACATGTGTGTATTTTCTCTTACCTGAGTCACATCCTTATATCGCAGCATGTTTATTTCACTCACTGTGTAAGAACTGAGAATGTCTTCGGACTCTCGATCAATGTATTCAGTTGTAACATGTACATCTTGCGGTGGGGACAGCTTTCCACGCATATCGTTCACAGCTTCATAGTCTAAATCTAGATAATATTTTGAGGAACCATATGAACTTATTTGAAGCATGCCTGAAAAAAATAAAGGAAGATAAGATTTTGTGTGACTGATTTATTGTTTGACTAAAGAATATGTTTAAGTTATAAAGAGATAATAAATATGTTACTTACTATTGTAGGTAGTTATTTTGCATCCGGTAAGAATAATGATTGGATGGTGACCTTGTAAGTTCTCTAGATCAAGCGGTAACTTGTCTGCAAGTTTATCCCATACAGTAACTCTAGCTTTCAAGATACAAATTTGAAAAATAATTAGAGATACATCCTCAATATGTTATGTCATTAAATTCACCAATGTGCAAGTACCTTCCATCAACGATGTCAAACATATATATGTTTTTTGACCCGTATTGAGTGTTGCGTGACGCTGTTGTACCCGGACCCTCATAAACTTCAATAACATCTGTATTGTAGTAAGATTAGAGATATATTAGAATTAGTAGAAATATAGATATAGGTTTGTGAATAAAGAATGTGCATACCGGTAAGAACTTTGGATTCACAAACTCTTGCATGTAAACATCCAAGAGGGACCAATTCAAACTTGTGACGTGGTATCATCTCATCCTCAACTGTTATTGGTTCCATCTGAGTATATTTTTGAAAAAATATACACTTCTTGTTGCTAACAGGAGAATGGTTAAGCTTTGAGTTCGCAACATTGAAATTTCATAAAGACGTCCTTCTACAGGTTCCGAATCTTGCCCGTTACAAAATTCAGGTCCAGCGTACGCATGAATGTGAGTTTTCTGCATTTGACAAACACGATTAATTATATTGAACAAAGTTTCGTGAATCTATCATTTTTATGTGTGTCACTAAATTTGTGTATGAGTAAAAAGAGTACTTACGTCATCGTCAAGTAAGATTAGATTGAGCCCTTTGAACTCACCCGTAGTGCTATTGATTCCAGGCCACATCCTAGTCAAGCGTACTTTGATTCGCCAGTTTGTCTTGTCACATGTCAAGGAAGCAATACGATTAAAGCGAGCTCCTTGCATTTTGAAGGTGTAGAAATGATGTATGGTTGTAGAGATGATGTATGGGTGTAGAAATGATTGATCTGCTATTGAGATTGGTGATTTTTATAACAAATACATGTAGATCTATTTATAGGTACAAACATTACTAATTTGGGCTAAAATTTATCAATTACATTAATACATATATTTTTCAAGATCTTAATTAATCAAATCTCAAATCATTAAATCAACTATCATTAAAAAATATATTGCGTTTTAATTTTTTGATAACTATAAATCAGTCTCAAATCAATTATCATTGAGAAATATCTTACCAGATATTTTTAATTTTTTGATAAACATAAATCAATCTAAAATCAATTATCATTGAGAAATATCATACCTGATATTTTTTATTTTTTGATAAACATAAATCAATTTAAAATCATGTATAAATGAAAAAAATCTTGTAAGATATACAAGATCTATTTGAATTTTTGACAACTCCAAATCAATCTAAATAGTTGTCATTTCTTGGATGCAAATACAATTCAATGATATTTTTAATCAATCTAATCAATTAAACGATTTGATTAGTAACACATATTTACTAAAATATTTACGAAAATTTGGTTTGAAACCAAACGATATTTTTTTTACAATGTACAACGCAAAAATATTGTACATGATTTTTTTAATTATATATTATTTAAATTTTGCGATTGGTTAACTAAAACATGTAGAAGCAAGATTCACTGTTTGCAAAAGTTTAAAAAAAATCGTAATTCCATTAAATTTTATTATTATTAGATTATTTTAATTTAAATTTTATTCAATTAAGAGATTAAAATTGCATTTATATTACTATTTTATTATTAATATATATTAATATTTTAAAAATGGAATTGAATTTATATTACTATTTTATTATTAAAATATATATTGATTTGAATAAATTATGAAAAATTATAAAGAAAATTATGAAAAATTCTATGATTGATTAACAACATGGTGTGGTAGACTCGACTTTTATAAAGAAAGATTTCAATTTGAACACTACATTTATTTTTAGTTAATGTACATATGATAAATTAATTATTTGATAGTTAGTTATTTATATTGCATGAATTGTGCATCTGATTAAGTACAATAATTATCAATGCCATCAATCATCAATTTTTTTGTTTGATAAATATATTAATTTCCATATGTTAAAAATAGTAGTTAATGACTAATTAACCTTAGTTAACAACCTAGTTAAAAATATATTTAAGGAAATATTTTAGTGAATTTTGATTGGTTGGATTTAAAATACTCGCTTCTGATTGGCTGAAAATTATGAAAAATTCTATGATTGGTTAACTACATTGTGTGGTAGACTTAACTTTTATAAAGAAAGATTTGAAATCAACTGAGAATTCAAAAAAATTGTTAGTAAAAGGGGGTGAATGAAGATAAATATGAATAAAACTTGCAATCCCAAGTTCCATCCCCTCACCTTTCGTCTATACATACATATATAGATACATGCGTAGTTGAGAGTTCATTAAGAGTTTCATCTCAACCAAATCAAAAATTGGGATCGAGTTTCTAATTAATCAATAAAGCCCCACAGGGGCACTAACTTATGCAACTTATTATGAAACCAAAGATAATTCCAATTATTAAATTTTTATAAGTTTCATATGTGGTATTTTGGTTGATGGAGTTGGAGATATGGTTGCAAGAAGTTGCACCGTATTTTTGTAAATATTTTTACAAAGTTGGTATTTTTACAAATATGTTGGTATTTTTGCAAAATATTTAAAAAAAACATTGTATTTTTGCAAAAAAGTTTCTAGGGTTGAATATTTATGAAAAATGCCCTAATAAGAGAAATTATACTCTTTATTAATAAGAAAAATAATGTTTAAATATCACGTGGTACTAAAATACCAAATTATCAAATTTGATTATCATTAAACTTGGGTTCGATTCCTCACAAATGCGTAATTATACAAAATTTATTTACTTTAAATTTTTTAGCTTCACCCGAGATTCGATTCATCACAACTACGTAAGTATACAAGATTTATTTATATACATTAATTTCATTAGTTTCATCCCGGATTCAATTGTCTGTAACTACATAATTAAATTAAATAGGGTTTATTTATTATATATTTTTATCATTCAATTCTCTACAAATATATTTTTTAAGAATATTTATTAATAATTTATCAATATTAATATTTTAATTGACACGGGTATCAGCTAATAATAATAATTATAATAACAATGATTTCGAAATAAGTTACTTGATCTTTTTCATATGTCATATTCTTTTCGAAAATAATAAGAGTTTTAAGTAAGCTTTAAAATATTGTAAATGATACATCGAAAAAGTGAAAGTTACTGATTTTTTGAAACGGGTTAAATATTAAAGTGATTACTGAAGTGAATACCATGTATCATTTTCATCACTTATCTCAACGAGGTATCGTTTCAATCACTAAAGTCATCATAAACATCAAACAGATAACTCTAAATATGTGTTCGAAAAGTAAAAATAACTTTTCTCGAGTTCTACACATATTTGTTCAATATTACTGCAATCAAATGAAAAGTTATGAATTCTAGTATTTCAGATAATTTATTTAGATTTGTTATGCCACGTTTTGGCATAGTCCAAATTTCTCCGTTTAATAATTATTAATTCAGATTAATAATTAATTGCTTAACCACTAAGTAATATCCTCTCTCTGAAACGAGAAAAGAATCAATATCAATCAATCAATAACGGAAAATATCTCTAAACGATATTCTTCAAATCATAGAAAGAAATACGGAGATGCCGCCAGATTATAGAAAAACGTGTGAAGACCGGACTATTTATGAGAATGAGATGTGGATGGATAAATCCGGACTATTTATGGGAATGTGATGTGGATGGATAAATCCGGACTATTTATGGGAACGTGATGTGGATGGATAAATCCTGACTATTTATGGACTTGGACTGAATGGACTTATCCAATGACTTATTTTCCAAGAACTACGTGTGGCTTGATCCCTATATAAAGGGTACGTAGACACCTTGTATGATACACAATTGACACTCGACAAAGAGCAAGAGAAAGAACATATTCTCTATTCAATTTTCGGAGGAGTCATCATACAAGTCCAGCCACCACTTTCCATAAACCTCCAACACACTGTTGTACGAAATTCCTCCAACAACAAGATTTTAAAAAATTCATTTACTATTTATTTTTTATTAAATCAAAGTAAATAACTATAAAATTAAAAATAAATAGTAAATAATTTTTTTAAAATCTAAATATAATATAATAAATACTAGAATTCATAACTTTTCATTTGGTTGTGGTAGCATTAAAGAAATATGTGTAGAACTCGATATAAATTATTTTTATTTTTCGAACACATATATAGAGGTATCCATTTGATATTTATGATGATTTTAATGATTAAAGTGATAACTCGTTGAGATCAGTGATGAAAATGATATCTGATATTCACTTCAGTGACCACTTTGATATTTAACCTATTTGAAACCGCGAGTGAAGTAACAAACTCTTTGAATGAGCTTTTACTAGTGTATTTATGTTTATCTTGAAGACTCTGCTTGGTTTTGTTTGGTAAGGAGTATTTCTTCTCCAAACAGTGTCGAAGTTGGAGATGAACTACTTTCGGTTGTTAGGATTTCAAGCCAAATCAAATAAATATGTCACAAGGGGTATTAAATTGCAATTTTGTATGTTCATTTACCAGAGGGTGCTTTAGGGTAGTAAATGAATCAAATTATTTGTGAGCTACTTGAATTCGATTTGTAAAATATTTATATTTGGTTCGATAATAATCGAGTTCGAGTTATTCGAATAGTTTACTGAGCCGAGTTCGAGCTTCAAATTAATCGGTCGGAGAGGCCGGTCGGAGAGGCTCACGAACTAATCAAACTTATATTATTATTAATTTTTATATATTTTTATATAAATATTCAATATATATATATATATATATATATATTAAATATTAAATATTTAATCGAGTCGAACTCGAGCCGGACTTATTACATTCGAACTTTTTTCATATTTAGTAAAATCAATTTGATCTTTCGAGCCGAGCTTGAACGTATCAAACTTTTATTCGAGCCGAGTTTCGAGTTTGAAATTTATGGTTCGAGATCGACTGAGCTCAAACTACTTAGTCGAGCTCGAACTCGAGTCTGACAGTGTTTAACTCAGCTTGGTTCATTTACGGCCTTGGGATACTCAAAAGATTTCAAAAGAAATTGTTAATTTTTGGTACCTTTTGACGTTCCCTCTAAATGAAAATAAATGCTTATAGTAAAAATATACATTATCCATATTTATTATATTATATTGATTTTTATATTATTAATCTAGATAACAATTAAACACCTTATATGAGTTGCCGCTACTAAGATACTCTTTCTGTCCCATTCAATTCTATACAGTTTATATTTTGGGACGTCCCTCTCATTTCTATACATTCCAAAAATAGTAATTTTTAATAATATAAAACACTATTACACATACTACTTTTCTCCTCTATCTCTATTCTATAATAATATAAAACACTATTACACTCACTATTTTTATCCACTATCTCAAATCTATTATTAATATTGATAGGTCCCACCACTTTACCCCCTTCTCATCTAATTTTACTCATTTTTTATATATTTTCTTGGTCTTTATATATCCAAACCAAACGTATATTACTCAGTAGACGGAGGGAGTACTAAATAATAGGCCGGGTCCAGTCGACCCAGCCCAAACACCACTCAAAAGCCCAAACACGAAGGCCTAACTAAAGAAAAGAAAGTTCAATACTCCACTCAAACAACAAGCAAAAGGTTCATAAATTATTATACTTTGAGTAAGCTTTGCATTCTCTTTATTTTCTCTGTTTAAAATTTGACCAGAATTCTTACTCTCACGTAGATCTAATCTTCACTGGACATTTCCTTTCAAGTATCCGAAAGCCCGAATTCAACCGGATCTAATCCGAGCACGATCCAAGTCGAGAAGAAGATTTGACAAAAAAAATTAAAGACTTAACATTAAATACGATATAAATAAAAATAATATTATTTATGACGAGTTAGACAAATTTGATACTCATCAAAATGTCTCTATAAAAGATGCTCTCGATCGAAGTCCCGTGGGAAAGCAAGACTGAGTACGTAGAGGTGTAATGTTTGGTACATAATTATTTTGAGATGCACCAAAAAAAGCATATTTATTTTGGTACAGATTTTAGAATCCTTGACATTTTTAGGGGATATTGTAGAATATTCAAAAAAAGAAAATAAAATTATTACCAAAATATTTAAAGACATGAGTCCTTATTATGATTCCCATAGAAGAATAAAAGTATCTTCTTGTGCATTGAAGCTGCCAAGAGCATCTCCATCAAGGTTGGTTAAATTGATTGGTTATATTGATGTAATTGAATAATTAGTTAAAATTTGTTGAACCTGTAAGATATTATGCTACAATGGAATTAGCTATAATGGTTGGTTATATTCTAAAAATAGTAATTGATTATTATTTGAAGTTGTTAAAAATAGAAAAAATATTATTCCATTATGATAAGAGATGATGTGTAAATTTGCTACAGGTCTCTAGGGGTTCAGCAAATATAGTCAATGTCATCACGTTGGCTAAAATTATAGACAAGTGTTTTGACCAATTGGAGTGATACATTTTTTACATATTTTTTATAAATTTTATTTTTAGTATGTCACCTAGGATTTTAGCTAAGGGTTTTTGTGGGTTGGATATGCTCTAACGCATTGAAAAATTAAAAGAATATTATTTTAAAATGTATCCTAATTGAAATGTGTCATCTCATTAGATTTATCTTTGAAAGAATTTTTTTGGAAAGTAGTACTCAAAAAGAAAATTGCTATGAACCTCCGAATTTGTTTCAAAAATATATCCAAATTAACAAGCGTCACAAGTTAATTAGCTACCTATGTGGGTTGGGCTACAAATCAAAACATGAAATTTTACACTCACAAGCGAAAGAAACAATTTTACACTGACAAAGTATTGTCTCCTGCGCATATAATGTTTTATTTTAATATTCGTAATGTCTGGTTTCATACATGCATCGATATTTAAACAAAAATGTATGCATTTCCCCTTCAATGCTACATATTTAAATGATTTTAATATATGATGCATTTGTTTGTTCAAACCTGGTTAACACTTTTGCAGTCTAATGCAGCCTAGTCGAAGTGAAATGAAAGAATTAATGACCAAGCAATCTATTTAACTTGTAACAAATTACTTGCCGCGACTCGAAAATCTTGTATCCTGGTAAAACCTAATTGTCATCTTCCTGCCGCAACTTGAACACTTACGCCTTCTTCAGGTGAAGGCGAAGGCATTGTATTGGTCCGACATGTCGGACAACTAGGATGTGAATAGAGCCACATGTCAATACAATCAACATGAAATGAGTGTTTACATTTAGGCAAAGTTCGCAATTCTTGATTATCTTCAAACTCACCTAAACACACCGCACATTCTGCAGACTGTCTATTGCCCTTGATGTATCTATGAGTTGGGATGCTCCTAATGTCTAGGACGACGGTTTTATTTGGTAGTGCTTCAGCCTGTTGATTTCGAACGGTGATGGTCGAGAAACAGCGGCGTAGAGTAACTATTATAGCTATAATTCCGAATGTGGCGATAGTAAAAGAATGTTGAAACCAGAAAGAATCATGGTCCATAGTTGAAAAATCTCAGATATGCTTTGCCTAGAGGAGAGAACAAGGACTTTTTATATTAATCAACTAGCCAACAAGGCACCAATGACGGTGATGCCAAAGATAAAACATTGTTTTGCATGATGCAAATAGGCCGGAAGTTTTATTCCCTTTGTTAAACTCTTGCTTTTGATATTCTCTTGCATCAATTTTCTTATTATTCTACTAATGGTAAACATGGAGACTAATATGAAAACCATGTCTCCATTGAACCTCCTTTTACAGAGATAGCCACTAGACTACGGTGTTGCATGAAATTTATGGAAAACATGGAATGGTATGTATCAACTAATTGGGCACCTCTACTTGGGGCATTTGTTACCAAGATCAAACGAATGAGAGGGTTGACCTGAGTCCGGACACTAGATTTAATCTATGCAACAACTGTTTTTAAACTTGTATTACTTGGTGGCCATAAAAACTAAAAACAATACCGAAAAATTGGTCAAACTATTTTTTAATACAATTATGGAGACTGGGAATTAGCAAAACATAAACAAATATTTTAATCAAATCCAATGTATTGATGTATTTTAAATTCAATGTGAATATCCAAATATCTCATTGTAAGATTAACATAGATGCAAATCTCATTGTATGACTAACATGATACGAGTAAATGCAAACAAATCAAGCTTGTACTTCATAGCTAACCTTCAACGCTTTTTAGCCCTTGACCTTTTCTCCTCTTGGGCTGTAAATGCTGCGCATATCTTGCTCCAGCTACGGATCACTATAAGTGTCGGTATCCAAACCCAAAACGAGTTTGCAAATATGTAGTATGCATAATAATAAAAAGAGTCTACGGCGAAGTTATCCCCTTCCAAGAAAGAAGTGATGAAATATACAGCTGTTCCATACAGCTGTCCAAGAGAAATAGCAACCTGAAGCACATGGCTATATGATTTTCTTTTGGCTATAGCATACCTGCCAAAATGTCGAGAATATCGTTTTAGATAAACTAAAAATAGAGCACAGAGCAGCTTAAGTATAGGTTAGCAGATTTACCATTGACTTTTCGGTAATAGTATCTTTACTTATAATGTAAGGACAACTAATATTTCAACAATATAAACATCTCAGCTAAATAAGGAGCTTGCATTCCTAAAAAACTACTACGAGAGTTTTTATATTTTTCTAGAGAAATCATTTAGGAGTAGCAAATTTGATCTACAAATGAGCTTTCTACCAATCCTAGTAAAAAAAAGGTTTGACCTTCCAATGCAATGTACATCACCTCTCCTTTTTCCCATAAAACACAATTTTTATTTCCTTTTTCATAGACAATAGAGTTTTATATGGATACTATAACAAGAATTTCATATTTATACATACGTTACAAGAAGGCAAGCTGGACCCTCTAAAACTGCAGTTATTCCTTCTACAGAAACTACACCAGCATCGCGTCCTACGTATCTTGAATCGCCTTTGCTGTATTCCTTCCCTGCAAAATTTAAATTATAAGCTTTATAATAAAGGTGACCCAAATATTCTATTGGTTTAAATACATATAATAAGCAATGGAGAACTTACAGACTTCTGCAAGGTAATGGGGAGTCGTTTTCTGGTAAAATTGGGGAGAAAAAACAAAATAACCCTCGAGTACCATGTGGGTGAGACCAGTGAAAACCCACCAGCACATTAGCAATCTGTCAAGCTTTGCTAATTTAGCAACTCTCCCTTTTACATGGGGAAAAAAAAGGTTTAGTCATAATCCAACAATATTTTCAGCTGTCAAGGACAATCCAAAAGGCAAAAAGATATAAGAGAAAATCATTATTCAAACATTCAAGCCTCTAAACATTATAATCATAGGGGATCTTCTATGTTGATATGCTTCAAAACAACATTTCAACATCAAGCATCACAATTTAACCAGAGATGTAATGTTTCATATGAAATTTTCAATTAACTCTATGAATTTGTGCAGCTCCAAAGTAAATATGTAATTGCAATTTTCATGCAAAGACTATCTCTTACCCATTAAAATATATTTAACCAAAATATACGAAAAAGGGATAGTTAACTAAAGGTAGTTACTACTTACTGCAGCTGCTAGTCAGCTTGTCATTTCCATTTTTTAGTGAAAGTTCATGATATAGTTCTATTTCAATAAGCAAGCATATAGATGCATATCCTTTTTGTTATGAGGCAAATAAACAAGCATAATCCAACTCAAATTTGGACTTCGGAAGCTTAAGTTAGTTATGAAAAGAAATTATACAATCTATCGAAAATCAATTACCGGAGAGAATCCACATGAGGGATACAACAAGTAACGAAGACCCTCCATAGACTCCAACAATGGTTGACATTGACAAGAAACCAGGCACGAAACCTGGAAGACTGAGATCTTCCGGAATATAAGGATGGGCATATCCTTGAGATGACTCAGCTCCCGCCATTTGCCAGACCCTAACCCTACTACCTGCAGAACATCAGAAACATATATAAGCTTTTACATACGTTTTCTGTACTCAGTTGGTCAGTTGAACAGTAGAAGACAAGAATTGTGTTTTCAATAAATAACTAGATCGTGAATAGTGTAACGTGACAAACTTATAGATGCCATGGACACACCACTTGCATTCAAAGTGAAATTCCATGTCCCTGCTGTAGAGCAAATAACATAAGAGAAGGGAATCTGAGATTTATCTCAGGCTCCTTTCCTGAGATGGCATCAATACGGAACCGTTTGGAGTTCAATTTTAATATTTTTATTTCATTCAATTCCTCATCTTCTTCTTTCACTGTGATATACTCGATTGTCCTTGCTACCAAGAAGCAACCTCCGTTTCTAACGATAAACATGCAGCTATTCAGAGAGTTCCAGAATCCATAAAAAAATATAGAATCAACTCAGTCAACACAACAAATACTGATGCATGCACACGCAGACATACATCTGATTCTATGTATATTCTCTCTCTCTCTCTACAGTATATATCACATATAATTTTGTATGGAGATGTTAACAAATTACAGATGAAGAGTAGTTAGGGTAGGAAACCAGAAGAACTGCCAAAATCACAGTCTTGAATTCGTTAGAAGAGAGTTTGGATGATTTTATTAGCTTAACCCAGAGAAGGCAAAAAGGGGATAGGTATTGGGAAAAGCTTAAAACGTTGTCGTATTGATGCAATCTCAGGAAAGGAGTCTGAGATTTATCTCAGATTCCCTTTTCTCATAACAATATAATCTTGTAAAATATCAAATTTAGAGTAAAGTCGTAAGGGGCTATGTTCGAAAATTAAAAACAAAACCCTCTCCCTTCTCACTCAAAAAAAATCCTAAATTTGGATCTGATCAAGAGGTAAAAAGCATGCTCCCTAAATACATATACTATTATACTTCACTCTCCAAGTCACAATTACAAGCCACTAGTATATCATAGCGGTGACAATATACCACGACACGAAACCTCACCCAGTTGCATAGACAAAACTAAAAAATCAGACAGCATCAACCAAAATGACTAGTTGACTAAAATCGTGTTTCTTAAAGCTCATATACACATTTACATGAATTCATTACGTTCTAAAGCAACATCATCACCCCTACAGTACTACTATGCATCAACTGAATCAAATCTAAAATCCCAGCAAGCCCATTTAACAAAATTAAATTATAAAAAACTCAAAACTAAACATTTCATAAATCACTAGATTAAAAAGTTACAATAAACCCAATGACAGAAACATACAGATAACACAAAAACAATAGCATTAAACCAAGAAATCTCAACTTAAGTAACAAAAAGATAATACCCAGATCTCAATAAATTGCATAAGAACAATGTACTGGAGGAAAAACCAATGAACAATACATACATGTGTGTGTGTATAATTAAGACGCACCTGTTTTAGAACTAAGAAGTGAAGCAAGTGCAGATGGGGGGGGGGGGGGTTATAAAATTGTAATTCGACGGCCGGCAGAGAGATTAGGACTAAATATGAGTTTTACGTTTTACCAATAAACTAGCTTAAACCCCCGTTTTTAATAATAATTAATTTTATTATTTATATTTTATATTTTATTAATTGTATTTGTTAAAAAAAATAAGTAAGCCTGTTAAATTTTTTAAAATAATTAAAAGTATTAAAAAATATATTTTAAAATAAATGGGTAATGATTTGTCTGTGATATTTTGAAAAATGGGGGGTTTTATAAGTAAAAATAGAAACTAACATGTTTTCGTTGAATTTTAAAATATAAAAGTAACGGTTTGCCCGTGATATTTTTGGGAAAAATAAGGATTTTAGTAAGAAAAATAGGATAATTAAAAATATTAAAATAGATTTTAAAAATAAATAAGTAAGGATTTGCTCGTGATATATTTGAAAAAAGAGGGATTTTAGTAAGAAAAATAGAAAGAAGAAAGAGATGATTTTGTTAAAAAAAAAAAATTATGTATTTTAACTGAAACAATAACTGATTATAATAATTAAATAAGACAAGTACCGTACCAAAAAATAAATACAAAACTTTTAATATTTCTTTTTTAAAAATACAGTATAAATAAATATATATTATTGCAATTTGTAGTATAATAATATTATATTTTATTTATTTAATATTTGCAAATATATGTTTTTTTTTCTGTTGGTTGGAAGATAGTTTTTATATGGGTCTATTCTTGAAATTACAAAACAAAACATAAATCTCAAAATGTTAATTATAATATTTATAAATAATTATAAAATATCAAGTTAAAATTCTAATCAAAGTGATTTTAATTGAATATCTAATTAAACATATTAAATTCTTATATATATAATATTATAAAAAATATCCATATATTGCAACTTTATTTAGGCATAATAAACGAAAAGGAGCAACTTTGGAAGGTTATTATGTCTCACTCCACCTCCTCCGTGTCATCTGTTGCCATACCAGACCAGCCTTGCCGCCCTATTTTACAACCCTAATTACAACTCATACCTCGTCATGCTTTTGCTATCCTGCGCCTCCTCACCTTCCTTAACGTACGCACCCCAACTCTTTATCCTGTCCCCCTCCCAATGTATCATGTGTTTCCATCTCTCAGAATACTAGGTTTCCACACTTTCCTAATTCCCCCGAGGTAATAATATATACACACATTCTTTACAAATTATATATATTTATCTTAAAAAAACGACGTCGTTACAGTATTTCAGTGGCACGAAGCAATTTGAGGTTATCAAGAACAATGGTGTCTTCAAAAGCTATCTCTAATTCTAAACCTATAATTTCCAAGGTAATTCATTATTTAATTATCATTATTTAATATATATGATTATAGTAATTATAATTTGCAAAGTATGTTTGGTTTGATTTAAATGTTGTGATATGCTGCTGGTTTCTAGAATGATGATTCTGAAGCTGGAAGTATCGGAAAGGATAATGGCGAGAGTGATTCGGATAGTATAGAGAGGCTTTCGGTTGTACAATTGAGACAAAAACTAAGGTTTGTGCTTAGTGTTCTGTTTGTAAAATACTTGCAAATGAGTTTTAAATGTTTTCGTTTGTTATGTAATGAGTTTTATGAATTGAAGGAGTGTTGGTGTCCCCGTAAAAGGGCGTAAAACTGAGCTGGTAGATGCTTTGCGGGGTTATCTAAGCTGCAATCGCGATGGTAATTTAATTTTAACACTGAATCCTGCTGGTCAGGGTGGTGTAATATTGTTATGGTTGTATATGTATATTTTTTAATTTTGCTAGTATGGAAAATTTTAGAAGGTTTTGGTGGTGGGGGTTTAAAGGTTTAATATTTCTTTCATTTCTGTGCTACCGTGAAATTCTGTTAGTTATGATATGTGTTTACTAATTGTAGAGGAGTGCAAAAACATGGAAACAGAACCAAATGGTTTAAAGGAAAATTTGAAAAGGAAGGTTAAGGATTCGTCAGCTGACATACAGACGGAGTGTGTCAGTACTACTGTTTCAAAGATTTCTGTGGCGAAACGGACTAAGAAAGGTTTGAATAAGGCACCAGCTGAGGAAACCATAGCGGAATCTAAAACCAAGATACTTGCAAAAAATAAAGTTACATCGAAAAGATCCAACAAGGCAACAGGTTCTTTTGTTGTTGGAAATTCAACTTGTTTTCCCCATTGCCTTTGATGACATCTGAAGTATTTGTTCTATCATTTATTATGTCTCCAGTTGGTAATCCCCCATCTGAAAAGGAAGATGTTGCAGCTGAAGTTATTTCTGGAGCCGATGGAGCATCAAAGATGGCTGATCTTATAGAGAACCAGGGGGAGCCCTGGACTGTTCTTACCCACAAGAAGCCACAAAAAGGGTGGATCTCTTACAATCCCCGAACTATGAGGAAACCTCCTCTTACTGCTGATACAAAGCATGTTAAGATTATGTCTTGGAATGTCAACGGCTTAAGAGCTTTACTGAAATTGGAAGGATTTTCTGCACTGCAACTTGCACAAAGGGAAGACTTTGATGTGTTGTGCTTGCAGGAAACTAAATTACAGGCACGTACTTTCTTATTCTGTAGTCTAAACTCTGGATTATCCTAACTACGTTGTCTAGGGCATACATGCTAATAGGTTGTTATAATCATATTTTCAAAGCTATAATCTGTGGCTCGAAATGACATTAAAGTAATCCCTGTGTTAAAGTAATCCTTGTGTTGCTTAGCTGTAGGATGGTACACATTGAGATGCTAATGAAAATATTCTATGTACTGATATTATTGAAAATGAACAAATAACTTCAGAGCGAGCTCCAAAATATGTCCATCTATTTAAAACCATATGCTCCAGCAGCAGCTCGTTGTTCTTTTTTAATGGGGTTTTATATCAAAGTGCCCACCGTTCTCGTCAAAAAATCTATATATATCATTTCATTAAATTTAGAAAAAAATACTAACAGAAAACTTAACGGAATGCTAGTTACACGATGAAGTGTACTACACATGACTCATATAACAAAAATAAATCACGATTACATATGCAGAGACACGTTAAAACATATATATGAACATAGATTCATATGTTTTTTTTAATTTTTTCTTAACATCTTGAACCTTAATTTGTTCTTATACTTGATTTACTGAACATCAAACCAAAAATCCTCAATCGAATATGTCTAAAATTAACTTATCAAGAAAAACTCCTCAATTTTTTTTTCTGAAATTTAACAAAGTGATATATATATAGAGTAAGGTTCAAGAGAGAACCCTCTTAAAAAGGGAACCAAGGAACTTTTTAAAAAAATCATTTTAGCATAGAAAGAAAAATAGAATTAGTTATATATCATCCTAATAGTCCCAAAAAGTTAATTACTTACAAACAAAGATTCATTTTTAAATTTAAAAAAATATATGAAAAAATTATGAATCTGCTTATGAATCTCTTATATATATATTAGAGATTCAAAAAGAGATTCATAATTTTTTCATATATTTTTTTAAATTTAAAAATGAATCTTTGTTTGTAAGTAATTAACTTTTTGGGACTATTAGGATGATATACAACTATTTATATTTTTATTTTAATTTAAAACTAATTTTTAAAAAAAGTTTCTTGGTTCTCTTTTTAAGAGGGTTCTCTCTAGAGCCCTGGCCTATATATATATATATTGATTTGAGTGCTTCAAATGAGTTCCCGTGAAGATCGGGTAGCTAGGTGAGATATTTTGACAAGAACGGTGGCCACTTTGATATAAAATCCTTTTTTACTGTGCATGACTTGCACCATAAATGACCCAACGTTGTCTCAATACATTTCAAGTCATTTCGTTTATCAGTAATCTGGGTAATTAGTGTTAGACAATAGTCCCAGCATTTTTACCAGAAGAAAATGAGATCATTATTAAATATGATAAATACACATGAATTATGAGATGGACTTCGTGGACTATGAATTACTTATTAAGTTGTGTTTAAACCAACCCAAATATGACATTGGAGTTGCAATACTTGTTGCATCTATTCCTGTGTAACATAAATGACAGTAATTTGGGATTTGATATCACATCTAGTGGCAACACAACTTATATATAGCAGTGTGCAGAAAACAATATCTAAGTTATCAAATTTCTCCTTTCACAACAGGAGAGAGATGTCGAGGCAATTAAATGCTCTCTTCTTGAAGGATATAAAGATAGCTTTTGGACATGTAGCGTCTCCAAGCTTGGGTATTCTGGCACAGCAATTATCTCAAGGGTATGACATTTTATGAGAAGCTTGTCTTTAAGCTGTTATGATCATTTATAACTTTCTCATCTGGTTCAAAGCTAGTAACGAGGCTTTGAGCCCTATGCATATCTGTTTCTTATTTTATGACCAGGTAAAAACATTACCTTTTGTAACCTAATGTATTTGGGCCTTGGGGAGGAGGGTTTTAAATTTACACTCAGTAGTTCATTACTTCATTGTATGCAGTAGCCACACTTCAATGTTCTTTGGTGGTAAAATCATACTGGCACTTAATAAGGCCATAAGAAAGTTCTCGTAGTCGTTTAAACAAATAGTATCCCACATCTAATCAATCAGGTTGCATTCACTTGGTGAAAGGAATAAAATATGAAATGAATTATAAACATTTATGAACAAATACTCATCCTTTTATGCGATACATTTCGCAACTGTAGATAAAGTTTCTTTCTTTCCAGTTAACAAATAAACGATCTTTCCTATTCTTTCTCTTACATCTGTTAGAAATCTAATAGTAAGAAATTCACACTTCCATCATATTCACCTCTTTCCCGTTGAAAGTTTCTTCACAGTTTTTATTTTAATTCACCTAATTCCAACCGAGACACAACCTGCTGTAAGTAACAGGTGCTATGCATACTGTAGTGTCAGTTTTCTAGATACTTGATGGGGATATTGGCGGCTAGCCATCTTGTTTCTTGTAGGCTTAATTGTGATTAATCACCTTGAAGACATATCTCATGTACATGTTCACTGTGATCATTGACTAATACCATAAAAGTCGTAATCAACTTAATGGAACCACCTAATCTAATTTGGCATTAAGGATTAGATGTTAAAATCAGAATTTAATCATGATAAAGCAAGCATATATCTTGGTTCTTGCATTGCATATTTGTGTCATACCGTTTTGGTATCTGGACTTGTTATTTGAGCTGTCAGTCAAAAGTTGTTTCTGAAAATTTATATCTGATCATCCTTGATTTATCTAGTTTGATGTATCTGGCAGATAAAACCACTTTCAGTGAGATATGGCCTTGGCATATTGGATCATGATAGTGAAGGACGTCTTGTGACAGTAGAGTTTGATACTTTCTATTTACTATGTGGATATGTTCCAAATTCAGGAGATGGTCTAAAAAGATTGGTAAGTGACATTGCAATATTAGTTGACCCTTAACTTGGTTCTTTCTTTTTTATTTCATCATATTTGGAACCAGATGCAATTTTCCTTATATCTAGATATACTTTGTGAACATTTTGATCTGAGCTAATGACCTTTTTTTTCCCAATATCTAGTCATACAGAGTTAATGAGTGGGATACCTCTCTAAGCAATTACATGAAAGTAAGTCTTTGTTTGACTATATTTTTCCTATAGAAAGTTTCAAAATGCTGCATACATGCACATGCATCTCTCACTTCTCCCTCACACATGTGGAAGATTTGTTATATATAGTGCTTCTATGAGTCGTGGCCAATTAATCTCCTATCATCTGTTACTGGACAGCTTACAAGTGGTTTCTTGTAGAATGTTAAATTAATCTTATAATTTGTGTTTTCATCTTTTCATGGTTCTTTCAGTTTAACAATGATACACAGATGTAGAAAAAAGGCCATATTCTTGCAAAAGCTAAAACAAATTCAATAATAACAGATCTAGATTTTCGATCACTCGATTCTTTACCTACTTTTTTTGTTCTTCTTTTTTAAATTCTGTGCAATGTAGGTGAGTTAAAAGGAGTAATAAATACCTGCCTGTTTCTCACATGCTTGATCAACTTCTATTGGCTAAATTAGAAAACTAGGAACTGTTGGTATTTGTTGATCTGATTTTGTGTCGACTCGGCCTCCCTTACCTTGTGCAGGAGCTAGAGAAGGCGAAGCCTGTCATTTTGACTGGAGATTTGAACTGTGCACATGAAGAAATCGATATCTATAATCCTGCGGTAAAGTTCAACAGTTATAATACTATTTGTTTATGTGCCAAAAGGCAGAAATCACCTTGTAATGATAAGATTGCATAGAACCTATTCATGTTTATGCAAATCCTCATCGGCCATATCTAGTATTCAGAGTTACAAATATTCAAATATTCAAATATTCACATACACCAATTATAAAAGTTACATATAAAAGCTCAGAGTTCTTGCCCTTGCTCTATATACTGATAGTAAAACTCAAGTGGTAAGATGCATATCTTAATTGGTTACTCATTACTGGTATGTTTAAATATGAGAGGCATAAAGAGCCACCTACAATTAGTATTGTTCTTAATTGAATTAGAAAGTTGAAAAATTCTTTCAAGTTTGTTATTCTGTTCCAAAAACATTTTTGAATTTGTTTGTATATTATTACTGTTTTAGGTAACTACAGTAGTCAACTCATAAACTTGTTCCTATCAATTATTCTGCTATGTAGGGAAATAAAAGAAGTGCTGGTTTTACAATTGAAGAAAGGCAGTCATTTGAGACGAATTTCTTGAGTAAGGGATTCGTTGACACGTTTAGGAATCAGCATCCTGGTGTTGTTGGCTATACTTACTGGGGTTACAGGCATAATGGACGCAAGACAAATAAAGGTATTTTGATTCTGTATTTTCTATAAGTCAATTGTTCACGGAGAGCGTGCACACACATTCGTAGGTTAAAATGATGATTTACTTGCACACTGCATCTCTTTAACAACACTTGAGCAACGACTTTATAAGAAAGGAGTGAGGTAAGTGTTGGACCATATCCCTTTGACTGTTTAAAACATATTTCCTGCCCTGTCCATTACTTTGACTTTTAAATAGTTTATTTATGAGAATATGTTAAAATTTTAATGTTAGTAAGTAGACTTTAAGTAGAATATTTAAGTAAGTAGTTTAAAAAAAAATGTTTCCAGTAGATTGCCGCAGCCGCACTATGCCATGAGGGTTGGTAAAATTTGAATCAATTTAGGCTTAGGGGGGAAATTAAAGCAACATCATTTTGTAACAACCCTACACAGGAGATGTTAAGTGCTTACTTTTTACTCCCCAGTATAGCACAACAGTGTTTTGAATTGACCTATACATTAAATGGCGATCCCTGTTGTAACCCTTTCTGTTTACTGTTCTTTATATCTTCTTGAATTGTGAAACAGGATGGCGCTTGGATTACTTCCTTGTCTCAGAGTCCATCTCCGACAAGGTTTATGACTCGTATATTCTCCCAGATGTCGGTGGTAGTGATCATTGTCCTATTGGCCTTATTCTTACGCTCTAGGTTAGAAAGGGTTATTATTAACTTCCTGGCTTATAAGTTGGTATAATGCCTGTCAAGGAGAAAAATCATATCATAACTGCAGCTTGTCGTCGTATGACATTTTTGTGTAAACATCTGCAGGATGAATATTTTGTTAAATGTAACATAGTTGTAGTAGATATGCATGTATGGTACTTGACATGTGCTTCAGTAGACGCTCTGGATTGGATAGAGTGCTCTGCTTTCTCTTGCGAATTTTCCTTTACACTGTGTTCCGGAAACTATTTTTTGAAAGAAAAGAAAAGAAAGTAAAAAATTTAATTTCTTTAACATGTTCCAAAAGATTTTTGTGGAAAGAAAAGAAAAGAATAGAAATCTTTAACTGTTTCTAATGATTTTATTCTTTAACATGTTCCAAAAGATTTCTATTCTTTTATTTTCTTTCATTGTTTCTGGAACACAGCGTTAAAGCTGTGCTTTTAACTAGTATCAGCGAGCTAAGCTGACATAAAATATTAACGTTCAGTTTGTCAAATATAATGTAAAACTAAAACAAATATAAACTAAAAACCCAAGAAACGTGTAAACAGATTGGAACTTCTTGCATAACTTCTTGAATAGGCAAATGTACAGTGTTTTGAAATTGTTAAATGTCTTCGTTTATTCACCATGAAAGAAGAGCTTTTCTCGACAAGCTTTGCGTTTCTTTTTTCCTTTTTTTTTCTTTTTGCAGGACAATTGTGTGCAAATATCTTCTACTTGTCCAGGGTCTGGATTGCATAGATTTGTTCAAAAAGTTGCGTAATAAACAGAACTAATTAAAATGAGAAGTACCCGCATCTCACTTCTGTTTTCCTTTTTTCCATCGCTTTATCCCATATATGTGACCTAGCAACCAAAAGCACTGTTTATACATTAGGGAAATTCTCAATGATATACTTATAGAATTGGCTTTTTCAAATGGTGTACAAAATAAAATTGACTTTCATATGATACTCTTGTACAAATATACAAATATACAATTCTATGTCTTACCCTCCCGTTAATTAAACGTTAATCAAACGTTTACTCATCCCATAATAACCTTAAAAAAATTCTTAACAATCATTATTGACTTGAATTATCCTCAAAATAAAAGTAAAAAATTATTCTACAACACAAAACAAATATCTACAACACAAAATAAATATCTACTTACAAAACAAAGTATTAACCTCAATTAGGGTTTAACACGAGGTAAACGAAGAGTCGACAATCAAGTGAATTTTCTCAATCTTCCCTTCGTCTCCAATTTAGGTATGTATTCTCCATCTTTTATTTCACTTTCCTTAGTCGTATACATATGTATGTATATATGCGTGTGGGTATATACCTTAACTTCATCTTTTACCATATGCATGTCTGTATGCAGCAAAGGCAGCTAAAGCAGCAGCAAAGGCAGCTAAAACAACAGAAAAAGAAGCATCACAAAAGGGTATTGCATCACAAGCTACTGAGATGAACATTTCCCAGCCTGGTTCATCTCATATTTAAGAACATGTGTGGTTCTGTGTTTGGACATATGATTGTTGTTTAGACTGTTTCTTTTGGATAATCATAGTTGAATGATTCTGAAATGTGGTTGGTTCTTTTGAATATTTATGTTGTTGGACCTTTTTAATGACTACTTATGGATATTTCGGATGATTTATGTTTTTTTTTTCACTTGTTATCATGTTGTTGTTATCCCTTGTTTTACTTGTTCTAATGATAGTTATTTGTGTTTTTATACAATTTATGGGGTGAGTAAACGTTTGATTAACGGGATGTGTATAGAAGAGAATTGTATATTTGTACAAGGGTACCATCTAGAAACCAATTTTATATTGTGTATCATTTGGAAAAGTCAATTCTATAAGTGTACCATTGAGAATTTTCCTATACATTATATGCCGGAAATGAGTTTGATGGTACTCCCCTAGTTACGTGAGATATAAACAGTTTTTCATATATAAATATATCGGAGTAGAATTTAATCATATAATTACAATCATGTTTTTAAAATATATTATGTGACCGTGTTATTAAAATGTGAAACGTATTTGCGCAAGTTCCTTAAGTACGCATTTATGGAAAATTAAAATTATTTATAAAATAATATGATTTCAAGATTATATATTTAGGATAGATAAAACTTTCGGGGCAAGTAATTGCATTTTGTCCAGTTTATAACTGATGACCTAAAAAGATAACAGAATATACAAGTGATTAGTGGACTATGAGTAGTGTTTTAGCTCACAGAATATTAGGGTTTAACAACCCCTCAAGGTAATAATATATACATTCTTCAATTTATAAAAAATATATCTATAATTTGTATTCGCAACTCATTATCATCTACCTGGTTGACAGTATTGCAGCTGTTCGAAACAATCTTAGAATAGCCTGCAGGGCCTCTTCACAAGTTGCTGCTGCTTCCAAAGTAATTGTTTAACTACTTATTATTTCGCATTCTTGATATTATTACTTGAATTATGAGGACGTGTGGTTCGTGATTTATGGTTAACGAGAATGAGAATGAGAATGAAATTTCGATATTTTTAATAAGTTGGAATGGGAATGAATCTATACCCTGTTGGCTAGTTAACCCATTACTGATTTCAAAAATCATTCCCGTCCACCTCAATTATTGTGGTTTGTTGATTATTTTTACATTGAAATATAATTCCCCTTACTTGGTTACATCATTCCCATTCCCGTTCCATCATTCACATTTCCGATTCCTATTCCTTAGCAATGTGAATGCACTTGATTGATGAACTGTGATTTATTGGTTTATAGGATGATGAACCGAAAGCTGGAAACATCGAAATTCATTCAAGGGGTTCTCTAGGCTCTCATCACGATGGTAATTAGATTAATAATTTTGTGATTATATCAAGTAACACTATATTTCTTGCTGCTTATATAGGAAGCTAGGTGAATGTTTAACCTGATTACTAGTGTGGAATTACAGGAAACTCCGCATAAATTGTTGTCATTAAAAAAAATTTGACATGTTTGAATCTCCGTAATGTATGGGATGAGACATGGTGCTTTTTACTAGTTCTCACTTAATTCTGGTTCCACCTATGGTGTTCATTTTATTTCGATATTTGTTTCTCAGTTATAGCTCAGACACGGGCAGGCTGTGTTGGTACTACTGTTTCAAGGATTTCTGTGGCTAACCGGACTAATGAAAGTGTGAATCAGACCCCAGCTGATGGTCCGTGGACTGTTCTTACACACAAGTGGCCACAAAAAGGGTGGAAAGCTTACAATCCTCGAACTATGAGGAAGCCTGATCTTACTGCTGATACAAAGCATGTTAAGATGATGTCTTGGAATGTCAACGGCTTAAAGCGTTTACTAGAATCTGATAAAAATTCTGTAGCGCAACTTGCACAAAGGGAAGACTTTGATGTCTTGTGCTTGCAAGAAACGCAATTACAGGCACGTATATATTTCTCGAAACTGTAGACAGTCTAGATTAATGATCTTAGCTATTTATGCAGTCTTACCAACGTGCTAATAACTACTTTGCCCCAGGTATCTTAGAATTGTTGTTTGAAGTTCAAGTTTTTGGATATGTTTATGTTCTTGATCTTGCTCTGTTTCACCTATTTCTTTGGGCGTTCATCTCCTTCTCTATAATAAACACCATAAAATATGTTTTTATCTATTCATTTTGATTACACTATATTGGATTATCCCCCAAAATATGCACAAAAGGTTGAAAACCATAAACAAAATTTTGTCTTTGAACCAACACAGATTTGATCACGAAGTTGCTATGATTTTGAATCTGTGCAACACGAATGTCATTTATTTACATTTAGTGGTCACACAACTTATATTCTACGATTTGCAACCGATATCTAAGAAACCAAATTTCGAAACAGGAGAAAGATGTTGAGGCAATCAAAAGCTCTCTTCTTGAAGGATATGAACATAGCTTTTGGACATGTAGCGTCTCAAAGCTTCATTATTCTGGCACTGCACTTATCTCAAGGGTATGACCTTTTAAGAGAAGCTTGACTAGATGTGTTTATGCTGTTCTGATAAACATGTTGTAGTATGTCATATATAACTGTCTCATCGGATTTTAATGATATTATTTGTGACACTGCATTATATTGTTTCATCACCGGCTGTTGAGCTCCACACCTCCACTAGCCTCATCTTCAATGTCAACTTTTAAACTAATTCTCCCTTGACCAAAACTGAGAGAAAATCTAGAACATCTTAAGGATTGAAACTTTACATCTTGCCCTTTAAATTTACCTAAATATAAATTTTACATACCTGCTTCACATGCTTACTGTAAGTATTTTTACTGTAAATCATATTTTTGAAAATGCACAAGACATGGCATAACTTCTTTTTAGCAAGCAATATTAGAAGTGAGTGGAAGTGGTGAAAGTTGTACAGCAGTATACAAGCTGGGAATGTCTGCTGATGTTAAGGATCTAATTACTGAAATTATCATCATCCATGTAATTCCCACAGTACTACTAAAATCCCCAGAAATTAAAAGATCTCTACTATATTACTGATCTGTCTTTAGCTTCCACACAGCCCTGTCATTCCCAAGCATCATACAAAACTTTTCCAGAATTCTCTTCTATTTGTAGGTCATTTCTACCACTATCAACATGTCGAGAACACCCATCAGTCACAGGGAATGTATTAGCACATCAAATCAATAGTTTTATGTACGCACCCAAATGCATTGTGTAACATATACCATCTTATAGCTTAAATATGATCAGTCTCCTTGTAAGACATACTTGATGTACATGTTCAGTAAAATCTTTGACTAATACTTAGATGCTAAAGAGTCTTTACTATTTAAGCTGCAATTAACTTACTAGAACCACCTTACCTGACATTTGGTCTCAAGGAACAGAGACTAAAATAGAAAATTGTTCATGATAGAGAAAGCTTGCAATTTGATTCTTGCATTGCATATTTTATCTCCAATTTGTATGTTACTTGATATCTGAGTTGTCAGTCGGAAGTTTTTTCTGAATATTTATATTTATTCATGCTTGACTGTCAATTATGATATATCTGGCAGATAAAGCCACTTTCAGTGAGATATGGCCTTGGCATATCGGAACACGATGATGAAGGACGTCTGATTACGTTAGAGTTTGATACTTTCTATCTTATAGGCGGATATATTCCAAATTCAAGTACTGGTCTAAAAAGATTGGTAAATGACATGACACTCGACACTCTAATCAATCGTTTTACATGCTTTTTTCACTTCTAATTATACATATTTGATCACATCTAAAGCAGATATAATTCACATATCTAAATGTACACAATAGGTAGAACTGATCCGCCGCATCTGCTTTTTGATCTTAGGCATACAGAGTTACACAATGGGATCCTGCTCTAAGTAATTACATGAAAGTAAGTATTCATCTGTTATTTGATCGATTTAGTTTTTTTTGTTGATGGCCTCCCTACCCTGTACAGGAGCTAGAGAAGGTGAAACCTGTTATTTTGACCGGAGATTTGAACTGTGCGCATAAAGATATTGATATTCATAACCCTGGAGTAAGTTAAACAGTTATATTACTCTTAGCATTGATCATCTTCCTGGTAACTATGGTAGTGTTGACTCATGATCGTGTTACTAACATTTTTTGTGCTGGGTAGAGCAATAAAAGAAAAGCTGGTTTTACAATCGAAGAAAGGCAGTCATTTGAGAAGAACTTCTTAGATAAGGGTTTTGTGGACACATTTAGGAGACAGCATCGTGGTGTACTTGGCTATACATTCT
Source organism: Heracleum sosnowskyi (assembly GCA_030848705.1). Taxonomy (NCBI): domain Eukaryota; kingdom Viridiplantae; phylum Streptophyta; class Magnoliopsida; order Apiales; family Apiaceae; genus Heracleum; species Heracleum sosnowskyi. The sequence continues at coordinate 15,253,833 of CM061236.1, forward strand.
GGGGCTGGGACAATGAACGTGAGACAAATAAAGGTATATTATTTGTAGATCTATCTTAGTCAATCACATTCACACATGGGAAGCGATGTTAAATTGAGATTTAACTCATACAGCTGCATCTTCTTTTACATACTCAAACCTTGATCCTAGAGAAAGGAAAGAGGTCATTTTTAGACGAAAGCCCTTCGATTGTTTGGATTACTATATCTGCTGCCCTGTCCTCTGACTTAAGGTTTCTAAGTTTTCACAGATGTTCAATGATTAATCTTTCTATGTTGATAGGTGGTACAGCATAACAGTGTTGTTAAAAACATTTATATGGACTAATCTTGATATCTTGTTGAATTGTAAAACAGGATGGCGGTTGGATTACTTCCTTGTTTCAAAGTCCATCATGGACAATGTTTACGACTCATACATTCTCCCAGATGTTGCTAGTAGTGATCATAGTCCGATCGGCCTCGTTCTTACACTCTAGGTGAAGTAGCATTAGGTCATTAGCTTCTTGGCTTATTTGGAGGAATATCGTACTATCAGGGTGTTTGGCCCCAGGCTTAAAGCGACTTTAAACCGAAAAATGTATGTTTGCGTAATAAGTCAAAAAATGATTTAAAGTTGAAAAAACAGTTAAAATCAGAAGTTGGTAAGAGATACTTTTTTGAACAACTTATTTTATTTTAATGATTTTTATTTGATAAAAGTTAATATCATCGTTCAAATGTATTGTTTATCAAATTTATTTTAATTGTTACAATTTTAATAACTCATAAGTTATTTATAATACAAAATTACCCAAATAGATATTAACTTAAAATTTTCACTTTTTACTTATAATTTTAAACAACTTTAAGTTATAAGCAATAATTTTAAGTTTTAACCGAACATAATCTTTTCATGCGGTTAGAATGTGTGCTTTCATTCACTAGGAAAGAACAAGTCTTCTTTAACACAAAACTATGAATAGAAAACAATGTTTTCAAATAAAACAAAAAAAATAGTTCTTGTTTTTAGACTTTCGATTCTAACAGACTCTCAAGAACAAGAGAAAGTATATTACACACTAGGATCCTATATTTTATTTCAATTTTTTTCAAAGGTATAATTTTCGCTTATGTATATAATATAAAACAAATATATACCACTCTTTAAAAAAGTCTCAATATACTAAGAAATGTTTTTTTACTTCTCGACAAAAAAATAGTTTATTATATTCAAACAACAAATACAAAAATGAACAATTAAAGTAATCAAAATTTTAACCACAAAAAAAAAGTAAATCAAAGTTATAAAATATTATTATATTTATCTTATATTCATGAATCTAGAGAAGCAGTACAACAAGTTAAGAAAATTATAACCATCTGTTTCAATTCAATTAGGGCTGAGTATTCGGTAATTCGGTAACCGAACCAAATTATAATTCGATTACCGAATATCGAATAAGAGCAAAATCTATTACCGAATTAAGAACCGAAATAATTTCGGTTATTTACCGAACCGAATTAATTATTTATACCGAATTAGAAAATCGAATTCGAATCAAAAGTTTGAATTAAAATAAGGAGTTTCAATATGAGATAAAATGCTAATAATACATAAATTTTGGAAAATGATGTTTCTAAACAAAGTAAAGTGCGTCATATCTTCTAGAGACTTGATATCAAACTATAACATGCAAAATAACAACAACAACTCAGCAACAATATACTACGTGAATCAATAATTGAGCTAAAAAAGAAAGAAACTAGAATTAGTAGCATAAATGACATATCATATATAAATAATATATATATATATATATATATATATAATATTTTATATTTTCGGTTATTTCGGTAATTCGGTAAAAAAACCGAAATAACCGAAATGCCGAATAACACATATTTTTAAAACCGAATTATTTCGGTTCGGTATTCGGTTAACCGAACCAAATGCTCAGCCCTAGTTCCAATGTAAACTTGAAACTTATACTCCCTCTCGCCTATTCATTTGTTAACATTTGGAATGGAGAGTTTGACACGTATTTTAAGACTTTTATAAAATATAATTTTAATATTAATTATTTTAAACATTTTTTCTTCTAAATAAAAATTTAATGTTTGTGTTAACGGAGGAATTTGGTGATAACAAATTTCGGGGATTGCTGGAATAACGAATTATGAAAATAGGGGGATTTGAGATTTTTGGATGTTTTGGGGCTGGACTTGAAAGGTGTCTCGACTTGTTAGATGTGTCGGATCCTATTCCAAAATGCCTGTGTACCCTGTTTATATATAAGGATCAAGCCAACGCAGTTCTGTGATAGGATAATGTTTTTAATCCCTGTGATTGTTAAGGGATATGTTGAGATAAGTTAATTTTATCTTTTTAGAGTTATATTAGCGTTGTGATTCTTTCCTGATTTGAAAAAATCGTTTGGAGATATTTTTTAGTAATTGATTGATTTAGATTGATTGTTTCCTCGTTTCAGAGAGAAGATATTACTTAGTGGTTAAGCAATTAATCATTATTAGATCTGTGACGCCCTCCAAACCCGGGGTACAGATTTGAGGAGTCATCCGACCAACGGAATACTATTTAACACATGCATAATATATATAAAGACACAATTACCCCTTGACCAAGACCGCATCCAGATTATGGCAATGAACACAAGCTACTACAATCTTTTATTATTACAAACCAGTTTTATCAGAGTTATTACATCACAACTAAAGTTCAAATCTAGACATTAAATCTAGAAAAGCAAAACAACAACTACCCTGCCAATAACAGTGACTCGAGGGGCTCTCCTGACTGCTGGTGAACTATCGGTCACGCTATGCCAACTCATACTCTCGCTTCACTGGAATAGGGTTAGAAAACAACAAGCAAGAGTGAGCCAAAATTGCTCAGCAAACATCAACGAATCATTTCTATCACAGTTGTAAGGATATGAATTTAAGATATCAGAATCAACAATATTTAGCTAACACATGCTTTGTATCAATAATGATTGAAGTAAAGGATTAGAATTTGGCTTATACATTTTATTCAAATCAAAGGTTGTGCTGCTGGCCAGCCACGCATCAACCCCGGACTAGCTCATGTCATAGTCCTCTACTGGATCCCAGGCCAATCTGGGCCTTAAGTTATTCCGACCAATTACTGGTCCATTTTTAAAAACACATGCCAATTCTATAATAGGGTATAAACAATAACATGCTCAATAAGATAAACTGAATGTATAGTAATTGCAAAAGAGCTTCAACTGTTCAGTATCAACGAAGATCGAGAAAGGATCATGAAGTAGTTTCAATGGTACATTGTACTCATTCAATAAGGTAATCAATATTGGTAATCGTTAATCAATAACCGTAATTGGTAGTCAAGATGGAAGTCAAATAATCAAAGGTTGTCAATGATAATCAAAGGATGATAAATAGCAACAATAGGTGGTAAACAATAATCAAGTAAATTGGAAATAAGGGTTTCCGATGCAGATCAAATCAAAGAATCAAGAATTTCTAAGGAAATGGAATCAGTTGTCCAAATGCGGTTAAAAGATGGATAATTTGAATTGTTCTGGGGATAACGGTATTCAAGTAATCAAGACAATAATAATTTTTATCACAAGTAAAGGCACAGATACTTGCCTGGTCTAAGCTGCTGTCGGATCGACTCTGCTCACTCTACTTTCCCCTTTCCCTTGCTCCGGGAACTCGATTCTATAATTAAACAACTCATTACAATAAGTCTAACTATTCTCGTTCTACTCTCGACACTTATTCAATCAATAATCACATTTAAACAAGTAACCGGGTACGTATCGGACGTCCGGTATAATTTACGATATTTAAAACTCAGATATTTGCCCTAGCACGGGCATATACAGACTATAAAACACAACACACAATTAATATGAACCATATTGCACTTATAAATATTTTTAAAACATCGTCTGAAACTCATTTGAATTTTTAATAAGTCATTACTAATTTTTAAATCAAAAATCGGATTTTTAAATCCAATATAAACATTTAAATGAAAATAAATCAATTAATAAAATTAATTGACACTCTTTAAATGCTCAAACTATTTTTAAATAAATAAATAGGCTTGAAAATAATTAAACTGAATTTTTAATTAATTAAATCTAATTAATAATTAATTTTTAAGAATTAATTGATTAAAAGAATTAACCAATTAATTAATAAATTAATTATTAATTAAAAATAATTAAAATAATTAAGTTTAATCAATTTTCGGATTTAAAATAATAAATATAATTTATCAGAATTTTTCTGATATTAAAATATATTTTTAAAATAAAAATATGAATTTTTAAAGTTTTTAAACTATTTTCGAATTAAATTTAAAAATAAAATTCAAAAACAGTTTTCTGAAAATGAATTAGGGTTTTGAAGATTGAAACCGGGTCGAAAAATCGGGTAAACGGGTCGGGAAGAACGAATCCGGGTCACCAAGAACAACCCGCCGGAATCTGGGTTTTCCAGAATCCGGCCGGCGTCCGGTGGCCGGACTTCGCCGTTTCCGATCAAAACAAAACCAAACCATAGGGCTTTTGTTCGCTTTTGCAAGACAAACACAACCCACATACACACACATCTGTCCCATGCCGGAATCGTGCCCAGAATTCATTCAAAGAACTCGCCGGCGACGACCTCGGCCGGAAACCCGATCTACTTAAATCCTACATGAAACTCAAAGATTAATATACCAAAATAAAGCTTATAACTCATACAATCAAAGCCCTTTATCAAAAACAATGTCAGATCAATATCAAGAACGTACGAATCGAAAGAAGAAATCGGGTCAAAACCCGAAAATCAAACCCGACTAAATTGAACTTAAACATGAAATTAAAGCATGGATTCTTGCTAATTAGAACCCTAGGAACATGTTAGAAGCAACCAATTGAACGGAGAATCAACAGAATGAAAATCCCCAAATTAATTAAGAACCCTAATTTTAATTCGAAACTTGTAAAATCAATATAAAATCGAATACTTACCAGATGATGATGAGGTTGGAAGATTCTGAAACTAGATTTTTGGGGCTTCGATTTGAGTATAAGAACTTCAAATTTGGACTTCAATAACCCTTAGAACGAATTGATTGAAGATCAAGAACACAAAATAATTTTTGGGAATTTCGAATATTTTTGAGTAATTTCTGAAGAATTGCTAGGGTTATGAAGTCTGATTGGTCTTTTTATATTTCTGGAAAAATAATACCCCAAATAACATTTTTGGATCGATATTGATTCGTTAGATCGTTTAAAAACCCTAATTAGGTCAAAAACACGTTTTACTAAAAATAAGGGGTTAAAAAGGTTGATGATTATCCAAATTGATATATATCATTATATAACTAATGCTCAAGAATACTAGGGCTATAACAACTTCAATATTGATATAGAACGATAAATCCGTCCCCTTAAGCAATTAGGGTTCGGAACGATTTTTCCTTTTTCGGATCAAAAATTGAAATTAATTTGCAGAATCAAATAGGTAGGGTTAAATAGAATCCCATAACCCTTTCGATAACGATTCGAATACGAAAGACGAAGAATTAAAAATGAATGTACGAAATTTCAACGGGGCTCTTGAATTATCAAAACGGCTCAAATTTGAAGAAAATTCCAAATGACGAAATTTTTGAAAGGGGCTTCCGACTCACCATTTAGCACATAATCACACACTAAATATCATATAATAATATTCCAATATTCCAACATAAATAATTTAGATTAAATATATCATTTAATCAAATAATAAAATTCACGGATATTACAAGATCAATATTGGGAAATTAGGAGATAATTGTGGCAACCGAAATTATGGCGTAACAACTACCCTCAGTTCTTCAGTGCAGCTTGATGGACTGGAGAACTAAGCGTGCTTTGATCTTCCGAATTTCCTGAGTCAATGAAACAACTAGGAGTAGAAGATTAGCAGATAATATGAAGAAGATAATTACCCGTAATATGCCTGTAAAATCGAGAGAGACAACATGATGTGCCCGTAATATGTGTGCTTGCGAGAGAGACAACATGCGAGATGTGAGAAGAACATATGTACGAGTAACTTTGTAAGTGTAGGAGAATGAGAATAAGATAATTACCTCGCCTTCTTATACACTCATGCAAAGTAGAGTTTAAGAAAAGGGAAGTGTAACCTCGCCTTCTTATACACTCTATGCAAAGCAGAGTTTAAGAAAAGGGAAGAGTAACCTCGCCTTCTTATACACTCTATGCAAAACAGAGTTTAAGAAAAGGGAAGAGTAACATCGCCTTCTTATACACTCTATGCAAAACAGAGTTTAAGAAAAGGGAATAGTAACCTCGCCTTCTTATACACTTTATGCAAAACAGAGTTTAAGAAAAGGGAAGAGTAACCTCGCCTTCTTATACACTCTATGCAAAGCAGAGTTTAAGAAAATGGAAGTGTAACCTCGCCTTCTTATACACTCTATGCTAAGCAGAGTTTAAGAAAAGAGAAGAGTAACCTCGCCTTCTTATACACTCTATGCAAAGCAGAGTTTAAGAAAAGGGAAGAGTAAGCTCGCCTTCTAAAATACTCTATGTTAAGCAGAGTTTAAGAAAAGGGAAGAGTAACCTCGCCTTCTTACACACTCTATGCTAAGCAGAGTTTAAGAAAAGAGAAGAATAACCCCGCCTTCTTATACACTCTATGCAAAGCAGAGTTTAAGAAAAGGGAAGTGTAACCTCGCCATCTTAAGAGGTAGAACTCTCTTCTTGGTGAGCTTTCCGGAAGTACAGATAAGCACCCCGGAAGTACGGGTTTACCAAGGTACTCCAAACAACACCTTCCACAAAGAAGGGCCTTCAAAATAATTCCAAGCAACACCTTCATAAAGAAGGCCTTAAAAAATAATTTCCAAGCAACACCTTAAAGAAGGACCTTCAAAAATAATTCCCAAGCAACACCTTAAAGAAGGGCCTTCAAAAATAATTCCCAAGAAACACCTTAAAAAAGGGCCTTCAAAAATAATTCCCAAGCAACACCTTAAAAAAGGGCCTTCAAAAAATAATTCAAGCAATACCCTCCGCAAATAAGGGTCTTCGAAAATATCACACAGAGACAACCACAGAATCTAAGAATGTCCAATGTTTACGAGTAAATGTATGATGCACATGATGATATGAATGAATGCATGATGTGAATGATGCACATGATGATATTAATGAATGCATGATGTGAATGATGCATGACCTTCAAAACAAGATTACCCCGAAGGGTCTTCAAAAAACGATCACCACTTAGGGCCTTCAAAAATATTAACATCTTCAATAGAGGGTCTTCAAAAATAATTTCCTCTTCGAAAGAGGGTCTTCAAAAATATTATCCTACTCGAAATAGGGTCATCAAAAATATTATCCTACTCGAAATAGGGTTTTCAAAAATATTATCCCCCTTGGAAAAGAGAGCTTTCAAAAACATTACCCTTATCAAATAAGGATCTTCCACACTTATTTTTGTCCATGCACGAGCTATTGAAGTAATCAAATCATGTGCTGCTAATATCGCATCACAATCCTTTAACATATCCATGATTCAAATTCTGTCCAGATCTGTTTTTTACCTTTTTGGCCCTGTAAACGATATTTTCTTGAAAAACACAAAACATGAAAGTTGCAGGAAACGAAAAGAGCTTTCCGATGATATATGGCTCGTCAGAAACAGACTTATAACGAATCGGGAATCAAATAAAACGTCTGCTGATTAACTTCTCAATACTGAAAAACGGGATCTGATTATGTTTTGTGATTTCGAGAATAGATCGAAACATAATCTCAAAAAATACCAAGAATGAAAGTTGTTGGAAATCACAAAAGCTTTCCGGATCATAAAAAATCATCAAAATCTAACATGTAATAAATTTACTACGAATTTTATAAGATAGTTTATTTGTACGAACAAAATCATAAGAAAACTTATCTTAATTTTGAACATAACCACGAATCACCGCCTCCATCGTTCTGCTCCTTCATTAAAGCCGTTCCAGATCCATAATAACCCCCATGCGTATTGTATAGATTGATTGTCCTCCACAATCAAAAAGTATCCCCTCCTTCTAGCGCCAATTGTTAATGGAGTAATTTGGTGATAACAAATTTCGGGGATTGCTGGAATAACGAATTATGAAAATGGGGGGATTTGGGATTTTTGGATGTTTTGGGGCTGGACTTGAAAAGTGTCTCGACTTGTTAGATGTGTCGGATCCTATTCCAATATGCCTGCGTATCCTGTTTATACATAGGGATCAAGCCAACGCAGTTATGTGATAGGATAATGTTTTTAATCCCTGTGATTGTTAAGGGATATGTTGAGATAAGTTAAATTTATTTTTTTTAGAGTTATATTAGCGTTGTGATTCTTTCCTGATTTGAAAGAATCGTTTGGAGATATTTTTTAGTAATTGATTGATTTAGATTGATTGTTTCCTCGTTTCAGAGAAATGATATTACTTAGTGGTTAAGAAATTAATCATTATTAGATCAATATTGGAAAATTAGGAGATAATTGAGACAACCGAAATCATGGCGTAACAGTTTGAATTCTTATTATGGCGAAATATATTTTACGAGAGTACGTGTGTCCGGCCCTCCATCTTAATAAATGAGGGGAACGGGATGGAGTAACTGTTTGTGTCGGTCCAAGTCCAACTCAATGAAATGATAGTACTATAAAACAACATAAAATACACACATAAACACCATACACACACACACAGTAATAATTTTTTTTTTGTATCTCAACCTCATGGCTTCCTCATCACAAGCAAGCCTTCTTTTGCAAAAACAACTCAAGGGTACCCTTTTATTTTTCACTAAACCCCACCAATTAATTCTTTGATTTAATCATTTTTATGGGTTTTCTTGAATTTTACATATGATTTCTTGATTTTTTTTTGAATTTCAGATCTTTGTAAACATCCAGTGGATGGTTTTTCAGCAGGCTTGGTGGATGAAAGTAATCTTTTTGAATGGAGTGTTACAATTATCGGGCCACCAGATACTTTATAGTGAGTGCTTTGTTATGTTTTTGTGTATATTGAAGTTGATATTTGATTGTTGTTTTTAAAGTTCTTGTTTTTGTTGGTAATTGAATTGAGGTTTTACTGTTGTGTGGTTTTTTTAGTAATTGCTTTTACTTGTGTTAGTACATTGGATTTGGTTCTTTTGTTGTTTTTGATCATTTGCAATTCCAAGTAGGAATTGTTATTATGCCGCACTTCTTATAATTAGTTTGTTGTTGATAGTTACTCGACTTGATTCAGACCAATGTTTTAATAAGAAATTAAGCTGCAGTTAGTTGCCCCTTCAACTTCTGGTGCTTAATTCTGTTAAACGGAGGCCAAATATAATGTCATCAGCCTCAATGACCAAAAATTTCAATGTCAAGAGACTTTATAGCTTCACCAGAGGTTTCATTGGTATAATCTAGGAATTTTTTTTTTTTTTTTTTTTTTTGAAATTGCTTTTAACAGTATCATGTATGTTGGTTTTAACTTTGAAATATATCTATCCTTGTCTGAAGATGGCATTTTCAAAGCAAAATCGGCTTGTTATATTGATAATTTTTGTTCAAATTGATTAGTGTTACTTATTTGAGTACTTGTGATAAATAATATTTTTCAACTTTATGTGCAGTGATGGAGGTTTCTTTAACGCTATTATGACGTTCCCGGAGAATTACCCAAACAGCCCTCCGACTGTGAGGTTTACCTCAGAAGTATGGCACCCTAATGGTTCGTATCTTCTTTGTGCAGTTTTTTCATTTATATGTAAGCTTTTATCTGTATTAAAACGTTTATTAAATTCTGTTCCATAAATTGCAGTTTACTCTGATGGGAAGGTTTGCATCTCAATACTTCATCCTCCTGGTGATGATCCTAATGGATATGAGCTTGCTAGCGAGCGCTGGACACCAGTCCATACAGTATGTTATAGTGACTTTGATGTTTATTTATTGATCAGCTACATGTGCATTGGGCTAAATTTAGTCAGTATGTGTGTTTTGGCGTTCTACTTTTACCTTTATTAATGTTAATCGGTCCTCTTCAAATATTTTAGCTCAATCCTGTTTTGATTGCCATTGTTGCATAAATGTGTTGAGTACGTGATGCATGAAGAGACAAGTGTGAAATTTGCACTTTGGATATTGAATGTCATGAATTTCACGTGGCAAAGCTATACAAAAATGCTAAATGTTCTTCTCTAAGTACTAACTTATCTCATTGAAATGGCAATCAATAATAGAGAGACCAAGAAAAAACAAATATCATATACATTTATATTTATATATTTTTTCTGTATCCTTTTGGATAGTAATCTATGGAAATGGAAAATGTTTGATATTAGAGAGACCAAGAAAACAAAATATAAGTGAGTGTATGTAGAATAGTGGAATTACAAATATTTTTTCTAAGAAATTACAATAATATTTTCAAGGCCTAGTTTAGTCTATGGTTACAAAAGGCCGAGGGTTCGAGCCTTAGTGGAGGCAAATGTGTGCATAGGTATTTAAAATCTTGTTATTGACCCTACCCGAAAAAAATCGAGGATATTAATTAGAGGTTTTATAGAATCTGACTTTGTTAGACATTGGCGAAGATTTAGGTTTGTGACAATCCAAGTCAAAGCCCGGACCTTTTTTGAAAATCGGGTCTAATCCTGAATCCAAATCCAATATAACAAGGTTTTGACCCCTGAAGGGTAGCAAACTATCTAATAAATCACATTATTTGTTACCGTTTAGTTGTAGGTCGTTGGCAGTTTTTAGGTTAAAAATTCCTAATATATGGACTGCAAGGTGAAATCTTGGTTATAATACCAATCTGAAACCATGTGAGATCCTTTTTATTGTTAACTTATGAACATTTGAGAATTGACTATCTTTATTATGTAAATTTCCATACAAATATTATGAGCTCATGTTGGATTCGGATTCAGGATTAGACCCGATTTTTAAAAGGCTCAACATATGACCCGGGTGGTCAATGTTTGGGGTTGTATCTTATGTGTTGACTTAAATGTTGAGTTTACACGTGCCCAGGCTCGATTTTTACATATGAAACTAAGCTCTAGGATCCCTTTTATAAAAAAGAATCTAGTTTACTCTCTTTGGTTATACCATGATAGAACCTTAAAAATCCTCCTAAGTCATCGTTTGATTTTGATCGTGTGTCTCCACCTTACACTTTCCATGCTCCTTACCTTGATATCTCCTTAAACTTTATCAAGCAACTCCTCACCATGATATCTCCCCAAACCTTATGAAGCGGTACATTGTGACGATCATGACATGAACTGACTCGAGTGATAGTTGACAACCGGAACATATGGGAGGGAGGGAGATCTGGTCATCAAAACCAATGTTGTATAGTGGATATGGAACAAAAACAGTGACAAGTGAAGTTCTAAGCTTCATCTTTGCCATCTACGATGATTTGACCGGGATTTGGAGTTCCCGATTGAGTTAAGTGAGATGATGATTTTGTTTTCCTAGGGATTAACTTGCACATGATAATATATCTTGACTTTGATAAGAAGACCAGCAATAGAATGTGTTCCGATAGTTTCCTTAATATCATTATAACTTTTTCTAAAAAAAATTAACATCTATGGATAATATATTAGATCCCATGGACCAAACAAAATCAGAAAATTGGGAAAATATTTTATGCGAAACAAATGAGGTCTACTTAGGTGAGAAGGACTCTTTGCAACCATACATTTTGAAGGAAGTGATTTAGTGTGGAATATGTTTGTCTACTGATTTGTTGGCAGCAATGGCAGAAGTGTTTCCGAAGAAGATAGCATACACCGTGTAGCCGTAAGTTTGCCTTGCGGGTTTTATGGATAAAAATGCTGATGTATGAGGGTCAGATTCTTAATTGTAAAGAGTGAAGTGAGTATGATTTTGTGGCTGTCTAAGGTATGCATATATCAAAGGGTATGGGTGTGTGACGTATGCAAGCACCGTGTCCTGTACGTAACTTATAGTATTATCTAATGCCTTCTACTAGTAGTAGGCCATGAACTAGATCAGTTATACCTGTGAAAATGGGTAGCGGTAATGGATCTTTCACTCTACTCTATGAGTTTGCACCCAGGCACCTTTAATAGGAAATCTTTTATAATATATTAATTCTCCCAATGGTTGATATCTCCCCCAAAGCTCTTCCTTTTTAAGGTGCTAATTTATGCTATCATGATTGATCAGTCTTTTTGGGATGCTAATATATGGTTGAAGTGAGTGATTGGTCATCTTCCCCAAGCTTGCTGTGTTTGTACTTTTTGGAACTAAATTTAGTTCCGTCCTGGGTCCAATAACTGTATCAGTATGTTTTGTTAAAAAACACTATTTTAGTGCATTTCCGTGATTTTCACAGTATTATAATCTCTGTTGGTCTGGTCCAATCCCTAAAGCAATTCTGGTAATAGCAGCTGTTGGCATCGCTGGCTGTGGAACCATGGTCGACAATCTTTTTAGATAAAAATTTATTAATTATGTTGTGGAATATTGAATGTGTTATTGATTTTTGGTTAGTCTTATATATCTTCTATTTCTTCGCTTTATATTAGCATGTTTACGTTATAATTTAACTATGATATTCTTTGCAGGTAGAGAGTATAGTTTTAAGTATTATTTCAATGCTTTCAAGTCCGAACGACGAATCTCCAGCAAATGTGGAAGCTGCGGTAATGTCTTGTTACATTTGCTATCTTTTTCAACTAAAATTTTGATAGGATTATTTCCTTCTTCTTTTCTTATTGATTTTGTAAGCAACTTTTTAGAACAAACACTTCTTATGGCTTCTATTCACAATAAATAAATACAATTTAGAAATACAAGTCAATTTTGTTTTTGGTTGATGTTTTCACGGAGTTTTTTTTCTACTGAAAGTACTTTCTTATCAAAATGTAAGAGTATGTGCGCCGAGGGTGTAATTTACATTAAGATTTTAAGAGGTGGCTAAGTGTGAGTCCCATATTTGTCTTACACAGAAAGAATGGAGAGAAAGACGAGACGATTTCAAGAAGAAAGTCAGTCGATGTGTGAGACGGTCTCAAGAGATGATGTGAACCAGCTATCATAATGTTCAATATTCTTCTGTCTTCACAGTCCTGCAACACCTTTGCCTGTGTGTTCTTCATATTTATTCATTTTTTCCTTTGTAGTCATCTCTTGTCATATCAACAAAAGAAAATATGAATATATATTAGACGATTGCCATCTAATTTGGTTGTGATGATTTCTTTATTCTGCTTTTCTCTCACATTTTTTTAATCCTTATTCTTTTTTATTTCATATAATTTCCTTTTAGCTATACTGTTGGCATGAAGGTTTAAAATATGATACGTCTTGTGTAAGGTCATTTGCTTTTTAATCTGTATGATTAGTTTCTGTTAAATATTACTCCCACTGTGGAAATTTGTTTTATAGATATTTCAACAAGTAAAAAGGTTTCAAGTCTTATTTGTTGGGACATAATGAATTGAGTTGGTGGAAAAAATTATTGAACGTTTTGTAAAACATAATTTGTATAGAAAAAAAAGTTACACAAATAATCTCATTATTTCAGAAATGAATTTAATTAATGAATTCACCCATTCAATGATCTCTTCTACACAAATAATAAACACATTGCACTATTCACATTATCTTATCTACATAATTAACAAACACTAAACATTAGACTCCATTTCAATCTGACCTATATTTTGTTGTTATTAGCTTTCTCAATTCATGCATCATCCGTAAAAAGATTAGTTTCTCACGAAATAATACAGATGGAAGATCGTTTGCTTTTTAATCTGTAGATTAGTTTTGTTAAATATTACTCCCACTGTGGAAATTTGTTTTATATATTTTTCAACATATATTTTTCAACAAGTAAAAAGGTTTCAAGTCAGATCGAAAGTTTTATTGGTTGGGATATAATGAATTGAACTGGTGGAAAAAATTATTGAATGTTTTGTAAAACATAATTTGTATAGAAAAAAGAGTTAGAATTAACGTTTTCCGATTCCAATTCTGAAAATACAAGACTATTTCTTAAAGCTTGAATGTTTTAATAATTTAATTAATAAAAAACAAAAACCAATTCTGAAAGTCGATCGTTACCCTATAAATTATATACTATTATATGATAAGAGTAAAAGAGATAATAAAAGAAATACTACCGTAGGTCTCGGGATCGAATCTCAATGATTACTTATTATAATATACTAGCTTATAGTCGTGCAATACACGGTTACTTAAATTTTATTTATAATTATATTTTTATTACCCATGCAACACACGATTGTTTTTTTAATATTTATAATTATATTTATTTATGAATATTTTAATATTTAAAAGTTATTAGTTTACATGATTAAATTATTGTTAAAAAAGATTTAGCCAAGAAAATTTTAGTTAAAAATTTGATATTTGTTATATTTTACACGCTCAATTTAATATTTGTTTATATTAAGTTATAAAAGTTAGATTTGACTAATTTTATAGTCCACGTGAAATTCATAAAATAATCTTTAATTTAGTTGTGATTTAATAGTTCTTTTTCAATTAAAAACTATTCTAAAATTAAAAAGAGAATAAAGTGACGAAATTTAATGTTGAGAATTCTATTCGATTTAGGAAATCTACTTATACGTAGTTTAGAATATTAGAATACCCTTTATTAACCAAATACAGTTTTAAATATTAAATCTAACGGTTTTCACCTATCTATTTAAGATTAAACGATTTTTATTATTTTGTTATTAAATGAGTTTCCTTATTTAATTATAACTATTTTTATGTTTTGACTTTTTAAAAAATCCAATCATAATATAATATCTTTTAACTTATATTATTTTTAGATAATAACTTCTTTTTATATGATATAATCTTGATCATCTATTTTTTTAAAATATTGAATCTAGCGGTTGAGAATGTTTTGGCGATATTTAGGACCAAACTACCAAGATAATATCATTAATTTTTCTTAATATTTTTAATTTTTTTTAATTTTTAATTTTTTTAAATATTTATTGCTAAAATATAATATACTCTTTTTTGTAATATGTTAATGATGCGGGAACTTTGAACTTTTGAGAAAATAAATTATCAATTAAAATATAATTTTTTTTGTAATAGTTCTTTTAAAGTAGTACACCGTGACGACGATCAAAATTATATATAAAATTTATTTTTTATAGTATATCCCGTAAATATATATGTTATTATATTAAAGACTAAATAATGAAAGCTTCCTTATAAGTCTGGTCCCTTTGTTTGATCACTCTTGGATTTTTCAAATTAAATTGTTGAGAAACGTTAGATGTAACACTAAAATTATCATGTAGAATGATCTAAGTTTTGAATCTACCAACAACATATTAAAATTTATAGATTTTTTTGAAAAATAAGAATTTTTTCATTTTTTTCTTGCAGACATAGGTTATTTGATAATATTTTTTGTAAAGTACGATTTTTCAGAAAAGTAGTATACTAATTGATTAACAAACTTTTAAAGTTTCAAATTTAATAATTTACAATGTATATAGGTTAAAAAAGTTTGGTCTCTTCTGTAGCTGAGTCTAAAATTTCAAAATACGATTTTTTTTAATATGAATATAGTCCTGCTAACAATGAAATTAGGTCTCTCTTATAAAACAAAATCACCATTTGCGTATAATTTATTATTTAATAATAAATAATATTTGATTAGTTATGATCTGAAACTTAATAAAATAGGATAAAAAATATGTACAATTTTATAAAATTTTATCCTCGTATTATTATATTCTTTGTTGATTTAAATTTTTCTTAGATTGATTTTAATTTTTGAACATAGATTTATAAATTTAAAATAGTTAGAAAAAAATAATTAAATTGGCGTTAAAATAATGATGACATAATAATTATTATTATAATTTAAATACGCACTTTACTAATTTGGGCTTTATCTTGTGTTTTAAAAATCAGATTTTGACGATTTTACACCCCACATGAAGATAACTAAATTATTTTTAATTAAAAGATGGTTTAACAATTTTTATCTAACCGAAATTGTCCATGAAAGAGAAAAGAAAGTCACGAATTGTTTTCATGGAGAATTCTATTCAATATAGAAAACTTATTTATATTTGGTATATTTGGTTTAAATTATCAAAATACACTTTTTAGAATTTAAATATAATCCTATTATTAATAAAATATATTTTTTTAATATTTGATCTAGTGATTTTCATTTATTTAGTTAAGATCTAATGGTCCTTATTAATTTGGTTGTACAAGGATCGTACGACCAAAATTTTGGATAAGATCCCTATTATTCTTATTATATATAAGAATTTAATATAATAAATATATCAAGTATATACTGATATAAGTATCTTACTAACTGCTTTTACTTTTAATGTTTCGGTTTTATTTACAGTGTATATAAAATTTTAAAATACATTATTACTTAAAAATTATTAAACAGAATAAAAATTATGTTATGATTATATAAAATTTTATTCTCATGTTATTATATTCTTTATCGATTTGAATTTGTTCTTAATTAATTTTAATACTTTATTGAAAGAAACATAAAATTTCTATATTTAAAAGAATTGGTGGAAAAATAAATAAATTGGTGCTACAATAATAAAAAAATATTTATTAAAATTTAGATACTCACTTTACTATTTGGGTTCTATCCTGAGTTTTAGAAATTGAATTTTGACGATTTTACGATCCATGCGAAACTAACGAAATTATCTTTAATTTAATGATGGTTTAATAATTATTATCTAACTTGACCAGTTGACCTACCCATGAACCGAAAAGAAAAGACGGTTAAGAATTTTTACATAAAGAATTAAATTCAATTCAATATAGAAAACCAATTTATAATTGGTTTAAATTATCAAAGCACACTTCTTAGTGTTTAAATATAATCCTACCTTTAATCAAGTACACATTTTAATATAAGTATTATATTCAAAATTATCGTTTATTAATTTGAAACCCTCAATATTTTAATAATATTTTGATATTATCCTTTTATGTTTGTTATATGTAAATTAATATAATTATAATTTGGATTAATCAAATTGTTATGTTACTTCAGGAGTTCTCCTAAGTCTCTTATAATATAGGGTCCACGTATATCATTGTTAGTATGATATACATGAGCATTATATTGATATTTTTTAATATTGTAATCCGTATGAATTGTTATCTTGATATTTGGTTTGATAATTATTATCTAATTGGAACTATACATTAATTCAAGAGAAAAGATATTTAAGAATTTTTACACAGAAAAAATTTAAATTATAAAAATACAATTTTTAGTATTTAAATATAATTCTATTATTAATCAGATACACTTTTTAATATTAGATCTAACAATTCTCATCGATCTATTTAATATCTAACTATAATTATTAATTTGGTCGTATAGTGATTGTACACGGACCAGATCGATTTCTTAAATTGAAATAAACATAGAATTTATAAATTTAAAAGAATTAGGAAAAAAATTAAATTGGTGCTACAATAATAAAAAAATATTTATTAAAATTTAGATAATCACTTTAGTGTTTGAGCTCTATCTTGAGTTTTAGACAACAGATTTTAACGATTTTACAGCCCACGCGAAGCTAACAAAATTATCTTTAATTTAATGATAGTTTAATAATCATTATCTAACTGGAACTATCCATAAACTAAAGAGAAAAGATAATAGCCGACTCTCGAAAACTTGTCGAGACAAGTTGCCGGAGGTGGGGACATGAAGGCTGGTGGTATTATCCTACAATGGACAGAGGTCCGGAGGTGGGGACACGAAGCCAGCCGGTATTATCCCACAATGGCTAGGGAGGAACGATCTTGGAATCTATGGGCTATCCGTTCAGGCTTGACGAGGACGTCAAGAGTTTAAGTGGGGGAGTTTGTAACATCCCAGTCCCACATCGAGGAGATTTGGGACTTCTGTTCAGTTTATAAGGCAAAGTACTACTACTAATTAGCACCAACAAAATCATGATATTTTGGGGGCCTGTGGTGGGTTAGTCGTTACCCAAGTTGGCTGCGTTTGGGCCAGCAGGCTTCGGCTTATTCGGACTCGGAATCGGGACTTGACCCGATTTTCGAAAAAGGCTCGGGATTTGACCACGAATTTTTACATAAAGATTTCTATTCAATATAGAAAACCCATTTATAATTGGTTTAAATTATCAAAATACACATTTTAGTATTTAAATACTATCCTATTATTAATCAAATACTATTTTTAATATTATATCTAACGGTCCTTGAAAGGCATATGTATAGGCCTATTTGTAAACACCGATGATTCTACTCAACATAAACCAAGATGTAATAAGTAAATAATAAATACAGATATCACATGAATCTCAGAAGATTATATCTGTCAAGAGAATGAAGATTAAAGTCATCTACAGTCTTGAAGTAAGTCTACATTGAAAGAAGTTCAATTTATTGATCAAGCCTCAGTGAAGTATTCAAGGAAGTGGAACTATTTAAAAGTGACAGAGATTTCAGAAGTGTGATGGGAAAAAGTACAGGTTACAGTCCTTTGTTTAAATAGAAGGAGAAAAGAATCACAACTTAAAGTCAAGAATGAAGAACAACCATTAAAGTTAGTCGCTCATGAACCAGACAATACATGGAGTGTCAACGTAAACTAGTGGAAGTTCGTCATCAATTTTAGTGGTTCTTAGAATTAGTTTTAATTCTCTTTTAATTTTTTCTATAAGATAATTTATTTAATCTATGAATTAAATTAATCAATCTAGATCTTAAGTAATTTTATGTATAAATTAATTCTCTAGAATTAATTTATTTATGGAATTATTTAAGTCAATTATTTAATTTATTTAATCTGTGAATTAATTCTAAAAGAATTAATTCATTTATTAAATCAATTAAAAGTAGAATATATTAAATCAGTTTTAATTCTTTTTAAATAGTACTAGTAGTACTATCCAGTTTATACTAGCAGTACTATCCCTTGATAGTACTACCGATAGTACTACCAATATATTTGGATAGTACTACCGATAGTACTACCAAGTATATTGGATAGTACTACCAAGTATAAAATGAAATGCATTTGATTTGGCGCGTGTGAAGTAATCCCGTTGACTTGTTTAAATACAAGTGTATGATCAAACAAGGTAGACATTACATTTTAAAGACAGACAGAAGCAAACACAAACATTCCATCTTTCATTCTTCTGCCATTAACTACGAGCCAACTGCAAAGCTTCATTAAAATTCTTGTAATAAATTCTAGCCAGTAAAGTTATATTCAATCAACTAAAATTCAATTACTTGTATTGCTTTGACAATCTAGCGGATCATAATCCCTAGAATTTATATCGAACTACTTTTTAGTATTCGATCCTTTTATTACAAATATAGATAAATTCATGTCGAATTTATTCTAAATTTGTTTTAACAAGAACTCTGTAATCTGTACACAGAATTGTAACACCCTTCAAGTTCAGTAGAGTTTTATTTAACTTGAATCTTGTTTCATTTTATTCCGCAGATAATTTGTTATTGTAATTGTTAAATCTACTATCAATACAAATTCGATTAAACGGTACTGTTTGTATTCAACCCCTCTTCTACAAACATATCAGGACCTAACAATTGGCATCAGAGCCATTTGATTGATATACTAATCAAAGATCCAATTGTTTTGAGATTTTTTCTTATACTCTGAAATTTTTAATTTTTCAAAAATCTCAAAAGATGTCTACTACACAGAAAGTGGGTACAGTCAAAATCCCAATGTTCAACAAGGAGCATTATCCTATGTGGAAGAAGAAAATGCTCCTGTTTCTTCAAGTTGCAAATGTTAAATATCTAGGAATGCTGAAGAATGGTCCTAAACTCCCTATGATTGTTGAGGGAGAGCAGATAGAGAATGATGTGGTCATTAGAGATGCTAGGATGTACCCTAAGGATTCCAAGGACTACACTCCTGATGAGAAAGAGGACTCTACACTGGATGCCTGTCTACAGTTGATACTGGTTGATTGTCTGGATCCTGTAATACATAATCATGTCCTAAACTGTGCTACCGCCAAACACATTTGGGACACAATAGAGATAATCAATGAGGGGACAGAGGAAGTTAGAGAGAATAAGATGGAAATTCTCACCTCTTCATATGAGCATTTCATATCAAACCATGGTGAAGGTATCTCTCAGGTTTTTGAGAGATACAACAAATTAATTAATGATCTGAACCTCAATGGGAAGCACTACACTATCAAGGAGATTAACAAGAAGTTCCTACTAACACTTCCAATTCATTTGGAGCACTGAATATCTGCAATCAGGGAAGCAAGAGATCTTGGAGAGATTTCTCTGGAAAGACTGTATGGTGTTCTGAAGACCTATGAGCTGGAGCAGATTCAACATAATGAATTATATGGAACTGGAAAGATAGTTGGTACTTCTACTGCATTGACAACAGTAGTCCCACAGAAACTGGAAGTGAAGGTTGTTCAACCTTCCAGTTCTAACTTGGATGTTATTGATGCTGAATTTGGTTTAACATCCATTGATCAATCTGGTGGTGACTACTACTCTTTGGAAGAACTTGATCAGCTGGAGGATGGTAATTTGGCCATGATAGTCAGGAAGTTTGGGAAGTTCAGATTCAGAAGGAATCCCAATCTTAAGTTCAGGCCCAGATTTTAGAGAGGTGGATCTTCCTCTTCAAGTAGCACAAGGGGTGGCTACAAAACTGGAACTGTGGAAAGGAGCACAATCAGGTGCTACAATTGCAATGAGTTGGGTCACTTTGCTACTGAATGTAAAAAGCCAAAGCAAGTGAGAAGGAACTCATTTGATTCTAGAAAGAAGAACAAGATTGGGAAAGCTTATGTTGCTGAAGGAAAGAGTTGGGATGATACTGACAGTGATGAAGAAGCAGGTGAAATTGGAAACCTTGCTTTAATGGCTAATGAGGCAAGCACTTCATTTACATACATGTCAGAGGTAAAGTTCACTGATACTGAAATGATCTATCATCTTAGTAGTACTGTTTCTTGTGCACGTAGTGAAAATGATAGAATAATTCTTTTGAACACATCTCTTGAAAAGGAGATAAAAGAATTAAAACTTGTGCATGTTAATCAGGATGAACTTACTGAGAAAATAGCATTTCTTGAGAATAGGGTTAATTGTTATATTCAATTGGAAACCATTCTTAAGAATCAGATTAGTGAGCTTAAGACTAAAGCTAATGCTTACTAGAACTCTTGTAAGACTGCTAAAGAAATTATCAATAAACAAAGTATTGGTCAGACTATAGGAATAGGGTATGACTATAATGAGTCTATTGGTAAATTAAGCATAAGTACCCCTAATAGAGTCAGTCCTGAAGAAAGGGGTATTCCTGATGTGCTTAAGGGTATTGATAAACCTTTCTTTAGAGAGTCCCAAGCAAATACTCTGAATGAATACTCTATCATCATTGCAGAGGAGAATCGTGAAGAAGATCTTGCTTTTGAAGTTGAACAGTCCAACAAGTGTATATCTGATCTACTAGTCAAAGTTGTTTCAACAACAGAGACTAAATCAGATATCCATAAGTTGGATCAAAATAACTATAGAACCAACATGCCTGCTATTAATCTTTCTCATAAAGCATGTGGTGTGGTAAATTGCATGTCTTGTGCTTTCAATGTTATGTATGCTTATTTTAATAGTAAGCATGTATCTGATAATAAGACTGCTCCACGTCAACATGTTAATAATAAGAAGCATGTTAGATCTAAGACTACTAGTCCTCCGAAGACTAGAGTGGATCCATTTATCCCTAAGCCTACTCAGAAATGTGTTAAGGCTGGCTATAAATGAAAATGCTCTTTTGTGAAAGAGATTTATGTAGTTAAGGTTAAAGATGTTGTTTTGCCTGACAAAGGCCAGTTCTTTAAGTATGCCGGACCCAATCAAGTTTGGGTTCCGAGGAAGGATTAATCAATTTGGTATTGCAGGGAGTTAAACAGGTAAACCGTGTTATGTGGATTCTTGACAGTGGCTGTTCAAGGCATATGACCGGAGATAGAGCCCTGCTATCAGATTTGGTTGAGAAAGTTGGCCCAGTAGTTACCTTTGGAGATAACAGCAAGGGTATTACGAAAGGATATGGCTGTTTGAAGTTTGGAAATGTTATCATTGAAGATGTATCATTTGTGGAAGGTCTGAGGTTCAATCTTCTTAGCATCAGTCATTTCTGTGACAGAGGATATGCTGTTTCCTTTGAAAGTGAGAAGTGTCAGATCCTTCACAAGAAGAATGGAAAGCCTGTTCTTCAAGGAGTAGGAAAGGTGACTTGTTCATAACTGATCTGCACTCTGGATCCAAAGATGAAGTAACTTGTTTTTATGATAAAGCTTCATCAGATGAAAGTTGGCTATGGCACAAGAAGATGTCTCACCTTAACTTCAAAACCATGAACTCTTTAGTCAAGAGGGAATTGGTTAGAGGTTTGCCTCAGATGGAATTTACACAGGAAGGACTGTGTGAGGCTTGTCAGAAAGGAAAGTCAAAGAAAGCTTCTCACAAGGGCACTGACACATCATCAATAACTGAACCACTTCAGCTACTGCACATGGATTTGTTTGGTCCAGTTAGTGTGATGTCCATGTCAAAGAAACAGTATGCACTTGTGATTGTTGATGACTATTCCAAATATACTTGGGTTTTATTCCTATATTCCAAGGATGAGACCCCACAGATGGTGATTGATCATATAAAGTTGATTGAGCTGGATTCGAGATTCCCTGTTGGAGCTATAAGGTCAGATAATGGAACTGAATTCAAGAATGCAGTTCTAAATGACTTTTGTGAAAATAAAGGAATAACAAGACAGTATTCTGCCCCTAGAACTCCTCAACAGAATGGAGTGGTGGAAAGGAAGAATCGTACATTGATTGAAGCTGCTAGGACTATGTTAAGTGAATCAAGACTTCCAATGTACTTTTGGGCTGAAGCTGTGAACACTGCTTGTTATACTCAGAATCGAACTTTAATCAACAAGGACTTAATGAAGACTCATTATGAGATCATGAACAACAAGAAACCAACTCTCAAATACTTTCATGTATTTGGAGCAAAATGCTTTGTGCTTAAGGATGACAATGTGAAACTTGGCAAGTTTGAGGCTAAGGCACAAGAAGCTATTTTTGTTGGTCATTCCAGAAGATCTTACATGGTCTACTTGATTGATGGTCACCATGTGAAAGAAAGTGTCAATGTAACATTTGATGACACTAAGCTCCCTAGTATCCAAAAAGGAGACTCATCTGAAAAGCTGAAGTTTGATAACTTGCCAGACTCAGAATCAGATGATGAAGCTTCACCTGAGGTTATTGCTGGTAATGATAATAACAATGATGATAATGATCATGGTGGTGGTGGTGGAAACACTGGTAACAATGGAGATACCACCAACACTGGAGAAGAATCATCAAGGCAATCATGCAACAACTCAGGGGGAGCAAATGAAGGATCATCTAGTCACTCACAACATCAAAGTGAATTTCAAGGCGAATCATCAAGATCAAATCTTCCAAGACAGACTGTATGGAATAGAGCTCATCCTTTTGAGCTGATCATTGGTGATCCAGATGTTGGAGTTAAAACTAGAAGTGCAACTCAGAATGAATGTCATTATTCAGAATTTCTATCTGAAATGGAGCCAAAGAAAACTGAGGAAGCACTGACTGATCCAGATTGGGTGATTGCTATGCAAGATGAACTCAATCAATTTGAACAACAACAAGTCTGGAAACTGGTATCCAGACCAAAGAACAAGAAAGTAGTTGGTACAAGATGGGTATACAGAAACAAGCTAGACGAGGATGGCATTGTTACAAGGAACAAGGCAAGACTGGTTGCACAAGGGTATTCACAAGCAGAAGGAATTGATTATGATGAAACCTATTAACCAGTGGCTAGACTTGAGGCCATCAGGATGTTCTTAGCATTTGCAGCTTACTCCAATTTTAAAGTCTATCAAATGGATGTTAAGAGTGCATTCCTGAATGGTGAGCTGGATGAAGAAGTGTATGTGGAACAGCCCCTGGCTTTGAAAATCAGGAGTTGCTGGACTTTGTGTACTTTCTCTTCAAGGCTATCTATGGTCTCTATGACACTCTCTCTGGTTTTCTTTTAGAAAATGGTTTTTTTTGAGGTATCATAGACAAAACTCTTTTTTCAAAGAAACACAAAAGTGATATGATATTAGTCCAAGTCTATGTGGATGACATCATATTTGGGTCTACTAATGATTATCTCTGTAAGAGATTTGCTAAGCTAATGCAGAGTAAGTTTGAAATGAGTATGATGGGTGAGCTAAAGTTCTTTCTTGGATTACAAGTAAGTCAAAGGTCAAATGGTATATTTATTTGTCAATCTAAGTATCTCAAAGAACTCCTCAAGAAGTATCACATGGAGGATTCAGCATCAGCAAGGACTCCATCTTCAACAACAATCAAACTGGGAGCTTGTGATAACTCTATCAAGGTATATATTACAAGCTACAGAGGTATGATTGGCTCCTTACTCTATCTTACTGCAAGTAGACCAGATATTATTTATGCTACATGCTTGTGTGCAAGGTTCCAAACGGACCCTAGAGATTTACATCTCGTTGCTGTTAAAAGAATCTTGAGATATCTTAATGGTACACCTAATTTAGGTATCTGGTACCCTAAAGATTCTGGTTATAATCTTGTTGGATATACAGATTTTGATTATGCAGGTAGTGTTATGGATAGAAAGAGTACCTCTAGGAGTTGTCAATTCCTAGGAGGTAGGTTGATTTCCTGGTATAGCAAGAAACAACAAACAGTTTCCAATTCAACAGCAGAAGCTGAATATATTGCTGCTGGAAGCTGTTGTGCTCAGATCTTATGGATAAGGAATCAATTAAAGGACTATGGCTTTGCATTAGACAAAATTCCCATTTTATGTGATAATACAAGTGCCATAGCAATCTCCAACAACCCTGTGCAGCACTCGAGAACGAAGCACATTGATATCAGGTATCATTTTATCAGAGAGCATGTCATGAATGGAACTGTGGAGTTACACTTTGTACCCACAGAAGAACAGACTGCAGATATATTCACTAAATCTGTTGACGAAACCACATTTATCAAGTTAGTTGGTAAATTGGGTATGTTAAACAGTCTTAGTGATTAACAATATCTCTATCATGTTTGTTCTTTCAAAAATTCATTTTCTCTTGTCAGTTAAATGATATTTATTGCTAATTCTCATTTAATATTACATGCTTGTGAATTTTAATATTTCTGAATATTTTATTTTCTTTAAAAATATTTTTCTCATATTTTTTAAGTGGAGAAATGTATTTTTATTGAAAATATATTTATTTAGAATTATTTAGGTGTTTTTCAGATTGTAAATATTGTTGTTTAAATTTTTATGCAGGTTTATATTAATTTAATGCACTTCTATAATTTTTTTTCTTATTTTTCTAGGATTTATGGAATTTTCTGTGAATTTTTCTAGACTTGTACATATTTTTCTGCATTTTTATTCATTTTCTCTTAAGTTTTAGTAATTTTCAGCATTTTCTTTTTATTTTAAACTGTTTTTACTTTTTATTTTTCTGATTTTCGTTAGTATTACTAGTTTTGAACTAGTAGTACTATCGGTAGTATTATCCCTTGATAGTACTACTTAGTTCATTTTCATTAGTATTACCTGTTTTCTTTTTCTTTTTTTTTCTTTTTCCTTTTTAATTCTTAGTACTTCTAAGTCTTTTTTTTACTGTTTTATATTCTCCATTCAGTCTAATATTGAATGTGAACGCTCATAAATTCTCGTGAGTCTGTATAGATATATAGTAAGTACTCTTATTATTACTACCGTAGTCCTTGATAGTACTACTAGGTGTTTTGTTTTATTTTTTATTTTTTATTTTTTATTTTTTGTTTTAGTTTATTTTTTAATTCTTAGTACTGCTAGTGTATTGTTAGATAGTACTACTAGCCTTTTTTCTGTTTTTTTTACTATTCATAGTACTACCGTGTTTTTGGTTAGTACTATTAGGCTTCGTTTATTTTTTTTATTTTTTTCTGTTTTATTACTGATAGTACTACCGTTTCTTTTCTTAGTACTATTAGTTTTATTTTTTTTACCATAGTACTATCAGTGTATATATATTAGTTTTTTTTTTACCACAGTACTTCAACAGTTCAAGGTTTTACTTAACTGCAGTTTTTTTTATTGCTTGTTTTGAAAACTAAGACCATCATTGTGTTCATCTTCTCAAGCCCATTAATTTGAGTGTTTAAAATCCAATTTTCATCAAGTTTTTGTGTTCTTGAGTTTTTGAATTCCAAGGGTTTTGGGATTCGTTTTTAGGGTTTTAAAAGTGAGTTTTTGATTCTAAAAATATCAGTGTGTGTGGTTTTTGTCAAGGATTAACATACTTAAATTTGGTAATTTTTGGAGAACTTTGAAAATTTGGATTTTTAATTAATTTTTAATTAATTTTAAAATCCTTAAATTCGAATTATTCATAATTATTTGAGTTTTTGATTTTCTGTGTTAATTTTTGCTTAGTAAATTATGGCTCGGAATTTTGAGGTTGTTAAAAACAATTATATTGGGTATTTTGACCCTTTGAAATGTCCGGTTGATCGTGCTGATTTAAAGATTGAACCACTGAGGTTGTTGTGTTCTAGTGCTGTATGTTTATCTGATGATTTTAATTCTATATCTTTCACAATTGAGCACACACGGTACACTGTTACTAAGGATTTGTTTTGTGAAGTTTTTCAACTTCCTAGGGACAACTTTGATAGGACTCCTTCTGATATTGAATTAATTCAGTTTTTCAACAGAATTCATTATCAAGGTCCTTTGGAGTTGCCCAAACTCAGTAAATCTAATTTGGTCTGTGAATGAGATGTCTTATTTGATACTTTGGCTAAAGTTTTCAGCAATTGTACTAAAAGCAATTTTCAAAATATTCCATCTTTGTTGCAGTACATTGCTTATGCTATTGTGTTTAATGTTAGACTTAACATTGGTCATCTTATCTGGAGTCTTATAGTTAGGAGAGTAGCAAATGCCAGGATTGATCATGATAGTGGTAGAAAAGTCAGGTGTTTCTATCCTCGATTTCTCACTATCTTAATCAATCATGTGCTATCTGATGCTCACAAGGACATGTTTTTAAATGCTTTATATGTTCCTTCTCCTACTACTGATCGTAAGTTTTATCAAAGACTCCATACTTCTCTTAAATTGAACATCACACCAGTGGTAGTCAGCCCATTCATGGCTCAGTTCATTCACCTTCCTACTTTTGAACCTTTTGTTCCTGATCAACAACTAGTCATTGCAGCTGGAACTTCAAAGGCACTGCCAATACAGGTAATACATCCTATCTCTGGATCATCTGGCACCTCTGCTGAAACCCAAGTGGTTGATAGGAATGACCAAGAGGTTGTAGAACCACAATCTCTAACCCAGGTCAGAGAACCAAACACAGTGTCTAATCCTTTAACCTCTCAACCTGAAACTGCTTCATTGATAAGACAAAGGTCAAGTAGTGAACAAACACTGAGTGCACCCACAGCTCTGTCTCTACCTCTAAAGAAAAGAAAAACCTATAGAGAGACATCTGTAAGCCCATCCATGTCCTCCCAACAGGATATGGACTTTGAAATGGCCATTGAACAGTCTCTGGAGACATCCTCTCAACAGGATGAATCTATTGAAATTCGCCATCGGGCCCTGGCAACCTGTAATGAGTCAAGCACTCTCCCATTACTCACAATGGGAGAAGACATCCAAATAGAAGATACTCAGGACACGTTGTTAGGAGAGCACTTAGGATCTGAAACAGTGCCTACCATTGTCACGGTAGAAGTGCCTTCACAGGCATCAGAGGGAAAATCTGATTCTTTGCCACTTTTAATAGAATCATTTTCTCCCCTCCCAGAGGGAACATCTCTGGCTCCCCTAAGGGATTTTTCACTCGCAGTTTTTACTGGAGAAAGTGAAAGGCAACCAGGTGAGTCTGTCTCTGAAGCAATTCAATATACAATGTCAAATATTTTGACAGACTCAACCAGGGATCGGGAATTGTGAACTCCCATTGCACCACCACTGACCTCTCTTGAAGGGGCTAGGGTGATTTCTATTGCAAGTACATCATCTGAGAATTGGATAGACATCTAGTGATTAGAGATCAATATCAAACAGAGAGTGAAACACAAGCACGTGAGTTGAGTGAAACACCACTGAGAGAAATTGAAGTGAGTGCACACACTGACACAAACACTGCTTCTTTGTTAGCTCAAATAGCTGCTCTACAGAAACAACTGCAAGAAACCCAGGCTGAGAAGGACATTCTAAAAGAACAAGTGGTTGAACGGTCTTCTTCTTCCACCTCTGTAACAAATCAGCTGGGTATGATTAAAGATGATATTGAAGGTTTAAAGACTTCTCTCCTACCAAAGATCAATGCTGTTCAGCAATCTCAAGTACTTTTGGCTTCGGACGTCTCTGATCTTACAACGTCAAATGTTGATCAGTTTGCTGCCATTACTGTTCAAGTGGATTTTATTCAGCAAACTGTTGATGAAAATCAATGGTTTAATGATCAAAGATTCTCTAAAATTGAAGGTGGAATGGAGCATCTGAACGAAGGGATGAAGCATCTGTACTATATGATCAAGAATTCACATCAACCTACAACGGAGCAAAGAACATTCTTTGAGGGAGATGATAATGATAATGATGAGGATGATGATGCTGATGAAGGAGGAGATAGAAGAGAACAATGAGAGATAAGGAGAACATCTGAGGTGAATCCTAGAGCTTCTAAAGCTCAAACTGTAGAGGATTCCTCAACTAAGGGGGAGAAGAAAGGAGAAGATAGAGGAAGAGAAGCTGGAGGAGCTTCTAGAAAAGATAAAGGGAAGGGTAAACAATCAATGAAGGAGTCTGCTTTTGATGATGCCTACTACTACCATGGTGAACAAGATGACTTCCAATTTGACACATCTGGTGATCTGTAGAAGACCATACCTGAAGAAGCTTTTGGTGAGGAGGAGGTTGAGGAGGCAGCCAACTTTGATGATTGGGAAGATGAAGCTGAATTATATACACCTGACCCTTTGTTTCAAAAGGAGTTGAAGAAGCAGCAATCAGAGTTAAGAAGAAAGGAGGATGAGAATGCTAAGGTCTCCGACATCATATCTCAAAGACTAAAGATTCAAAAGGCTGAACATGAAGACAAACAACGTCTTCATAGTATTCATGTCAAAGAAAGGAGATTGGATGTGAGGATGAAGCAGGGAAGCAAATGGGATAAGGCAAGGGAGATGTTTGATATCCCTCAGAGAAGCACAAACACTGATGGTACTTTTCTGAAGTTGCTTGAGAAGATCAGAACTGTTAATCCGGAAAATTCATTATACATGAAGGCATTGAAGGAAGACATCCTAAGGATTACATCTGCATTTGATCAAGTGAGGCAAGAACCGTATATCTATGTGTCAAGTGCTCTTGAAGGGTCATTCATTGTTTCTCTTGAACCACTCCAAAGGAAATCTCTCTCTGAATTGTGGATTCTAATGAGTAAGGTAAAGAGATCTTCTTGCTTGAACGAGCTTCTATATGACCGGCTGAGAGATTCTGCTATGAAGGCCAACCCTCAAGTTGTACTCTTTCCTTATGAAGTCAAAATCTATAGAGGTACAACTTTGGAGACTGTAAGGCTGGATCCTGATTCTTTGAAGCTACAGACTGCTATGCAACTGGTGAAGTTGGAGAATCTTCTGAGAACTTCTGGGTTTACTACTATAGAGAAGTCTGAAGTTGCTGATATGATTTCAGACTACTGCACGGAGAAAGTTCCAAGGTATGCTCAGATGAAGAACATTTTGAAGAAGATCACCACTCAACCAGTAATGCCAAGTGGTGTGGTTTCTGAAAGTGATCGTGTCTTTGACAAAGATCTTCTAGTCACCTTGCAAGAAGCTGAAGAAGGTGAAATTAGAGACTAAGACATGATAGGTTTAGCTCAATTTGTAAATGTTAAATGTTTAGAGCTAGGTAAATCAAGATAGGAAAATGTATTCATATGTTCAGTCTAGAGGAACATCTATCTTGTATTTATATTTATTGTTTGAATCTGGAAATTGTTATATTTAATCCAGAACTTTTTATTATTTGCTTGGCTCTTAAAAGTCTTATCTTTTATTGTTTTAGTTGAGTTATCCTCTAGAGGTATTTGGTTGTTATTGTCTAACAAACAAATAGGGGGAGATTGAAAGGCATATGTATAGACCTATTTGTAAACACTGAGGATTCTACTCAACATAAACCAAGATGTAATAAGTAAATAATAAATACAGATGTCACAGGAATATCAGAAGATTATACCTGTCAAGAGAATGAAGATTAAAGTCATCTACAGTCTTGAAGTAAGTCTACATTGAAAGAAGTTCAATTTATTTATCCAGGCTCAGTGAAGTATTCAAGGAAGTGGAACTATTTAAAAGTGACAGAGATTTCAGAAGTGTGACGGGAAAAAGTACAAGTTACAGTCCTTTGTTTAAATAGAAGGAGAAAAGAATCACAGCTTAAAGTCAAGAATGAAGAACAACCATTAAAGTTAGTCGCTTATGAACCAGACAGTACATGGAGTGTCAACGTCAGCTAGTGGAAGTTCGTCATCAATTTTAGTGGATCTTAGAATTAGTTTTAATTCTCTTTTAATTTTTTCTATAAGATAATTTATTTAATCTATGAATTAATTCTTTCAGAATTAATTCATATATTAAATTAATCAATCTAGATCTTAAGTAATTTTATGTATAAATTAATTCTCTAGAATTAATTTATTTATGGAATTATTTAAGTCAATTATTTAATTTATTTAATCTGTGAATTAATTCTAAAAGAATTAATTCATTTATTAAATCAATTAAAAGTAGAATATATTAAATCAGTTTTAATTATTTTTAAATAGTACTAGTAGTACTATCCAGTTTATACTAGAAGTACTATCCCTTGATAGTACTACTGATAGTACTACCAATATATTTGGATAGTACTACCAAGTATATTGGATAGTACTACCAAGTTTAAAATGAAATGCATTTGATTTGGCGCGTGTGAAGTAATCCTGTTGACTTGTTTAAATACAAGTGTATGATCAAACAAGGTAGACATTACATTTTAAAGACAAACAGAAGCAAACACAAACATTCCATCTTTCATTCTTCTGCCATTAACTACGAGCCAACTGCAAAGCTTCATTAAAATTCTTGTAATAAATTCTAGCCAGTAAAGTTATATTCAATCAACTAGAATTCAATTACTTGTATTGCTTTGACAATCTAGCGGATCATAATCCCTAGAATTTCTATCGAACTACTTTTTAGTATTCAATCCTTCTATTACAAATATAGATAAATTCATGTCAAATTTATTCTAAATTTGTTTTAACAAGAACTCTGTAATCTGTACACAGAATTGTAACATCCTTCAAGTTCAATAGAGTTTTATTTAACTTGAATCTTGTTTCATTTTATTCCGCAGATAATTTGTTATTGTAATTGTTAAATTTACTATCAATACAAATTCGATTAAACGGTACTGTTTGTATTCAACCCCCATTCTACAAACATATCAGGACCTAACAGTCCTAATCTATTTGAATATTTATAGGTTTATAATCCAACGGATCGTATACTTTTGGTAGTACAGTGACCGACCAAAGTTTTGGATAAGATCTCCCTTACGCTTATTATATATGAGGAGTTAATAAATATAAATTAAAATACATGCGCTCAGTGTAATATAAATTAAATAACATATGCTAAATCGATATGTGTAAGTTCTAATATTAGTAGAAACTAGCATAATAGCCCGTGCGAGGCACGGGCCATTCTCTAGCATTGTACCAAAATACATATCATTTTTAATTTTAAACGGTTTGAATGAAATAATTTCCTAGAAATTTTGTTGCATGTACTTATATCCCCTAATGATACTCAAGTGCAAGATCACACATCAACCAACATCTAACAATTACATAATAAAGCTTGAGGCTATCAATAATATTGTTATAAAGATCTGACATAATTAAAGACCGATATTTTTCAACCCAGTGTAACTTGGTGCGCTTTATAAAGCACCAAGCGTCAACCACATATGTAGAAATAGTCTGCCCCAAGCAATAAAGCATGTCCCTCAATAGTGCAGTAGTGTGTCCTAACTGTATATAATTCATGAATACTAATTGTACTATTCCTCCAATGTTGTGAACTTTCCTCATCACGGTGTTTGATATTAGTTTGATACCCATCTCTTCTATATGGAACAGTAGCAATTGACATAATTCGTTTACTTTTGCGACTTAAAAGATATATTTGAGTGTAATTATATATTTTTCGTTTATACATGTTTAGTTATAATGTCTCTGTTTTAATTTACATATAATTTGACTTACTTGTTCATATAAGCATTAAAAATAAGATATTTTATAGCTTATTGTACAAACTAACACAAATAGACCAATTCTTTTAATATGTTCGAATTTACGTCATAAGTAGAAAATATCTAGTAATTTGATCTTATAATAACTCCGAACTCTGGGCAAGAGAACATAAAGTTTAAAAATAAGAGTGTTTTTCTTTTTTGTTCTTCTTAGAGTTTTTCATCGACACAAATTAAATTTTGGAATGAAGTTGTTTAATATTTTAATTTCTTTCTTTTCCAAGGTATATCTAAAAACACAATTACAATATAAATGAGTTGTACAAGGATGACATATTTTGATCTTATATCAGTTATAATTTTGGCATCTCAAGAAACAGACTATTTATCAACATAATGTTAAGAAGCGGTTGAGATGTCTTTCAATCAAAATGTGAAAAATTAATAATATCTTTTAAATTATTAATAATTTAACTTACTCATAGGTATAATGTGGTTGATCGGCCATAATATTTTGTGTACATGTCTCCCATGCGTTATCCTATTTTCTAAAATGTATTGATTCTTGTTAACTTGACTATTTTAATCCAATTTTTTTAAAGTTTATTATCTTTAATTTCCAACCAAAATTTCTAAGTGCATATTATCCGACATTATAATCGATGTACATATAGATTAATTTTTATAGTTTGTCATATCTATACTATAATATTATAAGTAAACCATCCTCTATTTGGTTGGGAGTTTGGTCATTTAGTTTGGTCCTCTAAATAATAACTGTTAGATGTAAATATAGGTAAATGAGAACCGTTGGATGTAATATTAAAAGAATATTCTTTTTTTATATCTAAAATGCTCCCACGGGTTCAAGGTTCGAATCCCGTCAACAACATATTAAAAAATTTTAAGATCAAAATACAGATAAATGCTAATAAAATAACATAAAAAATACTAAAAAATCATATAAAAAATACTATTATAAGCAAACTACCATCAATTTGGTTGGTTAAAATAAGATAAAAAATACTAAAAAATCATATAAAAAAAATACTATTATAAGCAAACTACCATCTATTTGGTTAGTTGGTAGTTTGGTTCTCTAAATAATAACTGTTAGATATAAATATAGATAAATGAGAACCATTTGATGTAATATTAAAAGAATATTATTTTCTTGGTATCTAAAATACTCCCACAGGTTCAAGATTCGAATCCCGTCAACAACATATTATTATTATTAAATATTTATATCATCTATTTTTCTAAGCTACATTCAAAAGTGTAAAGCATAATGTAACATAAGATGTAAAAGAGATAACTACAACTCAACAAAGGACAAGACATACAATAATATTAATAGAAGCACAGGAATCCAGAATCAAAGAAGAAAAGGTAAACTCAAAAAATCAAAATACGTTATGTATTCTTGAAGTCCGTAAACAGGTCACGGAAAGAAGTTCATGAAAATGTTCAAGCCTTAGTGACAGCAAAAGAAACAAGACTTTCAAGATGACAGAAGTATGTGAATGATTTAGGGTTAAGTACCACGGGATTCCAGTGATTTAATCGGAGCAACCAGAACGACAAAGGACTTATCAGCAGCATTGAATTGAAGACATAAAAGAAGAATTGATCAAGTGTTATTCATCTGTGAACCAGACCAGTTGCACTAGTTGACGGCACTTAAAAGATCAAGTTGTTTTATCGTCTCAGAAGAAATTGATACAATCCAAAACTGAAACACCCAGGAGCTCAGAATCTTTTCTTAAAAGTCAAAGGCAAGAAAAGAGTTCGATGGTCTTTCTTTTAAGAAAACCATCGAACATGATACAAGAAGTTAAAAGAAAACCAAATGAAAAGTAATTTTGTTTTCGATAGTTTTTATTTAAAAACTATCGAATGATAAATTACTTTATTCATTCGATGGTTTTTTAAATAGGGAGCAGGTGAAAAGTTTTGTTTTTTTTGAATGGTTTATGGAAATTGGACGACCAAGATTGATTAATCAATTAAGGTTCGATGGTTTTCAATTCAAGACTGCAGTTAATACAGAGATGAAGAAGTGTCTTCTTCAGTTAAGACAAAACACATAGAGACATTACTGAGAGAGAGAATTGAGCCGGAGAAATTATCAGAGAAATTAATAGTGCTCAGAACTTGATTATTGTATTGAATCTGTGTAACCTTAAACTTATTGAAGATAATCTACGGATTAGAAATTGTAGCACCCCTCGAGGTTTATATTTATAAAAAGATATATTCCCCGAAACTTGGTTTGGTTTGGTGTGTTTGATTTCGTTATAGAACTGAATGAATTATCCACGAACGAAATTAAATTATTTGTGAGTATCGTATTCAACCCCCCCCTTCTACGATACTTTGGACCTAACAATTGGTATCAAAGCTACTTGATTGACGTACAAATCAGATCCGGTGAATGAGACCAAAATCAAACGTAGCGTGAAAATTCGAAGCAAAATTTTTAACTTTCAAAATTTTTCATTTAATTGGAATTTCTTGAATTTTAAACAATTTGAAATTTTCAGAAACCATTAGTGCTCCAAAGACAACTGCTGGTATTAAAGTTCCCCCGTTTACTAGAGATGATTTCGGTTTGTGGAAGATGAAGATGTTGTTATTTATCAAGGCATCTAAGGAGATCATTGATACTCAAGCCATAGGGAATAAAACTGCTATAGAATTCCGCCCTAATTGCTAAGGAGATCATTGATACTCAAGCCATAGGGAATAAAACTGCTATAGGATTTGACTATGACAAGAAAGCTGGTAAGAAGATAGTGGAATTCCCTGTGACACCTTCAGTTGTCAAAAGGAATACTCCACATGTTCTTAAGAATGTTGATTGTCCAATTTTTGTTAAGCCTTTTCCACCACTCTTTCATGAGGATGACCTTTTCATTAGACAAGAATTGCTTGAGGAGGATTTGTTGAAGGAAAAAGAGGTAAAGACTAAGTTACCTAGGAAATCAGTAAAAACTGAATTACCTAAACCTGATTTACCTAAAACTGAAGTAGGTAACTTAGTTAGTAATGCTAAAAAGAACAGGAATGGGAAGAAGAAGATTGTTAATCAGGAAATGGTTCCATATTCTCCCATTGCATCTAGGAAGTTGTGCACTATTTGTAATTCTGCTGGACACCTTACACATGCATGTAAAAAGGTTAAAGTAGAAACTGCTAATACTTCTGAAATGCATAACATGTCTGACATGCCTGATCTTCATGAACCATGTGGAAAGAAAGAGTGTTTGCTATGTAAGTACAACATCATGCATGCTTATTTTAAGTTGATGAATGATAGTAGCAAAAGCACTGTTAATGTTAAATCCACAGATACTATGAATATCAAACAGGGTAAGACAAAATTGAATGTTACTCCTGTTAAAATATCTAAACCTTCAGGACCCAAACAATTTTGGGTACCAAAGTCCGCTTAATCAATCTGTGATTGCAGGGTAAGGTTAAAAGCTCAAAGGTTGTGTGGATTCTAGATAGTGGCTGTTCTAGACACATGACAGGTGAAGAGTCCCTGCTTACAGAGGTGGTTAAGAAGACCGGCCCGATTGTAACCTTTGGAGATGACAACAAAGGATTCACTACGGGATATGGTAACTTGAAAGCTGGAAATGTCATCATTGAAAACATCTCTCTTGTTGAAGGATTAAAGCACAATCTTCTAAGTATCAGTCAGTTCTGTGATAAAGGCTACAATGTAGATTTCAGAAAGGACAAGTGCTTGATCACCAACAGGAAGGATGAGAAGCTTACTCTACTGGGAGTGAGAAAAGGAAATTTGTTTATAGCTGACTTAAGTTCTACCAGTGAAGGAGAAGTTACATGTTTCTACAGTAAGGCTTCTTCAGAACAAAGTTGGCTATGGCACAAGAAGCTCTCACACTTGAACTTCAAAACTATGAACTCTTTGGTAAAGAGAGAGTTAGTGAGAGGGTTGCCCCTGATGGAATTCAATCAGGAGGGACTATGTGAAGCATGTGAAAAAGGGAAGTCGAAGAAAGCATCACATGGAAGCAAATGAATGACAATCATTACTAAACCATTACAACTGATTCATATGGATTTATTTGGTCCAGTCAATGTTATGTCACTTTCAAGAAAAAGATATGCATTGGTGATGGTGGATGACTACTCCAAGTACACGTGGGTGTTGTTCATACAATCAAAGGATGAAGCAACACAACTAATCATTGATCACATCAAGAAGATAGAAGTGGAATCTAAGCTACCTGTGCGGACAATCAGATCAGACAATGGAACTGAATTCAAGAATGCAGTTCTTAATGATTTCTGCTCAGAGAAAGGAATATCAAGACAGTTTTCAGCACCAAGAACTCCTCAACAGAATGGAGTAGTGGAAATGAAGAACAGGACCTTGGTTGAAGCAGCAAGGACCATGTTGATTGAATCAAAACTTCCCACTTACTTTTGGGCTGAAGCAGTGAACATAACTTGCTACACTCAGAATCGAACCCTGATCAACAAAGATCATGAAAAGACTCCGTATGAGTTAATGGCCAACAAGAAACCAACACTGAAGTACTTTCATGTGTTTGGTGCAAAGTGCTTTGTACTTAAAGATGGAGAACATCTTGGCAAGTTTGATGCCAAAGCAGATGAAGGCATTTTTCTGGGCTATTCTCTGGAATCTAAGGCTTTCAGGGTATATGTGATTGAAGATAAGGTGTTGGAAAGCTTTAATGTAACATTTGACGACACCAAAAGACCAGGCCTGCAAACTGGAGAGAACTCTGAATCCTTGATATTTGAAAATCTATCAGGAGATCTCTCTGACAATGAAGTACCTGAAGTTGTTACAGTTATTAATAATAATCATAATGATAATGATTCTGGACAAAGTGGTGACCAAAGTGGAGATCCTCAAAATTCTACAGGATCCACTAGTCAGTCTATAGAATCATCAGATCAAACCGTCAACAACTCAGGGGGAGCAGGAGAAGGATCAACTAGTCACACTCCACAACATCTAGAACAAGGAGAATCATCAAGATCGCATCTGCCAAGACAAAGGGTATGGAATAGAGATCATCCCTTTCACTTGATCATTGGTGATCCGGACACATGAGTGAGAACTAGGAGAACATCACAAAATGAATGTCACTATTCTGGGTTTCTTTCAGAAACAGAACCTAAGAAAGTTGAAGATGCTCTAGATGATCCAGATTGGGTGATTGCTATGCAAGAGGAACTCAATCAGTTTGAAAGGCAGAAAGTTTGGAAGCTGGTACCCAGGCCTAAGGGAAAATCTGTTATTGGAACAAGATGGGTATTCAGAAATAAGTTGGACGAAGATGGCATTGTAACGAGAAACAAAGCCAGACTGGTTGCTAAAGGTTACTCTCAAGAAGAGGGAATTGATTATGATGAAACCTATGCACCAGTAGCAAGACTTGAGGCCATCAGAATGTTTCTGGCATTTGCTGCATATTCCAATTACAAGGTATATCAGATGGATGTGAAGAGTGCTTTTCTGAACGGGGAGTTAGAAGAAGAAGTGTATGTGGAACAACCTCCAGGTTTTGAGGATTCAAAACTGGAAGACTTTGTGTACTTTCTATTCAAAGCTCTCTACGAACTCAAACAAGCTCCAAGGACATGGTATGACACTCTCTCTGAATTCTTACTTGAAAATGATTTTACAAGAGGTGTCGTAGACAAAACTCTCTTTGTCAAAAAGCATAAAAATGATTTGATATTGGTGCAAGTATATGTTGATGACATAATATTTGGTTCTACTAATGATGATCTATGCAAGAGATTTGCTAAGTTAATGCAGAGTCGTTATGAAATGAGCATGATGGGTGAATTGTCATTCTTTCTTGGACTGCAAGTATATCAAAAACAAGATGGTATATTCATTTGTCAGTCCAAGTACATTAAAGATATTCTGAAGAAGTATCAAATGGAAGACTCATCTACAGCAAAGACTCCTATGCCAACTGCCACTAAGCTTGATAAGGATGAAACTGGTAAGAAGGTTGACATCACAGGCTACAGAGGTATGATAGGCTCATTACTTTATCTCACTGCAAGTAGACCAGATATAATGTTTGCAACATGCTTGTGTGCTAGGTTTCAGTCTGATCCTAAAGAATCTCATCTAATTGCTGTTAAGCGAATATTTAGATATCTTAAGGGGACTCCAAATCTTGGAATTTGGTATCCTAAAGATACAGGATTTGATCTTATTGGATACACAGACTCTGATTTTGCAGTTTGTAAGATTGATCGGAAGAGTACTTCAGGAAGCTGTCAGTTTCTTGGAAGAAGATTAGTTTCTTGGTATAGCAAGAAGCAGCATTCAGTTTCCACATCAACAGCCGAGGCTGAATACATTGCTGCTGGAAGTTGCTGTGCTCAGATCTTGTGGATGAGAAACCAACTCCGTGACTATGGGCTTTTGTTGACAAAGATTCCAAAATTTTGCGACAACACAAGTTCCATAGCAATCTCAAACAACCCAGTGCAACACTCGAGGACGAAGCACATCGACATCAGGTATCATTTTATCCGAGAGCATGTCATGAATGGAACTGTGGAGTTACATTTTGTACCCATAGAGGATCAAATTGCAGACATCTTTACTAAACCGCTTGATGAATCCACTTTTTCTAAGCTGGTTGGTGAACTTGGGATGTTAAATCTTTCTAATTAATTTTGATTAGAAGTCAGTAACTGCAGATAGTCCTAGTGAATACATGAGTTTAAGAATTTCCATATCCTTAGGACTCGTGAATTTATTTTCTGGAGCAATTCTCGTAGTTAGGATTTTTGTACTAATTTTATGTCATAATTATGGATGATATATCTTCTGGCATTTAATTGGTTATTAATTCTAAAAATTATTTAGGTGATAATATTTGTTCTAAATATTAAAGCATCTATTTAATTTGAATTAATTTACTCTGTTTTTAACATTGTAGATTAATGCAACATAATTTATTGGATTTTAATTGGTTAATATCATTTAATGATATTTAGTTGATTTTATTCTAAGAAAATTGTGATTTTTTTTGTTAACAATTGATTTTGGTAAATTTTAAAAAATATTTATTCAAAATAAAACTTGACAGGAAATGAAAATTTCTGATTTTTAGAACATGAACAGGTTTTAGAAATTGGAAAGAAGCAAAAA
The DNA here is from genome assembly GCA_030848705.1 of Heracleum sosnowskyi. NCBI lineage: Eukaryota > Viridiplantae > Streptophyta > Magnoliopsida > Apiales > Apiaceae > Heracleum > Heracleum sosnowskyi. The sequence goes on from CM061236.1 coordinate 15,293,580, forward strand.
AATATCGAATTTTAGTAAATTCGATAGTTTTTCTAAGTACTAGTTAAAAACCATGGAACAAAAAATTCGATAGTTTTTAAGTAGGAAAAGAAAAACCATCGAAATAACCCTTTCGATAGTTTTTGACATTGAATGAAAAATATATCGAAATGAATTTATTTGATTTAATATTTAAATTCTCGATAGTTTTTCATAAAAGCATTCGATAGTTTTTGAGTTTACAAAGAAAAAGACTTCGATAGTTTTTCTGATAAACGTTTTAAATTCAAAATTTCAAACACTTCGATAGTTTTTGAAAAACTATCGAGGTGCAGTTGACACTTTTGCCCTCACAGAAAACTATCGATAGTTAGTTTAAAAAACTATCGAACTAGAAAGGACAAAATTGCCCCTGAAGAATCTGTAAGTATTTAAGTAGCACTTAGAGTTTTTTTTTCTTATTCTATAGATCTAAGAAAAACTTACATATACTTACATATATTTTCGAAGAAGAACTTCAAAGAAAAACTTGATAGTTTTTCAGTGTTAACCGAGTTTTAAACACAGTAATTTCAGTTTTGACAGTGATATCATTTTCAACAGTGATTTCTTTGTAACTTCTGAAAACTGTGTACTCAATTGTGGTTGTGGTTACAAAGAATACTATCGAAAGCACTTCTAGAACCTTGATCAAGAAAACTTGTCCTTGACTAGCACTGTTTGATTGATTTTAGTCTCTTTTGAGTTCAGTTTCAATCAAAATTGCTTTTCTTGATTTAGAAATCTAGGGTTCTTAAGTTGTGAGTTTTGTTTTATTGTTCGGAATTGATTAAGTGATAAAAAAGGGGTAATTTTGTTAAAGTTTGATTAATTAGAAATAATTAATTAAATTTAAAAGAAAAATAGTTTTGGTTTATTTAAATTTTCTGGAAATTTAAAATGGCTGGAGAATTTATCGTAACCAAGACTAATCATGTCTCGTTTCAAAACCTGCAAGCCATTACGAACTTACAGTTTCGTGCATGGGCAGAGTTTTTGAACACACGTTCGTTAGTGGCATATTCTTTGAGTGCTCCCGTGGTCCTTTGTATCGATCAATTGACTGCGTTATACACAACCGCCACGGATACAACTGAGAATAACGTAAGGTCCTTCAGTTTTGTTGTGCTAGGGGGCAGAACAATAAGGGTGACGGAACATGATTTTAATAGAATCCTACATTTTCCTACAGAAAACCTTGTTCCGGATCCCACGACTGAGGATATACATGCTTTCTTCACTCTCATAAGAAGTCAACAACCTAACTTCTTTGTGGGAGAGTTCCTTAAGCATTATTTGACAAAGCCATGGAATTTTTTCTTTCATACCCTAATCCATGTTTTTACTGCCAAGCTAACAAATCTGCATGGTATTCCCTTATTCCTTCAAAAGATAGGGTTTGCCATTGCGAACAATAGGCATATTAACATAGGAAGGCTACTGATCGATCAAGTCATTCTGTGCATGGGACCACTGGATGAAAGAACAGGCATAACTGATGATGTGCTTTGTTTCTATCCTAGGTTCCTATAACTAATTTTCAATGATATCTTAACAGATGATGAACGGGAGATATTTGAAGGTGAAGCCAACCAGGAGTGCATGAGAATGAAGAGCAATGCAATAACCGCTCTCATAAGGAAGAACAACTATCTTTCAGGGGTACCCACTGTTCTCACAGATTATCTAAGAACGGTGCTCCTACCATTTCTGCCCCCAGGGGAACAGGTAATTGAAGGTAATATTCCTCCACCTCAACCTGAAATGGCACCTGAACCAATGGATGTCGATCCAGAGCCCTCAGTGGCCATTCCTGACCAGGAGGTTGCAAACCCACAACCTCTAACCACGATCGAAGAGCCTTTGGAAGAGCTAAATGAAACAATAAACACACCTCCTTCCCCTCCTATACCCAGTAAACAAACATCCTTGAGTGTAGAGGGAGATAGTGCCAAAGCAGCACCACATAAGGAGATACACCCTTCAACAACAGCTCTGCCTTCCTCTAAAAGGAGAAGAACAGAAACCGAGGCAACTGTTGATACTTCATTTCTCTCATCCAAAGAACCCTTCACAGATTTTTCTGATTTTGATTGGGCCATGCTAACGAAAGCTATATCTGAACCAATAGCTCAATCAAGTAAGGAAGAATTCACGGAAGCAACTGGTGTTCCGACCATATTACGGTCAGGTTCACTGGTTGAAGGTTCTAAGAACCAAGGGTCTTCACAGACGTCGAGAGAAGGCTCTGACCTAAATGCAAAATCTAAAGGGTCATTGTTTACCTCCCCAGATGGAACATATCTGGATCCTGCGGGTAAAGGGTCTGACGTAGGTGCAGATCGGCAACTCGGTGACAATGAATCAAATACTATTGAGGAGTCAACTGAGGTAAAGTCTTCACAAACTATTGGGGAAGATTCAGGATCTCTGCTGTTAATAGAGCCTGTTTCTAACCCTCTAGAGATTCAAACTCTAGATCCTTCAAAGGATATATCATCTACGGATGATCAACAACTTGGTTTATCCAAGGACGGGAACTTGCGAAGCCCCATTGCACCACCGGTGACCTCCTTAAGGACGGCTACGGTGTTTTCTTCTACAGGTACATTAAGCACAAAGGGAATGAGTGAAACAAAAACACTTACACCTGGCCTGAGTGGGAAAGGAAAAATGAGTGAAACACCGACAGAAACGTTGAGTGTACACCCAGAGCCAAACGTGAGGAGTGACACCCTAACCCTTCCAAATATTGATGATATTCTATTACCGACAGAATGAGAGTTACATGTTCAATCCACTCTCAAGGAGATGACAGTTCACGACAAACAAGGAAATCCGCTATTCAAGGTTCCACTGCGACCTTCCTTTGACCAAGGGATCTCCTCTGGTCAAGCCAATGCTTCTTTAAAGACTATTCAAGAGAAGGTTGACTTGGCTGCAGCTAATTCCAGAAGAACTTATCGGGTCTTAGGCAGTGCATCTGGCACTATAACAGGTACTAAACTGGCAGTGGACTCCTTGAAGAAGGAAGCTATGGAAGAACTGGTCGAACTGAGGAGTGACGTCAAAGAGCTTAAAGATGGATTCATGAATGAAGTTGATGCTCTGCAACAAGGACAAGAAGCTTTGTTGTATATAATATGTATGTGTGTGTATATATATATATACTAGCTTAAAACCCGTGCGAGACACGAATTGTTAATTGTTATTTTATTATTATTATTTTTAATTGTATTTGTTAGAAAAATAAGTAGGTAAGTTAAAATAGCTAAACACTTCTAATTAATTAAAATATTAAAACATATTTTAAAATAAATAAGTAAGGGTTTGCTCGTTATATTTTTGGAAAATGATGGGTTTTAGTATGGAAAAATAAAAAATGTAACATATATTTAGTTTAAAAAGGTAAATGCCCGTGATATTTTTGGAAAATGAGGTTTTAAAATTTAATAATTTAAATTATTTAAATACGTTTTAAAATAAATAAGTCAAGGGCTTTTCCGTGATATTTTTAAAAAAAGAATGGATTTTACTGAGAAAAATAAAAAAAGTAAATTGAAAAAGGCAATTTCCATTGATATATTTAGAAAATGAGGGAGTTTGTTAGAAAAAATCTATAATGTGTTTTAGCTGAAAAGTTAATTGGTTATAAATAGGTATTTCATTATTTATATTTTAATATTTTTAGTAATTGCATTTGTTAAGAAAAAATTATAATATTAGGTTTAAAAATAAATAACTAAAGGTTTGTTCATGATATTTTTGGAAAATGAGGGATTTTAGTAAGAAAAAAATAGAAAAACTAACATGTTTTAGTTAAAAAAGGTAATTACCCGTGATATATTTGAAAAAGTAGGGGAATTTGTTAGATAAAATAAAAAAAATAATGTATTTTAGGTGAAAAAGATAATTGGTTATAAATAGGTAATATTATTATTTAATAATATATTTCTATAAATAAGTAAGGTTAATTAAGTAAAAACACGAATTTAAGAAAGGGTAATTAAGTAAAATCACAACGTACCATACCGTCCGACCAAACTTTTAATGTTTTGTCTATCATATAATAATATTGATATATATAGGAATACCCTTTCGTTTCGAATTTAGCTTTCGGATTTATTTGTTATTTGTGGCTCTAAAGCACAGAATCTATTTGTGCTTTAAAGTTTGTTTATGGTTGTGTTTTATGGGTTTGGCCTCTCCTGTGCATACTGAGCAAGAGGATGAGTTTGTCGCATCCTCAAACTGTTTGATTAATTACCTTGGTGAAAAGGAGAATATAATTTTGTTTTGATTAATTGCCTTGGTGAAAAGGAGAATATAATTTTGTTAGTCGTTAATATAATATATGATCCCTCTATGTATAACTAAAGAGATGCTGTTTAATTAGAACTAAAGAGATGCTATTTAATTAGGCTCGGTTTTTTTTTTGTATTTGATTGCTCTAATGTGTTAAGTCGTGGTTCGGTTATTTTTGTATTTGATTGCTCTAATGTGCTAAGTTCTGGCTCTCACAATCTTATTTAACTTAAGTTACAAACATTAATAAATTAATTGGTTCTCTAAAATCATTCGGCACCTGGGAGTTCCCAGGGTTCGCATCTGTTAAGATCAACCTCAGCAATATCAACACCACAAAAAGTGTCATTGTAGACCTTGGAAGCAAGATAGAAGGTGATGAGCTCTTCATCAGTTGGGTGAGACCTAAACCCTGGAGGCATACCTTGCTCTTCATCATGAGTATTGCGCAAATGGCTTGACCCCATTCATCTCCTCTGGTCTTATCGATGTTTCCCCATATGTCATCTATTGTATTTGATCTCCCCATGTGTCATCTATCGTATTTGATTTCAGACTTCCTGAATCGTTCTCAATTAAACATCATTTCCTTAATCTTGGTTTAAAGGGTATAATTTGTTTGTGGACATGATAACGTAGATGAAATTACCTAAACACAAAACTTTAGTCAAAATGTGGATTAAAACAACCACACAAAAGAACGAACAAAATTACACGTTGCTTTTGAGCTATTAAGGCTGTTTGTAGTTTTCTCTATTAGGAGATGGCCTTCGCATGTTTGAGGTTTCAAATAAAAATATCAGAAAGTCTTGGCACGCAGAAATTCGAGATTGTTATGGTTCATAAGTAGTTGGTTTTGGTTGTAGAGGGAATGAAGTGTTTTGTAAGGTTGTAATGCTAGAGGTCCTGTTTTTAAAGTTTGATCAACCAAATGGGACAAACATGATTTTGAAGCTTCTTGATCTTGCATATAGCTACTGTGCCCCTGGAGAAGCATCATGCCATTTTTCCTTTCTCCCAATTTCTGATATATTCTGCAAATCACCCATTCTTCCTATAAATTCAATCAAAAATACAAATTGGTTACCATTTCTAAAATGTAACTTATAAATTAAATTGAACATTTGGTTCTAGCATTAGATAGACAACGCAATAGGCTTAATGAACGTGCATTACTGTTATATTACCGGTTCTTGATGAGGGCTTAACCAGATCATATATTATCAAAAACAATTACCTTACATGTGTTACGGCAGAATTACGACAGAAGAAGTGACCATCAAGGCGATATTCGTGCATCACCCATTTGGTCTTTTCACCTCTAGGAGCTCTAGCTTTGTAGAAAACAAGTGTCTTCTTTATGCCAAGAAGTGTAGCAACATTGACAGTATTACCAGTACTACTACTGCGGTTGTAAACTAATTTGTCCTTTCAAGTTGCTTTCCAATAACTAGCCCATGTGGCTCGGTTTGTTCTTAACCCAATTCGGTATTTCCCGTCTCTCAAGCTAAAGAAGTACCATTCTTTCTCCCCCATTTTTGCCACATTTATTTCATCATCCACATCATTATTTTGCAAGTATCACTTATTACTAATGGTAATTAAGCAGTAAATAAAAAAAATACATTTAACTTAATTAAATTATTGTACTAAGAATTTGAACTATTTTTTGTTTGTCCCTTAGCTGTTAGTAAAAGTGAATGGCTCGGGGAAGCTTTTGAGATTTTGCTCATTCATACTATGTAACTATTTCAGTATTTCTGCACGGCCAAACTAATTAACTGCAAATGGAGTACTACACATTTAATTTCTGTATGCGGTTTCTGTTCAATTGACTGATTTATATTGGGATTTGTATGCGATTTCTGTTCAATTGACTGATTTATATTTAATTTTTGTATACGATTTCTGTTCAATTGACTGATTTGTATTGGGATTTGTATGCGATTTCTGTTCAATTGACTGATTTGTATCATGTGTAGTATTGATTATCTTTCCAAGTTCCCCATATAAGACTGTAGAAGTGAAAAAATTAGAATCGTGCCTTTTTAACATATAAAGACTAATTTGAAGTTGCGTTATTGTTGTCCATAGTGATAAGTATTCAATTAATTTGATACCAGTTTTACAAGTGATGATGATTAACTTATGATCTACCGTGTGATGTTACAAAGCTTAATTCTTTCTTCTACAAGTACAACAATATAAGTTTGGCGCCTCTAAAATGATTTTGGGGTTTTGGATAGGTTTCATTTTCAATTTAAAGCTATTTTTGCTTAATGTTTGGTGATATTTCAGTACTACGCTACTATATTAAATTATAATGCTGTGTTATGGGGTTGTTCAGTATGATAGTGTGTTAGACAAATTTGCTGCAAGTGTTGTCAAAGGAAAGCACCTTAATAAACATTTGAATTGCACTTGTAGCAGGGTAGAGCATACACATAATTATTCAACTATTCTTCAATCATGTTTTGGTTTGGGTGATCTTATTTAACTTTTTGTTACTCTGTTCTACGTGATCAGAGACGAATGGGGATACGTCTTTATTTTTGCGGGTCAATCTTAACCTTTAGGGTACATTTTTACAAGCTCTCTTCTTCTATTGCTATTAGATATAGTTTTTTATTTTTGTTTATGACCATAGAGGCTTTAGATACATGGTGTCATTTTCGTAACTACTTAAGGAAAGCTGATTTCTCATTCTGATCTTATTATAAGTCCCCTGATTTCAGTAAGCACTCTATCTTTATTTAACTAGAGGTTTCCTTTTGAAAGTTATTTATTTCACTTTTAATGGATTATCATTGCACGTGCCAGCATGGGCATCTATTCATTTTAGTTGATCTTATCGGAACAATTGAGTTCGATGAAGTTATTGTAGTCATAAAATCAAAAATCCGGCCTTCGCAATAAAAAGCCAAATACACGTATTTTAGCTGGAATTGTTTTGATTCTCGATTTTTTTATGATTTAATCTTCTTTAAAAAAATTCATTTATGAAATCATTCATGTTTGTAAATCATTTCCAGAATATACATTTTAAGATTTCTCAAAAGAAAATTTAGCAAACATGAGTAAATAATTTAGTTCACAAACATGAGTTGTTAAAGAGTGATTAGGATCTATAGTTGATACTTGGTTGTGTAAATAATTTTTCCTATTAATGTTATGATTCTCTTATGCATGTCGTGCCCATGACTCGACAGAACTATTGTCGGAAAACCTATCCAACAATAAGCCCCATGTTTTCCAAAACACAAACATTATCTTTCCAAAATACAAATTATCTAGAAAAAAATAGTGGGAACTTTGCCGACACACTATTTTTCTGATCATAAACCAAAGACTAATGGGATTGTTATTGGTTCAAATAGTGGGTGTATATAGTACCTAAGCAAAAATTATTTCCAAAATGGAAAAATATAGAATGCGATGTGCTTTATGATCCATGCCTGTTTTCTTCTCCTCATCTTCAGTCACTTACAATTCATGAATGCATAAGCCTACAAGATCTTCCAGATTTGTTGAAGTTAAAGAAATTTAAAACTTTGAGTTTTACCAAGTACAACAATCTGAACTCATTAATTCTAGAACGACCATCATTTTAGGTTTGTTTCTCTCTGTCACTCAACTAATAACAAAAAATACATGAAAATTATTGTATTCTTTGTGATTGTTTAATATTAGGTGTCCGTATAATGCAATCACCTCTTCCAAATTTTCTCTCAAAACCATTGTTGAATCAGGCTCGCCTAATAAGGTTCTGATCTCAATCCCTTTTTATTTTTCTAAAATCAATTAAATTATGTTTATTAGTTGACTTTTAAATTTAAATCTCCTTGTGCTCACCCTATTCTTAAAGTCTGTATAATAAATTATAGTGCTCTGAAATAATTTTGTCCAGTGTGATTGTGTGCAATCTGAACTTGGTGAAAGTCCGTGGACCTACTGTTTGACTGCAATTCACTTCTGTTTTCCTCAATCTTTGTAATGGTGCTTCTAGGCATACACCTAATAAACAGGCCGCTCATTATTCCTCTTTTAATTTTCTGTGTAAATATGTTTTGTTCTCATATGTTAGTTATTCGTTATTTTCCATCGCTTTGTCTTTTGCATATACAAATTCGGATCAGAACATCCATGATTAGCATATAAAGTTTACATAATTTTATTAGTAAAGTGAAGTTGCACGTGCTTTATTTCATATGTATTTGATTTTCCAGGAATGAGCACTTAATCTATGAAATTGAAAGAGTTGGAGAATTCTTAACAAGCCTGACGACCAGTGGTTATTTATTTAAGGTAATGTTTACAGTCGTGCAAGGCTCTATGGTACAACCTATATGGATGGCAAATGCATTCCTCACTTTTCAATCGAGTACTATTTGGTGTTATTATCTGTTATCTTTGTTTAGTTAGTTTGATGGTTTATATATGTGTGTATTTTGTATTAAATTGAACATTTTTAGCGTTCATGTGTTATCAACTGCATTGTGGGATTTTTGTGGATTCAAGTGGCTTATCTAGGTCATGATTCGGGGTATTATCGAGCAATGATGATTCACGAACAGATCAAATGGCTAGGATTTTAGTTAGGTATTGTGTTACTGATATTAGCATTGGTTAGTGGAAGTGGACTCATAGTTCTCATCACATAGCTAACAATAACTTGGACTATAACCCTGACCTCCAACATTTGCCAATGATTGCAGTTCTAAACGCTTTTTTCCGATAACATCCAAATTTTTTTAGAGGAAACTGACATTTGATCGGGAGCTTTCAACATTTGACCTATTATCCGTTGATATGTGTTTCAATGATCAATATGTATTTGCAGACTTTGTTATTTTTATGCTCGAACTGAAAGATGGCCAATAGAGTACTACAAAAAGATACTTCCAAAAAGAGTAATCTTTAATTTAACAATAGTTATCAAGGCTTTAAATCTAGTGCCTCTAATAAGTATCAGTTGACGTGTGTTTGCGTATGCTTTCACTATATATATAGATGTGTGTGTGTGTAGTAATTAAAGTACTCATGGGTTTGCCTTGATTACAGGTTACAGTAGCTCCACTGCTAAACCTCTGAAGAAAGGTTACTGGAAATGAGGTACAACTCTTAGTCTCTCTCTCTCTCTCTCTCTCTCTCTCTCTCTCTCTATATATATATATATATATATATATATATATAGGGGTTTACTCCAATACAAACCACTCTTAGACTACAAACTACAAACTAAAATAATTTTAGTGATTTCTGTAAGAATAAATAGTGATTTCAGCATAGATCTAGCTATTTTATTTTTATATACGTATAAATTTAGTGATTTTACGGTACAAAATCTGTAATTTACGTATAGATTTGGAGAAAAAATCACTACATTTACGTAGAAATCACTATTTATTCTTACAGGAATCACCAACATTTTAGTGATTCTCGCAAGCATAAATAGTGATTTATCGTCAGAATATATCAAATATGGTATGCAAATTGATCGTTGGGAGATGGAGAAAAATACGGTGAAGTCGGATTTCAAAAAAAGCTCTCCGATTGACGGGAAAAGTCAAATTAAAAACGGAGTGGAATATGTGTGATTGTGTGTGAGAGGGTGTATTTTAGTTGTGTTTTGTGCATATAGGGGGGCCATTAGATTAGATTAATCTAAGGGTTTAAATTGGTTCTTAGTTTGTATTTTAAAAAAGGTTTGTATTTGATCACTAGCCTATATATATATATATATATTGATTGAATTAACTTTTCCCAATCTCTCTCTCTAAATTAGCTTATCCATCTATCTCTTTGTATTGGTACTTTCACAAAATGATAAAATAGTCTCCAATTCTCATTGTATTAAATAGTGAAGGCATCAGCCTTAATTCGATTACAAATATATGTTCACATATTTGCTAATTGAATTTTATTTGGATATTTATGTCGTGGCCATTTGTTTTGTTTTTCTACATATCTGGATATAGTATTCGTTTGGACCTATAATAGTATGACTATGGGACAACTATAAATCAACCATGAATGGAAAAATGAAAATAAAATAAAATAAACTCAAAGCATAGATCACTTACAACTCAAATATTTTTTACATCAAATCGACGTGCATCAAATTGAAAACCTTCTGGTGCAGGTCCAACCATGATTATTAGAAGTAATTTGGAACTGTTGCCGGTATTTGCTTTTGCAGTCTGCAATTCTTCGGTCATTGCAGTATTTGCCTCTACAATTCTTCATTTGTTGCTCTTAATGTAGAAAATGATATGAATATAACATAATGTCACATTAATATTGTAAGTTTCTTTTTATGTTTTTTTAGTTTGCTATTTGGTGTGCTTCATTCGTGTACTTTGAATTTATATTGCATACTGTCAAAGAGGTAGAATCTATTGAATCTAGAAAGGTGAGACTTATTTAGAATCTAGAATCAAGTTCCTTGGACTGGTTTATTGCAAGTCTTTTGTGTTATATCTGTTTGCTTGGAATGAGTTTAGGTGAAAATGGAATAAAACTAAAATATATTGTTTGAGATTTAATTATATTCAACTGCACCAATTTAAGCATATGGTCATTGTTTCAATTTTAATACGAATGTTCGATGCTTGATGCTCATTCCTGTCACTCATTCTCTTTCCGTAAGATTAATTAAGAATCGTCTCTATATAGAATTGCAAGACTTTGATCAAAGCAAGATTTGTAATCCCCGAAGTGACACTTTAGAGTGCATAATATAGAACATCCAGAACAAGCCTTGTTTCATGTTTTTGGACAATTGAAACAATCTTAGTAGTTCTAGGGGATTTTTAACCCACTTAAGTGGTCTATGGGTGTATCTTGGTGCAATACAAATGCGTTAAGACATTACTATTTTTATTTATGTTAGTTAATATATCATGTTGTTTATATGTGCCGAAAGTAATTCACATGTTTCATGGTCCCTGGTAGCATAATCTTGCAAGCCAAGAAAAATTCTATACTAAAGCTGATCAGAGTTACTGGAAAACAATAGCAAACAATAGCTGGACTAATCCCTAAAGGAATTCCTAAAACTAAAAAGAAGCTCAAGGACAAAGCAAAGAAGCCTTTAATTATCGTGATCAATGGGCCAAAACCAGGAAAGCCAGCTGAACTCTCAGGATTCTCCTAATTTTCTTTTTCTTGAAGCTTAACTACAATCCAATCCTACATGAAGCTACCTCGATCAGAAGCCGAAATGGATGCTCAAAGTGGCTCTTCTATCGCTGCTCCCACCAATTCGGTGGTCCTTGTTGGTCGTGGGCGTTGAGGCCGGTTCTTTAGACGAATCATAGTAGGGTGAAAAAATAATTAGGAAATCGATTAATTTGTAAAGCAATCACGCTTGCCATCTTCTCTCCATTTGTAATATATCAAATTTTGCACTTATTAGATATCTTTTGGTTAAGTGAGAAAGTTCACCACTAGTTTCTTAATGGACAATAGATTACGGTTTATGAGTATCTCAAAACTTATTAATGACTGTTTTGAAAATAAATGACAAACATCTTCCCAGGTAATTTTATGTTATTAGTAGTGGTTTATATAAAATTATTTCAAATGTAAACTAACAATTAATCTTATTTTCGATTAATGTTACTTTTATATTTGAACTTTACTTTATTTTTGTGTTCTAACCTTAAAATAAACAATATAATTAAATATTTATTACAAGTTTTTTTTTTTAAATTAATAAAATTGAAGACAAAAATTAATAATCATCAAGTTCAATTAAAATAAAAACTACCTAAATCTTATGAAAAAATAATATTCAGGGATAAATATATTAATAATAAAAATTATATAAAATGTAAAATAGACTACCGATGCAGGCTGGTATAAATTTAAAATTTATTTAGGCATAATAAACGGAAAGGAGCAACTTTGGAAGGTTATTTCGGTCCAACTCAATGAAATGATAGTATTATAAAACAACATAAAACACACACATAAACACCATACATACACACACAGTAATAATTTTTTTTTTTGTATCTCAAATTCATGGCTTCCTCATCACAAGCGAGCCTTCTTTTGCAAAAACAACTCAAGGGTACCCTTTTATTTTTCACTAAACCCCACCAATTAATTCTTTGATTTAATCATTTCTATGGGTTTTCTTGATTTTTTTTTGAATTTCAGATCTTTGTAAACATCCAGTGGATGGTTTTTCAGCAGGCTTGGTGGATGAAAGTAATCTTTTTGAATGGAGTGTTACAATTATTGGGCCACCAGATACTTTATAGTGAGTGCTTTGTTATGTTTTTGTGTATATTGAAGTTGATATTTGATTGTTGTTTTTAAAGTTCTTGTTTTTGTTGGTAATTGAATTGAGGTTTTACTGTTGTGTGGTTTTTTTAGTAATTGCTTTTACTTGTGTTAGTACATTGGATTTGGTTCTTTTGTTGTTTTTGATCATTTGCAATTCCAAGTAGGAATTGTTATTATGCCGCAGTTCTTATAATTAGTTTGTTGTTGATAGTTACTCGACTTGATTCAGACCAATGTTTTAATAAGAAATTAAGCTGCAGTTAGTTGCCCCTTCAACTTCTGGTGCTTAATTCTGTTAAACGGAGGCCAAATATAATGTCATCAGCCTCAATGACCAAAAATTTCAATGTCAAGAGACTTTATAGCTTCAGCAGAGGTTTCATTTGTTTAATCTAGGAATTTTTTATTTTTTTTTTTGAAATTGCTTTTAACAGTATCATGTATGTTGGTTTTAACTTTGAAATATATCTATCCTTGTCTGAAGATGGCATTTTCAAAGCAAAATTGTCTTGTTATATTGATAATTTTTGTTCAAATTGATTAGTGTTACTTATTTGAGTACTTGTGATAAATAATATTTTTCAACTTTATGTGCAGTGATGGAGGTTTCTTTAACGCTATTATGACGTTCCCGGAGAATTACCCAAACAGCCCTCCGACTGTGAGGTTTACCTCAGAAGTATGGCACCCTAATGGTTCGTATCTTCTTTGTGCAGTTTTTTCATTTATATGTAAGCTTTTATTTGTATTAAAACGTTTATTAAATTCTGTTCCATAAATTGCAGTTTACTCTGATGGGAAGGTTTGCATCTCAATACTTCATCCTCCTGGTGATGATCCCAATGGATATGAGCTTGCTAGCGAGCGCTGGACACCAGTCCATACAGTATGTTATAGTGACTTTGATGTTTATTTATTGATCAGCTACATGTGCATTGGGCTAAATTTAGTCAGTATGTGTGTTTTGGCATTCTACTTTTACCTTTATTAATGTTAATCGGTCCTCTTCAAATATTTTAGCTCAATCCTGTTTTGATTGCCATTGTTGCATAAATGTGTTGAGTACGTGATGCATGAAGAGACAAGTGTGAAATTTGCACTTTGGATATTGAATGTCATGAATTTCACGTGGCAAAGCTATACAAAAATGCTAAATGTTCTTCTCTAGGTACTAACTTAACTCATTGAAATGGCAATCAATAATAGAGAGACCAAGAAAAAACAAATATCAAATACATTTATATTTATATATTTTTTCTGTATCCTTTTGGATAGTAATCTATGGAAATGGAAAATGTTTGATATTAGAGACCAAGAAAACAAAATATAAGTGAGTATATGTAGAATAGTGGAATTACAAATATTATTTCTAAGAAATTAAAATATTATTTTCAAGGCCTAGTTTAGTCTGTGGTTACAAAAGGTTGAGGGTTCGAGCCTTAGTGGAGGCAAATGTGTGCATAGGTATCATTGTTATCACGAAGACGACTAGTCGACACGAAGGTACTCGGGCGTCGAAAGTCTCGAAGCCCGACTTGTTGTCGACTAGTTGACGCGAAGGTTCACCCAAGAGTCTCGAAACCCGATTTGGGGCCGTGAAAACCATGATTGTGGTGTACCGTTACTTGATCAAACCAATAACCGGATCCAACCAAATGACATTAGACTAGAAAGAGATGGAGATTAAAATGATATAAAGATTTAAGATGGATGCCTTTGCTTTATATTCATCATATTTGTTTTAATTTGCTTGGATATGTTTGATATTTGTAATATGGATGTTATTATGTAGTAACTATGCTTATTTTGAACGTATTATTCTAGTACTTTTGATATAAATAATGGAACGGATGTGTTTAGTTATGTTATATATAAAATCTAGTAAGTATATGCATAATGAATATATTGTCGACTTTTAACGACTAGTCGGGCGACTTGTCGACTAGTCTTCCCGAAGGTACTCGGGCATTGAGGGTCGACTTGGCGCCGTGATAACCTTGATAGGTATTTAAAATCTTGTTATTGACCTGTTAGGAAACATAATAAACACAATAAATATTTAATCAGTTACATATTAGTGTGTGCATCAGTTACGGATTTGAATAGGAGGATTTGGTGGGAATTAATATATTTCAGCTTTAATTTAGGGATTATGGGTTGATGTTAGGGTTACAAATAGGAAAGTCATTTGTATGTTTGAGAGATCAAAAAATAAGATTGAGTGAAGTGTTTGTGGAGAGTGGGTGGTCTCTCGAATACCACCTAAATATTGTGGAGAGCAGGTGGTCTCTCGAATACCACCAATATTGTGTTTTCGTGTGTGTGTTTTTATCAATAAAAGCGTTTCTTTCTATATAAATTATAGTAGATCAGACCGGGTTGAAAATCGAGTCGACGAGTTGGAGAAAAGATTGGAAGCAATGCAAGCAGAATTTCAGAAGTGGGATGTGGAAAAACTTCAAAATGACATTCCTTTCCTCAAAGAAAGTGTGGTTGCCATACTTACAAAAATAGACGGCTATAGTCCTGAGACTACTGCACGGTCTATGCCTACTATTGAAAATTCGCAGCAACATCCAAATCAATCAGGATCTATGCTGGAATCATTACCACGACGACTAGAATTGTCGGTGTTTGAGGGAGAGAATCCCGAAGGTTGGCTGTTTCGCGCAGAACAATATTTTGAGCTTAATAACATGTCATGTGCAGAGAAGCTCCGATCTGCAATGGTGTGTTTAGAAGGTGATGCTTTATCATGGTACTATTATGAGGAAGGTCGCCGTCCTTTTCGCAGCTGGGAGGAATTCAAATTACAATTGTTGGAGCGGTTCCAACTTACACAAGCAGGAATAGACAAAATTTCATCACTTGGAGAAACTATTCTTATTGTGGTTAAAAAATTGGACGCCTTTGCCAAACGGTTACATGAAATGACTCAACAGCAGCCACCAATATTGGAGGTTTTAGAGCAGACTCCGGCAGATTCTGCCATTGGCAATAGCAAAGAACAAGAGACTTGTTTGTTTGATGCCTCGTCACCTCCAAGCGCATCCATGGACTCATTATTACGAAGACTTGACACACTCATGTCCGAAGGCGTAAAAGTAGAAAGTTGGTCGTTAGAGGCGGAAAGTTATTTTGAACTTAGTAACCTCTCATCACCAACAAAGAGGGTCAAAGAGGGTCTGGTCAGTTGTAGTATGCTTGAAAAACGATATTTTGTTCTTCTACAATTGCGGGGAATGTCAACGGCCTTCTTGCAAATGGGAGGATTGTAGAAAAATATTGGTGGAGTGGCGGGGGTTTTGGAAAAAGAAAAGGAAAAAAAAAATACTGATGGAACAATTTTCTTATTTGAACCTTGAGGACAAGGTTCAAGTTTGGGCGGGGAGTAATGTTAGGAAACATAATAAACACAATAAATATTTAATCAGTTACATATTAGTGTGTGCATCAGTTACGGATTTGAATAGGAGGATTTGGTGGGAAAAAATATATTTCAGCTTTAATTTAGGGATTATGGGTTGATGTTAGGGTTATAAATAGGAAAGTCATTTGTATGTTTGAGAGATCAAGAAATAAGATTGATTGAAGTGTTTGTGGAGAGTGGGTGGTCTCTCGAATACCACCTAAATATTGTGGAGAGCAGGTGGTCTCTCGAATACCACCAATATTGTGTTTTCGTGTGTGTTTTTATCAATAAAAGCGTTTCTTTCTATATAAATTATAGTAGATCAGACCGGGTCCTAACATGACCCTACCCGAAAAAAATCGAGGATATTAATTAGAGGTTTTATAGAATCTGACTTTGTTAGACATTGGCAAAGATTTAAGATTTAGGTTTGTGACAACCCAAGTCAA
The DNA here is from genome assembly GCA_030848705.1 of Heracleum sosnowskyi. Classification (NCBI taxonomy): domain Eukaryota; kingdom Viridiplantae; phylum Streptophyta; class Magnoliopsida; order Apiales; family Apiaceae; genus Heracleum; species Heracleum sosnowskyi. The sequence goes on from CM061236.1 coordinate 15,310,059, forward strand.
ATCCCAAACCTTTTTTGAAAATCGGGTCTAATCCTGAATCCAAATCCAATATATCCCCAAAAATTTTGCAAGGCATATTTAAACAGTAAAGACAGTCATTTTCTTGGATGGGCATAAGTGAATAATAAAGAGGATTTACTAGGTTTTCAGATTGGTATCACAAGGTTTTGACCCCTGAAGGGTAGCAAACTATCTCATAGATAACATTATTTGTTACCGTTTAGTTGTAGGTCGTTGGCAGTTTTTAGGTTAAAAATTCCTAATAAATGGACTGCAAGGTGAAATCTTGCTTATAATACCAATCTGAAACCATGTGAGATCCTTTTTATTGTTGACCTTATGAACATTTGAGAATTGACTATCTTCATTATGTAAATTTCCATACAAATATTATGAGCTCATGTTGGATTCGGATTCAGGATTAGACCCGATTTTTAACAAGGCTCAACATATGACCCGGGTGGTCAATGTTTGGGGTTGTATCTTATGTGTTGCCTTAAATGTTGAGTTTACACGTGCCCAGACTCGATTTTTACATATGAAACTAAGCTCTAGGATCCCTTTTATAAAAAAGAATCTAGTTTACTCTCTTTGGTTATACCATGATAGAACCTTAAAAATCCTCCTAAGTCATCGTTTGATTTTGATTGTGTGTCTCCACCTTACACTTTCCATGCTCCTTACCTTGATATCTCCTTAAAGCTTATCAAGCAGCTCCTCGCCATGATATCTACCCAAACCTTATGTAGCGGTACTTTGTAACGATCATGACATGAACTGACTCGAGTGATAGTTGACAACCGGAACATACGGGAGGGAGGGAGATCTGGTCATCAAAACCAATGTTGTATAGTGGATATGGAACAAAACAGTGACAAGGGAAGTTCTAAGCTTCATCTTTGCCATCTACGATGATTTGACCGGGATTTGGAGTTCCTGATTGAGTTAAGTGAGATGATGATTTTGTTTTCCTAGGGATTAACTTGCACAGGATAATATATCTTGACTTTGATAAGAAGACCAGCAATATAATGTGTTCCGATAGTTTCCTTAATATTATTATAACTTTTTCTAAAAAAAATTCACATCTGTGGATAATATATTAGATCCCATGGACCAAACAAAATCAGAAAATTGGGAAAATATTTTATGCGAAACAAATGAGGTCTACTTAGGTGAGAAGGACTCTTTGCAACCATACATTTTGAAGGAAGTGATTTAGTGTGGAATATGTTTGTCTACTGATTTGCTGGCAGCAATGGCAGAAGTGTTTCCGAAGAAGATAGCATACACCGTGTAGCCGTAAGTTTGCCTTGCGGGTTTTATGGATAAAAATGCTGATGTGTGAGGGTCAGATTCTTAATTGTAAAGAGTGAAGTGAGTATGATTTTGTGGCTTTCTAAGGCATGCATATATCAAAGGGTATGGGTGTGTGACGTATGCAAGCACCGTGTCCTGTATGTAACTTATAGTATTATCTAATGCCTTCTACAGTTCTACTAGTAGTAGGCCATGAACTAGATCAGTTATAACTTTTACATGTGAAAATGGGTAGCGGTAATGGATCTTTCACTCTACTCTATGAGTTTGCACCCAGGCACCTTTAATAGGAAATCTTTTATAATATATTAATTCTCCCAATGGTTGATATCTCCCCCAAAGCTTTTCCTTTTTAAGGTGCTAATTTATGCTATCATGATTGATCAGTCTTTTTGGGATGCTAATATATGGTTGAAGTGAGTGATTGGTCATCTTCCCCAAGCTTGCTGTGTTTGTACTTTTTGGAACCAAATTTAGTTCCGTCCTGGGTCCAATAACTGTATCAGTATGTTTTGTTAAAAAACACTATTTTAGTGCATTTCTGTGATTTTCACAGTATTATAATCTCAGTTGGCCTGGTCCAATCCCTAAAGCAATTCTGGTAATAGCAGCTGTTGGCATCGCCGGCTGTGGAACCATGGTCGACAATCTTTTTAGATTAAAATTTATTAATTATGTTGTGGGATATTGAATCTGTTATTGATTTTTGGTTAGTCTTATATATATTCTATTTCTTCGCTTTATATTAGCATGTTTACCTTATAATTTAACTATGATATTCTTTGCAGGTAGAGAGTATAGTTTTAAGTATTATTTCAATGCTTTCAAGTCCGAACGACGAATCTCCAGCAAATGTGGAAGCTGCGGTAATGTCTTGTTACATTTGCTATCTTTTTCAACTAAAATTTTGATAGGATTATTTCCTTCTTCTTTTCTTATTGATTTTGTAAGCAACTTTTTAGACTAACAAACACTTCTTATGGCAGAAGTCAATAAATACAAGCTATAATTTAGAAATACAAGTCAATTTTGTTTTTGGTTGATGTTTTCACGGAGTTTTTTTTCTACTGAAAGTACTTTCTTATCAAAATGTAAGAGTATGTGCGCCGAGGGTGTAATTTATATTAAGATTTTAAGAGGTGGCTAAGTGTGAGTCCCATATTTGTCTTACACAGAAAGAATGGAGAGAAAGACGAGACGATTTCAAGAAGAAAGTCAGTCGATGTGTGAGACGGTCTCAAGAGATGATGTGAACCAGCAATCATAATGTTCAATATTCTTCTGTCTTCATAGTCCTGCAATACCTTTGCCTGTGTGTTCTTCATATTTATTCATTTTTTCCTGTCTTTTTATTTGCTTCATTTGTAGTCATCTCATCATATCAACAAAAGAAAAAGATGAATATATATTAGACTATTGCCATCTAATTTGGTTATGATGATTTCTTTGTTCTGCTTTCTCTCACCTTTTTTTAATCCTTATTCTTTTTTATTTCATATAATTTCCTTTTAGCTATACTGTTGGCATGAATGTTTAAAATATGATACGTCTTGTGTAAGGTCATTTGCTTTTTAATCTGTATGTTTGTTTTATAGATTTTTCAACAAGTAAAAAGGTTTCAAGTCAGATCGAAAGTTTTATTGGTTGGGACCAGTGTTCTAAAAAGCGTTTTATGGGGGCGCTTATGCGGACGACTATGTGGAATCGGGATGTAAATGCTACGATTAGTGCATAATCGGTTTTTAAAACGATTAATGAAGTTTAGACGGTCTAATAAGTGGATTAAACTGTTATTAAGCGGATTTAAGCGGTTAAAATGATGTTGACTTGTTATTTTTTTTAATTTTAAAATAATAATGTTTATTATAATATGACTATAATTATCATAAAATTTTAAAATATTTTTTTTGATTAAATATGTTTTATCTTTAAATTCTTATTACTTAATTATTACATAATTTTAATTTTACATGTAATAAAATTATATTTAAAATTTTAAAAATTTATATTATTAATCTAATTAGTGACCCGCTTAAAATTCCGCTTAAGTGTAAAAATTGAACACTAGTTGGGACATGATGAATTGAACTGGTGGAAAAAATTATTGAACGTTTTGTAAAACATAATTTATATAGAAAAAAGAGTTGAAATTAACGTTTTTCGATTCCAATTCTGAAAATACAAGACTATTTCTTAAAGCTCGAATGTTTTAATAATTTAATTAATAGAAAACAAAAACAAATTCTGAAATCAATTCTGAAAGCAGTATTAAAAAACTAGTAAGATTTCGTACCTAATACAAATTCTTAAAACGTATCACGATTTATGAAGCATTATTGATATTCCTACTCAAATTCTAAATTGATATTTTGTCTATCTTTTTAGGGTTTTAGTTTATATCTTTTTCTATATAAGATCACAACTCCTACTACAATTCTCCATATTGCAACAGTTTTACGAAATTTGTGAGAAGAAACAATAACATGGCTTCAGCACCATCACAAGCTAACCTTCTTCTCCAAAAACAGCTCAAAGATCTCTGCAAACACCCGGTAGACGGGTTCTCTGCGGGCTTAGTAGATGAGACAAACATCTTGGAATGGAGTGTTTCGATTATTGGACCAGTGGGGACGTTATATGAAGACGGTTTCTTCAATGCTATTATGAAGTTCCCAGAAGATTACCCTTGCAACCCTCCGACTGTAACGTTTACTACAGATATATGGCATCCGAATATTTATCCGGATGGGAAGGTTTGTATCTCAATACTTCACGCTCCGGGGAATGATCCTAATGGCTATGAGACTGCTGCTGAGCGCTGGAACCCTGTCCATACAGTGGAGAGTATACTTTTGAGTATTATATCAATGTTATCGAGTCCTAATGATGAATCTCCGGCTAATGTGGATGCTGCTATAGAATGGAGAGATCGAAGGGCTGTTTTCAAGAAGAGAGTTTCCCGTTGCGTGAGGCGCTCACAAGAGATGATGTAAACCTGGTGCTGTGCTTCTCTCTAAATTACCCTATTGTGACAACTTGGATATCTTTATTACTGTTTGCTTTCGGATTTGATTAGATATGTGATACACAAATACAGTATTGCCTCTTAATTTGTTTTAAATTTATCGTTTTCAGACTTAAATCCTCATATCCTATATATGAATGAATTCTGCTGTTTGATTTTAATGATTACTCTTATTAGAGAAAACTACATATATGATTAGACCGTGATTACTGGAGAAATTTTATTGCTGGTTTATGGCTTGAACTTGTTGAACCGATGAATGGAACCTGTCTTACATGACCTATTCCTTCCTACAAAACCAAGTAGGACTTGAATCCTCATATCCTATATATGAATTCTGCTGTTTGGTTATAATGATTACTCTTATTAGAGAAAACTGCATATGGATAAATTTTATTGCTGGTTTATGTCTCGAAATTGTATGAACAGCGGTGAATGGAACCAGTCTTACATGACCTATTCCTTCCCACAAAAACAAGTAGGACCCAGGCTGATACCCCTGCGATCCCCCCTCCCTCCCAAAAAAAAAAGAGGACACAGATTAAAGTGAAACACAGAGGATGATCGAAAAATCACCTATATGAGCCGCAAAGACAATTTTTAAAGTGATAGTAATGGGGAAATCATCATTCATTCATCCCCGTAGAGCCAATTTCAGGATCTAAACAATGAGCTCTTCACAGCCTAGCTGTACCTCTTTTCTGAAATCTATCTATTCTCTCTCAGTAGCGGTGTATCTTCTGTGAACACTGAGTTTGTGTCATTGTTATGATATCACATAGGGCTTGTTGGTTCGATAAAAAGATTAGATGTCATATCCTATAAAGCTTTGCTCTAAGTTCAAGCCTAGTTTCAATCTAATACTTATGGAAAGATAGCTGCTATATTCATAGATAACATAGTTCAGACTTCAGAACACTTGCAGCTCTTACTTCATTAAAGAAAAAAATAATTTATATCAGCAAAACAATATACAGTAAGCTATTTCATATAAAGAACTAATCCGTGACTTGTTTCTCCACTTAAACTCCCTAAAGCTCGTTGTTTTGCTAGAACTCATGATAATCTGAAAATCAATTTAGCAAGGTATCCAAGCCTTAATAAGAGGTGCTTACCACCAAAGCCTAATTTTACATCTTCGCTCGTGCAAACTCTAGGCATACTCACCGCAAACAATTTGTGTCAGAGTAGTTTTTAGGGAGGGTAAGATTCATGCATATCTTATCTTGGCGAAAAGCAAAAGATAAACTAACAGATGAATATAGCTATATTGATAACATCAACCAGAAAAGTCAACATGCTAATTAGTTATGAAATACTATAAGCAAAATTTAATTGGCTAGATTTGTAAATTTAGGTTTGCAATGGAACAAAAGAAATAAATAAATAAAAAAAAATCCCCCAACACATATGCAAGACGCCCAGTACTCATCAATCGTGTTTGAATCAGCAGCACTTATCCTATGTTCAGAAGATGACATATACGTCTTTATGAAAACTACCTCCTTAAATTTAGCATTAGAAGAATGCAATGAAAACGCTAGAAAGATAGGTGTCAAACATCACAGTAAGTTGTTAACAACTGTCCAAGACAAACTCTATGATAAACATGTTCTACTTTACGATATTGATTCTTATGAAATCTCGATGCATCACATCAACAACCAACTCCTTAGTTGCCCTCATACTTTGGTTCAGCCATCACAAAATGGTAGGCAATTACCAAAACAAAAACAAGTATGCCAAGAAAATTGGCAAAAAATCCCAAGTCCTGATCATTAAACATCTGCAATGTAAAATTTACAAGTCCAGTGTTAATATATTAGAAACAAGGTTTACTATTATATGGAACAGATATTTTATTTGTTATTGTGTCTAAAATAAAACTCTAAAAAATATGCATATATATTGCAACCACACACATCATTCAAACTTGATCATCCCATAGAAAAAGAGTTACACATTTATAGGCTTTAAACACATTAACATATTAGTGCACTTATGATCCCCGGACAAAATTTATATATTGGTGTAAATATTCCTCAGCATTCAAATTTGGAAGCAGCAGTTGAAATCATTCTCGTATCATACTCAAGTTGGCATTTAGAAAGTCTAACCAAGTATTTCATTCCTTCCTCAATTCCATTACGGACAACCTCAACTAGAGCTCGAACTCCCCCTACCTTTTATCGTTTCCTTTTGTTTCCCTCATTTTATTCCATTCCATTCATCCCAACTACGCGAACTGTCTTCAAGTTAAGATACTTAAGATACCTTCACTCAACTGGATGCAAATTCTATTGACAAATACTGAGAGACTCTAGCAATAACAACTAACCACCAACTTTTCTTTCAGAAAACTTTAATATTACAATCTTAACAAACTACCAAATATTACCCCTGTGAAAATCCAATCCACCGCATTTACATTCTTAATCGAGGTCTATAGCTAGGATCCTAAATCCTAAGTGAATTACAATTCAAAAGAACCATATAGCCTAGAAGACACTCAAATGCATAACGTTGGATCATTGATGGGCATCGAGAATGACTTGAAATCCCTACAATCACATGCGTTTAAAAAGGAATGAGGTTCCTCGTTAACGAGAATAAGGTTTATAATCCAACACATTAATTATCTCAACACATGAAAATATCATTCTGTTCTAATTCCCGTTAACTGAGTTGAAATCCCATAAATCGAACGCTCGTCAAAAATCGTAAAGATTATTATCAAATCAAAAAATCATAAAATCAAAAAGTCTCAACAATAAAAAACAAGAATGAAAGAAATGTGAAACAGGGTAGTATAGATACAGGATTTCATGGATGGTGTATTCATGTGTGTGATACAGTGAAAAATGCATGATAATTTATAGGATGAAAGATGCACCTTTTTTGAGATTTCGACACTCGAAGCTTCTTGTCTGGGGAGAGTGAAATTGCAAAATCTATGCCAGAGATCGCCAAATTCAAGAGTTTAATGAGAAGAGCGACCCACATGCTGCAATGTTTGAAGTTCTTAAGTTAAGTTTAGACAATGACAGTTTTAACTACGCTGCTAGAATGCCTGGACTTGAAAAGTGTCTCGACTTGTTAGATGTGTCGGATCCTATTCCAAGATGCCTGCGTACCCTGTTTATATATAGGGATCAAGCCAACGCAGTTCTGTAATAGGATAATGTTTTTAATCCATGTGATTGTTAAGGGATATCTTGAGATAAGTTGATTTTATCTTTTTAGAGTTATATTAGCGTTGTGATTCTTTCCTGATTTGAAAGAATCGTTTGGAGATATTTTTTAGTAATTGATTGATTTAGATTGATTGTTTTCTCGTTTCAGAGAGAGAATATTACTAAGTGGTTAAGAAATTAATCATTATTAGATTAATATTGGGAAATTAGGAGATAATTGAGGCAACCGAAAATATGGCGTAACAACTACTGTTAGGTCCTGATAAGTTTGTAGAAGGGGGTTGAATACAAACTATACCGTTTAATCGAATTTGTCCGTTTTAGAATAAAACAATTTAAGAACAAATTTTGGCGGAATTAAATGAAACAGAATTCAAGTTAAATATAACTTATATTAAACTTGAAAGGTGTTACAAATGAGGTACCGATTACAAGATTGAATCTCAAAATAATTAAAACAAATCTAGAATAAATTCGACATGAATTTATCTATTTTTGTAATAAAAAGATATAACAATAAATGATAGTCAAAGCAGTACAAGTGAATGAATTCTATTGCACTACACCATAGATTGCCTATCGCAACATCGTCCATCTAGATGTTGCTAGATTATGTTACCCTAGCTATGCTGTTTTGCTCTACTATAACATTGTGTTTTTGGTGTTAGCTTAGCCACAAAAGTGATGTTACCTTAGCAAAAAAGTGTTAAACATCATAACATACATGTTATATGTTGCCTTAGACTTTTAAAAAATAAACATATTAATATTTTAAGATCAAATAAGAATTTCATAAGAATTTTAGGACAATATACGAATTTATAAATAAGATATATGATGATATATGAATTTTATAAAGAATAAAATTCTAAAAAATTTAAAATAATAAATCTTAAAATGTAAATTTACAAATTAATTAAAAGTGATATATTTTTTGAAAAAAAACTTATAATACATTTTCTAAAAGTAAAATTTTATTAAATAAATGAACTATTATTTAAAATATTAATTTTTTTGAAACAATTATTTAAAATATTAATTAAATATATATTTATTAAGATAATTTGTAACATAAATTTTGAAAATTGAACCAAAAATAAATAAAACAAAGACAGAAAATTTGGAATGGTTTTCGATGAAATGTTAAGAGCGGCAATTTTTTCACTAACATTCCGCCCAAATTTTCACCAACTCCCTCCTCTCCTTTTCTCTCTCAGTACACCTCTGTCTCTCTCTCGTATCTCTCTCTGTCTCGCTCTCACTTTCACTCTCTCGCTTTCGCATCTTCAAATTCGTACGTAATTAGGGCTTTTTAGCGGTTCAATTTCTTAGATTTCAAATTATAGCACAATTGATTTGAGGGGTAGAGGTTTGGTTCTTCAAATTAGGGCTTGAGTTCCTCATTTTCAATTCAATTATTACTCTCTTCAGGTCTTGATTTTGGCTTTAATTTGTAAGTATTACTCTCTTTTTGGTTTGATTGTAGAGATTTTGACTAAACAAATACATGTAGAGATTTTGATATTCATGTTTGTATATATGTATACTGTTCTTTGTGTGCCTATGTGCACTCTTCTGTGTGTATGTATACCATTTTATATTATATGTGTTATGGAATTTTGTGTTCGGTGTATTTGTGTTGTGTGGCTTCGGTTCAGTGTATTTTGTGTTCAGTGTATGATTACTGATGCTGAGGCTAAGGGTCTTGTCATTCCCGGAGAGCTTAGTATCATTATTATGGATTTTTAGATGTACTTTAGTTTTACACAAGTAAGCAATGAATGAAAATGTTTATAGCTAGTATCCAGGATATATTTTCTTTATATTTAATTGGATTGTGAGTTTCTATTTAGGTAGTGATTTAAGTTTTTACTTTATGTTCTGTATAATTTATGCAAGTAAGGAAGGAAATAGATCTATCAACTAGAGCTGCTCAGTTTTTACTTTATGTTCTGTATTACTACAGTTCAGTTATGCAGCAGTTATGTTCTGCTCAGTTATCTAAATGGTTTAAATGAATTACTCTGAATACGAAAAAGTAATGGGCAAAGGACGCTTACAAATTATTGATAAGGGTTCCTATTTGAAGAATGGTGTTCGAAATGAGTACATCTTCAACAATGAATATGAAATTGATAACATGTGGACTGGTAGAGTTTAAACTTCCTTTTATTAATTAACGTGTTTCATTAAAATCATCTATTTTCTCCTATAGCTATTTCCACTTTACTCAGAGTATTTTAACGGTTCATTTCAATTATTTTTTAAAATATCAAACAAGTGAGACCTTCTGCAGTTATGATGCCTGATGTGAGAAACAACTAGATAAATTTTGACCAGCAGAAATATGAATGATATTCAAAATAGTGACCTTGAATGTTGGAAACTTCTTTAATCTCAAACTTGTATAATGGTACGGTAGGTGCAAGTTCATGGATAGTGGTTTTTTTTCCAAACCTGTAATCTATATGGTCAGAGTGGTTTCTTTATCTTCTTAAGAATGAATACTGAAAATATTTTTGCAGGGAAAAGATTTTAGAAGTGCTAAAAAACTGGCCTGAGAAGAAAATTCAAGTGATTGTCATCACTGACGGGGAACGAATATTAGGACTGGGGGACCTTGGTTGCCAGGTACTCTAATACAGCTGGCTGAATATCTCAATATTATGCTTCTTCCATTCTAACTAATCGTGTTGATAAATTGTATTATTTGACATAAACTTGGTGTGCTTGACATTATTATTCTATGATTAGGGAATGGGGATACCTGTAGGAAAACTATCTTTGTATACAACCCTTGGTGGAATTCGTCCTTCTACAGTAAGTACTTTTGAGGCCAATGCTGCCATTCTTCCTCTTCTACGTGATAATTAATTGGGGAAAAACTTTGTGGTAGAACCTTTGAAAGTTGTTGTACCAAATGAACCTTTCTATTCCGTGAACATGCATTTAGTGGTTATAGTTTGTCAGCTATAAGTTATTTCCTTGCTTTTCTTCAATCCTTGCTATCTAAACCTTAATACAGAGATTATTAAAAAAACACTAACAACATGTGTTTATCATCTACAGTGTCTGTGTGTAACCATTGATGTGGGGACTAATAACGAGGATTTCTAAACGATGAATTTTACATTGGGCTGCGGCGAAGAAGGGCAACTGGGCAGGTTAAAATTGTTAAACATGCTTGGTTAATTTACATTTTAATTCGGTTTGTTCAGTTTGAAGACTTCGCGAACCACAATGCCTTTGATCTTCTTGCAAAGTATGGAGCTACACATCTTGTATTTAATGATGATATACAGGTATACCAGAGAGTTCTACCAAGTGGCTTGGAATTTCATTCAGCCATTTCTCCAACAAAATCTAATGCTCTGATCTTCCTTCAGCCCAGTAGGCCATTTCTGTTTTCATCTTCTTCAAATTATCATTTAAACCAACTTGATAAGCTTTGTGTTTTATGGATTCCTTCTACTTTGTTTTGATTCTTATGATCAAGTCATTGTTCTTCAACAGAGTTTGTAAAATTTTGCAAGCATTAACTTTGTCAAGTATGATCCTATACAAGTGTATGCTTTAGTATCTTTTAGTTTTGGTAGTTGCAAAAAAAAGTTTATAACTTCCTTAAATTGTGGTTGAGACTTGAGATGGTAACATATATCATGATGGCGTTATCAGAACTAATTGTTTTGTTATTTATTGTGGTATGTTTCAGAACTAGAGGCTGGATTCCATGCCTAAGGAAATGACTCCAGCAGTTGGAAAAGATCAACAGAAAAGAAGACCAACAATACTCCCTACCTTAGCTATACAAAATTCTAATATTTTTTGATTTACTTCTACCACTATCAAGTATGGATTCGAATTAGTTGGTTTTAATTAAGTTTGTGAATTAAGTTGTTGTTGATTATGTAGTAGTGAATTGGTTTAGAATGTTTGGTGCGTATTTAGGAGTTGGTTTAGTATGTTTGGATTATGGATGTAATATTTGGAATGGTGTACTGGAAATAAGGAATGTATAATAAGTGTTATATCTAATTCATTCTTTTTTGGTAAAATGTTGCCCTGGTTCAAATATTGTAATAAAATATTGCCAACCAAAGTGGACCCCATAGTGGTCCCCAAGCAGGTTCCCAGTGTGGGCCCCACAACGGTTCCAGTGTGGGCCCCACAACGATTCCAGTATGGACACCATATAGTGGGCCCTATGTGGGGCCCACTATTTTTTAAAATAATTTGATACTCTAAGGTAACAAAACTTTATGTTAGTTTAGCTCTAGTTTATGTTGCTATAGAGTTCTAGGGCAACAGAGAAGTTAATTTTGCCCTATGGTTGAAAGATGTTACCTTAGATACCCTAGGGCAACACCGTAAAAACTATCATAAAATTTCTGCTACCTTAGCCAAATATTGGGGCTATAACAACATATTGACCCCCTGATATAACATAAATTTTATGTTACAGTAGGCAATCTATGGTGTAGTGTTGGTTTAGATTTAACACAATGATTCTAGAATTTAATTCACACAAGAAATGATTCGGCAGAGTTCTTCTGAGTTCTTCACAGAAAGTTTCTGATGATATAATGTTGATGATACTTTATTTTGTCTTGATATTTTGTTTATAAAGGTAAACACCTTTTGGTAATCCACTTGACATCTGCACGTTCCTTTTCTTTTTGCTTTCTGGAATGACTAAGAAAATACTCTGGAATGACTACCAAAAAGCACTGGAATGACTATCAATAATGCCTGGCATGACTATGAGAATTTAGCAAGAATTAAATTAGAATAATAGAAATGCACTGGGATGACTACCGGGATGACCATCCCTTGATAGTCATTCCAGTTCATTTTTATTAAAAATGACTTGGAATGACTACCGGGATGACTATCCTGGATAGTCATTCAAGTTCATTTAAATTAAGTAATTCTAATTAAATTCTAATTCTACTTTAAATTAATTCTACTAATTAATTTATTTCATAAATTAATTCTGATGAATTAATTTATTCAATTAATTAATTAATTAATTAATTTGTTAAATTAATTCTGATGAATTAATTAAATAACTAAATTAATAACTAATTTAAAAGAGAACTTAAATTCTGAAAACATAGTAAACCAATCCTTGAACCACTTGAACTTGATGAAGAAAATTCACTGGATGTAGTTGTCACTTGATGCACTGTCTGGTTCATAAGTGACTAACTGAAACGTCTGTTCTTCATCTTAACATTGAGTTGTGGTCCATTGTCTGCTTTTGACTGTTGTTCAATCTTTGTAACCTGTACATTTTCTGTCACAAATCTGAAACCTCTGTCACTTTAATAAATCCACTTCTTTGAAGACTTCACTGAGGCTTGAACAAATAATTGAACTTCTATCAATGTAGTATTTCTTCAAGTCTGTAGGATGACTTTAATCTGTATTCTTCTGACATATATGATCATTTCAGATTCCTGTGACTGTGACAAATAAATTATTACTTACTTATTACAAACTTGTTTAAGTTGAGTTGAATCCTCGATGTAAACAAATAGGCCTAAACATATGCCTTTCAATCTCCCCCTATTTGTTTGTTAGAAAATAACAAGCAAATACCTAGAGGATAACTCAACTAACTAAACAAGTAAAAATAAGACTTTAAAAGTTAAGTAAATAATAACACAAAGTTCTGGATTTCATTAAACATTTTCCAGATTCAAACAGTAAAGATAAATACAAGATAAATGTTCCTCTAGACTGAACATGTGTATACATTGATCCTATCTTGATTTACCTAAGCTCTATACATATAACATTTACAAAACAGAGCTAGTGATCACAATTCTTGATCACTCATTTCACCTTCCTCCATTGCATCCAGCAAATCGTTATCTAGGACACGATCACTTTCAGTAGTAAGATTTATTGGTCTGACTGGAAAAGTTGTGACTTTCTTCAATCTATTCTTCAACTGATGATACCTTTTGATGTTGGCAATACAATAGTCTTGAATGATGTCAGCAACTTCAGTCTTCTCTTCTGAAGCAAATCCAGTAGTCCTAAGCATGTTCTCCAGCTTGATCAGATGCATTGCAGGATAGATCTTTAAAGAAACAAGATCCAATCCACAGGTTTGTAGTGCTCTTCCCTTGTAAAATTTAACTTCAAATGGAACACTTACAACCTGAGGACTGGCACTTATAGCAAAATCCTTGAGCTCTTCATGCAGCAGCACATTCAAATAAGAATCACCTTTAACTGCTCATGAGAATCCACAGCTCTGACAATGATCTACTTGCAAAGCAATCCAGGGAAACATTGATAGTTCCTATGCTTTGACAAGAAACATATATGATCATTTCACTTCTCACCCTGTCAAATCTAACATTAATCCTTAAGATTTCTTCTTGTAAAGCCTTCATGTATACTGAATTATCTGGATTGACCTTCATGAATTTCTGAAGAAGGATAATGAACTCTCTATCATTGTTTGACCCTTTCTGAGGAAAAGTAAACATCTCTTTAACTTTAGCCCATTTTTCAACCTTCTTCAATCTAATGTCTAGCCTCCGGTCTTTGACTTGCAAGCTATGAAGACGTTGTTTTTCTTCATGCTCAGCTTTTTGAAGTTGAAGCTTTTCAGATATAATCTAAGAGACCTTTTCATTCTCATCCTTCTTCATCCTTATTTCCTCCTGTTGTTTCTTTAGTTCCTCCTCAAAAGCAGGATCAGGATTGAATAGATAATCTTGATCATCCCATTCTTCAAAGTCAGCTTCCTTCTCAATCTCCTCCTCTCCAAAGATGTCTTCATCACCAGATAGTTGAAAGTCTTCATCATTAAGTACATCTTGGAAGTAGAAATCATCTTGAATTAGCTTTCATTTCCCCTTATCCTTCTGAGTACCAGAACTAGAAACTCCTACATCTTCTCCTTCCTTCTCTTTCTCCTTATTCTCCCCCTTAGTTGAGGAATCCTCTACAGATTTGACATTGTCAGCCTAGGATCCTCCTTCTTACTCCTCCATTCTTCTCCACTTCCTCCTTCATTCTTGCCATTATCATCCTTATCATCATCATCATCACCCTCAAAGAATTTCTTCTGTTCAAAATAGCCTAAAACGTTCAAGTGAACATTTCAGGGGATCAAAATAGCCCTGGTAATTAGTAAGAACAATCTCAAATTGCTGGGCCATTTTAAAACAAATTAATAGAGTTAATTTTAGATTAATTTCAATTTCAGGAATAAATTCCAAAAATAAAAACTAGATCAGAAATTAATTAAATCAAAATATGTTGATCCAAATAAAAATAACGCGCACACAAAAATTGACAGCACCTCTTTATCTTAGAGAATAAAGAAGCCAAACAAGAGAAGAGTAAGTTTTTTAAAACCAAGAACTTGAAAGGAATGGTTTTTTTTTTTTGCTAAGTACTGTGGTTATTTATAGGCAAAGTCAGTAAAGCTGGAATGACTACCGGGATGACTACCGGGTAGTCACACCGATAGTCATTCCAGTATTAAACTGAGAATGACTAAGAATATAAACAGTTTTCAGCATAAAAATAATCAATAAAACAAACTAATTAGAATACTATTGGAATGACTACCGGGATGACTATGGGATAGTCATACCGATAGTCATTCTAGTACAAAACTTTTATACAGAAATAAAAACTGAAAAACTATTCTAATTTAAACTAAAATCTAATAATCCTAGAATGACTACTGGAATGACTATTTTTGATAGTCATTCCGATAGTCATGCTAGTACAAACTAGCACAGACTAACAAATCTAATTAATATAAACGAAAAAAAAACTGTTAGCAAACTAAAACAAGTAAAATAAACAGAATAAAATAAATAAACAAACAAACTTGTTACAGAAAAAAATGCAACTAACAAATAAAATAAAATACAACCTAATATTCACAGTTTAAAAAGTAAATGCAGAACAACAACTAAGCAACAATATTTTTACAGAAAATGCAATATAAAACAGAAAATTATGCACAATCATAAGAAAATTACAGAATATTATAGAAATGCAATAAAAATATATAAACCTGCAGAAAAAATTCAAACAACAATATTTACAATCTGAAAATAACTTAAATGATTCTAAATAAATAAATTTTTAATAAAAATACATTTCTCCACTTAAAGAATATGAGAAAAATATTTTTAAAGAAAATAAATTATTCAGAATATTTAAATTAACAAGCTTTACACAATAAACATGGATTGACAATATTTAACATCTAATATCAACAAGAGAAAATGATTTAGATAAGAACAAACCTACCAGAGACATTGTCAATCACTAAGACTGTTCAACATACCCAATTTTCCAAATAACCTGGTAAATGTGGATTCATCAAGAGATTTAGTGAATATATCTGCAGTCTGTTCTTCTGTGGGTACAAAATGTAACTCCACAGTTCCATTCATGACACGCTCTCTGATAAAATGATACCTGATATCAATGTGCTTCGTTCTCGAGTGTTGTACAGGGTTGTTGGAGATTGCTATGGCACTTGTATTATCACATAAAATAGGGATTTTGTCTAATACAAAGCCATAGTCCTTCAATTGATTCCTTATCCATAGGATCTGAGCACAATAGCTTCCAGCAGCAATATATTCAGCTTCTATTGTTGAATTAGAAACTGTTTGTTGTTTCTTGCTATACCAGGAAATCAATCTACCTCCTAGGAATTGACAACTCTCAGAGGTACTCTTTCTATCCACAACACTACCTGCATAATCAGAATCTGTATATCCAACAAGGTTAAAACCAGAATCTTTAGGGTACCAGATACCTAAATTAGGTGTACCCTTAAGATATCTCAAGATTCTTTTAACAGCAACAAGATGTAAATCTCTAGGGTCCGCTTGGAACCTTTCACACAAGCATGTAGCATACATAATATCTAGTCTACTTGCAGTAAGATAGAGTAAGGAGCCAATCATACATCTGTAGCTTGTAACATCTACCTTGATAGAATTGTCAGAAGCTCCAAGTTTGATAGCTGTTGAAGATGAAGTCCTTGCTGATGCTGAATCCTCCATGTGATACTTCTTGAGGAGTTCTTTGAGATACTTGGATTGACAAATAAATATACCATTTGACCTTTGATTTACTTGCAATCCAAGAAAGAACTTCAGCTCACCCATCACACTCATTTCAAACTTACTCTGCATTAGCTTAGCAAATCTCTTACATAGATCATCATTAGTAGACCCAAATATGATGTCATCCACATAGACTTGGACTAATATCATATCACTTTTGTGTTTCTTTGAAAAAAGAGTTTTGTCTATGATACCTCTAACAAAACCATTTTCTAAAAGAAAACCAGAGAGAGTGTCATACCATTTTCTTGGGGCTTGTTTGAGACCATAGATAGCCTTGAAGAGAAATTATACAAAGTCCAGCAGCTCCTGATTTTCAAAGCCAGGGGCTGTTCCACATACACTTCTTCATCAAGCTCACCATTCAGGAATGCACTCTTAACATCCATTTGATAGACTTTAAAATTGGAATAAGCTGCAAATGCTAAGAACATCCTGATGGCCTCAAGTCTAGCCACTGGTGCATAGGTTTCATCATAATCAATGCCTTCAGCTTGTGAATACCCTTGAGCAACCAGTCTTGCTGTAACAGCCCCAAATCCGGGGTCAGGGATTTAGAGTAGTCACGATCCATTTACTCCTTGCCTTACCTGTATTACTCACACCGTGCATAATTCACCTGCTCATGACCCCACAATATATGTCTCACACACACACACACAGGTTAGAGTCTCAGAAACGACACGATACAACAACTGCAGAATAAATAATTTTTATTACAATACCCAAATGTCTTCGAATATGTCACTGATACAATTTCTAAGTAATGTTACATTACCAACTTAGCCTTCTGATGCTCACAATCCTCTCATACCATTCATATCTATACATAAGTTGAACACCAAAAGCTGTAACCTGATTCGATTGGTTCGTACTACTCTCGGGATCACTGCTAGAAACTGTTTATGAAAACGCCTTGCGGGGTATGTGTCGTCCCATTGGCATCCTGCTTCGCTGCTATATAATATATATATAAAACAATAGCAAGAGTGAGCGATAGCTCAACAAGGTAATGAAAGTATGGCATAATTCTGCCTTTAACTCAACCCAGAATAAAGCGGGTATAAGACAATAGTTTGTCAAAATATCTCGATACTGAAATTATTTCCTTATCAGAATGTATTCCCAAAAACAGTACCATTATTGTATTTCAAATATCATTTCATAATATTTCTGCAAACGTTTGATATATTATGAACAAATTTCTAGTATAAAAGATGAGGTTTCAAAGTAAACCAAATATAACCTTTCCGAAAAATATCTGCTATATAAGCAGAATATCAACATATAACTTAAAAGATGAAGTTATAAGGTGATTCAGTATAAACAACTCCCTTACCATAACTCATGTTATGTAAGGTATCCACAGAGTCAAATGATATAAAAGATGAAGTTACGAGGAAAATTAATATAATATCTCCGTAATCCAAAACCCGTTATGCATATATTATCAGAGTCATAACTCATAACATATGAAGTTGCAAGGAATTATTGTAACTTTATTTTGAACAATTTTCGACCCCTGCCAACATGACCGGTAAACCTGTACCACGGTGTCATCCTTGGTCCCTTTCAATACATGCTGCAGAATCCCTCTGCTAACATGATCGGTAAACCTGTACCAATGGAGTCATCCGTGGTCCCTTTCAGTACATGTTGCAGAATTATCCAAAATGGATGATGAACCAATACTGGAGCCTTCTCCGCGCCCGTCGTACCAACCTTACTATGATCAGTAGCAGGTTGTACAACAAAATATATGTTTTCTACATGTAGATGGAAGTATCACGACAGCCTGACATTGTCTACCGCCTTTCTGGATCTCCCGGCCCATTTGGGGCAATAAAGTGATGGATCGGCGCGACTCGACCTCTTACACATGCTCCTAGTTCAGATGAAATCCATGACTCTGAAACGTAAAGATCGTCTTCCTTTCCGCAAGTGTAATACTTGTTGATACGACTCCACTCAGTAGCTATATCTAGGTTGGAAAGGAAGATTCTCCAATATTTCCCAAGCGATGCTTGTTAATGGATATCGACTTGTTCCAGAAATTTACCCCTCGAGCGTTGAGGTGGTACACAATATTTGACTTGCAGCAACTAAATTGCTTCGAGAAAATATCTGTCCCCTGACAGTTTTGAGTTGAGAGTTTAAAATGAATAGCAGTTACTTAATTCTGGTTTCCCATTTTTTTTATAGTTGAGCGAGCATTTAAATCCTCTTAAAAGACGGACTTAAATGGAAAACATTGGTTTGGTAACCTCTTTTGATTTAAAACAATTAATAAAATTTATTAAATAAGTAAACCCTCAAATGAATATTCGAAAATAATATTCATTAAGTAAATAAACCTTGAATGAATATTTAGAAATAATATCCATTAAATAAATAAGGATTAAATGAATATTCAACATAATATTCATTAACTAATAAACCTCGAATGAATAATTCAAAATAATATAAACCTCGAATGAATATTCAAAATAATATAAACCTCGAATGAATATTCAAAATAATATTCATTAAATAATAATCTCCATTGAATATTTGAAAATAATATTCATCAAATAAATAAAACCCAAATGAATATTCAAAAGTAATATTCATTAAGTAAATAGTCCTTAAATAAATAATCCTTAAATAGATAATCATTAAATGAATATTCAAAAATAATATTCATTAATTAAATAATCCTTAAATGAATATTCAACATAATATTCATTAAATAAATAATTAATCCTCGAATGAATATTCATAAATTATATTTACAATAATATTCTTAAAGTCAATAATCCTCAAATGAATATAAATAATATTCTCTAAGTCAAAAATCCTCAAATGAATATAAATGATATTCTTTAAATACATAATTAACCCTCGAATAACAGTTACCCGATATCTTTATCGGAAAAATAATCATTAAAATATACCGAAAATATATCTACTTCCGGTCTAAAGAATAAAATCATACGCCCTTTACCTAGGGCATTTATAAAAACCTGGCTTATAACTGATATCCCATATCTAGCTTATAAGCCAATTACCAAATCATTTTCAAGTAATAACATTCGAATGAGGTAATATTCAAATAACATTCATCAAATCATTTCCAGGTAATTAATACTTTCTAGAAATATAATTAATGTTTAATAATAGCAGTCCTCAAATTAATTAGTACACTGCCGCTTGAATCCCTCCGGGTTTCCACGGCTATCTCTATATCTCAAAATACTGACTCTCGGTCTAGAGTCGAAAACAAGAAGTATGCTCTTATCTCTAGAACTACAAGGTACACCGGTTTATAACTACTTTATCTCAAAGCTCATATGTAAACCAAAATCAAACCCTATTTTATACAATATATAACATGTATCGCAAAACTGTATAACTCCACACATGGCAAAAGCAGTAATATATAATCAATACTTGCAACAAAGATTTGATATATAAATTGGGAATACACAAGTATTGAACATTGGAAAATATACCTACTCTGAATAATAGAGTAAGGTTTAGTAAACTTGCCTGATGCTCGAGGAGTGATAGGGGTTCGCGACGATGCCGGACAATCTAGACAAAGTCAAAGAAAACGTACGATTAATCCCCCGGATAATCCACTTGTACTCAATGCTTAAACACGTAAGCGAAACACAACCAAGGAATTACTAGCTCGTTATAGGCTCATACTAAATCCATGTTATTCGTCAAATACTTATATCATAAGTTTGGTTCGAAATCCATCGTCAAATCCAAGTTATACTTAACCATTTGGAACCTTGGTTTCTAAGTCTCGTTTTCAGTGGTTTTCACTTGTGCAACCTTGGCTTCCTTATTTTTATAAAATCGGAAAATGATCTTTTTGACTCGAAACCTTCGCACAAGGCTTTCTAACTGTCCTTAGCATTATATCACAAATTTTCACATTTTAATTCGACTCTTAAAGGTCTTTGACTTAGCATCAAAGTGGTTACATTTCTGCGATGGAACCTCTCGAACCACGATTACTAAAACTAGCATAACTCTTAAACCGTTTGGCCAAATTAGCCGAACCACATATCATTACGAAGCTTATAAAATAAACTACAAAATAATGGGCAGTAGGACTCAAGGGTCGAGCTCTAACAGAGGAAAAATAGGGAACCAATCAGTTGGTAAAAATTTGGGCATTACGACGGCTATAACTCGGATATTCCCAAATTTCAAATCATCCAGAATGCATATCGGTCACTCCACACAACACATACATCTTATATAACATAGAACTGAGGCCAAGCAATGCCTTTCCGTTCATATAACTCATTATAACTTAGATCAAAGCCCAATCCTAACAACTAAGGCTATAAACATGCATAAACACCATTAATCATCCATAAACCTCATAATACTTCAAGGGTTTCAAGATTTATACCTTCTCCAAGCTTTCTTGCTGTTATATTCCTTATGTAACCTTAGATCCTTGCTTCATACAACCTTTGGAAGCCACAAACTCAATATCCAAAAACAAAACAAAATACAAGTTACTATTCATCGTTACTTTGTAAAATCCATATAAAATCGAAAAACAAGAGTTTGGTTCTCAACTTTTTACCACACCTTCTAATCTTCAAGGGCTTTCTTTTGAGTCCTACCTCATCACCAGGGGATGCTTTAGGCTCAACGTATTGGTTTTCTAAGGTGAGTGGTCGAAACTGGAAAAGCAGGACAGTTTCTGTTCTCCGACTTGGGGAAGGGATTTGACTAGGCTACACTCCTTTTTTGGCCATGCAATTTTGAACGAATGTTGCCCATGGAGTGGAGAAGCTATGGTTAAAATGTGGTGATTTATGGATGGATAGAAGTGGAGATATGAATTATTCTTCACTTGATGCTCCTGCTGGCAGAATGGGGAAGAGTTCTTCCTTTTTCTCTTTTCTTGTTTTAATTACTTAGATATTTGTATAATTAAGTAGTCAAAATTGGTGAGTCATGGTCCTTGATGCCTTCTTCTTGCGACACTTGTCAAGCATGCACTGGTTCAGCTAAAGTAGCTTTACTGGTTCGCTTTCCTTTCACATGGATGATCCAAATGTTGCATCCCTCGAATTAATCTTGTTACATGTTACTTCCATGTCTATATTTAATCCTGTAAATGTTGTCTTGTTCCTCTTGAAACGATTCGAAACATTCCCTAAAAAGAGCGAATACAACTCTACGCGATTCTCACAGTGAATGGTAACTATTCACTATTCACTCCAAGAATCGAATCCCTAAATCGACTTTAATAAAATAATAAAATTCTAAAATATTAAATTCTCAAATCCTCAAATTTAATATCTCATTTCTTGAATATAATAATATATAATTCGCTGCCCGGTCAAATACTACACCAAAATAAAATTTGGAATTTCTGAATTCCGATCGTCTTTGCATTCACTTATTTACTCCGTAGATCACTAATATGAGTTTGAAAGTTTATTATATCGCCCCGTATATAGGGTGGTCTGAAAATCTTTTTAACCCTCAAAATCACTATTCATCCATCAAATTCACTATTCACTGATGCACTTAATCATAATAAGAAAAGTTTTAATTTTTCCAAAAATTCGGGTTATTACAGTCTCCCCTACTTAAAAGGATTCCGTCCCGGAATCAGCTTAGGAATAACTGGGGGTACCTCTCTCCCATTGCACTTTCTAACTCCCAGGTGGATTCTTCCACTTCTTGATTTTCCACAAACCTCTCACTAGCTTGGCAACCTCGTCTCTTAGCACTTGTTCTTTTCTATCCGCGATTTCCACGGGTTGTCCTTTGTAAGTCAGACCGGGTTGTATATCTACCTGCTCGTACTCTACATATGCCGGGCATCTATAGTATACTGACGTGGCATTGACACATGAACCCCGTTATGACCATTCTACAAGTTTGGGGGGGGGGTAAGGCTGGCTCGTAGGCCACCTTCCTGACGCGTCTTAAAATCTCAGATGGCCCAATGAATCTCGGGCTCAACTTCCCTTTCTTTCCAAATCTCATTAATTCCTTCCACGAGGATATCTTTTAGCATCACGAATCTCTAACCTCATATTCTCTATCTTGTTTGTACAGAAAGTACACCAACCTAAACTTTCTTGTCATTCATCAACTTGCCATTTAGCTTATCAATAGCAGTACTATCTCTATACTCGCGGGCTTAGTCCGCATGCTTTCTCTGTCTGTCTTGGTTGTCACTAGCCGCTTGTTGGTGAAATCTTTTGTCTTTCTAGTCTGTTGGACTAACTTGGGTTTTGTGTAAAATCTCATGCTTTAACTCCCGATCATTCGGAATCCATCTCTGTCTTATTTTAATTAAGGGTATCGGCCACCACATTGGCCTTCTCCGGATGGTGGTGTATCTCACAGTCATAATCCTAGGTCAATTCTAGCCATTTATCCATCCCATGTTATCTATTATCACGGGTAACTCAAAGCCAATTCATTACATTCCATAAAAATTTGTGGGTGCATTAGTCAACCCAAAATAATCTTGCTGAAAACTCGAAGTGCCTATTCCTAGTACGAATCGCAGTCTTGGGTATATCCTCGGATTTAACTTCCAACTGGTGATACCCAGTTCTTAAATAAATTTGGAAATACACAGCGTCTTTCAGCTGGTCAAACAATCATTTACAAGGGTACCCATTCTCCATGTCGAACTCATTCAACTCTCGAGGTTCGATGCATAATCTCGTGCTAACATTTTTCTCTCTTACAACAACACCGGGCTCTCCACGGTGGTACACTGGGTCTTATCATATACTTGCCTAGCAATTCTTGTAACTGAGTCGCTAACTCTTTCATTCCCACTATACTCTGAATACTCGGTATTCATTCTCATGTCATCCAAATCGATATCTGGTAGCTCATTAAAACCTTGTACAATCTCCCAAAACCATTGTAGTTTCCTTTATACTTGGTATCTCTTTTCTTGGCGTCAACCATAAGAGCTAATTAAGCCTCGTATCTCTGGAGTAATAGTTTCTTAGTCTGAACTATATTCAAGAACCTCTGAATCTGTCTCCATCCTTTATTTATTACTCTCTCTCTTTCAATCAGTCTGGGCTCCATTGGGTGTCAACCAACCCATCCTTATTATAATATCACTTCTCCCAAGTCACAATACCATCTCCCTCTGACTCCATCGCCAGCACTTATCTTGCTAACCCAGAGGTAGTGTCCATTTGTAAACAACTCCTCCAAAATCTCAATTCCACTATAGGGCATCTATCTAACACCGTTGTCACTGGAGTACACGACACATCGCTATTCCTTTCACATATATCGATTGACCCGCTTTCCATTATCATAATATCCTTGGGAGAATAAACCAATTCATTGATATGTCACTAACATTCTATTCGTCTTAGGGATTCGCTCCTGTCATAGGCGATTTCGTTGCGAATCTAATTCCTATCAGCGAATTTTGACTTATTTGACCTGGTTGGCCTCCCCTTGAAATTCAATAAAGATAACAAGAATCATGGAGCTTTGAAAAGATAGCTCCTATATTAAGGAAAACGTCACACACTGGTGATCATAAGGTTATGAGTTTTAAGGTAACCTTATTGGAGGTAAGAGAATTTACCGAGAGATCAACATGATCATAAGAACTCAATGTTGTGTGCCTCGATTGAGACATTAATAAAGGTAATTAGCCTTCTTGTATTTCACAACTCACAAGTGATGGCGTCCCATCAAACTTCTATCACATAGACAGATAGTCCTTGTAGCCCCTATAAGTATAGGGTTGTTCGTCTCAGTGGAAGTTGAGAAGTATGAAAGTAATTCGAGATCAATTTAATGATTATCGTCTTTCGACAATATTTCTCAAAGGAACACCTTGGATTAAAATTGAACAGATTCCAAAGGTGCGGTTTTCCAAAGAAAAGAATAACCAAAAAGATACTGGTACTTAA
This sequence comes from Heracleum sosnowskyi, assembly GCA_030848705.1. NCBI lineage: Eukaryota > Viridiplantae > Streptophyta > Magnoliopsida > Apiales > Apiaceae > Heracleum > Heracleum sosnowskyi. The sequence continues at coordinate 15,334,651 of CM061236.1, forward strand.
CAAGCAAGTGGTGAGGTATCATTATAGGGTTATTCATTATTTGAAGAAAAGTGGAAGCTTGAATAACATCATTTGGCATGGCTTTGAAAACCTGAAAGTAGGCATCGTGACAGCCTCTAGTACAATTGAAACTGAATATGGTTTAGCACAAGTGTTATAAAATAACTTCGAAGAGGGAATATACCCTTTATCAGAATTCTTTCCTAGAGAGAGGTCAAGATAGATCATAGATTAGGGAAGTATCCCACATAATTTGCAAATGGGGAGGGTACTACCAGGGTCTATACGGATGCCTTTTATGTCGGCTCCTCTAATGGATAATCGTTCAACTCCAAAGCTTTTCTTTTCCACGCACCCTAAGGTGTTCGATACTTACGTCATTGCCGACTTATAATAGTCGCTAAGAATTCAACCATCAACATTTGCAATCGCAGGGAGTTCTATTCGACTAGGCGCAAACATCTCAAGTAAGCGTTCTGTTCTATAAGAAGACTTCGATACCGTTGTCGTCCATAGCAATGACAATTCCCCATGTCGACTGGGCGGTACTTCGGAAGCTCGTTAGAAACTACAAGCTTAAATCCGGTCTCTATTTCAATCATCCTTATACCCAATATTCCTTCTCCCATATCAATCCCGTGTGCTACATAAGCTTAACACTTTTGGCACAATAGCCTTTTCATTTAAGTCAATCTCGGAATTTCTCGGTCCGTCTTGGTCCTTAAATATATTTCGCCTTTACCGTCCAATCTCAACTTCATCATTTTATCTCTACACTCAGTTGTAGCAATCAGGGTCTGTCCACCAACCCATATAGCGGCCATCTTACCCAATCCACAGGGTTCGCTCTAGTTTCCACTCTCTTTGGTGACATCCTCTGGTAATCAGAAAGACAAGGTTTGCCAAAATTTGCTGAATTTCTTTCCAAATCTGGGAAATTTGATCAATCTATTTACCTACTAGTAATGCTCGGATCTGATTTCCGACCTTTATGTTCTATCCTCATAATTCCTTCCTAGTTTCCTGAGGGTGGTAAATCTCGTTCTCGATTCCGTCTTAGCGTGCTTGTCTTACAATAACATTTGCATGGTACATATACCCAAAATTCTCCTTGAGATAATAAAATCCCTCAATGATGTAATAGACACTATTTCCAGTGGAATTGCTGGTCGTGGGGGATTGAAACCTCATAGTCAAAGCAATTCCTTTCACTATTCTAGGCAACTAAGTACCCTTAATCGTTCGTGAAAATCTGAACATTTTGGTTCTTACGTATGCCGCCTCCTTATGGGCAACTATAACCGACTACGAGTAACAGGTTTCGTTCAAGTCGAATCAATCCACTGATACTAGCTATACTGCATCTACCTCTTCTGCTTTGGAGACCCTACTCCATTTTCTTTGTCATACCTCTTGATGAATCATGAACGATCCTTAAACTCTCATCTCGTCACTTATTTATCCCTTGAAGGTTCGTCCGGTCTTATTATTAGACCTCAAGTAACATACTACATCTTTATCAATCAACACGTCCTCTACAAGATTCTTTCCTTGACCCACTATGGGGTCTTCCTCTCGATCCTCCTTTGGATCTTCCCTTATCGGGTCTCCGTCCATTTCAAGGAACGCATCATCAATTGCCTACTCGAAGGCCTCGGGATCTGATATCTCAGAGTCCCATCTATCTATAACTCATATGAATCGAGGTGGCTAACCATGAAGTCCTAAGTACGGTTTCCCAAAAGAAGTCCCCTCTCGGGCTTCATCTTAAACAGTCAGGGTCATGTCCTCTAACCCGACTAAGAACTTAATTTGAGCTCTAGATGCTCCTATCATTATTAAGGGTATAGTAAGACTCGATCTCCTATCGTTTCTGAGGACTGTAACCTAACGCTCTGATACCATTTCTGTAACAGCCCCAAATCCGGGGTTAGGGATTTAGAGTAGTCACGATCCATTTACTCCTTGCCTTACCTGTATTACTCACACCGTGCATAATTCACCTGCTCATGACCCCACAATATATGTCTCTCTCTCTCACACACACACACACAGGTTAGAGTCTCAGAAACGACACGATACAACAACTGCGGAATAAATAATTTTTATTACAATACCCAAATGTCTTCGAATATGTCACTGATACAATTTCTAAGTAATGTTACATTACCAACTTAGCCTTCTGATGCTAACAATCCTCTCATACCATTCATATCTATACATAAGTTGAATACCAAAAGCTGTAACCTGATTCGATTGGTTCGTACTACTCTCGGGATCACTGCTAGAAACTGTTTATGAAAACGCCTTGCGGGGTATGTGTCGTCCCATTGGCATCCTGCTTCGCTGCTATATAATATATATATAAAACAATAGTAAGAGTGAGCGATAGCTCAGCAAGGTAATGAAAGTATGGCATAATTCTGCCTTTAACTCAACCCAGAATAAAGCGGGTATAAGACAATAGTTTGTGAAAATATCTCGATACTGAAATTATTTCCTTATCAGAATGTATTCCCAAAAACAGTACCATTATTGTATTTCAAATATCATTTCATAATATTTCTGCAAACTTTTGCTATATTATGAACAAATTTCTAGTATAAAAGATGAGGTTTCAAAGTAAACCAAATATAACCTTTCCGAAAAATATCTGCTATATAAGCAGAATATCAACATATAACTTAAAAGATGAAGTTATAAGGTGATTCAATATAAACAACTCCCTTACCATAACTCATGTTATGTAAGGTATCCACAGAGTCAAATGATATAAAAGATGAAGTTACGAGGAAAATTAATATAATATCTCCGTAATCCAAAACCCGTTATGCATATATTATCAGAGTCATAACTCATAACAGATGAAGTTGCAAGGAATTATTGTAACTTTATTTTGAACAATTTTCGACCCCTGCCAACATGACCGGTAAACCTGTACCACGGTGTCATCCTTGGTCCCTTTCAATACATGCTGCAGAATCCCTCTGCTAACATGATCGGTAAACCTGTACCAATGGAGTCATCCGTGGTCCCTTTCAGTACATGTTGCAGAATTATCCAAAATGGATGATGAACCAATACTGGAGCCTTCTCCGCGCCCGTCGTACCAACCTTACTATGATCAGTAGCAGGTTGTACAACAAAATATATGTTTTCTACATGTAGATGGAAGTATCACGACAGCCTGACATTGTCTACCGCCTTTCTGGATCTCCCGGCCCATTTGGGGCAATAAAGTGATGGATCGGCGCGACTCGACCTCTTACACATGCTCCTAGTTCAGATGAAATCCATGACTCTGAAACGTAAAGATCGTCTTCCTTTCCCCAAGTGTAATACTTGTTGATACGACTCCATTCAGTAGCTATATCTAGGTTGGAAAGGAAGATTCTCCAATATTTCCCAAGCGATGCTTGTTAATGGATATCGACTTGTTCCAGAAATTTACCCCTCGAGCGTTGAGGTGGTACACAATATTTGACTTGCAGCAACTAAATTGCTTCAAGAAAATATCTGTCCCCTGACAGTTTTGAGTTGAGAGTTTAAAATGAATAACAGTTACTTAATTCAGGTTTTCCATATTTTTGATAGTTGAGCGAGCATTTAAATCCTCTTAAAAGACGGACTTAAATGGAAAACATTGGTTTGGGAACCTCTTTTGATTTAAAACAATTAATAAAATTTATTAAATAAGTAAACCATCAAATGAATATTCGAAAGTAATATTCATTAAGTAAATAAACCTTGAATGAATATTTAGAAATAATATCCATTAAATAAATAAGGATTAAATGAATATTCAACATAATATTCATTAACTAATAAACCTTGAATGAATAATTCAAAATAATATAAACCTCGAATGAATATTCAAAATAATATAAACCTCGAATGAATATTCAAAATAATATTCATTAAATAATAATCTCCATTGAATATGTGAAAATAATATTCATCAAATAAATAAAACCCAAATGAATATTCAAAAGTAATATTCATTAGGTAAATAGTCCTTAAATAAATAATCCTTAAATAGATAATCATTAAATGAATATTCAAAAATAATATTCATTAATTAAATAATCCTTAAATGAATATTCAACATAATATTCATTAAATAAATAATTAATCCTCGAATGAATATTCATAAATTATATTTACAATAATATTCTTAAAGTCAATAATCCTCAAATGAATATAAATAATATTCTCTAAGTCAAAAATCCTCAAATGAATATAAATGATATTCTTTAAATACATAATTAACCCTCGAATAACAGTTACCCGATATCTTTATCGGAAAAATAATCATTAAAATATACCGAAAATATATCTACTTCCGGTCTAAAGAATAAAATCATAAGCCCTTTACCTAGGGCATTTATAAAAACCTGGCTTATAACTGATATCCCATATCTAGCTTATAAGCCAATTACCAAATCATTTCCAAGTAATAACATTCGAATGAGGTAATATTCAAATAACATTCCTCAAATCATTTCTAGGTAATTAATACTTTCTAGAAATATAATTAATGTTTAATAATAGCAGTCCTCAAATTAATTAGTACACTGCCGCTGGAATCCCTCCGGGTTTCCACGGCTATCTCTATATCTCAAAATACTGACTCCCGGTCTAGAGTCGAAAACAAGAAGTATGCTCTTATCTCTAGAGCTACAAGGTACACCGGTTTATAACTACTTTATCTCAAAGCTCATATGTAAACCAAAATCAAACCCTATTTTATACAATATATAACATGTATCGCAAAACTGTATAACTCCACACATGGCAAAAGCAGTAATATATAATCAATACTTGCAACAAAGATTTGATATATAAATTGGGAATACACAAGTATTGAACATTGGAAAATATACCTACTCTGAATAATAGAGTAAGGTTTAGTAAACTTGCCTGATGCTCGAGGAGTGATAGGGGTTCGCGACGATGCCGGACAATCTAGACAAAGTCAAAGAAAACGTACGATTAATCCCCCGGATAATCCACTTGTACTCAATGCTTAAACACGTAAGCGAAACACAACCAAGGAATTACTAGCTCGTTATAGGCTCATACTAAATCCATGTTATTCGTCAAATACTTATATCATAAGTTTGGTTCGAAATCCATCGTCAAATCCAAGTTATACTTAACCATTTGGAACCTTGGTTTCTAAGTCTCGTTTTCAGTGGTTTTCACTTGTGCAACCTTGGCTTCCTTATTTTTATAAAATCGGAAAATGATCTTTTTGACTCGAAACCTTCGCACAAGGCTTTATAACTGTCCTTAGCATTATATCACAAAGTTTCACATTTTAATTCGACTCTTAAAGGTCTTTGACTTAGCATCAAAGTGGTTACATTTCTGCGATGGAACCTCTCGAACCACGATTACTAAAACTAGCATAACTCTTAAACCGTTCGGCCAAATTAGGCGAACCGCATATCATTACGAAGCTTATAACATAAACTACACAATAATGGGCAGTAGGACTCAAGGGTCGAGCTCTAACAGAGGAAAAACATGGAACCAATCAGTAGGTAAAAATTTGGGCATTACGACGGCTATAACTCGGATATTCCCAAATTTCAAATCATCCAGAATGCATATCGGTCACTCCACACAAAACATACATCTTATATAACATAGAACTGAGGCAAAGCAATGCCTTTCCGTTCATATAACTCATTATAACTTAGATCAAAGCCCAATCCTAACAACTAAGGCTATAAACATGCATAAACACCATTAATCATCCATAAACCTCATAATACTTCAAGGGTTTCAAGATTTATACCTTCTACAAGCTTGCTTGCTGTTATATTCCTTATGTAACCTTAGATCCTTACTTAATACAACCTTTGGAAGCCACAAACTCAATATCCAAAAACAAAACAAAATACAAGTTACTATTCATCGTTACTTTGTAAAATCCATATAAAATCGAAAAACAAGAGTTTGGTTCTCAACTTTTTACCACACCTTCTACTCTTCAAGGGCTTTCGTTTGAGTCCTACCTCATCACCAGGGAATGCTTGAAGCTCGACTTATTGGTTTTCTAAGGTGAGTGGTCGAAACTGGAAAAGCAGGACAGTTTCTGTTCTCCGACTTGGGGAAGGGATTTGACTAGGCTACACTCCTTTTTTGGCCATGCAATTTTGAACGAATGTTGCCCATGGAGTGGAGAAGCTATGGTTAAAATGTGGTGATTTATGGATGGATAGAAGTGGAGATATGAATTATTCTTCACTTGATGCTCCTGCTGGCAGAATGGGGAAGAGTTCTTCCTTTTTCTCTTTTCTTGTTTTAATTACTTAGATATTTGTATAATTAAGTAGTCAAAATTGGTGAGTCATGGTCCTTGATGCCTTCTTCTTGCGACACTTGTCAAGCATGCACTGGTTCAGCTAAAGTAGCTTTACTGGTTCGCTTTCCTTTCACATGGATGATCCAAATGTTGCATCCCTCGAATTAATCTTGTTACATGTTACTTCCATGTCTATATTTAATCCTGTAAATGTTGTCTTGTTCCTCTTGAAACGATTCGAAACATTCCCTAAAAAGAGCGAATACAACTCTACGCGATTCTCGCAGTGAATGGTAACTATTCACTATTCACTCCAACAATCGAATCCCTAAATCGACTTTAATAAAATAATAAAATTCCAAAATATTAAATCCTCAAATTTAATACCTCATTTCTTGAATATAATAATATATAATTCGCTGCCCGGTCAAATACTACACCAAAATAAAATTTGGAATTTCTGAATTTCGATCGTCTTTGCATTCACTTATTTACTCCATAGATCACTAATATGACTTTGAAAGTTTATTATATCGCCCCGTATATAGGGTGGTCTGAAAATCTTTTTAACCCTCAAAATCACTATTCATCCACCAAATTCACTATTCACTGATGCACTTAATCATAATAAGAAAAGTTTTAATTTTTCCAAAAATTCGGGTTATTACACTTGCCTTGTTCCTTGTAACAATGCCATCCTCATCTAGCTTATTTCTGTATACCCATCTTGTACCAACTACTTTCTTGTTCTTTCGTCTGGGTACCAGCTTCCAGACTTACTGTTGTTCAAATTGATTAAGTTCATCTTGCATAGCAATCACCCAATCTGGATCAGTCAGTGCTTCCTCAGTTTTCTTTGGCTCCATTTCAGATAGAAACCCTGAATAATGACATTAATTCTGAGTAGCACTTCTAGTTCTAACTCCAACACCTGGATCACCAATGATCAGCTCAAAAGGATGAGCTTTATTCCATACAGTCTGTCTTGGAAGATTTGATCTTGATGATTCGCCTTGAAATTCATTGCGGTGTTGTGAATGACTAGTAGATCCTTCATTTCCTCCCCCTGAGTTGTTGCTTGATTGCCTTGATGATTCTTCTCCAGTGTTGGTGGTATCTCCATTGTTACCAATGTTTCCACCACCACCACCATGATCATTATCATCATTATTATTGTCATTACCAGCAACATTCTCAAGTGGGGCTTCATCATCTGAATCTGAGTCTGGCAAGTTATCAAACTTCAGTTTCTCAGATGAATCTTCTGTTTGGATACTAGGGATCTTAGTGTCATCAAATGTTACATTGACACTTTCTTTCACATGATGACCATCAATCAAGTACACCCTGTAAGATCTTCTGGAATAACCAATAAAAATAGCTTCTTGTGCCTTGGTCTCAAACTTGCCACGTTTCACATTGTCATCCTTAAGCACAAATCATTTTGCACCAAATACATGAAAGTATTTGAGAGTTGGGTTTCTTGTTGTTCATGATCTCATAAGGAGTCTTCATTAAATCCTTGTTGATTAAAGTTCGATTCTGAGTATAACAAGCAGTGTTCACAGCTTCAGCCCAAAAGTACATTGGAAGTCTTGATTCACTTAACATAGTCCTAGCAGCTTCAATCAATGTACGATTCTTCCTTTCCACCACTCCATTCGATTGAGGAGTTCTAGGGGCAGAATACTGTCTTGTTATTCCTTTATCAGCACAAAAGTCATTTAGGACTGCATTCTTGAATTCAGTTCCATTATCTGACCTTATAGCTCTAACAGGGAATCTCGAATCCAGCTCAATCAACTTTATATGATCAATCACCATCTATGGGGTCTCATCCTTGGAATGTAGGAATTAAACCCAAGTATATTTGGAATAGTCATCAACAATCACAAGTGCATACTGTTTCTTTGACATGGACATCACACTAACTGGACCAAACAAATCCATGTGAAGTAGCTGAAGCGGTTCAGTTATTGATGATATGTCAGTGCCCTTGTGAGAAGCTTTCTTTGACTTTCCTTTCTGACACGCCTCACACAGTCCTTCATGTGTAAATTCCATCTGAGGCAAACCTCTAACCAATTCCCTCTTAACTAAAGAATTCATGGTTTTGAAGTTAAGGTGAGACATCTTCTTATGCCATAGCCAACTTTCATCTGATGAAGCTTTAGCATAAAAACAAGTAACTTCATCTTTGGATCCAGACTGCAGATCAGCTATGAACAAGTCACCTTTCCTTACTCCTTGAAGAGCAGGCTTTCCATTCTTCTTGTGAAGGATCTGACATCTATCTTTCTCAAAGGAAACAACATATCCTCTATCACAGAAATGACTGATGTTGAGAAGATTGAACTTCAGACCTTCCATAATAGATACATCTTGAATGATAACATTTCCAAACTTCAAACAACCATATCTTCTGGTAATACCCTTGCTGTTATCTCCAAAGGTAACTCCTGGGCCGACTTTCTCAACCACATTTGGTAGCAGGGCTCTATCTCCGGTCATATGCCTTGAACAACCACTGTCAAGAACCCACATGACACGGTTTACCTATTCCACACCCTGCAGTATCAAATTGATTAGACCTTCTTCGGAACCCAAACTTGATTGGGTCCGGCATACTTAATGAACTGGCCTTTGTCAGGCAAAACAACATTTTTAACCTTAACTACATAAACCTCTTTCACAAAAGAGCGTTTCTATTTATAGCCAGCCTTAACACATTTCGGGGTAGGCTTAGGGATAAATGGATCCACTCTAGTCTTTGGAGGACTAGTAATCTTAGATCTAACATGCTTCTTATTATTGACATGTTGACGTGGAGCAGTCTTATTATCAGATACATGCTTACTATTAAAATAAGCATACATAACATTGAAAGCACAAGACATGCAATTTACCACACCGCATGCTTTATGAGAAAGATTAATAGCAGGCATGTTGGTTCTACAGTTGTTTTGATCCACTTTATGAATGTCTGACTTAGTCTCCGTTGCTGAAACAAATTTGACTAGTTTGTCAGACATACACTTGTTGGACTGAGCAAGTTCAAAAGCACGATCCTCCATACGTATCTCATCTTCAATGATGATCGAGTATTCATTCAGAGGTCCTGCTTGGGACTCTCTAAATAAAGGTTTATCAATACCCTTAAGCACATATGGTATACCCCTTTCTGCAGCACTGACTCGATTAGGTGTATTTATGCTTAATTCACCAATAGACTCATTATAGTCATACCCTATTCCTACAATATGACCAATACTTTGTTTATTGATGATTTCTTTAGCAGTCTTACAAGAGTTATAGTAAGCATTAGCCTTGACCTTAAGTTCACTAATCTGATCCTTGAGAATGATTTCCAGTTGAATATAACATTTAACCCTATTCTCAAGAAATGCTATTTTCTTAGTTAGTTCATCCTGATTAACATGCACAAGTTTTAATTCATTTATCTCCTTTTCAAGGGCGGTGTTCAAAAGAATTATTCAATCATTTTCTCTACGTGCACAAGAAACAGTAGTACTAAGATGATAGATCATTTCAGTATCAGTAAACTTTACCTCTGACATGTATGTTGATGAAGTGCTTGCCTTATTAGCCATTAAAGCAAGGTTTCCAATTTCACCTGCTTCTTCATCACTATCAGTATCATCCCAACTCTTTCCTTTGGCAACATAAGCTTTCCCAATCTTATTCTTCTTGCTAGAATCAAATGAGTTCCTTCTCACTTGCTTTGGTTTTTTACATTCTGTAGCAAAGTGACCCAACTCATTGCAATTGTAGCACCTGATTGAGCTTCTTTCCACAGTTCCAGTTTTATAGCCACCCCTTGTGCTATATATAGACGATGAACCACCTCTCTGAAACCTGGGCTTGAACTTAAGATTAGGATTCCTTCTGAATCTGAATTTGCCAAACTTTCTCACTATCATTGCCAAGTCACCATCCTCCAGCTGATCAAGTTCTTCCAAAGAGTAGAAGTCACCACCAGATTGATCAATGGATGTTAAACCATATTCAGCATCAATAACATCCAAGTTAGAACTGGAAGGTTGAACAAACTTCACTTCCAGTTTTTGTGGGACTTCTGTAGTCAATGCAGTAGAAGTACCAACTATCTTTCCAGTTCCATATAACTCCTTCTGTTGAATCTGCTCCAGCTCATAGGTCTTCAGAACACCATACAGTCTTTCCAGAGAAATCTCTCCAAGATCTCTTGCTTCTCTGATTGCAGATATTCTGTGCTCCAAATGAATTGGAAGTGTCAAAAGGAACTTCTTGTTAATCTCCTTGATAGTATAGTGCTTCCCATTGAGATTCAGATCATTAATCAATTTGTTGTATCTCTCAAAGACCTCAGAGATACCTTCACCAGGGTTTGATCTGAAATGCTCATAAGAAGAGGTGAGAATTTCCAGCTTATTCTCTCTTACTTCCTCTGTCCCCTCATTGATTATCTCTATTGTGTCCCAAATGTGTTTGGCAGTAGCACAGTTTAGGACATGATTATGCATGATAAGATCAAGACAATCAACCAGTATCAACTGTAGACAGGCATCTAGTGTAGCATCCTCTTTCTCATCAGGAGTGAAGTCCTTGGGATCCTTAGGAAACATCCTAGCAGCTCTAGTGACAACATCATTCTCTATCTGCTCTTCCTCCACAATCATAAGAACTTTAGGACCATTCTTTAGCACTCCTAGATATTTAACATTTGCAACTTGAAGAAACATGAGCATTTTCTTCTTCCACATAAGATAATGCTCCTTACTGAACATGGGGATTTTGACTGTACCCACTTTCTGAGTTGTAGACATTTTTGAGATTTTTGAAGAATAAGAAAATTTTCAGAGTTAAAGAAAAAATCTCAAAACAATTAGATCTTTGATTAGTATATCAATCAAAAGGCTCTGATTGCCAATTGTTAGGTCTTGATAAGTTTGTAGAAGGGGGGTTGAATACAAACTATACCGTTTAATCGAATTTGTCCGTTTTAGAATAAAACAATTTATGAACAAATTTTGGCGGAATTAAATGAAACAGAATTCAAGTTCAATATAACTTATATTAAACTTGAAAGGTGTTACAAATGAGGTACTGATTACAAGATTTAATCTCAAACTAATTAAAACAAATCTAGAATAAATTCGACATGAATTTATCTATTTTTGTAATAACAAGATATAACAATAAATGACAATTTGAGATACGTTCTAGGGATAAAAATCCGCTAGATAGTCAAAGCAGTACAAGTGAATGAATTCTATTGGTTTAGATTTAACACAATGATTCTAGAATTTAATTCGCACAAGAAATGATTCGGCAGAGTTCTTCTGAGTTCTTCACAGAAAGTTTCTGATGATATAATGTTGATGATACTTTCTTTTGTCTTGATCTTTTGTTTATAAAGGTAAACACCTTTTGGTAATCCACTTGACATCTGCACGTTCCTTTTCTTTTTGCTTTCTGGAATGACTAAGAAAATACTCTGGAATGACTACCAAAAAGCACTAGAATGACTATCAATAATGCCTGGCATGACTATAAGAATTTAGCAAGAATTAAATTAGAATAATAGAAATGCACTGGGATGACTATCGGGATGACTATCCCTTGATAGTCATTCCAGTTCATTTTTATTAAAAATGACTTGGAATGACTACCGGGATGACTATCCTGGATAGTCATTCCAGTTCATTTAAATTAAGTAATTCTAATTAAATTCTAATTAAATTCTAATTCTACTTTAAATCAATTCTACTAATTAATTTATTTCATAAATTAATTCTGATGAATTAATTTATTCAATAAATTAATTAATTAATTAATTTGTTAAATTAATTCTGATGAATTAATTTAATAACTAAATTAATAACTAATTTAAAAGAGAACTTAAATTCTGAAAACATAGTAAACCAATCCTTGAACCACTTGAACTTGATGAAGAAAATTCACTGGATGTAGTTGTCACTTGATGCACTGTCTGGTTCATAAGTGACTAACTGAAATGTCTGTTCTTCATCTTAACATTGAGTTGTGGTCCATTGTCTGCTTTTGACTGTTGTTCAACCTTTGTAACCTGTACATTTGCTGTCACAAATCTGAAACCTCTGTCACTTTAATAAATCCACTTCTTTGAAGACTTCACTGAGGCTTGAACAAATAATTGAACTTCTATCAATGTAGTATTTCTTCAAGTCTGTAGGATGACTTTAATCTGTATTCTTCTGACAGATATGATCATTTGAGATTCTTGTGACTGTGACAATTGAATTATTACTTACTTATTACAAACTTGTTTAAGTTGAGTTGAATCCTCGATGTAAACAAATAGGCCTAAACATATGCCTTTCAATCTCCCCCTATTTGTTTGTTAGAAAATAACAAGCAAATACCTAGAGGATAACTCAACTAACTAAACAAGTAAAAATAAGACTTTAAAAGTTAAGTAAATAATAACACAAAGTTCTGGATTTCATTAAACATTTTCCAGATTCAAACAGTAAAGATAAATACAAGATAAATGTTCCTCTAGACTGAACATGTGAATACATTGATCCTATCTTAGTTTACCTAAGCTCTATACATATAACATTTACAAAACAGAGCTAGTGATCACAATTCTTGATCACTCATTTCACCTTCCTCCATTGCATCCAGCAAATCGTTATCTAGGACACGATCACTTTCAGTAGTAAGATTTATTGGTCTGACTGGCAAAGTTGTGACTTTCTTCAATCTATTCTTCAACTGATGATACCTTTTGATGTTGGCAATACAATAGTCTTGAATGATGTCAGCAACTTCAGTCTTCTCTTCTGAAGCAAATCCAGTAGTCCTAAGCATGTTCTCCAGCTTGATCAGATGCATTGCAGGATATATCTTTAAAGAAACAGGATCCAATCCACAGGTTTGTAGTGCTCTTCCCTTGTAAAATTTAACTTCAAATGGAACACTTACAACCTGAGGACTGGCACTTATAGCAAAATCCTTGAGCTCTTCATGCAGCAGCACATTCAAATACGAATCACCTTTAACTGCTCATGAGAATCCACAGCTCTGACAATGATCTACTTGCAAAGCAATCCAGGGAAACATTGATAGTTCCTATGCTTTGACAAGAAACATATATGATCATTTCACTTCTCACCCTGTCAAATCCAGCAGTGATCCTTAAGATTTCTTCTTGTAAAGCCTTCATGTATACTAAATTATCTGGATTGACCTTCATGAATTTCTGAAGAAGGCTAATGAACTCTCTATCATTGTTTGACCCTTTCTGAGGAAAAGTAAACATCTCTTTAACTTTAGCCCATTTTTCACCCTTCTTCAGTCTAATGTCTAGCCTCCGGTCTTTGACTTGCAAGCTATGAAGATGTTGTTTTTCTTCATGATCAGCTTTCTGAAGTTGAAGCTTTTCAGATATAATCTGAGAGACCTTTGCATTCTCATCCTTCTTCCTCCTTATTTCCTCCTGTTGTTTCTTTAGTTCCTCCTCAAAAGCAGGATCAGGATTTAATAGATAATCTTGATCATCCCATTCTTCAAAGTCAGCTTCCTTCTCAATCTCCTCCTCTCCAAAGATGTCTTCATCACCAGATAGTTGAAAGTCTTCATCATTAAGTACATCTTGGAAGTAGAAATCATCTTGAATTAGCTTTCATTTCCCCTTATTCTTCTGAGTACCTGAACCAGAAACTCCTACATCTTCTCCTTCCTTCTCCTTCTCCTTATTCTCCCCCTTAGTTGAGGAATCCTCTACAGATTTGACTTTGTCAGCCTTAGGATCCTCCTTCTTACTCCTTCTTCTTCTCCACTTCCTCCTTCATTCTTGCCATCATCATCCTTATCATCATCATCATCACCCTCAAAGAATTTCTTCTGTTCAGCATTGGGTTGATGTGAGTTCTTGATCATATTGTACAGATGCTTCATGCCCTCATTCAGATGCTCCATCCCTCCTTCAATCTTAGCAAACCTTTGATCGTTAAACCACTGATTTTCATCAACAGTCTGCTGAATGTAGTCCACCTAAGTTGAAATGGTAGCAATCTGCTTGACACTCTCTGTTATCTCAGCATTTGAATTTATTATCTCAGAGATGTCTGAAGCCACTAACACCTGGGACTCCTGAATAGCATTCATTTTGGGGAGTAGAGTAGTCTTCAATCCTTCAATTTCATCCTTGATTGTACCAAGCTGCTACATAGGTGGAAAAAGAAGACCGTTCAACCACTTGTGCCCTGAGAATATCTTTTTCAGCCTGGGTTTCCTGTAGCTGTTTCTGTAGACCAGCTATTTGAGCCAATAATGAAGCAGTGTATGTGTTAGTGTGTGCACTCACTTCAATTTCTCTCAGTGGTGTTTCACTCATCTCACGTTCTTGTGTATCGCTTTGTGTTTCACTCTCTTTTCTCAACACTAGCTGTCTATACAAGTTTTCTGTTGATGTAGCTGCAGGAAAAATCACCCTAGCCTCTTCTAGAGAGGTCAGTGGTGGTGCAATGGGAGTTCGCATTTCCCAATCCCTAATAAAATCCAAATTTGATTGAATTTGAAACTGAATTGCTTCAGTGTTGGATTCACTTGGTTGCCTTCCACTTTCTCCAGTATAAACTGCGAGTGGAAAATCCCTTAAGGGAGCCAGAGATGTTCCCTCTGGGAGGGGAGAAAATGATTCTATTTGAGTTGGCAAAGAATCAAATTTTCCCACAGATGCCTGTGAAGGCACTTCTACCGTTACAATGGTAGGTACTTTCATATCCTACGGGAGAGTGCTTGACTCGGTACAAGATGCCATGGCCCTATGGCGAACTTCAATAGATTCACCCTGTTGAGAGGATGTCTCCAGAGACTGTGTATTGGCCATTTCAAAATCCATATCCAGTTGGGAGGATACAGACGGGCTTACAGATATCTCCCTATATGTTCTTATCTTCTTTGGAGGTGGAGATAGAGCTTCGGGTTCACTCAGATTTTCTTCAACACTACTACTTCTATTTCTGGTATTTAGATTTGGTTCAGGTTGATTTGGATATGACTCAGTGTTTGGCTCTATGACCGGGGATAGAGTTTGTGGTTCTACAAACTCTTGGTCAGCCCTATCAACCTCTTGGGTTTCAGAAACAGTACTAGAAGAACCAGGGATAGAAGTCCTTACTTGATGTGGAGTGACATCCTCAGTTCCAGCTAATGTAACTATCCTTTGCTCAGGAACTGGTGGTTCAAATGATGGTAGGTTGATGAATTTGTCATGTAGTTGGATATGAGAACTGGAACATTGCCATACTTGAAGGATGTTTGCAATCTTTGATAGAACTTTCTGTCAGTGGTCGGAGAAATGAAAAAGCGACCATTCCTGAACAGTTCTTGATGCTCATTAGAAAGTAAAGAATTAAGGACAAGTGATAGAAAACGAGGATAATAACATTTCATCTTTCTACCACTGTCAAATTCCCTTCTAGCATTAAACACCCTTCTGACAACAATATCCCATAGAAGGTGGCCATAATTGAGTCTTTTGTTGAAGACAATTGCATAACCAATAACTTGTAAAAGATAAGGAATATTCTGAAAGTTATTTTTCGTGCAATTGCCAAAGACCTTAGCCAAAGTATCAAAAAATAGATCCCATTCACACACAAGATTCCCCTTGATCAATTTGGTCATGTTCAGGGGACCTTGATAGTGAATACTAATGAAAAACTGAGTTAATTCATCATCAGTGGGCATTCTATCAAAATTATCCCGAGGAAACTGCAAGACATTACAAAATGTTTCCTCAGTAATTGTGTACTGTGTGTCCTGAATATTAAATGAAATAGTAGAGAAATCATCAGAGACAACAACAGTAGAGCAAAGTAAATATAAAGGATCAACTTTCAAATCAACATTAGAACATATAGCATAATTAACACAATAATGTTGATTAAGGAAAGAAATCCAAGGCCTAAAACGTTCAAGTGAACATTTCAGGGGATCAAAATAGCCCTGGTAATTAGTAAGAACAATCTCAAATTGCTGGGCCATTTTAACACAAATTAATAGAGTTAATTTTAGATTAATTTCAATTTCGGGAATAAATTCCAAAATTAAAAACTAGATCAGAAATTAATTAAATCAAAATATGTTGATCCAAATAAAAATAATGCGCACACAAAAATTGACAGCACCTCTTTATCTTAGAGAATAAAGAAGCCAAACAAGAGAAGAGTAAGTTTTGTAAAAACAAGAACTTGAAAGGAATGAAAAAAATTTGCTAAGTACTGTGGTTATTTATAGGCAAAGTCAATAAAGCTGGAATGGCTACCGGGATGACTACCGGGTAGTCATACCGATAGTCATTCCAGTATTAAACTGAGAATGACTAAGAATATAAACAGCTTTCAGCATAAAAATAATCAATAAAACAAACTAATTAGAATACTATTGGAATGACTACCGGGATGACTATGGGATAATCATACCGATAGTCATTCCAGTACAAAACATTTATACAGAAATAAAAACTGAAAAACTATTCTAATTTAAACTAAAATCTAATAATCCTAGAATGACTACTGGAATGACTATTTTTGATAGTCATTCTGATAGTCATGCTAGTACAAAATAGCACAGACTAACAAATCTAATTAATATAAACGAAAAAAAAACTGTTAGCAAACTAAAACAAGTAAAATAAACAGAATAAATAAATAAACAAACAAACCTGTTACAGAAAAAAATGCAACTAACATATAAAATAAAATAAAATAAAACCTAATATTCACAGTTTAAAAAGTAAATGCAGAACAACAACTAAGCAACAATATTTTTACAGAAAATGCAATATAAAACAGAAAATTATGCACAATCATAAGAAAATTGCAGAATATTATAGAAATGCAATAAATGTAGTAACCCGAATTTTCAGGGTTTATTAATATTATTATTTGAATGATTTATTGCTTTTCTCAAAAAGGAGAAATTGTATTATGTGTAATTTTTATTTAAAATATTTGTGAAAGCTGGTTATTTTATTTGGGAAATTTAGGTGCGAATTTCCTATTTATTTAAGTAATAAAAATAGTAATATTTATTTATTCAGATTAATTTGAAAATTTCTACAGTATGTGATTAAATGTTTAAAATGATATTATGTGGATACGTGATGTGCTATTATGTGATTAAAAATGATTTCCAGTATTTATTAGTAAATTTGAGCCCAGCATAATTGTTTTAAGTAAATTAGTTCAAAATTCATTTAATTATGAATTTTGTGCATTTAAATATTTTTAGAATGATTTTAGTATATAAATAAATTTTATTAGTTGGATTTAATTATTTTAGAAATATTTCATTTAAAATTTATGTTTTCAGTATCGTATTAGTTCCGCTAAATTTCAATTAGTGGGCTAATAAAAGTATAGTAGTTGTTATCCTTATCCTTAATCTAATTCTATTCTAACCACACAATTACACACGCATTCATACATTATGTACTCGGTTGAAAAAAAAAAAATTCAGAGAAGAAAATTGAGACCCCCCCTTCGATTTTCCTCTGTTGCCGCTGCAACACCCAGCCTCTGTTCTTCCTCTTCCTTGCGCAGTTTCCACCGCAGTCATGCCATACGCCGCCGCGGTTTCCGACGCCGTTTCTGCTCCGTCCGGCCGTCGCCGCCACCAGTGATGTCCGACCTCCTTCTGGTTCGTCCAGCTGCCCACTCTGCCATTACTTCATTCCGAGTGTGAATCTTTGTGAGTATAATCGAGACCCATATGTATTGTTTCGTTTTTTTTATAATTATTTTGTGCAATTATAAATTAGTTTGTGAGTTTTGATTATGTAATGATTAATATTCGATTTGTTGATTTCTTAGTGATAATCAATAGTTAGGATTCTTTTTTCTTGATTATGTGAGTATTAAAATTCAAATTTTTTTGTAGTAATTATATATAAATTTGTTTTTTTATCTTGTGATGTATATGAGTTCTTTTTTTAAAGGTAATCATAGATTCGTTTTTATTGATTCGTGTTAAGTATAAAACGATTTTTAGTAATTAACTAATACTTCATTTTTATATATTAATTAAGGAAATTACAAAATTTGTTTGTGATAATTCAGTATAAAATAGTTTTGTTGATTATGTGGGTGATAGTTTCGATTTTCTGATTTAAATGGTGAATGCAGATTTTGTAGTTATTCTATTATTTATTTGTGCAGATTTTGAAGATGCAAGTGTTTGGGGCAGAATTTTTGATATTATAAATTTTTTTTAGTTCGAAGGATTATGTTTGTGTGAAAATTTAAGTGTTTGATTCATTTTCGTGATTTACGTATTAGTTAATAATTCGTTGTGTAGTAATTAGTTGTTTATGAAATTATTTATGCAAATTGAGAACTATTCTCGATAATAGGTCAAATGTATATAATTGGCGTATATTACTTTGGTGTTTAAATTCATACTAGTGATATAGTTAATTGTTTTGTTTGATTTAAGTAGTCTTTATTAGTTCACTTTCTATTATAAGTGTTAGAAAGAGTTTATGCAGAATTTGTAGTATGTTAAGTTATGTTTTGACAGGAAGTCTTTAGATGGTATATGTATATAAATTTCAGTGTTAACTGCTTTTGGTATTATTTAATATTCTATTTCCTATTGTGCAGGTTGTTTAAGTGTATTAATTAGTAATGTGGTGCAAGGTTATAAAGTATTTATAAATTTTAGTTGTTTCGAATAAATTCAGATTGATAATAGTTATTTCTGCGTAGTAAGTCGTTAAAGTATGTCGAGCTTGATTTCGAGAAATTGTTAGTTGTATATTGTAGATTGAGGTATTTAAAGTTGGCTGAGTTGTAAATCAGCTGTTTTGGTAACTTCAGTATGCTGGTTGATTCCCAGCTTGGGGAATTATTATAGTTATTGGTTGAAGTGATAGTGTGGTTATTTTCTATTAATTATACAGGTTATTATTGTGGGCTGTACTATGTGATCCGCCCTATGATTGGGGGCGCAGCATAGTACATGCAAAATTTCTGGCTAGTCCTGTTTACGAACGGGTCATGCCGAAATTTCGAAAATCTATTTATTTATTTATTATTTATTTTAAAAATTGTTAGAGTTAAAGAGTAGTTGAATTTGATTATTTTTAATCAATTTTTAAATATTAATGTAATTGATTTAATTGACCAATTAACTGAGTAGTTAATTGGTGTGAATTTTATTAATTAATTATTATTAAATCTTGATTGATTATAAATCAAATTTAATTAATGTTTTCAAAAAAATTGTTTTATTATTTACTTACCTGATTTGATTAATTGTTGATTTATTGAATTGATTGGTTTTGATTAATTTTATTTAATCTAGTGATAATTAGATTTAAGTATAATGATTGTTTTTCGATCCATAGATTGTTATATTCAAATATTTATAGAAAAAAGACCAAATATTTTCCAAAAAGAGTTTTAACTTATGACGTGTTATGTGACTTATTTATTTTGTTGTGGAGTCGTGAATGTATTATGCTGATCTTTGGATGTGTTATGTGTTTCGATGATGTACTGAATATGTTATTTTATAATGGTGAGTTAAGATTGATTAAGTTAAGTTATGTAAATCTGTTAGTTGTAAATTGATTCTGGAATGTGGATATTAGTTTAAAACAGGTGGATTATTATATAATTAGAGGAAGTGTTGCCGAATTTCCGGCAGAACTATGAAATGAATATTATTTGGTAAATGTATATGATATGATGAGCTAGTTTAAATGCGTACGTGAATGAAATGTGTTTATGTGTTGAATGTGTAGCTACTAATTTGTATAATGATAGGAGTTGTCAGTCCAAGCATGTGCTATGTGTTGTCTGAAGTATATGAAATTATGTGAATTAGATGATGGACGTGCTATGTTAATGTGATTGCTTATTTCTAAATAGAGCTACTGCAAGTCGAGGCAGATTATTTGAGTATTAAATAAATTGTGAATTGTTTGTGGATGATTGAATTAGTATTTTTGGTATTTTAAAAGCAGGGCAATGTCCACTTTACGAATAGGTCATGCCCAATTTTCTGTAGAATATACATGCGCTTAAGTTTATAAACATTTATATTATGTAGAAGTATAGTGCGAAGGCTAAAGTATATGTTATATTTAATTAGTGAATAGTTGGGCGGGCACGATCTTGATAGTGCAGACTCGTAGCGACCGCTTATGTGACGGAACCAAGAGTTACCAGAATGGAAATTGTGACGGCGTAAGATAGAAAAAGATGAGAATCATAGTACTTCAGCTTTATGTGATAGCTAAGGACCAAAGGCAAGTTTACTAACTCGTACTCTTTTGTTCAGAGTATCGTATCAAGATTCCTGTTTTCAATTCTTAATTTAATTACTGTTTCATAGCCAGATTCTTTTACTATCCTGAGATTGAGATAACCTATTGTTCTTGATTTGACAAATTCTATTTCATTTCCTAACTTATACCTTGCAGCACCTTGTATTGTCAGATTTTACCTTGATTCCTTGTGATGGGAAATTTAATTCTTATGCATTGTTTTACCCTGATTCAGTTGATAAAGTTAATCAGACAGTTGAAAGTAATAGTTTGAATTAATGAGGTGGTCGATTGTTCCAACACCTAACCCCCAGTGCTAAGTTTGAATTAGAAGTTTTTAATTAAAAATGCAATATTTTTAAGGACTACAGACGCCAGTCAGAGTATCAGTATTATGTAGGCCAAAGTGGCCTTGGATCCAGTTCAGTATTTGGACATACCGTGGGTATGGTCCGGAGTTTTAGTGTGACTGATCATCCACTATAACTCATTGCGTCATAGTAAAAATCCAATTCTAACTTACAGTTGATATTGATTATCAGTATTGTTCATTATTGCCAGTTAAGTTATTTATTTTCATATGTTGCAATTTTTTTGGCCAGTTGAGTTCATTTTTACCTATTGCTATTATTGCACCATTATTCTATCCCAGTTGAGTTAATTTCTTTTCAGATATTGTTGCATCATTATTTGATCTTGTGCAGTACTATATACTTGCTGAGCTTCTTTTGCTCACTCTTGCTTGTTTTACCTTTTAACCCTCCAGTGAAAAGGTAGATTGCCAGTATTTAATTGCATAGCCATGGAACGAGATGATTCAAGATGACGTTGAGAAGATGAGTTGATGCAGAGCATTTGGATCTAGTGTAAGGGTATTGTACAGAGTTAAATTCTAGTAAATATTATATTGTATAAATTTAGTTTTGCCTGGTATACTTCACATCGAAGTTATATCAGTGTTATAGGTTTATGTAAAGAGATTGTTGTAAAAGAAAGTTAAAGTTTATATTAGTTTGGATTCTTGTTTCTAGCACTATAGCTTAAAAGATTCTTGGTAGAGCTGGGGTCGTAGATGTTATATTGTTTTAGTTTTATATTTAGCAGGTGATTTTAATTGAGATTTCATGTGACGACCAAATCCACTGACCCCGGGATTTGGGGGCGTCACAATAAAAATATATAAACCTGCAGAAAAAATTCAAACAACAATATTTACAATCTGAAAATAACTTAAATAATTCTAAATAAATAAATTTTCAATAAAAATACATTTCTCCACTTAAAAAATATGAGAAAAATATTTTTAAAGAAAATAAATTATTCAGAATATTTAAATTAACAAGCTTTACACAATAAACATGGATTGGCAATATTTAACATCTAATATCAACAAGAGAAAATGATTTAGATAAGAACAAACCTACCAGAGACATTGTCAATCACTAAGACTGTTCAATATACCCAATTTACCAATTAACCTGATAAATGTGGATTCATCAAGAGATTTAGTGAATATATCTGCAGTCTGTTCTTCTGTGGGTACAAAATGTAACTCCACGGTTCCATTCATGACATGCTCTCTGATAAAATGATACATGATATCAATGTGCTTCATTCTCGAGTGCTGCACAGGGTTGTTGGAGATTGCTATGACACTTGTATTATCACATAAAATAGGGATTTTGTCTAATACAAAGCCATAGTCCTTCAATTGATTCCTTATCCATAGGATATGAGCACAACAGCTTCCAGCAGCAATATATTCAGCTTCTGCTGTTGAATTGGAAATTGTTTGTTGTTTCTTGCTATACTAGGAAATCAATCTACCTCCTAGGAATTGACAACTCCCAGATGTACTCTTTCTATCCACAACACTACATGCATAATCAGAATCTGTATATCCAACAAGGTTAAAACCAGAATCTTTAGGGTACCAGATACCTAAATTAGGTGTACCCTTAAGATATCTCAAGATTCTTTTAACAGCAACAAGATGTAAATCTCTAGGGTCCGCTTGGAACCTTTCACACAAGCATGTAGCATACATAATATCTGGTCTACTTGCAGTAAGATAGAGTAAGGAGCCAATCATACCTCTGTAGCTTGTAACATCTACCTTGATAGAATTGTCAGAAGCTCCAAGTTTGATAGTTGTTGAAGATGGAGTCCTTGCTGATGCTGAATCCTCCATGTGATACTTCTTGAGGAGTTCTTTGAGATACTTGGATTGACAAATAAATATACCACTTGACCTTTGACTTACTTTCAATCCAAGAAAGAACTTCAGCTCACCCATCATACTCATTTCAAACTTACTCTGCATTAGCTTAGCAAATCTCTTACAGAGATCATCATTAGTAGACCCAAATATGATGTCATCCACATAGACTTGGACTAATATCATATCACTTTTGTGTTTCTTTGAAAAAAGAGTTTTGTCTATGATACCTCTAACAAAACCATTTTCTAAAAGAAAACCAGAGAGAGTGTCATACCATTTTCTTGGGGCTTGTTTGAAACCATAGAAAGCCTTGAAGAGAAAGTACACAAAGTCCAGCGGCTCCTGATTTTCAAAGCCAGGGGGCTGTTCCACATACACTTCTTCATCAAGCTCACCATTCAGGAATGCACTCTTAACATCCATTTGATAGACTTTAAAATTGGAATAAGCTGCAAATGCTAAGAACATCCTGATGGCCTTAAGTCTAGCCACTGGTGCATAGGTTTCATCATAATCAATGCCTTCAGCTTGTGAATACCCTTGAGCAACCAGTCTTGCCTTGTTCCTTGTAACAATGCCATCCTCATCTAGCTTATTTCTGTATACCCATCTTGTACCAACTACTTTCTTGTTCTTTCGTCTGGGTACCAGCTTCCAGACTTACTGTTGTTCAAATTGATTGAGTTCATCTTGCATAGCAATCACCCAATCTGGATCAGTCAGTGCTTCCTCAGTTTTCTTTGGCTCCATTTCAGATAGAAACCCTGAATAATGACATTAATTCTGAGTAGCACTTCTAGTTCTAACTCCAACACCTGGATCACCAATGATCAGCTCAAAAGGATGAGCTTTATTCCATACAGTCTGTCTTGGAAGATTTGATCTTGATGATTCGCCTTGAAATTCATTGTGGTGTTGTGAATGACTAGTAGATCCTTCATTTCCTCCCCCTGAGTTGTTGCTTGATTGCCTTGATGATTCTTCTCTAGTGTTGGTGGTATCTCCATTGTTACCAATGTTTCCACCACCACCACCATGATCATTATCATCATTATTATTGTCATTACCAGCAACATTCTCAGGTGGGGCTTCATCATCTGAATCTGAGTCTGGCAAGTTATCAAACTTCAGTTTCTCAGATGAATCTTCTGTTTGGATACTAGGGAGCTTAGTGTCATCAAATGTTAAATTGACACTTTCTTTCACATGATGACCATCAATCAAGACACCCTGTAAGATCTTCTGGAATAACCAATAAAAATAGCTTCTTGTGCCTTGGCCTCAAACTTGCCACGTTTCACATTGTCATCCTTAAGCACAAAGCATTTTGCACCAAATACATGAAAGTATTTGAGAGTTGGTTTCTTGTTGTTCATGATCTCATAAGGAGTTTTCATTAAATCCTTGTTCATTAAAGTTCGATTCTGAGTATAACAAGTAGTGTTCACAGCTTCAGCTCAAAAGTACATTGGAAGTCTTGATTCACTTAACATAGTCCTAGCAGCTTCAATCAATGTACGATTCTTCCTTTCCACCACTCCATTCTGTTGAGGAGTTCTAGGGGCAGAATACTGTCTTGTTATTCCTTTATCAGCACAAAAGTCATTTAGGACTGCATTCTTGAATTCAGTTCCATTATCTGACCTTATAGCTCTAACAGGGAATCTCGAATCCAGCTCAATCAACTTTATATGATCAATCACCATCTATGGGGTCTCATCCTTGGAATGTAGGAATTAAACCCAAGTATATTTGGAATAGTCATCAACAATCACAAGTGCATACTGTTTCTTTGACATGGACATCACACTAACTGGACCAAACAAATCCATGTGAAGTAGCTGAAGTGGTTCAGTTATTGATGATGTGTCAGTGCCCTTGTGAGAAGCTTTCTTTGACTTTCCTTTCTGACATGCCTCACACAGTCCTTCATGTGTAAATTCCATCTGAGGCAAACCTCTAACCAATTCCCTCTTAACTAAAGAGTTCATGGTTTTGAAGTTAAGGTGAGACATCTTCTTATGCCATAGCCAACTTTCATCTGATGAAGCTTTAGAATAAAAACAAGTAACTTCATCTTTGGATCCAGAGTGCAGATCAGCTATGAACAAGTCACCTTTCCTTACTCCTTGAAGAGCAGGCTTTCCATTCTTCTTGTGAAGGATCTGACATCTATCTTTCTCAAAGGAAACAACATATCCTCTGTCACAGAAATGACTGATGCTGAGAAGATTGAACTTCAGACCTTCCACAATAGATACATCTTGAATGATAACATTTCCAAACTTCAAACAACCATATCCTCTGGTAATACCCGTGCTGTTATCTCCAAATGTAACTTGTTAGGAATATGTTGTTCTTGATGATAATTATAAAAACACTTAGTAGATTTTGTAATTAAGTCATTTTGTAACTGTCAACGAAATGACATGCTTTGCAGCATTCCGTTGACAGGAAGCTCATCAACGAAATGAGTAATGTAGCAATTGCACTGTACAATACTTTACAGTTTGATATGCATTCTGTTGTATGTATTAGATAGGTTTTCTAAGTCATGTTGACTAAGTACTAGATAGGCAAAATAGGTTGGTTAATTGTAAATATATTATGCCTTGTAATTTTGCCTAAGTGAAGACATGTCAACGGTATGAAGATCACTCTGTCAACGGTATGGAGTTTACCCATCAACGAAACGAGGGAAACACCATCAACGAAACGAAGGAAACACCATCAACGGAATGAAGAATAAAGCTATCAACGAAACACATCTCCCTGCTATCAATGAATCACTATTGCTTTTTGAACAGTTGACAAAGTGATAGTGACAGTTTACTGAACAGATCTAAAGGAGATATGGAAGTGTACTTTGCATTGGAAGCCATCAAAATGGTTACTGGAAATAAGGAAACATTCCAATTTCCAATAAGGCTCTTTGGAATGATTAAAATAAGCATGAAGACAAAAGCAAAGATCTCCAAGGACCATTGGACAAAAGGAATGAAAAGCAAGCTACTGATGGTTACTACTATTGTTCTTTAGTTTAGCCAAACGTAGAATTATAAACTTGGGTATTTATAACCAAGTGTAGCAGTTACTTTAAAGATAAGAGAAGAAAAACAAATAGTTTGTATTAGCTATCTTTGAGAGCATACTTCTCTACAATCTTGTAACTGAGCAGCTGTGTACATTTTGTATCACAGATTATTTCCGCAATAAAAATCACTTCAGTTGGATCATCAAACAATCCAACTGAAATTATTTATGTGCTTGTGATTTTTACTTTAAGTTCAGTTTTTATTTGTAAGTTGTTTTAAGTTAAAGAAATATCAAGAATTGTATTCAACCCCCCCGCCCTTCTACAATTCTGTTATGTCATTTGGGATTAACAATTGGTATCAGAGCGAGCTTCTAACATACAAGAAGTTTAAAGATCAAGACCAAAACAGTAACCATGGTGAAGAAGGATGCAGGAGTAAAGATACCAGTTCTTGATAAGGACAATTACTTTCACTGGAAAGTAAAGATGCATTTACATCTCATGTCTATGGATGAGAGATATGTAGACTGCATTGAGAAAGGTCCACACGTTCCCATGAAGTTTGCATCTAGAGTTGGACTGCCAGATGATGCTCCTGATGTGGAAATTCCAAAACTTGTATCAGAATGGACTATTGTGGAAATTCCAAAACTTGTCTCAGATGTCAACCTGGCTCTTATGGCTAACAATCATGAGCAGGAAGCAAGCTCCTCAAGCAACCAGGTAACAATTACTAATCTTTTTGAGCTTTCTAAAGAGGAATGCGATCGTGCAGTAAATGAAATGTCTACTGTACTATATAATTTGCGTGATACTCTTAAATCACTTACCAAAGAGAATTCAAGAATAAAAGAGACTAATTTGCTCTTAAGTGATAGGAATGCAATGTTAGAAGCACATCTCATTGAATTTGAAAAAATGAGATGTGTTAGTAGGGATGCTAAGAAGGAACTTGAGAACGTGTTACAAAGGGAAGAAATTCTTAAAACACAACTTGAGATAGAACAAAGTGTGATTGCAAAATGGAGAGATGCCAGGAATGTTGCCACCAACATCATTAATGTTCAAGGTATGGAATCTTTCTGTGAGCAATCATGGAAAAAGAACAAAGAGAAGCTAGGGTATGTTGGTGAAACCTTAGAATCAGAAACAGAGTCAACAAACAACAATGATCATTTGTTGAAGGTTGATATGTCAACGGAATGCAATGTTTCGTTGACAGATGAACCATCAACCGATCAGGCTGTTTCGTTGACAGAGAAAAGAAAAGATGAACTCACTAGACTTAATAATAAGTATGGTCCTGTCACCAAGAACTTTGTTCAAGGTGAGTCTAGTAAATCAAAGAAAGTTGTGAAGCCTGTTGATAGAGCTAATGTAGGTCACTTGTCTAACAAGCAATTGAAAGACAAGTTAGAGAAAATTCAAGTTGAGGCTAAGGGAAATAAAAAGAATAACAGAAATGGCAAAGTAGGAATTAACAAACACAACAATTACACACCTGATAAATATGCTCCTAGAAAGACATGTGTCAATTGTGGAAGTGTTAGTCATTTATCTACTAACTGCAAATTTGTTAAGAAAACTGCTAATGTGAAAATGCCCAAGCCTGCAATTAATAGTTCCATGCCTACAATGGCTGTTATGCCTAACATGTTTGCTCCATATGCACAATTTCAGAATCCATATGCTAACATGTCATTTGTGCCTAATCCATACATGAATATGTTTAATATGCCACAAATGCCATGGAATATGAATAACCTGATTGTTCCTCCAACTATGTATGCTGTGAATGAAAATGTGAGCAACTCTCAGAAATCAACACCAAGGGTAAAGATTGATTTAAATCAATCTGAGCCCAAGGTGAAAAATGATATAAAAGGAAAAGCAAAGGCTAACAAAACAGGACCCAAGGAAACTTGGGTACCAAAATCAACTTGATTTGGTTTTATTGTGTGCAGGGAGACAAAAGGAATCTTTGGTACTTGGATAGTGGTTGTTCAAGACACATGACTGGTGATTCTACCCTGCTCACAGAGTTTCAGGAAAGAGCTGGCCCTTGTATTGCTTTTGGAGATGACAGCAAAGGCTACACTAAGGGATATGGCTTGATATCAAAAGAGAATGTCATCATAGATGAGGTTGCATTGGTGGATGGTCTTAAGCACAATTTGCTTAGTATCAGCCAACTTTGTGACAAAGGATTTTTAGTTACTTTTTCTAAAGAAGCCTGTGTTGTTTCTAAAGGAGGAAACAACAATGTGGTAATGACTGGATTCAGAAGAGGGAATGTGTACATTGCTGACTTTAGTAGCACAAGTCCAGAAACCATCACTTGTCTTTTCAGCAAGGCAAGCAAGGATGAAAGTTGGCTATGGCACAAGAAATTATCTCATCTAAATTTTAAAGTTATGAATGATTTGGTGAGGAAAGATCTTGCTAGAGGAATTCCACAGGTGGAGTTTTCCAAGGATGGTTTGTGTGATGCCTGTCAAAAAGGGAAACAAAAGAAGGCATCATTCAAAAGCAAGACAGAGTCATCAATTGTTCATCAGCTTGAGTTGCTTCATATGGATTTGTTTGGCCCTGTAAATATCATGTCTATTTCAAAGAAGAAATATTGTCTTGTGATTGTTGATGATTTTTCTAGATTTACATGGACTTTCTTTTTGCACTCCAAAGATGAGGCAAGTGAAATCATTATCAATCACATCAAGATGGTAAACAATCATCCTGACTTGAAAGTAAGGAGGATTAGGAGTGACAATGGGACAGAATTCAAGAATTCAAGCATGAAGGTGTTCTGTGAAGAAAATGGTATTTTGCATGAGTTTTCAGCAGCAAGGACACCACAGCAAAATGGTGTGGTTGAAAGGAAAAACAGAACACTCATTGAAGCTGCAAGGACAATGCTAGATGAATCAAAGTTACCAACTTATTTTTGGGCTGAGGCAGTTAATACAGCTTGCTTCACTCAAAATATTTCTTTGATTAATCAGGCCAAAGGAATGACCCCTTATCAGCTACTCAAAAGAAAGAAGCCACTATTGGATTTTCTTCATGTCTTTGGATGCAAGTGCTTTGTTCTGAGAAATCAAGCTGAGCATTTGGGGAAATTTGAAGCAAAGGCAGATGAAGCAATATTTGTGGGATATGCAGCAGGGAAAGCCTACAGAGTCTATAATCTCAGAACCAACATTGTTATGGAATCTGTACATGTTGTTTTTGATGATCTCAAAATTCAAGGTCTCTGTGATGAAGGTTTCCATGAAAGTCTTTCTTTTGAAAATAAGGAAGGAGATCAAGTGAATCATGTTAAGGCTACTGAGAAACAGCCTAAAGTTGTTGTATCTAGCACAGATGAAAGCAGCAGTGAAGATGAAATTGCTGCATTGAGATTGAAAAGAATAGCTGCTAGCAGACCAAATGGTCATTTCGTTGACAGTCATGATGGTGGATTCGTTGACAGTCAAAATGAGCGTTTCGTTGACAGCCAAAATGGTCATACCATTGACAGTCATAGAAATGCTTCTAGAAGTAATCAGTTAGGAACAACAAATTCAGGGGGAGTTTCTCAAGGACAAATATCCAGTCAAGGCAATCATGATCATGAAGCTACCTCTTCAAGAGAAAATCTACCTCCCTCAAGGAAATGGACTAAAGATCATCCCTTTGAACTTATTATAGGTGATGTGTCTTCAAAAGTCCAAACTAGAAGAGCAACTCAAGAAGAATGTCTATATAGTAGATTTCTGTCTCAAGATGAGCCAAAGAAAGTTGAGGATGCACTTCTAGATCCAGATTGGGTTTTGGCTATGCAAGAAGAGCTAAACCAATTTGAAAGGAACAATGTATGGAAGCTGGTGCCCAAGCCTAAGGACAGGAGTGTCATAGGCACAAAATGGGTGTTCAGAAACAAGATGGATGAAAATGGCATAGTCACAAGGAACAAAGCTAGATTGGTTGCAAAAGGCTATTCACAGGAAGAAGGAATTGATTTTGATGAAACCTTTGCTCCTGTTGCTAGACTAGAAGCAATAAGGATTTTCCTAGCCTATGCAGCCCATGCCAATTTCAAAGTCTATCAAATGGATGTGAAGAGTGCTTTTATGAATGGGGAATTGGAAGAGGAGGTGTATGTAAGTCAACCTCCTGGTTTTGAAGATGATGATTTTCCAGAATATGTATACTTCCTCCTCAAAGCACTCTATGGTTTGAAACAAGCACCTAGAGCCTGGTATGACACACTTTCACAGTTCCTCCTTGAGAATCACTTCACTAGAGGTACTGTAGATAAAACTCTTTTTCACAGGGTTGTGAATGGCTCTACTATACTTGTTCAAATTTATGTAGATGACATAATCTTTGGGTCTACAGATGTGAAACTTTGTCAAAAGTTTGCCAAGCTTATGCAAAGTAAATATGAAATGAGCATGATGGGAGAATTAACTTACTTTCTTGGTCTTCAAGTGAAGCAAGTTAATGAAGGCATTTTCATTAGTCAAACAAAATATATTCATGATTTATTAAAGAAGTTTAACTTAATGGAATGCTCTCCTGCCAAAACTCCCATGCCTACTGCCACCAAACTTGAATTGAATACTAAGGAAAAATCTGTGGACATTTCAAGTTACAGAGGCATGGTAGGCTCACTTTTGTATTTAACAGCTAGTAGACCTGATATTATGTTTGCTACATGTCTATGTGCTAGATTTCAAGCTGATCCTAGGGAATCCCATTTAGTTGCTATTAAAAGGATTTTCAGATATCTCAAAGGAACACCAAACCTTGGCATTTGGTATCCTAGAGAATCTGGCTTTGAACTAATTGGTTATTCAGATGCAGATTTTGCAGGATGTAAAATTGACAGGAAAAGCACAACAGGCACCTGTCAATTCTTAGGAAACAAGCTTGTCTCATGGTTCAGCAAGAAACAAAACTCAGTTTCTACCTCCACAGCTGAGGCTGAGTATATTGCAGCTGGAAGTTGTTGTGCACAAATTTTATGGATGAAAAATCAACTACTTGATTATGGAATAAGAGTTGAGAAAATTCCTATTTTCTGTGACAACACTAGTGCCATTGCCATTACTGAGAATCCAGTGCAGCACTCAAGGACCAAGCACATTGACATCAAGTACCATTTCATTAGAGAACATGTTATGAATGGTACTGTGGAGTTACATTTTGTTCCAAGTGAACAACAACTTGCAGACATCTTTACCAAGCCATTTGATGAATCATCATTCTCAAGATTAGTAAGTGAGCTAGGTATGCTAAATCTCTCTTAATTATTTTTGAGATATTTGCAAGTTATAATGTAGCCAGAAATTTGCTATGTTTTTCTGTGAACTAATTTTCTCAGGAAAAAGTGAAATTTTGTCTAAGTCAAAATTACTATGTCAACGAAACGCACCATTTCGTTGACAGTCTTAGCATTTTTCTGGGTGTTTCGTTGATAGCTCTTTTATATCAACGAAACGCAGCTTTATCAACGAAATAGACGGGACCTTAAACGCCCAAATCTGATTCGTTAATATAGCGCTTTTAATCTGAACCGTTGAAATTTTGACACGTCTTTTACCACGATCTATGCATACACCCCTGTAAGTATAAATCATGGTATTTCTTTAAAAGTAACGGTTATATTTTTAAGCCAATCCAGTAATTTACATTTATTATTAGACTCTTTTTCTGAGAATTTTTGGGGGAGTATTTAAGAAATTCTATTTTCTTTAATTTCTTTTTACCTGTTCTCAAAAATTCCAAAGGCTTTTCTCTCTTCTTCTCTCTAACAAGCAATTCAGTTCGAAGCTTTTCTTCACACAACAATGGCACCCATAGTCAAGCTTATGTCTGCTGGAGGGTTCATCTATGAGAAGAACAACTCCATCCCTTTTGTTATCAAGGAAAACCCGAACAGTATCTTTTTCAAGATGATGGACTTCATGAAGAACTCCAAGTTGAGCTTTGCAATGTTTCACTCAACTCCTCTCTATAATGAGATAATCGAGGAGATCTGGACCTCGTGTGAGTATAGTGGAACAAACTGCACACTGCAATTCACTCTCCAAGGTAATGAGTACATAGTTAATTCTGATGTATTGCAAGCATGTCTACATATTACTGAAAATAACTGTGATGCTTTGCCTACAATCACTGAAATGGTTAACATGCTAAATTCAATAAACTACTCTTTGCCTACTGATAATCTGGGTAGAATAATTAGGAGAGGTTTGGTTAGGGAATATAGTTATTTAGCTGATGCATTTATCAAGGTCTTTTCTGGAAAGATTAGTAATTTTGATGCATTAACTAATTCCATGTTGATTCTTTTTACCATGCTCTTAACTGATAGATATTACAACTTTAGCACCCAACTTATGTATGAAATTGGTGCTAAGTTGGGTGACAAGGCTAATAGGAAAAAGAATATCTACTATGCTAGGTTTCTGATGATGTTGGCTAATCATGTTAGTCCAACACCATTAGTAATCTCTAACCCTGTTTCCAAGTTTGAGTGTTTTGTGCAAGAGAAGAGAGTACTGACAGACATACTGAGGCTGAACCACAATGGTGATGTTCCAGTGGTGTATCTGCCAATAATTGAGGTAACTACTGCTATCCCTTCTAGTATAGTTGTTACTTCAACTGTATCACCCAGTCCTGTTGCTGTGGAGTCTGTAGCTGTGACCCAACAGGCTCCTGCCCCTGCAACAAAACCAAAATCAAAGAAATCCTCCAAGCCAACCTCAGGTGCTTCCCAAAAGGCACCTGTTGTAAAATCCACTACACAACCTAAGGGGAGTGTTGTAGGTGCTGAGAGAGGTGAGGGAAGGGGTGAACATAAAAGAAACCCTAAGGATAAGGAAGGACAGATGAGTGAAATCCAGCCAAGCCCCATTGTGTCTTCCCAACAAGGCACAATGAGTAAAATGGATTTAAACACAAGTCTAGTTGCATCCTCCCAAAAGGATGTGATTATTGAAACAAGCTCTCCTCCAAGAGCACACTCCAAAAGGGTAAGGGACACTTCAAGCCCACAGTCTACATTTTCCCAATACCAAAGGAGAGTGAAGCAAAAGTCCAAGGGTACACAGGGTGCACACACACTGGAAGCAACACTTCCAGTTTCTCAAATTCAGTTTGATGTAACCCCTATTATTACTCTGGGGTTACAGTCCCATTCTCTAAACATCAACCTTGAACTATCTCCATCAAATTCACCAACTCTATCTCTAGATGTGGACATGATCCATTCATCTATTCCTGATTCTCCAACTCTAATCTTGGAGAAGCCCCACTCTGAAGCTGGTGGCCATCACTTGTTAAGTGATTTGTTGGGCCATCAACCAATTTTTTCTGAAGTTGCAAGAGGATCTGTGGACCAATCTCTAAAATCAATCACCACAGATTCTACTGTAATTTCACTTTCTCAAAGTGCTTTATTGACTTCATCAACGAAACAGCTTCTTTCGTTGACAAGTGTTTCTCCATCAACGGTATCCATACCGTTGACAGTTCAAACTACCATTCCGTTGATAGGTCAATCTACACCCCTTATTGAAAATCAAGTTGTTTCCACAACTAGTGTAGATGACCTGGTGGTAGTTGAGACACTGTTAGGTTTGAGAGGGAGTGAAATTGAGAGGCTGGCTTGCAGCCAGGCAAAAGGAGAGTCTGAGAGTGAGAGGCTGGCTATTTCTTCCAGCCAGGCAAAAGGAGAGATTGAGAGTACCACCTTAGTAGGTGAAGGTGAGGGTGTGAGAGGTGTGAGCCATGGGGAGCCCATGATGCAAGAAAAGAGTGGAGAGAGAGAAGGGACTACAGGAGCAATAAGGATGGAAGCAGCCATTGCTAGTGAGTTAATGGAGGTCGGTGATGGAGAAAGGGAACTTACTTTCCAAGAGCATTATCAACAAACTCTGGATAGTATTTCCCTGGATCCTGAGACCTTTACTCATCCTGTGTCAGCCTATCAAGTTATGGCTCAACAGGGCAATGTGGAGGCAGAAAGGTCACTCAACTTAATTCATACTACTGCATCAATGCAAAGAGCAAAGGATGCCTTGACCAATCTACCTCCAGGAGCTGCAGCAAGTGGAGACTTTGAGTTTTCTGATGATGAAGACAGCTTTGGTGACAATCTACAGGTGGCCACCACTACACAGACTGGGACTTCTGTGGTGCCTCCTACACCAAACTGGCTTTCTCAGGATATGCATGGTAGATGCAACTTGGATGCTGCTATCACAAGGCAGTACAATGAGGCATATCTAGCTCATGAGTCTGCTGAAGCAAGGGAAAAGAAATTCTACAAGGCCATAATGGATTCTCTGGAAATTCAAAGGCTACAAATGTTGCAGACAAGGATTGAGGCTACAGAAATCAAGGATTCAATTAGCAACCTTTGGGATGCTACTGACAGGAGGCTAGATGAAAAGCTTCCTCTTCACACTGTCTCCAAGATGTCAAGGTTTTTCACCAAGGAACCTGAAGTGTCCTCATCTTTGAAAACTCTCTCCTCTAGAGTGGACAAAGTTGAGGCTACACTTTCTCACATGCAGAAGGAACAGGAGAAGCAAACTAGCCTACTCACCCAGCTTCTGACAGCTCAAGGAATCCCTATCATCTCACTTGATGATAACAAAAAGGGGGAGAAAACTAAGGAGCTAGAGATACAAATCACAAAGGTTTTGGTCCCAGCCATCTCCTTGCCAGAAGAGCCATTAGCAATGGGGGAGTTTGGAAAGAAGAAAAAGGATGGTATTGACCTGATCCAGGAAGCTTCTATGAGGATGAGACTTGCAGAACAAATCAAAGACCATTGGTCCAACATAGAAGCAAGGGTCAAAAAAATTGCTGGAACTACAAAGGACTCAAATCCATCAACGGATCAACCATCAACGAATGCCATGGTTCTAGTGTCAACGGAATGGGAGCCACAGACCAATTCTTTCTATAAGGTAGAGCCCCTTCTACATGGAGTCACTCAAGGTCCAAGGAAAGAAAAAGGACAAACTTCATGCATTAGGGATGTGGAACAAGCTACACTCCAAAGAAGCTTATCTCCCAAGTCCCCTGCTAAACCAAAGGGCAAAAATATAGCAAGGACTTTCTATCCTGCACCTTATCCAGATGAGCTCAAGCTTCTTGGTCTACTTATCACAAAAAGCAAGGAAAGCAATGATTATGAGATAAGGAAGCAAAGGGCAATTGTCTACAGGAATGGACAACAAATCTGTGTTTGGGCTGGTCACCCAAACTTTGCTGAAGCTAAAGCTGAAGAGTCAGAAAGAGCAGCAATGCAAGCCCTTGCTGTTGCTCAGTCTCTTGATGAAGAAGAAAGACAGCAAGAAGAAAAAGCAAGAGAGGAAAGGAGTGCAAAGAAGAGCACAAGGCAACCAAAGGCAAGAGCTAGGAGAAACATAGCCTTTGAGAATGATGACTCTCAGAGCATTGCATCAGACTCTTCTGTACCAATTGCACCTCCAACAATTCCTGATCCAGTTTCAGAGGTAAAGTTAGCCTGTGATCCTAATCATCCTGTAAATTTCCATGATCAGCCAATTGAGCCAAAGGGAGAGCCAATTGAGTTTGATGAGGCCAACTTTCCAAAATTCCTCTTTGAAATGGATCCAAAGAAGAAATCTAAGCAAAGGGCTACCAAGGCTAAGCTAATTCTGGTAAGGAGACCACAAGCTGAGAAACCCCCTACCAACCCAGAAGACTTCATCTACATTGCTGATATCAGGGAGGAGTCTGACATTCATATCAATCTTGATGACCTGGTTGAAGTGAGAGGAATAGCAGCTTCTTACAAACTACCAGAGAGATTGGTATTTGTCTACAAGGGTGGGAGAGAACAGGTTTGGCCTCTACACAGAATTCTGGGAGAAGATTATCAGACACTGCTATCTGTGTTTAAATGTTTGAAAAAAGATTTTGGTTTTACCAAAACAGCCAAGTCTGAGGTTGTCTCCAAGATTTGCCAAATCAATGCTAGCTGGAACAAGCCTGGTGCACTTCCCAGAGTATTGAAGGTCCCTCAAACAGGAAAGATAATTCATCTCCAACCTTTTTGGATGATGGAATTCAGAGATAAGGACAACTGTAGAAGATTCTTCAGAATAGAAGACCAACTGGAGAAGGCATCCAATGAAACTCTAATGTTAATGCAATCCAAGTTGGGGAATCAAGATGAAGAAGAGAAGATTTTCTACAGAAGACTTCAAGCTCAAATTGAGGAGAACAATGCAAGAAAAGGGAAGAAAACAAGACCACAGAGGCAAAGATGAAAAATCTGCTCAGTCTAGAGGAGCAACTCTGTGCACTTGTTTTGTAAGATTTTCTACTTTGCATTTCAATTAAATTCAATGAAGCTCAATGCAATTTCTACTTTTATC
Source organism: Heracleum sosnowskyi (assembly GCA_030848705.1). Classification (NCBI taxonomy): domain Eukaryota; kingdom Viridiplantae; phylum Streptophyta; class Magnoliopsida; order Apiales; family Apiaceae; genus Heracleum; species Heracleum sosnowskyi. The sequence goes on from CM061236.1 coordinate 15,370,957, forward strand.
ATGTGTAAATATGTCTGAGTGTTTTTGTTATCATCAAGGCTCTTGATTTATGTTGTTATTCTATCAGTCATAAATTGGGGGAGATTGTTAGGAATATGTTGTTCTTGATGATAATTATAAAAACACTTAGTAGATTTTGTAATTAAGTCATTTTGTAACTGTCAACGAAATGGCATGCTTTGCAGCATTCCGTTGACAGGAAGCTCATCAACGAAATGAGTAATGTAGCAATTGCACTGTACAATACTTTACAGTTTGATATGCATTCTGTTGTATGTATTAGATAGGTTTTCTAAGTCATGTTGACTAAGTACTAGATAGGCAAAATAGGTTGGTTAATTGTAAATATATTATGCCTTGTAATTTTGCCTAAGTGAAGACATGTCAACGGTATGAAAATCACTCTGTCAACGGTATGGAGTTTACCCATCAACGAAACGAGGGAAACACCATCAACGAAACGAAGGAAACACCATCAACGGAATGAAGAATAAAGCTATCAACGAAACACATCTCCCTGCTATCAACGAATCACTATTGCTTTTTGAACAGTTGACAAAGTGATAGTGACAGTTTACTGAACAGATCTAAAGGAGATATGGAAGTGTACTTTGCATTGGAAGCCATCAAAATGGTTACTGGAAATAAGGAAACATTCCAATTTCCAATAAGGCTCTTGGGAATGATTAAAATAAGCATGAAGACAAAAGCAAAGATCTCCAAGGACCATTGGACAAAAGGAATGAAAAGCAAGCTACTGATGGTTACTACTATTGTTCTTTAGTTTAGCCAAACGTAGAATTGTAAACTTGGGTATTTATAACCAAGTGTAGCAGTTACTTTAAAGATAAGAGAAGAAAAACAAATAGTTTGTATTAGCTATCTTTGAGAGCATACTTCTCTACAATCTTGTAACTGAGCAGCTGTGTACATTTTGTATCACAGATTATTTCCGCAATAAAAATCACTTCAGTTGGATCATCAAACAATCCAACTGAAATTATTTATGTGCTTGTGATTTTTACTTTAAGTTCAGTTTTTATTTGTAAGTTGTTTTAAGTTAAAGAAATATCAAGAATTGTATTCAACCCCCCCCCCCCCTTCTACAATTCTGTTAGGTCATTTGGGATTAACATAACTCCTGGGCCGGCTTTCTCAACCACATTTGATAGCAGGGCTCTATCTCCGGTCATATGCCTTGAACAACCACTGTCAAGAACCCACATGACACGGTTTACCTGTTCCACACCCTGCAGTATCAAATTGATTGGACCTTCTTCGGAACCCAAACTTGATTGGGTCCGGCATACTTAATGAACTGGCCTTTGTCAGGCAAAACAACATTTTTAACCTTAACTACATAAACCTCTTTCACAAAAGAGCGTTTCCATTTATAGCCAGCCTTAACACATTTCGGAGTAGGCTTAGGGATAAATGGATCCACTCTAGTCTTTGGAGGACTAGTAGTCTTAGATCTAACATGCTTCTTATTATTAACATGTTGACGTGGAGCAGTCTTATTATCAGATACATGCTTACTATTAAAATAAGCATACATAACATTGAAAGCACAAGACATGCAATTTACCACACTGCATGCTTTATGAGAAAGATTAATAGCAGGCATGTTGGTTCTACAGTTGTTTTGATCCACTTTATGAATGTGTGACTTAGTCTCCGTTGCTGAAACAACTTTGACTGGTTTGTCAGACATACACTTGTTGGACTGAGCAAGTTCAAAAGCACGATCCTCCATACGTATCTCCTCTTCAATGATGATAGAGTATTCATTCAGAGGTTCTGCTTGGGACTCTCTAAAGAAAGGTTTATCAATACCCTTAAGCACATATGGTATACCCCTTTCTTCAGCACTGACTCGATTAGGGGTATTTATGCTTAATTCACCAATAGACTCATTATAGTCATACCCTATTCCTACAGTATGACCAATACTTTGTTTATTGATGATTTCTTTAGCAGTCTTACAAGAGTTATAGTAAGCATTAGCCTTGACCTTAAGTTCACTGATCTGATCCTTGAGAATGGTTTCCAGTTGAATATAACATTTAACCCTATTCTCAAGAAATGCTATTTTCTTAGTTAGTTCATCCTGATTAACATGCACAAGTTTTAATTCTTTTATCTCCTTTTCAAGGGTTGTGTTCAAAAGAATTATTCTATCATTTTCTCTACATGCACAAGAAACAGTAGTACTAAGATGATACACTACGCCATAAGTGCTCTTATGCAATGCTTTTTATGTGCGTTGCAACCAAAGCGTTGCAATATCTATACTTCATTTTGGTCTTCTGCAACGTTACTCAAAATGCGTTGCATTACAGGCGAATGCAATGTTGCAGTGGGAATACTAGTGTTGCGACGTGCAACCCCATTTAAAAGCGTTGCATTACAATGTATTGTTAATTTATGAAAATTAAATATATATATATCAAAATATATATGAAGATATTTAAATTTAGATCTATTTATTCTTTAAAATTTGATAATATTTTACAAATTTTAACTTGTTATAAATTGTACATACGTATATGTTATATTTTTAATTTTTTAAAAATTGTAACATGTATTACAAAGTTAAGCTAATATTTTTTACATGCTAGTATTTTTTACCTTAACGAAAATCTCGTAATTTTTATAAGTTTTAGATGTGAATAAATCAATAAAAAGAGGATTTTTATTCTAGGTTCTTAATAAAAAAATTAAAATTAAATTCTAACATAACTATTTTATTTTTCAATAAAGTAGTAGAAAACACCCTGCCTCCCAAATATTTAGGCGGCCAAAATCCCGCTCACAATTTTGCCTTCTCTATTTTCAAGTTTTCATTAAGCCGCTAGTTCAGTACTCTCCTTCTCAACCCTAGGTACTCTTCTTCTCACTAGATATTTTCAATTCTCTTTCTCCCTCAAATCTCTTTCTCCCCCGATTCTCCTTCCCTCTCAATATTTTCAATTTGAATTTAGGTTTTTATATCTAATTTCGTATTTTAAGTTTATCTCTCTTTTCAATTAGGGGATTTATTTGGGAATTCAATCGATTCTCTCTCTCTCCCCCTCACGATTCTTAATTTTTAATTTTAGTTTTACATATTAAAAATATGCAAAAATATTTTGATTTTAGTTTTGAACCCCTTCTACCTTCCGAGGTTTTGTTTGGGTTGTAAAAATGGATTTGGAGGATGGTGTGACAAGTGGCCCTTGTGTTTGTTATTAGAGTTAATCTTGGCTTAATCATGATTCTGGTATGTTACTTTGATTTTAATTGTCATATATGAGTCCACTTCATTGTTAAATCTTGTGTGTTTGATTATGTATATAGGTGTTAAATATCTATTGTTTTTGTTCTGTTTGTAGCTTGTTAAAGGTGTTTGTGAAAGTTTTAGTTTTTAGAACATAGGATTAAGTGCTTTGAATTGAACAAAAATTACTATTTTTTTTGTATTTGACAGGTAACCAAACTTATATAGGGTAATCAAGTAAGAGCCTTAAAAGAAAAAAAGGGTAAATGTTGTATATGCCTCGAATAGGCTTGACTTGCCTTGATGAGCTCAAAACTATGCATCTTCCGCAAGCTTTCAAATTAATAGCTCAAGTAATGAAGAAACAATAGGTTTGTTAAAGACACTCATGTATATGATATTATCGTAGCCATTTTTGTCACATTTGTTTGTCTGCCTATATCATTCAACCAAGGCATATGATGAAGAAACCAAGTCATTAATTTTTAAGGCATGGAAACTACTTCTACCACAAATGAAAAACAAGATGAAGATATATAATGTCATAATTGTCGTCAGCAATTAAGATATATTACAAACTAAGAAGTTTATGAAGGATCATCTAGTCACTCACAACATCAAAGTGAATTTCAAAGTGACTAGATGATTTCAGTATCAGTAAACTTTACCTCTGACATGTATGTTGATGAAGTGCTTGCCTCATTAGCCATTAAAGCAAGGTTTCCAATTTCACCTGATTCTTCATCACTATCAGTATCATCCCAACTCTTTCCTTCGGCAACATAAACTTTCCCAATCTTATTCTTCTTGCTCGAATCAAATGAGTTCCTTCTCACTTGTTTTGTTTTTTTACATTCTGTAGCAAAGTGACCCAACTCATTGCAATTGTAGCACCTGATTGTGCTTCTTTCCACAGTTCCAGTTTTATAGCCACCCCTTGTGCTATATGTAGATGAGGAACCACCTCTCTGAAACCTGGGCTTGAACTTAAGATTAGGATTCCTTCTGAATCTGAATTTGCCAAACTTTCTCACTATCATTGCCAAGTCACCATCCTCTAATTGATCAAGTTCTTTCAAAGAGTAGAAGTCACCACCAGATTTATCAATGGATGTTAAACCATATTCAGAATCAATAACATCCAAGTTAGAACTGGAAGGTTGAACAACCTTCACTTCCAGTTTTTGTGGGACTTCTGTAGTCAATGCAGTAGAAGTACCAACTATCTTTCCAGTTCCATATAACTCCTTCTGTTGAATCTGCTCCAGCTCATAGGTCTTCAGAACACCATACAGTCTTTCCAGAGAAATCTCTCCAAGATCTCTTGCTTCTCTGATTGCAGATATTCTGTGCTCCAAATGAATTGGAAGTGTCAGAAGGAACTTCTTGTTAATCTCCTTGATAGTATAGTGCTTCCCATTGAGATTCAGATCATTAATCAATTTGTTGTATCTCTCAAAGACCTCAGAGATACCTTCACCAGGGTTTGATCTGAAATGCTCATCAGAAGAGGTGAGAATTTCCAGCTTATTCTCTCTTACTTCCTCTGTCCCCTCATTGATTATCTCTATTGTGTCCCAAATGTGTTTGGCAGTAGCACAATTTAGGACATGATTATGCATGATAGGATCAAGACAATCAACCAGTATCAACTGTAGATAGGCATCCAGTGTAGCATCCTCTATCTCATCAGGAGTGAAGTCCTTGGGATCCTTAGGAAACAGCCTAGCAGCTCTAGTGACAACATCATTCTCTATCTGCTCTTCCTCCACAATCATAGGAACTTTAGGACCATTCTTCAACACTCCTAGATATTTAACATTTGCAACTTGAAGAAACATGATCATTTTCTTCTTCCACATAGGATAATGCTCCTTACTGAACATGGGGATTTTGACTCTACCCACTTTCTGAGTTGTAGACATTTTTGAGATTTTTGAAGAATAAGAAAATTTTCAGAGTTAAAGAAAAAATCTCAAAACAATTGGATCTTTGATTAGTATATCAATCAAAAGGCTCTGATGCCAATTGTTAGGTCCTGATAAGTTTGTAGAAGGGGGGTTGAATACAAACTATACCGTTTAATCGAATTTGTCCGTTTTAGAATAAAACAATTTAAGAACAAATTATGGCGGAATTAAATGAAACAGAATTCAAGTTAAATATAACTTATATTAAACTTGAAAGGTGTTACAAATGAGGTACTGATTACAAGATTGAATCTCAAACTAATTAAAATAAATCTAGAATAAATTCGACATGAATTTATCTATTTTTGTAATAAAAAGATATAACAATAAATGATAATTTGAGATACGTTATAGGGATAAAAATCCGCTAGATAGTCAAAGCAGTACAAGTGAATGAATTCTATTGGTTTAGATTTAACACAATGATTCTAGAATTTAATTCACACAAGAAATGATTCGGCAGAGTTCTTCTGAGTTCTTCACAGAAAGTTTCTGATCATATAATGTTGATGATACTTTCTTTTGTCTTGATCTTTTGTTTATAAAGGTAAACACCTTTTGGTAATCCACTTGACATCTGCACGTTCCTTTTCTTTTTGCTTTCTGGAATGACTAAGAAAATACTCTGGAATGACTACCAAAAAGCACTGGAATGACTATCAATAATGCCTGGCATGACTATGAGAATTTAGCAAGAATTAAATTAGAATAATAGAAATGCACTGGGATGACTATCGGGAAGACATTCCCTTGATAGTCATTCCAGTTCATTTTTATTAAAAATGACTTGGAATGACTACCGGGATGACTATCCTGGATAGTCATTCCAGTTCATTTAAATTAAGTAATTCTAATTAAATTCTAATTCTACTTTAAATTAATTCTACTAATTAATTTATTTCATAAATTAATTCTGATGAATTAATTTATTCAATAAATAAATTAATTAATTAATTTGTTAAATTAATTCTGATGAATTAATTTAATAAATAAATTAATAACTAATTTAAAAGAGAACTTAAATTCTGAAAACATAGTAAACCAATCCTTGAACCACTTGAACTTGATGAAAAAAATTCACTGGATGTAGTTGTCACTTGATGCACTGTCTGGTTCATAAGTGACTAACTGAAATGTATGTTCTTCATCTTAACATTGAGTTGTGGTCCATTGTCTGCTTTTGACTGTTGTTCAACCTTTGTAACCTGTACATTTGCTGTCACAAATCTGAAACCTCTATCACTTTAATAAATCCACTTATTTGAAGACATCACTGAGGCTTGAACAAATAATTGAACTTCTATCAATGTAGTATTTCTTCAAGTCTGTAGGATGACTTTAATCTGTATTCTTCTGACAGATATGATCATTTGAGATTCCTGTGACTGTGACAATTGAATTATTACTTACTTATTACAAATTTGTTTAAGTTGAGTTGAATCCTCGATGTAAACAAATAGGCCTAAACATATGCCTTTCAACTACCCCCAGTTCTTCAGTGCAGCTTGATGGTCTGGAGAACTAAGCGTGCTTTGATCTTCCGAATTTCCCGAGTCACTGAAACAACTAGAAGTAGAAGATTAGCAGATAATATAGAGCAGATAATTAACCGTAATATGCCTGTAGAAGCGAGAGAGACAACATGTTGCGCCTGTAATATGCATGTTGCTATAAGAGAGACAACATATTCCGCCCGTAATATGCATGTAGATGCGAGGAAGACAACATGCGATATGTGAGAAGAACAGATGTACGAACAGTTTTGCAAGTGTGAGAGAATGAGCGGCTTTTTGTAGATATTGTTGTGCTTCCCCTTGTAAAGTTAGGTTTGTGAATCCACTATTCAAGATATAGTATAATGAAGTAGCATCAGTAGTGATGTCGTTGTATGTATGTTGAATAAGGAGATAATGTAATGTGTTGAGATCGTAGTCCAAGCATTATCTCAGAGGATCTTCCTAAGCATGTTAAACAGGACTCCAGCTAATGCATTCCGAGGAAGGTATGCCTCCTAACAGGAAGTCATATTCCTATGCATCTTCTCCCTAAAAGGGAGGACTCCAACTAATGCATTCCGAGGAAGGTATGCCTCCTAATAGGAAGTCATATTCCTATGCATCTTCTCCCTAACAGGGAGGACTCCAGCTAATGCATTTCGAGGAAGGTACGCCTCCTAACAGAAAGTCATATTCCTATGCATCTTTTCCCTAATAGGGAGGACTCCAGCTAATGCATTCCGAGGAAGGTATGCCTCCTAACAGGAAGTCATATTCCTATGCATCTTCTTGGTGAGCTTCCCGGAAGTACGGATAAGCACCCCGGAAGTACGGGTTTACCAAGGGACTCCAAGCAACACCTTCCACAAAGAAGGGTCTTCAAAATAATTCCAAGCAACACCTTCATAAAGAAGGGCCTTAAAAAATAATTTCCAAGCAACACCTTAAAGAAGAGCCTTCAAAAATAATTTTCAAGCAACACCTTAAAGAAGGGCCTTCAAAAATAATTCCCAAGCAACACCTTAAAGAAGGGCCTTCAAAAATAATTCAAGAAATACCCTCCGCAAATAAGGATCTTCGAAAATATCACACAGAGACAACCATAGAATCTAAGAGTGTCCAATGTTTACAAGTAAATGTATGATGTACATGATGCACATGCTGATATGAATGAATGCATGATGCGAATGATGCACATGATGATTAATGAATGCATGATGCGAATGATGCACATGATGATTAATGAATGCATGATGTGAATGATGCAGGGCCTTCAAAACAAGATTACCCCGAAGGGCCTTCAAAAGACGATCACCACGTAGGGCCTTCAAACTAAATCACCCTGAAAGACCTTCAGAAGACGATTAACCTGTAGGGTTTTCAAAAATATTATCATCTTCAAAAGAGGGTTTTCTAAAATATTATCCTCCTCGAAAGAGGGTCTTCAAAAATATTATCCTTCTCGAAATAGGGTATTCAAAAATATTATCCTTCTTGGAAAAGGGTCTTCAAAAATATTATCCTACTCGAAATAGGGTCTTCAAAAATATTATCCTCCTTGGAAAAGAGAGCTTCCGAAAACATTACCCTTATCAGATAAGGACCTTCCACACTTATTTTTGTCCATGCACGAGCTAGTGAAGTAATCAAATCATGTGCTACGAATATTGCATCACAATTCTTTAACATCTCCATCATTCAGATTCTGCCCAGATCTATTGTTTACCTTTTTGGCCCTGTAAACGATATTTTCTTGGAAAATACAAAACATGAAAGTTGTAGGAAACGAAAATATCTTTCCGATGATATATGGCTCGTCAGAAACGGACTTATAACGAATCGAGAATAAAATAAAACGGCTGTTGATTAACTTCTCAATACAGAAAAACGGGATCCGATTATGTTTTGTGATTTCAAAAATAGATCTGAACATAATCTCAGAAAACACCAAGAACGAAAGCTCTAGGAAATCGTAAAAGCTTTCCGAATCATAAAAAATCATCAAAATCTGACATGTATTAAATTTAATACGAATTTTATAAGATAACTTATTTGTACGGACAAAATCATAAGAAAACTTATCTTAATTTTGAATACAACCATGAACGAACCACCGCCTCCATCATTCTGCTCCTCCATTAAAGCTACTCCAGATCCGATAAAACCTCCCTTGTGCATGATGTAGATGATTTGATTGTCCTCCACAATCAAATAATAATCCCCTCCTTCTAGCGCCAATTGTTAACGGAGGAATTTGGTGATAACAAATTTCGGGGATTGCTAGAATAACGAATTATGAAAATAGGGGGATTTGGGATTTTTGGATGTTTGGGGCTGGACTTGAAAAGTGTCTCGACTTATTAGATGTGTCGGATCCTATTCCAAGATGCATGCGTACCCTGTTTATATATAGGGATCAAGCCAACGTAGTTCTGTGATAGGATAATGTTTTTAATCCCTGTGATTGTTAAGGGATATCTTGAGATAAGTTGATTTTATCTTTTTAGAGTTATATTAGCGTTGTGATTCTTTCCTGATTTGAAATAATCGTTTGGAGATATTTTTTAGTAATTTATTGATTTAGATTGATTGTTTCCTCGTTTCAGAAAGAGAATATTACTAAGTGGTTAAGCAATTAATCATTATTAGATTAATATTGGGAAATTAGGAGATAATTGAGGCAACCGAAAATATGGCATAACATCGGGTATTCCACTTGAAAATTAATTATCACAACCATTTGAACCATCTACACACCCTAAGAATCTTCTTCCCACATTTAATTGAGTGTGAGCAGTCCTTTCCATAACCCATTTACCACAATAACACTTCATAGCCATCAATTGCTTAATAGATGTGAGAGTTTTAGGATTTTGAATCCCTAATTTTGAAAAGGGGGTTATATAGAAGATTACAAAGCCGTTGAAATTAGATTGGACCTTTTTACCCTCATTCTCGTTAGATTTAAACGAATCAACTAACGGAACTGACACGAAGCCACTATTATGGCTACTTTAAAAACATTTAGCCATCACATTGGCACGAATAATAATTTAGCCACTACTGTGTGAATAAATTATTCTTCAGGTATGCACAGTGCAATCAAGTCAATAATTTATAAAAATATTTTTAATTAACTGACGTAAAAAAACCCATAATTGACCAGTAAAAAACTAACAGTCTACTAACTGCATTCTGTTTCGGTTGCCGCCGATGAGCTCGAGTTGCACCCCCATTCTCTAAAACAATAACTACAAAGAACCCATTTGATTTCTTTTATATATTTTTATTTATTATAGGATGTCACATACAAAAGCCAAGATTGCAACTTCATAAAGTGACACACAAAATGATCTAAGTATCTCTCTCACACACACCCTTGAACAGTTGAACCTGCCCTCTCTTTACATGTATGTCAGTGTCGTAGACACACGTACTCACATTTTCTTTTTGGTATTTATCATTCGATTCTAATTTTTTCTTACCAAGAAATTACATTGTTCGTTTACTTTCTTAACATGTTATTAGAGCTCGGTTTAGGGAACCTTTATGTTTAAGGTTTTAGACGAGTATGAAAATCACACACGTGTGTGTATTGTCAATTGTGGCATGTGGGTGTGAAGTTGTGTAAGTAATGTAGTTTTGTTTTCGATATATATTTTTAATTACGGCAAGGGGAGGTGAGAATCGAACTCTAGACGCCCAGGAGCATTATTGTCACAACTCAGAAAATACTTAAGTTGAATCTAAGATTATTAAAACTATAGGCATGGACTTGGGATTTAAGTCATATTAAAGAAGCAATATCCTTTAATAAACAATAAGATAGTCGAGTAATTGGCTTAATTATTGTTTCATTAAATTTGTTCCTTATTTAGTTGTCTTTGCTACACAAATTACGAGTATTTTGAGATATACTATGCGCTGAAGGGATGTGATAAATATATGCTTTGTTCTGTTTTGGAGAATGGAATAGAATAAAAAATTTGTGAACAAAATTGAAGGATAGAAAAACGAAGGTAGGAGGGAAGAGTGAAAAAAAGATAGAGTGGAAATTTTCTATGACGAGATTCGTGAAGAAGATGAGTAGGAAAAAGAATTAGACGTTATTGTTAGGTTTGAACTTTAGTTCAATTTGCCAGGAGTAGAATGAACTAATGAATGATTCACAGATTTCATTTAAATCTCCTCAGTTTTATTCGTTGTAATCAAACACAACAATAGTGTTTTTTTGTTGTGTGTGTTTTTCTACGTGTTTCCTTGTTTTTTATTTTTTGAAAAAACGTACTTGCATTAATCAAATACCCTCAAGGGCAAGGTTACATAGAGTAAAATCAGGTGTAGTAACATACCACTCCTGAGGACCTGACACTGAATAAGCAGCCTGTGCTAATGAATGGGCTACATTATTCGCAGATCGAGATACAAAAATAACTAACACTTCCTCAAAGTGTTTTAGTAATTCCTTACAATCCTCCACAATTGTGTCAAACATCGACCTTCCTTGATTATTCCGAATTGCTTCCACCAGCAGTTTTGCATCTGTCTCGAAAATACATTTACTATTCCTCTAAGTTTTCACCCATGACAAAGCTTCCTTGAGGCTTAGAGATTCAGCTTCTTTTGCATAACTACGGCCACGCACAAGATTTGTTCGAGCACAGATGAAAGCTCCCATGTCATCACGAGCCACACATCCTACTCCCACATGATTCCTTCCTTGCCTACAAGCTGCATCGACGTTAATTTTCACCCATCCCTTCGGTGGTTTAGACCACTGACGATTACTAGTCTGACCCACAGCTTTTTGTACATGTTCTTCCTCTCGTGCCTTCCGCCAGTCATTAAGCATATTCATCACCATCGATTTAACTCCAAAGGCTGACATGACTACCTTCTGCCAGACCCATTTGTTCCTTCTGGACCACAATCCCCAACATAATACTACTATTACCATGCACTACTCCGTACTAGCTAAACTGAATGCTCGTTTCAGTATAGACTTAACAGAATCATTTTCCTCCACATAAACTATAGAGAGCATACCCAACAACCCCCAAACTTCTATTGCAAAAGCACATTCGAAAAGTACATGAACTGCAGTTTATGGGCCATGCTTACACCACGTACAATGGATCTCTATATCAACTTGTTTACACCGCAAATCTATTGTTGTAGGAAGCACATCCCTTGCTGCACGCCAGACTAAGTTTATAACTTTACCTGGCAGTTTCATGGACCACACCTTCCTCCAGAATTGTTTATCAATACACTCCATTTCCCCTCTCAAACGTCTATAACAGCTCTTAACCGAGAAGTCACCTCTATCTTCCAGCATCCAGTACCATGAATCCTTCTTATCCGGTAACGGTATTGGAATTTGTTGGATAAATCTACTATCCCGTTCGTTACATATGTCAGAGACGATCTCCTCATCCCATCTACTCTTACTCTCATCCATAAGACTCTGTACTTTTATATTCTCCAATTCATGAGGCATTGTAGACGTCAAGAAACCATTTTCCAGACAAGGTAACCAAGGTACCCTCCACACCATTGTATCCTCCCCATTGCCTATTCGTTTTCGACACCCTTGCTGCATTACATCCTGAGCTTCAAGAATACTCTGCCATATATAGCTCGAGTTATTCCCCAAATTTGCATTTAAAAAATCAGAATCGGGGTAGTATCTAGCTTTCATTAGATTAGTAACCAATGGATTACTACCATTAATCAACCGCCAAGCTTGCTTAGCCAACATGGCAATGTTAAACTCCTTCAACTTTTTAAAACCCAGCCCTCCCGCCTCCTTAACACTACACAATCGCTCCCACGACATCCACCGTATCCCTCCGTTATTTGAGCTACCATTTCCCCACCAAAAAGAATTCATTCTCCTCTCAATCTTATCACAAATTACACTTGGAATCAGCATCAAATTCATCCAAAAGTTAGGTATAGATTGTGCTGCTGATTTAAGCAACGTAATCTTACCAGCCTTCGATATCGTGTGGTTATTCCATCCATTCAACTTTTGTTCCACTCTTTCAAGTAAGAAGCCAAACTCTGAAGTCTTATCCCTCTCTCTATATACATTGGTAAACCCAAGTACCGTCCAGGTGCACCAGCCTCCTTTACCCCCAATTGATGACAGACATTAGTTTTGTTCTCTATACTCGTATTTGGAGAGAAAGTGACCAACGACTTATTATAGTTAACCATTTGCCCATAAATTTCATCATACCGATTAAGAATTCTCTTCATGACACTTGCTTCAGCCTCTGTTGCTTTAAAGAAAAGATAACAGTCGTCAGCGAAAAGCAAATGTGAAATAACAGGAGCTCTTTTGGCTATACTGCACCCATGTAACAGCCCTACCTCCTCATTTCTCCGAATTATAGCGCTCAATCCTTCAGCACACATGATATAAATATATGGTGATATAGGATCACCTTGACGCACACCTCGTTGAGGTACGACGCTACCAAACTCATCCCCATTGTGTAAAAAACTGTATGACACAGAAGTAATGAAAGTCATCACCCTATCAATCCAAATCCCATCAAAACCAAATCTTTCCATCATACTACGAATGAATCCCCACTCCAATCTATCATAAGCTTTTGCTATATCAATCTTTAAAGCTGCCATCCCATTATTCCCTTGAGTATGCCTTTTCATATAGTGATTTATTTCAAATGCCACCAATGCATTATCAGTAAGTTGATGTCCCTCAATAAACGCACTCTGATTTTCTGAAATAATTGATTTCAAGCTCATCATTAATCTATTCGTCATGACTTTTGATAGAATACGTACCAAAACATTGCAAATGGATATTGGCCTGAGATCAGCCATTGTCTTAGGTACCTTTATTTTAGGTATTAAGCGGACAAGAGCTTTGTTAACACCCTCCGGAAGTGCACACGTACTCATAAATGTTTGTCAAAATAGGGTCACGTCATGCCTCACTATATTCCAAAAGGACTGTAAAAATGCAGGGTTTAATCCATCCGGGCCTGGAGATTTGTCCGGATGCATTGAGAAAACAGCCTGCTTGACTTCAGCTTCAGTAACTGCTCTAAAAAGCTCGACATTATCAGATTCAGACACCTGGTTCACCTTATCCCTCCCAGACAATCTTCCATTCGAATTTACTGACCCAAATAGCTGTGTGAAGTAATTCTCAATCACCTCCTGTATCTCTTCTAGCGTATCCTTCCAATCACCATTACTATTGTTAGGCCGATTACACAATATAATCAAGTATGTATACGAGAATAACAATCAAGAACACTTTTTATAAATCAACAAACTGTAATTATATTCACAGTTTCTCTCTTAGTGATGTTAATGAATCACAAAGAGCTACTAGGTTACAAGAATAATATATTCAAAGTTCGCGTCCCTTCTAGGGATAACCTATCTGTGTTTATATAGTACACAGCTACTTACAATCCATCTCTAATTGATATTCCTATAAGTTAGCTATACAATTCATATCAATCAAGGATTGCTTCAGTCTTCTATTCCGTTTCCTTAGCTGTATCAATATATTCTGCTTCTTTCTATCTTCAGAATATATTGCTTCTAGAATCTTTATCTTTGCACCGACAGCCAAGTCAACTATCATCCAGTCAGACTTTATCAAACTCTGACTAGCTTCTAGATAAACTCTGATATGTACCTGGTACTTAAACACTGATGAACAAACGTCAGCAATTATATCTAACAATCTCCCCCAACTTGTGCATAATAAAAATGTACAAGTTAAACAGATAATTGATGATGTCAAAACATATAACAAATGCAGTGTTTAAAATATAACAGAGTTTAATTTTAAAACAGAGTTTAAATTTAACTTAGAACAGAAAACATAAAAACTTACAGTCAGACTTTACTTGACTTCTTCAATATCAGGTACTGTCCTGAGATAATCAATCAGCAGTCTTCTTTCAGCCTTCTCTAGCTCATTCATCATAATCTCTTTTAGCTCTTTAAGTTCTGAATCACTCTCCCCCATTTGGTAGATAGCAGCTCTTAGAGAATATATGCTGTTTCTTCTCATATCATTTCCTAGTTGAATAAAATAAGACTTGTCTGACTCCAAGTTAAATTCCAAAACTTTTATTCCAAGTGCAGTTCTAAATCTAGCACTATTTCTCTTCATCTCCACTAACTTTCCAGTATGATCCCTATACTTTGGAATATAAACACTTGATACTCCTCTTCCAAGCATAGCTTTAGATCTCAGCATCTTTTCTCTCAAAACTTGAGCAACATTATGAGTATGTCTGTTTTTGACTTTTAGAAGATAAAGTACATATTCCAGTTCTTCCCATGATTTGAGATTAACATCAGATTCTCCAACTTTATAAACTCTTCCATCACTCATGAAGTATAACAAAAACTGCTTCTTCAATACTTTGTGAAAAATCAACTGAACAGATTCTAACTTATCAAGGTTTTCTTGTGTAACCCCAATACCAGGTTCTGCCAGTGAAATGTTATCTTGAGATCTGTTATTTGTTCTTCTCTCTCTGTGTGATCCCAGTCCAGATTTATCAAAAGCTTCTTTTCCCAATACAGTTCTGGTTTCTGAGAAATTCACAGCTTCAAGCTTTAATTCTTCAAGAATTTTAGGTTTGCTGAATCCTGGAAGTTGTGTAGATTTCTGTACAACTTGAGCAACGTCAGAGGTTGTCATAACTTTAGTAGAAACATCAACTTGAGCAGCGTCAGAGGTTGAATAAATCTTCTTAGGTAACTGTTCTTCTTCTACCAGTTTACCTTTTCCTTTGTCAGCATTTTTAATCACAGGCCTCCTTGAGTACTGTAAACTCTGATCAGAGTTTACATTCTCTTTGATAACAATTCCTTTTTCTTTCTTTCTAGGAGCCTTGATTTCCTTCTTCTTGTAGATTCCAGTTTCAAGATTCTTCCTGTGTTCCTCAGCAAGCATTTGCTCTTCAGCTTGGATATCTTCAATTGTAACATCTTTTCCATGTTCTGCCATAAACACCTTGGCAGCAATTTCCTCATCTTTAGTAGGCTTATCAGAGATTATCAAACTTTTAAATCTTGAACCACTGGCAGAGTTTGCATGTCCCTTTCCAGAGTTTGATCTTTTATCAGAGTTTGATCTTCTTGAAAGTAGTCTGCTATCATCATTTAATCTTAAGCTCTTTCCATCTCCCTTGTTTCCACCATCATTACCATCATCCCTCCGTCTCAGAGTTTGAGTGTCTTTGCATTTGTCACTTGGTACACTCTCCCCCTTTTTGACATCATCAGAAAGTAGTACTGATGTCAACAACTCAATTTCATTAGAAATCGAAGTCAGTTGGGCAGACATAGCAGTCTGGTTATCCTCAACTTTCCCAAGCCTCTTCTGAATGTCATCAGAGTCCTTAGCTGGCTTCTTGAACATGGAATTGTAATAAGTTCTATCATTCTTCAGAGTGAGATCTCGCAGACCAACTTCATTCCTCAAAGCAGTGACTTCCTTATGAGACTCATCAAATCTGTTGTGGAGAGATTTAATTTGAATCACAGTAGCCTTCAGACTTGTAAGAATATCAGGAGTTGAAATCGTCTTCACAGAATCACCAAGAAAATCAGCAGCCCTCTGTGCTGAAAAGATACAATCTGCAGCAGCCCATCTATTGTAGTACATATCTTGAAAATGCTCAGCCGTAGCTCGATTGACCTCTCTTAGCTCATCAGAGTTTACTTGACTACCAAATAACTCCTCTTGGGAATGATCAGAACTATCATTATCATTATCATTATCATTCTCTGCTGTATTCTCTGCAGGAATATTCTCAGCATCAGGTTCTGGAATCTCAGAGTTTGTAACAAACTCTACTTCTATGTGAACATTTTCTGTTGCATCCTTGTCAGCAACATCAGAATTTGCAGCAACAGCTTCTTTAGTAGGAGCAATATTCTCAGGAGCATCAGTATTTAAGGTCTGATCAACTTCCTCACCCTTTTCAATTACCTGGTGAGTAACAGAGAGAATCTCTGTATGAGTAGCCATAGAATCTTCAAGAATAACTGTGTGATCAGCTTCCACACCCTCTGTTTCATCAAAAACTTCAAGATGGTCAGAGTGTACAGAGTTGTGTGCTTCAACATCCATATCAAATCCCTGTGACTCAAAAATCGCAGCCTCAACATGTTCTGTAGCCTCCTGAACAAGAATTTCAGGAGCTTCATCTGCAGCTTCATTTGCAGCTTCCTCAACTACATCATCAGCATTTGATGTAGGAGCTTCTTCATCAGCATTTACATTTTCCTCAAAAACTCTGTCCAAATTGACAGCTTCAGCATTTACATTTGATGCACCAAAAAGATGTGCAGCCACCAATCTTCTTTTTCTCTGATGAAGAGTTTCTTCATCAGTTTCACACTCTTCATCTGCAGCATCAGACTTTGCCCTGTTGGCCCTTCTCTTCTTTATCCGTTTCTTCTGAGGCATATCATCAGTATGTGATGCCCCAGCTTCAGTTGCTTGCTTAGCAATCCTTGGAGGTTTAGTACCAACATGCTTAGTCCGACCACCTCTTGCAGGTTTAACAGAAGTTGACGGAGGCAGTTCTTGTTGTAGAGTCTCAGGTTGAGAAGAAGCTTGTGTTGGTGAATTGACTTGAGCATTTAAGAACTGTTGCACAGATGGAGGTAGCAACAAGTCTCCAACAACCCCTTTCTTAACATCTTTATTAACAAGATCAGAAAATATTCTCTTATGTAATTTAAAACAAGAAACATCTTCTTCACTTACTTCTACTCCTTCAACACAGTAAGAGAACAAAAGCTGACAGAATCTAGAGAAATAGACTACTCCTCTATTCTCTCTCATTTTCTCTCCTAAATTATTCAAAACAAGTCGTGCAAAATCAAAATGATTATCAAATAAAAGAGAATACCCGATTTGCAGACTGTCTGTGGGAATAGCATCCCAGTTTGTGCATTTCTTGCTGAATGTCCTCGTGATGCAATCAAAGAAAAAACTCCACTCCTTCCTTAAGAATGGTCGTTTGAGCTGTCCAATCTTCGACAAAGGTCCAGAATACCCAATTTCTTGCATCATTCTTATCAAATCCTCATCACCCATGCCAATTGTGTATGAAGAAAATTCAGGAAACCCCATCGCAGCGCGAATGGTTCCAGCAGTTATTACATACTCTGCTTCTTCATATTCAAAAATAATCGAAGGGTTGCCTGTCTCACCACCATCATCATACAATCCTGTTTCCCAGAACGCCTTTATCTGTGAACCAGAAAGTTTTGCAGGCTCCACCAAAGCACGCCCAATTGCTGACTGAGCAAGAAAATTTTGTATGATATGAAAAGCCTCTGGTGCATTGACAGTGTTTAATGGGGCTGAATAGTTATTAGGAACGAACTCTAGTCCAGAAGCAGTGAAAGCAGTTGAAGCCATTAGTAATATCAAGAAAGAAACAGAAAATAGCTTCAAAAACACGAGAGAGTTTAAGAAAGAAAGTGTTTGTGAATATGTGTGAGTGAGACTAGAATACAATTGGAGTAAGTCGTGAAAAACTGTAACGGTTGTGTGTATAATGTATAAATATAAAATTTAAAATTAAAAACTGAACAGTTTTTAATCATTAAAACACAACTGTCTTACCCCGTATACTGTGTAAATGAGACACGTGTCACTCAGGCAATGACTGACAGCAGTAATTGGCAGTTTCCAATGCGCATGCGCAGTAAAAACAGCAATAATTACAGCCGATTACACTTTCCTATGTATGCAATCTCTCTCCTCTCTTTAAAACTTTTCTAAACCAATCCCTAAACATACTCTTTTGAAATACCAAAACAAATGTTTTCCTTCAAAATTATAAAATGTCTGAAACAAATAATTTATTTTAACCATTAGAGATTAAAACAAAGTTACCTCGGCATATTTCACACAATACATCAGTGTTTATCATTTGTCCTTCTTTGTTAATAAAATCTTGTCGCAAACTGTACAGGTGTGCATAATTGTGTGTGCAATAGCAGAGTTTACCGAAATCAATATTTAAATCATCTCAAAGTGCATAAAATCCACATACTAAAACAGTAAAAACTGATTGCCCAAACTCTCATGTATAACATAAAATATGATTTTATATCTAAACTCTGTATACTGATATCCTTTCATTTGGATATATCTTTTATTTTTCACCCCCTTTATAGATTTATTAATATTTTTTTTTTCCAGTAATCAGTGGTCGGCACTAGTCACCAAAAATCAAAGATTTTAGCCCTTATTTCATACAATAAGTTCCTGGATCTTCCTAGGCACAACATGATCTCAAAGGAATTTGTGCTCTTTTTGGCATTTTTTTGATTTGAGGGTGAATTAATTGCAATTAATAATCAGAGTTTAGACTTTTCATCAGTTAATACAATTAATTTATGAGAGAAAATACAAACAGCTAATACAGACTCAGTGTATAGGATCAATAAACTAAGAGATGCTCTAAATATAGAGACAGTATCATGCTGTGTTAACTTACTGCACATATATGAGATCAGAATCTATATAACTCTTAAGGATTCATAATTACTTACTGAGAATTATGCTTCATACAAATTTCTTCATTGGTCCTTGTGTTTCAGACAAAATTACAATCAGAGTATAACTTAGACTATAACTATTAGAGTATGACCAACACTTTTATGACTATCAGAGTTTAGCATCAGAGTTTACGTTCAGAGTTTATGACACTGGTACTCATATCAGTTAATACATGCAAGGAATCATGAGCATAAAAATCAAACATGTATAGCTTTTGAGTCTAACCCGTATCTCTAGTCAGAACCAGAGATCATTCCAAGTTCATTTACCAATCTTGTAAAAGTAGCTTCACTCAAAGGTTTGGTGAAGATATCTGCAAGTTGTTGGTCTGTAGACACAAAATGAAGCTCAATGTTTCCTTCTTCCACATGTTCTCTGATAAAATGATACCTTATGCTGATGTGCTTTGTCATGGAGTGCTGTACTGGATTACCTGTCATAGCAATAGCACTTTGGTTATCACAGAAAATAGGTATTTTAGAGTACTTCAAACCATAATCCAGCAACTGATTCTTCATCCATAGAATCTGTGCACAACAGCTACCAGCTGCTATATACTCTGCTTCTGCTGTGGATGTGGAAATTGACTTCTGTTTCTTGCTATACCAAGAAACCAATCTGTCACCTAAAAATTGACAGCTTCCACTTGTACTTTTTCTGTCTATCTTACAGCCTGCAAAATCTGCATCAGAGTAACCAATTAACTTAAACTATGATTCTCTAGGATACCACAAACCCAAGGTTATGGTTCCTTTGAGATATTTGAAAATCCTTTTTACAGCTGTTAGATGAGGCTCTCTGGGATCTGCTTGAAATCTTGCACAAAGACATGTTGCAAACATGATATCAGGTCTACTTGCAGTAAGATACAGTAAAGACCCTATCATTCCTCTGTAGTTTGTCATATCTACTGAGGCTCCTGTGTCTTTGTCTAGCTTTGTTGCTGTAGCCATGGGAGTTGTAGCAGATGAACTATCAAGCATACCAAATTTCTTGAGAAGATTTCTGGTATATTTTGCTTGATTGATAAAAATACCATCATCTGTTTGCTTGACCTGTAAGCCTAGAAAATAACTAAGCTCTCCCATCATGCTCATTTGATACCTGGATTGCATAAGCTTTGCAAACTTCTTACAAAGTTTGTCATTAGTAGATCCAAAGATAATATCATCTACATAAATTTGAACTAAAAGCAAATCATCACCAGAATTGAAATAAAACAAGGTTTTATCAATTGTACCTCTTGTGAACCCACTTTCTAAAAGAAATTGAGCAAGAGTTTCATACCATGCTCTTGGTGCTTGCTTTAGTCCATATAATGCCTTGTCAAGCCTGTAGACATAATCTGGATGCTTGGGATCTACAAATCCTGGTGGTTGTTCAACAAACACTTCTTCTTCAAGCTTCCCATTGAGAAAAGCACTCTTTACATCCATCTGAAAGACTTTAAACTTCTTGTGCGCAGCATAGGCCAGAAAAATTCTTATGGCCTCCAATCTTGCAACTGGAGCAAAGGTTTCATCATAGTCAATTCCTTCCTGTTGTGAATAACCTTTAGCCACAAGTCTAGCCTTGTTTCTTGTAATCACACCTTCACTGTCAGTCTTGTTTCTGAAAACCCACTTTGTACCTACTATTGATCTATTCTTTGGTCTAGGTACAAGTGTCCAGACTTCATTTCTTTCAAATTCATTTAACTCTTCTTGCATTGCTATAATCCAATTAGCATCTTGAAGAGCTTCCTCCACTTTCTTTGGTTCTGTTTGAGACAAGAAAGCATGATACAGACACTCATTATTTGTTGCACTTCTAGTTCTCACACTAGCATCAGGATCTCCAATTATGAGATCAGGTGTGTGTGCCTGTGTCCACCTTCTTGCTGTTGGTAAGTGGTTTCTTGCATCATTATTTGATCCTCCCCCTTGATCCATGCTCTCCTGATTCATATGTTGACTTTCTGTAGCATCTGAGGCTCCCCTTGAATGGGATGGCTCAGAGTTTGAACTGTCAGAGTTTGAATCAGTTTCCTCAACTGACTCACTTGCTGAGTCTTGTTGAGCTTCTTCATGCTCCCCCTCAACTGGTTCTCTATTTTGTTCAATTTGAGAATTTCCAGCTTCTCCAGTATTTATCAGTAGAGGTTCAGAGTATGCTTCGTCAGAGTTTATCAGAACCGCTTCATCAGAGTTTGTCGGTACTGCTTCATCAGAGTTTACATCATCAGAGAATAAACCTTCATTTTCAAAACGCAGTTGATCATATCCATCTAAGTCATCAAGTCTAGTTATTTTCTTGTCATCAAATGACACATGTATGGATTCCATGATCACTTTAGTTCTCAGATTGTAGACTCTGAATGCTTTTGTTGACAATGGATAACCAACAAAGATTCCTTCATCAGCTTTTAACTCGAACTTGGTCAACTGTTCAGGATGAGTCTTCAACACAAAGCATTTGCATCCAAATATATGAAAATATTTCAAATTTGGCTTCTTATTTTTCACCATCTCATATGGTGTTTTTCCATGCTTGTTGATCAGTGTAGCATTTTGAGTAAAACAAGCCTTTTGAACAGCTTCTGCCCAGAAATAAGTTGGCAACTTTGCTTCATCAAGCATAGTTCTGGCAGCTTCAATTAAAGTTCTGTTCTTTCTTTCAACTACACCATTTTGCTGTGGAGTTCCAGGTGCAGAAAATTCTTGTTTCACTCCTCTTTCTTTGCAGAAAGCTTCCATGATTGAGTTTCTGAATTCAGTTCCATTATCACTCCTTATAATTTTGACTTTGTGCTGTGATCCTTTGTCCAGTAGATTTACATGATCCAACAGAGTCTGAGCAGTTTCATCCTTCTTTGATAAGAAATACACCCATGTATATCTAGTATATTCGTCAACAATTACTAGAGCATATTTCTTTCTGCCCAAAGACATCACATTCACTGGTCCAAAGAGATCAACATGTAGAAGATGATAAGGTTCCACTACTGAAGATTCAAATTTGCTCTTGAAAGATGACTTCCTTTGCTTGGCTTTTTGACAAGAATCACATAGGCCATCTAAGCTAAGTATTGACTTGGGAAGCCCCCTTACAAGATCCTTTCTTATTAGCTCATTAATGTTGTTCAAATTGAGATGAGAGAGCTTCTTATGCCAGTTCCAACTCTCTTCATTTGACATTCTTGCAGTTAGACACACTGTTTTTCCATCAGAGTTTGTTACCAAACTTGCTTCATAAATGTTGTTGCGCCTGTGTCCAACTAGAACAACTTTTCCAGTAGTTTTACTGATAACTTCACAGTATTCAGTATGAAAATCTACATGGTTTCCTCTGTCACATATTTGACTCACAGATAGCAGATTATGCTTGAGTCCTGAGACTAGAGCTACATCTTTGATGATGACACTTCCAAGATTAATATTGGCATATCCCAGAGTGTGTCCTATGTTGCCATCTCCATAGGAAACCTTTGGGCCAGCCTTTTCCTTAAAGTCTGATAGCAGGGCTTTATTTCCAGTCATATGTCCTGAGCATCCACTGTCCAAGATAAGTGTGCTCTCTTTTATACCCTGCAATCACAAACAAACACTAAGTGTTAGTTTTAAGGACCCAGACTTTCTTGGATCCTTTGTCTTTCTTAACAGTGTTAGTTTTTGCAGCGGAATTACTATCAACAGAGTTTAAACTAACATTGTCAGACTTTACACTTGCCGAGTTTGCTCTAACCCACTTCAGATTGGGTTTTAGCTCATAGTAATTGTGATAAATAGCATGATAACTCCTACAAGTATAAATAGAATGCCAAGTGCTCCCACAATGTGTGCATAAAGTCTGTGGTTTCACCCTTACATAATCATTCTTTTCTCCTGATGTAGAAGGTAAAGAATTGATATTTTTATTCTTTGTGCAGTAATTAGCAAGATGATTAGAACTACCACAATTATAACATGTTTTCCTTGGAGCACCAGCAGTAGGCAAGTGATTATTTCTATTATTTATGCCTATCTTTCCATTCCTATTTTTCTTGGATCCTTTTGGTTTCATGGCAGATTTTACCTCTTTGAGCTTATGATTGAACTGTTTTCCTGTCATTAAACCAACATTAACCTGTTTTTCACAGACTTTTACTGGTTTTCTAACAGCTTCTAATTCCATAAGATTTTCTGTTATAATATTTTCCTGTCTTTCACAGGTTTCATCTGATTCCATATCAGCTTCTCTTATTACAACAGATTTTAACTTATTGGTTTCTGGAACAAATTTCACAGGTTTAAGTTGTGGTTTTACCTTAACCTTGTCTTTAAACCTAAGTTCATCATTCTCACAATAGCCTAAACCTACAGAATCTGTCTGAAACACTTGATGAGTGTCTCTTCCAGAGTCTGTCCAAGTCTTGATTATTTTTCTTTCTTTTTCCAGATCAGATTCTAGTTGCTTATATCTTTTGAGCAACTCCTGTTCAACATAAACAGCATCATCTCTTTCTTTTTGAATCTGCTTCATATTTTCAAGTTCTCCTTCAAGAAACTTGTTTCTATCTTTAAGACTAAGATTCTCAGATTTAATTCTCTCATTCTCTAAAGTCTGATCCCTATAACTAACATGTACGCTTTTCAGATATACTCTTAACTCAGATATATTATCAGTATCATAAGCATAAGTAGTTAGGGGTACCTTATTTTCAGATGATTCAGTCTCATCTCTGACAGTTGCCATAAGAGCATAATTTACTCCATCATCAGAGTCTGAAGTATCTGCCCAGTCTTTGCCTTTAGAGATGAGTGCTTTCTCAGTTTTGCCTTTCTTGCACTCTGGAGCATAGTGACCCATCTCCTTACACTTGTAGCACTGGATTTCAGATTTATCTTTCTTGCCAGACTTGGTATCCCTTCCATCAGACTTTCTAAAACTTTTCCTTTCAGAGTTTGAATCTTTCCTTGAGAATCTCTTTCCTTTCTTGAAGTTCTTGAATCCCATCTTCTTGAAGGTCTTCACCATCAATGCAGCCATTTGCATCATCTGTTCTTCATCATCCTCAGAGTCAGAAGCTTCATCAGAGTTTGAGTCATCATCAGAGTTTGATGACTCACTTTCAGATTTAATGACTAAAGCTTTTCCCATGGCTTTCTTCCTTGATGATTCCTTCTTGATGGGCTTCTTCTCAACTTTGAGAGCAACAGATTTTGTCTTCTTACTTAATCTTCTATTCCTTTGTTCTATCTCCAGTTCATGAGTTTTCAACAACCCATAGATTTCATCAAGATCTGTATCAGCAAGCTCATAATTATCTCTTATTGTGGTTGTCTTTAAATCCCACTTTTCAGGTAGAGATAACAGAAACTTGAGATTAGACTCTTCAAGCTCATATTCTTTATCAACCAGAGACAGATCATTCAATAGTTTGCAAAATCTGTCATAAGTCTCAGTCAAGGTTTCATTAGGTCTTGAATCAAAGTGCTCATACTCCTTTGTGAGTATTGTCTTTCTGTTCTTCTTAATAGCACATGTTCCCTGGCATCTGACTTCTAAAGCATCCCATATCTCTTTGGCAGTTTTGCAGCCAATTACTCTGTTAGACATAACATTATCTAAAGCACTGTGGAGAAGATGTCTAACCTTTGCATCTTTTGCAATTGATGAGATGTCCTCAGGAGTCATATCTTTCTTTTCCTTTGGAACAGTCTTTTGTTCTTGACCATCAACAACAGGGGCTAGTTTGGTTGGATTATGAGGACCATCATATATTCTGTCAAGGTATTCTGGATCTGTAGCCTCCAGAAACATGGTCATCTTCACCTTCCAAATTGGATACTCTACTGGCCTGAGTATTGGAACCCTGATTGTTTCATATCGACTCACAGAATTAGGCTTAACCTGTTCAGCCTTGGGAGCAGTTTGATTTTCTTCAGACATGATTATTACTGTGTTTGAATCGTAAAACTGTATATATGAAACAGCCTTGGCTCTGATACCAATTGTTAGGCCGATTACACAATATAATCAAGTATGTATACGAGAATAACAATCAAGAACACTTTTTATAAATCAACAAACTGTAATTATATTCACAGTTTCTCTCTTAGTGATGTTAATGAATCACAAAGAACTACTAGGTTACAAGAATAATATATTCAAAGTTCGCGTCCCTTCTAGGGATAACCTATCTGTGTTTATATAGTACACAGCTACTTACAATCCATCTCTAATTGATATTCCTATAAGTTAGCTATACAATTCATATCAATCAAGGATTGCTTCAGTCTTCTATTCCGTTTCCTTAGCTGTATCAATATATTCTGCTTCTTTCCATCTTCAGAATATATTGCTTCTAGAATCTTTATCTTTGCACCGACAGCTAAGTCAACTATCATCCAGTCAGACTTTATCAAACTCTGACTAGCTTCTAGATAAACTCTGATATGTACCTGGTACTTAAACACTGATGAACAAACGTCAGCAATTATATCTAACAACTATCCTGAATACGCTGTAACAAGTTATTCTTCCTTCTAGTCGACGCATAGTTGTAAAAAAAAACGTGTGTTCCTATCACCTTCACGTAGCCAAAAGTTCTTAGATCTTTGCTTCCAGTAAATCTCCTTCTTCTCCAGCAAATTTAAGTATTTCCACCTCACTTCATTATACAGTTGAATGCCTTGAACATCTCTTCGTGAACGCAACTTTCGTAAGTTTGTTCTAAGCTCCAAACTCTGCTGCTTATACTCTTTACTCAACCCTCCTCCCCAGTCTTGAAATTTAACCCCACAAAATTCAATCTTATCTAATAGACTCATATTTCTCGCCTCCTCCCACCCATTTTTTACTACCTGCATGCAATCCTTCTCTCGTAACCAAACATTTTCAAACTTGAATTTCTTTTCTTTACGCCTATATACCTGTTTATTAGGTTCCAAGAACAAAGGAAGGTGATCAGATGTGGCCACTTCGATTACCTTCACCTCTGCAAGCGGGAACAATTGACACCAATCACGGTTAGCTAGGCCCCTGTCTAACCTTTCTTGCACCCAATTATGCTTTCCCCTGGACTTCTCCCATGTATATTTCTCCCCGATAAAGCCTAAGTCCTGCAAACCACACTCCAATATCGTCTCTGAAAAACCCCGCAGCAAACTACTAGGGTGTGCTCTACCCCCTCTTTTTTCCGTTGAACACATCAAATCATTAAAGTCTCCCAGGATGCACCATGGCATAGTCAACCTTGCTGCTAAATCCCTCAATAAACCCCAAGACTCACGTCTCCTTCACCTCTCCGGACAACCATAAAACCCCGTATATCTCCACCTCCCTACCTATTCATTTTCAACCTCAAAATCTATATAATGATTCCCACTATCTTTAATATCACAACCCCCGTCATACCTCCATAACAATGCCAAACCCCCACTGTGACCCTGGGCCTCGACAACAAAATAGTCTGCAAAATTCAACACCTTACATAATTCAACCACTTTATTCTTCTTCGCTAAAGTTTCAGATAAAAAAATTATATTTGGTTTTATTTGCTGGGTAATTTCTCCAATAAAATGAATTGTACGTGGTTTACCCAACCCACGACAATTCCAGGCTAACTGACTCATTGGTTTAGGCGGGCCTGCACAACAGGTCCCGCCTCTATCAAGTTTTTTGGCCCAATACTATTTGAACTGTTTGTTACAACCTCCAGCCCACGATTTGTCATATCCGTGTCAACACTTTCCATTTTATTTGTCTCATCCAGCCTTTTACGTTTCGAATCTGTAACCGCTGATATACTTTCCATTTTATTTGCCTCATCCAGCCTTGTTAATTACTAAAAACCTGATTAAACATTTTTTCTTGTAGTTGTTAAAGCTTATTTTGAAGAAATATTCTAAATGTTAAATGGAATTTGAATTGGTTCTAGTCTATGTTACTTGGCTCAAAATTGTGACGTGTTCGAAAGAAGAAACTATGATCCAATTTACGTGTCCTTGTATGTTTATCTATAGTGGTGTCCAAATCAAAAGACAAAATCACTAGTAATGCTGAGTAATCCCACAAACAAACAACATAATAATGTGAGCGTTACAAATTGTAACTAAGCCAACTCCCACCGTTTCAACATTCTGTTGGCTAATCTCAAACATGTCTGCTATACTGGTTACTACACTTAGCTGTTTAGAAGACGTTAGTTCATTTGAATAAGTCAGTATGCATTTGCAGATTTATAGGAACCAGAATAAGTAGTGTAGTAGTTGAGTTATGGTAGGAGTTTGTTACTTCGTGTTTCCTAGTTTGTAGGTGTGCACTAGCAGTTAGTTTTGCTTAGTATTTGTATCTCATTTTGCTTATGAAAAATGCAAGTCTTTGACGAGCAAACTATCTGAATCTCTCCTTATTATACATAGCTTATATATATATATATATATATATATACAGCAACTATAACAAGAATTGGTATCAGAGATCTAAGATCTGGGTGAATGTCAAAAACTCAAGCAATGGAACCGGGGAAAGCCAAAGTTGGATCGATAGGACTGTCATACCCGATACTGGCAAGGAATAACTACACCACCTGGGCTCTCAAAATGAAAGTCTTCATGCAGGCTCAAGGGATGTGGAATGCAGTATCACCAAGCGATGAAAAGGCAGCTGTTGACGAAAGAAACGACAAGGTGGCTATGGCTATGATGTATCAGGGTTTACCTGAGGACATGCTTTTGTCTGTGGCTCAGAAGAAAACAGCGAAAGAGATTTGGGAGGCTGTGAAGGTGTTGTGCCAAGGATCAGACAAGGTGAAAGCTGCACGTATACAAACTCTCAAGTCTGAATTTGAGGGTATATCCATGAAGGATAACGAGCAAGTGGATGATTTCTACATGAGAATGAATGGACTGGTTACAAACATACGCACACTTGGTGAAGAAATGAGTGAGGCGTACGATGTCAAGAAATTTCTGAGATCTGTCCCGTCAAAATTCTTACAAATCACCTCCACCATGGAGCAATTCGGCAACCTCGATACTATGACCATGGAGGAAGCAGTTGGTTCCCTGAAGGCACATGAGGAACGTCTGAGAGGAAAAGGAGAAAACAGTGAGTGCCAGTTGCTACTCACGAAAGAGGAGTGGGAGAAACGTGAAGGAAACGAAGAAAAGCTTTTGTTGACAAGGGAGGAGTGGATTAAACGCTCAGGCATCGGGGGAAACTCAACCTATAAAGGAAAGGGTCGTGACAAAAGTACAGTAAAGTGCTATAACTGTAATATATATGGACACTTTGCCTCCGAATGCCGTAAACCAAAGAGAAACTGAGACACAAAGCAAGAGGCCAACATGTCCATGGTGAATGATGACGAACCAGCACTACTACTGGCCAAAGTTGATCAAGAAAAATCTGAGACAACACTGCTGGATGAGAACCACGTCTTGCCCTCCCTCCTGCCAGACAATGGTTGCAAAAACGGTGAATCCAATTTGTGGTACCTGGACAACGGAGCTAGCAATCACATGACGGGCTTCAAAACGAAATTTTCGTATCTCGATGAAAGCATAACTGGGGAAGTGCGATTTGGTGATGGCTCAACAGTAAAAATCAAAGGGAAAGGCACAATCATACTGAGATGCAAGAATGGAGAAGAAAGAGCTCTAATTGAGGTATTCTATATCCCTAGTTTACGCAATAATATAATCAGCTTGGGCCAAATGTCTGAACATGGTGATAAAGTAGTCCTTAGAGGAGAATTTTTATGGGTGTTTGATAAGCAAGAGCGACTCTTAATGAAAGTGAAACGATCTTCGAACAGATTGTATAAAATCATAATTGAGTCAGGTAAGCATGCTTGTTTGATGACTGTAAGGGATGATGTTTCTGACTTGTGGCATAGGCGATTGGGTCATGTGAATTACCAGGCAATGGAGCTAATGTCAAAACACAAAATGGTGTATGGCATGCCTAATGTGCAGATGTCAAAGGGTGTATGCAGTGGGTGTCTACTGTCGAAGCAAACCAGGAAGCCAGTACCAAGCAAGGCTAAGTTCAGTGCTCAAAATGTCCTCGAGTTGATCCATGCTGACTTGTGTGGCCCCATTTCTCCTCAAACAAATTCTGGTTACAGGTATTTTCTCTTGTTGGTGGACGACTATAGTCGTTATATGTGGGTTTACTTCTTGAGAAACAAGGATGAAGCTCTAAATGCATTTAAGAATTTTTGAGCTCTAGTTGAAAAGAGGTCAGACAAGGTGATAAAGGTCCTGAGAACAGACCGAGGCGGGGAATTTCTGTCAAGAGATTTCAGTAATTATTGTGCAGAAAACGGAGTCGAGAGACACTATACTACGCCCTATACACCCCAGCAAAACGGGGTGGTAGAAAGTAGAAATAGAACTGTGGCTGAGATGACAAGGAGCTGTTTGAAAGAAAAACAAATGCCCGCCAAAATGTGGGCAGAAGCAGTGAGAAACTCTGTTTATATCCTGAATAGAGTGCCTACGAGAGCACTAACGGGGCAGACACCGTACGAAGTGTGGTGTGGGAAGAAGCCTGATATTGCACACATAAGAGTCTTTGGTTGCCTAGCTCATATGAAAGTGCCAAACCAGAAAACAAAAAAACTTGATGATCGAAGTATGCTCTTGATAAATCTTGGGAGAGAGCAGGGCACCAAAGGTTATCGCTTACTTGATCCAAGTAACAACCGTATTTGGATAAGTCATGATGTAGTATTTGAAGAAGATAAGGCTTGGTGTTGGGATGAAACAGTAAGATATGATATGGAGCAAGTACAGTTCCCAGTGGTTGTTTCAAGTGAGGTCGAAGCTGAGACAGAAGGTGAAGGTGAGCATGCACACGAGAATGCAGATCATGGGGAAATCAACACACCCACCACACCTGCAAATACACCTCTGACTCGATCACCAGAGCCCCAGCTGAACCCAGACAACTATGATGACAGCGAAGAGCCAAGGCGACACAGACTCTTGAGTGACATTTATAATGAATCTGAGGAAGTGGTTTTAGATGAGGAATTGTTTCTTATGGGTGTTGAAGAACCAGTAAATTATAAACAGGCTGCAAAGAATGAAAATTGGAGAAATGCAATGAAGAATGAGATGCAGTCAATCGAAGAGAATGACACTTGGAAACTCACTTCATTACCACCTGATCAGAAAGTAGTGG
The DNA here is from genome assembly GCA_030848705.1 of Heracleum sosnowskyi. Taxonomy (NCBI): domain Eukaryota; kingdom Viridiplantae; phylum Streptophyta; class Magnoliopsida; order Apiales; family Apiaceae; genus Heracleum; species Heracleum sosnowskyi. The sequence continues at coordinate 15,401,431 of CM061236.1, forward strand.
GACTGAAGTGGATTTTCAAGCTCAAGAAGGATGCTGAGGGTAATATTATAAAGTATAAAGCCCGATTAGTTGCAAAGGGCTATGTGTAGGAGTATGGCGTTGATTTTGACGAAGTGTATGCTCCTGTGACGCGCCTGGAGACAGTGAGACTTCTATTGGCATTAGCAGCAAAGTCAAATTGGCATGTACATCACCTTGACGTAAAGACAAGGTATATGTATCACAGCCGGAGGGATTTGAAGTAGCAGGGCAGGAAGACAAGGTATACAAACTCATGAAAGCTCTCTATGGGTTGAGGCAAGCGCCTCGAGCTTGGTATGATAAATTAAATCAGTGCCTGTTAAGTCTTGGTTTTAGTAGATGTCCCTACGAACATGCAGTATATACGCGACAGGTGGGGAAAGAAATTATGATAATTGCTGTATACGTAGATGACTTGCTTGTCACGGGTTCAAAGGTTGAGTTGATAGAGGAGTTTAAACGGGAAATGAACCAGCAGTTTAGCATGAGTGACTTGGGAAAGCTGAATTACTATCTGGGCATAGAAGTCAATCAAGGAAACGGGGTCATTGAATTGAAGCAGACTGGGTATGCTCACAAAATACTTGAAAAGGCAGGGCTAGGAGGCTGTAATCCAGCCAAGTTTCCAATGGACTTGTAGGAGCAAATCAGCAAGGATGAAGGGGGTGAAGCTGTGAATCCCACTCAGTACAAAAGCATGATTGGAGGCCTCGGATATTTGGTCAATACTCGACCCGATATCGCTTATTCTGTGGGAATTCTAAACAGATATATGGAAAGACCAACACGTCTCCACCTGAATGCAGTAAAGAGAGTGATGAGATACATCAAGGGTACATTGCAGTATGGTTTAACTTATACTAAAGACAGTGGCAACAATGTGTTGACAGGCTTCTCTGACAGTGATTTGGCTGGGAACTTAGATGACAGACGAAGTACTGGAGGTATGGTTTTCTATCTCAATGAAAGTTTAGTTACATGGGTTTCTCAGAAGCAGAGGTGCATAGCTCTTTCCTCGTGCGAAGCCGAGTTCATGGCTGCAACGTCTGCAGCTTGCCAGGGTATTTGGATCAGGAATGTGTTGAAACGAATAATAGGTGAGGATGTTGGACCTGTCATTCTGTGTGTTGATAACAAATCGGCCATAGACTTGGCCAAGAACCCTATGTTCCATGGAAGAAGCAAACATATCGACATAAGATTCCACTTCATTCGAGAATGTGTTGAAAAAGGTGAAGTCGTGTTAAGGCATGTTAACAGCTGTGATCAGAGAGCAGATATCATGACTAAAGCAATGGCGACACTCAAGTTCGAAAGGATGAGAAATCTTCTGGGCGTCAAAGAATTAACAAAGCATGTTTGAGCTTAAGGGGGTGATTGTTGGCTAATCTCAAACATGTCTGCTATACTGGTTACTACACTTAGCTGTTTAGAAGACGTTAGTTCATTTGAATAAGTCAGTATGCATTTGCAGATTTATAGGAACCAGAATAAGTAGTGTAGTAGTTGAGTTATGGTAGGAGTTTGTTACTTCGTGTTTCCTAGTTTGTAGGTGTGCACTAGCAGTTAGTTTTGCTTAGTATTTGTATCTCATTTTGCTTATGAAAAATGCAAGTCTTTGACGAGCAAACTATCTGAGTCTCTCCTTATTATACATAGCTTATATATATATATATATATATATATATATATATATATATATATATATATATATATATATATATATATATATATATATATATATATATATATATACAGCAACTATAACAAGACATTCATATCACTTTAATTTAACCAACACTGAAGTCTACGAGGCAATTAAATTATAGATCAGCTTGGTTTATAATTAACTACTTCAATTTTAAGGTTTTATCCTTTAGATAACCACCCATTTTTCTGATGTGAAAATTTGAGTTTAAGATTGACAATGGAGATGCAGGGGGGTCATGGTTTTGGAAACTATAGCATATGCAATGGTGATATTCAAGAGTTTGGAGGGGATATGTTTATGTAGTACTCAGCTGATCAGGTCATGGTCCTTGAGCAATTTTTCACGGACTATCAGAAGCCAAGTCACGATACGAGAATTGCAATGAATGGTGAGAATTCTGTACTTTCTAACCTTAACTCTCAGCAGATCCAGGCTTGGTTTGAAAACCGCTGGTAAAGTGTTTTTGGTTCATGAAAGACTACCCTTTCTTTGTATATTTCATTCACTTTGTTTAAATGAAGTTTTTGGTTCAGGAATAACTATCCTTGCTTTGTATAATTTTATTCAGTTTGTTTATTAACTAATAAAAATGTGAAGTTTATGTCAATCTTTTTAGTAAGGTTGAACTGTTGAATGACTCTTTCTACTTGGTCAATTTTCATGCTTAATTTGATCTAATCAATTTATGTAACTGTTAATTTTCCAAAATTTTTTTCTTTATTCAGTTTGTTAATTAACTAATAAAATGTTAAGTTTATGTCAATCATTTTAGTAAGGTTGAACTGTTTAATGACTTTTTGGTAATTTTTCATGCTTAATTTAGCGTGATATGTTTAATTTATGAAACTCTTTATTTTTCAAATTTACTATTCTCGCTTGTTTATGTTCTTGATGTTTTTCAGAGTTTTGGTGACCCTGAGGACTTAATGATTAATTATAGCTCTTCTTTTTCCCTCTACCTTTTACAGGGTTCTCGAAAAAAAGAAGAAAGATGCCTCTGTGTTTAAATTATTAAATGAGACGATGACTGCAATGTGGAGAGTGCTGATTTTAGAGAATGATTTACTTCATGGTGAGGTGCAGCAGTTTCTGAGACAGATGGAGTATATTTGTGAGCTACTGCAACATGTATGCATATTTAGATTTTAAAGAAGTACTTCCACATACAGTTAGGTTTATAATAGTTCACCAGTTACCGCTTCCTTTATCATACAGGCTTCGCTTGAGTCTTTTCTGGCTTTGGAAGTTCCAAGATCTGTTTTTAAAAATGTGAAGGTTGTTGCAACAAGGAGGCTACTTCTGTTGCATAATGAATACCTACATAATGAGGTGCAGCAGATGCACAGGGAGAGGGGATATATTTGTAATCTAGAGGAAAATGTATGACTTGATCCCAATTATTGCAAGTGCTTGCTTTTATAAGTTAAGTTGTCATACATACGCATCTGATTCTGTTTCTGTTTCATTCATGTGCCACTCTTTTCATTATAATTTCCAATATAAGTTTTCAAAATAACCTATTTCTATGATTTTTTTGTCAATTTGTTGACTTCGTGAAATAGTGTGATTCTTGGTTATTTAAATTTTTTTCAAAGGCCATTTTTATAAGTTTTGTTGGTTTCTATTAATTTCAGGAAGCTAATGATTGCAAAACTTTGTCAAGTTCATTGAATGTTTTTAATCTTTACGTGTTTTTTCTTTTGAGTCATTTTTATGATTTAGGGCATGTGATTGCGAATGTTTGTTTCTCTGTCAGGTTGATATTATCCTGCGATATAAATGCTAGTTGTTGTCGGATGATTGACTTTTAATTTGAATGTGCTTTAATTTAAAATACATTAAAAATTATATATTGTTCCCTTTTGATCATTATTATGACGATAAATAAAAAGGCAACAAAAAGTTTAGTTCTCTTTTGAATTATCTAATATATATTCCTTCACTAAATATACTTTGAAGAAATATCAAAGATGTTTTCTATCATCAATGAAGTTGAAGTATGATTGTAAGAAACAAGAAAAAACGTGATTTTTGGTTATTATACAAACTAGCTTAAAAACCATGTTATGCACGGTTGAAATTTAAATTTATAATCTTTTTTATAGTTTAATATTTCATTTTTTTTATATTTATATTTAATTTTTATGAATATGATTTTTAAATTTGAATAGTTCTACTCATACGTGATTGTTGAATTTGAGGTTGAATTGACGTAGGTGTGTGTGTTTGTTCGTGATTAGTTTGTATTTTAAGAGTTTTGTGTATAATAATATAATAGAGATGTGCTTAATAGTTTAGGTAGTTATTAATAATTATAATATTAAGTTTATTTTTTATTAATTATTTTATATGAATTGAAAGTTATAGAAAATATTATAAAAAACATAAAATTTATAAGTTTAACATAATAATATTACCGTTTTATATAGAAGTTACCCGTATTATTTTAAGAAGATAAGTTATTTTCGTTAAAAAATATAAAATAGGTAATGTATTGAAAAAGGTAATTAATTATTTATTAATAATTATGTAAAATTATATTATCTTTTAATATATATAAATAGGGGGCTATTCTACTACAAACCACTCTTAGACTACAAACCTACAAACTAAATAAATTTTTTTCAAATCGCGTCGAAACATAGCACATATGGTATGCAACTCAATCGTTGGGAGATGGAGAAAAATACGGTGAAGTCGGATTTCAAAAAAAACTCTCCGATTGACGGGAAAAGTCAAATTAAAAACGAAGGAGAATAGGTGTGATTGAGTGTGGGAGGGTGTATTTTAGTTGTGTGTTGTGTATATAGGGGGCCATTAGATTAGATTAATCTAAAGACTTAAATTGGTTCTTAGTTTGTATTTTAAAAAAGGTTTGTATTTGATCACTAGCCTATATAAATATATATGTGTGTGTGTGTGTGTGTGTTTTGCCCGTATTATATTTAAAAGTTCAATAGTTAGAAAATATAAAACAACTAAAGTGTTTTAGCTTAAATAGGTAACTAATTATTTATTAATAATTATATAATATATATTTTCGTTCTATATGTATATATATGGTTCATGTTATTTTTAGAAGATGAGTTGTTTTAGTTAAAATATATAAAGCAAGTAATGTGTTGAAAAAAGAAGAAATTTATTTATTATTAATTATATAAAATTATAGAGTTAAATATCAAATACATCACTCATTATGTTCAAATGTATCAAATTAGTCACTCGTTGCAAAAATGACTCAATTTAGTCACTAATTTAAAATTTTGTATCAACTTAGTCATTAAAATGTTGAAATTTTGTATCAATTTAGTCATTCCCAGGTGATGTCCTTGATACGAAATCTTAAGTTAGTGATTAATTTGATACATTTGGACAAAATGGATGACGTATTTGATATTTAACCCTAAAATTATATCACATTTATATAATAGTATATATATATATATGTGTGTGTGTGTGTGTGTGTGTGTGTGTTGTCCATGTTATTTTTAGAAGATGAGTTGTTTAAGTTAGAAAATATAAAATAGGTAATGTGCCCCTGTTATTTTTAGAAGATGAGTTGTTTTAGTTAGAAAATAAGAAACAGGTAATGTGCTAAAAAAGATAGTTGGTTATTTATTAATAATTATACAAAATAATTTTAAGTTTTTATATATATGTTGTCCGTATTATTTTTAGAAGATGAGTTGTTTAAGTTAGAAAATATAAAATAAGTACTTTGTTGTGTTATAATTTCTAGAAGATGAGTCGTTTTATTTAGAAAATATAAAACATGTAATATTTTTTAGCTGAAAAAGGTAATTAGATAGTTATTAATAATTATAATATAAAATATTTAGAAGATGAGTTGTTTAAGTTAAAAAATATAAAATAGGTAATGTGTGTTGTTTTATTTAGAAAATATAAAACAGGTAATATGTTTTAGTTGAAAAAGGTAATTATATAGTTATTAGTAATTATAATATAAAATATTTAGAAGATGAGTTGTTTAAGTTAGAAAATATAAAATCGGTAATGTGCCCGTGTTATTTTCAGAAGATGAGTTGTTTTAGTTAGAAAATACAAAACCGGTAATGTACTAAAAAAGGCCGTTGGTTTTTTATTAATAACTAGCTTCAATACCCATGCAAGGCACGGGGTTACTCTTGTCTACAGAATGTGATTTTCTTTTCGTTGCGGAACTTTAAGATTCACATTAGCTCAGATCCTATGATCATAATACAAAAACATTTCGAAAGATATTGATAGATTTTCCTGTAATATTTTGATTGTAATTATGATTAATTCAAACTTATTTGATCGATATGAGAATACATATGTTGATGCATTTGCACCCGCTTAAATAAAAATAGAAGGGCTACAAGAGATTTGGTCATGTCATGAAAAGATTTAATCATCCCACGATTCAATCACCATTCAAATATATACATTTTAACCTCGACAAACAAATATTCAATAAATAAATAAACTTGTTAAATGAATAATTTTTTATCCCAATAAAACAGAGACAATGTATCTTTAACTTAAATAAAATGATAATCTCGATAAACAAGTTAATTTTTCTGATTTTGAGGATATAAATTATTCAGATTTAATACTATATTAATAATTTTGTAGTAAGTTACCATTAAACCATGTATGTTAATATTTTTTTATGTGCATGAAACTGTATTTGTTTTAGATAAACCAACTATCTAACTGCTCCTGATCGACCCCTTCCATGTCTACTTGCTGAAAGTTTCATCACTTGCTTCCATGTCCCCCATGTTGATGTCCGCAATCAACATGTTATATATCCTTCTCATCAGCTTCCATGCTATAACTGCTCCTGATTGACCTCTTCCATGTCTAGACGTTCTAACTACACATATTCTTCCTCATAATTTCTTTAAACAACTCACTCCTCTGTCCAAACCTATGTCTAGCCTCCATTATGTCCTAACCTGACCAAATGATTACTACCAACCTTGTTCTGCTTCTTGCTCCATCCTCTGTCTGAAACCTGGCGAGCCTATCTTGACTCCCTTCCACCGCCTTCACCCTCAACGTTAGCTTGGTTCTTTCTTTCTCTGCTCAAGTTGTTGAATCACCCTTTCATGATTTGGGCCAATGAATCAACGCCAGTACTCCCGCTCCCTAAAGGCTACTACATTGTCCGATTTAAGCTGAATATTATTTTCTGTCTCATAAAACGCACCCGTCAACCCAACAAGTAAAGCCCACAATTCATTTTCCCTAAGAGTCAAGTTCCTTTTCGTCACCAAAACCATTGTCACTATGACCCCCCCTGATTTGCCTCCTATTACAATCCATATACCAGAGTCTTTTCCATCAGACAAAGGTTCGTTAAGGGTAAATGCATGTACAGTAACCTTAACAAAACCCACATCTAGAAACTCCCCACTCCCCACTCCTCTACATATTTCTGCTTTAGATGAAAGAATTTTGAGAAAAGAAAATGGTGAGATAACTCTTTGCATGCATTGGTTAATATAGATTGTACATCTCAAACAAACTCATTGCAATAATTACTATTGTTTTAAACTGCCCGAGTTCACCGAGACTTACTCTATCCCCTTCTCATTTAATTTTTAAGACTCCTCATATTTTCACTAAGAAAAGGATATCTAGAATATTCCTATGGCCACTTTATTTTTATTTTCCGTTATTCTCCTACTTTTCAGGCTTTTGACTAACCCCCACATCTTAAGGCCACAGGGTTTATTGATTGGTTGAACTTATTTGATTATTAAGCACTAAACACATCGTTAGTAAATCTATAATTTGAATTTGATTTTATCGGTGTTGCTGTGATGATATGAACTTATTTTAAAATTAAATTTGAATTTTTACTTGCGTGCATCTTTATTTATATACATTTGTAAGTTCAGAAACGTAGAAATTTGATTTTAAATAGTAGGAACATTTTTATATTGAAAGAAATGCGATATATAGATGTATTATATATAAAATAAAATAATAAATAGATAAAAGATTAAAAAAATTGAAAAAAAATTGTCCAATAAACGACTCTATAAATATTTTGATTTTTAACTTTTTTATGAAAATTAATAATACATGTACCGTTAATTTAATTAAGTAGGTACATGAAGATATAAAAAGTTTCCCAAGAAATCAATAGATGAATGATATGTAAGAGACAAAAAAGAAAAAGAAAATCATTGATCATGCATCTATTTAAAGAGTTCTAATATTTATTCAATTGTGTGCTTAGTTTAATGGTTGTAGAGGTGACTTATATGTTTATGGTTCTGATTGAGAGGTCATAGGTTCAATTCCCAACAAAGTTTCATTTTTTAAAACTTTCTTAGTTCTGAAGGGGCATAACTGTAATATTACATGAATAAAATAGGACATGGTGTGCTATTATATATATATAATAGATTATATAAAATTACATTATGTTTTCATATATATGTTGCCCGTAATATTTTTAGAAGATGAGTCGTTTAAGTTAGAAAATATAAAATCAGCAATGTGTCCGTGTTATCTTTAATACAATACTAGCTTAAAACCTGTGCGATGCACAGATTATTAATTGTTATTTTATTATTATATTTTTAATATTTTATTAATTTTATTTGTTAAAAAAATAAGTAGGCATGTTAAAATAGCTAAATACTTTAAATTAATTAAAAACAGTAAAACAGATTTTAAAATAAATAAGTAAAGATTTGCTCGTTATATTTTTGGAAAATGAGGGGTTTTAGTAAGAAAAAATAAAAAATGTAACATATATTTAGTCTAAAAAGGTAAATGCCCGTGATATTTTTGGAAAATGAGGTTTTAACATTTAATAATTAAAAGTATTTAAACACGTTTTAAAATAAATAAATAAAGGGTTTTATGTGATATTTTTGGGGAAAAAATGAATTTTAGTGAGAAAAATAGAAAAAATAAATTGAAAAAGACAATTTCCCGTGATATATTTAGAAAAGGAGGGACTTTGTTAGAAAAAAATCTATAATGTGTTTTAGCTGAAAAGGTAATTGGTTATAAATAGGTATTTGATTATTTATATTTTAATATTCTTAGTGATTGCATTTGTTAAGAAAAATAAGTAGACATGTTAAAATATGTTAACTTTTAAAAAATAATTATAATATTATAGGTTTAAAAATAAATAACTAAAGGTTTGTCCGTGATATTTTTGGAAAACAGGGGGTTTTAGTAAGGAAAAATAGAAAAACTAACATGTTTTAGTTAAAAAAAGGTAATTGCCCGTGATATGTTTGAAAAAGTAGGGGAATTTGTTAGAAAAACTAATGTATTTTAGGAGAGAAAGGTAATTGATTATAAATAGATAATATTAATATTTAATAATATATTTCTATAAATAAGTAAGGTTAATTAAGTAAAAACATGAAATACAGTTAAGGGCAATTAAGTAAAATCACAACGTACCATACCGACCAACGACCGACCAAACTTTTAATGTTTCGTCTATTATATAATAATATTGATTAATATTTTCCTAAATTTTTTAATTTATCTATATATACCTACTAAAGAGGAAAGTAAATATATCATCTTGAGGGCGGTGAGTTGACAGCTCAAATCGATCTATTTTTCTAATTTTCTTAAAATTTTGAATTAATAAAATCAAACATTAGAAAAGTATCATTTACCTTTTAAATCCTTTCTAACTGAGTAAACTAAATATACAATTTTAATATTATTGTTTTTAAAATCTTTACTAATTGAGGAAAGTTAACATAAAAAAAACTTCATTTACCTTTTAAATCCTTGCTAATGGAGGAAACTAAATATATAATTTTAATATTTTTGCCTTTAAAATTTTTACTAATGGAGGAAAGTAAATAAATATTTTAAAGATAATACTAATTTTTTGATTAGAAAATATCTCAATTGCATTGTTAAATCTTTCTTAATAGAGGAAACTAAATATACAATTTTAATATTCTTGTCTTTAAAATTCTGACCAGACTACAAAAACTTTCAGGAACAGACTACAAAACTTTCAATGTTTCGTCTGCCTTTTAAATCCTTGCTAATGGAGGAAACTAAATATACAATTTTAATATTCTTGCCTTTAAAATTTTTACTAATGGAGAAAAATAAATAAACAATTTAAATATAATACTAATTTTTTGATTAAAAAATATCTCAATTGTATTGTTAAATCTTTCTTAATAGAGGAAACTAAATATACAATTTTAATATTATTGCAGACTACAAAAACTTTCAGGACCAGAATACAAAAATTTCAATGTTTTGTCTTTAATATAATACTAACTTAAAACCCGTGTGATGAACGAATTATTATTAATAATAATTATTTTTATTATTTATGTTTTAATATTTTATTAATTTGCATTTGCTAAAAAAAATAAGTAGGTGTGTTCAACTTTTTTAAATAATTAAAAGTATTAAAATAGATTTTAAAATAAATTAATAACAGTTTACCCGTGATATTTTTGGAAAATGAGGGGTCTTAGTAAGGAAAATAGAAAAAGTAACATGTTTTAGCTGAAAAGGTAAGTTCCCGTAATTAAAAATATTTAAATAGGTTTCAAAATAAATAAGTAAGGATTTGTCCGGGATAGTTTTGGAAAATGAGGGGTTTTAATAAGGAAAAATAGAAAGAGTAACATGTTTTACTTGAAAAAGGTAATTGTCTGTGATATTTTTAGAAAAAGAGAGGATTTTGTTAGAAAAAATAGAAAAGGTGATGTATTTTAGCTGAAGGTAGTTGGTTATAAAAATGTTATTATTTAATAATAATTTCTTTAGAAAATGAAAAAATAGAAAAAGTAACACGTTTCAGCTGAAAAAGTGCTCATAATTAAAAGTATTAAAATAGATTTTAAAATAAATAAGTAAGGTTTTGTCTGTGATATTTTTGGAAAATGAGGGGTTTTAGTAAGGAAAAATAGAAAGAATAACATGTTTTTGTTAAAAAAGATAAGCGCTCGTGTTTTTTTTAGAAAAAGAGAGGATTTTGTTTGGAAAAAAAAAGGTAATGCATTTTAGTTGAAAAGGTAATTGGTTATAAATAATGTTACTATTTAGTGATAGTTTTTTAAAAAAAATAAGTAAGGGTAATTAAGTAAAATCACTAAGTATCGACCGTCCGTCCGTCCGACTATCAAACTTTTAATGTTTACACTGCAAATTAAAATGAAATAATGTAAAAGAAAATGCAAATCCAGGTGAAGATCAGTAATGACATTGTTTTGCTACAACACTTCCTCTTGTCCACTGCATCGACTTCTTCTTCTGCACCAGTCATTATGTCCCCCCTGTTCTTTGTTGAGCTTCGAGAGCATTATTCTCCTTATAAGACCAAGTATTATCACTTGAGCTCGTGGACACAAAGGGAAGTCTATCCACCGAAAATAATTACAACAACGATCAGGACATGCCAAAAAACGTCTACCAGCATTTGCAGTGGTCCATGCCGTTTTCTGAGCCGCCCATTTTCTACAATAGCACATATTAGCCATGGATTTACAAAAAAAACACACATATGTATATGATGAAGAACAATTAAGATTTTAGGTATAAATTAAGTGATATATGTGATATGATATATATACTGATGATATGTATCGATTATAGCCGTTGAGGGTACCAAATTACATATATATCCTCGTCCATGTTACAGTTAACGGTCAAAACTAACGGGAGTTGGTCAAGAGGGTGCACATCGAAGCGAAAATTAAAAATTGGGGTGCAAACTGCTACAGAACATAATTCAGGACCAAATCGGAAAAACGGCCAAAGTAAAGGGGTGAAAACTGCTATTTACTCAAAAAAATATAAACTTAGTTGAATAACACAACTATTATATCTACTATGTCATGCGGTATCTTCTTTCCTTGTTTCCATGGCAAGTAAAGTTCGACTGAAGAATATGAGTTACGATCCATTCCTTCCATGGATAAAATATGAGATCAAATAATCTAGGAGTTATTTAGCTATTTAAATAGGGGAAGCTCCCAAGTGGCTTGGTACATTTTGTTTGTTCTCTTTTTTTTTTTTGTTCATCGTAGGTTGCCGTTGCTTTCTGGAACCATAGCAAAGTTCCCTCCCAAAACACCAAGTGAAATCAACCGTGTCTCTATCTCAAGGATGAAGGTTTGAAATCCTGTACTATTATCATATTCTATTACAGATACATATGCGGAGGTATTATATCTTTGCACCTGTTATGCATACCATAGAATATATTTCTGAAGTGTTGACTTTAAACTATTGGATGCTATAATTTGACCTACCATATCCCATATTTTCTTAGAATTTTCTACTAACAGAGTATAAAAGTGTATGGCACTTTTCGACTTTCCTGCAAGCAGATTAAATATTTGAAGGAAATCTTCTGCAGATCTTGGCCTAGCTAGCTCTGAAGGGAATTAAAGATTCCCAAGGAAAAGTTATGCATTTACAACATTTTTAAATTTTTTGCTAAGCTGCATTTAAAACATTATCACTTAAAACGTATTTTTTATCTTACTTGTATCATTAAAAACATTTTTTTTAATTAAGTGTAATGTAAAGTCATAGCCTAGGGAAAAAGAAAAAGGGAGCACAATTTAATTTAGACTTATATGCATCAAAAGACAACACTGTGAAACAATTCCACATTCCTTCTTTTCTAAAAATCATCGCAATAATTTTGGGGGGTTTAGCTTGGTACAAAATGCACTAACGTAACCCTTCTTGGTCAATTATTTACATTTCTTTAAATTACTCTATTTGGTTATTCTGAATACAAGTCAAAGCTTTTTGGGCACAACACAAAATCATTAAGTAAAAGTCATGTTTACATAACATAAAGGACAATATATGCTAGTCTTTACTTCCAACTTCAGATGAAATTCCTAACTTGGCATGTCTCAAAATGAATGGTCAAACAGTTACTCCACTGTCCAGTATTGAAATTCTATCTACTTGCAGAGAAATTTGCCCATTTCATTAGCGTTACAAAATTGAATGGAAGGTAATGGGAGTCCATTAAGTTTCAGTTCATAATAACCACGTAACCGAATATGTTGTAGTTTTTTGGAGGACTAAAGGAGAACTCTATATCCACCTGCTCAGATCTGACTTATTTTTCAGTCCATGGAAAAATAAATGATGTCTCTGTCATGCTATCTTTTGTAAAGGCAGCGGCGTTAGCAGGTGGGCTCCTTCACATTTCTGGTACCAGAAATGTAAATGGTACATCTGCATTCAACTTTTCAAAAATGGTATAAAGCGCCACAACTCCCAGAATTTTCCGCCATCTCAGGTGGCGACCCCCTTTTTTATTTTATTTTTTCGTTTTTTCCTTCTTTCTCCCATGGTTCACTTAGTAAAAATGGGTTGATCATTAGTAAAAATTTGTTTTCAACAATCAATTTTAAAGGTTTAAAAAATGTAGTTGCAAATTTTAAATTTTTCTTTTTTCTTTTTTATATTAAAGTTGAACTGTCCTATTTCGCTAGTAGCCAAAATTGATAACTAGACAAAATTTTTGTTTATGTAGACAGTTTTAGGGGTATAAAAAACATTCTTTTACATAATATTTTTTATTTTTCTGTGTTCCGCATTAAACTTCAAACTTTGTACTTCTATATGAGCCAAAATTATGAAAAAAATATTATGTAGAACAATGGTATTTTCAGGTCTGAAAATGACTACAACAAAACTTTTATTCAAGCAACAAACATGACAAACACACTTAGTAAAAATGCAAACATAAACTCTGAAAAAGTTTGATGTGACTAGACATCTTTTTCATATACATTTGAGATAAATTATTTCTGAAAAAGATGACAATTAATAAAAAGCTTTAATTTTCTGGAAAAGATAACAGCAAGCTGATTGCTTGTCATTGAATATATTAGCTTGTTATTTTATTAACTTGTTTTGCTTGATGCTTTAATTGAGGGGAGCTTTTAGCTCAATCACATATGGATATATTATCATCAAAAAGGGGGAGATTGAAACTCTATGAATTTTGATGATCACATAGTGGCAAAGATGTTTGTATTTATAGATGTAAAGCAGCAAGCTATATGCTCTATCCTAACTTGTTGTTGCAGGGAAAGATGGCTTACTGATATGAAATATCAGTGCATATAAAATAGCATGCCATTATCATATGTACTAACTTGGTTTTGCAGGGCAAAATAGCTTACTGATATGAATGTCAGTTTATCTAAACAGCAAGCCATTAGTGCTGGACTGAGTCAGTTTGGCAAGCCAACTTCACATGTTCAATACCAAAACAGCAAGCTGACAGGGAAGAACAACAAGCTGACATGGACTCGCCAGAAGTTGTTCTAAGTCAATTTTGATCTTGAAGATTTCTTGGAGATTGCTTAAGGATATCAGAGATTGGCTAGGATTATATATGTAAGAACTCTATTATATAAATATAGTTTATATAATTAATAGAGCTCAAATCAAGTTGAAAATTTGTTCCTATTTTATTGGGATTATGATTTACCTTTCTTTATCCACTTAAAACAGATTTACTCAATCTCTAGCATATCTTAACATTTCCAAAATAGCCAAGATTCGTTCATATCTTTTTATAGCTGTTGGAAATTGAATTCTTATATATATACAATTGTATATATCTCAAAAATGATTGTTAGAAGTTTCAAATTATTTCAAATATTCAAAATCTCTTCTTCTAACAAATATTATAGCTGTTGGAGAGTATCTTATGCAATCAAATCATTTTGTTATAGCCATATCTTCATCTAGCCGTTGTGTGATCTCATATATATATATATATACTTACAATCTTTCTTGTAAGTAACCAAGCAAGTAACACACATTGATACATGTTTTGAGAAAAGAACATTCAAGTTTTATCTTTCTCTCTCAAACACTAAACACATAAACTCTGAGCTTTATTGTTATATACACTTATATTACATAAGAGAGTTTATAGCTTGAGTTGTATACTCGAATTCTTTATTGCAAATATGTATTTTTCAAGTTGTATTGTTAGTTGCTGAATTAGTGGCAAAGGAATCTTGGTGATTGTGGAGTATAGTGCTCAAAGGAACTCATTGTTCTAGAAAGCAAGTTGTTCAAGGAACTAAGGAATTCAAGAGTGGGACTCAAGGAATTCAGTGTTCAAGGGAGCAAGCTTGTTAGAGAGACTTTAGAGTTCAAGTGAGCTATTTACTCAAGGGAAACAAATTGTTTCAGCAAGCCGTTTTCAGCAGCTGGGTGAAAAAGGGAGATATATTATTGTATCTTGTAATTGGATTATTTCATTGATCAATAATATATTCTCTTACCGGGTTGGTAAGGGACCAGGACGTAGACCATAAGGATTATGGGTCGAACCTGGCTAAAAGTTTATTGTGTTCTTTATCTTTCTACAACTTAATTTTTGTCTTGCATGTTGTTATAATCAGCGTGCTGTTTGTACAATCAGCGTGCCATTTGTGTCTGCATTAGTACCAGACAACGTGCCATTTAAGTTTGCATAAATTGAACTCAGTAAACCATTTCTGGTAAAACTTAAAATTGATCATAGTTTGCCATATACACCTATTCACTCCCTCTAGGTGTGAATTTTCAATTGGTATCAGAGCATTGGTGTACTAATAATTCTGTAACAGGAAAGTACAGATCCTATGGCACACTATGTAGGTGGAGAATCATTAGACATGCCACCACTTCTCATTGGGACTGAAAATTATGATTTTTGGAAATGGAGAATGAAGGTTCTTCTCAACAGAGATGATGCAATTGAATGGAGAGTTGTTAAAAAGGGTCCATTCACTTTTCTGGACAAAGACGGCAAGCCGAAAGACGTTGATGATCTTAACGAGGAAGAATTGATTAAAATGGGCAATAATGCAAGAGCCAGGTACACACTAATATGTGGTCTTTCAATTTCAGATTATGACAAGGTTTCTTGGTGCATCACAGCAAATGAGGTATGGGACAAGTTAAAAATGTTGTATAAAGATACAACAAAATCGAAGGAAGTTTGTTTTAATTCCAAACAGCCTACCATTTTGAAATTCGAAAAGAAAGAAAAAGATCACTTAACATGCAATGATGATATATCAACTTCTGGGGTGAAATTGAATGAAGACATAAATCATTCAGCTTTTGTTGGGCTTGATGATGAAGTCTTTCAAGAGAAAACGGAAGAAGTTTTACTCAAAACTGATGTTTCCGATTCGAAATCAGATACAAGTGAGGTAAACTCTTTTTATTCCAGGAAAACATCTGAAAATATTATTATGGAATCACTAACAATGCAGGAATCAAAAAGTGTGACCATAGAAGAACATATGGCACTAAAGGCTGAACTCAACAATCTGTTTGAGAAGAATTCCTATATATCGAATATGATTAAAGATTTGCTGCCAAAAATGGAAGAATGGGATACAACCTCATCAAGTAAGGCTACAAAGATCAAGGAACTAAATGCTAAAAATAGTCAATTGGAGGTTATTATCAAAGCATTTGAAAATAGGAACAAGACCTTAACTGAAGAGATCAAGGATCTGAGATCAGACAACAAATCTATAGTGGAAGCTTTAGATTCATACAAACTAAAGGAATCAAATCGAGCAGAATCATCCAAAACATCTGAAATGGCATCTCAGCAAGCTGAAACTATCAGTCAGCAAGGTGAAACCGTCAGTCAGCAAGCTGAAATGATCATTACCTTGGAAAAGGAAGTCAAGGATCTCAAGCAGGGTATGGGATCATTTATCCAAGGAGAAGAAGGCCTAAAGGTAATGATGAAGAACACTAATGCTCCATTGGTAAGAGAAGGAGTGGGTATGAACTTCAATAAGAAAGACAAGGCTATCAAATATGAAGGAAGATATGGTATACCCTACAACTATGCTATGCCTTGGAAGACTTGTAACAAATGTGGAGGAAAAGGTCATTTGGAAAGGAATTGTATTTATCAAGTCAATCATAAAAGAAAAGCAGCTTACCAGAATGAGACATATCGACAGAAGCCATCTTACCAACAAGGTTTTGGTAGACAACAAACAGCTTACCATCCGTCTGACAGAAAACAACAGAGAAGGAATCAAGCTCCAAAAGTGATCCAGAAGTGGATTAAGAAATCTGATCTACATGTTCTTTATGATCTATCTACTGACCATGGTGGATCCTACCAAATTTGGGTACCCAAGTAGTAAGTATGCTATTTGTTCGCGTACATTTATTTAAATATGATTATATTATTATTTTGGTACTAACAAGATTCCTCTAGTATATAGATGGGACATATATACGTATATATAGTTTGTGCAGGAATTGAAAAAGGAGAATACTATTTCGGTTGTTTGATTGGTGATAAAGGTGTAAACCACATTCATGATTTTTTGGAATGTGCACTCTTCAATCAGCAAGCTATCTTACATTTCAGTTAAGCAGTTGGTATGGCAGAAAACCAGAATACATGTATTCAGCATGCTGGTTTGATTTATCAAACTTTATCATTATAACTAGCCTACTGTTTGTTAAATGTTTACTACATGTTTTATGCTTATTTTGTTAATCCCTTTTCTAATGATGTCATAGGGGGAGAAGAACATGAATACATGTGATAAAAAGGGTTATAATGTTACATGTTTGCATTTATAAACTAATGTTTTATGCAGGGATGAGTCACGTTTGTATTGCATATGATGAATTATGCTAACCTGATTCTATGTTGAGATATTATATTAATCAGGGGGATCATTGCTTTATGGGAACAACATAGTCTCTCCGATGTATTCAAGTATGTCATCATCAAAAAGGGGGAGATTGTTGGCGTGATGTTTTGATGATGAATACAAATATTGCTTATGAATATTTCATGCTTTATTATCTAATCTTGTTTTGCAGGAAGTATTGATTACTGATTAAGGGGGAGAAAGTATTGATTCTCTATTTCATTTACTTTGTTTGGTTTGATAATGCTAAATGTTCATGTGACACCAAACCAAGATATTGTTTATCTCCTTGTCTACATTGCTAATATTTTTGCAAGAGAAGCATAAAATTTAGGGGGAGTTTTTAGCTCCAGAATATTGGTGTGTAATCATCAAAAAGGGGGAGATTGAAACCCTATTGGTTTTGATGATGACACATAACAGCAAGCTGATTGCTTGTCATTGAATATATTAGCTTGTTATTTTATTAACTTGTTTTGCTTGATGCTTTAATTGAGGGGGAGCTTTTAGCTCAATCACATATGGATATATTATCATCAAAAAGGGGGAGATTAAAACTCTGTGAATTTTGATGATCACATAGTGGCAAAGATGTTTGTATTTATAGATGTAAAGCAGCAAGCTATATGCTCTATCCTAACTTGTTGTTGCAGGGAAAGATGGCTTACTGATATGAAATATCAGTGCATATAAAATAGCATGCCATTATCATATGTACTAACTTGGTTTTGCAGGGAAAAATAGCTTACTGATATGAATGTCAGTTTATCTAAACAGCAAGCCATTAGTGTTGGACTGAGTCAGTTTGGCAAGCCAACTTCACATGTTCAATACCAAAACAGCAAGCTGACAGGGAAGAACAACAAGCTGACATGGACTCGCCAGAAGCTGTTCTAAGTCAATTTTGATCTTGAAGATTTCTTGGAGATTGCTTAAGGATATCAGAGATTGGCTAGTAATATATATGTAAGAACTCTATTATATAAATATAGTTTATATAATTAATAGAGCTCAAATCAAGTTGAAAATCTGTTCCTATTTTATTGGGATTATGATTTACCTTTCTTTATCCACTTAAAACAGATTTACTCAATCTCTACCATATCTTAACATTTCCAAAACAGCCAAGATTCGTTCATATCTTTTTATAGCTGTTGGAAATTGAATTCTTATATATATACAATTGTATATATCTCAAAAATGATTGTTAGAAGTTTCAAATTATTTCAAATATTCAAAATCTCTTCTTCTAACAAATATTATAGCTGTTGGAGAGTATCTTATGCAATCAAATCATTTTGTTATAGCCATATCTTCATCTAGTCGTTGTGTGATCTCATATATATATATATATATTCACTTACAATCTTTCTTGTAAGTAACCAAGCAAGTAACACACATTGATACATGTTTTGAGAAAAGAACATTCAAGTTTTATCTTTCTCTCTCAAACACTAAACACATAAACTCTGAGCTTTATTGTTATATACACTTATATTACATAAGAGAGTTTATAGCTTGAGTTGTATACTCGAATTCTTTACTGTAAATATGTATTGTTCAAGTTGTATTGTTAGTTGCTGAATTAGTGGCAAAGGAATCTTGGTAATTGTGGAGTATAGTGCTCAAAGGAACTCATTGTTCTAGAAAGCAAGTTGTTCAAGGAACTAAGGAATTCAAGAGTGGGACTCAAGGAATTCAGTGTTCAAGGGAGCAAGCTTGTTAGAGAGACTTTGGAGTTCAAGTGAGCTATTTTCTCAAGGGAAACAAATTGTTTCAGCAAGCCGTTTTCAGAAGCTGGGTGAAAAAGGGAGATATATTATTGTATCTTGTAATTGGCTTATTTCATTGATCAATAATATATTCTCTTACCGGGTTGGTAAGGGACCAGGACGTAGACCATAAGGATTATGGGTCGAACCTGGCTAAAAGTTTATTGTGTTCTTTATATTTATACAACTTACTTTATGTCTTGCATATTGTTATAATCAGCGTGCTGTTTATACAATCAGCGTGCCATTTGTGTCTGCATTAGTACCAGACAACGTGCCATTTAAGTTTGCATAAATTGAACTCAGTAAGCCATTTCTGGTAAAACTTAAAATTGATCATAGTTTGCCATATACACCTATTCACTCCCTCTAGGTGTGAATTTTCAGACATGACAACTCCACTTTCTAGTAGGTTATATACTTGACGCTTATAGCTTCATTCAGTGCCTATTCCATGGTTTGGAATACAAAAAATGGGTGAGTACGAGTGCCTATTCACCAAATTTGCGCAGCCGATCAGAAATCGTATTGAATACGATTCTCATAACAAGAACAAAAATATATCATGTATATATCAGTATACATACAGATTATATGATCATCATATGATCATCTCAATCATCATTAATGTACAATTTATGTATATACATCAATACAATATTCATGTTATCATAAAACAACGCATCAAACATGATAGTCGTAGACATGCTTTCATCATCAAAACAGTAAACATATAAACGAATTAAACACTTTTCGCAAGTAACTCTGATGCCATTGAAGGGTTTCGTGCATGAAAACGCAACGGAAAAACGCGTAAAACGGAAAAATTAACGAAACCCACCGCAGGATCCATGCGAAAAACGATATTTAATTCGTGAACATAACTGTTTACCTTTTAAGAAGCTTTACGATTGGGTGACAGATGGAGGTCTTTTGCTATGATCACCACGTCTTTTGCTATGTCTCAAATATCTATCTCTCTCTCTCTCTCTCTCTCTCTGTGTGTGTGTCTCTATAGTCTCTCCTTGATGTAGAGCGGCTAGGGTTTTTGTTATAGATTAAAAAACGTGCTTTGTGAATTAAATGCTAGGGTTTGTGAGCGTTCAAGCTTTAATGGCTGCTCTTGTGTTTCGAGACTAAATCGGTCCTCACAAGATGCCTACGTATCTCTGCTGTATAGAGAATCAAGCCAATAAAACGTAGTTCTAGAATGAAGGACGAGGGTCCTTATATAGGCGTCAGGAGCCTTGTATTTAGAGTATGTTTAGGAGACTTAATGGATAAGTCTCGTTATTGATAACTGATAAGGAGTGTTTTGCTTGGCAGGCAAGTATTATCCTCATCTGATAAGTGTTGTGACTCATCGTAATATTTGATTGGGATTCTGGATCCTTCTATGAAGATATTATCATATTTGGACTCTTTTATGAGCTGCGTATTTTCCTTTATTTATTAATTACGAAATTAATAAATAATTAGGCTTTCGGGCCTTTTGTCGGGCCTAATTCTTGGACCAAACTAGGTCTAATTAATATATCATTAATTATTTCTAGGGTTATATTTCAGCCCATATCAGTTTTTTTCTAAAAATTTTGAATCTCAAAACCCTAAAACAATACATCCTTATGTAATTTATAGGGAGAGAAGAGTGGGCTGAACCCTAATCTGATTGGGCTTCCAAAACCCAGTCCGATTATTGGTTGTATCATTATTAAATTCGAATTATTGTTTAATTAATCAAGTCCCACTTAATTAATTCAATAATTCAATATAATAATAATTTATTTAATTTCGTACTTTAAATAAAGCTCCATTTAAAACGTTCTATGTGTGTGACCCTTTAGGTTATTATTACGTTGGCAATAATTTTAATATATAATAATAAAATTATAAACAATGAGCGACATCTAGTAATACATCATTGCTACCCAAGTAATAATAATAATTGATGATCCAATTAAACCTTTCGTGAATAATGTTCCATGTAATATAATCCTTTTAACCTTATATTATAGATTAAACTCGAGGCATGGTTTATGTCATCCTCTTCAATATTTAATCCTGGTTTACTTAATCGATGAGTAGACTATTAAACAAATCACTATTTGAGCTTAGTCATGCATTTCATAGTCTCACTCAATCAAGAGGCCAATAATATCACTCCTAAAATAGGAGGGTTAAATCCTATATCTATCATTCATATTTCTCATATGATTTATGATATACCCAATGTCCACCTTTATCATTACCCGGTCAAAGGTAACTTTGAGTAGAATCAAAGTATATTAATTCTCATATAGAAATATAATGATTTCAAGTCTAAGGATCATTACACCATTATCACTGTGAGAATTGCTTATGACACTTGATAACTTTTACCATGAAGAATTCACACGGTGGGTCTATCCAGTGCCATGTTCTGCTAACATGCACTTATGTCTTTGACTTTAGTATCACCATACTCATGACCAATGAGATGTGGTCATCAGTCAACAAACATACTAGTCTTAATGCATTATTATTGTCCTCAAATAATAATACTCGACTAGGGATCTTTTAGGATTATAAACACTACTCATGTAATCTCATTTCTAAGTCCCATACTTAGAGATATAGAATTCATGCTTATATTCCAAGGACATTTATTATTCTAATATTTATATCGTAGTTAATAAAGACATAATAAATAATTGAAAGAGAAAATCCATAGAACATATTTATTATTAATCAAAATGTCTTCCCTAAGAACATTATAGTATTGTCTCTAGGGCACAAATACTAACAATCTCCCACTTGCACTAGAACCAATCACCCATGTATCTAATACCCATGGAACTAGTGTGACCTTCGTGCTTCTGCTACGACAAAGCCTTAGTTAGTGGGTCTGCAATGTTATCATTAGTATGCACTTTACATATATGTATATCTCCCATCCTTGTAATCTCTCAAAGTAGATGATATCGTCTAAGTATATGCTTTGCTCGAGAATGGGACCATGGTTCCTTAGCCTGCGCAATAGCTCTATTGTTATCGCAATAAAGATCAACTGGATTTGCGATCGATGGAACTACTCCAAGTCCCTTAATAAATTTCCGAAGCCAAACAACCTTTTTGGCCGCTTCACTGGAAGCAATATACTTAGCTTCCATTGTAGAATCAGCTACTGTCTCTTGCTTCGAACTCTTCCAGCTTACAGCACCTCCATTTAGACAAAACACAAACCCAGATTGAGACACAGTATCGTCTCTGTCTGTCTGGAAACTAACATCAGTGTAACCTCTTACAACTAGCTTCTCATCTCCTCCATATACCAAGAATGAATCTTTAGTTCTCTTGAGGTACTTAATAATATTCTTGACTGCCGTCCAGTGACCTTCACCTGGATTAGACTGGTATCTGCTCGTTATGCTCAAAGCATACGAAACATCAAGTCGAGTACATATCATTGCATACATTATAGAACCAATTGCCGAAACATATGGTACCTTTTTCATACGGTCCTTATCATCAAATGATTTAGGACAGTTTTCTTTTGAGATCACTATCCCATGAGACACAGGGACAAATCCCATCTTTGCCTCTTGCATCCTAAAACGATGTAATACTTTGTCAATGTATGTACTCTGACTTAAGCCGATTAATCTTCTAGATCTATCTCTATAGATCTTGATCCCTAATATATAGGTAGCATCGCCTAAGTCTTTCATTGAGAAACTTTTTCCCAACCAAGTCTTAACAACCTGAAGAAAAGGTATGTCATTCCCTATTAGTAATATATCATCAACATATAATACTAGGAATGTCACTTTGCTCCTACTAACCTTCTTGTAAACACATGGCTCATCTTCATTTTGAATAAAGCCAAACTCTTTGACTGTTACAACAAAACGAATGTTCCAACTCCTTGAGGCCTGCTTCAATCTATAAATAGATCGTAGTAGCTTACAGACCATTCTAGCAAATCTCGGATCGACAAAACTTTCTGGTTGTATCATATACAAATCCTCTTCTAAGCTCCCATTTAAGAAAGCGGTTTTGACATCCATTTTCCAGATTTCATAGTCATAGTAAGCTGCTATCGCAAGCAAAATCCTGATGGACTTGACCATAACTACTGGTGAGAAAGTTTCATCATAGTCAATACCATGAATTTGTTTGAAACCTTTCGCCACTAGTCTTGCTTTGTAGGTCGTTACATTACCATCCATGTCTATTTTCTTCTTGAAAACCCATTTGCACCCAATAGGTTTTACCCCTTCAGGTGGTTCAACCAAAGTCCATACTTTGTTTTCATACATGGAATCCATCTCAGATTTCATAGCTTCCAGCCATCTCTCAGAATCTAGACTATTCATAGCATCCTGATAGGAAAGAGGCTCATCTTCATCCATAAGCATTACATCGCCAGTCTGAGTTAAGATAAATCCATAATATCTCTCAAGCTCGTGGCGAATCCTACCAGATCTACGAACAACCTGTGTTTCTTGAGCAGTAACACTTTCATGTACTTCATGCTCATGTTCCAACTCTGGTTCAATGTCATTCTATGGTTCTCGAACTTCATCTAGATCTATCATACTCCCACTGTTTTTCTTAGAGAACAGTTCTCTTTCAAGAAATACAGCAGTTTGAGCAACAAACACTTTGCTCTCGGTACGATTATAGAAATAATACCCTTTTGTTTCTTTTGGGTATCCCACAAAATTACATTATTCTGATTTTGGTCATAGCTTGTCAGTACCTAAACGTTTCACAAACGCTTCGCATCCCCATACTTTTAAAAAGGACATGCTATGACGTTTCTCAGTCCATATCTCATATGGTGTAGTTTGAACCGATTTAGTAGGAACTCGGTTAAGTGTGTGTGCAGCCGTTTCCAGAGAATAACCCCAGAAACTAATTGGAAGATCCGCTTGACTCATCATCGACCGCACCATGTCCAACAAGGTACGATTTCTCCTTTCAGATACACCATTCCACTGTGGTGTTCCAGGAGGTGTGAGTTGTGATACAATACCACACTCCTTTAAGAAGTTCTTAAATTCTAAGCTTAGGTACTCACCTCCACGATCAGATCGTAGAGTTTTAATACTTTCGCCTATTTGCTTTTCCACTTCTGCCTTGTACTCTTTGAATTTTTCAAATGATTTGGATTTGTTCTTCAAAAGATACACATATCCGTATCTACTAAAATCATTAGTAAAGGTTATGAATTAGTAAAAGCCACCTCTTGCCATCGTACGCATTGGACCACATACATCACTATGTATAAGTTCTAATCGTTCGGTGGCCTTCTCACCAATTCCGGTAAAAGGAGCTTTAGTCATTTTTCCAATGAGACAAGGTTCGCATTCATCGTATGATTCAAAATCAAACTTATCCAAGTATCCATCTTTATGTAACTTGGAAATGCGTTTCTCATTTATATGGCCTAAACGACAATGCCAAAGGTATTGATTTGAGTCATTAGCCTTAATATGTTTATTATTTACATTATAGACAGGAATATCAAGATCAAGAACATATAAACCATTAAATAAACGTGCAACCCCATAGGTAACATTATTCAAACCAAAGGAACAACTATTGTTCTGAATTGTAAAGGAAAAACCTTTCTTGTCCAAACAAGATACAGAAATAATGTTTCTGCAAATCGCAGGCACGTAAAAACAGTTCTCAAGTTCTAAAATAAGCCCAGTGGGTAACGATAAATTATAAGTCCCTACAGCCAAAGCAGCAACCTTTGCTCCATTGACAACACGTAGGTCGACTTCTCCTTTCTCCTTTCCAATGAGACAAGGTTCGCATTCATCGTATGATTCAAAATCAAACTTATCCAAGTATCCATCTTTATGTAACTTGGAAATGCGTTTCTCATTTATATGGCCTAAACGACAATGCCAAAGGTATTGATTTGAGTCATTAGCCTTAATATGTTTATTATTTACATTATAGACAGGAATATCAAGATCAAGAACATATAAACCATTAAATAAACGTGCAACCCCATAGGTAACATTATTCAAACCAAAGGAACAACTATTGTTCTGAATTGTAAAGGAAAAACCTTTCTTGTCCAAACAAGATACAGAAATAATGTTTCTGCAAATCGCAGGCACGTAAAAACAGTTCTCAAGTTCTAAAATAAGCCCAGTGGGTAACGATAAATTATAAGTGCCTACAGCCAAAGCAGCAACCTTTGCTCCATTGACAACACGTAGGTCGACTTCTCCTTTCGCCAAAGTCCTACTCCTTTGCAGTTCCTGCACATTTATACAAATATGAGAACCACATCCAGTATCTAATACCCATGATGTAGAAGTAGACAAATTGACTTCTATAACATAAATACCTGAATCGGAAATATTTATAGACTTTATTTTCTTCAGATTTAGATCCTCCAAATAAGCTTGACAATTTCGCTTCCAATGACCCGGCTTCTTGAAAAAGTGACAATCACCCTTTGCAGCACCACCTTTTGAAACACCTCTGTAGGCTGTAAAGCCTTTTTGGAGGCAGGCTTTGGATTAACAGATTTAGATCCAATCTTCTTCTTGCCTTTCCACTTCCCCTTTCCTTTGGCATTCCCTTTGTTCACCATCATTATGGGAGCAGGGTTAGCCTTTGACATATTGGTTTCAATAGTCCTTAATAATGCCAACAGTTCGGTAGGTGTTTTGTCTATCTCACTCATAGTATAGTTTATAACAAATTGAGTGTAGTTGTTGTTCAAAGACTGCAAGATCAAATTTGCTTGGTGTTCCGGTAAAACCGGATAACCCAAATTCTCAAGGGTTTCCAAATACCCTATTATCTTTAGAACATGCGGTCCAACCGGGTCACGATCTCCCTATTTTCATGCATACAACGCTTTGCTTACATCAAACCTCTCTTGACGAGCTTGACCCTCAAACATCCTTTTGAGGTGCTCAATCATGTCATAAGCGTCCATACACTCATATTGTTTCTGAAGCTCAAGACTCATAGTCGCTAGCATCAAACAACAGACATCCATAGAATCATCAAGATGCTTCTGATAAGCATTTTGTTGAGCCTTGGTTGCTTCAGCAGCAAGAGGTCCAGGGTGAGGAATATCAAGGACATAAAGCTTTCGCTCCTGTCTGAGGACAATCCTCAAATTCCTTTGCCAATCAAGGAAGTTGGTTCATGTCAGCTTTTCCTTCTCAAGGACTGATCGCATAGAGAAATTGTTTGAGTTTGCCATTTTAGATATCTAGAATGTTAAAATGCATAAAAATAAGTTAGTTGCAGATTTATTAAATTATGTTCAAGTGATTATCCATATATATTCACAATATATATCTCCCACTATTTTTATCAAATCAATAGCCCTAACTATTAATTTGGAAGGCATTTCTCTAAATCCTTCTAGTGAGCCAAGATCCATATTTCGTCATGCTTAAGGTCAGCTTTGGCTTTACTCCCAAAACATGATTTATTTAGGTAGACAACTCTTATCAATTATATCATATATAACTCTTGGAAAGTTTGGTAGAACAATATTTGTTCACATTTATCTAATAAATCATACCAAACTCCATGCCTCTAAGTTCACAATCCTATTGTGGTAACTTAGTTAAATCTAACCCAATGGTCTAACAGTTAAGTATCACATTTACTTCATCGCGTCTTACCACGATAGATTGGAGTGCTTCGCTTTGGCGAACCCACTCTTTCTCGATCTAGGTCTTGACGAGTGTTGCCCATTGGAAGTTATCTAATTGACTTAATATTTTAACTTTAGGGATTTTATTATTAAAACGACCATGATCCCATCATCAAGAGATTCCCAATTTTTCCTTGAACTAAGTACTTCAATTCAAAATTCATCAATGGTTTGATTTCCAGTCCAACGGAGGAGTCACAGTGGTCTCACTTAAAACCCGTCTTTCTTACAAGCGTTGCTTGTATTTTTGTCAAAATCACCCCATATCAAAATTTGAAAATTCATACTTATTTCCGTGTTTCATAAACACATGAATCTCATGTTCGTTTTTGTTCAATTTTAAAATCTTGATTCGTTAAAGATTTTAGCTTGTTTACCAAACATGGCATGGGTGATGTATCTAATACATACATGTTTTAATCTAATTAAAGCATGCATCATAATAGCTACGCATACATATCATCATCACGTGCATCATATATGTAAAGTGCGTAAAGTAAACGTGTTTGGTTATGGCCCAATCCTATGTGATTTTTCCAAGCTAAAGGAAAAATCGAGGTCAATCTATTTTGGTATGAAATACAACATAATAAATAAAACATGTCTTCATGCTTCCTTGTAATGACTCCTTTGAATGCCTCCAAATCTTCATATCTTTATGTCTCCATGTCTTCAATTACATTACATAATATGAAAGTATCTATACTAAAGAACATACACGTGGAACTCGAGTTACATTCGAGATTTAATCATTACAAGAATAAACGACATGCAAGTCGTATTTAAAAACCAAAATCATAATGAAAACCTCTAACCTATGGGTCTTAAGGCCATAACCATACACCATGCTCATATAACAATTAAAAACATCTCATATTGCATCAACATATCACACCATATCATATTTTTCATGATCCAATCACAAAATCAAATAAAGTGTAAATTAGAAAATTAAAATCAGAATTCTAAAAACAATGAATCGCTGTTTATAGACAGTAAACGACGTCAAACGCCTTACAGACGAACGAATGACATAGTCAGTATTGTTCATACGCCCATTTCCCTTTCGGAAAAGGTATTGTTGAAGAAAATATGAGACAGTATGCAAATTTCACCAAATCTGCGCATCCAATCAGAAATCGTATCGAATACGATTCTCATAACAAGAACAAAAATATATCATGTATATATCAGTATACATACAGATTATATGATCATCATATGATCATCTCAATCATCATTAATGTACAATTTATGTATATACATCAATACAATTTTCATGTTATCATAAAACAACGCATCAATCATGATATTCGCAAACATGCTTTCATCATCAAAATAGTACACATATAAACGAATTAAACACTTTTCGCAAGTAGCTATGATTCCATTGAAGGGTTTCATGCATGAAAACGCAACGGAAAAACGCGTAAACGAAAAAATTAACGAAACCCTCCGCAGGATCCATGCGAAAAATGATATTTAATTCGTGAACATAACTGTTTACCCTTTAAGAAGCTTTACGATTGGTTGACAGATGGAGGTCTTTTGCTATGATCACCACGTATCCCGCCTTGCGATATACGTCTCTAATCAGTCCACACGAAGGCCCGATCGTCCAACGATCACCAGAGTTGGTACTAGCCAAAAAGCAGCCTCAAATATCTCTCTCTCTAGTCTCTCCTTGATGTAGAGCGCGCGGCTAGGGTTTTTTTCTAAAAATTCTGAATCTCAAAACCCTAAAATAATACATCCTTATGTATTTATAGGGAGAGAAGAGTGGGCTGAACCCTAATCTGATTGGGCTTCCAAAACCCAGTCCGATTATTGGTTGTATTATTATTAAATTCGAATTATTGTTTAATTAATCAAGTACCACTTAATTAATTCAATAATTCAATATAATAATAATTTATTTAATTTCGTAATTTAAATAAAGCTCCATTTAAAACGTTCTATGTGTGTGACCCTTTAGGTTATTATTACGTTGGCAATAATTTTAGTATATAATAATAAAATTATAAACAATGAGCGGCATCTAGTAATACATCATTGCTACCCAAGTAATAATAATAATTGATGATCCAATTGAACCTTTCGTGAATAATGTTCCATGTAATATAATCCTTTTAACCTTATATTATAAATTAAACTCGAGGCATGGTTTATGTCATCCTCTTCAATATTTAATCCTGGTTTACTTGATCGATGAGTAGACTATTAAACAAATCACTATTTGAGCATGGCCATGCATTTCATAGTCTCACTCAATCAAGAGGCCAATAATATCACTCCTAAAATAGGAGGGTTAAATCCTATATCTATCATTCATATTTCTCATATGATTCATGATATACCCAATGTCCACCTTTATCATTACCCGGTCAAAGGTAACTTTGAGTAGAATCAAAGTATATTAATTCTCATATAGAAATATAATGATTTCAAGTCTAAGGATCATTACACCATTATCACTGTGAGAATTGGTTATGACACTTGATAACTTTTACCATGAAGAATTCACACGGTGGGTCTATCCAGTGCCATGTTCTGGTAACATGCACTTATGTCTTTGACTTTAGTATCACCATACTCATGACCAATGAGATGTGGTCATCAGTCAACAAGCATACTAGTCTTAATGCATTATTATTGTCCTCAAATAATAATACTCGACTAAGGATCTTTTAGGATTATAAACACTACTCATATAATCTCATTTCTAAGTCCCATACTTAGAGATATAGAATTCATGCTTATATTCCAAGGACATTTATTATTCTAATATTTATATCGTAGTTAATAAAGACATAATAAATAATTGAAAGAGAAAATCCAGAGAACATATTTATTATTAATCAAAATGTCTTCCCTAAGAACATTATAGTATTGTCTCTAGGGCACAAATACTAACAGTATGATCATAAAAAATTTCTTGAGATAATAGGTGGTGGCCTTGCAGCAATTGATAAGAGGGTTGTTAAAAAAAAATATTCTGCTGCTGAGGAACGAGAGATTCAAAGGGAATATGAGAACAAGAGATTCCGTGGCGAGATACGTAGGGGGGAAAATAAAGAGGATAGAAAGGGTAAAGATTGGGTCCCAACTATGGAGGAATACTATGAAGTTATGGAGTAAACATGGCATTGCTTAACGCCGCTTGTGAGAAGGATAAACCAATACATGATTCTTTTATGAGAAGGAAGATCTCGGAGAAGGAGTATCGAGATGCAATGGAAAAGAATAATGATGAGTACCTAGCTAAATTGAAAGAGCTTGAGGATCTTGAGGAAGCTGAATATGCTCAAGATGATGATTAATCTTTTCTAGTTGGAATAACTGTTTTAATTCCTGTTAAGCTACTGTTTGCATTTCCATTTTCTGTAACTGTGTGCATTTCAATTTTTCATTTCCATTTCCATTTTCTGTAACTGTTGTGTTCATTTTTTTTAAGAAATCAAATTATTTGAGTAATGGAAGACTGTTATTTATAAAACAAATATGAACTAAACAAATACAAAGCAAATATTCCAACATAAAAATATTCAGTTAAACATAATTTAGAACATTCCAACTTAAAATATTAAGTTCATATCATAATCCTTACAACTTAATAAAACTGATGCCTAAACCAAACGAGGACCCTTGCCTTTTTTTTTCTTGTTGTTGTTGTTGTGATCACAAATTGGTCCACCAATGACGCAAAGCCTCTCCTTCCATTTGACAAGTCTGTTTGGTTGCTTCCTCAGCTGCACAACAGGAGCCTCCTCCACCTCGATCCCCTCATCCACCACCTTCTTGTCATCCTCGTTCTCCTCATCCTCCTCTACAACAGTCGCGGTATGCATATACGACAAAGTATCACGTGATATGAAGGGTTGAAAACCTCTAGATGGCGTAATGAATCCTGATCCACCTGCATATATGGAATGTGAATAATTAAGCTATAAATATGAAAAGTACATAATCAAAAAGATTATGGGAGTTATGTTTATTACCTGCTCCACCTGCATGTGATAGAAATGGTTGAAAACCCCCGGATGGTGTAATGAATCATGATCCACCTGCATATATGGGATGTGAATAATTAAGCTAGAAATATGAGAAGTGCATAATAAAAAAGATTATGGGAGTTGTGTTTATTACCTGATCCACCTGCATATGTCAAATGTGACTGTAATGGTGTGGACATGTACTACTGCGACCCTAAAGCACTGGACTATCCAAAACCAGCAAATCCATATCCCGGGAAACTCTGAGAACTGTGAGATCCCTGGGAAGTCTAGGAACTGTGAGATCCCTGAAAAATCTGAGACTCGGGCATAGCAGTGAAACCATATCCCTGGGAACTCTGAGAGATGTGAAATGTAGAGTCCTGTGTAGCAGTAAATGTGGGTCCCTGAGAACTCTCAGAGAAGTGAAACGGAGAGTCCTACGTCGTAGTGAATGCATGTATGTGAGAACTCTGAGGCACCTGCGTACCATCCCATGGAAGACCTAAAAACCGCTCTTGTGCCTCCTCAATCGTGGGGTTCTTCCAAGGGACATCCCATCGTTGCGTTGAAACATGTGTAGGATGAGGAAGAGGAGGAGGTGCAGGGGTAATCAGTGTATGTCCACTACGTTTCCTACTAGGGACATGTGGTGGAGGGGGTCTGTCAATAAGCGCAGGGAAACCCGTCACATCAAAGTATTCCGTAAAACCTGTACTGCCTCATCCACTACATCATCATCATCGACAATGCCACTCCCAGTCATCCCGTGTAAAGCACGGGAAATCCCCTCAGCATGTATAAATATTTTGTCAATGATAATGAAAGTGAATAAATATCCACCTTCACAATGAGATAGAATATGACAATTTGAAAGTGACAAACTTACAACTATGGGGAGGTGTCCCTGTGTGGCCTGCATACCCTACTGAGCCACCCAGATACGAGGATTGATTATGTAACGACGTGTGACTCTTTCATACCACAAGGGATACTGATCGGAGCATGCTCGTACTCGTACGGGTGTATGTGGGTGGTGATATGATAAGATCAAGTCATGAATATCAATGCTGAATCACCTGACCATATGATATAGGCCATTGACGTGGTGCACCGTTTAAAGAACTGTGCCCTGTCAATGGTGATGATGTCGAAATCACCTGCAGAGATCCAAACTACCTGGTAACTCGATCTGTATAACACCACTCCACAACTCCCTCGAATATCAAAGGGCACTATGTAGTCATGAGTTCTCGTTCACGATCAGTAATCGACATGGCTTCTGGTGCACTGTCTAGGTAAGGCCTCCACTTAAAGCCACTCTCAGACATGCTATCAAGCTCAAAACGAGTTCCCCGTGAACTGTTAACAGGCACATTCACATATTTCAAAGGGATCTTGACGAACCTGAAATCATTGTTGCAAAAAAATTAGTTACAAAAATTACAAGTACATAATGAAAAAGATTTAGGTTTTTTTACCTATTTTTATTGATTAAATCATATTAATTACTAGTATGAGTTCAAATATTATTTTTTTTAAAATTTAATTTGATTTTTTTACCTTTTTTACCTATTTTTATTGATTAAATCCTATTAATTACTAGTATGAGTTCAAATTAAGCACATTTTAATCAAATTATAATATTTAGGCTTGCAAATTGCATCCAAATAAATTAGTAGCATTCTCTTTGATATTCTATCAAACATGTTATATGCATTCTAAAATTTCACTACAATTAGGTTGATTTCAACATAATCCTAACTCAAATCAAGTACAATTTCACAACAAAATCCAATATACCAATTTCGAATTTACAATTCACAAAGAAAAAGTTCCAATTTACAATTCACAAAAACAAATGAATTTACAAAAGGGATGGAGTATAGGAAATTTACCTGGGGTCGTCGGCGGAGGTGGCGGCTGAAGAGAGGTCGCCAAGTGATGTGGCGTCTTCGGATGTGTTTTCCCCTTTAATTGGGTGCGTGTTTGCTTCGGTGGTGGAGAGGGAAGGAAAAACGAATGGAGGAGGACCAGATAATTTTGAGATAATGTTGTTGCGTTATATTCAAATTAAAAAATGACAGGGGTCGTCACACCAGGTGGCGAACTGGAGAGAAAAGTCGCCACTTCATGTGGCGCACCCTGTAATTTTTTATTTTTTTCCCTACGTTTGGTAATTTGAATAATATTTTTTAATTTATTTCAATTACTTTTTTTAAATTATATTTGTAATATGAATAACATTTTATAATTTATTTCAAATCATTACAGATTGCATAATTTGAATAATAATGCATAATTTATTTTAATTCAAATTGTAATATTAATTCAAATAATATTTTAGAATTTATTTAAATTCTTATTGTTTGTTTGTGTCAAATGTCAGATTTGTTGCATTACATTATTACACTTATGGAGATGTGTGCCTTATCTATCCTTCATGCTGAAACATTTAGATTTTCAAACAGTACAAAATCTTATCTTTTGAGTAACATATCTATCATATTGCCTTTCTATTTATGTACCTTCAAACATAAACATTTTCACAATATCTACATTACACCACTACTCCATATACATTACACTACTGCATCAAACATTGCATATAATTTCGGTAAAAGTATGTAATCATTTGTATATATATACGTTGTTATAATTTCCATATGTATGTTTTCCATATGTAAATTAAGGAAAATGTACATTCAACTTATGAACATATAAATTATAGAAAAATTCTAAATGGTACACCTCTACTTTTGACTTTTCCAAATGGTACGCCAAAAGTTATTGGCTTCTCAGTGGTACTCCCGAAGTATTGACACATTACCAATTGTAACCCTCCCGTTAACAACCGTTAAACAAACGTTAAGTCAACTAATTTGACTTTAAAATAAAAAGGAAAATTCTATTTGGTACACATGTACTTTTCACTTTTCCAAATGATACACCAAAAGTTATTGGATTCTTAGTGATACCCTCGAAGTATTGGTTTTCATTAAAAAAAAGTTTAAGACAACTAATTTGACCCCACAATTAATTTATCTATATATTTTACATATATATTAAAAAGCATTTTTTAAAGTTTTACCTTCTAATTTATATAGAAGAAAATACTTATAGAAAACGCAAGTTACCTTTTAAAGAAAACGCAAGTTACATATAAATTTTAAAGAAACTTGCGTTTTCTGTAAGTATTTTCTTCTATATATATTAGAAGGTAAAACTTAAAAAAATGCTTTTTAATATATGTAAAATATATAGATAAATTAATTGTGGGGGTCAAATTAGTTGTCTTAAACTTTTTTTTAATGAAAACCAATACTTCGAGGGTATCACTAAGAAGCCAATAACTTTTGGTGTATCATTTGGAAAAGTCAAAAGTACATGTGTACCAAATAGAATTTTCTTTTTTATTTTAAAATCAAATTAGTTGACTTAACGTTTGTTTAAATATTGTTAACGTGAGAGTTACAACTGGTAATGTACCAATACTTCGGGAGTACCACTGAGAAACCAATAACTTTTGGCGTACCATTTGAAAAATTCAAAAGTAAAGGTGTACCATTTAAAATTTCCGTAAATTATAAGTTAATTTATATATAAGTTAGGTTGACAAACACGATTTATGGGTTTATAAAGCTAGCCTATGATGTGCAGCCAAACAGGCCCAACAGTCGGTCCAACTCAATGAAATGATAGTATTATAAAACAACATAAAACACACACATAAACACCATACATACACACAGTAATAATTTTTTTTTTTGCATCTCAACCTCATGGCTTCCTCATCACAAGCGAGCCTTCTTTTGCAAAAACAACTCAAGGGTACCCTTTTATTTTTCACTAAACCCCACCAATTAATTCTTTGATTTAATCATTTTTATGGGTTTTCTTGAATTTTACATATGATTTCTTGATTTTTTTTTGAATTTCAGATCTTTGTAAACATCCAGTGGATGGTTTTTCAGCAGGCTTGGTGGATGAAAGTAATCTTTTTGAATGGAGTGTTACAATTATCGGGCCACCAGATACTTTATAGTGAGTGCTTTGTTATGTTTTTGTGTATATTGAAGTTGATATTTGATTGTTGTTTTTAAAGTTCTTGTTTTTGTTGGTAATTGAATTGAGGTTTTACTGTTGTGTGGTTTTTTTAGTAATTGCTTTTACTTGTGTTAGTACATTGGATTTGGTTCTTTTGTTGTTTTTGATCATTTGCAATTCCAAGTAGGAATTGTTATTATGCCGCACTTCTTATAATTAGTTTGTTGTTGATAGTTACTCGACTTGATTCAGACCAATGTTTTAATAAGAAATTAAGCTGCAGTTAGTTGCCCCTTCAACTTCTGGTGCTTAATTCTGTTAAACGGAGGCCAAATATAATGTCATCAGCCTCAATGACCAAAAATTTCAATGTCAAGAGACTTTATAGCTTCACCAGAGGTTTCATTGGTATAATCTAGGAATTTTTTTTTTTTTTTTTTTTTTTGAAATTGCTTTTAACAGTATCATGTATGTTGGTTTTAACTTTGAAATATATCTATCCTTGTCTGAAGATGGCATTTTCAAAGCAAAATCGGCTTGTTATATTGATAATTTTTGTTCAAATTGATTAGTGTTACTTATTTGAGTACTTGTGATAAATAATATTTTTCAACTTTATGTGCAGTGATGGAGGTTTCTTTAACGCTATTATGACGTTCCCGGAGAATTACCCAAACAGCCCTCCGACTGTGAGGTTTACCTCAGAAGTATGGCACCCTAATGGTTCGTATCTTCTTTGTGCAGTTTTTTCATTTATATGTAAGCTTTTATCTGTATTAAAACGTTTATTAAATTCTGTTCCATAAATTGCAGTTTACTCTGATGGGAAGGTTTGCATCTCAATACTTCATCCTCCTGGTGATGATCCTAATGGATATGAGCTTGCTAGCGAGCGCTGGACACCAGTCCATACAGTATGTTATAGTGACTTTGATGTTTATTTATTGATCAGCTACATGTGCATTGGGCTAAATTTAGTCAGTATGTGTGTTTTGGCGTTCTACTTTTACCTTTATTAATGTTAATCGGTCCTCTTCAAATATTTTAGCTCAATCCTGTTTTGATTGCCATTGTTGCATAAATGTGTTGAGTACGTGATGCATGAAGAGACAAGTGTGAAATTTGCACTTTGGATATAGAATGTCATGAATTTCACGTAGCAAAGCTATACAAAAATGCTAAATGTTCTTCTCTAGGTACTAACTTATCTCATTGAAATGGCAATCAATAATAGAGAGACCAAGAAAAAACAAATATCATATACATTTATATTTTTTTTCTGTATCCTTTTGGATAGTAATCTATGGAAATGGAAAATGTTTGATATTAGAGAGACCAAGAAAACAAAATATAAGTGAGTGTATGTAGAATAGTGGAATTACAAATATTATTTCTAAGAAATTACAATATTATTTTCAAGGCCTAGTTTAGTCTGTGGTTACAAAAGGCCGAGGGTTCGAGCCTTAGTGGAGGCAAATGTGTGCATAAGTATTTAAAATCTTGTTATTGACCCTACCCGAAAAAAATCGAGGATATTAATTAGAGGTTTTATAGAATCTGACTTTGTTAGACATTGGCAAAGATTTAGGTTTGTGACAACCCTAGTCAAATCCCGAACTTTTTTTGAAAATCGGGTCTAATCCTGAATCCAAATCCAATATAACCCCAAAAATTTTGCAAGGCATATTTAAACAGTAAAGACAGTCATTTTCTTGGATGGGCATAAGTGAATAATAAAGCGGATTTACTAGGTTTTCAGATTGGTATCACAAGGTTTTGACCCCTGAAGGGTAGCAAACTATCTCATAAATCACATTATTTGTTACCGTTTAGTTGTAGGTCGTTGGCAGTTTTTAGGTTAAAAATTCCTAATAAATGGACTGCAAGGTGAAATCTTGCTTATAATACCAATCTGAAACCATGTGAGATCCTTTTTATTGTTGACTTGTGAACATTTGAGGATTGACTATCTTCATGATGTAAATTTCCATACAAATATTATGAGCTCATGTTGGATTCGGACTCAGGATTAGACCCGATTTTTAACAAGGCTCAACATATGACCCGGGTGGTCAATGTTTGGGGTTGTATCTTATGTGTTGCCTTAAATGTTGAGTTTACACGTGCCCAGGCTCGATTTTTACATATGAAACTAAGCTCTAGGATCCCTTTTATAAAAAAGAATCTAGTTTACTCTCTTTGGTTATACCATGATAGAACCTTAGAAATCCTCCGAAGTCGTCGTTTGATTTTGATCGTGTGTCTCCACCTTACACTTTCCATGCTCCTTACCTTGATATCTCCTTAAAACTTATCAAGCAGCTCCTCACCATGATTTCTCCCCAAACCTTATGTAGCGGTACATTGTGATGATCATGACATGAACTGACTGAGTGATAGTTGACAACCGGAACATACGGGAGGGAGGGAGATCTGGTCATCAAAACCAATGTTGTATAGCGGATATGGAACAAAACAGTGACAAGTGAAATTCTAAGCTTCATCTTTGCCATCTACGATGATTTGACCGGGATTTGGAGTTCCTGATTGAGTTAAGTGAGATGATGATTTTGTTTTCCTAGGGATTAACTTGCACATGATAATATATCTTGACTTTGATAAGAAGACCAGCAATAGAATGTGTTCCGATAGTTTCCTTGATATTATTATAACTTTTTCTAAAAAAAATTCACATCTATGGATAATATATTAGATCCCATGGACCAAACAAAATCAGAAAATTAGGAAAATATTTTATGCGAAACAAATGAGGTCTACTTAGGTGAGAAGGACTCTTTGCAACCGTACATTTTGAAGGAAGTGATTTACTGTGGAATATGTTTGTCTACTGTTTTGTTGGCAGCAATGGCAGAGGTGTTTCCGAAGAAGATAGCATACACCGTGTAGCCGTAAGTTTGCCTTGCGGGTTTTATGGATAAAAATGCTGATGTGTGAGGGTCAGATTCTTAATTGTAAAGAGTGAAGTGAGTATGATTTTGTGGCTTTCTAAGGCATGCATATATCAAAGGGTATGGGTGTGTGACGTATGCAAGCACCGTGTCCTGTATGTAACTTATAGTATTATCTAATGCCTTCTACAGTTCTACTAGTAGGCCATGAACTAGATCAGTTATAACTTTTACCTGTGAAAATGGGTAGCGGTAATGGATCTTTCACTCTACTCTATGAGTTTGCACCCAGGCACCTTTAATAGGAAATCTTTTATAATATATTAATTCTCCCAATGGTTGATATCTCCCCCAAAGCTTTTCCTTTTTAAGGTGCTAATTTATGCTATCATGATTGATCAGTCTTTTTGGGATGCTAATATATGGTTGAAGTGAGTGATTGGTCATCTTCCCCAAGCTTGCTGTGTTTGTACTTTTTGGAACCAAATTTAGTTCCGTCCTGGGTCCAATAACTGTATCAGTATGTTTTGTTAAAAAACACTATTTTAGTGCATTTCTGTGATTTTCACAGTATTATAATCTCTGTTGGCCTGGTCCAATCCCTAAAGCAATTCTGGTAATAGCAGCTGTTGGCATCGCCGGCTGTGGAACCATGGTCGACAATCTTTTTAGATTAAAATTTATTAATTATGTTGTGGGATATTGAATCTGTTATTGATTTTTGGTTAGTCTTATATGTATTCTATTTCTTCGCTTTATATTAGCATGTTTACCTTATAATTTAACTATGATATTCTTTGCAGGTAGAGAGTATAGTTTTAAGTATTATTTCAATGCTTTCAAGTCCGAACGACGAATCTCCAGCAAATGTGGAAGCTGCGGTAATGTCTTATTACATTTGCTATCTTTTTCAACTAAAATTTTGATAGGATTATTTCCTTCTTCTTTTCTTATTGATTTTGTAAGCAACTTTTTAGACTAACAAACACTTCTTATGGCAGAAGTCAATAAATACAAGCTATAATTTAGAAATACAAGTCAATTTTGTTTTTGGTTGATGTTTTCACGGAGTTTTTTTTCTACTGAAAGTACTTTCTTATCAAAATGTAAGAGTATGTGCGCCGAGGGTGTAATTTATATTAAGATTTTAAGAGGTGGCTAAGTGTGAGTCCCATATTTGTCTTACACAGAAAGAATGGAGAGAAAGACGAGACGATTTCAAGAAGAAAGTCAGTCGATGTGTGAGACGGTCTCAAGAGATGATGTGAACCAGCAATCATAATGTTCAATATTCTTCTGTCTTCATAGTCCTGCAATACCTTTGCCTGTGTGTTCTTCATATTTATTCATTTTTTCCTGTCTTTTTATTTGCTTCATTTGTAGTCATCTCATCATATCAACAAAAGAAAATATGAATATATATTAGACTATTGCCATCTAATTTGGTTATGATGATTTCTTTGTTCTGCTTTCTCTCACCTTTTTTTAATCCTTATTCTTTTTTATTTCATATAATTTCCTTTTAGCTATACTGTTGGCATGAATGTTTAAAATATGATACGTCTTGTGTAAGGTCATTTGCTTTTTAATCTGTATGTTTGTTTTATAGATTTTTCAACAAGTAAAAAGGTTTCAAGTCAGATCGAAAGTTTTATTGGTTGGGACCAGTGTTCTAAAAAGCGTTTTATGGGGGCGCTTATGCGGACGACTATGTGGAATCGGGATGTAAATGCTACGATTAGTGCATAATCGGTTTTTAAAACGATTAATGAAGTTTAGACGGTCTAATAAGTGGATTAAACTGTTATTAAGCGGATTTAAGCGGTTAAAATGATGTTGACTTGTTATTTTTTTTAATTTTAAAATAATAATGTTTATTATAATATGACTATAATTATCATAAAATTTTAAAATATTTTTTTTGATTAAATATGTTTTATCTTTAAATTCTTATTACTTAATTATTACATAATTTTAATTTTACATGTAATAAAATTATATTTAAAATTTTAAAAATTTATATTATTAATCTAATTAGTGACCCGCTTAAAATTCCGCTTAAGTGTAAAAATTGAACACTAGTTGGGACATGATGAATTGAACTGGTGGAAAAAATTATTGAACGTTTTGTAAAACATAATTTATATAGAAAAAAGAGTTGAAATTAACGTTTTTCGATTCCAATTCTGAAAATACAAGACTATTTCTTAAAGCTCGAATGTTTTAATAATTTAATTAATAGAAAACAAAAACAAATTCTGAAATCAATTCTGAAAGCAGTATTAAAAAACTAGTAAGATTTCGTACCTAATACAAATTCTTAAAACGTATCACGATTTATGAAGCATTATTGATATTCCTACTCAAATTCTAAATTGATATTTTGTCTATCTTTTTAGGGTTTTAGTTTATATCTTTTTCTATATAAGATCACAACTCCTACTACAATTCTCCATATTGCAACAGTTTTACGAAATTTGTGAGAAGAAACAATAACATGGCTTCAGCACCATCACAAGCTAACCTTCTTCTCCAAAAACAGCTCAAAGATCTCTGCAAACACCCGGTAGACGGGTTCTCTGCGGGCTTAGTAGATGAGACAAACATCTTGGAATGGAGTGTTTCGATTATTGGACCAGTGGGGACGTTATATGAAGACGGTTTCTTCAATGCTATTATGAAGTTCCCAGAAGATTACCCTTGCAACCCTCCGACTGTAACGTTTACTACAGATATATGGCATCCGAATATTTATCCGGATGGGAAGGTTTGTATCTCAATACTTCACGCTCCGGGGAATGATCCTAATGGCTATGAGACTGCTGCTGAGCGCTGGAACCCTGTCCATACAGTGGAGAGTATACTTTTGAGTATTATATCAATGTTATCGAGTCCTAATGATGAATCTCCGGCTAATGTGGATGCTGCTATAGAATGGAGAGATCGAAGGGCTGTTTTCAAGAAGAGAGTTTCCCGTTGCGTGAGGCGCTCACAAGAGATGATGTAAACCTGGTGCTGTGCTTCTCTCTAAATTACCCTATTGTGACAACTTGGATATCTTTATTACTGTTTGCTTTCGGATTTGATTAGATATGTGATACACAAATACAGTATTGCCTCTTAATTTGTTTTAAATTTATCGTTTTCAGACTTAAATCCTCATATCCTATATATGAATGAATTCTGCTGTTTGAGTTTAATGATTACTCTTATTAGAGAAAACTACATATATGATTAGACCGTGATTACTGGAGAAATTTTATTGCTGGTTTATGGCTTGAACTTGTTGAACCGATGAATGGAACCTGTCTTACATGACCTATTCCTTCCTACAAAACCAAGTAGGACTTGAATCCTCATATCCTATATATGAATTCTGCTGTTTGGTTATAATGATTACTCTTATTAGAGAAAACTGCATATGGATAAATTTTATTGCTGGTTTATGTCTCGAACTTGTATGAACAGCGGTGAATGGAACCAGTCTTACATGACCTATTCCTTCCCACAAAAACAAGTAGGACCCAGGCTTGATACCCCTGCGATCCCCCCTCCCTCCCAAAAAAAAAAGAGGACACAGTCGAAACTATCGACAGCAGATTAAAGTGAAACACAGAGGATGATCGAAAAATCACCTATATGAGCCGCAAAGACAATTTTTAAAGTGATAGTAATGGGGAAATCATCATTCATTCATCCCCGTAGAGCCAATTTCAGGATCTAAACAATGAGCTCTTCACAGCCTAGCTGTACCTCTTTTGTGAAATCTATCTATTCTCTCTCAGTAGCGGTGTATCTTCTGTGAACACTGAGTTTGTGTCATTGTTATGATATCACATAGGGCTTGTTGGTTCGATAAAAAGATTAGATGTCATATCCTATAAAGCTTTGCTCTAAGTTCAAGCCTAGTTTCAATCTAATACTTATGGAAAGATAGCTGCTATATTCATAGATAACATAGTTCAGACTTCAGAACACTTGCAGCTCTTACTTCATTAAAGAAAAAAATAATTTATATCAGCAAAACAATATACAGTAAGCTATTTCATATAAAGAACTAATCCGTGACTTGTTTCTCCACTAAAACTCCCTAAAGCTTGTTGTTTTGCTAGAACTCATGATAATCTGAAAATCAATTTAGCAAGGTATCCAAGCCTTAATAAGAGGTGCTTACCACCAAAGCCTAATTTTACATCTTCGCTCGTGCAAACTCTAGGCATACTCACCGCAAACAAATTGTGTCAGAGTAGTTTTTAGGGAGAGTGAGATTCATGCATATCTTATCTTGGCGAAAAGCAAAAGATAAACTAACCGATGAATATAGCTATATTGATAACATCAACCAGAAAAGTCAACATGCTAATTAGTTATGAAATACTATAAGCAAAATTTAATTGGCTAGATTTGTAAATTTAGGTTTGCAATGGAACAAAAGAAATAAATAAAAAAAAAAAAATCCCCCAACACATATGCAAGACGCCCAGTACTCATCAATCGTGTTTGAATCAGCAGCACATATCCTATGTTCAGAAGATGACATATACGTCTTTATGAAAACTACCTCCTTAAATTTAGCATTAGAAGAATGCAATGAAAACGCTAGAAAGATAGGTGTCAAACATCACAGTAAGTTGTTAACAACTGTCCAAGACAAACTCTATGATAAACATGTTCTACTTTACGATATTGATTCTTATGAAATCTCGATGCATCACATCAACAACCAACTCCTTAGTTGCCCTCATACTTTGGTTCAGCCATCACAAAATGGTAGGCAATTACCAAAACAAAAACAAGTATGCCAAGAAAATTGGCAAAAAATCCCAAGTCCTGATCATTAAACATCTGCAATGTAAAATTTACAAGTCCAGTGTTAATATAATAGAAACAAGGTTTACTATTATATGGAACAAATATTTTATTTGTTATTGTGTCTAAAATAAAACTCTCAAAAATATGCATATATATTGCAACCACACACATCATTCAAACTCGATCATCCCATAGAAAAAGAGTTACACATTTATAGGCTTTAAACACATTAACATATTAGTGCACTTATGATCCCCGGACAAAATTTATAAATTCGTGTAAATATTCCTCAGCATTCAAATTTGGAAGCCGCAGTTGAAATCATTCTCGTATCATACTCAAGTTGGCATTTAGAAAGTCTAACCAAGTATTTCATTCCTTCCTCAATTCCATTACTGACAACCTCAACTAGAGCTCGAACTCCCCCTACCTTTTATCGTTTCCTTTTGTTTCCCTCATTTTATTCCATTCCATTCATCCCAACTACGCGAACTGTCTTCAAGTTAAGATACTTAAGATACCTTCACTCAACTGGATGCAAATTCTATTGACAAATACCGAGAGACTCTAGCAATAACAACTAACCACCAACTTTTCTTTCAGAAAACTTTAATATTACAATCTTAACAAACTACCAAATATTACCCCTGTGAAAATCCAATCCACCGCATTTACATTCTTAATCGAGGTCTACAGCTAGGATCCTAAATCCTAAGTGAATTACAATTCAAAAGAACCATATAGCCTAGAAGACACTCAAATGCATAACGTTGGATCATTGGTGGGCATCGAGAATGACTTGAATCCCTACAATCGCATGCGTTTAAAAAGGAATGAGGTTCCTCGTTAACGAGAATAAGGTTTATAATCCAACACATTAATTATCTCAACACATGAAAATAGCATTCTGTTCTAATTCCCGTTAACTGAGTTGAAATCCCATAAATCGAACGCTCGTCAAAAAATCGTAAAGATTATTATCAGATCAAAAAATCATAAAATCAAAAAGTCTCAACAATAAAAAACAAGAATGAAAGAAATGTGAAACAGGGTAGCATAGATACAAGATTTCATGGATGGTGTATTCATGTGTGTGATACAGTGAAAAATGAATGATAATTTATAGGATGAAAGATGCACCTTTTTTGAGATTTCGACACTCGAAGCTTCTTGTCTGGGGAGAGTGAAATTGCAAAATCTATGCCAGAGATCGCCAAATTCAAGAGTTGAATGAGAAGAGCGACCCACATGCTGCAATGTTTGAAGTTCTTAAGTTAAGTTTAGACAATGACAGTTTTAACTACGCTGCTAGAATGCCTGGACTTGAAAAGTGTCTCGACTTGTTACATGTGTCGGATCCTATTCCCAGATGCCTGCGTACACTGTTTATATATAGGGATCAAGCCAACGCAGTTCTGTAATAGGATAATGTTTTTAATCCATGTGATTGTTAAGGGATATCTTGAGATAAGTTGATTTTATCTTTTTAGAGTTATATTAGCGTTGTGATTCTTTCCTGATTTGAAAGAATCGTTTGGAGATATTTTTTAGTAATTGATTGATTTAGATTGATTGTTTTCTCGTTTCAGAGAGAGAATATTACTAAGTGGTTAAGAAATTAATCATTATTAGATTAATATTGGGAAATTAGGAGATAATTGAGGCAACCGAAAATATGGCGTAACAACTACTGTTAGGTCCTGATAAGTTTGTAGAAGGGGGTTGAATACAAACTATACTGTTTAATCGAATTTGTCCGTTTTAGAATAAAACAATTTAAGAACAAATTTTGGCGGAATTAAATGAAACAAAATTCAAGTTAAATATAACTTATATGAAACTTGAAAGGTGTTACAAATGAGGTACTGATTACAAGATTGAATCTCAAAATAATTAAAACAAATCTAGAATAAATTCGACATGAATTT
Source organism: Heracleum sosnowskyi (assembly GCA_030848705.1). NCBI lineage: Eukaryota > Viridiplantae > Streptophyta > Magnoliopsida > Apiales > Apiaceae > Heracleum > Heracleum sosnowskyi. The sequence goes on from CM061236.1 coordinate 15,445,999, forward strand.
TTCTATTTTTGTAATAAAAAGATATAACAATAAATAATAATTTGAGATACGTTCTAGGGATAAAAATCTGCTAGATAGTCAAAGCAGTACAAGTGAATGAATTCTATTGGTTTAGATTTAACACAATGATTCTAGAATTTAATTCACACAAGAAATGATTCGGCAGAGTTCTTCTGAGTTCTTCACAGAAAGTTTCTGATGATATAATGTTGATGATACTTTCTTTTGTCTTGATCTTTTGTTTATAAAGGTAAACACCTTTTGGTACTCCACTTGACATATGCACGTTCCTTTTCTTTTTGCTTTCTAGAATGACTAAGAAAATACTCTGGAATGACTACCAAAAAGCACTGGAATGACTATCAATAATGCCTGGCATGACTATGAGAATTTAGCAAGAATTAAATTAGAATAATAGAAATACACTGGGATGACTACCGGGATGACCATCCCTTGATAGTCATTCCAGTTCATTTTTATTAAAAATGAATTGGAATGACTACCGGGATGACTATCCTGGATAGTCATTCAAGTTCATTTAAATTAAGTAATTCTAATTAAATTCTAATTCTACTTTAAATTAATTCTACTAAATAATTTATTTCATAAATTAATTCTGATGAATTAATTTATTCAATTAATTAATTAATTAATTAATTTGTTAAATTAATTCTGATGAATTAATTAAATAACTAAATTAATAACTAATTTAAAAGAGAACTTAAATTCTGAAAACATAGTAAACCAATCCTTGAACTTGATGAAGAAAATTCACTGGATGTAGTTGTCACTTGATGCACTGTCTGGTTCATAAGTGACTAACTTGATGCACTGTCTGGTTCATAAGTGACTAACTGAAATGTCTGTTCTTCATCTTAATGGTTCATAAGTGACTAACTGAAATTCACTGGATGTAGTTGTCACTTTTGAGTATTATATCAATGTTATCGAGTCCTAATGATGAATCTCCGGCTAATGTGGATGCTGCTATAGAATGGAGAGATCGAAGGGCTGTTTTCAAGAAGAGGGTTTCCCGTTGCGTGAGGCGCTCACAAGAGATGATGTAAACCTGGTGCTGTGGTTCTCTCTAAATTACCCTATTGTGACAACTTGGATATCTTTATTACTGTTTGCTTTCGGATTTGATTAGATATGTGATACACAAATACAGTATTGCCTCTTAATTTGTTTTAAATTTATCGTTTTCAGACTTAAATCCTCATATCCTATATATGAATTCTGCTGTTTGATTTTAATGATTACTCTTATTAGAGAAAACTACATATATGATTAGACCGTGATAACTGGAGAAATTTTATTGTTGGTTTATGGCTTGAACTTGTTGAACCGATGAATGGAACCTGTCTTACATGACCTATTCCTTCCTACAAAACCAAGTAGGACTTGAATCCTCATATCCTATATATGAATTCTGCTGTTTGGTTATAATGATTACTCTTATTAGAGAAAACTACAGATGGATAAATTTTATTGCTGGCTTATTTCTTGAACTTGTATGAACAGCGGTGAATGGAACCAGTCTTACATGACCTATTCCTTCCCACAAAAATGTAACAATATACTTACAGAAAATGGAAGATAAATGTAAAACACAACATAAAATAAACAGGAAAAGGACTTGTATTCAAAATACCGGAAGGATAACCATAAAGATTACACTAGAAGGCAAAGGTTTACACATTTCAGAATAATCCTTCACTCACTCCTCCTTCCCTTATAAGGCGTCATTCCTCCACATGGCGATTGGCTATTGGTCTAACAATCATTCTGTTATGGCACTAGATCCCAAGAAGATGCTTTACTCCAATTAACACGACATCGTTTTGAAAATTAACTATAAAGACTAAACGACACCGTTGGACTGGACATCAATAATTATTAATTTATTTAACAAATTAATTGTGTTAAGCTAATTTGTTACATCACACCTCCCTTAAATCAATCCTCAGGATTGAAGTCGGGGTACTGCTCCACCACTGAACTTGCGTCCTCGGGAATGGAATGTGACCATTGAAGTAGCCACTGAGTAACTGCCGCATTTCCACGTTTGATCATACGTCGTTGTAGCACCTTCACAGGATACACTAGAAACTGGCCTTCTGGCCCTACCTTAGGCAATGCTGTAGTGATAGTGTATTTTGAGCCGACTTTTTTCTTTAGCAAACTGATGTGGAACACTGGGTGGACTGTACTACCAGGAGGGAGTTTCAATATATAAGCCACCTTCCCAATCTGCTCCAGTACTTCAAAAGGACCAAAAAACTTGTGTGCTAACTTCAAGTTTCTTCTCGTAGCTACAGAAAGCTATCTATTGTAACGCCTTAGAATTTTTGACTTGTAAATTATTATCAATATGTGAATACCATTAATTTTGTATGTGTATGATAATTGTTTAATAGGCTCTTTGTGCTAATTTGAGTAGCCTTAAATTTATTTTGTTAATAAGAGTTATTTAATGTTTTTTTATATTTATTGCTAGTAATAGCCATTTAGATTTTATTCTTGAAATTTTAGTTAGCAATGATGATCTTGGTATAATGTGATTTATGTGTAAGCTCATATTCTAGTCATACTTATTTGAGATAAAAATAATTATTTGATATAGTCTTATAATTTTGAAATTTCTTTATGTGCCATAATTGTTACGTGCTTAAAATGTGAATTATGTGTGTGGTGAATAATTAGTTAATTGTGTATGGGTTTCTAAATTTTATTTAAGTGCCCTGAGAATTTATTTGGGTCATATAATATTTATATTAAATTTAGAGAATTCTTTAATTATTTAATTAATAGCATAAAATATTTCTTAGCATTATTTTATTTCTACTTTAGTTTTAAACTCATGATTTAAATTTTATAATCACTTAATTATTTTAATTATTTATTTTGAGGGATGATACACCTTCTAGATTATTTATTTTCAGTGGGTAATTTATTTATTTACCTAGGGAGTAATAAAATTTTATTTAAAATTGTTTTTGAGATAAAAAGACATTTCATTTGATTATTTCTATGTAAATGCAATTTTATTTATCTAATCTACAAAAGTTATTTGTAGAATAATATTTCTAATTTATCTAGAGTGGGAATTATGAATTTACATCATAGCCCTTGTTTTTATTAATTTAGCAATGGAGTTAGTGGGGCAATTTTGTAAATTATAATATATTTCTAAAGTATTTAAGAGATAACATTACTTTTTATTCATTTCTATCTCCACTCACCAAAAACCCACCCCACCCAACTCTCTCTCACGCTCTCATCTCTCTCTCCCGTGGCCCTCTTCTTCCCCAACCCCTCCCTTTGTTCTTCATCTTTCTACAAATTAAACCCACCAAAACTTGTGATTCTCTTATCCAAATTTCAAGTGTGAGTAACCAAAACACTCCTCTCTCTAATCTCTACAACCCTCTTGTGTCAATATCAAGTTTTGATTCAATTTTGAATTTGGTAATTTTCGGATTTTTATTTCTCTTTGTTTAAAACTTACATGCAATGGTTGATTATTGGTAATAAGGATGATTCTCGGTGAGATCCATCATTTTGGACTCATCCGAGAAGAAACCCGACCATGGGCAATGATCCTTGTGAGCCATGGTCTTGATTTCATATTTACAAGTTTGATTCAAGTCTATTCTTGCTTGATTGAGTGTTATAAGTTGATGCATGTCATTTATTTTATGATAATTGGTGATACTAGTTATAGATTAGAAGTGGGTTTTGATTTTTGTTAAGGATATGAGTTGTATGAGATGTGGGTAGTAGAAATTTATAAGTTTTATTGATTGCATGTAAGAGATTCTTAAAGATCTTAGTGATTTTGGTATTAAAGTTTGATTGGTTATTAATTTCGAGATGAAATAGAACTTGTATATATGTTAATTAAGTGTATTGTGAGTTGCATGTTAGTTTAAGAGGAAGTATGATTTTTATTTATATTATAGATGTTAGTTACAATTGAAAATTTGTTGATTTAACTTTGGGTTGAGATTGAAATGGTAAATGGTTTGGAAGATGGGAGTTAAGGTGGAAGGAGGTTAGTAAGAGAAAGAGAGAGGGAGAGAAGCCGAGAGAGGGAGAGAGATCAAGTGAGGGAGAGAGGCCGAGAGGAAGAGATGGTGAGAGAGTGAGGGAGAAGCCGAGAGTGAAAGAGATGGAGGGGAAGAAATTGAGTGTTAAATTGTGAGCATGGAAGTATGATTTAAAAATATGGATTTTGAATGTGTGTGATTTTGAGGGAATAGGTGTGTGTATTTTGAAAATGTGTTCTTAGGTGTGAGTTAGTTAAAAAAATGTAATTTCGGTGTGAGTTCTTTTTAAAACTATGTTCTTGAGGAGATTTTCACAAAGGAAGTGTTTCATTTTTGTAAAATATATTCCGTGTAAGCGTGTCTTGTTTTAAAAATTATATTTTTACGTGTGAGTGCTTCTTTCAAAAATATATGGTGTGTGTGAGTATGTCTTTTTCTAAAATTGTGTGTTCTTGTGTGAGAAAGGTGAGTATGAGAGATGGAAGGATATGAGTGTGTGTTGTTCAAGTGCGTGTGTTTAGGTGTGTTTGGTTTTGGTTTAGGCCCAGAGGCCGAGAGAGAGTGAAGTGATAGAGAGAGAGGCCGAGAGGCCGAGAGGCCGAGAAGAGAGGAATAAAGAGGGGGAGAAGGAAGTAGAGCGGAGAAGATTGGTTGAGTTGGTGGCGTCGTATAGTAGTTTGTTAATTGATGATCTTATGTGGTATACATGGTCAATTATGTGTTAGTTGCTTAATTGTATTTTAATTGGTATAAGACGTCGCTATGATGTAATTTGAATAATTACATATGTCTTGAACCAATATGGTTGTCTTTAATTAGAATTAGCATTGTTATAGTAACTTGAATCTAGACTTGGTTAGTCAACTATAAATTGGTCGTAAGTCGTTATGTATTGGTTAACTAAACATGTTGTGAGTATAAGTTGCTTTATGTGATCAAGTGTTATTTATGGTCAAAAGGAACTAGATAGAAATGTTAGAAGTCTTTATCTTGAGGCCTTTCATCAATATGTTGAGGAAAGTCATGTGACGTCATATGGTACGTGTTAAATGATTAAAGGTCGGTTATGTCGTAAAGGTTGAATGTGTTGAAAGTCCATATGGTCATTTTGACTAGAATTGTTGATGTCATTAAGCAAATAGGTGTTAAGTGACTACATGTCTAAATGTTAATTAAAGTTGTAAAGACACTATGTGCTTCTTGATTGTATATACATATAAGTACATGTGATTGTATGACGATGGGGTAGAAGTACTTAGAGATACGTAAACAAAGCTGAGGTACTAAGTTATAAAGACTAAGACGATATTATAACTTTATATAGGTACAAGTAGGAGGCTAGGAAAGGAGCCCGTGTACGTAAAGTCGGAGTGGTGTACAAGTTATTGAGTTAGTTTATCGGCTTTTGAGGCAAGTGTCTATTCCCTCCACTTATTTTTCAAGTGGCAGTTCTGTTAAATTATGATGTGAATGCTACCTTTGAATTCTATTGCAAGTATACGTCCTACTTTTACTTATCCTTTACTTACCATTATGCAATTGTTCTCAATATCATGTTATGGTACCCTTTTCACCTTACTCTTTATAAAACCTACAATTGTTCCTTTACCTTTGCTTTGTTCACATAAACCTTTTCCTTGACTTATACTTTGTTGACCTCTGTTAACTTTTGATACCCGAAGCTTACTTATTCCTTTGCTCACTTACTTACCATGCCTTTCAATTGTTCATTCTTTAAACCCTTGCAATAAAATCTTGAAATAGCTTATGCCCTGAAATGAATATCGGAAATGTTAAAAGCCCCTTGTTCATTTAATCCTTTTGAATTACTCATGAATGGAACAAACTTTGGCCGTGGCGGCGGTCCTGGTTACTTATGTATGTATTTTAAGGCCAATGTGTGCCTATGGATCCTGAATGTTAGGACCTTATGAAAACATGGTCTGGAGCTTTATGTGGCTGATCACCCGTATAGCTCGTACCGTCTTATCGGAAGTTCCAATTCAATTGCTTAATCTTATTCTTTGAATAGAAATGTATATCTTGAAACTTGTTACCATTTGAATATCATTTGATTACCAATTGATTACCATGCGATTATTAATGAATTTCTAGTTGATGGATCTATCAAATGAAAACTGCTTACATTGATTTCACTTGCTGGGCAATTTTTGGCTCACTCTTGTTTTTATTATTCCCTAACCTTTCAGTTAGGAATGGAGTATGCCGTTTTCGAGTAACCGCTAAGAGGACAGTGAGAAGGCCTGATTCGAGAATTTAGGCTCCATGTTGCCAGACAGATAGAATTCATGTTAGTTCTCACCAATGGTTAGATGGTGGCTTATGGTTTGTAATAAAACTGTATTAGATGTTGTAATAAACTTTGATATTTTAGATTCTTGTTTCATACCATAACCTGTGATCGATCCTTTGTTGAGGGGTCGTCTGTATAAATTATGTTTTATTCAGAGCGATAGTGGCACCAAATCCTGACCCCGGATTTGGGGCGTCACAGGTTGGTATCAGAGATACAGGTTATTGGTCACTGAAACAAGAATAGGTAGAGGAGTCTAAGATAGGAAAAACAATGAGAAAACTCACATAGAGTTTGAGTTAGGATATATGAATATAGTTTTGACCAATAGGATAGGTTCGCTCTAGGACTTAAGCTTCATAGGTAAGATAGGATTTGTAGATGTAAGTTTCCTTTAGGATGAGTATTAGTAGAATTAAGATAACCCCTTACCGTTTAAGTATCTTCTTGGGTTATTATTGTGTTGTTACAGATAATGGCTGTTTCGAGAGATTAACCTTCATCTGAGATTCCTTTTTCCTAAGCCAGAGTCGTCAATATCAGTATCAGTGCATGCACCCGACCAAGTGGAGATTTCCATTACCCCTTGGGTAAATTTATTTTCTTATAGTATAGCTGCATGTCAAGGCAGAGTTATTTCTTACGTGTAGAATGAAAGGGATTGGAGATGGATGGAATATTGAACGAATTATGGATTATGTGTGGATGATTGAGTAAGTATTTGAGATATTGTTATAACAGGGCATAGTCCATTTTACGAATAGGTCATGCCGAATTTTCTGTAGAAATATTAACTTAAGTTACGCACTTCCATGTTATATCGTATTCCGACATATCGAGAGAGTATACGCTGGAACCATCTGAAGATCGGGTTACGGACGGGGCAACTAATTCGAAGCTGGAGGAGTCAATCGGAGAGTCAGAGATACCAGTTCGGGAGACATCAGCTGCAGATCTTTACGTACTTTCCAGAATTTCATCTACGACTTCGGCTACATCACGAACGCTATAGGAAACACCGCGCAGAGTTCCGAACCAAGTTTAGTTAGAATCGATTGAGAGTAGAAGCTCTAAGATAACGTCTAGAAAGACTTAGATAGATTCTTTGCGATATGATAACGATTTTACCCCCGTGATAGGGAAATTCATCCAGAGGAGCGGTTAAAGTGTAAATTCCTTCTTTATACAGATTGCACAAGTTGATTTAATAGCGGGACATACCTATAAGCTCAGACTAGAAATTTAATTCCCTAAGAACTACCTACATGAGACAAGGCGTGATTACCTCCATTCATTCGATGTAAGGATAAGTCTGTTCACAACTAGTCATTGATTTTATTTAATTTACCTTTTTCAAAGATTCAAATTTTCACTTCTATTATTTTGTTCTTTACGAAATACCTCTCTTGTTCAGGGGCTACTTGATCCAATATTTTATAAACTTTTGAAACTCTTAAACCTTTCATATATTCCTCTTAAATTTTTGATCCTCCTTGTTGTAACTAAGATGAACAACCCTATATATATATAGGGGATTCAGGGACTTTCTATCTGCATGATAGAAGTCCGGTGGGACGCCACTGGTTGTGTGTTTGTCATGGAAGTACTAAAGGTTGGCCACCTTCTGTACTGTATTGTTTAAAATGACAAATGCAACCTGATAAAGTTCAAAGATCATCTTGATCTCTTAGTTAAATTCTTTTTACCATAAATTCTTACTAAATATGCTTGTTATATTTCCATATTTATTGACGCCTTCGTATCTATTGGTTCATTTTGTCGGAAACTCTTACGACTCTTAGAGGTATCAAAGATTGGAAGTCGCAAAGGCGAAAATGGCGGTATTCTGAGTATTAAGCTGTGCCTACATTGACTGGAAATTTGTTTTGATCGAGTTTAGGAAATTGTTTCAAAAGGAGGACTGAACGTCGAGTCAGATTGCTCATTAGACTTACAACACGATTACAAGGTTTATTATTACCGAGAATTTGGTATGGATAAGGAGAAGGTAACAAGGATATACCAATACTAATCATGATGAAGTATGAAATAAAGTGATATTGGAGAGACATTGGTTATTGTTGATGGAAGACTGTTATTCTACTTGTCGGGAAAGTATATATATGTAAGCACCCGTTTATTCTATATTTCACTTTGAAAATGGTAGTTAGATCATTACAAGGTTTTGAACGTCTTGAGACCACATATTGGATGTAAACTTTAGAACTGAAGCAGGATAAGTTGAGCATAGCGTAATATGAAGCAAAGTTTATAGAGCTAGTCAGGTTTGTGTTCGAATATGTGAAAATCGATGAGAAGAGAGTTAAGAGACTCCAACATGAAGTAAGATCATGGATTAGGAGTAAAGTTATTGATTACAAACAAAAGAAACTAGAAAAGGGAAGGTGGAGACACGGGAAGAAGACCAATAATTAAGGAATTTTCATAACCGTTTCAATATAAGGCCTGAGTATCAGTCAAATAGGAATGCTGGATATAGAAGAATAGAAACTGGAAGTGATGGTCAAGGGAACCGTCCATAAGATTTGGATCAACAAAGACCTATGAGACCTCCAATATCAGAATGTAGAACTTGTGGAAATAAACAACTGGGATTTTGTAATAAGATCAATATAGTACGTGACAAGTGTAATCAGAGAGGACATTACACCAATGAGAGCTATAAACCGAAGGCTAGAGTTACGTGTAACAAGCGTGGAGAGGTGTGACGTTTCTTAAGAGATTGCAATCGTTAAGCCCAGTAAGAAATATGTTGAGAATGAATGGACCACCATTTACTAAGCAACCCAGGGACAAGAACCCTTACGATGACCATGAGCGATATAGTGACAATAAGGATGTAGTTAAGATACGTTTCAAATAGATTACGGAAATGCCAAATTGTTAATTTATTTTGGATCTACCAAGTCTTTTACCTCTATAAAATTTGATCATAAACCGTGTTGTACGATTCAACTATTAAGTAAAGATTTGACTATAAGAATAGCTAATCAGGAGCGTATATCGATTCATCTAGCTTTTCCTCACTGGGAGATTGATATAATTGCTCACCATTTCTCTTAGGATGACTTGATTCCCGTCAAGTTAGGGAGATTTGACGTAAATTCTAAGAATGGATTGGTTAACAGAGTATGGGAAAATGGAATTGCGAGCTACAAATAAAGTAGAAGTTGTGTTCCTAGGTCAAAAACAAACAAAGAAATTCTAACTTGTCATGAAGGGAAGGAGATTATTGCGCCAAGGTTGTCAAGTATATCTAGCACGTGTGGTTAACACCAGTAAAGAGACACCTAAGGGGAATAGACTCCAGTGGTTGATAAATTTCCGGATATATTTCTCGACGATCTTTCAGGTTAACTCCCAAAATGGAAATAGAGTTTGTTGTAGACTTAGAACCCGGATTAGAACGAATCTCAAAGGCACCATATAGAATGGCACCAGTAGAAATGTAAAGGTTAGCAATTCAATGGCAAGATCTTAGGAAAAAAAAAAGAGGATTTAAGTTGGTTTTGTGTGTGTAAATTTAAAATGTACTTTTGTGTGTTTTCAAAATACGATTTTAAAAGTGTGTGTGTAATCTTTCATGAAGGTGTTGAGGTGTGGGTGTTGTTTAAAGAAAGTAGTAAGTTTTTATAAAGAAAGAGTTTTCTTAAAGGTATACTTTTAGGTAGAAATCTAAAGATGGGATTTTGAGTGAGTAGGTAGGTGTACTTTCAAAATGTGTTTTTGGGTGTGTGTGTACTTTAAATCATGATTTTCTAAAGGTGTGAGTGTGTTATTCAAAAATAAGATTTTATGAGTATGATTTAAAAATGTGTGTGTGCGTATTCTGTTAAACGTGTTCTTTTCACAAATGTGACTTTGTGTGTGTGCCATTCAAAAACATAATCTTGTAAAAGTGTGAGTGTGTTATTTCAAAATATGATTTCGTATGAGTAAGTGTTTCACCTGTTAGAGAGTTAAAACCGAACATCAGAGATTTAGTGGACTATTACAACCATTAGAAATTCCTGAATTTAAGAATTAACATCTCATGATGCCATTTGAGTTGTGATCGACAGATTTACCAAGTTGGTACCTTTCTTTCCCATCAACGAGAAACTTTCATTAGATAAATTGGTTTATCGACTATAAGAGATAGTAGTGAGGCATATGATTCAAGTATTAAACGAATTTGACCAAGACCCGCAATTTTATTCAAGATTTTGGAGAAAGTTGTTGGCATGTTCATAAACCAAGTTGAACATGTGTACCACGTATGGTCAAAGTTAATAGACTATTCAGACAATCGAAGACAAATTTAGAGTTTGTACGACAAAATTTGAAGACAATTGAGATGATCGTTTGACATTAGTGGAATTCTTTTACCGCAATAGCTATCACGCGAATATTGAAATGCCAGCTTATGAAGCCTTGTACGGAGAAAGATGTAGATCTTCAATAGGTTGAAAGAAGTTGATAAATGCACGAGATTGGAACCAGAGTTAATGTATCAGAAGAAAGAACTATTGAGCTCATCCAGAAAGGGATTAATAGCTACTCGAAATCGACGACTATAATATGAGGATTAAATCAGGGAAGTTATAGATTATAGAGTAACAGAGTCAGTCCTATTAAAAGTGTCACCATCGGAAAAGACTAACGAGATTTTGTAAGAAAGGAAAGCTTAGTCCAAAATTAGTTAGACCTTTTAAGATATTGAAGTGCGTGGGTAAGATTGCGTATAAGTTAGCCTTATGCAACATATCCATAGTGTATTTCACGTGTCTATGCTTAAGACGTAGTATTTCGATTCTAACCATGTAATAGAATACGAGTCGATAGAGATTCAAACTTATTTGTACTATGTTGAGCAAACAGTAGAAATTTTAGATCGGAAAGAGAAAGTGCTTAGAGATAAAATTAGTTGTACTAGTAAGAGTATTGTGGAGAAACCCCAGGGCTGAAGAATCAACTTGGGAGTTAGAAACTAAAATGTTAGAATAGTACTCTCAGCTGTTTACGTATTAGATTCTGAGGACAGAATCCTTTTAAGGGGGGAAGGTTGTAACGCCTTAGAATTTTTGACTTGTAAATTATTATCAATATGTGAATACCATTAATTTTGTATGTGTATGATAATTGTTTAATAGTCTCTTTGTGCTAATTTGAGTAGCCTTAAATTTATTTTGTTAATAAGAGTTATTTAAATTTTTTTTATATGTATTGCTAGTAATAGCCATTTAGATTTTATTCTTGAAATTTTAGTTAGCAATGATGATCTTGGTATAATGTGATTTATGTGTAAGCTCATATTCTAGTCATACTTATTTGAGATAAAAATAATTATTTGATATAGTCTTATAATTTTGAAATTTCTTTATGTGCCATAATTGTTACGTGCTTAAAATGTGAATTATGTGTGTGGTGAATAATTAGTTAATTGTGTATGGGTTTCTAAATTTTATTTAAGTGCCCTGAGAATTTATTTGGGTCATATAATATTTATATTAAATTTAGAGAATGCTTTAATTATTTAATTAATAGCATAAAATATTTCTTAGCATTATTTTATTTCTACTTTAGTTTTAAACTCATGATTTAAATTTTATAATCACTTAATTATTTTAATTATTTATTTTGAGGGATGATACACCTTCTAGATTATTTATTTTCAGTGGGTAATTTATTTATTTACCTAGGGAGTAATAAAATTTTATTTAAAATTGTTTTTGAGATAAAAAGACATTTCATTTGATTATTTCTATGTAAATGCAATTTTATTTATCTAATCTACAAAAGTTATTTGTAGAATAATATTTCTAATTTATCTAGAGTGGGAATTATGAATTTACATCATAGCCCTTGTTTTTATTAATTTAGCAATGGAGTTAGTGGGGCAATTTTGTAAATTATAATATATTTCTAAAGTATTTAAGAGATAACATTACTTTTTATTCATTTTTATCTCCACTCACCAAAAACCCACCCCACCCAACTCTCTCTCACGCTCTCATCTCTCTCTCCCGTGGCCCTCTTCTTCCCCAACCCCTCCCTTTGTTCTTCATCTTTCTACAAATTAAACCCACCAAAACTTGTGATTCTCTTATCCAAATTTCAAGTGTGAGTAACCAAAACACTCCTCTCTCTAATCTCTACAACCCTCTTGTGTCAATATCAAGTTTTGATTCAATTTTGAATTTGGTAATTTTCGGATTTTCATTTCTCTTTGTTTAAAACTTACATGCAATGGTTGATTATTGGTAATAAGGATGATTCTCGGTGAGATCCATCATTTTGGACTCATCCGAGAAGAAACCCGACCATGGGCAATGATCCTTGTGAGCCATGGTCTTGATTTCATATTTACAAGTTTGATTCAAGTCTATTCTTGCTTGATTGAGTGTTATAAGTTGATGCATGTCATTTATTTTATGATAATTGGTGGTACTAGTTATAGATTAGAAGTGGGTTTTGATTTTTGTTAAGGATATGAGTTGTATGAGATGTGGGTAGTAGAAATTTATAAGTTTTATTGATTGCATGTAAGAGATTCTTAAAGATCTTAGTGATTTTGGTATTAAAGTTTGATTGGTTATTAATTTCGAGATGAAATAGAACTTGTATATATGTTAATTAAGTGTATTGTGAGTTGCATGTTAGTTTAAGAGGAAGTATGATTTTTATTTATATTATAGATGTTAGTTACAATTGAAAATTTGTTGATTTAACTTTGGGTTGAGATTGAAATGGTAAATGGTTTGGAAGATGGGAGTTAAGGTGGAAGGAGGTTAGTAAGAGAAAGAGAGAGGGAGAGAAGCCGAGAGAGGGAGAGAGATCAAGTGAGGGAGAGAGGCCGAGAGGAAGAGATGGTGAGAGAGTGAGGGAGAAGCCGAGAGTGAAAGAGATGGAGGGGAAGAAATTGAGTGTTAAATTGTGAGCATGGGAGTATGATTTAAAAATATGGATTTTGAATGTGTGTGATTTTGAGGGAATAGGTGTGTGTATTTTGAAAATGTGTTCTTAGGTGTGAGTTAGTTAAAAAAATGTAATTTCGGTGTGAGTTCTTTTTAAAACTATGTTCTTGAGGAGATTTTCACAAAGGAAGTGTTTCATTTTTGTAAAATATATTCCGTGTAAGCGTGTCTTGTTTTAAAAATTATATTTTTACGTGTGAGTGCTTCTTTCAAAAATATATGGTGTGTGTGAGTATGTCGTTTTCTAAAATTGTGTGTTCTTGTGTGAGAAAGGTGAGTATGAGAGATGGAAGGATATGAGTGTGTGTTGTTCAAGTGCGTGTGTTTAGGTGTGTTTGGTTTTGGTTTAGGCCCAGAGGCCGAGAGAGAGTGAAGGGATAGAGAGAGAGGCCGAGAGGCCGAGAAGAGAGGAATAAAGAGGGGGAGAAGGAAGTAGAGCGGAGAAGATTGGTTGAGTTGGTGGCGTCGTATAGTAGTTTGTTAATTGATGATCTTATGTGGTATACATGGTCAATTATGTGTTAGTTGCTTAATTGTATTTTAATTGGTATAAGACATCGCTATGATGTAATTTGAATAATTACATATGTCTTGAACCAATATGGTTGTCTTTAATTAGAATTAGCATTGTTATAGTAACTTGAATCTAGACTTGGTTAGTCAACTATAAATTGGTCGTAAGTTGTTATATATTGGTTAACTAAACATGTTGTGAGTATAAGTGGCTTTATGTGATCAAGTGTTATTTATGGTCAAAAGGAACTAGATAGAAATGTTAGAAGTCTTTATCTTGAGGCCTTTCATCAATATGTTGAGGAAAGTCATGTGACGTCATATGGTACGTGTTAAATGATTAAAGGTCGGTTATGTCGTAAAGGTTGAATGTGTTGAAAGTCCATATGGTCATTTTGACTAGAATTGTTGATGTCATTAAGCAAATAGGTGTTAAGTGACTACATGTCTAAATGTTAATTAAAGTTGTAAAGACACTATGTGCTTCTTGATTGTATATACATATAAGTACATGTGATTGTATGACGATGGGGTAGAAGTACTTAGAGATACATAAACAAAGCTGAGGTACTAAGTTATAAAGACTAAGACGATATTATACCTTTATATAGGTACAAGTAGGAGGCCGGGAAAGGAGCCCGTGTACGTAAAGTCGGAGTGGTGTACAAGTTATTGAGTTAGTTTATCGGCTTTTGAGGCAAGTGTCTATTCCCTCCACTTATTTTTCAAGTGGTAGTTCTGTTAAATTATGATGCGAATGTTACCTTTGAATTCTATTGCAAGTATACGTCCTACTTTTACTTATCCTTTACTTACCATTATGCAATTGTTCTCAATATCATGTTATGGTACCCTTTTCACCTTACTCTTTATAAAACCTACAATTGTTCCTTTACCTTTGCTTTGTTCACATAAACCTTTTCCTTGACTTATACTTTGTTGACCTCTGTTAACTTTTGATACCCGAAGCTTACTTAATCCTTTGCTCACTTACTTACCATGCATTTCAATTGTTCATTCTTTAAACCCTTGCAATAAAATCTTGAAATAGCTTATGCCCTGAAATGAATATCGGAAATGTTAAAAGCCTCTTGTTCATTTAATCCTTTTGAATTACTCATGAATGGAACAAACTTTGGTCATGGCGGCGGTCCTGGTTACTTATGTATGTATTTTAAGGCCAATGTGTGCCTATGGATCCTGAATGTTAGGACCTTGTGAAAACATGGTCTGGAGCTTTATGTGGCTGATCACCCGTATAGCTCGTACCGTCTTATCGGAAGTTCCAATTCAATTGCTTAATCTTATTCTTTGAATAGAAATGTCTATCTTGAAACTTGTTACCATTTGAATATCATTTGATTACCAATTGATTACCATGCGATTATTAATGAATTTCTAGTTGATGGATCTATCAAATGAAAACTGCTTACATTGATTTCACTTGCTGGGCAATTTTTGGCTCACTCTTGTTTTTATTATTCCCTAACCTTTCAGTTAGGAATGGAGTATGCCGTTTTCGAGTAACCGCTAAGAGGACAGTGAGAAGGCCTGATTCGAGAATTTAGGCTCCATGTTGCCAGACAGATAGAATTCATGTTAGTTCTCACCAATGGTTAGATGGTGGCTTATGGTTTGTAATAAAACTGTATTAGATGTTGTAATAAACTTTGATATTTTAGATTCTTGTTTCATACCATAACCTGTGATCGATCCTTTGTTGAGGGGTCGTCTGTATAAATTATGTTTTATTCAGAGCGATAGTGGCACCAAATCCTGACCCCGAATTTGGGGCGTCACATCTATAAGGCTGCAATCTGAGAAAAACGAAGTCTCCCACCTCCAAACTCCCTTCAGTACGTTTCTGGTCAGCATACAACTTATATTTGTGTTGAGCAGATTGGATAGCAGTTTTAAGTAACTGATTCAGCACTTCTCTATTCAATTAAAATTCCTCCACAGCTTGTAACTTTGACTGAGGCAAGACAGGAAAACAAGCTTATCGTGGCTGAACTCCATACAAAGCTTCATAAGGACTACGTTTGATAGCCGTATTTGGTGTTGAATTGTACCACCATTCGGCTAGTGGCAACCAATTTGCCAACTGCTTAGGCCTGTGGCTCACCATTGCTCGAAGATACTGTTCTAGACAGCGATTTAGCCTCTCGGTTTGCCCATACGAAGTACTCATGTGGAGTTTAGTGCCCACAGAACGAAATAACTCTTGCCAAAAGTTGCTTGTAAATATCTTGTCCCTGTCCGAAACTATGGTTTTTGGCATACCATGTAGCTTGTATATATTGTCAAGGAAGAGTTGTGCTACTTGTGTCGCAGTAAAGGGGTGAGACAGAGCTATGAAGTGGCCCACCTTGGTGAATCTGTCCACTACTACCATGATGCAATCTTTACCTCCAGAATTTGGTAAGCCCTCAACAAAATCAACAGAAATGTCTTCCCAAACCTGATTTGGTACTGGTAATGGTTGTAGCAGTCCCAGTGGATGTTGATTTCCACTTTTAATTCGTTGACAAATATCGCAGTTCTGCACACATACTTAATGACATCATTTTTCATGTTGGGCCAGTAGAAAAACTGAGATAGTCGTTCGTAAGTGACATCTTAACCAGAATGTCCACCTACTGGACTGTCATGTAGTTCCCACGACACCTTTTGTCGTAAATCACCACCTTGCCCCACCAATACTTTAGCATTGACTGTGATGAGTCCATTGATGTATCTGCAATGCTGAAATGTAGAATCACCAGTAGCCAGACCTTGCAAAATACCATGTGCGGTGGCATCTCCATCATAAGTGTTTAACACCTCAACTAACCAACTGGACTGTACAGCAATTAAATCATGCATCTCCCCAGAGTGTACCTCCTCAGAATTAGCACTATAGGTAATCTAGAAAGGGCATCTGCCACAACATTCTCCTTTCCCTTCTTGTACATGATTTCATAGTCAAGCCCTAGTAATTTTGCCAACCATTTCTGTTGAAATAAGGTAGAGAGCCTCTGTTCCAGCAAGAACTTTAGACTGTGATGGTCCGTATTTATAACAAAATGGTTGCCCTGCAAATACGTGTGCCATTTCTGTGTGGCCATCACAATGGCTAAAAGTTCCTTCTCATAAGTAGACAAGTATTGATGTTTCTTGGAGAGACTCTTACTCATATAAGCCAGTGGCCTGCCTTGTTGCATTAAGACAGCGCCCACGCCCATCCCACTTGAATTTGTCTCGACAATAAAGGGAAGAGTATAATCTGGTAACGCAAGTACTGGCGTGGACATCATGGCATGCTTAAGCTGTGTGAAGGCATTTTCTGCTTCTTTTGACCATTTGAAGGCACCTTGTTTCAAAAGATTGGTCAGGGGTCTGCTAATTAACCCATAGTTCTTTACGAACTTTCTATAGTATCCCGTAAGACCCAAAAGCCTCATAATTGCTTAATGTTAATAGGAGAAGACCATGTCTGCATTGCCTGAACCTTGTTGGGATCAGTGGCAACTCCATCTTTAGAAATGATGTGGCCAAGGTATTCAAGTTGTGCCTGGCCAAAAGAACATTTACTCCTCTTGATATACAACTGATTATCCCTCATCTTCTGTAATACCACCTTTAAATGCTTCAAGTGCTCCTCAATTGTACTACTATAAATCAATATATCATCGAAGAACACAAGTACATACTACCGTATTTGATCCTGAAAAACATCGTTCATCAAGGCTTGAAAAGAAGCCGGAGCATTTGTGAGCCCAAATGGCATCACTCGAAACTCGTACAAGCCTTGATGTGTCCTAAAGGCCGTTTTGTACACATCCTCCTCGGCCACTCTGATTTGATGATAGCCGGCCCTCAAATCCAACTTAGAAAACCATTGCGCTCCCCGTAATTCATCTAATAATTCATCTATAATTGGAATAGGGTATTTGTTCTTCACCGTAATGCTATTCAACCGCCTATAATCCACAAACATCCGCCATGATCCATCTTTTTTTTACTAGAATGATTGGAGACGCGAACGGGCTCTTACTGCTTTGAATAAACCCAGCCGGCAAGAGATCTTTAATCTGCCTTTCTATTTCCGTTTTTTGGACATAGGGAACCCTATATCCCCGTTGATTAACAGGCTGACTCCCAGATAACAGAGGTATTTGATGGTCATGTTGCCGTGCAGGTGGCAAGCCAGAAGGTGTGGCAAACACATCTTCAAACTGAGCTAGTAAATCTTGTAATCTAGGGTCGTGCTGTTCAGTTTGAACCTGTTCACTATCCACAGTACTGGTATTCACATAACATAGATAGTCTTGATGTTGAGGATGGTTTGACTGGAGCAATTTCTGCAACTTCTTGAAACTAATAGTCTGTAGGTGCCCCTGGCTATCCACTCCTTTTAACAATACCTGGGTTCCTTCCTTGTTGATAGTAATTGTTAAAGCTTGGTAGTCAAATGTTATAGGATTAAACTGTTGCAGCCAGTCAACTCCCAAAATAATATCTCCACCTCCTAAGGGATACAATCATAAATCTGAAGTGAATTTATGGCCTTGAATAGTGTACAGTAGCTCCTTACAAGCAGTGTCAATAAGCTTAGTAGTATCATCAGCTACAGTAACCGAAAGAGTGGGAATCACTTCAGCCAATAATCCCATATGTTTGACCAATTGGGCATCTATAAAACTGTGGGTAGACTCACTGTCAACTAAAATATGCACCCTCATATTCTTAATTTGCCCTTGTAGCCTCAAAGTACTAAATGACTTGCTGCCAGAGAGGGCATTGATAGAGATTTCACCAGCAACTTCTTTTTTATCTAATAAAGACTCCATCTCCTGCAGTACTTGGTGAACCTCCTTGTGTTGCACTATTGTATCTTCTTCACCCCACATTGAGTATAGCCTGGTTTTGCACTCTTTCCCAGGGTGATACAGTTCGTCGTAGTAAAAACACTGTCCTTTCTCACGTCGTGCAATAATATCAATACTAGAGAGTGTGGACCTGGTATTTTTGAAATCCTTAGTGCCAAACCCTTTACCAGAAATCACAGTAGTAGGTGTGCTCACAGAAAATGACTCCTTAATAAAAGGAGAAGAAACCTTGGGAGGAGCTCCCTTAACAGAACTACCAAAACTTGCTTTGGGAGTCTTAGCTTCTTCCTGCTTTGCTAAGAACACAACATCCCCCAAATCCTGAGGTCGAAACATTTTCACTGTCCCCTTTATATGATCCTTTAATCCGCTAATAAAGATAGAGACGAAATACTCCTTTGTAAATCCTTTATGCTTAGCGACCACCAAGGCTCGTAGTTCCTCAAACTGATCTTCATAATCAGTCATAGAGCCAGTATGTCTCAATTTATTGAATAAATCCTGAACATCATGATTTTCAGGATTCTTAAATCGTGTGACAACATCATTGATAAAGAATTTCCACTGCACATTACTGTGACTAGATAGGTAAAATTGAAACCAAACATTAGCCTTTCCCTCGAAATGCACACCAGCCAATTTCACTTTCCTGCCATCATCAATATAAATAAACTCAAAATATTGTTCGGCCTTGATAATCCATCCTTTAGGATCATGGCCACTGAATTTAGGAAATTCTAACTTAGGGTGGGGATTAAAAGTAACTTCAGGTCTGTGGGTGTGATTAAAATGCAAAGGTGGAACATGACTCAGATGCCAATAAATAGGTATATGAGGGGGGTATGGATAAGCAGAATTTGGCGGAACAATCATGTGGCAGTTACCATTAACAGAGCTAGTTACTATAATAGGATTGACATACGAAGTTGAATGAGGAATGACAGTAGTAGTATAAAATGGGGAAGACAAATTCAAATTACCAGCTTGAGCAAGTGAATAAGGGAAAGTGTGTGAATTAACCAACATATTTGGGGATGGGGGAACAGGAATAACAGGCACAGATGACGAATTCAATATAATAGGAGAGTGAGATTTTGAAGCACTTGTTACCGTAGGAAGAGCAACATCAATATGGGGGGAAGATCCAGTCTCAAGTCCCAATTTGGGCATCGAATTCACCTCATGTGTCGCAGTAGACTCCACTGTACGCTGATGATATAACTCTTTAAGGAGGAGCTTGATTTCCTCCATTCCATTCTCCACTCTACCCAATCTAGCGTTAACATCATCTAAGCGATGCTCGGTATCCAACTTGGCCTTGCCCAACTCTTCACAGAATTCAACCAATTTACTCTCATGGGAAGAGAGTTTTTCATCCATCAATTTCATACGGGTACCTTCAGCCATTGCAAGGAAAGGGGGAAAAAATGAGCTGCCAAGGAAGGACTGCTCTGATACCACTTGTAACAATATACTTACAGAAAATGGAAGATAAATGTAAAACACAGCATAAAATAAACAGGAAAAAGACTTGTATTCAAAATACTGGAAGGATAACCATAAAGATTACAATAGAAGACAAAGGTTTACACATTTCAGAATAATCCCCCACTCACTCCTCCTTCCACTATAAGGCGTCATTCCTCCACGTGGCGATTGGCTCTTGGTCTTGAAATCATTCCGTTATGGCACTAGATCCCAAGAAGATGCTTTACGCCAATTAACACGACATCGTTTTGAAAACTAATTATAAAGACTAAACGACATCGTTGGACTGGACATCAATAATTATTAATTTATTTAAGAAATTAACTGTGTTAAGCTAATTTGTTACAAAAAACAAGTAGGACCCAGGCTGATACCCCTCTGATCCCCCCTCCCTCCCAAAAAAAGAGGACACAGTCGAAACTATCGACATCAGATTAAAGTGAAACACATAGTAAGATCGAAAAATCACCTATATGAGCCGCAAAGACAATTTTTAAAGTGATGGTAAAGGGGAAATCATCATTCATTCATCCCCGTAGAGCCAATTTCGGGATCTAAACAATGAACTCTTCACAACCTAGCTGTACCTCTTTTCTGAAATCTATCTATTCTCTCTCAGTAGCGGTGGATCTTCTGTGAACATTGAGTTTGTGTCATTGTTATGATATCACATAGGACTTGTTGGTTCGATAAAAAGATTAGATGTCATATCCTATAAAGCTTAGCTCTAAGTTCAAGCCTAGTTTCAATCTAATACTTATGGAAAGATAGCTGCTATATTCATAGATAACATAGTTCAGACTTCAGAACACTTGCAGCTCTTACTTCATTAAAGAAGAAAATAATTTTTATCATCAAAACAATATATAGGAAGCTATTTCATATAAAGAACTAATCTGTGACTTGTTTTTCCATTAAAACTCCCTAAAGCTTGTTATTTTCTAGAACTCGTGATAATCTGAAAATCAATTTAGCAAGGTATCCAAGCCTTAATAAGAGGTGCTTACCACCAAAGCCTAATTTTATATCTTCGCTCGTGCAAACTCTAGGCATACTCACCTCAAACAATTTGTGTCAGAGTATTGTTTAGGGAGGGTGAGATTCACATATATCTTATCTTGGCGAAAAGCAAAAGATAAACTAACCGATTAATATACCTATATTGATAACATCAACCAGAAAAGTCAACATACTAATTAGTTATGAAATACTATAAGCAAAATTTAATTGGCTAGATTTGTAAATTTAGGTTTGCAATGGAACATCCCCCCCACCCCAACAAAAGAAATATAAAAAAAATCCCCCAACACATATGCAAGACGCCTAGTACTCATCAATCGTGTTTGAATCAACAACACATATCCTATGTTCAGAAGATGACATATACGTCTTTATGAAAACTACCTCCTGAAATTTAACAATAGAAGAATGCAATGAAAAAGCTAGAAAGATAAGTGTCAAACATCACAGTAAGTTGTTAACAACTGTTCTCATTTTGAACCACTATGTCCAAGACAAACTCTATGATAAACATGTTCTACTTTACGATATTGATTCTTATGAAATCTCGATGCATCACATCAACAACCAACTCCTTAGTTGCCCTCATACTTTGGTTCAACCATCACAAAATGGTAGGCAATTACCGAAACAAATACAAGTATGCCAAGAATATTGGCAAAAAATCCCAAGTCCTGATCATTAAACATCTGCAATGTAAAATTTACAAGTCCAGTGTTAATATATTAGAAACAAGGTTTACTATTATATGGAACAAATATTTTATTTGTTATTGTGTCTATAATAAAACTCTCAAAAATATGCATATATATTGCAACCACACACATCATTCAAACTCGATCATCCCATAGAAAAAGAGTTACACATTTATAGGCTTTAAACACATTAACATATTAGTGCACTTATGATCCCCGGACAAAATTTATTTATTGGTGTAAATATTCCTCAGCATTCAAATTTGGAAGCAGCAGTTGAAATCATTCTCGTATCATACTCAAGTTGGCATTTAGAAAGTCTAACCAAGTATTTCATTGCTTCCTCAATTCCATTACGGACAACCTCAACTAGAGCTCGAACCCCCCCTACCTTTTATCGTTTCCTTTTGTTTCCCTCATTTTATTCCATTCCATTCATCCCAACTACGTGAACTGTCTTCAAGTTAAGATACTTAAGATACCTTCACTCAACTGGATGCAAATTCTATTGACAAATACCGAGAGACTCTAGCAATAACAACTAACCACCAACTTTTCTTTCAGAAAACTTTAATATTACAATCTTAACAAACTACCAAATATTACCCCTGTGAAAATCCAATCCACCGCATTTACATTCTTAATCGAGGTCTACAGCTAGGATCCTAAATCCTAAGTGAATTACAATTCAAAAGAACCATATAGCCTAGAAGGCACTCAAATGCATAACGTTGGATCATTAGTGCGCATCGAGAATGACTTGAAATCCCTAAAATCTCATGCATTTAAAAAGGAATGAGGTTCCCCGTTAACGAAAATAAGGTTTATAATCCAACACATTAATTATCTCAACACATGAAAATATCATTCTGTTCTAATTCCCGTTTAACCGAGTTGAAATCCCATAAATCGAACGCTCGTCAAAAATCGTAAAGATTATTAGACTCTCATTTAAAAATTCAGATAAAGGGTATCAGATCAAAAAATCATAAAATCAAAAAGTCTCAACAATAAAAAACAAGAATCAAAGAAATGTGAAAGAGGGTAGTATAGATACAGGATTTCGTGGATGGTGTATTCATGTGTGTGATACAGTGAAAAATGCATGATAATTTATAGGATGAAATATGCACCTTTTTTGAGATTTCGACACTCGAAGCTTCTTGTCTGGGGAGAGTGAAATTGCAAAATCTATGCCTCGTTGTAGAAAACAGGTACATATAGAGGTCAATAGTTAGATTTTTCTTATAGCAAGTGGTAAGAGTATCTCTTGTCGTCCAAGATTCTGGGTTCGATTATCGCTTACTCCAAGTTATTTGAGAAAAGATACTCATTGTAAGGCATATAAACTTAAATAGTAAAAAAAGATATTCCATTTAGTACCATTGTACAATTGTCTTTTCTATTTGGCACCACTCGAAGTTTTTGGCTTCCAAGTGGAACCATCGTACTTTTGGCTTCATCCGCATAATAGCACTCCGTTTAGCCAATGTTAGTTGACCGTTACAAAATTATGATATTTTCCATTTGGTACCACTCAAAGTTTTCGAATTCTAAGTAGTACCCTTCTACTTTGTATTTCAACTCTAAAATACCACTATGTTAATAAATTCGATGAATATGATCATTCTCATCAAACTCCTTGGCTTTTGGTGGACAAAGGGATGGCCAACAATTCTTTTGAGGGGCATAAAATCAAGGAGTTTGAACAGATTCATCAGATTCATTAAAAAGTGGTATTTTGGAATTAAAGCCGAAAGTAGAATGGTGTCACTTGGAAGTCAAAAATTTGAAGTGGTACCAAATGTAAAATCCCATAATTTTATAACGTCCGGCTAACGTTTGGTTAATGGAGTGGTATTATGGAGATGAAGCCAAAAGTATGATGGTGCCACTTGGAAGTCAAAAACTTTGTATGGTACCAAATGGAAAAGTCAATTGTACAATGATACCAAATGTAATATCCCAAAAAAAAAATAGAAAGAAGAGGAAATGGGTAAACATCTTTAATGTGGATTCCAGCCCATATGAGTAAAATATTTGCTTAAATGGGCCGTCCATCCTCACCAATTAAGGGTGTCACAAAAATTAATAGCCCTTCTAAAGTATTTAAATAATTTATAAAAATATTTTTAAAAATCTATATAATAAATATTTATGAGTGATATTTTTAAATTTTAATTTTTATATAATTAACCGACGTAAAAAAAACAGTACAATTGACCCGTAATTGACCGTTAAAAAACTGACAGTCTACTAACTGCATTCTGTTTCGGTCGCCGCCGATGAGCTCGAGTTGCACCCCCATTCTCTAAAAAAATAACTACAAACAAACCATTTTAATTCTTTTATATATTTTTATTTATTATAGGATGTCACATACGAAAGCCAATATTGCAGCTTCATAAAGTGGCACACAATATGATCTAAGTATCTCTCTCACACACACCCTTGAACTGTTGAACCTGCCATCTCTTTACATGTATGTCAGTGTCATACACACTGTTAATGGAGGAATTTGGTATTAACTAAGTTTGAGGTTCATCGCCGGAATCAAGATCTATAGCGGTGGTTCTTCGCAGGAAAGTCGCCGGAGTGTGGTGGTTGTGATTTATTGGGGGCTGAGATTGTAAGGGTTTCTTGGTGGTGGCTCGCAGGGCTCTTCGCTTCCAAGCTCTTACAATGTGCCTACGTACCCCGTATTTATAGGGGATCAAGCCCTACGTAGTTCTTGGGGAGCAAGTAATCTATATGAGCTGGTTTCTGATTTCCGAGGCCCACTAGGATACTTGACCCGTCTTCTGGAATCGGTCTTCGACTCACTTTAGGAATGTCCAACGATGAGGCCTAGTCACAAAGGCCCAAGGCTCAACTACAGTCTAGGGACTTCACGGATACGGAATTGACCCAACTTAGGAGCCGACACTAACCGCTACCAGCTGTCTGCCTGACCAAAGTAGTTGCAGGTATAGCCATGACTTACCCCAAATGCTAGACGCATCCTTGTCCCCCGAATGAGAAGAGCCCACCAGATTATAGGACAAGTGATCCCAAGCGTTTGGGTGCAAAGTGCAGGATTACTTCAAAGTTTCCCAATGAGGACGTGCCCATTGAGTACATGAACAAAGCTCCCAAAGCACACACCAAGGTTCACCCCACATCCCCAATGAGGACGCGTCCATTGAATACATGAGGAGGCCTTCAGTACACATGCATACCCCTGGAGGCCTTCAACCACGAACATCCCCTTCCTAGGGCACATCCTAGGAGGGAATTCTTCAATCATCAGGCAAACCCATGGAGGCCTTCAATCACGGACATCATCATCAGGCAAACCCCTAGAGGCATTCAATCACGGACATCCCTCCCTTAGGATGCATCCTAAAGGAGAAGTCTTTAATAAGATATCAATATTAAATCAAGAGAATCATCCTTCAATGTCAAGTTGCCACTTCGTACCATGAGGACGTGCCCTCAAGGGGTGGACGGCCAGAGGGCGCGCCCTCTCCCTTACTGAGGGCAAGCCCTAAGCTTCCTTGTGTCAGTCCAATGTCAATGTAGCTCTTATTCTCTGTCAAGTCATCCATTCATGTGAAGTTGTCAGTCACACCAAGAGGACGCGTCCTCAGGGGTCGGACGACCAAAGGGGCACGTTCTCTCCCCTATGAGGACGAGCCTTGAGCTTCCCTTGGACCAATTCAATCCCTACCCAACCTTCTTCTGCCAGCGAAGCATCTGCATTTATTTTAATCGCCCTTTCAGGAGGTGGTTTCCAAGTTCTGGGGCTTGGAGCATTATTCACTCCTGGTCGTGAGTATATTTTCTTCCCATATTTGTCTTGCTCTTCAACCATCCTATTAACTCTTGCCAGCAGAATGTCATTCGGCATTGTTTTTCCTTCAAACACTTTCAAATTACGTTCATTCCAGATACACCATGCTAAAAAAGCTCCTCTTTGTCTTACTCTTGCATCTGCCTTCTTCCACTGGATGATTAGTTCGCACATTGACTGTGTACTACCTCCGTCTATCAATCTTGAACACCCACTTTCCTCCCACAGCTCCTTAACTCGGTTGCATCCAAAAATAGCATGCCAAGATGATTCCTCCTCAGTCTGACACCATGGACAACTTGCATCTTCCACTAAGTGACGATGTTTAACAGCCCCCTAACGGGTAATGTCTTTGTACCCAATCGCCAGAAAAAATGACGCACCTAACGGGTAATGTCTCTGTACCCCCTAACGGGTAATGTCTCCAAGTTACATCCTTTCCCTAACATATATGAGGTTTTCACATTGCATCTTCCATCATTCGAATAAGCCCAAGTTAAACTATCACAGGGAACACGAACACTAAGAGGAATAGAAAGAATACAGTGAGCATCTCTGTCATTAAAAAATTCAGCAATGAAATCTTCTCGCCACTTGTAACACCCCAGTCCCACATCGAGGAGATTTGGGACTTCTGTTCAGTTTATAAGGCAAAGTACTACTACTAATTAGCACCAACAAATCATGATCTTTTGGGGGCAAGTGGTGGGCTAGTTGTTACCCAAGTTGGCTGCGTTTGGGTCAGTAGGCTTCGGCTTATTCGGACTGGGAATCGAGACTTGACCCGATTTTCGAAAAACACTCGGGATTTGACCCGGGTTGTCACATATGGTATCAGAGCCAACTCTCGAAAGATTGTCGAGGCAAGTTGCCGGAGGTGGGGACACGAAGGCTGGTGGTATTCCCACAATGGACAGAGGTCCAGAGGTGGGGACACGAAGCCAGCCGGTATTATCCCACAATGGCTAGGGAGGAACGATCCAGACCTATGGGCTATCCGTTCAGGCTTGACGAGGATGTCAAGAGTTTAAGTGGGGGAGTTTGTAACACCCTAGTCCCACATCGAGGAGATTTGGGACTTCTGTTCAGTTTATAAGGTAAAGTACTACTACTAATTAGCACCAATAAATCATGATCTTTTGGGGGCCTGTGGTGGGCTAGTCGATACCCAAGTTGGCTGCGTTTGGGCCAGTAGGCTTTCGGCTTATTCGGACTCGGAATCGGGACTTGACCCGATTCTCGAAAAATACTCGGGATTTGACCCGGGTTGTCACATAAGGACGTCAAGAGTTTAAGTGGGGGAGTTTGTAACACCCCAGTCCCACATCGAGGAGATTTGGGACTTCTGTTCAGTTTATAAGGCAAAATACTACTACTAATTAAGCACCAATAAAATCATGATATTTTGGGGGTCTGTGGTGGACTTGTTGTTACCCAAGTTGGCTGCGTTTGGGTTAGTAGGCTTCGGCTTATTCGGGCTCGGAATCGGGACTTGACCCGATTCTCGAAAAAGGCTCGGGATTTGACCCGGGTTGTCACACCACTCCATCCTCTCTAAATCAATAATATCACTTACATGAGTAATGTTTGTCACTTCATCACTAGTAACAAAACGACCTGTGTCATATTTTTACCAAGGATCCCTCCATATATTAATGTTTTCTCCATTGCCAACTCTCCATATCATTCCTTCTTTAATCAGCGCTTTCGAACTCCAAATGCTTTTCCAGTAAAAACTACCAGAAGATCCCATAAATGATTCAAGGAACGAACAATTTGGATAATATTTTGCCTTCATTACCTTCCCTAATAAGGTATTGTCCCCGTACCAATCTCCAAGCTTGCCTACCTAGTAAGGCATCATTAAAAATTGATAAATCTTTGAAACCCATACCCCCCATACATTTAGGAGAACACGTATAGCCCCAACTTTTCCAGTGAACTTTCCATTGCGCCTCTTTTGTACCCCCACCGGAATTTTGCCATTGCTGACTCTAATTCATGAATTATACATAGTGGGATTTAGTAAACACTCATCAAAGTACGCGGGAATTTCTTGTATGACCGACTTTAAAAGTATTTCCTTACCTACTCTTGAAATAAGTTTTTCCTTCCAACCTTGCAGCTTCTTCCAGATTCTATCAACTAATGCCCCAAATGTAGCCTTCTTTGATCTCCTTAAAATTGTTGGGATGCCTTAGTACTTCTCATGTCTTTCCACTTGTCGCATATTTAATATATTCAATAGTTCTTCCTTTTGCACAACATTTACCCCTTTGCTAAAAGATACTTCCGACTTTTCATAGTTAATTTTCTGTTCGGATGCTGCTTCATATTTGTTGAGAATATCAACTATAGTAGCGCATTCTTGTCGGTTGGCCCTAGCGAAGAGAAGACTGTCATCTGCAAAAAGGAGGTGTGAGATTTCCGGTCCATTACGACTAGCTTTTGCTCCATGAAGTTTTCGCTCCTGCACTTTGGTTTGTAACATACTTGAGAAGGCATCTGCTACAAGAATAAACAGATACGGGGATAAGGGATCTCCTTGTCAGAGACCCCGTGATGGAATAACCGAACCACATACCCCTCCATTAATAATAAAAAAGTAAGAGACCGAAGAAACACAGTTCATCACCAGATTCACCCACCTTCCATCAAAGCCCATGGTGAGAAGTAACTTTTTCAGAAAACCCCATTCAACTCGATCATAAGCCTTGCTCATATCCAATTTCATAGCAAACTAGTCCTCGACGACTAGTGACTCTCTTCTTCATTGTATGAAAAAGTTCCATAGCAATTAAAGCATTATATATGATTAGCCTGCCCGGAACAAAAGCACTTTGACTTTCTGACACCACCGAAGGGAGGACATGTTTAAGACGCAACACCAGAGATTTTTCCACTAATTTGTATAAAACATTACACAAACTGATCGGTCTGAATTCTGTCATGACTGTTGGTGTTTTGACTTTGGGGATAAGAGCAATATTAGTCATATTTACCTTGTCAGGAAATGAGTTTCCGTGTAAGATATTACTGACAAAGCTAGCAACATCGTCACCAATAATGTGCCAGAATCTTTGGTAAAAGATGGCGTGCATGCCATCTGGCCGGGGCCTTACAAGGTTGCATATGCTTAAGAGCTGCATATATTTCTTCCTTAGTGTAAGGTTTTAGCAAGTCGTTATTGATCTCTGTGTCAATTCTTGGATGTACGTGCTGCAACACTTGCTGAAGATCAGTGTAGGAAGGTCTGGATGAACTAAAAAGATTATCATAATACTCGCAAATTATGTGTTCCACCTTGACTTCATCAGTTTGCCAGACCCCATTGTTGTCAAAAATCCCTTTAATAAAATTCATGTTCTTGCGTTGAGAAGCTTTATGATGGAAATATTTTGTGTTTCTATCCCCATCTCGAACTTCAGAAACTCTGGACCGTAAAAACCAATAAGCTTCGTGCTTGGCGTGTAGATCATCCAACTCCTTTTTCTAGTTTTATACACTCTGCACAGCTCTCTTGTGAAATAGGTTTTTGTTGTGCCAGAAGGAGAGCCTTTTCAGCCTCATTAAAAATTAAAGGTTTATCTGCACTTTCGCACAAACTTCTCATCAGACTCCATGTTTTGTGTTTTTCTGTTGAGTCAGCCCAACCGTAGATTCCAACAAATCTCCAAACTCCTTTTTCCTCTGTCACCACATATGATGCTGTGAAAATGAAACAAGAGAAAAGTTAACCTCTTCCTTCCAATATAAACATAATCCACCCGAATTACCCGTGCTAGACACTCCAAATGCGTTTGTAAAGCCAAGCCTGTCCTTCAACGCTTCTGCTGAAGCTTTATTAATCATTGTCTCCGATAGAAATATTACTTCAGGGCCATATTTAGGGATATATCCAGGGGTTGCAAATCCCCCGACAGTTCCAGCATAAGAGAATCATTTATTCATTGTTTTTATAAATTCAATTTTAATAAATTTTAGTGTATAAATATTAAAATTATACTACTTCTATTGTTTTATAGGAGAGAAGTTTGACCACCATACCAAAACATACCATTTAAGTGTTTTATACTAATGATATATAAAGATATAATATGTGATCTAAGACTAGTCTAAAATATGAATATGCCAATGAAAATATTTTTTATACACAAGTTAAAATTATTATTGTACTCAATTTCATATTTTATCCCAATTATTTGAATTGATGTAAAATATGATTATATAACATTTCGTTTTGCACTATAAAATGCCTAAGATCTTATTTCTCGATTTCGTTTTTTATATATACAAGTCTATAACCCGTGCAACACACACAGACGACTTTAATATTAATTTTAAAATTTACTTTTAAATTTTTGAGATTTTAATATTTCTGAAAATGCTACCTTTTTAAAAAGAATTAAAAGTATTACTTTAATACTTTAAATCTAAAAAAAATATAGATTTTATAATAGTTTATTAGCTTAGTAAGCATGTCAATAAAGATAACCGTCAAAATTATCAATATATTTTGTTGTAATATATATAAATATAAATATAAATATTTTCTAAACAAAGGTCGTGTTTTTGAATTTTAAGTAAAGTATAATTAAAAGAGTTTGTAGTTATGTTATATATGTGAGAAAATCAAAAATCAAAACTTTAAATGTTTCGGCTATTATATAAAATTACAGATAGATAGATTAAATAGAATAAATTACTGAAAATTGAAATCAAAACTTTCAATATTTCAGCTATTATATAATAGTATAATATAGATAGATATCGTCTGTGATAATTTTAAAAAAAAAGTGAAATTTTTGTTAAAAAATATAAAAATGAATATACGCTTTGGCTAACAAAGGTAATCGGTTTATTATTAGTATTTATAATATTAGTATTTTATGTTACTAAATGAAATTGTATATGATATTTTTGAAAAATATGAGATTTTACTTAGGAAAAATTTTAGTTAGAAAATATAAAAAAGAATATATGCTTTGGGGAAAAAAAGCTAATCGGTTAGTTATTAGTAATTATAAATATTATTATTTTATTTCATTTAAAAGAACTGTTCGTGATATTTTTGGAAAATGAGAGGTTTTAGTTAGAAAAAATAGAAAAGTAAAAATTTTAGTTAGAAAATATAAAAAAAAATATACACTTTGGCTAAAATAGGTAATTAGTTAGTTATTAACAATTATTATTTTATTATTTTATTTTTAATAAATGAAACTGTCTGTGATATTTTTGTAAAATGAGAGGTTTTAGTAAGCAAAAATAAAAAGCTTATATGTTTTCGTTAAAAAATGTAACTGCCCGTGATATTTTTGAAAAAGTAAGAAAAATTTTCAGAAAAAATAAAAAAAGTAATTATATTTTAGGTGTAAAAGGTAATTGGTTATAAACATAAGAGTGTGACATATCAAAGCTAATAAAGGATATTATGCTACTTTAGAAGATAATAACAAATGAAGTGTAATTTTTGGAAGGAAATTTTTTGATAAACGGATGGAATGAACAGAGTTAATAAATAGTTATTGTATAATTTAATTATAATTTTAACACGAATTTTATTAATATAAATATCAAATTGACGAATATTGAGATGCAAAAGTGGAAAAAATGGATAATTAGTTATTCACCACGTCTATCTCAATTGTAAAAACTCGGAATGAGTAAGGAGACGAAAAAAAGTTAGCATAGTCAAAAAAATTGAAATAAAACTGGGTAAATTAGTAATAGTTTGAGACATAATAAAGTTGTAAGGACATGAAAAAAGTTAGCCTGAGTAAAAAAAAATTGAAGTAAAAGTGGATAAATTAGTAATAGTGTGAGACGTAATAAAGTTAATAAAGGGTCACATGCTTGTTAGAAGATAATAACCCATAGATTTTGCATTTCAAAAACAACATGATTAAGAAATGGATAGGGACATAGAGTGGAGGAAAATATTTCCCTTTTTTCCTTCGGAATATGAATTAGAAAATTAAATTTTTTGACTTAAAAAATAACAAAGTTTTTTTTATACTATAAGTAAGTGAAAATTTTGATAGCGAAAAGATAATCACATTTAAATTAAATTAATAGAGGATGTAATATTTTAAAATTAACTTAATTTTAATTTACATTACATTTAAAATTAACATCAAGGTATACTTAAAACTGCAATACACCATTAAAAATATATGCAAACCAACATAAAAGTTTCCCTCTTTACTTTTAGAGTAAAGATTTCATTTTCCTTCATTAACAACTAAATTTTCAAAATTTACCAAACTTAAAAATCAGAACTACATCCATTCCATTTCCATATTCTCTAATCCGATAAACCCTTCATTATTTGGGCTATCCAATTTTGCTCCTTTTGTTTGATCTGTATAAAATATTTACATTGACAATCCGTACAAAAGTAAGTTATCTTCGTACATTAAATATTAATTTGCATATAGAAGATGATACGATGTTGGACGAAGGTTAAGCATAAGAGTCTCATAGGCTCTTAAACATATAACAGCCTAGACATATAACATGTGAAGAAAAAAAAATCATCTTTGAGTATTTACTACAAAATTCTTAAAACATGAAAATGAAGAAGGGTTTAAGACACTTATAACAAGGCCCATCTAGTAAGGGGTACTGAGACACATGTCGCATTTAAAACAAAATTTAACATTTTTTATCTTAATTTTTTTTTTAAATATATGAAACTGTTCTCACAAAAATCTAAAAATAAGAGGGTGTCTTACTAGTGTTCAGGTAAACAAAATTTTTTGGAACCGCCCGCAGGCATCACAACTTTTCATTTCGACTCATATATTGGCAAGAAAATGGTCAACTAGTAAACAAAATATTGCTACCGGAACCAACCTTTTAAGTAAAGTACTTGAAAATGTAGCAAGAAAAAGAATAAAAATTGATACTAATGTGGTTAAAAGAGTATCTTTAAACATAAGAACATACATTTTCTCATTAAAAAATGTCATCCATTTACCAAAATCAGCAGTTCATCGTTGAGTTAGAAAGGGAGACTTCCGCCCAAGAAACAATTCTTTATCACGCCACTTATGATGAATGAGAAAGAAACTCTCTTGAGGTTTTGTTTATCTATGATCATGCATGATATTAACTTAAAGGAGCTCGGTCCCCAGCAATCGTTTGCTGGGGACATTTTTTGTAACAAACAATTTCTACATCGTTGGATGGACCATCCAACGGCTGGGATTTAAAAAAAATCGCACCTTACCGCGGAAAGTTTCTGCGGTACGGGCTTATTACATTTTTGCCCCGCCTTCCCGTACCGCGGAAACTTTCCGCGGTACGTCTCCTGTCCAATTTCACTCAGCGGCGTACACAGGTCGAGGAAAGCGATTTAGGGCGATTACAGAGGCGATTAAAGAGGCGATTTAGGGAGATTGTAGGGCTAATTCATTCACTAAAAGCCATAATCTTCAGTTATAGGTATGTTTAATTCCAACTCCATTATTTCAATTTTATTTTAGTGTACATATGTATGTATGTATGATTTGTATATGTATGTGTATGTCTCCGTGATTGTATGTGTATGTGTATATTTTGTTCAAATATGATGTATATCATGTGTATAAGCATTGTTTTAACATATGTATTTGATGTTCACATCGATTTTGATAGTTATCAATTTGAATTTTTGCAATTAGGGTTTTGAAAAAAATATTTTGGGGATTTTCAGTTGTGAATATGTTAAATTCATGTTAATTCAGGTTTTGAATATTAAATTAGTGTTATTCGATTTTTAAGGTTATTCCTATGTTAATTGAACTTTGGCCTTTGAAATTTAGATTAATTAGTTTTGTTTTTTGACTTGTTGAATTGCGTATTTTTCAGGAATGGACAACTTTAGTGATTTTAGTAATATGTTGCCGGGTCCGAGTAGTAGTAGAATTATTTGGGATGACCGCTATCATATTAGCGAGGATGTATGGGATGGCACGGGTAGAGATGAGTTGGAGAGCATTTGTGGAAATTAAGAAGACCACAGAGGGAGTTGTTACATATGCTTGGGTTTGGGATATTTGCCAACACTCATGTTGTGTTGGGTACTGATGCTAGGCTGGTTTCTGCTTTGATAGAGCGGTGGAGACCGGAGACTAACACGTTTTTTATGAGACAAGGGGAGATGACAGTTACTTTGGAGGATGTTGGTTACATTTTAGGTTTGCCGGTTTTTGGAGAGGCTGTGACATGCGGGCTTATAGAGAACCGGAAAGAGTTTTTTAGGCGCAAATTGGTTTGGTGATTTAACAGATCAAGAAGTGGAGAATGCTTTGTGTAGAGGCCATATTAAGTTGACTTGGTTGTTTGATAGATATGGGAGACAGAAGCCGGAAAAACATAATGATGAAGCGACTGTTATACATACACATGCATACCTTCTTTTTGTCATTGGTGCAGTTCTGTTTCCTTCGAAGGACAAAGCTACGGTGCATGTCAGAAACATTCAGCCTCTACTTAACATTCGGGAGATTCCTAACTATGCTTGGGGTGCAGCCGTGTTAGCTCATTTGTATAGAGGTTTGGAGATTGCTGCAAGGAAGAATAGTAGGATTGTTGCTGCTTGTGTTTGGTTGTTGGAGGTGTGGTCATATGAGAGATTCCCTCGCGTTGGTGTTCCTCAACGGGACCCCAATCATGAGGATTATCCGGTTGCAGAGGGTTGGGCATATTCTTCTCTTCAGGGTGTTAATAAAAAGAGACGACAGTCAGGTCCACACCATAGTCTACCATTTTATAGAGGTGAGTTTCATGGAGTTGCTGGCGATGATGTTGTGTGGAGACCATATGCTAGATTTGACGAGAGTTTAGACTGGCAGATGTTACAGGCGCAGATAGCTAGAAATGGTCGAGTGTCCTTGGTATGTTTTGATGTGGTTGAGTGGCAACACCCGGAAAGAGTGATTAGGGAGTTTGGTTCTAGCCCACAGATTCCCCGGGTTCATGTTAACATGCTAGCGTATAGGCAGCCTAAGGCAGCCACATTTGTCGGTGAGGATTGGATGATTCGGTGGTTTGTAGATATTTATAGGTGGTCTAGATTTTGTTCGGAGTTAGAAGGGGTGGTATATGAAAATGTTAACGTTGTATCTGAGGATGAGTACATGACTTGGTATTCAGATATTAGTCGTACCCGTGTAGGGAAGCCAGAACCTGTCCCCCAGTCTCAGTACACTACGAGGGAGTTGTATGATACCCTTGAGGGATACCGAGTTGTAAGTATTCCATCCTTCTTAATTTTGAATTACTACTTTCATTGATGATTTATATTGCACACACTGTATTACTAAATTCTGATTGTTTTGTAGATGATAGCTGGTCTTGATATGCTTAAGAAGTTGGATTCTAGGGTTCCAGCTGAATTTGTGGAGGAGCTTGGAAAGCTTTCAGATACCTTCCTAAGCCCTTTCACAAGATTGATGAAGAAAATCAAAGGGCCCGCTTATAAACATCCAAAGTTCGAGAATATTAAGCCACTTTCATTAGACGACTATGCACAAGATTCTCAGCCTCCCGAGCCTACTGTTGTCGCAATTCCTAACCATGATGTTATTGAGATGACACAACCATCCCAATATGAGTCTCAGCTTCCCCCTAATAGTGCTACAACTTCGTCTAGCAGGCCTTCAAAGTTACAATCCCGTAGAATGAAGGGGGAAAAGTGGATCATAACGAAGACTTTAGATATGCGAAAGCAGAAAAAGATATATGATGATTGGGGATGGGCCTTTGGGAAGAAGCCCCGGTTACAAGGAGGATTTGACGTCTGTGGGCATCATATATCAGAGTCTGCGATGCAGAGCCTGGCTCTAGGTTCATGGGTTGATGACAGGATCATTTACTCTTATATGGTATATTTTTCGACATGTATATATTTTGTTGCATTTATATGTTCCGTATCTATTTTTACACTTGCCTTATGGTTTATTTTCAGTGATTGCTACGAGAGCGGGAGGAGGACATCCACAATGGAAACATATGGGAGAGGAAGCCAGTTTACTACTTCATGGATCCTTATTTCATTGTGCTTGGGAAGGAACAAATGAAGAAATTAAGAAAAGCAGCTAGGAAGGGTGAGGATGAGGAGACTTGCATGGCATGCAGCTCTACGTTTTTTAATGGTTTTGCATGTGCAAGCATTGGGCCCTCTGTCATCGAGGCGGACTACATTTTCATCCCATGTTCTGTTGGAAATGCTCATTGGGTCCTTTTCATGTTTTCAACCAAAAACTTTAGCACTGTCATTCTCGATTCATTGAATGACGAACCTGATTATCAAGAGGATATACAAGTTGTGGTATGAATCTTAACTTCTTTTTTATTTAAGGGTAGTTTTTAACTCTTATGTATTATTTTAATGTTTTTTTGTTAAAATATATTGCAGTCATGGTTATTGCCGAGGTTATTACTTAAGCTAAATCCTCAAAACAAACTTGATCTTTCTTTGGTTGAGATAATGGCTCTACCTTCTAGACCGAAGCAAAAGAATTGCAACGATTGCGGTATTTTTGTCATGAAATACATGGATTTGATGTTGCAAGGTTATGATCTAACTTCGATCCAAGCTTGGCCACAAGAATTAGTTGACACGTTCCGATATAGAATAGCAAATGAGCTTCAAAAAGGAAAGGCAAGAGGCATATCTAGTATTCGTATGCGCAAGCGTCATGAATCAACCGAGGAAAAGTAGTTGATCTTGTAGTAGTCAATGAACCGAGGCATATCCGGAATTTGTAGTTTGTAGTTTTTATTTGAAATTGTAGTTGATAATGGTTCCGACATACGATTTTCTAAGTTTGTAGTTTTGCTTGGTTGGTTGTAGTTATATTTTTTGGTTGGTTGTAGTTTTGCTTGCTTGGCTTGGTTGGTTTTTAGTTAACAGGGAGTTGCTCTGTTTTCAGACTGTGTAGTCTGCAGTTTCCAGGACGTACCGCGGAAACTTTCCGCCGTACGTTCTGGAAACTGTAGACTGCGCAATCTGAAAACAGAGCAAGTCCCTGTGCAGCAAAAAAACAGAGCAATTGCCCAAATTTCACTGCCTCTTTTCCTTAAATTTTCAAAGTTGGTCTTAAATTATTCTAAAAAATTATAAAACTCCGCCTAAAATGTTAAAACTTAATAACAATTGAGATTTGAAAGATAAAATTTTGAAATTAAATTAAATTATAAAAAATTAAAAAATTCTTAAAAAGAGAAAAAATACTATAAAATGCAGCAATTAAGGAGTCTTGAACTTCTAAAATGCAGAGCAATGAAGGAGTCTTGAACTTCTAAAATACTATAAAATGTAGCAATGAAGGAGTCTTGAACTTCTAAAATACAGAGCAATGAAGGAGTCTTGAACTTCTAAAATACTATAAAATGTAGCAATGAAGGAGTCTTGAACTTCTAAAATACAGAGCAATGAAGGAGTCTTGAACTTCTAAAATACGCCTAGTATATTTGAATAGCCACCATGAAATGTGAAATTGTCGTAATCTATAACATCCTTCCTAAATGTGACCTCAAATTGACAACATATTTTGTAAAGGAGCATTACACGTCCGACTTCAACCGGTTTACTTACATATTTTGTAAAGGAGCATTATCCTTGTCCAATCGGAGGTAACATTCAACTTGACATGTTCCGTCATCTATTATGATGATTCTTTTACCAAATAACTCTGAGTCACGGATACTTACAATCCATCCTTTCGCAAAATCAACCCGGATGGTGTCAATGCTTACAAAGTCATCATACTCGTCAAAGGAATATTTTGATATTCCTTTAAGAGTCTTCACTTTAACGGAATCATCAATTCTACATTCTATCATCATTGGATTAGGGTGCTTTTCAGCAAAATAATCCGCATCTACAAAATCAAAATTTATAATTATCAAATTTATTGACCAAATATGAATGAACAAAAAGTAGAAAAAATCTTACCACCACTAGATATGAACATTTTACAATCCTTCCACTCCTTACTTTTGTAATCAATTTTGGGAGGTTGTGGTATTTGAGTGATTGGTTGAGGATTGGAAGTGCCAATTAGGGGAGGTTGTGGAATTTGAGTGATTGGTTGAGGATTGGAAGTGCTAATTAGGGGAGGTTGTGGAATTTGAGTGTTTGGTTGGAGAAGTGCTTCCCATTTTTATTGGATGGGAGTCATATGGAAGGCTATCTCCACAATAAGCATCGGCTAGTCTATTGCACTCGTCAACTTGTGTTTGTTGCTCCTCCGTAAGGTTAAACCAATCCCAGTCGCAACTACAACGAGAGTCACAACTATGATCGTAAATGTTATCTCCATCATTCTCGCTAGCCATGTATTCAACTACAATATAAAATATGAATAAAGCAATTATAAATTGAAGCAACTATCATCACTACAAATTCGAATAACAATCATACATTAAAAATTATGAGAAATCGTTACAAATTGAACTACTCATATTGAGAATTTTTAGGCCAACGAGGTCAAGACAATTTCTTTTATCATGTCCTTGCATGTTACATTTTTTGCACTTTCTTGAGGCCTTCTTTTTACCAAGAACTTCCGTTGGACTTTTGAAACGAACGACTTTTTTCCTCCCTTTGGTTTGGGACACAATAGGGTCAAGAATTGGTTCTTTGTAGTTATCACCACTTTCATCATGAGGATTTTCTTTGCTTTCATGTGAAGGAACTCCATCAACACTCATACGTTCCAGAATTGGTATTTCTCGATTCATGACCTCAACGACATAGTCATATCGTTCTTGTGATGTAATGCTACTATGACAAAAACTCATCGTGAGCATTGTCATGCTATTAAATCTATCGGTTGAGGTCATATCATGTGATTCTCTGATGTTCAATTCGTAAGGCAAAACATCGTCTACTCGATTAGCATGCATAGTCCAACGACAAATTATGAAAGATTGGGGAATTTGGGGGATTCGTTTTTTATTCAATACGGCCAAGATGTGATGACACGGTATCCCCAAATGTTCAACCATTCTACACATTCACATTCACATCCCAGTCAAAGCTTCT
Source organism: Heracleum sosnowskyi (assembly GCA_030848705.1). NCBI lineage: Eukaryota > Viridiplantae > Streptophyta > Magnoliopsida > Apiales > Apiaceae > Heracleum > Heracleum sosnowskyi. The sequence goes on from CM061236.1 coordinate 15,484,797, forward strand.
TTGTTGAATGCAACATAATTTAATTTGAAGATGACCCTAATTCTTGCCTATAACAACAATAATAGGTATCTAAGTCACCTTTTTTCTCCCCTTCTTCACAAGATTTAATATCTTTCATCACATAGTACAAAGAAGCTTGAACCAATTCATCTTGAAATTTTCTAAACATCTCCTTGGTATAAATTTTGGCACCATCATACTCCAAGGCACTATATAATTTCATAGGACGCTTTAGAGTACATGTGACATAATCTTCTTCTTTCTCATGTACGAATTGTCTTGCCAATGCTTTTTGAGCATTTTCAACAAATTCTTTCAACTCTATGGCAGAACTCACATAACTATCAAAGAAAGAATTCATACCCTCACTCCTTGAAGTAGTATATATTCTGACCCGCTGAAAAGGTGTTTCTGGTGTATGCAATGATCCATTTCTCTTTCAACTCATACAACCTTTGTAACCATGTATGTTCTTGCAAATCATACTTTTCGAGCAACGTTTCCCATCTAGCCTCAAAATCATCTTCAATCATGGAGTTGTAAATACAATTGTTAAAGTCCACTTTGAAGTCTGGAAAAGTAGAATAATAGTGGGATAGTTTTTCAGGGAATTTGTTGCTTATGTGCCATGAGCACAACAAATGTGTGGATTTGGGGAGTACATGTGCAATAGCACTTGCCATGGCTTGATCTTGGTCTGTAATTATAGTCATTGGATGCTTATTCCCCACAGCTTCGAGCCAAGTACTCAAAATCCACTGAAAAGTTGTTGCAAGTTCATCCCTCATCAATGCAAAACCAAATATCACTGATTGATAATGATGGTTAACCCCGGTAAAAGGAACAAAGGGCATGGCATATCTATTTGTCTGATATGTTGTGTCAAATGCAACAACATCACCAAAATTTTCATACGCCATTAAACATCTAGGATCAACCCAAACAAGACATTTCAACTGTTGCTCTTCATCAACTTGTGTCCTAATAAAAAAATTTGACCCACTTTCTTCATTAAACCTATATAACAAGTCTAACGCGCCATGAACATCACTATGTTCAAACCTTTTCTTTCTCTCATCTCGTATCACATTTCTAACATGTTGACTTCCGAATCCAACTTTATCATTACCTCCGTGAATATTACCAATGATATTCATTACTTGACAGTTACGAATTCCCGAACCATAAAGAGTTTTAATCAAACTCTTAGTGGCGGTATTCACACGTTTTTCACGTTGCAACAAATTCATCTTGCTAGGAGTCACTACACCGTGATTGTGGTTTAACTCAAGAGTAGTTATCTCCCAAAGACTCACTTTCTTTCGATAAATCACATACATCCTTACTTTGCAATCACTTTTAGGAAGAATTTCTCTACGTCGTTTAGTAGGATTACTACTTTCCCCAACATCAATTTTTCCCGAAAGTCTACAAACATAGAGACGGGCATAAATTTCATTACTTTTGGTACGTCTTTGGGTAGATTGGATCTTAATGGCAAATCCATTTTTTAAAGCATAAGCCCTAAAAAAATTACATGCATCCTCCAAAGTATGAAACAATTGATTCATATAAGGAACCCCATTACCATCTACATTTTCATATACATCATCGCCTATATCATCATCTTCATTTTCACCATTTAAATTATCATCATCTTCCTTAACATCAACAAATTCCTCATCTTCATCAATATTAACAAACTCTTCATCAATATTAACAAATTCTTCATTTTTTCCAAAATTATCTACAAACTCATCATTATACACAAATTGAGGGGTTGTAGGCTCATCTAAATCTTCATTCATGCTTAAATCATCAAGATGTAAAACATGCTCATTTTTTTTTCTTTTTTATTTCCTTTTTCATTTTTATATTTCGAACCAAACATACGAGCAAAAATTTTATCAACCATAATAAAACAAACAACAAATGTAGAGATAAATGATACCTTAAATATGGTGGAAATAACTCAAATTATTGCAGAAATCGCCCAAAACAGTAAGCTTATCAGTTTTTTTGTGTTGTTTAGGTTTGAGCAGCAAGTACACATGGTTGCGGGAGATATGGGAAACAGTTTGCCACAAAAAACGTCCCCAGCAAACGATTGCTGGGGACCGGGACCCTAACTTAAATATTTCATTGTTTTATAGCATGGTAAATTATGCTCACATAAATGAAAATTGATTTAGTATATATGACCAAAAAATATATATGGTATTATCTTTCAAACGAGAGTCCCCTCCTACGTTCATGCAAAAGTTCCACTGATTTTTAAGAAAATTCACATTTTTATGTGTGCTAACACTCCAAAGAGTTAACACACTTCCTAAGACTATGCTTCGAGGGAAACTTGGCATATTTCCTTTTGTTACAAAAAAAACCATCAAAAGGAAGAGTAAGAATATTGTTGGGATTTATGGGTAATAGCATAGAAACAACTTAACTTTAATTGTACTTAATTTTTCAAATTAACTAGAACATACTGTCATAGCCAAAGTATGTTCTTGTAATCAGTATGTAATGTTATTCTAGTTGTATTGTTTGAAAGAAGTTCACTTATGTGTTCAAGCCTCAAAGAATGCTTTTTGGATGACAACATGAATAAAGGTTACTGTCCTAAAGCTGTGACAGTAAGATTACAAGAAGACAGAATGTTGCAAGTCACGACAGCATATTCACTCTGACAGCAACATTGGCGGAAGACTACGCGACAGCAACTATTGTCCTCGACAGCAAGTTTGGGATCCTCGACAGCACTCTATGCGGGGAACTCATACTGTCACCAAAAGATCATTCCTGTGACAGCAAGCTTTGCGGCAAAAGTAACTGTCTCAATAAAGATCCTTATGCTAGGTATCTTTCTCAGTCAAATCCCGTGACAGTTTAAATGTTCAAGAAACAGGCGTGATGCAGTATCCCTAAGCTGCACCAAGTCTGCAAGACTACGACAGAAGCTTCAAGCACTGCAAAACAAAAGCGAATCAATTCAAGAGCAAGGTCAAGTCTTTATCTGCTGAATTGGTTTAGCTGGAAATGGAATGAATCTAGGTTGCTTTCTTTGTAATGTATATCTGACATGTTAGCAATTTAGGAAAGTCACATGGGTAAGACAATCTGTAAGAAGCTGCCACTTGACAGTGACAGCAGCTTCACAAACCCGTGACTGATAGTGATAGGGTTAGTCTTATACCTACTATCAACTCATTCTAGAAAAAAAGAAACGAAGACAAGCAAGTGTCTTTGAAGAAAACCGGAAGCTCGAGAATTCTTTCTTGAGGTTGTAGCAACACTTTGCAAAATAAATAAAACATTTATTTTGTGAATCTTGTTCTTACTAAATACTGTTCGTGATTGCATATATTGCTGATAACGTTTAATCTTGATTTTAGTTGTTGAAATTTAGATTGAATTTTATCAGTATTGCATTCATCCCCCCCCCCCTTCTGCAATACACAAGGACTAACAACTGGTATCAGAGCTTTCAGATTAACATACATATCTGAGATCCCGGAGAAAATGCAGAAATCAAACAGTATCAAGATCCCATCATTTGATAAAGAGAACTACAGCATTTGGAAAAGAAAAATCTTGTTGTTTATCAAAGCTGCAAATCCACTATACCCAGGTATACTCGAGAATGGTCCTTTCATTCCAAGAAAGGAAATTGAAGCCACAACAGTGAATGGTGAGATTATTCCTGCACATTGGGTTCCCAAAGATCCCTCAGAAATCTTGGAACCTGAAAAGGAGAAAATGGTGCTAGATGATCATTTGCAACTTATCTTGCTCGATTCTCTCACGTTGGATAAAGCCATGTGTGGAAGTGTGATAAGCTGCACATCAGCCAAGGAGATGTGGATCAGGTTAGCCTTACTCTGTGAAGGAAGTGAAGAGGTTAAGGGCAACCAAAGGCAAATTCTAATATCTCAATATGAGGCATTCATGGCCAAGCCTGGTGAAGACTTAACCTCCATGTTTGAAAGGTTCAGTAAGCTCTTAACTGAATTACAGATACATGGCAAGTACTATGACAGAAAAGAATTAAATGTCAAGTTCCTGCTCACACTGCCTGATCACCTTGAACACAAGACAACAGCCATACGAGAAGGAAGAGATCTCAACACTATAACCTTTGAGACACTTTATGGTATTCTGAAATCTTATGAACTCGAACTCTTTCAAAAGAGAGCCATACAAAGTGGAACAAGGAACAAGATGGCTAATATGTCAAGTGCCCTAGTAGCACATGTGCCAAGGATCACACAGCCAAGTGAAGTACTACAGATCACACAATCAACCCCAACACAGACCTTGAAGATAGAAGAGGTGGTTGAAGATGATGAGAAAGTGGTACTACAGCTTAAAGATGTGGAAGATGAAGACTTCTACACAATGGAGGAACTGGAAAGCATGGACAACCCTACTATGGCTTACATGGCCAAAAAGTTCAAGAACTTTAGGTTCAAGAAGGATAGGTCATACAAGCCTCAAGGCCAAGCATCCAAGTTCAGCAAAGGAAGCTCATCAAAGGCTGCTGTGGGAAGTTCAACCAAAGGAGGATACAAAACTGGATTTGTGGATAGATCAAAGTTCAAATGTTACAACTGTGGAGAACCTGGTCATTTTGCTACTGAATGCAAAAGACCCAAACAGGTTCAAAGATATGAGAAAGGAACTGGTGGATACTCCAAGAAAAATCAAGGTAGAGCCTATGTGGCTGAAGGAAAGTGTTGGGATGATTCTGATGATGAAGAAGAGGAAGAATATGTCAACCTAGCTCTCATAGCTAGCACTGATGAGGTAGCATCAACACCTTCAAGTCAGGTACCTTCACTTGTCTTACTTGATATGTCTACTGATGAGTATAAGAAAACCATTAAAGACTTAAGTGCTGAAATGTTCAATGTCTATACTAGCTTATCTGCTGCTAATGAGGAAATCTCTAGACTAAGTAAGCTAAATGAAACACTTCAGTCTGAAAATGATTCTCTTTTTCTCAAAACCAGTTCACTAGGCTCTTTAGCTCAAGAGAATGCTAAACTTAAAAATGAATTAAAATGTGCTAAGGAGGTTGAGGAATTCCTGAGGAATGAGATTGCTGAAAATGAATTTAAGATTAAGGCCTATAGAAACTCATCAAAGATAGTTCAGGATTACAATGATAAGCATACAGAAAATCAGTCTGTTGGTATAGGTTTTTCTTATGGTAGAAGACCTGGAAAGGAAACTGTGATTCAAGATTGTCCTGGAATTGCTGCTGTCAAACCCACCATTCTCAAGAAAGTTAAAACTCCTATTTTCAAAGCTGCTGAAATTGAGTTTGATGAAGAAGCCATGCTCATCAAACAAGAAATTCTTGATGAGGATGAAGGTGTTGACAGCACATTCAAGGAAGGAAAGGATACTGTCACAATCCCCAAGACAGTAAACTTACCAAGCAATCAGACAGTAAGTTCAAAGGATGCTGTCACGATTGGCAAGACAGAATCTTTCAAAGATACTGTCAAGAATGATTCCAAGACAGTAACTTTCAAACCTTCTGTCAAGACAGTAGGAATAAAAGATACTGTCAAGGATAGTTCGACAGCAACTTCTGAACATACTGTCAATCCAGTAACTCCCAAGTCTAGAAACAGGAATGGTAAGGTAGGTGTCAATAAAGGAAATGGATACACTAATGTTGGAGGTGCTTCTAGGAAACTATGCAATAACTGTGGATCTACACATCACTTAACACATGTTTGTAAGAAACCAATTGAGGATAAGATCAATGCAACTGAACTCAATGGTAACTTACACAGAACCCCCCTTATGCATAGAACTATGAGTGTCTGTAATAACATTGATTGTATGCCATGCAAAATCACTGCCATGAGTACATGCTTTAACTTACCTGTTCTCTCTACTGAAAAATGCTCATACCTAAACACTATTGAGACTTCTGAGCCTGCTAGCAACAGCAAAAAGGCTTCATCCACTAAGAAAAGGACCAAGTCCAATTCTAAACCTAAGTGGGTGAAAAGAGAAGTCAAACAGGAAGTCTTTGATAATGCTTGTGATGTTGTGACTGAAATAAACTCAGGAAACACTGAAACTGCAGGACCCAACAAAGATTGGGTACCATATGCAACTTAGAAACATTCTGTTTTGCAGGGTAAGAAGAAAAATCAGGTCATGTGGATAATTGACAGTGGTTGCTCAAGACACATGACAGGTGATAAAGCCCTGCTATCACATTATGTAGAGAAAGCTGGCCCAATCATAACCTTTGGAGACAACAGCAAGGGTTACACAGTGGGATATGGCTGTCTGGAAATTGGAAATGTTGTCATTGAAGATATTGCTCTTGTGGATGGATTGAAGCACAACCTACTCAGTGTCAGTCAATTCAGTGACAGAGGATTTAAGGTTGACTTTGACATGATGGTGTGCAACATCTATCACAAGAAGGATGGAAGCCTCTCTCTAAAAGGGGTCAGAAAAGGAAGCTTGTTTGTTGCTGATCTAAGCTCAACAAAGAAGGATAAAGTTTACTGTTTTTACAGTAAAGCTACTGTTGGTGACAGTATGCTTTGGCACAGGAAGCTCTCACATCTCAACTTCAAGACAATGAATATTCTGATGAAGAAGGAGTTAGTGAGAGGTTTGCCCCAACAGGAATTCTGTCAAGAAGGACTGTGTGAAGATTGTCAAATGGGCAAACTGAGAAGAGCTGTGCACAAGTCCAAGCAAGTAAACACCAACACAGAAGCACTCAAGTTAATTCACATGGACCTCTTTGGACCAGTCAATGTACCATCTATGGCCAGAAAGAGGTATGCCTTAGTAATGGTGGATGATTACTCAAGGTACACTTGGGTGAAATTTCTTGAATCCAAAGATGAAGCTGCTCAAGTGATTATTGATCAAGTCAGAGTTCTTGATAGAACCCCAAACTCAAAAGTTCAAATCTTGAGGAGTGACAATGGTACAGAATTCAGAAATGCCACACTTGGAAATTTCTGTAAAGATGAAGGAATTGTACAACAATTCTCTGCTGCAAGAACTCCACAGCAGAATGGAGTTGTAGAAAGAAAGAACAGGACTCTCATTGAAGCAGCTAGAACTATGTTGCATGATGCTAAGTTGCCAACATATTTCTGGGCTGAAGCTATCAACACAGCCTGTTATACTCAGAACAGAACCATGATCAACAAAACTCATGCAAGTACTCCTTACTGTCTGTTAACTGGAAAGAAACCTACTGTCAAATATTTTCATGTGTTTGGGAGCAAATGCTTTATGATGAAAGACAACCATGAGAAGAAAGAAAAATTTGACACCAAGGCTTTTGAAGGACTATTCATGGGTTACAGCACAGAAAGGACTGCCTACAGAGTTTATGTTATGGAACACAGGATTATTGAAGAAAGTGTTAATGTCACATTTGATGAAACCAAGTTTCCAGGACTGCATGAAGAAGGAAAGATGCAGACATTCAGATTTGAGAATCAAGGATACCTGGAAGCTGAGGAGATTGTAGATGAAGAACCTAGCTTCACTCAAATTGTTGAAGTTGACAAAGATGCTGTCAACACCACTACTGTCAATCAAACTCCAGCTCAATCACACACCATAACATCTAACATTCAGAACAGTGATGACTCTGGAGACAATGAAGAACATGGTGGAGACAATGGAATTGATGAGCATTCAACTCAACAAGCTGAAGCAAATGTTCCTGTTCAATCAAGTAGCTTGCCCAGAATAACCAGGTGGTCCAAGGATCACACAAATGACCTTATCATTGGTGATCCTAATTCTGGAGTGAGGACAAGGAACAAAGTCTCTGCTGACAGCATGTTCTCATGCTTCCTGTCACAAATGGAACCCAAGACAATTGATGAAGCATTGTTGGATTCTGACTGGGTGATAGCCATGCAAGAAGAGCTAAATCAGTTTGAAAGAAACAATGTATGGAAATTGGTTCCAAGACCTAAGGGAAAGTCAGTTATTGAGACCAAGTGGGTTTTCAGAAACAAACTTGATGAAAATGGATTGGTGACAAGGAACAAAGCAAGGCTAGTGGCTAAAGGTTACTGTCAACAGGAGGGAATAGATTATGATGAGACATTTGCTCCTGTTGCCAGACTTGAAGCTATAAGAATCTTTCTAGCTTATGCTGCACACTGCAACTTCAAAGTATTTCAGATGGATGTCAAAAGTGCCTTTCTAAATGGAGAGCTGGAAGAAGAAGTGTATGTGGAACAGCCACCAGGGTTTGAGGATGCTGAAATGCATAATTTTGTGTACAAACTCTTCAAAGCTTTGTATGGACTAAAGCAAGCACCCAGGGCATGGTATGACACACTTTCCACCTTTCTTCTGGAAAACCAGTTTACCAGAGGAGTTGTGGACAAGACACTTTTCTACAAGCATCATGGCAAGGACATCATTCTGGTACAAATCTATGTGGATGATATCATTTTTGGTTCTACAAATGAGAAGCTGTGTGAGAAGTTTTCCCATCTCATGAGTAACAAATATGAGATGAGCATGATGGGAGAATTGTCATTCTTTCTAGGGTTACAAATTCTTCAACAAACTGATGGAATCTTCATAAGTCAAGCTAAGTATATCAAGGAACTTCTCAAAAAGTTCAACTTGGAAGATTCATCTCCTGCAAGGACACCAATGTCCACAGCAACTAGTCTGGATCTTGATCCTAAAGGAAAGAAAGTTGACTCAAGCACTTATAGAGGCATGGTAGGATCCCTCCTATACCTAACTGCTAGCAGACCTGACATCATGTTTGCTACATGTCTTTGTGCAAGGTTTCAAAGTGATCCAAAGGAGTCACACTTGGTAGCCATCAAGAGAATCTTTAGATACTTAAAAGGCACTCCTAACCTAGGCCTTTGGTATCCTAAGAATACTGGATTTGATCTAATTGGTTACTCAGACTCAGACTATGCTGGATGCAAGATTGACAGAAAGAGTACTACTGGTAGCTGTCAATTTCTTGGTGGAAGATTGGTCTCATGGTTTAGCAAGAAGCAGCATTCAGTTTCTACCTCAACTGCAGAAGCTGAGTACATTGCTGCAGGCAGTTGCTGTGCACAAATTCTATGGATGAAAAGTCAACTTCTAGATTATGGTCTAGTGTTAAGAGAAATTCCTATTTACTGTGACAACACTAGTGCCATAGCCATCTCAGACAATCCAGTTCAACACTCTAGGACAAAGCACATTGATATAAGACATCACTTTATCAGAGAGCATGTTGAACAAGGAACTGTGAAGCTGATTTATGTCCCAACTGACAAGCAACTTGCTGACATCTTCACTAAGCCATTGGATGAAGCAACCTTCAACAGGTTGGTAAGTGAATTGGGAATGCTGAATCTGGTATGTTAATTTTACTAAGGTTTCTAAATTTTCAATTCTTATTGAAGCTCATGACAGCAACTTCAAACCTGCTGTCAAGAGAAGTTACTGTCTACTTGGTTTATGTCTGTTATGTGACAGCATGTGTTGATTTGACTTCTCATGTCAGTATTTTGTGCCAGTCTCATACTTTTAAACCGTGTATGACTTTAATGTGGTTATCCGTTAAGTTTGAGAGTTAAAAATCTGTTCCATTGGACTTTCACACTCTTTTGCATTAATCTGTAGGATTAAAGGAGGACACGACCATTAATTACTTTTGTGGTAGTTGTATGGGTACTCTAACTGTTGACCATTAGACTTTAATCCTTAGACGGTTTTGCCTATAAATTATCCTTAGGTTTCACCAGTCTGCTCTCAGTTTTAAAGTGAATAATGGAAAACAAAGTAGGAATCGAAGTTGGTCTAAAGAAGTGTGATAGTGAACCCTACAATGAAGAGATTGAGGAGCTCTTCGAGGTGCTTTTGGATGCCCTCGATGAGATAGACGAGGAAAAGGAGGCCAAGGCTAAGGAAGAGGAGGCCAAGGCTGTGGAAGAAGAGAAGGAGCTTCAGGCACTTCTTGAAAAAGAAGGCCGCTCTGAAGAAGAGATTAAGGAAGAAGTCTTAGAACTAGTTGATAAAATCATAGAATGATGTACTCAATGTTCAATTTTAATGATTTTATTAATAATAATAAAAGTTCCTGTTTATGTGGTTACTGAGTTTATGACTTGTCTGTGTAACTTGTTTAATATTTGTGTTTGAAAGATTACATTGCTAAATTCATATTCTGTTAATTTTAAGGTTAAGTATATGAGCAACGCATCCTAATTAGTTCAAGACAGAAACAATTTCCCACTTAAATTACTGTCACAAAGAAGGATACTGTCCTGTGTCTCTTGACAGCAACCTTCTTGACAGCAGGGAAAGACTTTCTGTCACGACCTTTAAAGGATACTGTCACTCAAATGCTTAACGGTGACAGCAAGTTTTTGCGCAATAGTTGCTGTCGCGCAAAACCTACTGTCACCACCACTTCTTACTGACAGATTGTTTCTAGCGCACAGGTTACTGTCAACAATAGTGGACCGTTGTAATTGGATATTCACCCCACGATTGACAGTGAATAACGGGCAGTAACTCACGTGTTAAGAGAGTGGGTTAAGACACGTCCTTTAACTCCACTTTTTGAGCAAACGTTTGAGATACCCATATTTATTCTCCAGTTACTCCGACATATCACTCTCACAAAACTCAAGGCAAAATACTTTTCTTCAAGCAAAAAGCTACTTTCTCACCTTCTTCTTTTCTTGAAATCTCCATGGCCCCCAAACAGTCTCTCTCTCAAACAAACTTTGCTGGCATCTTTTCCCCAAATGATGCTGGTGAAGGTTTCAAAGGACTGGTGTTTTTCTTGAACAAATCCTATCTTCGTTCAGCCATTACCTCAACTCCACATCTCGACCTAGACAAACTTGAGGAATTTTGGCGAACTGCTGTTGCTCTAACTGTGGGTAAAAACCCAGCTATTCAATTTGAGATTAATGGGCAACAATACATTCTCACAGCTGAGGTCATCAATACTGCTCTTGGAATTACACTGGAAGAAGGACAAAACTTTGCTCCACTTGCTAATGATGACACTCTGAAGAAGCTCTTCTTGAAGATTGGGTATGCAGGCCCTATTCTCGAAGAGGGAACAACCAAGTGGTACCCGTCTGGTGAAATGGACAGGAAGTATCTAAGGAAGGAGTGGAGCATGATATTTGATGCAATGGTCAAGGTGTTCTCTACCAAGTCCACAGGCTGGAATGGGATACCCTCCTACATCAAGAAACTGACACATTCTCTTGTCCATGGATACAAGGTGAATGTTGGAGCTCTCCTCATGGCACAACTCAAAGCTGCCATAGGTAAGAAGGTATCACACTACCCTCGCTTTCTTATGATGTGTATCAATTCTTTCTGTGATTTTAATAATGATGCCCCTCGTCTAGAGGTTTGCTCTGTCTTGAAAAAGAACACACACACACTGTTATCTTCACAGGATCTAAATGCACATATTCCACTTTGCTTCACTCAGCACATGGTTGATCAAGTGTCCAACCTTGATTATCCATTACCTACTGGTTATGATTCTTTTTCTCTTGAGGATGAAGCTGAATTAGACCCAAATTCAGTTAACCCACATTCAACACCATACACTCAGCCTAGGCCCTCTAGACTTCCCAAAGCCCAAAGAGAAGCCTTGCAAGAATCCAGAAAAAGATCCTTAGAAGCTGATGTTGGTGGTAGCTCTGTTAGTCAAGAGGGAGACACTGCACCTAGTGCAGTAAATAAGGAAGGTAGTCACACAGAACCCACAGTGGTTCCCCCTGAGCCTAAGAAGAAGAGAGCTAGGAGGACCAAAACCACTGTCAGCCACCCTGCAGTCTCCCAAAAGACTGTAGAGGAAACCAGGGAAATAAACTCCTCCCTAGATGTGCCTTCTCAACAAGGTGCTTCTATTGAATTTGGCCTGTCTCCCAAGGCACCCTGTACAGAGTCTGCACAAACTCATGGTTCCCAACCTGAGATACCCCCACTTGAAGAAACACACAGTGAGTTAGGGCACAGTGAGGATTTCTCTACTCCTATTGATGGTTCACATGTTTCATCTGTGAATCAGCCCCCACTCTCTACTACACTTTCACCTTCTTCCTTCTCTACACATTCTTTTGTTTCTTCTCCACAACCTAGAGAAGGGGACAGTCCCAACCCTTCAGGTTTTGATCATCCATCTCCAATCATGGATGAGCCCCCATCTAGTGGTCCACAAGAACCCATTTCTCAAAGTGAGATGGACACCACTCCTCCAAACACTGAGCTAGGGCAAAGTGGTATTTTGTCAGAAAATGAAACAGCCAACACTTTGTCTGATCTCCAAGGAGCATCTTACCTTCAGGAAGATGCTGTCACAGCCTCTGTTGCTGTCAAAGACACTGGGGATGCTACTGTCCTGGACACAGCTACTGTCAAAGGTGGAGAGAAAGATACTGTCACTACAGAACCTACTGTCACTCCACCTCCCAAAGATGCTGTCATGCCAGAACCTGCTGTCCAGACTCCAACTGACAGTACCATTCCTACTCAAGATGCTATCCAGCCTTCCCAGCCTAATTTTGATGCTGTACTTGTTGAGGATGCCTCTGATGATGACCTACCTCTTGCCAACCTCCTAAAGGTACATTCTAAATCTTCTCCTTCCATGCATGTTAGTACTGCTCATACCCATGCATCTAGGTTGAGTGAGGGTGTGCAAAAGAAAAGAGAGATAAAAGAAAAGAGAGGTGAGCATAAAAATGAGAGGCAGCCAAATGAGCTGGCAAAAGGAGAGGGACTTGAGCATGTCCAGAGAGATATTGAGGGAGCCCACACTATTCAGGCACTAAGCCTTGAGAGTCAAACTGTGAGGGGTGATGAGATCACTCAAAAACACCCTGAGAGTGTGAGAACCCCCATAGCCTCCAAGCCCCTGTCTTTTCCTTCCCCTCCAAGAAGGTTAAGGTCTGGTGGCCCCTCTGCTACTTTTGGTAACAGGATTGCAGCTCTTGAAGGACAGTGTGTTACTTTGGACTCCAAACTGGACTCTCTCTCTCAACTGGTGGTTGATGGTTTTGCTGCTACTCAACTCTCTATTCAGTTCCTTACTGACCTGGTAGCTGCCAACTCAACTAAGGGGGAGAAGGTAGCAAGATCAGAATCATTGCCTATTCAAGAATCAGGTGGAACTCAGGGGGAGACTGTAGCTGTGAAGACCAGAGGGGGAGCTAAAAGGAAAGCAATGTCTAAGGGGGAGCAAGTCAAACCAAGCAGTGCAAAACCACAGGATAAAGCTGAAAAGCCTGTTGAAGTGGAAATGGATGGAGAAAGGGTGTTAATGTCAAAGGAAACTCAAGATGCATTGCAAAGAAGACCTGCATCTAGACATCCAATCTTGCCTCCTGTGGTGATTAGAGAACCTACTCAAGAAACTCAAGAAACTGCTCTACAGAAGAAATGGAGAGAAATGGAGGAACAAAACAAACTTGGGAAAGGTAAAGGGAAACTGCCTGAATCCATTCATGGTGGAATAATATGGACAAATGGCACTGACTTTGATCAAGAGGAAGCCAATGTCTTGATGGTGGATTACAGGGAGAGCACATTACACAACCATGACAGTAAGTTTAGCAGTTTGGTGGAAGAAGCAATGAATGCTCCTAGCAACCGTCCAACCAACACCACAAAACTGTTAAAGGAACAAATTACTAGTGTCAGTGTAATGGTGAATGATGAGAAAAGATGGGCTGTAAGTATTTATCTAACTTCTGGCATATCTTATTTCATCACAATGCAGCTATTGCAGAGTCTGCCAGCAAAGGTGTTGTGTGCTTTGAAGGGAAAGATCAGGGCAACTCAAACACCATTCAATGAAATATTGGATATGCAAATCCAGAACCTGATCATGCAGAAGCTACCTGAAGTCTACTCAAATCCACCATGTGTTTTCTACAGATCTAAAACTAAGGATGGAACAAGAAGGAACAGCTTCATGAATATTGGTAGCCCATCCAAAATGGAAACCAAGTCAATTCTGAAGGTACTAGATGGAATACTCAGTTCAAATGCCAATCCAGGAAGAGTTCATGCTGTTCAAGAAATCTACAAAATGCTGGTGTTGAGAGACAAGGCACTGAGAGCTAGAATGAAGGAGCTAATCACTAGAGCCAATGCCAAAAGAAATGATCAAGGTGGAAGTTGCTTCTATAACATTCCTCATGATGATGATGATGATGATGATGATGAAGATGGTGAGGATGGAGGTGGTGAAGCTTCTGGAAATGCTGGAAATGCTGGTGGAAGTAATTCTGGGAATACTGGTATTCAATCTCAGAATGAAGGCAATGAAGAAACTCCTAGCCAGGAAAAGAAAGATGCTGGTGCAACAGATGAAGAGGAGTCAAGAATACTGGAAGCTTTGGAGGCAAGCATTCTTAGATGTGCTATTGACTGCATAAATGCTGAAAAAGATGCTGTCACCAAAGGTACTGTCGACAAAGATACTGTCATAGAAGATGCTGTCTTGAAAGATGTTGTCGACAAGGATACTGTCAAGGAAGGTTCTGTCAAGGATGAAACCAAGGCTACTGTCAAGTCCAAAAGACTGAAAGCTAAAGCTAAGGCATGGTTTACTAGACAGAAACCAACAGGGAAGCACAAGTACTCAGGAAAGGAAAAGGCCACTGGATTTGGCAGGAATCTCAAAAAGCCAATTCAATCAATTCCTCCCAACAGTCTTAAGATTCAACAAATGCAATCAAGAGAAATCAAGAGCGTTGAGGTTAAGCTGGATGCAAATCAAGAGGCCACTGAGTACATTCTATGGTGGACAGAATCAAGGTCAGCCAAGATTGACAAGGACTTCAATCTGGTAGCCACATCAACCAAGAAAAGTGAAACAACCATAGATAAAAGAAGAATTGATTTCTTCTACCTGGAGAGAATGGTAGAGTTGCTGGAGAGCTATGATGATGTTTCAAAGGCTGTCATGGAACATGTTCTAAAATATCAGGCAGATAGGGATGCTGAATTTTATCAGAAATTTGGCTATAACTTTGCAGATTTTGATGATGCTGATATTCTTACTGATCTCCCAGCCTCTCCTATACCATACCACTGGTACTATGAGTTTGATGACTTACCCACAGAAGAAGGGCAAACCCAACCAACTCAGGAAGGGGAACCCAAGCCAAGCAAACAACCTGAATCTTCTGAATATGCTCAAACTCAGTCAGAACTTGATAAGAAGGAAGCTGAATTACTGGAAAAACACAAGGCCTCTAACAAGGCAGAAAGTGAAGCTCCAAATTATCAACCATATATGCTGGAAAATCCCCTAAGAGTCAAGTTCCTAAAAGAAGAAATCTATGTTTGCAGCTTGCATAAGCTTAAAACATCCACTCTGAAGGATTTACAGTATATGGTAGCTGGTTCAATTCATCCCTTGGAACAGATTTGTTCTGATGAGATAGAGAAGTTATTGGAAGGGAGAAAAGGAGAAGACTCAAAACTGGACAAGCAAAGAAGGAAGTCTCTCAATGCTTATCCTGGAAGTAGATTCAAGCTCATTAATGAAGAACTTCATTTCAGAACCTATCCATATGATATAGAGCAATGGCTGAATCTCAGGGATGTTAGTTCTCTCTTATCCCCTTCCATAAAGAAGATCATTGATGAAGTAGAGGATGATGCAGTGTCTGCTGCTGAAATTTCTCTTGTAGAAAGTCTAAGAGGCTGCTTGGCAGAAGCTCTCAAAAGAGAGGATGTAGCAAGACAGAAGAGGAAATCTCAAGCTAAGTAAAAATTCTTGAATTCTGATCTTGTTAGTTAAGTTGTCAGCACATATTGTAAATTTGCTGTTATTTTCCATAAAAACAAATTGGGGGAGATTGTTGGGATTTATGGGTAATAGCATAGAAACAACTTAACTTTAATTGTACTTAATTTTTCAAATTAAGTAGAACATACTGTCATAGCCAAAGTATGTTCTTGTAATCAGTATGTAATGTTATTCTAGTTGTATTGTTTGAAAGAAGTTCACTTATGTGTTCAAGCCTCAAAGAATGCTTTTTGGATGACAACATGAATAAAGGTTACTGTCCTAAAGCTGTGATAGTAAGATTACAAGAAGACAGAATGTTGCAAGTCACGACAGCATATTCACTCTGACAGCAACATTGGCGGAAGACTACGCGACAGCAACTATTGTCCTCGACAGCAAGTTTGGGATCCTCGACAGCACTCTATGCGGGGAACTCATACTGTCACCAAAAGATCATTCCTGTGACAGCAAGCTTTGCGGCAAAAGTAACTGTCTCAATAAAGATCCTTATGCTAGGTATCTTTCTCAGTCAAATCCCGTGACAGTTTAAATGTTCAAGAAACAGGCGTGATGCAGTATCCCTAAGCTGCACCAAGTCTGCAAGACTACGACAGAAGCTTCAAGCACTGCAAAACAAAAGCGAATCAATTCAAGAGCAAGGTCAAGTCTTTATCTGCTGAATTGGTTTAGCTGGAAATGGAATGAATCTAGGTTGCTTTCTTTGTAATGTATATCTGACATGTTAGCAATTTAGGAAAGTCACATGGGTAAGACAATCTGTAAGAAGCTGCCACTTGACAGTGACAGCAGCTTCACAAACCCATGACTGATAGTGATAGGGTTAGTCTTATACCTACTATCAACTCATTCTAGAAAAAAAGAAACGAAGACAAGCAAGTGTCTTTGAAGAAAACCGGAAGCTCGAGAATTCTTTCTTGAGGTTGTAGCAACACTTTGCAAAATAAATAAAACATTTATTTTGTGAATCTTGTTCTTACTAAATACTGTTCGTGATTGCATATATTGCTGATAACGTTTAATCTTGATTTTAGTTGTTGAAATTTAGATTGAATTTTATCAGTATTGCATTCATCCCCCCCCCCTTCTGCAATACACAAGGACTAACAAATATACTCGCGGGTATTCTAGAGACTAAATTGATAGATCCTATAGCAAAGATGTGACGAGAATTTTTGAAGTTTCTGCTATTATTCTATGTGGAGAAAATGTAGTTAGGATTATTTCCGTCCAACATGATAATACAAAATCTCATATTAATTGGGATGATCCAAAAATTTTTAAAGTTGCTCATAAAGACAGACTTGATGTTAGATTACACATTCAACCCCGTAAGAGCAACTCCTAGGCTAAGCCCCCTTACATATATCATGACAGTCGGACAATTTTAGGGTTCTACTCCAAAAAATTCTCTCCAACCGTCTGACTCCTTCCATGTAATTTTTAGGTTAGAGAAAATGAGGCCCTATATTTGAGGAAGCAAATTTGCTCCTTATTATTTGACAGCTCATCTCCCGCTTGTTCCTTTCTCTTTTCTTCATTTTTTCTTTTTCACGTCTAATGCATCGTTTTGCATCTGTGTGTGTGTGTATATAAATAGCAAGTGTGTGAATATTAGCAAGTGTGTGTTTGGAGTGTATGTACGTGTGTATCGGGGTTCGCAAATCGACGAGAGGTGGGGGAACCCGAGGGTGGTATGGTGTGATGAGTGTGTTTGTATGTGTTTTAATTTTGTTTATTTTCATTTTTGCTTTGTTTTTGTTTTGTTTATTTAATTTATAATTTTGTTTTAAATAGTTAATGATTTAAAATCCATAAATGGATAAATAAAAGATGTATAAATAGTTGGAAATAATCACATAAAATTTTAGGAAATTATTAATTTAATATATTTTAGGGGCTCAAAATAGGGAATCCCATTAGGGTTGCTATAATAGTTTTTAGAATCTTTAGAATTTTGAGGTTGTGCATACAGCCAAGACAATTTATGTTGCGTAGAAAAAAGTATGGATTGTAAAGGATTGTCATTCAATAAGATACTAGTATTTATGCAGATTTGACTATTTAGACTACACTTACTCAATGAAGAGGCAATTAGTTATTGTCTTCATTCTCTTTAAATAAGGTGACTTTAATTGCAAATAATTGGGGTTCTTAATTATAGACTATTCATTAGATCGAATGTATTAATAAATATCAGAAGAAATTATATGGAAAATAAAAGTCCATTTGCGAAATGATTTGGTTCATTATCCATTATATTTTCCGACAATAAAACGTTGAGCCGTATCTCATTTCGAATACTGCCATAAAACCTAGTTTGGTCAAATATAGTTATCAATTTAGTTAAACTATTCTGTACGATTATATGATAATTCGTGATTAATTTTTAATGAATTGACTGAAATCATGTTTTCTTGTTGTAAAATTATATGATATATGTATAAAAATATTACAATATATTTTTCTTAGATTAAAAAGAATTATATTTCAGTTGAGGATGTATATATATCATAAACATTTTTAAAAAAATATGTGTGTGTTTAATGTGATATTTTTTTTCTTTTATCAGACCGTATTAGTAATTATTTGTTTTTTTATATATTTCACGATATTGTTGTATGTTTTAATATAAGTTGGTATATTTTCAAAAAAATTCCACATTCGTATTTTAAAATAATTATACATAAGATGCATTTGTTGAATGTACACCTAAAAATTTAAATTTAAGGTGAAAATAATAACAAAGTAGGTAGGAATATGCATGAAGATAGGACAAAGAATAGTATTCAATATAGAGATGACTTTTGTGACTATACGAAGATTTATGTAAGTTTGACTTTTTGTACTAATTTAGCCAATGAAGAATTAGTAGGTCTTTCTCTATCTCTTATAAGTATAGCTAATTATGTGCTCAATCTTTATCTTGTATAATTTATAATATACATATAGGGAGTTAGCTAAGAGAGGAAGCAGAAAATCGAAGATGGGGAGACCTCCTGGTCTAATGGGAGGAGTGAATAAGAAAGGTTCGTGGAGTCCAGAAGAGGACATTTTGTTGCTCACTTATATTCAAGAACATGGCCCAAGGGATTGGAAATCTATTCCTGAAAATACCGGTATATTACACATGTATATTAATTTATCTTTTTACTAAACAATTCATATAGCTCATGATATTTATCTTGTATTCAGGGTTGCAGAGATGCAAAAGAAGTTGTAGACTCCGGTGGAAAAACTATCTTCGACCTGATATCAAGCGAGGTGACTTTACAGCCGAGGAAGATAAAAGAATTATCAATCTACAAGCTCTTCTTGGCAATAAGTAAGGAGTTTCTTGACCGATTGGTGAAATCAAACATATTTTTTATTGATAATTAAGTAATTGAGCCATGAAATTTACTGTTATCATTAAATTATGACTTACCAATGTATTGTATATTAGATGGTTTTGT
Organism: Heracleum sosnowskyi; assembly: GCA_030848705.1. Taxonomy (NCBI): domain Eukaryota; kingdom Viridiplantae; phylum Streptophyta; class Magnoliopsida; order Apiales; family Apiaceae; genus Heracleum; species Heracleum sosnowskyi. Next base: position 15,504,084 of record CM061236.1, read on the forward strand.
GTCTATATAATATAAATATTTTGTACTTGTATATGTATATATATCAGGTATATAGTTATTTGATTGTGAAATAAAATTTGTAGGTGGGCCGCTATAGCTTACTATCTTCCAGGCAGGACTGATAATGACATCAAGAATCATTGGAATTCGCAGTTAAAGAAGAAGCTGACTGGTGTCGTTCATGAAGGATACATTGATGATGGCCAAGGTAGTAGTACAAGTACTAATCAATTTAATCAAGACACCGACTCGTCTAAAAGTATTTGGGTTAGTAGGCTACAAAATAATGTTCATACAGCTAAAAAAGCCCTATTTGATGCCATTTCAATTTCACCAACGTTATCTATCCATGATCATGGTGCTGTTTCACCCCCCACTTCACTTATTTTGAGCTCCTCATCACTAATGGACATACCACCAATGCAGACATCTGATTTAATAAGCTTCAATTCATCTCATGAAACGAATATGAATATCAATGAACAAGATCTCCTCAACACCGCAAATGATTATCATTTGGGTATCCATGAACTATCCCAAGTTGATCAGGGATTTAATTATTCAACAACTTCACATCCTTCTAGCGTTGAAAACGTCACACAATGGCTTCAGAAATGGACTAGAGAGTATCCTAACAAAGGGAGTGTGACGGAAAACATTATTGATTCAATGAAAATCAACTCACCCATAGTTAATGACCAAGGGATGATGAACGTCGAAGACGGCGACAATGCAATGATCCCTTTGTTCTCATCCATGGAGAATTCAATGCTGCATTACGAGGCTAGTTATATTTCTTCAATTTCTGATGTTGATGTCACATCTCATTCTACTAATATTCAGGAGAGACAACATGAGAAAAATAGCGACTTGCAGATGTTGAACATGTCTGCATCTTATGATCAGGATGTTTCATGGTCATTTTAAATGATCATTTCAGTAGTTATATCTTTAAATCTCCATGTGGACAAGTTATTTCATATTTCAATAAGTTTAAATGTACTTGAAAACATTAGTACTGTATTACTTCTATTCCGAGCGTGCTACAATTTGTATAAATAACATATATTGGCCGATATATAACTATGTCATTATCCTTAGAAACTGTTTTCAATTCAATCTTTTTTGTTTACCGGTCTTTTCACCCTAAATATCATTTCTTTCGAAAATAGATATAACTATCAGAAACATATCCAATTTTTAGTGATTAAGAAGCTTCCATTAAAAACCAATATTTCATATATTGACAAGTTAATTCCGGTCTAATTTGAGTCAATTTCGGTCCAACAAACATCCATAAAGAAAAAATCTTTTTGAGTTGACTAAAATATTTAAAATATCATTTTATAATATTTACCAAAATTAATTTTAACATATATAAATATTAAAAAATTACAATCAGAAATATAGTCAAGACAATCATTCAACATATAAAATATTTATATATCTAGTGATAACAAAAAATAAATCCGAATATGCAACTTCTATTTAGTAAATATAGAAAATTAATCTCACGTGTGATTATGTTAACCACAATTCACGTAGAGGACATAGAAAATAAATAATAAATAGTCAAAATTGGTAATAAAAATCGTGTAATTGATTAATTTCGATAAAAATATTGAAATTTAATTAAATTATAAAATTATTGTAATTAGACCATGTATTTATTCTAATATAAAAATCTATGGAGTGAAATTAAATAATAATTAATATATATATATATATATATATATACAACTAATAAAAAAATATTAACAGTAATCTGTGCGATTCTCACGAGTTGTTTGTACAATTTATACTATATTACTATGTTTCTAAGTCAAAATATTAAAACATTACTTTTATGAGCAAAAATATGTTATGTGAAAATTTTTGTCTAGTTGGGCTGGGAGGACAGGTCCTTCGGCCCAGTCCACATAAAATGAGCAATCCAAGAAGGTATATTTGAAGGGATCAGACCCTCCTAAGGGGTTCGTTCACTTAGCCTTATAAAAAGGATAAAATTTCTAATTGTTACTTGGAAGACACTAAAGATCAAGAGCCCTGTCCTAAATCACTTATTTTAAATATAATATCGTTGTCGTGAAAGAGGACTAGATCAGATTAAGAATAATTGGCATCGCCCAGTTAGTGGGGTCAAAAGGCGTCGCATCCCAGTAACATTAGGGCTAGCATTTTAACAGTTATCTTTTCAAGGTCTACATATGGTTCAGTGTAAGTCTTGAAAATATATTTAAATCAAATTAATACATGTTCTAATTACTATATTTTAGTATGATGAAAAATGCCCAATATACTTACTTTTTAACATGCAGCCCGATACACCTACTCACTCAATACGCTACATCAGGTGGCGTGTAGATGCATAGAGCCTAAAATTATATCTCTATTCACACACAACATACATATGCACAGACAATATCCACATGCTTCTTTCTGATTTTCTTACTATCAAAACCTTTTTTTTTTGCCTACTTATCATAGTTGTTGATCTTTTTTTGTAAACCTAATCATATAATCTGAGAATTCTAATTGACCTTCCACATCATATGAATTGTAAGACATGCGAGGTTTTATTTTTAGTGGGTATTACTCTAAACCTTACCTCTTGTGAAGTCATCTCGACAAGAAAAGACAGTCTCAACCGGATGTTCAGCCTGTACCGTCTTGGTGATATGCCATCTTCTGAGGCGTGTTGAGAAATACGTTGTTATGTAAGGCGCATATTCCTTTTTAATTTGTTAAAAATATAAAAATTTGTAGCTAATACTTCATATACAGCTGCGTGCATTCAGAACACGTTGGTGTATTTGGCACAAACTCATAATACGCTGCTACATGCGACGTAATTGGTGGGTATTTAAGGCGATCACCTCCATCTACTGATATTTTGGTAACATTAATCTAAAATTTAGTTATTTAGGGTCTTCACCCCCATCAAAAAGAAAGTTTAGAATTGTCTTAATATTGTTTTAAATTACTTGATCCATAAAATTATGTTCGTTGTAATTAGAATTTTTATAAAAAAAATTATCAAGCTCATTAATACCAGGTTCTTTAAAATAAATATGCATTTAAACTAAAACAGTCATTCGATCAACTGAAACTTTTAATATTTTTTTTTTAATAATGTAGTATAGTTTGTTGGTTAATTTGTTAGTAAAAAATTAGGGGTGATTGTATGAGTTAAAGATCTTCACTATTAATTTGAGCACAGTAAAATGTTGTTAAAATAACAAAAAAGATAGTCCAAACTTGAGTTGAACTCGTGGGATTTTTTAGTTGACCTTCATATACTATGATCAGTCCAATAAAACAAAATTTAAATTGTTTAAATAAAATATTAAATTACTTTATCTATATAAATGTGTTCGTTTTAACTAACTTTTTTTCAAAAATAATCAAGCTCATTAATATCATGTTCTTTAAACAAATAGACATGTTAAAATCAATAAAGTTCTGATCAATCGTTTTATTAATCAAAATTTTTAATATTTCAATTTTAATAATATAATATAAATTTTTAGTTAATATGTTATTAAAAAATTAGGATTTATGTGCAAGTGATAGATCTCTAATATTTATTGGGATTCAATCACCTAAAAATTTTGTTAGAACAAAACAGATCGTTCGAACTGAATTGAACTCGAAGGGTTGATTAGTTGACCTTAATGCATTATAAGTTTCTGACCTTAATGCATTATAAGTTTCCATCCATTCTATATATAAAATAGGAGAACAAAGGGATAATTTAGGGGTATTTTGAGTCAATAAACCCTTAGTGAAATTACATTTATACCCTTATATGTTACAAAATTACATTCATATGTCACTCACTTATTTAATGGAAAAAAGAGTTAATTTTGATGAAGTGGTGAATTGAACCACCAACCTCCTCTGAACAATTCATCCTTCCAACCATCGCACTACATTAATTTTTTATTTTAATTTAAAAATCCTTTTACATAAACCCGACCTCACTTTTGTCCTAATTTTACTATTACTTTAATTTTAAAATAAAATAATTGTGATTCACATTATTTTTAAAATCTCCTTTACCTAAATCCGACATGTATCCTGTTTGTACTATTACTTTAACATTTGAGTAAAATGATGGTATTCACATTATTTTTAAAATTTTCTATTTTGCAAAGAAATATGATTATGAATTCTACCAATTTCAAAGTTTTGATAATAATATCACGTAATGTAAATTTGTCTTAACATATTTTTAGTTAATGTTAATATGAATTTATATAGTAATTTTATCAAAGAAAAATAGACTGATTAGTAAGAATCGAATTAATGAATAAATGTATGTTTGAAAAATTTATTTAGCCTTGAATTAAAATAATTGAAAGATGAGATTCTTAAAAATATTAGATAGTACAAAAAAGGTAGTTAAATGAATCTTATACAAGTTAGAAAAGGAAAACTTCCTTCGAAAAAAGGATCATATATAATATAATAAGACAAAATGTAAGAATTAATCTATATGTACATCGATTAATGATTATAATGTCGGAGAATACGCACTTAGAAATTTTGGTTGGAATAAATAATAAAGACAATAAACTTTATAAAAATTGGATTAAAATAGTCAAGTTAACAAGAATCAATATTTTATAAAATATGATAATGCATAGCAGACACGTACACAAAATATTATGGTCGATCAACGACATTATACCTATGAGTAAGTTAAATTATTAAAAAAGTTAAATTATTAAAAATTTAAAAGATATAAATAATTTTTCAAATTTTGATTGAACGACATCTCAACCGCTTCTCAACATTTTGTTGATAAATAGTATGTTTCTTGAGGTGTCAAAATTATAACTGATATAGAACAAGATATGTCATCCTTGTATAACTCATTTATATTGTAGATGTGTTTTCAGATATATCTTGGAAAAGAAAGAAATGAAAATATTAAACACACCATTCCAAAATTTGATTTGTGTCTATGAAAAACTCTAAGAAGTATAAAAAGAGAAAAACACTCTTACTTTTAACTTTATGTTCTCTTACCCAGAGTTCAGAGTTATTATAAGATCAAATTACTAGATGTTTTCTAATCATGAAATAAATTCGATCAAATTACTACATCTTTTCTACTCATGAAATAAATTCGTATGTAAGTATCTTGTTTTTAATGCTTATATGAATAAGTAAGACAAATTATATGTAAGTTAAAACAGATACATTATAACAAAACATGTATGAACGAAAAATATATAATTACACTCAAATATATATTATAATTCGCAAAAGTAAACGAATTTATGTTAATTACTACTGTTCCCTACAGAAGAGATGGGTATCAAACTAATATTAAACACCTTGATGTGGAAAGTTCACAACACTGGAGGATTAATACAATTAGTATTCGTAAATTTTATACAGTTAGGATGCATTACCGCACTGTTGAGGGACATGTTTTATTACTTGGGGGCGGACTATTTTTACATACGTGGTTGACGATTGGTGCTCTGTAAAGCACACCAGGTTACTCTGGATTGAAAAAAGTTGATCTTTAATTAGGTCCGATATTTATAACAATATTATTGATAGCCTCAGACATTGTTATATAATTTCTATATGTTGTTCGGCATGTGATCTTGTCCTTGAGTTTCAGTAGGGGCCATAAATACATGTAACAAAATTTTCAAGAAATTATTTCATTCAAACCGTTTAAATTAAAAATGAAATGCATTTTGGTAAAATGCTAGAGAATGACCCGTGTCTCGCACGGGCTATTATGTTAGGATAATAATAATTGTATAATAGGAGAACAAGAGGGTAATTTAGGGGTATTTTGAGCCAATAAACCCCTAGTAAAATTACAATTATACCCTTATATGTTATAAAATTACATGCATATGCCACTCACTTATTTAATGGGAAAAACAGAAGTTAATTTTGTTTCAGTGGTGAATTGAACCACCGACCTCCTCTAAACAATTCATCCTTCCAACCATTGTGTTACTTTTTTTTCTTTTTTTTTAGTTTAAAAATCCTTTTACATAAACCCTAACTCTCATTTGTCCTACTTTTACTATTATTTTAATTTTAAAGTAAAAATAATGACGGTTCACATTATTTTTGAAATTCCGTATATTAGTTTTTCTAATATAGTACGTAAAACCAATTTCAAAAACAAATTGTCACTCTTTTATTTAATTAAATAAATTAATTTATTTATTTCTTGTGATAAACTAAACTGCTAATTGCATTTAAATAATTCATCCTTCTAATCATTGTGTTACATAATTTTTTAATTTTGAGTTAAAAATTCTTTTAGATAAATCTGACATGTATCATGTTTTTACTATTACTTTAACATTTGAGTAACAAGATGGTATTCACATTATTTTTAAAAAAAAATATATTTTAAAAAGAAATATGATATGTGATTATGTATTCTATCAATTTCAAAAATTCTAATAATAATATCACGTAATGTAAACTTGTCTTAAGATATTTTTAGTTAATATGAATATGAAATTAGATAGTAATTTTATCAAAGAAAAATAGATTGATTAGTGAGAATCAAATTAATGAATAAATGTAAATATGTTTGAAAAAGTTATTTGGTCATGAGTTAAATTAATTGAAAGATGAGATTTTTAAAAATATTAGATAGTACAAAAAAGGTAGTTAAATGAATTTTATACAAGTTAAAACAGGAAAACTTTCTTCAAAAAAAAATGATCATGTATAATATGTACACAAAACAGAATAATGCATAACAGACACGTACAGAAAATATTATGATTGATCAACCAAATTATACCTATGAGTAAGTTAAAATTTTAAAAGATATAATTAATTTTTCACATATTGATTGAACGACATCTCAACCACTTCTCAACATTATGTTGATAAATAGTACATTTCTTCAGGTGTCAAAATTATAACTGATATAGGATAAAATATGGTCATTCTTGTACAACTCAATTATATTGTGAATGTGTTTTCAGATTTACCTTGGAAAAGAAAAAAAATGAAAATATTAATCAATTTCATTCTAAAATATGATTTGTGTTGATGAAAAACTCTAAGTAACATAAAAAGATAAAAACAGTCTTATTTTTAAACGTTATGTTCTCTTACCCATAGTTCAGAGTTATTATAAGATCAAATTCCTAGATGTTTTCTACTTATGACATAAATTCGTACGTATTAAAAGAATCGGACTTATTAAATTCATAATTACTTTATTATCGGGTTTTATATCAAAGTTGCCACCGTTCTTGTCAAAATATCTCACCTAGCTACCCGATCTCCACGAGGACTCATTTGAAGCACTCAAATCAATATATATATCACTTTGTTAAATTTCAGAAAAAAAATTGTGGATTTTTTCTTGATAAGTTAATTTTAGACATATTTGATTGATGTTCAGTAAATCAAGTATATGAACAAATTAAGGTTCAAGGTGTTAAGAGAAAATTAAAAAAACATATGAATCTATGTTCATATACATGTTTTAACGTGTCTCTGCATATGTAATCGTGATTTATTTTTGTTACATGAGTCATGTGTAGTACACTTCATCATATAACTAGCATTCCGTTAAGTTTTCTGTCAATATTTTTTTCTAAATTTAATGAAGTGATATATATAGTGATTTCAGTGCTTTAAATGAGTACCCGTGGAAATCGGGTAGCTAGGCGAGATTTTTTAACGAGAACGGTGGGCATTTTGATATAAAACCCCTTTATTATCCCAATATACATCTTATTAAATCATATTTACTGCGGTTAGTAATTATGAATCAAAATTGACCGCGGTAACAAAACAACATTTAAATTGGCCGGTTAGCAGTTAGCACTCTACTTGCTGCATTCTGCTCCGGTTGAAGCCGATGGGCTTTAATCTCTCTCTCTCTCTCTCTCTCTCTCTCTCTCTCTCTCTCTCTCTCTCTCTCTCTCTCTCTCTCTCTCTCTCTCTCTCTCTCTCTCTCTCTCTCTCTCTCTCTCTCTCTCTCTCTCTCTCTCTCTCTCTCTCTCTCTCTCTCTCTCTCTCTCTCTCTCTCTCTCTCTCTCTCTCTCTCTCTCTCTCTCTCTCTCTCAATATGGGATAGTCCAAAAAAGTTGTTCTAATCCAATTCTACACATAGCAGCTTCATAAAGTGGCTTACAATATGATGTAAGTATCTCTCTCTCTCTCACACACACGCACCTCAACCCTATCTTTACATATGCATGTATGTTATTCTTATATACCCACACATGACACGTACTTACTTTTTTATTCTCTTTTCGCAAGAAATTACAATGTTATTTAGCAAAAAAAAGAAAAAAGAAATTACAATGTTAGTAGTTACGAAATCACACACAATTTGTGTGTGAAATTGAGTAATAAAGGGAACATTTATCAGTTATCACCACTGCCGATTTTGCGAAATTTGAATTACTAACTAATCAAATACTTAAGACGAATTTAATATTTATTAAAAATATTAAAGAATAAGTTGGGTGATGGTGTCACAATTTGAAAAAAAATGGTTCAAAATATCACAATTTGAAAAAGGGAAATGTTATTTTCAGAGCTGTTTTTTTATTTCCAGAGCTATTTGTAGCTTATTGTACTAGAATATGCTACACAATATGAATGCAGAGGCATATGCTACACTTGTTGCTCTAGAAATTAAAAAACAGCTCTGGAAATAACATTTTCCTTTGAAAAAATGACCCCAAATATCACACTAAAACGCTACTTTAACTTGTGTTAACCAAAACGTGGAATCGCCTAGCGTTTTTACAAGTTTTTGAAAAAAAAAACATAGTCAAAACGCTACTTTAACTTGTGTTTTCGGATCAAAAAGCTACTTCAAGTAGTGTTTTCCGGTTAAAACGCTACTTTAAGTAGTGTTTCCTGGTCAAAACGTTACTTGAAGTGGTGTTTTCATGTCAAAACGCTACTTTAAGTGGTGTTATCCGAATTTTTTTCTGTTTTTAAAAAATTTGCAAGCTTTAAACGTTAGACGAATTAGCGTTTTTAAAAAAAATGAAAACACTACACTAAGTAGCGTTTTAGTGTGATATTTGGGGCCATTTTTTTTCAGTTGTGATATTTGGGGCCATTTGTGTTCAAATTATGATATACAGGGCCTTTTCTCGAATAAGTCTCCTTCAATTAATAATAAGTTAGTTGAGAATTTGGCTTAATTATTGTTTCATTTAATTATTTTGGCTTTTAGACGATACTGTGTACTATGCGGTGAAAAGATGTAAAAAAAATATGTTGTGTTTGGTGTGGGAGAATATATTGGAATGAAAAAATGGTGAACAAAATTGAAGAAAAAATAGATGTAGAAGAGAAAAGTTAAAAAGGATAGAGAGAAATTTTTATGATGATGTTTGTGAAAACATTGAGTAGGATGAAAATTAAATGTTCCTACTCGAATTCGTAGGTTTAAATTATGGTTCAATTTGCTAGGAGTAGAATGATAATCATGTGTGTTTTCATGGAAGAGTACAAATTTCATTCGAATTCCCTAAATTTTATTCGCTTCAACTGTGCAAAATATTAATGTGTGTTTCTATGTGTTTCCTTATTATTTACTAAATGCCTGATTACATATATGAAGATTGTATTGAGGAAATTCCCTAAAAGTTGAATGGAAATTGAAGTAGTTCTAGTCTAGGTTGCTTTGTTTAGATTTTTGACATCTGTTTGAAAAAAGACAATGTGGTCGAATACTAGTGGTGTCCCAAAGCAAAAGACGAAATCACTTTAGTAATGCTGACTAATCATCCCACAAACAAACAACAAAATGCGAGCGTTACAGATTGTAACGTAGCCAACTCGCACCGTTTCAGCATTCTTTTACTAAAATTGATCTTGGTCTTATCATTTTAGCGGTGAAGTCCACGAGGCAGTTTAATTACAGACCTTCTTGGTTTATAATTAACTACTTCGGTTTTAAGGTTTTAGAGATTTACATAACCACCAATTCTGTTGCTGTGAAATTTGAGTCTAAGAGTGAAAATGGAGATGCAGGGGGATCATGGTTTTGGAAATAATAGGACATTCAATGGAGACATTCAAGAATTTCGAGGGGATAAGTTTATGCATTTCTCAGCTGATCAGGTCAAGGTTCTTGAGGAAGTCTTTGTGGAGTGTCAGAAGCCAGGTCACGATATGAGGATTGCAATGATTCGTGAGAATTCTGTACTTTCTAACCTAAACTCTCAGCAGATCCAGGCTTGGTTTGAAAATCGCAGGTAAAGTTTTTTGGTTCAGGAATGACTATCCTTGCTTTTTATATCTTTTTCACTTCGTGTAGGTAAAGTTTTTTGGTTCAGGAATGACTGTCCTTGCTTTGTATAATTTATTTAGTTTGTTTATTAACTAATAAATTGCTATGTTTATGTGAATTATTTAAGTAAGGTTGAACTGTTGGATGCATCTTTCTACTTGATCAATTTTCAGGCTTAAATTAGCTTGATCTGTTAAATTAATGTAACTGTTGATTTTCCAAATTTACTGTTCTCGCTTGTTTATGTTCTTGATGCTTTTTCAGAGTGAGTTTAGGTGACCAAAAGGAAATAAATGATTTATTGTAGCTCTTTCTTATCCCTCTACCTTCTACAGGTTTCTTGAGAAAAAGAAAAAAGATACCTTTGTGTTTAATTTAGTAAATGAGAAGATGGCTGCAATTGGGAAAATGCTGCTTTTAGAGAATGATTTTCTTCATGGTGAGGTGCAGCAGTTGCTGAGAGAGAAGGAGTATATTTGTGAGCTGCTGCAATATGTATGCATATTTAGATTTTAGAAAAGTACTTCCACATACAGTTAGGTTTATATACATTACTGGTAACCTGTGCTTCCTTTATATACAGGCTTCGGTTGAGTCTTTTCTGGCTGAAGTTCCAAGATCTGTTTTTAATAATGTGAAGATGGTTGCAACAAGGAGGCTACTTCTCTTGCAGAATGAATACCTTCATATTGTGGTTGAGCAGTTGCACATGGAGAAGGAATTTTTTCGGAATCTACAGGAAAATGTATGGCTTCTTACGAATTATGCAAGTGCTTGCTTTTATAAGTTTATCTATCATACACATGCATCTGCTTCTGTTTCATTCGAATACCACTCGTCTCATTAAAATCACCAAATCCATTTTTAAAATTTGGCATATTTCTACTGATTTTTTGTTAATTTGTTGACTTCATGCTGAAACAGTGTGATTCTTGGTTATCTTAACATTTACGAAATGCTATTTCTATAAGCTTTTTCGGTTTCTATTTTCAGGATACTGATGATTGCAAAACTTTGTCAGGTTCATTAAATGATTTTGATCTTTGCGTTCTTTTTCTTCTCAGAGTCATTTTTATAATTTAGGGCATGCGATTGCGAATGTTTGTCGCATTCTCTGTTGGTTTGATACTATCTGGGAGTTCATAGGCTAGCTTTTTTGGGATTATTGACCTATTTGAATTTTCTTATAATTCATTTGTATTGGAAAATACATGTTGCGTCCCTTTGATCATTGTTTTGAAGAAAAATTAAAGGCACCAAAAAGTTTCTTTTTTCTATTGAAATATTCATATTAAATTCCTTCACTAAATGTACTTTCAAAAAACAGTAAACATGTTTACTATTGTAACTAAAATTGCAATATGATTGTAAGAAACATTAAATACTGTGATTTTTGGTTATTATAAAAGTTCATCAATTTCTAATTATTTATGTGTTGTCAGTTTCTCTATTTATTTGGAGCATGGTTGCAAACTTTGTCATGTTCATTGACTTATGATCTTTGTCTGAATTTTCTTCTCATGGTCATTTTTATAATTAAGGCCATACGATTGTTATTGTTTGTTGCATTCTTTGTCAGGTTGATATCACCCGACAATATGAATGCTAGCTTTTGTCTAACTGATTGACTTTTATGTTAACTATGCAATAATTTGTATATCTTTATTTTTGACGGAATAAAAAGATTAACAGAAACTATTATATTGTGTCCGTTCCATCATCACCATGAGAGTGAAGTAAAAGGCAACAGTAGTTTGTTTTCCTTTTGTAAAAGGAGACATGTTTACTATTGTAACTGAAGTTGAAATATGAGTGTAAGATTATATTGTTTGGGAAGATCTTAAATGGAGTGAATCTATATGTTTCCCCAGGGTTGACACGTTTGAATATGATGTCCTTCCAGATCTATCCTATATTTTTCTTCTTCTTTTAAATGCTTTCTGCATTTAGTCTCCTCTATTAAATATGAAATTATTTGTTTAATATTTTGGTCATTTCATTTTCTATATTATTAATAATTTTTGCTATCTGAGTAAAACAAAAACCAAAAACAAAACCCGACGAAACCATTAAAGGCTCTAATCAGCCCCTAAAAATATCCTTTGCATCATTCTGTAGTTTGGTTATCCAAATTCCTCTATATTTGACAATTCGTGACCCTGAACAGTCATCCACCCCTCCTCGGAAAGCCTTTTCACGTTTTTGTTAGGTCAGTTTACACCATATATTCTAATCAACTCTTCTCTACCGTTTTATATGAAGATCACCAGTATTACTAGCCTCCCATACTCACTGAAGCAGCGACCTATACCTAACGGTTCACCACTTTTTGCAAGAGCCACCTTAGCACATGTGTAAGAGAAGTGATGTAGCAAATATGCTTCTCGTTAATTCTCTTGGGTATGATGGGTTATTGGTCAAGTTTCTAAGATTGTGGTCTGTCCTTGTTGACAGGACTATCCGTAGTCATTTGTGATATCGAAAGTTAGTTATCTTTTTTTGTTGTACAACACTTTTATGATTACAACGACAAGATGGATGTAGTGAAACTGAATATCTTTTTTATGGATTTCAAAGCATTTTGTGTGTATAATTACTGTCTGTCTAAGATGAAAACCCTAGTATCTTTTCAAGGATATAGCGAAGTAGATTTCATACTTTAGTGAGATTTTTTCGGCAGAAAAAATCTGACTAACATCAACTACTAAATCTACTTTGTGGGTGCCGTGGTGGATTATCTTATTTCTATGTTAACATGGAAAGTGGAGTTTGACTGAAGAACATGAGTTACGATCCATTCCTTACATGGATATTAGGTTTTATAATTTTGATAAAAATATGAGATCAACTTATCAAGGAGTTAGTTGGCTATATAAAGAGGGGCAGCTCCCCAGGTGGTTTGGTACACTTTGCTTGTTTCTGACACCCTCCATCTATACTTTGAGCAATACTAATCATGTGGACACAACTAGGCATATTACACTGGGATTATGTAATATAGTAGTTTCTAAAGGCTCTAATGAAGCCATTTGAATCTTCCCCACATCTTATAAGTATAATATCTTTTATATTAAGTATTAATTTATCAAAAGAAAGTCTGCTATATGAAGACACTTTTAGTCATTATATTCATTGAGTTTGCGCCTGTTCATGTTGGCAGAACTTCTGAATCTTTAAAGAACAAGTTATTGTTGTTAATCTATTTACATTCTAAATTTATAATCATAAAAGAGATGCCTAATGAGACATTTTGTCTGACAAATGCACAACTGTTTTTTCACATAAGCAGATTACAGTAAAAAAAAAAATGATTTTGATACTAATGTGTTCCTTGAAAATTATAACACATGTACAATTTTTTTTTCTTACATGTTGAGAATACCAAACATCTATATTAATAACTAAGCACTCGTGTTGCTAGATGACAAGACGTACAAACTAGACACTTTTTTATATGATCTTAATTTGGGTGACAAATTGTTGCAGCGATCAAACAGTGAGTCTATACTCAACTCTTGCCTGTCTTGGTCTGCATCGTCTCGTAGTTCCAAGGGGTACTCTTCTGAGCTAATGAACTAAGAACAGATTTTCAATATGTTTTTTTCGCTAGCATATCTTCAATATGTATATGATACCAGTTTGACTTGGCCACTAATCTCTTTTTATTTGTTCATCTAGGCTGCCTTTGCTTTCTGGGACCATAGCCAAGTTGCCGCTCAAAACATCTAGTGAACTCATCTGTGTCTCTATCCCAAGGATGAAGGTTTTAAATCTCTTACCATAATCACATTCTATTCGATATACATATATGTGGAGGCATTGTATTCCTGCACCCTTTATGCATACCATGGGATATGTTTCTGAAGTTTAGAATTCTAACAATTGGATGCTATAATTTGACCTACCAAATTCCAATTTTTCTTTCAAATTTCTATTAACAGGGTATTAAAATATATGGTAATTTCCAGCTTCCCTGCAAAGCAGATAAAAGAATTCAATGAAATCTCCTGCCGAACTTGGCCTAGCAATCTCTGAAAGGAATTAAACAATGGCTAAGAAATATATTATACATATAAAACAATATCACTTATATATAGTTTTTTTAATTATACCTATATCATTAAAACTATATTTTTTTAATAGAGTTTAATGTAACGTTCTCACCTAGGGAAGAAAAGGGAATGAAATTGTATTTAGATTATAGGCATCCAAAGACAACGTTGTGATACAATTCCTCATTCCTTTTTTTAGCTTCAATTGTTCGTTGAAGTCTGTCATTTCTAAAATTATCGTGGTAAGCTTTATTTTTTGGGGTTTTTAGTTTGGTAAAAAATGCACTAATGTATCCCTTCATGGTAAATTATTAACATTTCTTTGCAATGATTATGTTTGTGAAGTTCACAGTACAAGTCAAAGCTTTTTGGGCTACAACATCGAGTCCTTAAGTACGAGTCATGTTTACATAACATAATTGGACAATAAATGCTAGTCTTTACTTCTTACTTCAGACGAAATTCCCAAATTGACATGTCCCAAAATGAATGGTCAAAATAAAACTCTTGTGTCTAGTATTGAAATTACATCTACTTGCAGATTTGTCCCTTTCATTAGCGTTACAGAATTGAATGGAAGGTAATGGGAGTCCATTAAACTTTTGTTCATTATATTTACACGGATTATTATATATAACAACATAATCAAATGGATTGCAGTTTCCTGGAGGACTAAAGGAGATCACTGTAATCACCTGCTCGGATTTGACTTACTTTTCACCCAATGTTGATGTCCCTGACGTGCTGTCGTTTGTAAAGGCAGCAATGGTACCACATGGACCTCTGGATTTTCTGCGTAAGGATCAGGAGTTTATACTATGCTGCTCACTCAAGGTAAAACCAATCAGTAAATTGACAAATATATCATATTAGATGAAAAAGCTGCATCACTATTAAAATTAAAGTACTTAGTTCCATGTGGATGCATTATGTCAAGGTTTGGGGTTCGGGCTTCTTGTGTTCTTGTCATTTGATGTTTGTTTTGTCAACTAACTTGGGGAGATACCGGAACATATAATAAAAATGCAATGGGCGGCTTTTGCAGGATGTCAAGCTGGTCCTTCAAGGATCTCTAGAGTCACCAACTGCTGTTGTCCCTGCCTTTCTGCCACAGGTAATATCACATTTCTTCACGAGGAACTAAATTCCTACAAATTAAACTTATATTTAAACACATCAACTTTCTTAAGATTTTTTTGGTTTATCTTACATATTAATTGTAACTTTTGTATGATTGGGGGGGGGGGGGGGGGGGCGGGGGGGATTAGAAAGGGGGGAGAATGATTGTGTTTTGGTCTCTCACTCAAATGCTTAATACACTAACCTTTGTTTTCCAGAGCTTTCGTGTTGTGGTGGGTCGCTACCGAGTGTCAGGGGCATGGAGCTATATCCCAAATGAACAAGCTGCTCCCAGGCATGTCAAATTTGTTCTTCGTTTCAAGTGTGTGAACTACATCTGTGCAATCTTGCCATGTGACTGCAAACCTGCAAGTGGCCCTTGTTCTTTTTTTCTTTTGTTAAGTACCTCCAACTGTTGTGTTACTATGTTAATCTGTACCTAAATGACTTTGTGTTGTGTCAGAGAATGAACTCTCAAGTCCTGGCTGCTGAATATGCCTAGCTATAATAATAACAGACTGTTCATGTTGTGTGACCTATATCTCCCGCTATCTTCAGATTTATTGTTCTTTGTGTATATTTCTTCACATACAAGGCTTTGTTCACATATACTCTGAATTGATAGTTTTTTTTATTGTTTTACATGTTACATGTTTAAATGGTCATGATTCATGGTAGAAGGAGCTTTGTAGCTTTATACTTGTATCTTACATAAGTTTAAAGATACAATTAAAAATTTAGGATTAAGTTCTTATCAACCACATAATAAAATAAAACACTTATCTCCAAACTTTTTCTTGTTTATCAAATTCTGCTATCTTTGTTGTCTATGCTATGCAATGTATAGTTCCTCCATGCAAAATTCATTACAAGTAGAATCAATATTGTCTGGCTTTAAATTTGAAGTGAATAGGCTTCATGAATGCCGTGGCCGGCTGCCTATAGAAACATACCAAATTTCCTTTTATTATAACAAGCTCTGCTCCTTGTCTAAAGCCTTTCAAAACCTCACCATCTCATATAATAGGTCTACAATATGTAACTTCTCAAGGGGTAATACAGTACTACATGATCTTGTTAGTATAATACTTGAATCTAAGAATGCGATAAGCTTTCATCCTGTTGATCTCACACCTATTGGAGACCAACTAGCCGATTTCGTGGCTCTTATTTATTATGCCTCCTTGCAATATTCTGTGAGTTCATCTCAAGTCTTTTCTTCCCAGTACTTCTACTTTGACAAGGAGAAATTTCAACAACCACAACAATGGAAAGTTTTATTTGAATCTTTTGATTGTAATGAAACTCTGGGTGTAAGAGAAATATTTATTTTACAAGGAGCTTCTCCGTCCTCCTGGAAATCAAGTGTTTATATTTCATTTGATTTTTTGCAAGAACGAGTTAATAGGCTTCTTACGCATCCTCACTGGCTTCCTATACAAAGATGTCAAATTTGTTTTTATTCTCAAAAGCTCAGCTTTTTGTCTATACAACTCCAAACTCGTATAAGCATGGATGAAAATTATGATTATGAGTTGCATGACAAAAAATCATTAACTCATCTTGGTAGTGAAATACTTCTTTCTAAGGATCTGGCAACCTTTGACCCTCGTGATCTCGCCCGTGTTGGAAAGCGACTAGCTTTGGAAGTGGCTGGGATTTATAATTCTCTCATGCATGATTCCCCAAACTTCACTTCCCAGTTTTATTTCGACAAAAACAAATTTCAAGAATACTAGGAGGAAGTTTCCGTTGGATTCCAAGTGGAAGCAAGTAATTTACTCCTGCAACTTGTGTCTATCAGCAAAAAGCGGCTTCAAGTTATTTTGATTGTAGGGATGGCTGGACTTGGCAAGACTACATTAGCTAGACGAGTTTTTGATAATCCTTATGTAGTATCATACTTTCATGTTCGAGCATGGGTCACTTGCTCTTAGGGTTTTCAAAAGAGGAGTCCTCTCCTCCGACTCCTTGCTAATTTGATGAGAGGAGTCCTCTCCTCCTTCCCGACTCTTTGTCAATATAGCGGTAGAACAGCTGCACAATATTTCTGGACCATTAATCGTGAGCCCAATATTTTCATCAATTCTCGCAATGGGTCTGTTTAGAGGCCATGATCATATTTGGGCATAAAAATGCACATTAGAGATTCGCCTGAGTGCATCAATATTGGAGGGCGTGCCCTGAGAGGGAGGCGCGATCACCGATCTTCAAGTAATAAAAATCCTTATGAGAATTTGTCAAATAATCCACATGAGTCTTCTGAGGTCGAATGAGTTGAATTCAAAGTATCAAAGGTTGGAGCTGTTGAAGTTAAGAAGGAGGAGCTAGCTGAGCAAACAAAGCTGAAGAAGTTGAGAAAATCTCGGAGGCAGGGAGGACGTGTCATGACAATGGAGGTGATCTTTCCACCAGCAACACAATTGCTAACATAAAGGCAATTTCTTCAGCAACTGCTCCGTAACTCTACTCATACTGCTTGTTTATCTTCACAGACAAGTACGCTGATGAGGTCAAGGCTCACTCTTCCTACCAATTTTGTTATATGTACATTCTTCACATTGTCTCTTGTCAATGCATACTTGGAATAAACATATCAAACGGTGGCGACGGTATCTCATTCTTCAGAGGGTGCACCCTAAAGGGGCTGCCATGTCTTCTTATTTCATTTAACCAATGGAAAGCATTTTGGTAGGACATCTATCTTTCAAGGAATAGTTGCAGAGAACACTTCTCAACCTTGTATGTCTGAGGGTGTGCCCTGATGATAGGACGCGTCCACAAGCTTCTACTTTTTATTCAGGGATTTGGGAGTATGTCTTCCATTCTACCGAGGGCGCGTCTTCCATTTCAGAGAGATTATATGTTTCTGGCTTCTTGGTAGTTGATCCTGGCTATGAATTCTCCAAGTTTGGTGAGGATAAAGTTGCATGGATTGAGAAATTCAAAGTTGATGAAGCTGCGACCATCGAAGCCAAACGGATCAAACTTAGAATTGAGGCTGGACCACTTGAAGGAGATGAGGACGTGTCCTTTGAGGATGCACCTCCTGATGGTGAACAAGATGCTAAGGATCAGGGAAACCAATCTCCTAAGGCCAATGTTGTTCTTGAAAAGCCTTTGGATGATGCTGCTAAAATAAGTGATATTGCTGCTGAAAACACCTCTACTCTTCTTGCTGATGAAACTCAGGGCGTGTCCTGAGGCTTGATATGATCTTTATTTTTTTTACTAAGTCTTCTGAACATTTTTGAGGTGCAGGTCCTCACTTCTAAGCCTTGCAAGTTGTACTTGATTTGACTATGCTTTTGGTAACTCTATGGGATATGTTTCCTGGATTTATGTTCTCATAATATGTCTTCTTGATTATCATACTTGCATGTTTACAAGGAAGAGTTCCGCATCTCACCATCTAACTGAGGGCGCGTCGTCCTATAGGGCGCGTCTTCAATCAACCAAAACATTATCTTATTGAACATACTCTATCAAACGCTTGCATGCCTATTCGGGGGCCTCACACTCAAAAGTTTTATTAAAACTTTAGGCGGCACTCTCCGGTTGCAGAATACTTCGAATCTCGACCCACAGAAAGGGGCACCTCAATATGAGGCATCTCTCGAAGAGGCATCTCACTAAGAGGTATCTCAAGAAGAGGCATCCCATGAAAGACTTCTCAAGAAGAGGCATCCCATGAAGAGGCATCCTATGAAGGGAATCTCCCAAGGAGGCATCCGTTAGAGGGGAACACTAGTCATCACTATATTCTATATAATTTATCGTGTAGATGGCCTTCATCAGACTAGCCTAGGGCCGCACCTTAGCACCTCTGTCCGGTGAAGGGGCACACAATAGGCGTCAATTGTATCTTCAAACGTCTTTTCATGAAAAAACATCCTTGTAAGGATACTCTGTTCATAGGAAGAGCCGGGAGATGCATCAATACTACCCCCCAGCATCGTGAGGGTGCGCCCTCTTGCGTAGGGCGGCCTAAGTGGATCAGGGCAGTGTCGAAGTCCCTTCTAATCTTCTAGTCCATTTTATAATAGAATTCTTCTATGGAGGGGCTCACTCATGACCTTGGGGCCGCATCATGCTGGTCAGGGGGCGCATCCTAAGGTCCATGGGGCCTCTTCTTCAAATATTCTTCTTCTTGCTGCAACCTGAGGGCTTGTACAATCATGTTTGAAGTCGAAGCCTTAACATATGAGGTCGATACCATTATGGCGCGCCTTGAAGGCATGTCTTCTATTATTGAGGATGTGACGACGCGTTCTCTGAAGATAAAAGTCTTGTCTTTTCGGAAGGGCTCACTCATGTCCATGGGGCGTCGACTTGTAAGAAGGGGGCACTCACTTTTGGACCACGGGGCCTCTACTCCAATGGCTTCCTTTCTTCTGAAATTCAAGTAATAAATTCTTCTTGTAAACATTGGAGTCCACCTGAGCATAGTGTTGTCCTTTTCCTTTGAGGGCGCGTCCTGTGCGTTCTGACGCTGATCATTCCGCACAAGCTTCCTATCATGCCTTCCTTGGTAGTCACTCATATACCACCAATCTGGATCTCGACGACCCATCGAATTGTCACGCGGAGGGGCTCGCTCATGTCCATGGGGCATCGACCTGTAATTCTCTCAAGAATCAGGGGGCGCTCTCTGTCGATCACGGGGCCGCTCTCCCATATTATCCATTGAGTTTTCACGCGAGGGGGCTCGTTCATGTCCATGGGGCCTCGACCTGTAATCATAGGGCTCTCTCTTTGGATCATGGGGCCTCACCTCCATATTATCTTCCTCTAAAAATCACTGAAGTTTATGCTGAGTAGTTCTTTTTCTTGAGGGCGCACCCTGAACGAGGGACGCGTCTTGAAAGATGAGAGAGCGGCTCAAGCGTTGGATCTTGTGTGATCATCCTTTATCTTCATTAGAATTGTTTGTAGATATTTTCGCAGAGGACGCGTCCTCGAGGAGAAACGATCCTTGGGACCTCTGACATGCTGAGGGGGCATCCTTGACGTACAGGGAGCATCCTTACTGATTGGGACCCAGAGCTTGATAACTCTTGAGACAGTTTCCCAAGCAGAATTCCCCATTTGTCGTAACACTCAATAATCGAAAATTTCAAAAATTACCTGGAGGACGTGTCCTAGATGTGTGGACGTGAGCAACCGCCAAATTATCACAGGAGTTGTTGGAAACCATCTGATCCTCGAGCATCACCCTTAGGGCGCGCCCTAAGGGTTCTTGGGGATTTTCCTTCATAATCTTCTTCCTGCAATAATTCAAGGAACAAAGAGCAAAACCAAAACTAGTTAGGTGTTACCTTGAGGGCGTGTCCAGAAGATGATGACGTGCTCCCGATAATTGCATCTTCAGATTTTATTGTTCTTTGTGTATGTTTCTTTACATGCATGGCATTGCTAATTTGCTACTATTTCATTCTAAAATTAAAGTACTTTCAGAATTGACTGCTTGATTGTTATGCAATAATGTAAATATAGAATATATTGTATCTTTATTTGTATTCGTTGAAGCCATTGAATAATGCATGATTGTCTCGGTTTTTTCTCTTTAACGTTCAGAGATCTCAGAAATGGCATGGTTTGTGAGGGTTAGGTGAAAATATTAATAATAAAATATATATTTTTAAATATTTCAATTGTATAATAGGAATAGGTGTTAATATATATACATCAATATCATACAATACTTAATAAAAAGATCTAAATGACACAAATTTAAAATAAATGATCCTAAATGTCACAATTCAGAATTAAGGCATTCAATAGCACGCGAAAATGCGAAATTGTTTTGCGTTTACAATGATTCCTATAAAATGATTTTTATGTGGTGTGAGTAGAGGCGGAAGGAGTATAGGGGCAGCATGGTCATTTGCCCACCCTTGACTTTCTAGTTTTTTATGTTTAATATATGTAAAAATGAAACTACGTCGTTTTGCCCATGCTTAAAAAAGTGTATGTATATGTCTAGACACAAAATTCTCTGCCCATCCTAAACACATGACCTAGGTTTAGTAGAAAAAGGCGAATGAAGTGGGCAAGTGGTCACTGGTCAGGGAATAACTAATAAGCAAAGAAGAGCATAAAGCCATAAACTATTAAGTGCTAATTGGATTCTGGCTTCAATATTATAACTTTGTAAGTATTCTTAATTCATGTTTTCTTCTTCTTTAAACTATTAATCAAAGTCACAAATTGATTGGGTTTTTTAGCTTTTGAGTATATTACTTATCAATTTAGATCATAATTTATGATTTGTGTGTTATATGTAAGTTTGGTTTCTAATAATCATTTTATTATTTGTTAAAATTCTGAATATATTGTTCAATTAATTTTCAATAAATGTGCTATTTGTTAATTGTTTTAGTTGGCATTATGTATGATGCATAATCAAGTTTACATAAGCAAATAATTAAATGTTAGTTTCTAAATCAAGTTACATATCACAGAAACTCAAATGATACATTCCAGGAAGTTCAGTGGCTAGTGGTAGTGGACATTAGCCTGTTAATTGTCCCATGTTATTTAATAATTTTTTTATGTTTTGTACTTCTCTTTTATGTCAATTTTTAAGTGCGTGGTTATTGTTAATTAATGTAGGATAATGGATTGCCTTTAGATGTAACCTCAATTTTGTTGCGGCAAGGATTGCCTTTTCGTGGACATGACGAGTCTTCAACTTCGGTGAATAGAGGAAATTTTCTTGAGTTTCTTGAATGGTATAGCATAAGAAACAAAGAGATATCCAAAGTTGTTACTCAAAATGCTCCGGGAAATAATCAAATGACTTCTCCCTTGATTCAAAAGGAAATGGCAAATGCTTGTGCCACTGAGACTACTCTTGCAATATTGAAAGATATTGGTGATAGTTTGTTTACAATTTTAGTGGATGAATCTCGTGATATCTCCGTGAAAGAACAAATGGCAGTTGTCCTTAGATATGTGAACAAGAGTGGAGAAGTTATTGAACGCTTTTTAGCATTGGTTCATGTAAATGAGACTTCATCACAATGTTTAAAAGATGCTATTGATGTTTTGTTTGCAAAATATGGATTATCTTTGTCAAGATTGAGGGGTCAAGGTTATGATGGTGCTTCCAATATGCGAGGACAATTCAATGGATTAAAGTCCCTTTTTTTAAAAGAAAATCCTTGTGCTTGGTATGTTCATTGTTTCACACATCAACTTCAATTAGTGATTGTTGTCGTTGCTAAAACAAATCGAGTTGTTAGTGATATTTTTAGTCTCATTAACTTGATTGTTAATATGAGTGGATCCTCTTGTAAACGGGTTGACCATATTCGACAAAGTGAACATGATCGGGTCATTGCACGTCTTGGGAGTAGAGAAATTAGTAGCGGATTGGTAAGACCATGTGACACTAGATGGGGATCTCACTACATAACTTTACTACGCTTACATTCAATTTGGCCTTCGATAATAGAAGTGCTTGAAAATGTGTTCGATGATGGTAATAATAGTGATACCCGAGGTATGTCTAAAACCTTGTTGATTAGAATGGAGAGTTACGATTTTTTGTTTATCTTACACTCACTACTAGAAAACAGTCAATAGACATCAGCTAAAAACCGATGTCTGCCAATTTTTCAACCGATGTCTTGGTGGGTGTAGAGAAAGGTCCAAGTCTTTAACATCGGTTTTAAGCCGATGTCTTAAGTACCTTTTGACATCGTTTTTTGGCAACCAACTGATGTATATACATATAAATGGCATCAGTCAATAACTGATGTCTAAGATAACAACGACTACAGTCAGTAACTGATGTCTAATATAATAAAGAATACAGTTTATAACTGATGTCTAAGATAGCTAATACAATCAATAACTGATGTCTAAGACAACAAAGACATCAGTTGCAGATTTTGTTACAAAGAAAAAGCGATGTTACTGTGTTTAAATTACATCAGTTTGTTTATTTTATTCCATGCAACTGATGTATAATGGAATACCATTTTAGTACCATAAAATACCAAATCCATGCCAAAAAAACAAGAACAAACTATGACAAAAACCATTCAACCAATTCAACAAACTATACCAAATTCAAGAAAAACCATCCAACAAAAATAAAGGCACCTAGCCATAATTTCATCCGACAATGCAATTCCAACTCTTTACATACCATCTACCATAACCTATCATTTACAAAAATCATCCACTTTCCACATTCCATAAATCATCCACAAATTCTTACCACATCCATCTTAAAACAATACTAGTGGACAATAAAGGAACAAATTACAGGTAGAGCCGTAGAGGAACACAATGGTGACATGATGTAGATGCAGCAAACCCATCTTCATCAGCGCTTTACAGCAACAGAACTCTACAATTCAGTCCTTGTATATATTCCTCTTTCACTTCAACAAATAGGCCTCAATTTTCTTATGCCGGCAAGCTCCTAAGTTCACAGAAGGTAGCACTAAGTATTACTATATCAATAATAAGTATTCATACAACTCATGATATCATCATCTTTACTATAATTTGCAATAATTGAGCTCTATCATTTTCATATGTAAAATAAATATTCCTATATCACCAAGCAAATCTCAATAATGTCTGCTGAGATATTTGAGCAAGCACCTTGTTCAACATACTACAAGTAGATCCGTATTTTCTTTCATCAAGCAACCTACTTGTTCTATAAATTGCACTTGGGTCTTTTAGTTCGGAAGTATTGATTTACATTTTACACTTAATCTCCTTGAAAAACAAATAATTTCAGTTTGTCACTAAAATGCAATGTCTCCTTCAACATTTTAATTTTACCTTGGAATGGATATGGATCTTCCTGCTGTGTTGCTAATGGGTGGTGGGGAAGGGATGGGTCCTATTGAGGCTACTGATCGGGCACTTGGAGACTCATTATATGATGAAAATCTTGGAGCCCCAGTAGGTCAGGTCCTGGTGATATGTGGCCGTTACAAAAAGCTAGCCAACAATTTACTATACATTATGGCATTAGTAGTGCAATTTAGTACTATCAAATTTACTCCTTTATACTTTCATTTAATTCTTGTAAATTTTGAAGCTCTTCCATTATCTAAGAAAAGAGAAAAATATCATAACTCTAGTGATAGGTGAAAGAAAGCATGATCATGCACATAGTCACAAACTAAACGTCCTAATTGTAATATGGTACGTGCAATATCCTCTATTCATTACCAGCAATCTGAGTCTGTTGGCCCTGTGTCAAGCCACTTCTCAGTCAGTTGTCCCTTGTAAGTTTGCCAAGTTATCTCATCAATGTCATCCTACATAAGAGTAAAATTACAATAATGTAAAAAAAAGAATTCACTTCAGTAACAACTGGCTGGCCAGACAAATAAGGACTCTCAGGAAAAGGAAAATTGAAAATCAATAGACTCATAGTATAAAAGGCCTGCATCTATATCCTCATAGAAGTTATGAACAGAAAAGTAATAGTAGCAATAGTAACCTCTTTCCCAGATTTAGGAGCATCTAAAGGATAATAAGATATGAAAATTTTTACAGACTAAAACCTTTGTAGAAAACAAAAGTCACTCATAAAATATCCAAGAACAAATTCTTAAAAACCTAGAAAAGAAATAATTACTCTAGCAAGAAACAAAAGAAGTCAAATGGAGGTAAGAAAAAGTGATAAATCAAAGAGTTTGATGGGTGTTTGGCTGATTGGGAAATCAAATCATGCTGAACATATGTGCGACAGTTTTGAGGTATCTTTCAGGGAATAAGTAACTGGAAGTTTCATAATAGACTAGCCATTTCATTTTATTGTACATTCAGTAATGCTACTATTAGTATATAATAATTTCTACCAGATGCCTAGTGAGTAGATTATGTAGTTGGAATGCAGCGAAAATTCTCATGCCATCGGACACACATGCTAACATCTGATTTTAGTAAACAGATACTTGAAGAAGATTAACAAGAGAAATTTAATTGTTGTTTTAAAGATTCTCTAGACACTTGATAGTAAGACCATATATAATTAAAAGCCTACCTTGCATGATGTTAGGTCCCCTAACACAAATTTCACCCAACTGCTTAGGAGGAAGACGCTCAAGTGTATCTACACTCACAATCTGGCATTTCACTCCAGGAACAAGCATTCCTGCTGAACCAGTATGTCGAGGACCTCCAAGCTGACTCTCCACGGACACTACTGAAGTTGTTTCTGTCATACCATAACCCTGAAAGGACACAGTTTCAGATTACTAAAATCTTATCAAAATACCTTGCTACAAACTACAGCACACACAAGGAAAATACTTTTGTCACAGGAGCAAGAAATTCTAAGGCTCTCTATTTATCCTGTTAGCAACCATTATAGATTCCATTCACAATAGTAGTGGTATATTCTACAAGAGAAACACACGCGTATATAGCCACTAAACAAACTCTGAAAATACCGGACACTGTAACCCACACATTATATTACAACTAAAAGTGAATTCTCGACAGAATTTCCATCCGTTCAACTGACCTTTCAAACATTAGAAGAAACAAATTCAAGTCCAAGGCCAAGAATAGTCTAAATGAACAATATAAATACAGAGAAATAGAACTGACCTTTTATAACGATTATGAACAAGAACAATTAAAGGACTTATGTCCTTATAAACAGCCTCTTCCCATTCTGCGCCGGTAATGTCTTTGATTGGACGTATATAGTCATCATCTTGCCATACAATTTCATTTTCACTATCATACTTTTCATCAACTTCATCCAAACCTGCAACAATAGAAAAAAAGCAATTCAAATACACAGTCAAAACATATGTGGACATATTCATTTGGGGTAAATAACTATTGAGAAGTAAAGTACTTGGACAAAGAATCCTATTTTGGAATCACTAACTTAAGTCTTTCCAAAATAGAGAAAGTGCTACTATAATGTTAAATGTTCCTCATTGTAGTATATCGTATGCCGCTTAGGGGTTTCTTTATTTCCTGGCATATGTAAGCCAACTCCTTCATTCTTCCATATGATTTATTTTCCTGCTGTCTATGCACTTCTAAAGCTTGCTGCAGCTCTGGACTTGCAATCTGCAAGAAACAGAAAGCTCCAATGGCCTGGCCTTCCATATTAACCCTCTTATGTGCAGTCAAAAGAGTCACTTTAGAACACAAAGAACAGAGAACACAAGAATGCTATAAAGCTAAAACAGTCACTCATAATACATCAAATTAAATTTAAAAAAAATTTAAATTTACACATGAGGCACCTTTTTAAAAACAGAGTGTAAAAAACACCATTTTGAAAACAAAGTGTAAAAAAAAAAAAAAAAAATTCACCGGAGTTGAGAAGTGGTGTCCCTGGAGTAGTGCTAGTAATTTGTCAAAATCACCAATTAATATGTTCATAAAACTGATATCAAACAACAAAAATAAATTTGATATACACTTACAAATTAGAGCTCGATTCGTGTTATAGGTATCCATTAGAACTTGTATAGGCTTTGAGAGTATCGTCTTCTAAAGAATCGAAAATCAATTACTCAAATTAGGGTTGCGTGAAATGTCTTGCTCGATTTAGGGCTTCTGTGTTAGTAGCTCGAATTAGCGCAGTGAATGTGAATGTGTGCGTGATTGAGAGATGGTAGAAAGAGCAGTGAGAGACTAGAGAGATACAAACAAAAGAAAAAGGGGTTCTTCAAGTTCTTGAGAGAGAGGGGTGAGGTCGAGAGAGAGAGGGGTGAGTGAGAGAGAGAGAGGTGTTTTTTCAGTTTAATTATTTTTTGTTTTTACTTTTGTAGTACTATGATTTAGGGGAGAAGGGTACAACAACTAAAAAAAATGGGGGGAAGAAAAATTGGCTGGGGGGAAATTGGAGAGGGAAAACATTTGGTACGAGGGGGTGTAATAGCGGGCCTTAAAATTTTTTAAAGACAATGTTTATACATCGGTTCGGATGTAATCTGATATTGTAGCAATACAAAGACATCAGTTATTTTGAAACTGATGTTAATTAGGATCTTTTACATCGGTGGCCCCAACAACCGATGTTATATGGGCGATGTCTATTGACCTTTTTCTAGTAGTGACTTGATGAAATATACACTAGGCTATACAAATGATTTATCTAACTTGCTCCAACAAAGAGATCAAAATATTGTTCAAGCTATGCACTTGATTGTGAATGTAAAAGAACAACTACAAGACTTTCGAGAGAGAAAGTAGGAAAGCTTTTTGAGTGAAGTCGAGACTTTTTGTGTGGCTAATATTGAAGTTGTCAATATGGAAGATATCATAAGGTCTCGTACTCGGATGAGGAGGGATGGACAAAGTGTTACAAATTATCATCATTATCGGATTGAGGTCTTTTGTGAGGTATCAATTTTTTGAGGGATGGACAATTTCCTTTCAATCAAGCTTATTTTAATCTTCTCGTAATTCATTTTTTTTCTACTCATTGTTATAGAGGTTGTTGATTTAATCTCTCAAGAGTTAGATAGTCGTTTTCCGGAAGTGAGCACAGATTTACTTCTTTCGGTAGCTTGTCTTGATCCTAGAGATTCATTTTCAAACTTTGATGTCGATAAGTTAGTTCATCTCGCGGAACTTTATCCGGATGATTTCTCATCTACCGAGATTTTAGTACTTCGTGGACAACTTGAGATGTACATTTATGATGTTAAAAAGGATAGAGAGTTCCTTGACATTGAGAATTTGGGAGATCTTGCAAAGAAGATGATTTCAACTAGGAAAGCAAACACTTTTCCTTTGGTGTACCGCCTAATTGAGTTGGCATTGCTTCTACCCGTTGCTACTGCTTCTGTTGAAAGAGTCTTTTCAGCAATGAATATTGTCAAGACAGATTTGAGAAATCGAATGGGTGATGAATGGATGAATGATAGCTTGGTAGTATACATTGAAAAGGAGATATTTGAAAAAATTGACAAATATGTAATTTTACATCCCTTTCAAAATATGTCAACTCGTAGAATTCAATTACCATCTTTTAGTAGGGTTGGATCAAGTGTTAGAGACTAGTTGTATGACTTATTATGTATTTAAGTATTATTTGTGAATTATAAGACGATTGCAATTTTTTTTGTTTAAAGGATGTCCACCCTATTATGAAATCCTGGTTCCGTCACTGGGTGTGAGTGCGAATGTGTGATGCATAAATGCATAATACATTAATGAGATCACCGGAGATTTTTTATTTTACAAAGAAAGTGAAGTGTTGGACAAAACTAAAGCAATGCATATGGGTTGGATCCACAATGCGCAAGTTTTGGCTTATATTTTAGAGTAAACGTGATATAAATCCATGTTGCGCACAAGACGCTAAAAGAACTTGCATTTTCTATTTTTACAACGCTAAGCGAACTTGCGTTTTACCTTTTTAAAATTGTATTCGTAGAAGTGTGTGAGCAAAAACGCTAGATGTATTAACATTTTTAAAAATCATAATTTTTAAACAAAAGATTATCTGGAAGTAGGACACATCCTGGAATACTGCAAAACGAAAATTAAACACAAGCCTGGTCTCTCTGTTTGTCATGTTAAAAAGCAAGTAAACCAAGTTGCTCACCTTATGGCTAAAGTTCCTTGTTTGTTAGATAGTTTCAATATTTTTCTATCTCCTCCCGATATGTTGATGGAGTCTTCTGAGTATTCTCTTTAATGAAAGTTCCATTTATTTTCAAAAAAAACAATATAATTTTAATTAACGTTTTAGAGTGACAAAAAGGAATATTTTTCTGATTATGTTACTTGATGCATTAATTTTTTAAATTGCGCTACTGAGGGTCAACATCCATAATACTGTCAAAAAAAATCACATAATACTTACATTGCTATATCATGATTTTAATATGTAATTTTTGCATTAACATATAAATGTGTAGTTTTATTAGGGATTCTTAATAAAACAAATTATTTCTCCATCATATTTTTACATATAATGAAATAATTTTGTAATCAAAATTATA
This sequence comes from Heracleum sosnowskyi, assembly GCA_030848705.1. NCBI lineage: Eukaryota > Viridiplantae > Streptophyta > Magnoliopsida > Apiales > Apiaceae > Heracleum > Heracleum sosnowskyi. The sequence goes on from CM061236.1 coordinate 15,533,492, forward strand.
GTAAAAAATAATACTTTACACCATTTTTTTGAATTAAATGTTTTTTAATTTTATTAAGTTCATAAATTTTGAATTTATATTTACATAATAAAAATCACATGATAATTAATTTTGTTTTGGTTTTTATTCTATTGGATTGAGCAAAAACTATCAACACGAGAAGATAAAGTTTTCACGAATGAAATCGACTCATTTCATACCTGGTTGTAGGGTTAACTCATCACTTTTATTTTCAAAATGTTAATTAAGTTTTTGATGGCGTAAAATAAACCTTATCAATAATTTAGTATAATATAAATAACTTTTTTTATTTTTACATACATGTGTAGGCAAATATTCAGTGTAAACCACTTAAATTTTAGATATTTTAGACCAAAATTTATAGTAGAGTGTATTTTTTATTTTTACATACACTTTTGACTTATATACAAATACTAAAATTGTAGTACAATAAATATTAAAATTGCAATATAGCCTCCGGGCGTGTAGCTGAGTTGGTGAGAGCACTAGTTATTGACCAAAGTATTCAAGGTTCGATTCATGGGGGCGTGGGGAATTTTCCCATATTCCAGGTTAAAGGGTCACTAGTATGGTCTTGTCACTACCTTGTATTTACCCAGTTAAATTATTTATTAACTTGAAAATTTGATACAACACTGGTTAACAATTGGGATGAGGAAGAGACTAAAAAAATGATGATAGTAAAAAAGTGAAAATGTGATAAATTAGTTACTGCGGTTTGTTAACGGAGGAATTTGGTATTAACAAAGTTCGAGGTTTGTCGCCGGAATCAAGATCTATGACGGTGGTTGTTCGCCGGAGTGTGGTGGTTGTGATGAATTGAGGGTTGAGATTGTAAGGGTTTTCTTGGTGGTGGCTCGCTGAGCTCTTTGCTTTCAACCCCTTACAATGTGCCTACGTACCCCGTATTTATAGGGGATCAAGCCCTACGTAGTTTTTGGGGAACAAGTAACCTATATGGGCTGGTTTCTGATTTCCAAGGCCCACTAAGATACTTGATCCATCTTCTGAAATTGGTCTTCAACTCGCTTTAGGAATGTCTAACGATGAGGCCTGGTCACAAAGGCCCAAGGCTCAACTACAGTCTAGGGACTTCACGGATATGACATCGACCCAACTTAGGAGGCGACACTAACTGCTACCAGCTGTCTCCCTGACCAAAGTAGCTGCGGGTATAGCCATGACTTACCCCAAATGTCAGACGCATCCTTATCCCCCGAATGAGAAACACCCACCAGATTGTAGGACAAGTGATCCCAAGCGTTTGGGTGCAAAGTGTAGGATTACTCCAAAGTTCCACAATGAGGACGCGCCCATTGAGTACAGGAACAGAGCTCCCAAAGCACACACCAAGGTTCACCCCACATCCCCAATGAGGACGCGCCCATTGAATACGGGAGGAGGCCTTCAATCATCAGGCATACCCCTGGAGGCCTTCAACAACGGACATCCCCCTCCTAAGGCACATCCTAGGAGGGAATTCTTCAATCATCAGGCAAATCCCTGGAGGCCTTCAATAACGAACATCCCTCCCTTGGGAGACATCCTAAGGGAGAAGTAGCTACTTCAAACCAAGAGGACGCGCCCTCAAGGGGTGGATGGCCTAAAGGGGCGCACCCTTACTCTTCCTTATGCCAATCCCATGTCAATATAGCTCTTATTCTCTGTCAAGTCATCACTTTGTACCATGAGTGCGCACCCTCTAAGGGTGGACGGCCAATGGGCGTGTCCCTTCCCCTATTAAGACAAGCCCTAAATCTTCCTCGTGCCAGTCCAAATCCTAATTGCATCTTGGATATTTCTAATTGATTATTACTTGACCCGAATCTATCCTAAAAATCCGATACCAAATTTTGACTATAACACGATTCATAGTCATACAAATGTTAATCCGTGGGTGGGTAGTAAGACTACAAACTGAACAGCAAAGTGATAAAATTGAAGAAAAAGTTGGTAGATTAGTAAGAGTGTGACATTAAAGCTAATAAAGGATATGATGCTACTTTAGAAGATAATAACAAATGAAGTATAATTTTTGGAAGGAAATTTTTTGAGAAACGGATGGAATGAACAGAGTTAATAAATAGTTATTGTATAATTTAATTATAATTTTAACACGAATTTTATTAATATAAATATCAAATTGACGAATATTGAGATGCAAAAGTGGAAAAAATGGGTAATTAGTTACTCACCACGTTTATCTCAATTGTAAATACTCGGAATGAGTAAGGAGACGAAAAAAAGTTAGCATAGTCAAAAAAATTGAAATAAAACCAGGTAAATTGGTAATAGTTTGATACGTAATAAAGTTGTAAGGAGACGAAAAAAGTTAGGCTAGTAAAAAAAAAATTGAAGTAAAAGTGGATAAATTAGTAATAGTGTGAGACGTAATAAAGTTAATAATTAAAGGATCATATGCTTGTGAGAAGATAATAACCAATAGATTTTGCATTTCAAAAACAACATGGTTAAGAAATGGATAGGGACACAGAGTGGAGGAAAATATTTCCCTTTTTTCCTTCAGAATATGAATTAGAAAATTAAAATTTTTGACTTAAAAAATAACAATGTTTTATTTATACTATAAGTAAGTGAAAATTTTGATAGAGAAAAGATAATCACATTTAAATTAAATTAATAGAGGACATAATGTTATAAAATTAACTTATATTTTAATTTACATTACATTTAAAATTAACATCAAGTATACTTAAAACTGCAATACACCATTAAAAATATATGCAAACCAACATAAAAGTTTCCCTCTTTCCTTTTTAGAGTAAACATTTCATTTTCCTTCATTAACAACTAAATTTTCAAAATTTACCAAAATTAAAAATCAGAACTACATCCATTCCATTTCCATATTCTCTAATCCATACGATAAACCCTTCATTATTTGGGCTATCCAATTTTGCTCCTTTTCTTTGATCTGTATAAAATATTTACATTGACAATTTGTACAAAAGTAAGTTATCTTCGTACATTAAATATTCATTTGCATATAGAAGATGATACGATGTTGGACGAAGGTTAAGCATAAGAGTCTCATAGGCTCTTAAACATATAACAGCCTAAACATATAACATGTGAAGAAAAAAAATCATCTTTAAGTATCTACTACAAAATTCTTAAAACATGAAAATGAAGAAGGGTTTAAGACACTTATAACAAGGCCCATCTAGCAAGGGGTACTGAGACACGTGTGGCATCTAAAACAAAATTTAACGTTATTTTATCATAATTTTTTTAAAATATTTGAAACTGTTCTCACAAAAATCTAAAAATAAGAGGGTGTCTTACTAGTGTTCAGGTAAACAAAATTTTTTGGAACCGCCCTTGCAGGCATCACAACTTTTCATTTCGACTCATATATCGGCAAGAAAATGGTCAACTAGTAAACAAAATATTGCTACCGGAACCAACCTTTTAAGTAAAGTACTTGAAAATGTAGCAAGAAAAAGAATAAAAATTGATACTACTGTGGTTAAAAGAGTATCTTTAAACAAAAGAACATACATTTTCTCATTAAAAAATGTCATCCATTTACCAAAATCAGCAGTTCATCGTTGAGTTAGAAAGGGAGACTTCCGCCCAAAAAAAAAATCTTTATCACGCCACTTATGATGAATGAGAAAGAAACTCTCTTGAGGTTTTGTTTATCTATGATCATGCATGATATTAACTTAAAGGAGCCCGGTCTCCAGCAATCGTTTGTTGGGGACGTTTTTTGTAACAAATGATTTTTGCACCGTTGGATGGACCATCCAACGGCTGGGATTTAAAAAAAATCGCACCGTACCGCGGAAAGTTTCTACGGTACGGGCTTATTACATTTTTGCCCCGCCTTCCCGTACCGCGGAAACTTTCCGCGGTACGTCTCCTGTCCAATTTCACTCAGCGGCGTACACAGGTCGAGCAAAACGATTTTGGGCGATTTAGGGAGATTTAGGGCGATTAAAGAGGCGATTTAGGGAGATTGTAGGGCTAATTCATTCACTAAAAGCCATAATCTTCAGTTATAGGTATGTTTAATTCCAACTCCATTATTTCAATTTTATTTTAGTGTACATATGTATGTATGTATGATTTGTATATGTATGTGTATGTCTCCGTGATTGTATGTGTATGTGTATATTTTGTTCGAATATGGTGTATATCATGTGTATAAGCATTGTTTTAACATATGTATTTGATGTTCACATCGATTTTGATAGTTAGCAATTTGAATTTTTGCAATTAGGGTTTTGAAAAAAATATTTTGGGGATTTTCAGTTGTGAATATGTTAAATTCATGTTAATTTGAGTTTTGAATATTAAATTAATGTTATTCGATTTTTAAGGTTATTGCTATGTTAATTGAACTTTGGCCTTTGAAATTTAGATTAATTAGTTTTGTTTTTTGACTTGTTGAATTGCGTATTTTTCAGGAATGGACAACTTTAGTGATTTTAGTAATATGTTGCCGGGTCCGAGTAGTAGTAGAATTATTTGGGCTAACCGCTATCATATTAGCGAGGATGTATGGGATGGCACGGGTAGAGATGAGTTGGAGAGCATTTATCGTAATAGGGCTATGCGGGAATGGAAATTAAGAAGACCACAGAGGGAGTTGTTACATATGCTTGGGTTTGGGATATTTCCCAACACTCATGTTGTGTTGGGTACTGATGCTAGGCTAGTTTCTGCTTTGATAGAGCGGTGGAGACCGGAGACTAACACGTTTTTTATGAGACAAGGGGAGATGACAGTTACTTTGGAGGATGTTGGTTACATTTTAGGTTTGCCGGTTTTTGGAGAGGCTGTGACATGCGGGCTTATAGAGAACCGGAAAGAGTTTTTTAGGCGCAATTGGTTTGGTGATTTAACAGATCAAGAAGTGGAGAATGCTTTGTGTAGAGGCCATATTAAGTTGACTTGGTTGTTTGATAGATATGGGAGACAGAAGCCGGAAAAACATAATGATGAAGCGACTGTTATACATACGCATGCCTACCTTCTTTTTGTCATTGGTGCAGTTTTGTTTCCTTCTAAGGACAAAGCTACGGTGCATGTCAGAAACATTCAGCCTCTACTTAACATTCGGGAGATTCCTAACTATGCTTGGGGTGCAGCCGTGTTAGCTCATTTGTATAGAGGTTTGGAGATTGCTGCAAGGAAGAATAGTAAGACTGTTGCTGCTTGTGTTTGGTTGTTGGAGGTGTGGTCATATGAGAGATTTCCTCGCGTTGGTGTTCCTCAACGGGACCCCAATCATGAGGATTATCCGGTTGCAGAGGGTTGGGCATATTCTTTTCTTCAGGGTGTTAATAAAAAGAGACGACAGTCAGGTCCACACCATAGTCTACCATTTTATAGAGGTGAGTTTGATGGAGTTGCTGGCGATGATGTTGTGTGGAGACCATATTCTAGATTTGACGAGAGTTTAGACTGGGAGATGTCACAGGCGCAGATAGCTGGAAATGGTCGAGTGTCCTTGGTATGTTTTGATGTGGTTGAGTGGCAACACCCGGAAAGAGTGATTAGGCAGTTTGGTTCTAGCCCACAGATTCCCCAGGTTCCTGTTAACATGCTAGTGTATAGGCAGCCTAAGGCAGCCACATTTGTCGGTGAGGATTGGATGATTCGGTGGTTTGTAGATATTTTTAGGTGGGCTAGATTTTGTTCGGAGTTAGAAGGGGTGGTTGATGAAAATGTTAACGTTGTATCTGAGGCTGAGTACATGACTTGGTATTCAAATATTAGTCGTACCCGTGTAGGGAAGCCAGAACATGTCCCCCAGTCTCAGTACACTACGAGGGAGTTGTATGATACCCTTGAGGGATACCGAGTTGTAAGTATTCCATCCTTCTTAATTTTGAATTACTACTTTCATTGATGATTTATATTGCACACGTTGTATTACTAAATTCTGATTGTTTTGTAGATGATAGTTGGTCTTGATATGCTTAAGAAGTTGGATTCTAGGGTTCCAACTGAATTTGTGGAGGACCTTAGAAAGCTTTCAGATACCTTCCTAAGCCCTTTCACAAGATTGATGAAGAAAATCAAAGGGCCCGCTTATAAACATCCAAAGTTCGAGAATATTAAGCCACTTTCATTAGACGACTCTGCACAAGATTCTCAGCCTCCCGAGCCTACTGTTGCCGCAATTCCTAACCATGATGTTATTGAGATGACACAACCATCCCAATATGAATCTCAGCTTCCCCCTAATAGTGCTACAACTTCGTCTAGCAGGCCTTCAAAGTTACCATCCCGTAGAATGAAGGGGAAAAGTGGATCATAACGAAGACTTTAGATATGCGAAAGCAGAAAAAGATATATGATGATTGGGGATGGGCCTTTGGAAAGAAGCCCCAGTTACAAGGAGGATTTGACGTCTGTGGGCATCATATATCAGACTCTGCGATGCAGAGCCTGGCTCCAGGTTTATGGGTTGATGACAGGATCATTTACTCTTATATGGTATATTTTTCGACATGTATATATTTTGTTGCATTTATATGTTCCGTATCTATTTTTACACTTGCCTTATGGTTTATTTTCAGGGATTGCTACGAGAGCGGGAGGAGGACATCCACAATGGAAACATATGGGAGAGGAAGCCAATTTACTACTTCATGGATCCTTATTTCATTGTGCTTGGGAAGGAACAAATTAAGAAATTAAGAAAAGCAGCTAGGAAGGGTTAGGATGAGGAGACAAAGGCATGGCATGCAGCTCTACGTTTTTTTAATGGTTTTGCCTGTGCAAGCATTGGGCCCTCTGTCATCGAGGCGGACTACATTTTCATCCCATGTTGTGTTGGAAATGCTCATTGGGTCCTTTTCATGTTTTCAACCAAAAACTTTAACGATGTCATTCTCGATTCATTGAATGACGAACCTGATTATCAAGAGGATATACAAGTTGTGGTATGAATCCTAACTTCTTTTTTATTTAAGGGTAGTTTTTAACTCTTATGTATTATTTTAATGTTTTTTTGTTAAATTATATTGCAGTCATGGTTATTGCCGAGGTTATTACTTAAGCTAAATCCTCAAAACAAACTTGATCCTTCTTTGGTTGAGATAATGGCTCTACCTTCTAGACCGAAGCAAAAGAATTACAACGATTGCAGTATTTTTGTCATGAAATACATGGATTTGATGTTGCAAGGTTATGATCTAACTTCGATCCAAGCTTGGTCACAAGAATTAGTTGACACGTTCCGATATAGAATAGCAAATGAGCTTCCAAAAGGAAAGGCAAGAGGCATATCTGGTATTCGTATGCGCAAGCGTCATGAATCAACCGAGGAAAAGTAGTTGATCTTGTAGTAGTCAATGAACCGAGGCATATCCGGAATTTGTAGTTTGTAGTTTTTATTTGAAATTGTAGTTGATAATGGTTCCGACATACGATTTGCTAAGTTTGTAGTTTTGCTTGGTTGGTTGTATTTTTTTGCTTGGTTGGTTGTAGTTATATTTTTTGGTTGGTTGTAGTTTTGCTTGCTTGGCTTGGTTGGTTTTTAGTTAACAGGGAGTTGCTCTGTTTTCAGACTGTGCAGTCTGCAGTTTCCAGGACGTACCGTGGAAACTTTCCGCGGTACGGTCTGGAAACTGCAGACTGCACAGTCTGAAAACAGAGCAACTCCCTGTGCAGCAAAAAAACAGAGCAATTGCCCAAATTTCACTGCCTCTTTTCCTTAAATTTTCAAAGTTGGTCTTAAATTATTCTAAAAAATTATAAAACTCCACCTAAATTCTTAAAACTTAATAACAATTGAGATTTGAAAGAAATTTTTTTGAAATTCAATTAAATTATAAAAAATTAAAAAATTCTTAAAAAAAGAAAAAATACTATAAAATGCAGCAATGAAGGAGTCTTGAACTTCTAAAATACAGAGCAATGAAGGAGTCTTGAACTTCTAAAATACTATAAAATGTAGCAATGAAGGAGTCTTGAACTTCTAAAATACAGAGCAATGAAGGAGTCTTGAACTTCTAAAATACGCCTAGTATATTTGAATAGCCACCATGAAATGTGAAATTGTCGTAATCTATAACATCCTTCCTAAATGTGACCTCAAATTGACAACATATTTTGTAAAGGAGCATTACACGTCCGACTTCAACCGGTTTACGTATGAGTGGGTACTTATCCTTGTCCAATCGGAGGTAACATTCAACTTGACATGTTCCGTCATCTATTACGATGATTCTTTTACCAAATAATTCCGAGTCACGGATACTTACAATCCATCCTTTCGTAAAATCAACCCGGATGGTGTCAATGCCTACAAAGTCATCATACTCGTCAAAGGCATATTTTGATATTCCTTTAAGAGTCTTCACTTTAACGGAATCATCAATTCTACATTCTATCATCATTGGATTAGGGTGCTTTTCAGCAAAATAATCCGCATCTACAAAATCAAAATTTATAATTATCAAATATATTGACCAAATATGAATGAACAAAAAGTAGAAAAAATCTTACCACCACTAGATATGAACATTTTACAATCCTTCCACTCCTTACTTTTGTAATCAATTTTGGGAGGTTGTGGTATTTGAGTGATTGGTTGAGGATTGGAAGTGCCAATTAGGGGAGGTTGTGGAATTTGAGTGATTGGTTGAGGATTGGAAGTGCCAATTAGGGGAGGTTGTGGAATTTGAGTGTTTGGTTGAGGATTAGAAGTGCTTCCCATTTTTCTTGGATGGGAGTCATATGGAAGGCTATCTCCACAATAAGCATCGGCTAGTCTATAGCACTCGTCAACTTGTGTTTGTTGCTCCTTCGTAAGGTTAAACCAATCCCAATCGCAACTACAACGAGAGTCACAACTATGATCGGAAATGTTATCTCCATCATTCTCGCTAGCCATGTATTCAACTACAATATAAAATATGAATAAAGCAATTATAAATTGAAGCAAATATCATCACTACAAATTCGAATAACAATCATACATTAAAAATTATGAGAAATTGTTACAAATTGAACTACTCATATTGAGAATTTTTAGGGCCAACGAGGTCAGGGCAATTTCTTTTATCATGTCCTTGCATGTTACATTTTTTGCACTTTCTTGGGGCCTTCTTTTTACCAAGAACTTCCGTTGGACTTTTGAAACGAACGACTTTTTTCCTCCCTTTGGTTTGGGACACAATAGGGTCAAGAATTGGTTCTTTGTAGTTATCACCACTTTCATCATGAGGATTTTCTTTGCTTTCATGTGAAGGAACTCCATCAACACTCATACGTTCCAGAATTGGTATTTCTCGATTCATGACCTCAACGACATAGTCATATCATTCTTGTGATGCAATGCTACTATGACAAAAACTCATCGTGAGCATTGTCATGCTATTAAATCTATCAGTTGAGGTCATATCATGTGATTCTCCGATGTTCAATTCGTAAGGCAAAACACCGTCTACTCGATTAGCATGCATAGTCCAACGACGAATTATGAAAGATTGGGGAATTTGGGGGATTTGTTTTTTATTCAATACGGCCAATATGTGACGACACGGTATCCCCAAATGTTCAACCATTCTACACATACACATCCCAGTCAAAGCTTCTTTGTTGAATGCAACATAATTTAATTTTGAAGATGACCCTAATTCTTGCCTATAACAACAATAATAGGTATCTAAGTCACCTTTTTTCTCCCCTTCTTCACAAGATTTAATATCTTTCATCACATAGTACAAAGAAGCTTGAACCAATTCATCTTGAAATTTTCTAAACATCTCCTTGGTATAAATTTTCGCACCATCATACTCCAAGGAACTATATAATTTCATAGGACGCTTTAGAGTACATGTGACATAATCTTCTTCTTTCTCCCGTACGAATTGTCTTGCCAATACTTTTTGAGCATTTTCAACAAATTCTTTCAACCCTGTGGCAGAACTCACATAACTATCAAAGAAAGAATTCATACCCTCACTCCTTGAAGTAGTATTCTGACCCGTTGAAAAGGTGTTTCTGGTGTATGCAATGATCCATTTCTCTTTCAACTCATACAACCCCTGTAACCATGTATGTTCTTGCAAATCATACTTTTCTAGCAACGTTTCCCATCTAGCCTCAAAATCATCTTCAATCATGGAGTTGTAAATACAATTGTTAAAGTCCACTTTGAAGTCTGGAAAAGTAGAATAATAGTGGGATAGTTTTTCAGGGAATTTGTTGCTTATGTGCCATGAGCACAACAAATGGGTGGATTTGGGGAGTACATGTGCAATAGCACTTGTCATGGCTTGATCTTGGTCTGTAATTATAGTCATTTGATGTTTATTCCCCACAGCTTCGAGCCAAGTACTCAAAATCCACTGAAAAGTTGTTACAAGTTCATCCCTCATCAATGCAAAACCAAATATCACTGATTGATAATGATGGTTAACCCCGGTAAAAGAAACAAAGGGCATGGCATATCTATTTGTCCGATATGTTGTGTAAAATGCAACAACATCACCAAAATTTTCATACGCCATTAAACATCTAGGATCAACCCAAACAAGACATTTCAACCGTTGCTCTTCATCAACTTGTGTCCTAATAAAAAAATTTGACCCGCTTTCTTCATTAAACCTATATAACAAGTCTAACGCTCCATGAACATCACTATGTTAAAACCTTTTCTTTCTCTCATCTCGTATCACATTTCTAACATGTTGACTTCCGAGTCCAACTTTATCATTACCTCCGTGAATATTACCAATGATATTCATTACTTGACAGTTACGAATTCCCGAACCATAAAGAGTTTTAATCAAACTCTTAGTGGCGGTATTCACACGTTTTTCACGTTGCAACAAATTCATCTTGCTAGGAGTCACTACACCGTGATTGTGGTTTAACTCAAGAGTAGTTATCTCCCAAAGACTCACTTTCTTTCGATAAATCACATACATCCTTACTTTGCAATCACTTTTAGGAAGAATTTCTCTACGTCGTTTAGTAGGATTACTACTTTCCCCAACATCAATTTTTCCCGAAAGTCTACAAACATAGAGACGGGCATAAATTTCATTACTTTTGGTACGTCTTTGGGTAGATTGGATCTTAATGGCAAATCCATTTTTTAAAGCATAAGCCCTAAAAAAATTACATGCATCCTCCAAAGTATGAAACAATTGATTCATATAAGGAACCCCATTACCATCTACATTTTCATATACATCATCGCCTATATCATCATCTTCATTTTCACCATTTAAATTATCATCATCTTCCTTAACATCAACAAATTCCTCATCTTCATCAATATTAACAAACTCTTCATCAATATTAACAAACTCTTCATTTTTTCCAAAATTATCTACAAACTCATCATTATACACAAATTGAGGGGTTGTAGGCTCATCTAAATCTTCATTCATGCTTAAATCATCAAGATGTAAAACATGCTCATTTTTTTCTTTTTTCTTTTTTCTTTCCTTTTTCATTTTTATATTTCGAACCAAACATACGAGCAAAAAATTTATCAGCCATAATAAAACAAAAAACAAATGGAGAGATAAATGATACCTTAAATATGGTGGAAATAACTCAAATTATTGCAAAAATCGCCCAAAACAGTAAGCTTATCAGTTTTTTGTGTTGTTTAGGTTTGATTCAATTTTTTTTTAACCCCAGGTCACGGTATGTATTCTTGAAGTCCGTAAACAGGTCACGGAAAGAAGTTCATGAAAATGTTCAAGCCTCAGTGACAGAAAAAGAAACAAGACTTTCAAGATGACAGAAGTATGTGAATGATTTAGAGTTAAGTACCACAGGATTCCAGTGATTTAAATGAAGCAACCAGAACGACAAAGGACTTATCAGCAGCATTGAATTGAAGACATATAAGAATAATTGATCAAGTGTTATTCATCTATGAACCAGACCCGTTGCACTAGTTGACGGCACTTAAAAGATCAAGTTGTTTTATCGTCTCAGAAGAAATTGATACAGTCTATAACTTAAACACCTTGGAGCTCAGAAGGTTTTCAAAAGATCAAGGACAAGAAAAGAATTCGATGGTTTTTCTATTTTAGAAAACCATCGAATGTGATTTAAGAAAACCATTTAAAAACAAGAATAAAGTAATTTATTTTTCGATAGTTTTTATTTAAAAACTATCGAATGGTAAAATTCTTTATTCCATTCGATGGTTTTTAAATGTGGGAGCAGGTGGAAAGTTTCTTTGTTGTCAGGTGGAGTGTGAAGATGGACGACCAAGATTGCTTGATCAAAATTGGTTCGATAGTTTTCAAATTAAGACTATAAATAGAGAATGAAGACAGTGTCTTTTTCAGTTGGTTAGCAGTTGTGATCATATTAACTACGGAGAATTGAGAGCTCAAGAACATATTCTGGAGGAAATTTATAGTGCCTTAATTTCTAAAGTTTGTATTGATTACGTTAACCTGAACTCATTGAAGCTAATCTACGGATTAGAATTTGTAGCACCCTTCGAGGTTTATATTTATAAAACGATATATTCCCCGACTCTTGGTTTGATTTGGTGTGTTTGATTTCGTTATAGAACTGAATGAATTATCTGCGAACGAAATTGAATTATTTGTGAGTATCGTATTCAACCCCCCCCCCCCTTCTACGATACTTTGGACCTAACAAAATATAGTTAGGATTATTTCCGTCCAACATGATAATGCAAAATCTCATATTAATTGGGATGATCCAAATTTTTTTAAAGTTGCTCGTAAAGACGGACTTGATGTTAGATTACACATTCAACCCCGTAAGAGCAACTCCTAGGCTAAGCCCCCTTACATATATCATGACAGTCGGACAATTTTAGGGTTCTACTCCAAAAAATTCTCTCCAACCGTCTGACCCCTTCCCTGTAATTTTTAGGTTAGAGAAAATGAGGCCCTATATTTGAGGAAGCAAATTTGCTCCTTATTATTTGATAGCTCATCTCCCGCTTGTTCCTTTCTCTTTTCTTCATTTTTTTCTTTTTCACGTCTAATGCATCTTTTTGCATCTGTGTGTGTGTATATATATATATATAGCAAGTGTGTGAATATTAGCAAGTGTGTGTTTGGAGTGTATGTACGTGTGTATCGGGGTTCGCAGATCGACTAGAGCTGGGGGAACCCGAGGGTGGTATGGTGTGATGAGTGTGTTTGTATGTGTTTTAATTTTGTTTATTTTCATTTTTGCTTTGTTTTTTTTTTGTTTTTTTAATTTATAATTTTGTTTTAAATAGTTAATGATTTAAAATCCATAAATGGATAAATAAAAGATGTATAAATAGTGGGAAATAATCACATAAAATTTTAGGAAATTATTAATTTAATATATTTTAGGGGCTCAAAATAGGGAACCCCATTAGGGTTGCTGTAATAGTTTTTAGAATCTTTAGAATTTTGAGGTTGTGCATACAGCCAAGACAATTTATGTCACGTAGAAAAAAGTATGGATTGTAAAGGATTGTCATTCAGTAAGATACTAGTATTTATGCAGATTTGACTATTTAGACTACACTTACTCAATGAAGAGGCAATTAGTTATTGTCTTCATTCTCTTTAAATAAGGTGACTTTAATTGCAAATAATTGGGTTTCTTAATTATAGACTATTCATTAGATCGAATGTATTAATAAATATCAGAAGAAATTATATGGAAAATAATAGTCCATTTGCGAAATGATTTGGTTCATTATCCATTAGATTTTCCGACAATAAAACGTTGAGCCGTATCTCATTTCAAATACTGTCATAAAACCTAGTTTGGTCAAATATGGTTATCAATTTAGTTAAACTATTCTGTACGATTATATGATAATTCGTGATTAATTTTTAATGAATTGACTGAAATCATGTTTTCTTGTTGTAAAATTATATGATACATGTATAAAAATATTACAATATATTTTTCTTAGATTAAAAATAATTATATTTCAGTTGAGGATGTATATATATCATAAACATTTTTAAAAAAATATGTGTGTGTTTAATGTAATATTTTTTTTCTTTTATCAGACCGTATTAGTAATTATTTGTTTTTTTATATATTTCACGATATTGTTGTATGTTTTAATATAAGTTGGTATATTTTCAAAAAAATTCCAGAAGAGCAAGTATGAACCTAGTACAGGCTTTAAGGGAGGCTACATGACTAGCATGATTGATAGAAGCAAATCAAGATGCTACAATTGCAATGAGTTAGGGCATTTCGCCACTGAATGCCGGAAGCCTCGTCAAGCAAGAGACATGAAAGATGTCTATGTAAAGAAAGACTCATATGAGGATTTGAAGAAGGAGAATGCCAAGCTGAAACAGCAACTGGAGGCATTGTCTGGAAAGCAGAAAGGGAAGGCTTATATAGCAGAGGGAAAACACTGGGATGATACTGATTCAGATGAAGAGGATGAATATGTAAATGTTGCCCTAATGGATGACTCTTCAGAGGAATCACCACAATTATCTCAGGTACCTATCTTAACTACAATTGATATGTCTAACTCTGAGTACAAGAAAACTGTGCAAGATCTAAGTGTAGAGTTGTTTAATGTACACACAAGCATGCTAGCATCTGAAATGGAGAATGCTAAACTAGTTCTTAAGATAAAAAAACTAGAATCTAAGAATGAAGAACTACAGCTTGTAGCTGTCACATTAGAAGATCTTAAGCAAAAGAATGCGTACTTAGAGAACAAGGTCAAGTGTAATAATGAGATAGAGACTATCCTCAGGAAGCAGATTTCAGATTTAGATTTGAAGCTGAATGCTTTTAAGAATTCCGCCCTGATTGCTAAGGAGATCATTGATACTCAGACCCAGGGTAATAAAACTGCTATAGGACTTGACTATTCCAAAAAGGCTGGGAAAAGGACTCTGGAATTTCCTGTGACATCGTCTGTTGTCAAGAAGGATATTCCACATATTCTTAAGAATGTGGTCAGTCCAGTCTTTGTCAAGCCCTTCTCAGAACCTTTTCATGAGGATGACCTTTACATAAGACAAGAATTGCTTGAGGAGGATTTATTGAAGGAAAAAGAGGTAAAGACTAAGTTGCCTAGGATTTCAGTAAAAAATGTTATACCTAAAACTGAAGTAGGTGACTTAGTTAGTAATTCTAAAAAGAACAGGAATGGGGAAAAGAAGATTGTTAATCAGGAAATTGTTCCATTTTCTCCCATTGCATCTAGGAAGTTGTGTAAAATCTGTAATTCTGCTGGACACCTTACACATGCATGTAAAAAGGTTAAAGTAGAAAGTGTTGATACTTCTGCAATGCATAACATGTCTGAAATGCCTGATGTTCATAAACCCTGTGGTAAGAAAGAGTGCTTTCTATGTACATACAACATTATGCATGCTTATTTTAAGTTGATGAATGCATCTGGTAGCAAAAGCACTGTTAATGTTGAATCCACAGATAATATGAAAATCAAACAGAGTAAGAATAATTTGAATGTTACTCCTGTTAAAGTATCTAAACCTTCAGGACCCAAACAATTTTGGGTACCAAAGTCCGCTTAATCAATCTGTGATTGCAGGGTAAGGTTAAAAGCTCAAAGGTTGTGTGGATTCTGGATAGTGGTTGTTCTAGACACATGACAGGTGAAGAGTCCTTGTTTACAGAGGTGGTTAAGAAGACCGGCCCGATTGTAACCTTTGGAGATGACAGAAAAGGATTCACTACGGGATATGGTAAATTGAAAGTTGGAAATGTCATCATTGAAAACATCTCTCTTGTTGAAGGATTGAAGCACAATCTTCTAAGTATCAGTCAGTTCTATGATAAAGGCTACAATGTAGATTTCAGAAAGGACAAGTGCTTGATCACCAACAGGAAGGATGAGAAGCTTACTCTATGGGAGTGCGAAAAGGAAATTTGTTTATAGCTGACTTAAGTTCTTCCAGTGAAGGAGAAGTTACATGTTTCTATGGAAAGGCATCTTCAGAACAAAGTTGGCTATGACACAAGAAGCTCTCACATCTGAACTTCAAAACTATGAACTCTTTGGTAAAGAGAGAGTTAGTGAGAGGGTTGCCCCTGATGGAATTTAATCAGGAGGGACTCTGTGAAGCATGTGAAAAAGGGAAGTCGATGAAAGCATCACATAGAAGCAAAGGAATGACAAACATTGTTGAACCATTACAGCTGATTCATATGGATTTATTTGGTCCAGTCAATGTTATGTCACTTTCAAGAAAAAGATATGCATTGGTGATGGTGGATGACTACTCCAAGTACACGTGGGTGTTGTTCATACAATCAAAGGATGAAGCAACACAACTAATCATTGATCACATCAAGAAGATAGAAGTGGCAGCTCAGCTACCTGTGCGGACAATCAGATCAGACAATGGAACTGAATTCAAGAATGCAGTTCTTAATGATTTCTGCTCAGAGAAAGGAATATCAAGACAATTTTCAGCACCAAGAACTCCTTAATAGAATGGAGTAGTGGAAAGGAAGAACAGGACCTTGGTTGAAGCAACAAGGACCATGTTGAGTGAATCAAAACTTCCCACTTACTTTTGGGCTGAAGCAGTGAATACAGCTTGCTACACTCAGAATCGAACCCTGATCAACAAAGATCATGAAAAGACTCCATATGAGTTAATGGCAAACAAGAAACCAACACTGAAGTACTTTCATGTGTTTGGTGCAAAGTGCTTTGTACTTAAAGATGGAGAACATCTTGGCAAGTTTGATGCCAAAGCAGATGAAGGCATTTTTCTGGGCTATTCTCTGGAATCTAAGGCTTTCAGGGTATATGTGATGGAAGATAAGAAGGTGTTGGAAAGCTTTAATGTAACATTTGACGACACCAAAAGACCAGTCCTGCAAACTGGAGAGAACTCTGAATCCTTGGTATTTGAAAATCTATCAGGAGATCTCTCTGACAATGAAGAAGAACCTGAAGTTGTTACAGTTATTAATAATAATCATGATGATAATGACTTTGGACCAAGTGGTGATAGTGGTGGACATACTCAAACTACTACTGGATCCACCAGTCAATCAACAGGGTCAACAGATCAAACCGACAACAACTCAGGGGGAGCAGGAGAAGGATCAGCTAGTCACACTCCACAACATCTAGAACAAGGAGAATCATCAAGATCACATATGCCAAGACAAAGGGTATGGAATAGAGATCATCCCTTTCACTTGATCATTGGTGATCCGGACACAGGAGTGAGAACTAGGAGAACATCACAAAATGAATGTCACTATTCTGGGTTTCTTTCAGAAACAGAACCTAAAAAAGTTGAAGATGCTCTAGATGATCCAGATTGGGTGATTGCTATGCAAGAGGAACTCAATCAGTTTGAAAGGCAGAAAGTTTGGAAGCTGGTACCCAGGCCAAAGGGAAAATCTGTTATTGGAACAAGATGGGTATTCAGAAATAAGTTGGACGAAGATGGCATTGTAACGAGAAACAAAGCCAGACTGGTTGCTAAAGGTTACTCTCAAGAAGAGGGTATAGATTATGATGAAACCTATGCACCAGTAGCAAGACTTGAGGCCATCAGAATGTTTATGGCATTCGCAACACATTCCAATTACAAGGTATATCAGATGGATGTGAAGAGTGCTTTTCTGAACGGGGAGTTAGAAGAAGAAGTGTATGTGGAACAACCTCCAGGTTTTGAGGATTCAAAACTGGCAGACTTTGTGTACTTTCTATTCAAAGCTCTCTATGGACTCAAACAAGCTCCAAGGACATGGTATGACACTCTCTCTGAATTCTTACTTGAAAATGATTTTACAAGAGGTGTTGTAGACAAGACTCTCTTTTACAAAAAGCACAAAAATGATTTGATATTGGTGCAAGTATATGTTGATGACATAATATTTTGTTCTACTAATGATGATCTATGCAAGAGATTTGCTAAGTTAATGCAGAGTCGTTATGAAATGAGCATGATGGGTGAATTGTCATTCTTTCTTGGACTGCAAGTATACCAAAGACAAGATGGTATATTCATTTGTCAGTCCAAGTACATCAAATATCTTCTTAAGAAGTATCACATGGAAGACTCATCTACAGCAAAGACTCCTATGCCAACTACCACTAAGCTTGAAAAGGATGAAACTGGTAAGAAGGTTGACATCACAGGCTACATAGGTATGATAGGCTCATTACTTTATCTCACTGCAAGTAGACCAGATATAATGTTTGCAACATGCTTGTGTGCTAGGTTTCAGTCTGATCCTAAAGAATCTCATCTAATAGCTGTTAAGCGAATATTTAGATATCTTAAGGGAACCCCAAATCTTGGAATTTGGTACCCTAAAGATACAGGATTTGATCTTATTGGATACACAGACTCTGATTTTGCAGGTTGTAAGATTGATCGGAAGAGTACTTCAGGAAGCTGTCAGTTTCTTGGAAGAAGGTTAGTTTCCTGGTATAGCAAGAAGCAGTATTCAGTGTCCACATCAACAGCTGAGGCTGAATACATTGCTGCTGTGCTCAGATCTTGTGGATGAGAAACCAACTCCGTGACTATGGGCTTTTGTTGACAAAGATTCCAATATTTTGAGACAACACAAGTGCCATAGCAATCTCTAACAACCCAGTGCAACACTCGAGGACGAAGCACATCGACATCAGGTATCATTTTATCCGAGAGCATGTCATGAATGGAACTGTGGAGTTACATTTTGTACCCACAGAGGAACAAATTGCAGACATCTTTACTAAACCGCTTGATGAATCCACTTTTTCAAAGCTGGTTGGTGAACTTGGGATGTTAAATCTTTCTAATTGATTTTGATTAGAAGTCAGTAACTGCAGATAGTCCTAGTGAATACATGAGTTTAAGAATTTCCATATCCTTAGGACTCGTGAATTTATTTTCTGGAGCAATTCTCGTAGTTAGGATTATTGTACTAATTTTATGTCATAATTATGGATGATATATCTTCTGGCATTTAATTGGTTATTAATTCTAAAAATTATTTAGGTGCTATTATTTGTTCTAAATATTGAAGCATCTATTTAATTTGAATTAATTTACTTTGTTTTTAACATTGTAGATTAATGCAACATAATTTATTGGATTTTAATTGGTTAATATCATTTAATGATATTTAGTCGATTTTATTCTAAGAAAATTGTGAATTTTCTGTTAACAATTGATTTTGGTAAATTTTAAAAGATTTATTCAAAATAAAACTTGACAGGAAATACAAAAAGGTTTGAATTTTAGAACATGAACAGGTTTTAGAATTTGAACAGAAGCAAAAAATATCGAATTATAGGAAGTTCGATAGTTTTTCTAAGTACAAAGAAAATTCTATCGAAATTTAATTCTCGATGGTTTTTGAAAAGGAAAAGAAAAACTATCGAAAACATTTTCTCGATAGTTTTTGAAAGTTAGTTGAAAATATATCGAAAGGAATTCAGTTGATTTAATATATGAATTCTCGATACTTTTTCAAATAGTGCATCGATAGTTTTTGGTTTTTCAAAGAAAAAGCTTTCGATGGTTTTTCAGAAATCCGTTTAAAATTCTACTCTCATACACTTCGATAGTTTTTAAGAAAACCATCGAAGTATAGATGACATTTTTGCCCCTCACAGAAAACCATCGGAAGTGTTAATAAAATCTATCGAACAGTAGAATGACTAAAATGCCCCTGTCAGTTCAAAAGTGTATATAAGAACCCCTTAGCCGTTTTTTTTCTCTTATTCTCAGATCTAAGAAAAGGTTTTTATATATACAAGAATACTTACACACACAGAACATCACTATCGATATTTTTTCTTCAAAATTAACCGAGCAAAACCTGAGAAAGTTACTATTCTTTCACTATTAAGTGTTATTAACCGTGAAGATTGTTGCTTTTTGAGTTTTTGATACATATAAAGGAAGAAAAAGCATCGAACTTGAACTTTGGACCTTATAAAAGTGTTAACAGATTTGTTCTTTAGAAATTGGTTGTTTAACAATTAATTTCTGTGGATTATTGTTCATAATCTAAGTTAACAATTTAGGGTTCTAATTTGAGTTGTGTTTTGTTCAAGTTTGTGTTTTTAAGGAAAAAGGGTTATTTTAGTTATAAGTTTAATTAATTAGAAATAATTAATTGAAAATTTTAGCTTTGGTTTAATTAATTTTCTGGAAATTTAAAATGGCCGGAGAATTTATTGTAACCAAGACTAATCATGTCTCATTTCAAAACTTGCAATCCATAACGAACTTACAGTTTCGTGCATGGGCAGAGTTTTTGAATACACGTTCGTTAGTGGCATATTCTTTGAGTACTCCCGTAGTCCTTTGCATCGATCAATTGACTGCGTTGTACACAACCGCCACGGACACAAGTGAGAATAACGTAAGGTACTTCAGTTTTGTTGTGCCAGGGGGCAGAACAATTAGGGTGACGGAACATGACTTTAACAGAATACTTCGTTTTCCAACAGAAAACCATGTTCCGGATCCCACAACTGAGGAGATACATGATTTCTTCACTCTCATAAGAAGTCAACAACCTAACTTCTTTGTGGGAGAGTTTCTTAAGCATTACCTGACCAAGCCATGGAACTTTTTCTTTCACACACTTATCCATGTTTTTACTGCTAAGCTTACAAATCTGCATGGTATTCCCTTATTCCTTCAAAAGATAGGGTTTGCCATTGCTAACAATAGGCATATCAACATAGGACGATTAGTGATTGATCAAGTCATTCTGTGCATGGGACCACTAGATGAAAGAACAGGCATGGACGATGTGCTTTGTTTCTCTCCTAGGTTCCTACAGCTAATTCTCAATGATGTCTTAACAGATGATGAACGTGAGACATTCGCAGACGAGGAGACCATGGAGTGCATGAGGATGAAGAGCAATGCAATAACCGCTCTGATAAGAAAGAATCATCTTCTAGGGGTACCCACTGTTCTCACAGATTATCTAAGAAATGTGCCCCTACCACTTCTACCCCCAGGGGAACAGGTAAATGAAGGTAATATTCCTCAACCTGAACTGGCTCCTGTACCACAACAGATGGATGTTGATCCAGAGCCCTCAGCGGCCATTCCAGACCATGAGATTGCAAACCCACAATCTCTAACCACGGTCGAAGAGCCTTTGGAAGTGCCAAATGAAAACATAAACGACCCTCATTCCCCTCTTATACCTAATATTCAGACATCCGTGAGTGTAGAGGGAGATAGTGCCATAGCAGCACCACATAAGGAGATACACCCTTCAACAACAGCTCTGCCTTCCTCTAAAAGGAGAAGAATAGAAACTGAGGCAACTGTTGATACTTTATTTCAAACCTCCAAAGCGCCCTTTATTGATTTTTCTGATGCTGATTGGGCTACATTAACTAAAGCAATAGCTCAATCTAGCAAGGAGGAATTGACGGAAACAACTGGTGTTCCGACCATATTACGGTCAGGTTCACTGGTTGAAGGTTCTAAGAACCAAATGTCTTCACAGACGTCGAGAGAAGACTTTGACCTAAATGCACAATCTAAAGGGTCATTGTCTACCTCCCCAGATGGAACATATCTGGATCCTGCGGGTAAAGGGTCTGACGTAGGTGCAGATCGGCAACTCGGTGACAATGAATCAATTACTATTGAGGAGTTAACTGAGGTAAAGTATTCACAGGCTATTGAGGAAGCTTCAGGATATCTGCTTTTAATAGAGCCTGATTCTAGCCTCCTAGAGATTCAAACTCTAGATCCTACAAAGGATACATCATCTACGGATAATCAGCAACTTGGTTTAACCAAGGACGGGGACTTGCGAAGCCCCATTGCACCACCGGTGACCTCCTTAAGGACGGCTACGGTGTTTTCTTCTGCAGGTACAACTAGAACTAAGGGATTGAGTGAAACACAAACACTTACACCTGGCCTGAGTGAGAAAGGGAGAATGAGTGAAACATCGACAGAAACGTTGAGTGTACACCCAGAGCCAAATGTGAGGAGTGACACCCTAACCCTACCAAACATTGATGATCTGCTACTGCCTACAGAAAGAGAAAGACATGTACAATCCACACTCAAGGAGATGACAGTTCATGATCAACAAGGAAATCCACTATTCAAGGTTCCACTGAGACCTTCCTTTGACCAAGGAATCTCCTCTAGTCAAGGCGATGCTTCTTTAAAGTCTATTCAAGATAAGGTTGACTTGGCTGCAGCTGATTCAAGAAGAACTTATCGGGTCTTAGGCAGTGCATCTGGCACTATAACAGGTACTAAACTGGCAGTGGACTCCTTGAAGAAGGAAGCTATGGAAGAACTGGTCGAATTGAGGACTGATGTCAAAGACCTTAAGGATGGTGTCATGAATGAAGTTAATGCTCTGCAACACGGACAAGAAGCTTTAAAGGAAGACGTTCTGGTTATCCGGGATGGTCAAGCTAGGGTAAAAGATGCAATGAACACCCTTTCAAGAGTGGAGTCTAAGCTAAACAAGAGATTGGATCACATTGAAAAGACGACCAACTCAAGATTGGATAACATTGACCTGAAGCTAGCTTCTGTGCATGAGATGAATAAGGAGATTATGGAGTTCATGGAGAATCAAGGTGACGGGGTACAGTCTATTTGGAATATGTTGAGGAACCAACAACCCGGACCTTCACAACAACAACCTGATCCTTCTACTACCTTTTACAATGAGGATAACTACATCGAGGATTCCTCAACTAAGGGGGAGAAAGTTGGAGAAGGGGAAACAAATGAAGTGACTAATGAAGGTTGGCAAACAACTGGATGGGGAGTTTGGGAAACCAATGAAGCTATTCCAGTTAGACAGTACTGGATTGAGGACATGGTACAAGAAGAGGAGAGTGAAGAGAAATTTGAATTCATGCAAGAGCAACCGATTCAGGAGGAGCATGAGCCATATTATCCGGAGCCAATAGAACATCCTATCTTGGATGATGATATGGAAGAAGAAGCAAATTCTCTATCACTGGAAGAAGAAGCTGCCTTGGAGATGGTGAAAGCTCAAAGAGCTGAAATAGATGCCAGGCAAGCTGAGAGAGAAAGACACCAGGCAGTTCTAAGGATTGAGAAGTTAAAGAGATCCAAGGTGTATGCTGAAGTGAGGAAGAAGAAGATGATGGATTTGGCAAATAAGCAAGGTACTGACTGGGAGATGGCTTATAAAACCTTTTGTGGAGTTGAAGACGGATTAGAAGTCAACGACAATACGGAGGCGGAAGTCATAATTCAAGACATAAGAAGTGCAAATCCTGATGATCATACTTACTTCACTGCACTAAGGAATACTGTGATCTTTCTGAAAGCCGGGGTTAAAGCAAATGGTGCCTGGAACATATTGATCAATTTTCTTGAGAAAGGTACATTTGTGATTTCCACTAAGTTTTTAGAACAGAGAACATACACAGAACTGCAGGTGATTCTCATCAAGATACAAAGGACTACAAGGTTAAATGAACTGCTCCGTGAGCATGTTAAAGAGATCTTGATGAAAGTCGGTCCAGAGATTACTGAAGATCCTCCAATGGTTAGATTCATGACGAATGACTTGTTCAGAATCTGCTACTTGGCTGAGGATAAACTGAGAGATTTTCCAAGTAATTATCTGATATCAGTTGAGAAGTATCTTAGATCCACTGGATTCACATCAACGGAGAAGGACAAAGCAGCAGACACTCTGAGAAGATTTTTAATGGAGAATGTTCCTTACTATAGGAAGAGAGTAGAAAGAGGATTGGAAGTGCTTCCCAGACTACCAAACATGACAAAGCTAAACAAGAAAGATGTTAACATTGCATGGTTGTGGGCTGGAGTGGGTCAAGAGGTTGAGTACATTGGAAGACACATCCAAGGAGCAATCCTTAAACCTGGAGAACCACTGCACTATCCATCAGTGACTGATTATCAAGCTGCTAACTCCAATCCAATGATTGAAGAAGGTGAGATCGAAATGGACTGAAGAACAGAAGCAAAGAACAAAAGAACTATCAGCTCAGACTAGAGGAGCAACTTCAATGTATAAAGTTTTATTGTTTTTTGATTTATGAAATCTGGAAATGTATATATATTTGATCCAGAATGCATTTAATATTATTAAGATGTCTTACTTTAATAAGTTTAATGTTTCCTTAGTTAGTTGAGTTATCCTCGAAGTATTTGCTTGTCAAACTCTATCCAATCAAATATGGGGAGATTGTAAAGCATAATGTAACATAAGATGTAAAAGAGATAACTACAACTCAACAAAGGACAAGACAGACAATAATATTAACAGAAGCACAGGAATCCAGAATCAAAGAAGAAAAGGTAAACTCAAAAAATCAAAATACGGTATGTATTCTTGAAGTCCGTAAACAGGTCACGGAAAGAAGTTCCTGAAAATGTTCAAGCCTCAGTGACAGAAAAAGAAACAAGACTTTCAAGATGACAGAAGTATGTGAATGATTTAGAGTTAAGTACCACAGGATTCCAGTGATTTAAATGAAGCAACCAGAACGACAAAGGACTTATCAGCAGCATTGAATTGAAGACATAGAAGAAGAATTGATCAAATGTTATTCATCTGTGAACCAGACCAGTTGCACTAGTTGACGGCACTTAAAAGATCAAGTTGTTTTATCGTCTCAGAAGAAATTGATACAGTCTATAACTTAAACACCCTGGAGCTCAGAAGGTTTTCAAAAGATCAAGGACAAGAAAAGAATTCGATGGTTTTTCTATTTTAGAAAACCATCGAATGTGATTTAAGAAAACCATTTAAAAACAAGAATAAAGTAATTTATTTTTCGATAGTTTTTATTTAAAAACTATCGAATGGTAAAATTCTTTATTCCATTCGATGGTTTTTAAATGTGGGAGCAGGTGGAAAGTTTCTTTGTTGTCAGGTGGAGTGTGAAGATGGACGACCAAGATTGCTTGATCAAAATTGGTTCGATAGTTTTCAAATTAAGACTATAAATAGAGAATGAAGACAGTGTCTTCTTCAGTTGGTTAGCAGTTGTGATCATATTAACTACGGAGAATTGAGAGCTCAAGAACATATTCTGGAGGAAATTTATAGTGCCTTAATTTCTAAAGTTTGTATTGATTACGTTAACCTGAACTCATTGAAGCTAATCTACGGATTAGAATTTGTAGCACCCTTCGAGGTTTATATTTATAAAACGATATATTCCCCGACTCTTGGTTTGATTTGGTGTGTTTGATTTCGTTATAGAACTGAATGAATTATCCGCGAACGAAATTGAATTATTTGTGAGTATCGTATTCAACCCCCCCTTCTACGATACTTTGGACCTAACAAAATATAGTTAGGATTATTTCCATCCAACATGATAATGCAAAATCTCATATTAATTGGGATGATCCAAATTTTTTTAAAGTTGCTCGTAAAGACGGACTTGATGTTAGATTACACATTCAACCCCGTAAGAGCAACTCCTAGGCTAAGCCCCCTTACATATATCATGACAGTCGGACAATTTTAGGGTTCTACTCCAAAAAATTCTCTCCAACCGTCTGACCCCTTCCCTGTAATTTTTAGGTTAGAGAAAATGAGGCCCTATATTTGAGGAAGCAAATTTGCTCCTTATTATTTGACAGCTCATCTCCCGCTTGTTCCTTTCTCTTTTCTTCATTTTTTCTTTTTCACGTCTAATGCATCTTTTTGCATCTGTGTGTGTATATATATATATATAGCAAGTGTGTGAATATTAGCAAGTGTGTGTTTGGAGTGTATGTACGTGTGTATCGGGGTTCGCAGATCGACTAGAGGTGGGGAACCCGGGGGTGGTATGGTGTGATGAGTGTGTTTGTATGTGTTTTAATTTTGTTTATTTTCATTTTTGCTTTGTTTTTGTTTTGTTTATTTAATTTATAATTTTGTTTTAAATAGTTAATGATTTAAAATCCATAAATGGATAAATAAAAGATGTATAAATAGTTGCAAATAATCACATAAAATTTTAGGAAATTATTAATTTAATATATTTTAGGGGCTCAAAATAGGGAACCCCATTAGGGTTGCTATAATAGTTTTTAGAATCTTTAGAATTTTGAGGTTGTGCATACAGCCAAGACAATTTATGTCACGTAGAAAAAAGTATGGATTGTAAAGGATTGTCATTCAATAAGATACTAGTATTTATGCAGATTTGACTATTTAGACTACACTTACTCAATGAAGAGGCAATTAGTTATTGTCTTCATTCTCTTTAAATAAGGTGACTTTAATTGCAAATAATTGGGTTTCTTAATTATAGACTATTCATTAGATCGAATGTATTAATAAATATCAGAAGAAATTATATGGAAAATAATAGTCCATTTGCGAAATGATTTGGTTCATTATCCATTAGATTTTCCGACAATAAAACGTTGAGCTGTATCTCATTTCGAATACTATCATAAAACCTAGTTTGGTCAAATATGGTTATCAATTTAGTTAAACTATTATGTACGATTATATGATAATTCGTGATTAATTTTTAATGAATTGACTGAAATCATGTTTTCTTGTTGTAAAATTATATGATACATGTATAAAAATATTACAATATATTTTTCTTAGATTAAAAATAATTATATTTCAGTTGAGGATGTATATATATCATAAACATTTTTAAAAAAATATGTGTGTGTTTAATGTAATATTTTTTTTCTTTTATCAAACCGTATTAGTAATTATTTGTTTTTTTATATATTTCACGATATTGTTGTATGTTTTAATATAAGTTGGTATATTTTCAAAAAAACTCCACATTCGTATTTTAAAATAATTATAAATAAGATGCATTTGTTGATTGCGCACCTAAAAATTTAAATTTAAGGTGAAAATAATAACAAAGTAGGTAGGAATATGCATGAAGATAGGACAAAAAATAGTATTCAATATAGAGATGACTTTTGTGACTATACGAAGATTTATGTAAGTTTGACTTTTTGTACTAATTTAGCCAATGAAGAATTAGTAGGTCTTTCTCTTTCTCTTATAAGTATACCTATTATGTGCTCAATCTTTATCTTGTATAATTTATAATATACATATAAGGAGTTAGCTAAGAGAGGAAGGAGAAAATCGAAGATGGGGAGACCTCCTGGTCTAATGGGAGGAGTGAATAAGAAAGGTTCGTGGAGTCCAGAAGAGGACATTTTGTTGCTCACTTATATTCAAGAACATGGCCCAAGGGATTGGAAATCTATTCCTGAAAATACCGGTATATTACACATGTATATTAATTTATCTTTTTACTAAACAATTCATATAGCTCATGATATTTATCTTGTATTCAGGGTTGCAGAGATGCAAAAGAAGTTGTAGACTCCGGTGGAAAAACTATCTTCGACCTGATATCAAGCGAGGTGACTTTACAGCCGAGGAAGATAAAAGAATTATCAATCTACAAGCTCTTCTTGGCAATAAGTAAGGAGTTTCTTGACCGATTGGTGAAATAAAACATATTTTTTTATTGATAATTAAGTAATTGAGCCATGAAATTTACTGTTATCATTAAATTATGACTTACCAATGTATTGTATATTAGATGGTTTTGTGTCTATATAATATAAATATTTTGTACTTGTATATGTATATATATCAGGTATATAGTTATTTGATTGTGAAATAAAATTTGTAGGTGGGCCGCTATAGCTTACTATCTTCCAGGCAGGACTGATAATGACATCAAGAATCATTGGAATTCGCAGTTAAAGAAGAAGCTGACTGGTGCCGTTCATGAAGGATACATTGATGATGGACAAGGTAGTAGTACAAGTACTAATCAATTTAATCAAGACACCGACTCGTCCAAAAGTATTTGGGTTAGTAGGCTACAAAATAATGTTCATACAGCTAAAAAAGCCCTATTTGATGCCATTTCAATTTCACCAACGTTATCTATCCATGATCATGGTGCTGTTTCACCCCCCGCTTCACTTATTTTGAGCTCCTCATCACTAATGGACATACCACCAATGCGGACATCTGATTTAATAAGCTTCAATTCATCTCATGAAACGAATATGAATATCAATGAACAAGATCTCCTCAACAACGCAAATGATTATCATTCGGGTATCCATGAACTATCCCAAGTTGATCAGGGATTTAATTATTCAACAACTTCACATCCTTCTAGCGTTGAAAACGTCACACAATGGCTTCAAAAATGGACTGGAGAGTATCCTAACAAAGGGAGTGTGACGGAAAACATTATTGATTCGATGAAAATCAACTCACCCATAGTTAATGACCAAGGGATGATGAACGTCGAAGACGGCGACAATGCAATGATCCCTTTGTTCTCATCCACGGAGAATTCAATGCTGCATTACGAGGCTAGTTATATTTCTTCAATTTCTGATGTTGATGTCACATCTCATTCTACTAATATTCAGGAGAGACAACATGAGAAAAATAGCGATTTGCAGATGTTGAACATGTCTACATCTTATGATCAGGATGTTTCATGGTCATTTTAAATGATCATTTCAGTAGTTATATCTTTAAATCTCCATGTGGACAAGTTATTTCATATTTCAATGAGTTTAAATGTACTTGAAAACATTAGTAATGTATTACTTCTATTCCGAGCGTACTATAATTTGTATAAATAACATATATTGGCCGATATATAACTATGTCATTATCCTTAGAAACTATTTTCAATTCAATCTTTTTTGTTTACCAGTCTTTTCACCCTAAATATCATTTCTTTCGAAAATAGATATAACTATCAGAAACATATCCATTTTTTAGTGATTAAGAAGCTTCCAATAAAAACCAATCAATACTGTTATATAAAGGAGAAGACGGGGGCGGTGAGTTGGCGCTCTCAGATCGCTTCGTTCTATTTTTCTATTTTCTCAATTTTTTGAAATAATAATATTAAAAATTCGAAAAAATCTCAATTATCTTTTAAATTCTTACTAATAGAGGAAACATATAATATTCTTGTTAGTATTAGTGCTCTAGAGACAATACTTTTATGTTTTAAAGAAAACATTTTATTATTATAAATTATGTTTTATTGATTATTATTATTAGTTTATTATGTCTTTATTTACTGCGTTATAAATGTTAGCATAATAAATGTCCTTGGAATTATGATATGTATTCGATATCTTTAAGTATGAGACTAAAAATGAGATTATATGAATAGTATCTTTATTCCTAAATATCCCTAGTCGAGTGTTATTATTTAAGGACAATAATAATGCACAGAGACTAGTATGTTTGTTGACTGATGACCACATCTCATTGGTCATAGGTATGGTGATACTAAAGTCAAAACATAGGTGCATGTAAGAGTACATGACACTGGATTGACCCGTCGTGAGATTACACATGTTAATAGTGTCATAAGTAATTCTCACTGTGATAATGGTGTAATGATCCTTAGACCTGAAATCATTATATTTTTATACGAGAATTAATATACTTTGATTACATTAAAAGTTACCTTTGACCGGGTGATGATAAAAGTGGACATTGGGTATATTATGAATCGTATGAGAAATATGAATGATCTAGATGGGATTTAACCCTCCTAATTTTAGGAGCGATATTATTGGCCTCTTGTTTGAGTGAGACTAAGAAATGCACGGCCGTGCTCAAATGTTGATTTGATGTATTAGTCTACTCATCGATCAAGAAAACTAGGATTAAATTATGAAGAGGATGACACATTACATGCCTCGAGTTTAATCTATAATATTAAGGTTAAAGGGAATATATTACATGGAACATTATTCACGAAAGACTTAATCGAATCACCGATTTAATTATTATTACTTGGGTGACAATGATGTATTACTAGATGCCGCTCATTGTTTACAATTTTAATTAGTTATTAAAATTGTTACCAACGTAATAATAACCTACAGGGTCACACACAAAGAACGCTTGAAGGAGAAATAATTTAAATTATGAATTTAAATTTAAATAAGTAATTTATTCTATTTATAATATTAATTAAGTATGACTTGATTAATTATTTAAATAGAAAATGGAATTACTTAAACTAATTCTGAAATTAGTTATTAATTAATTAAGTGCGACTTAATTAAATAATAAATTGGAATTTCGGATTAGTATTTTATTATAATTGGATTATAATTAGAAAACTTATTTTCCTCTCTATATAAACTCTCAAAGAGGGCTGATTTTAATGATGAAAAACATTTTTATATTAAAACCCTAGCCTCTTATGAGAGCAAGAAAAGAGAGAGAAAAAAGTAGTTTTCGGGTGCTAGTACACATCAATCCTTCAAGAAAAGCGTTCGTGTGGATACCGTAGAGTGTAGATCGCGAGAGCGGGATACATGGTGATTGAACAAGCTTTGGATCTCCATTAATCTTCCATTAATGAACTTTTAAAGCTTCTTAAGGTATTTGTTCTTAATCTCCGAATTAAATCTTTTGTTTTCGCATGGATCCTGCGGAGGGGTTTCGAATTTTGATTTATTTTTACGTTTTCCGTTGCGTTTATATGCTCGAAACC
Organism: Heracleum sosnowskyi; assembly: GCA_030848705.1. NCBI lineage: Eukaryota > Viridiplantae > Streptophyta > Magnoliopsida > Apiales > Apiaceae > Heracleum > Heracleum sosnowskyi. The sequence continues at coordinate 15,563,961 of CM061236.1, forward strand.
CTTCAATGGTATCAGAGCTACTTGCGAAATGTTTTAATTCGGTTGTGTGTTTAACAGTTTTCGATATATATGCATGTTTGCGATCTACCATGTTTTGTGTTGATTTATATATATATCTATGTATATATTTTTGAATATAAGATATTCATGAGGATTGGATAATCATGAGATGATTGTGTATATTGTTGTATGTATATGATACATGTTATATCGAATTATGAGAATCGTATTCGATACGATTTCTGAATACGTTGCGCAGATTTGGTGAAATTTGCATACTCTGTCAGATTTTCGCCGAAAATACCTTTTCAAAAAGGGAAACGGGTGTCTGAACCAAACTGACAAAGTCATTCGTTCGTTTGTAAGGCGTTTGACGTCGTTTACTATCTGATTTTGATTTTCTGATTTTGATTTCTATGATTGGATCATGAGAAATATGATATGGTATGATATGTTAATGAAATATGAGATGTTCTTAATTATTATATGAGCATGGTTATTGGTTATGGCCTAAAGACCCATAGGATAATGGTTTTGTTTTATGGTTTGGTTTCTAAATACGACTTGCATGTCGTTATTCCTTGTAATGTTTAAATCTCGAATGTAACTCGAGTTCTACTTGTAAGTTCAGTAAGATAGGTTGTTTTATTTATGTAATGTATATGAAGACATCCAAGATGGAGAACCAAAGAAGCATTACAAGGAGCAAGCAAGGAGACAGGTTAAAGCTTGAAGACTTGTAACATTGTATTGTATTTTGATACCACCATAGATTGACCTTGATCTTTCCATTAGCTTGGAAAGATCACTTAGGTTGGGCCATAACCAAACACGTTTACTTTACGCACTTTACATATATGATGCATGTGATGTAGATATGTATGCGTAGATAATGATGCATGCTTTAATTAGATTAAACATGTATGGATTATATACGTCACCCATGCCATGTTTGCTAAACAAGATAAAATCTGTAATGATTCAAGATTTTAAAATTGAACAAAAACGAACATGAGATTCCTGTGTTTATGAAACACGGAAATAAGTATGAATTTCAAATTTTGATATGGGGAGATTTTGACAAAAATACAAGCAGCGCTTGTAAGAAATGCGGGTTTTAAGTGAGACCACTGTGACTCCTCCGACGGACTGGAAATCAAACCATTGATGAATTTTGATTTGAAGTACTTAGTTCAAGGAAAAATTAGGAATCTCTTGATGATGGGATCATGGTCGTTTTAATAATAACAAATCCCTAAAGTTAAAATATTAAGTCAATTAGATGCCTTCCAATGGGCAACACTCGTCAAGACCTAGATCGAGAAAGAGTGGGTTCGCCAAAGCAAAGCACTCCAATCTATCGTGGTAAGACGCGATGAAGTAAATGTGATACTTAACTGTTAGACCATTGGGTTAGACTTAACTAAGTTACCACAATAGGATTGTGAACTTAGAGGCATGGAGCTTGGTATGATTTATTAGATAAATGTGAACAAATGTTGTTCTACCAAACTTTCCAAGAGTTATATATGATATAATTGACAAGAGTTGTCTACCTAAATAAATCATGTTTTGGGAGTAAAGCCAAAGATGACCTTAAGCATGACGAAATATGGATCTTGGCTCACTAGAAGGATTTAGAGTAATGCCTTCCGAATTAATAGCTAGGGCTATTTATTTGATAAAAATAGTGGGAGGTATATAATGATATACCATAATCACTTAAACATAATAATTAATAAATTTGCAACCTAGATTAATTTTATGCACTTTAATATTGTAGTTATCAAATAACACAAACAACTTCTCTATGCGATCAGTCCTTGAGAAGGACAAGCTGACAAGAACAAATTTCCTCGACTGATATAGGAGCTTGAGGATCGTCCTCAGGCACCACGATGTTAGTCAAATTCTTCCCTTACCTTTTAGCTGAGAATGTAACATGTGCCGAACATAATGCTTATTGGAAGCAAATTGATGATTCGACTGCTGATGTTTCATGTCTCATGCTTGCAACTATGAGTGTTGAGCTTAAGAAACAATATGAGCATATGGATGCTTATGAGATATTTGAGCACCTTAAAAGATGTTTGAGGAAAAGGCTCGTCAAAAGGGATTTGACAATAGCAAGACACCATACACCTACAAGTAGGGAAAGTGAGATTCGGTTGGTCCAAATGTTCTAAAGATGATAGGGTATAATGAGTACCTTGATTATTATTTTTTTGGGTTTCAAGATTGGTCTAGAGACTCAGAATGATTTGATCATACAAATCTTTGAACAATAACTATTCTCAATTAGTTAGTGAACAACGAAATAAATGAGATAGACATAGCACCCACTAAGTTATGAAGCACGTTGAGAACTGCTGTAAGCAACATGATAAATGCATGGACTACTCTCATAATGATGGTGAATGTAGGAATGTGAATGGGAAAGGAAAATGGAATGGAAAGAAGAAGATTTGATCTAATTCTATAGCCCATATTAAACTCCAATCCCAAAGAGGTTTTGTCGCCTAAAGGAGGTGTTGCTAATTAAAGAAGACGATTGTCGCTTCTGTGGAAAACCGAAAGACTGGAAGTTAAACTGTCATGCTTATTTGGAAGATCTAAGAAGAAGACCGGCGAGGGTCAAGCTTCAGGTTTCGGGTTAGAATTGGAGCAAAAGTTGTTGCTCTAGTTGAAGTAACTCGTTACTTAATTTTGCCGATAAGGCTAAGTTTAAAACTTGATAATTGTAACTACGTGCCTCTAAGAGTAGAGACATTATATTGGTTTCTTGTATGGACAAGAAAGGTTTTTCATTTTAATTGGATATATAACAATTGTTGTTTATTACATTTCAATGAAAAGGTTAATGATGTTGCACAATTAGTTAACAATTTATATGTTCTAAAAATGACTCAAATCAAACATTACCTCTGGCACTGTAGTTAAGGCCATATTATAAGAAATGCATTTCTAATTTACATACTGATGGATGATTGGATAAGTTTGATTATGAATCATACGAAGAATGCGAATCTTGGTTTATTTGATAAAAAGACAAAAAGCCCCTTTTACTAGAAATGGTGAAAGGGTCATCGAACTATTATGACTTATACATGGTGATGTATGTGGTCATATACGTACGATGGCAGAAGGTAGGTTTTACTACTTTATAGCGGTTACTGATGATTTCAGTAGATACGAATATGGATATCTTTTGAAGAACAAATTCGAATCTTTTGAAAAGTTCAAAGAATATTAAGCTGAAGTAGAAAAGGTTCAAAGAAAGGGGTTTCTAAGAACTAAAATCACACTTTATTGGACATAGTGCGATGGATGATGAGTCAAGAGGATCTTCCAATAAGTTTCTGGGGTTATACCCTAGAGACATGTGCATATACACTAAACCGTGTTCCTACTAAAATGGTTCAGGAGACACCATATAAGATATGGACTGAGAAAAGTCATAGCATGTCATTTATGAAAATTAGGGGATGCCAAGCGTTTGTGAAACGTTTAACCTCTGACAAGCTAGGACCAAAATCAGATAAATGTAATTTTGTGGGATACCAAATTAAAATAAAAGGGGTATTACTTCTTTAATCCTCCAGAGAACAAAGTGTTTGTTGCTCGGACTGTTGTATTTATTGAGAGAGAATTTCTTTCTAAAAGAAATAGTGGGAGGAAAATAGATCTCGACGAGGATCGAGAACCACGAGATAACATTGAACCAAAGTTGGAATAAGAGCATAATGTACAAGAAAATGTTAATGACAATACTGCTCAAGAAACATAGGTTGTTCGTAGGTCTGGTAGGATTCACCATGAGTCCGAGAGATATTATGAATTTCTCTTGACTCGGGATGGTGATGTAACTCTTGTGAATAATGATAATGAGCCTCTTACCTACCAAGACGCTATGAACATTCCAAGATCTAAAAGTTGGCAGGAGGCCATGAAATCTAAGATGGATTCCATGTATAAAAAACCAAGTATGGACTTTGGTTGATCTACCTAAAGGGGTAAAACCTATAAGGTGCAAGTGCGTTTTCAAGAAGAAAACTGACATGGATAGTAATGTACAGACATATAAGGCACGACTGGTGGCAAACGGTTTCAAGTAAATTCATGGTATTGACTATGATGAAACTTTCTCACCAGTGGCAATGGTCAAGTCCATCGGGATTTTGCTTGCTTACTATGACTACGAAATCTGGCAAATGGATGTCAAGACTACTTTCTTAATGGAGCGTTGAAGAGGTTGTGTACATGACACAACCTGAAGGTTTTGTAGATCCAAGTTTTGTTAGAATGGTATATAAGATAAGTCGATCCATTTATGGATTAAAGTAAGCCTCGAGGAGATGGAATATACGTTTTTATGAAACAGTCAAATAGTTTGGCTCTATTCAAAATGAAGATGAACCGTGTGTTTACAAGAAGGTTAGTGGGAGCCATGTGGCATTCCTAGTATCATATGTAGATGATATATTACAAGGAATGACATTCTTTCTCAACAGACTGTTAAGACTTGGTAGAGAAATAGTTTCTAGATGAAAGACTTAAGAGATGTGTCCTATATCTTAGGGATCATGATCTATAGAGATAGATCATGAATATTTTTCGGCTTAAGTCAGAGTACATACATTGACAATGTATTACACCAATTAGGGATGCAAAGAGGCTAAAAAGGAAATGTTCCCATGTCTATGAGATAGTGATCTCAAAATAAATGGTCTAAAATCATTGGATGATATGGACCATATCAGTGTAGTTCTATATGCTTCGGAAATTGGTTTCATAATGTATCTGATGATATGTACTCGTCATGAAGTCTCGTATGCTTTAAGCATGACGAGCAGGTACCAGTCTAATCCAAGTGATGGTCACTTGATTGGAATGAAGAATATTCTTAAGTGCCTGAAAAGGACTAAAGACTCATTCTTGGTATATGGAGGAGATAGAAAGCTGGATGTAAAATGTTACACGGATAATAGTTTCTAGACATACATGACGGTTTTGTGTCTTAGTCTGGATTTGTGTTTTGTCTAAATAGATGTGTTGTAAGCTAGAATAGTTCATAGCAAGAACCGTAAACGATTCTACAATCGAGGCTTAGTATATTGATACTAGCGAAGTAGCCTAAGAGGATGTTTTGGTAATTTACTAAGGCGATATCACCTTATTAATGAGATTAATGATCAAGGAGATATACTTATATGTAAAGTGCATACTATTGATAATATTGCAGAACCACTGACTAAGGCTTTGTCGCGGCAGAAGCATGTAAGTCACACTAGTTCCAAATGTATTGGATACATGGGATATTGGCTCTAGTGCAAGTGGGAGATTGTTAGTATTAGTGCTCTAGAGACAATACTTTTATGTTTTAAAGAAAACATTTTATTATTATAAATTATGTTTTATTGATTATTATTATTAGTTTATTATGTCTTTATTTACTGCGTTATAAATGTTAGCATAATAAATGTCCTTGGAATTATGATATGTATTCGATATCTTTAAGTATGAGACTTAAAAATGAGATTATATGAATAGTATCTTTATTCCTAAATATCCCTAGTCGAGTGTTATTATTTAAGGACAATAATAATGCACAGAGACTAGTATGTTTGTTGACTGATGACCACATCTCATTGGTCATAGGTATGGTGTTACTAAAGTCAAAACATAGGTGCATGTAAGAGTACATGACACTGGATTGACCCGCCGTGAGATTACACATGTTAATAGTGTCATAAGTAATTCTCACTGTGATAATGGTGTAATGATCCTTAGACCTGAAATCATTATATTTTTATACGAGAATTAATATACTTTGATTACATTAAAAGTTACCTTTGACCGGGTGATGATAAAAGTGGACATTGGGTATATTATGAATCGTATGAGAAATATGAATGATCTAGATGGGATTTAACCCTCCTAATTTTAGGAGCGATATTATTGGCCTCTTGTTTGAGTGAGACTAAGAAATGCACGGCCGTGCTCAAATGTTGATTTGATTTATTAGTCTACTCATCGATCAAGAAAACTAAGATTAAATTATGAAGAGGATGACACATTACATGCCTCGAGTTTAATCTATAATATTAAGGTTAAAGGGATTATATTACATGGAACATTATTCACGAAAGGCTTAATCGAATCACCGATTTAATTATTATTACTTGGGTGACAATGATGTATTACTAGATGCCGCTCATTGTTTACAATTTTAATTAGTTATTAAAATTGTTACCAACGTAATAATAACCTACAGGGTCACACACAAAGAACGCTTGAAGGAGAAATAATTTAAATTATGAATTTCAATTTAAATAAGTAATTTATTCTATTTATAATATTAATTAATTATGACTTGATTTATTATTTAAATAGAAAATGGAATTACTTAAACTAATTCTGAAATTAGTTATTAATTAATTAAGTGCGATTTAATTAAATAATAAATTGGAATTTCGGATTAGTATTTTATTATAATTGGATTATAATTAGAAAACTTATTTTCCTCTCTATATAAACTCTCAAAGAGGGCTGATTTTAATGATGAAAAACGTTTTTATATTAAAACCCTAGCCTCTTATGAGAGCAAGAAAAGAGAGAGAGAAAAGCAGTTTTCGGGTGCTAGTACACATCAATCCTTCAAGAAAAGCGTTCGTGTGGATACCGTAGAGTGTAGATCGCGAGAGCGGGATACATGGTGATTGAACAAGCTTTGGATCTCCATTAATCTTCCATTAATGAACTTTCAAAGCTTCTTAAGGTATTTGTTCTTAATCTCCGAATTAAATCTTTTGTTTTCGCATGGATCCTGCGAAGGGGTTTCGAATTTTGATTTATTTTTCCGTTTTCCGTTGCGTTTATATGCTCGAAACCCTTCAATGGTATCAGAGCTACTTGCGAAACGTTTTAATTCGGTTGTGTGTTTAACAATTTTCGATATATATGCATGTTTGCGATCTACCATGTTTTTGTGTTGATTTATATATATGTATGTATATATTTTTGAATATAAGATATTCATGAGGATTGGATAATCATGAGATGATTGTGTATATTGCTGTATGTATATGATACATGTTATATCGAATTATGAGAATCGTATTCGATACGATTTCTGAATACGTTGCGCAGATTTGGTGAAATTTGCATACTCTGTCAGATTTTCGCCGAAAATACCTTTTCGGAAAGGGAAACGGGCGTCTGAACCAAACTGACCATGTCATTCGTTCGTTTGTAAGGCGTTTGACGTCATTTACTGTCTGTAAACAGCGATTTAATGTTTTCAGAATTCTGATTTTGATTTTCTGATTTTGATTTCTATGATTGGATCATGAGAAATATGATATGGTATGATATGTTAATGAAATATGAGATGTTCTTAATTATTATATGAGCATGGTGATCGGTTATGGCCTAAAGACCCATAGGATAATGGTTTTGTTTTATGGTTTGGTTTCTAAATACGACTTGCATGTCGTTATTCCTTGTAATGTTTAAATCTCAAATGAAGTGACTAATGAAGGTTGGCAAACAACTGGATGGGGAGTTTGGGAAACCAATGAAGCTATTCCAGTTAGACAGTACTGGATTGAGGACATGGTACAAGAAGAGGAGAGTGAAGAGAAATTTGAATTCATGCAAGAGCAACCGATTCAGGAGGAGCATGAGCCATATTATCCGGAGCCAATAGAATATCCTATCTTGGATGATGATATGGAAGAAGAAGCAAATTCTCTATCACTGGAAGAAGAAGCTGCCTTGGAGATGGTGAAAGCTCAAAGAGTTGAAATAGATGCCAGGCAAGCTGAGAGAGAAAGACACCAGGCAGTTCTAAGGATTGAGAAGTTAAAGAGATCCAAGGTGTATGCTGAAGTGAGGAAGAAGAAGATGATGGATTTGGCAAATAAGCAAGGTACTGACTGGGAGATGGCTTATAAAACCTTTTGTGGAGTTGAAGACGGATTAGAAGTCAACGACAATGCGGAGGCGGAAGTCATAATTCAAGACATAAGAAGTGCAAATCCTGATGATCATACTTACTTCACTGCACTAAGGAATACTGTGATCTTTCTGAAAGCCGGGGTTAAAGCAAATGGTGCTTGGAACATATTGATCAATTTTCTTGAGAAAGGTACATTTGTGATTTCCACTAAGTTTTTAGAACAGAGAACATACACAGAACTGCAGGTGATTCTCATCAAGATACAAAGGACTACAAGGTTAAATGAACTGCTCCGTGAGCATGTTAAAGAGATCTTGATGAAAGTCGGTCCAGAGATTACTGAAGATCCTCCAATGGTTAGATTCATGACGAATGACTTGTTCAGAATCTGCTACTTGGCTGAGGATAAACTGAGAGATTTTCCAAGTAATTATCTGATATCAGTTGAGAAGTATCTTAGATCCACTGGATTCACATCAACGGAGAAGGACAAAGCAGCAGACACTCTGAGAAGATTTCTAATGGAGAATGTTCCTTACTATAGGAAGAGAGTAGAACGAGGATTGTAAGTGCTTCCCAGACTACCAAACATGACAAAGCTAAACAAGAAAGATGTTAACATTGCATGGTTGTGGGCTGGAGTGGGTCAAGAGGTTGAGTACATTGGAAGACACATCCAAGGAGCAATCCTTAAACCTGGAGAACCACTGCACTATCCATCAGTGACTGATTATCAAGCTGCTAACTCCAATCCAATGATTGAAGAAGGTGAGATCGAAATGGACTGAAGAACAGAAGCAAAGAACAAAAGAACTATCAGCTCAGACTAGAGGAGCAACTTCAATGTATAAAGTTTTATTGTTTTTTGATTTATGAAATCTGGAAATGTATATATATTTGATCCAGAATGCATTTAATATTATTAAGATGTCTTACTTTAATAAGTTTAATGTTTCCTTAGTTAGTTGAGTTATCCTCGAAGTATTTGCTTGTCAAACTCTATCCAATCAAATATGGGGAGATTGTAAAGCATAATGTAACATAAGATGTAAAAGAGATAACTACAACTCAACAAAGGACAAGACAGACAATAATATTAACAGAAGCACAGGAATCCAGAATCAAAGAAGAAAAGGTAAACTCAAAAAATCAAAATACGGTATGTATTCTTGAAGTCCGTAAACAGGTCACGGAAAGAAGTTCCTGAAAATGTTCAAGCCTCAGTGACAGAAAAAGAAACAAGACTTTCAAGATGACAGAAGTATGTGAATGATTTAGAGTTAAGTACCACAGGATTCCAGTGATTTAAATGAAGCAACCAGAACGACAAAGGACTTATCAGCAGCATTGAATTGAAGACATAGAAGAAGAATTGATCAAATGTTATTCATCTGTGAACCAGACCAGTTGCACTAGTTGACGGCACTTAAAAGATCAAGTTGTTTTATCGTCTCAGAAGAAATTGATACAGTCTATAACTTAAACACCCTGGAGCTCAGAAGGTTTTCAAAAGATCAAGGACAAGAAAAGAATTCGATGGTTTTTCTATTTTAGAAAACCATCGAATGTGATTTAAGAAAACCATTTAAAAACAAGAATAAAGTAATTTATTTTTCGATAGTTTTTATTTAAAAACTATCGAATGGTAAAATTCTTTATTCCATTCGATGGTTTTTAAATGTGGGAGCAGGTGGAAAGTTTCTTTGTTGTCAGGTGGAGTGTGAAGATGGACGGCCAAGATTGCTTGATCAAAATTGGTTCGATAGTTTTCAAATTAAGACTATAAATAGAGAATGAAGACAGTGTCTTCTTCAGTTGGTTAGCAGTTGTGATCATATTAACTACGGAGAATTGAGAGCTCAAGAACATATTCTGGAGGAAATTTATAGTGCCTTAATTTCTAAAGTTTGTATTGATTACGTTAACCTGAACTCATTGAAGCTAATCTACGGATTAGAATTTGTAGCACCCTTCGAGGTTTATATTTATAAAACGATATATTCCCCGACTCTTGGTTTGATTTGGTGTGTTTGATTTCGTTATAGAACTGAATGAATTATCCGCGAACGAAATTGAATTATTTGTGAGTATCGTATTCAACCCCCCCCCCCCCCTTCTATGATACTTTGGACCTAACAAAATATAGTTAGGATTATTTCCGTCCAACATGATAATGCAAAATCTCATATTAATTGGGATGATCCAAATTTTTTTAAAGTTGCTCGTAAAGACGGACTTGATGTTAGATTACACATTCAACCCCGTAAGAGCAACTCCTAGGCTAAGCCCCCTTACATATATCATGACAGTCGGACAATTTTAGGGTTCTACTCCAAAAAATTCTCTCCAACCGTCTGACCCCTTCCCTGTAATTTTTAGGTTAGAGAAAATGAGGCCCTATATTTGAGGAAGCAAATTTGCTCCTTATTATTTGACAGCTCATCTCCCGCTTGTTCCTTTCTCTTTTCTTAATTTTTTCTTTTTCACGTCTAATGCATCTTTTTGCATGTGTATATATATATATATAGCAAGTGTGTGAATATTAGCAAGTGTGTGTTTGGAGTGTATGTACGTGTGTATCGGGGTTCGCAGATCGACTAGAGGTGGGGGAACCCGGGGGTGGTATGGTGTGATGAGTGTGTTTGTATGTGTTTTAATTTTGTTTATTTTCATTTTTGCTTTGTTTATTTTTGTTTTTTTAATTTATAATTTTGTTTTAAATAGTTAATGATTTAAAATCCATAAATGGATAAATAAAAGATGTATAAATAGTGGGAAATAATCACATAAAATTTTAGGAAATTATTAATTTAATATATTTTAGGGGCTCAAAATAGGGAACCCCATTAGGGTTGCTGTAATAGTTTTTAGAATCTTTAGAATTTTGAGGTTGTGCATACAGCCAAGACAATTTATGTCACGTAGAAAAAAGTATGGATTGTAAAGGATTGTCATTCAGTAAGATACTAGTATTTATGCAGATTTGACTATTTAGACTACACTTACTCAATGAAGAGGCAATTAGTTATTGTCTTCATTCTCTTTAAATAAGGTGACTTTAATTGCAAATAATTGGGTTTCTTAATTATAGACTATTCATTAGATCGAATGTATTAATAAATATCAGAAGAAATTATATGGAAAATAATAGTCCATTTGCGAAATGATTTGGTTCATTATCCATTAGATTTTCCGACAATAAAACGTTGAGCCGTATCTCATTTCGAATACTGTCATAAAACCTAGTTTGGTCAAATATGGTTATCAATTTAGTTAAACTATTCTGTACGATTATATGATAATTCGTGATTAATTTTTAATGAATTGACTGAAATCATGTTTTCTTGTTGTAAAATTATATGATACATGTATAAAAATATTACAATATATTTTTCTTAGATTAAAAATAATTATATTTCAGTTGAGGATGTATATATATCATAAACATTTTTAAAACAATATGTGTGTGTTTAATGTAATATTTTTTTTCTTTTATCAGACCGTATTAGTAATTATTTGTTTTTTTATATATTTCACGATATTGTTGTATGTTTTAATATAAGTTGGTATATTTTCAAAAAAATTCCACATTCGTATTTTAAAATAATTATACATAAGATGCATTTGTTGATTGCGCACCTAAAAATTTAAATTTAAGGTGAAAATAATAACAAAGTAGGTAGGAATATGCATGAAGATAGGACAAAAAATAGTATTCAATATAGAGATGACTTTTGTGACTATACGAAGATTTATGTAAGTTTGACTTTTTGTACTAATTTAGCCAATGAAGAATTAGTAGGTCTTTCTCTTTCTCTTATAAGTATAACTAATTATGTGCTCAATCTTTATCTTGTATAATTTATAATATACATATAGGGAGTTAGCTAAGAGAGGAAGCAGAAAATCGAAGATGGGGAGACCTCCTGGTCTAATGGGAGGAGTGAATAAGAAAGGTTCGTGGAGTCCAGAAGAGGACATTTTGTTGCTCACTTATATTCAAGAACATGGCCCAAGGGATTGGAAATCTATTCCTGAAAATACCGGTATATTACACATGTATATTAATTTATCTTTTTACCAAACAATTCATATAGATCATGATATTTATCTTGTATTCAGGGTTGCAGAGATGCAAAAGAAGTTGTAGACTCCGGTGGAAAAACTATCTTCGACCTGATATCAAGCGAGGTGACTTTACAGCCGAGGAAGATAAAAGAATTATCAATCTACAAGCTCTTCTTGGCAATAAGTAATGAGTTTCTTGACCGATTGGTGAAATCAAACATATTTTTTTATTGATAATTAAGTAATTGAGCCATGAAATTTACTGTTATCATTAAATTATGACTTACCAATGTATTGTATATTAGATGGTTTTGTGTCTATCTAATATAAATATTTTGTACTTGTATATGTATATATATCAGGTATATAGTTATTTGATTGTGAAATAAAATTTGTAGGTGGGTCGCTATAGCTTACTATCTTCCAGGCAGGACTGATAATGACATCAAGAATCATTGGAATTCGCAGTTAAAGAAGAAGCTGACTGGTGCCGTTCATGAAGGATACATTGATGATGGACAAGGTAGTAGTACAAGTACTAATCAATTTAATCAAGACACCGACTCGTCCAAAAGTATTTGGGTTAGTAGGCTACAAAATAATGTTCATACAGCTAAAAAGGCCCTATTTGATGCCATTTCAATTTCACCAACGTTATCTATCCATGATCATGGTGTTGTTTCACCCCCCGCTTCACTTATTTTGAGCTCCTCATCACTAATGGACATACCACCAATGCAGACATCTGATTTAATAAGCTTCAATTCATCTCATGAAACGAATATGAATATCAATGAACAAGATCTCCTCAACAACGCAAATGATTATCATTCGGGTATCCATGAACTATCCCAAGTTGATCAGGGATTTAATTATTCAACAACTTCACATCCTTCTAGCGTTGAAAACGTCACACAATGGCTTCAAAAATGGACTGGAGAGTATCCTAACAAAGGGAGTGTGACGGAAAACATTATTGATTCGATGAAAATCAACTCACCCATAGTTAATGACCAAGGGATGATGAACGTCGAAGACGGCGACAATGCAATGATCCCTTTGTTCTCATCCACGGAGAATTCAATGCTGCATTACGAGGCTAGTTATATTTCTTCAATTTCTGATGTTGATGTCACATCTCATTCTACTAATATTCAGGAGAGACAACATGAGAAAAATAGCGATTTGCAGATGTTGAACATGTCTACATCTTATGATCAGGATGTTTCATGGTCATTTTAAATGATCATTTCAGTAGTTATATCTTTAAATCTCCATGTGGACAAGTTATTTCATATTTCAATGAGTTTAAATGTACTTGAAAACATTAGTAATGTATTACTTCTATTCCGAGCGTACTACAATTTGTATAAATAACATATATTGGCCGATATATAACTATGTCATTATCCTTAGAAACTGTTTTCAATTCAATCTTTTTTGTTTACCAGTCTTTTCACCCTAAATATCATTTCTTTCGAAAATAGATATAACTATCAGAAACATATCCATTTTTTAGTGATTAAGAAGCTTCCAATAAAAACCAATCAATACTGTTATATAAAGGAGAAGACGGGGGCGGTGAGTTGGCGCTCTCAGATCGCTTCGTTCTATTTTTCTATTTTCTCAATTTTTTGAAATAATAATATTAAAAATTCGAAAAAATCTCAATTATCTTTTAAATTCTTACTAATAGAGGAAACATATAATATTCTTGTTAGTATTAGTGCTCTAGAGACAATACTTTTATGTTTTAAAGAAAACATTTTATTATTATAAATTATGTTTTATTGATTATTATTATTAGTTTATTATGTCTTTATTTACTGCGTTATAAATGTTAGCATAATAAATGTCCTTGGAATTATGATATGTATTCGATATCTTTAAGTATGAGACTAAAAATGAGATTATATGAATAGTATCTTTATTCCTAAATATCCCTAGTCGAGTGTTATTATTTAAGGACAATAATAATGCACAGAGACTAGTATGTTTGTTGACTGATGACCACATCTCATTGGTCATAGGTATGGTGATACTAAAGTCAAAACATAGGTGCATGTAAGAGTACATGACACTGGATTGACCCGTCGTGAGATTACACATGTTAATAGTGTCATAAGTAATTCTCACTGTGATAATGGTGTAATGATCCTTAGACCTGAAATCATTATATTTTTATACGAGAATTAATATACTTTGATTACATTAAAAGTTACCTTTGACCGGGTGATGATAAAAGTGGACATTGGGTATATTATGAATCGTATGAGAAATATGAATGATCTAGATGGGATTTAACCCTCCTAATTTTAGGAGCGATATTATTGGCCTCTTGTTTGAGTGAGACTAAGAAATGCACGGCCGTGCTCAAATGTTGATTTGATGTATTAGTCTACTCATCGATCAAGAAAACTAGGATTAAATTATGAAGAGGATGACACATTACATGCCTCGAGTTTAATCTATAATATTAAGGTTAAAGGGAATATATTACATGGAACATTATTCACGAAAGACTTAATCGAATCACCGATTTAATTATTATTACTTGGGTGACAATGATGTATTACTAGATGCCGCTCATTGTTTACAATTTTAATTAGTTATTAAAATTGTTACCAACGTAATAATAACCTACAGGGTCACACACAAAGAACGCTTGAAGGAGAAATAATTTAAATTATGAATTTAAATTTAAATAAGTAATTTATTCTATTTATAATATTAATTAAGTATGACTTGATTAATTATTTAAATAGAAAATGGAATTACTTAAACTAATTCTGAAATTAGTTATTAATTAATTAAGTGCGACTTAATTAAATAATAAATTGGAATTTCGGATTAGTATTTTATTATAATTGGATTATAATTAGAAAACTTATTTTCCTCTCTATATAAACTCTCAAAGAGGGCTGATTTTAATGATGAAAAACATTTTTATATTAAAACCCTAGCCTCTTATGAGAGCAAGAAAAGAGAGAGAAAAAAGTAGTTTTCGGGTGCTAGTACACATCAATCCTTCAAGAAAAGCGTTCGTGTGGATACCGTAGAGTGTAGATCGCGAGAGCGGGATACATGGTGATTGAACAAGCTTTGGATCTCCATTAATCTTCCATTAATGAACTTTTAAAGCTTCTTAAGGTATTTGTTCTTAATCTCCGAATTAAATCTTTTGTTTTCGCATGGATCCTGCGGAGGGGTTTCGAATTTTGATTTATTTTTACGTTTTCCGTTGCGTTTATATGCTCGAAACCCTTCAATGGTATCAGAGCTACTTGCGAAATGTTTTAATTCGGTTGTGTGTTTAACAGTTTTCGATATATATGCATGTTTGCGATCTACCATGTTTTGTGTTGATTTATATATATATCTATGTATATATTTTTGAATATAAGATATTCATGAGGATTGGATAATCATGAGATGATTGTGTATATTGTTGTATGTATATGATACATGTTATATCGAATTATGAGAATCGTATTCGATACGATTTCTGAATACGTTGCGCAGATTTGGTGAAATTTGCATACTCTGTCAGATTTTCGCCGAAAATACCTTTTCAAAAAGGGAAACGGGTGTCTGAACCAAACTGACAAAGTCATTCGTTCGTTTGTAAGGCGTTTGACGTCGTTTACTATCTGATTTTGATTTTCTGATTTTGATTTCTATGATTGGATCATGAGAAATATGATATGGTATGATATGTTAATGAAATATGAGATGTTCTTAATTATTATATGAGCATGGTTATTGGTTATGGCCTAAAGACCCATAGGATAATGGTTTTGTTTTATGGTTTGGTTTCTAAATACGACTTGCATGTCGTTATTCCTTGTAATGTTTAAATCTCGAATGTAACTCGAGTTCTACTTGTAAGTTCAGTAAGATAGGTTGTTTTATTTATGTAATGTATATGAAGACATCCAAGATGGAGAACCAAAGAAGCATTACAAGGAGCAAGCAAGGAGACAGGTTAAAGCTTGAAGACTTGTAACATTGTATTGTATTTTGATACCACCATAGATTGACCTTGATCTTTCCATTAGCTTGGAAAGATCACTTAGGTTGGGCCATAACCAAACACGTTTACTTTACGCACTTTACATATATGATGCATGTGATGTAGATATGTATGCGTAGATAATGATGCATGCTTTAATTAGATTAAACATGTATGGATTATATACGTCACCCATGCCATGTTTGCTAAACAAGATAAAATCTGTAATGATTCAAGATTTTAAAATTGAACAAAAACGAACATGAGATTCCTGTGTTTATGAAACACGGAAATAAGTATGAATTTCAAATTTTGATATGGGGAGATTTTGACAAAAATACAAGCAGCGCTTGTAAGAAATGCGGGTTTTAAGTGAGACCACTGTGACTCCTCCGACGGACTGGAAATCAAACCATTGATGAATTTTGATTTGAAGTACTTAGTTCAAGGAAAAATTAGGAATCTCTTGATGATGGGATCATGGTCGTTTTAATAATAACAAATCCCTAAAGTTAAAATATTAAGTCAATTAGATGCCTTCCAATGGGCAACACTCGTCAAGACCTAGATCGAGAAAGAGTGGGTTCGCCAAAGCAAAGCACTCCAATCTATCGTGGTAAGACGCGATGAAGTAAATGTGATACTTAACTGTTAGACCATTGGGTTAGACTTAACTAAGTTACCACAATAGGATTGTGAACTTAGAGGCATGGAGCTTGGTATGATTTATTAGATAAATGTGAACAAATGTTGTTCTACCAAACTTTCCAAGAGTTATATATGATATAATTGACAAGAGTTGTCTACCTAAATAAATCATGTTTTGGGAGTAAAGCCAAAGATGACCTTAAGCATGACGAAATATGGATCTTGGCTCACTAGAAGGATTTAGAGTAATGCCTTCCGAATTAATAGCTAGGGCTATTTATTTGATAAAAATAGTGGGAGGTATATAATGATATACCATAATCACTTAAACATAATAATTAATAAATTTGCAACCTAGATTAATTTTATGCACTTTAATATTGTAGTTATCAAATAACACAAACAACTTCTCTATGCGATCAGTCCTTGAGAAGGACAAGCTGACAAGAACAAATTTCCTCGACTGATATAGGAGCTTGAGGATCGTCCTCAGGCACCACGATGTTAGTCAAATTCTTCCCTTACCTTTTAGCTGAGAATGTAACATGTGCCGAACATAATGCTTATTGGAAGCAAATTGATGATTCGACTGCTGATGTTTCATGTCTCATGCTTGCAACTATGAGTGTTGAGCTTAAGAAACAATATGAGCATATGGATGCTTATGAGATATTTGAGCACCTTAAAAGATGTTTGAGGAAAAGGCTCGTCAAAAGGGATTTGACAATAGCAAGACACCATACACCTACAAGTAGGGAAAGTGAGATTCGGTTGGTCCAAATGTTCTAAAGATGATAGGGTATAATGAGTACCTTGATTATTATTTTTTTGGGTTTCAAGATTGGTCTAGAGACTCAGAATGATTTGATCATACAAATCTTTGAACAATAACTATTCTCAATTAGTTAGTGAACAACGAAATAAATGAGATAGACATAGCACCCACTAAGTTATGAAGCACGTTGAGAACTGCTGTAAGCAACATGATAAATGCATGGACTACTCTCATAATGATGGTGAATGTAGGAATGTGAATGGGAAAGGAAAATGGAATGGAAAGAAGAAGATTTGATCTAATTCTATAGCCCATATTAAACTCCAATCCCAAAGAGGTTTTGTCGCCTAAAGGAGGTGTTGCTAATTAAAGAAGACGATTGTCGCTTCTGTGGAAAACCGAAAGACTGGAAGTTAAACTGTCATGCTTATTTGGAAGATCTAAGAAGAAGACCGGCGAGGGTCAAGCTTCAGGTTTCGGGTTAGAATTGGAGCAAAAGTTGTTGCTCTAGTTGAAGTAACTCGTTACTTAATTTTGCCGATAAGGCTAAGTTTAAAACTTGATAATTGTAACTACGTGCCTCTAAGAGTAGAGACATTATATTGGTTTCTTGTATGGACAAGAAAGGTTTTTCATTTTAATTGGATATATAACAATTGTTGTTTATTACATTTCAATGAAAAGGTTAATGATGTTGCACAATTAGTTAACAATTTATATGTTCTAAAAATGACTCAAATCAAACATTACCTCTGGCACTGTAGTTAAGGCCATATTATAAGAAATGCATTTCTAATTTACATACTGATGGATGATTGGATAAGTTTGATTATGAATCATACGAAGAATGCGAATCTTGGTTTATTTGATAAAAAGACAAAAAGCCCCTTTTACTAGAAATGGTGAAAGGGTCATCGAACTATTATGACTTATACATGGTGATGTATGTGGTCATATACGTACGATGGCAGAAGGTAGGTTTTACTACTTTATAGCGGTTACTGATGATTTCAGTAGATACGAATATGGATATCTTTTGAAGAACAAATTCGAATCTTTTGAAAAGTTCAAAGAATATTAAGCTGAAGTAGAAAAGGTTCAAAGAAAGGGGTTTCTAAGAACTAAAATCACACTTTATTGGACATAGTGCGATGGATGATGAGTCAAGAGGATCTTCCAATAAGTTTCTGGGGTTATACCCTAGAGACATGTGCATATACACTAAACCGTGTTCCTACTAAAATGGTTCAGGAGACACCATATAAGATATGGACTGAGAAAAGTCATAGCATGTCATTTATGAAAATTAGGGGATGCCAAGCGTTTGTGAAACGTTTAACCTCTGACAAGCTAGGACCAAAATCAGATAAATGTAATTTTGTGGGATACCAAATTAAAATAAAAGGGGTATTACTTCTTTAATCCTCCAGAGAACAAAGTGTTTGTTGCTCGGACTGTTGTATTTATTGAGAGAGAATTTCTTTCTAAAAGAAATAGTGGGAGGAAAATAGATCTCGACGAGGATCGAGAACCACGAGATAACATTGAACCAAAGTTGGAATAAGAGCATAATGTACAAGAAAATGTTAATGACAATACTGCTCAAGAAACATAGGTTGTTCGTAGGTCTGGTAGGATTCACCATGAGTCCGAGAGATATTATGAATTTCTCTTGACTCGGGATGGTGATGTAACTCTTGTGAATAATGATAATGAGCCTCTTACCTACCAAGACGCTATGAACATTCCAAGATCTAAAAGTTGGCAGGAGGCCATGAAATCTAAGATGGATTCCATGTATAAAAAACCAAGTATGGACTTTGGTTGATCTACCTAAAGGGGTAAAACCTATAAGGTGCAAGTGCGTTTTCAAGAAGAAAACTGACATGGATAGTAATGTACAGACATATAAGGCACGACTGGTGGCAAACGGTTTCAAGTAAATTCATGGTATTGACTATGATGAAACTTTCTCACCAGTGGCAATGGTCAAGTCCATCGGGATTTTGCTTGCTTACTATGACTACGAAATCTGGCAAATGGATGTCAAGACTACTTTCTTAATGGAGCGTTGAAGAGGTTGTGTACATGACACAACCTGAAGGTTTTGTAGATCCAAGTTTTGTTAGAATGGTATATAAGATAAGTCGATCCATTTATGGATTAAAGTAAGCCTCGAGGAGATGGAATATACGTTTTTATGAAACAGTCAAATAGTTTGGCTCTATTCAAAATGAAGATGAACCGTGTGTTTACAAGAAGGTTAGTGGGAGCCATGTGGCATTCCTAGTATCATATGTAGATGATATATTACAAGGAATGACATTCTTTCTCAACAGACTGTTAAGACTTGGTAGAGAAATAGTTTCTAGATGAAAGACTTAAGAGATGTGTCCTATATCTTAGGGATCATGATCTATAGAGATAGATCATGAATATTTTTCGGCTTAAGTCAGAGTACATACATTGACAATGTATTACACCAATTAGGGATGCAAAGAGGCTAAAAAGGAAATGTTCCCATGTCTATGAGATAGTGATCTCAAAATAAATGGTCTAAAATCATTGGATGATATGGACCATATCAGTGTAGTTCTATATGCTTCGGAAATTGGTTTCATAATGTATCTGATGATATGTACTCGTCATGAAGTCTCGTATGCTTTAAGCATGACGAGCAGGTACCAGTCTAATCCAAGTGATGGTCACTTGATTGGAATGAAGAATATTCTTAAGTGCCTGAAAAGGACTAAAGACTCATTCTTGGTATATGGAGGAGATAGAAAGCTGGATGTAAAATGTTACACGGATAATAGTTTCTAGACATACATGACGGTTTTGTGTCTTAGTCTGGATTTGTGTTTTGTCTAAATAGATGTGTTGTAAGCTAGAATAGTTCATAGCAAGAACCGTAAACGATTCTACAATCGAGGCTTAGTATATTGATACTAGCGAAGTAGCCTAAGAGGATGTTTTGGTAATTTACTAAGGCGATATCACCTTATTAATGAGATTAATGATCAAGGAGATATACTTATATGTAAAGTGCATACTATTGATAATATTGCAGAACCACTGACTAAGGCTTTGTCGCGGCAGAAGCATGTAAGTCACACTAGTTCCAAATGTATTGGATACATGGGATATTGGCTCTAGTGCAAGTGGGAGATTGTTAGTATTAGTGCTCTAGAGACAATACTTTTATGTTTTAAAGAAAACATTTTATTATTATAAATTATGTTTTATTGATTATTATTATTAGTTTATTATGTCTTTATTTACTGCGTTATAAATGTTAGCATAATAAATGTCCTTGGAATTATGATATGTATTCGATATCTTTAAGTATGAGACTTAAAAATGAGATTATATGAATAGTATCTTTATTCCTAAATATCCCTAGTCGAGTGTTATTATTTAAGGACAATAATAATGCACAGAGACTAGTATGTTTGTTGACTGATGACCACATCTCATTGGTCATAGGTATGGTGTTACTAAAGTCAAAACATAGGTGCATGTAAGAGTACATGACACTGGATTGACCCGCCGTGAGATTACACATGTTAATAGTGTCATAAGTAATTCTCACTGTGATAATGGTGTAATGATCCTTAGACCTGAAATCATTATATTTTTATACGAGAATTAATATACTTTGATTACATTAAAAGTTACCTTTGACCGGGTGATGATAAAAGTGGACATTGGGTATATTATGAATCGTATGAGAAATATGAATGATCTAGATGGGATTTAACCCTCCTAATTTTAGGAGCGATATTATTGGCCTCTTGTTTGAGTGAGACTAAGAAATGCACGGCCGTGCTCAAATGTTGATTTGATTTATTAGTCTACTCATCGATCAAGAAAACTAAGATTAAATTATGAAGAGGATGACACATTACATGCCTCGAGTTTAATCTATAATATTAAGGTTAAAGGGATTATATTACATGGAACATTATTCACGAAAGGCTTAATCGAATCACCGATTTAATTATTATTACTTGGGTGACAATGATGTATTACTAGATGCCGCTCATTGTTTACAATTTTAATTAGTTATTAAAATTGTTACCAACGTAATAATAACCTACAGGGTCACACACAAAGAACGCTTGAAGGAGAAATAATTTAAATTATGAATTTCAATTTAAATAAGTAATTTATTCTATTTATAATATTAATTAATTATGACTTGATTTATTATTTAAATAGAAAATGGAATTACTTAAACTAATTCTGAAATTAGTTATTAATTAATTAAGTGCGATTTAATTAAATAATAAATTGGAATTTCGGATTAGTATTTTATTATAATTGGATTATAATTAGAAAACTTATTTTCCTCTCTATATAAACTCTCAAAGAGGGCTGATTTTAATGATGAAAAACGTTTTTATATTAAAACCCTAGCCTCTTATGAGAGCAAGAAAAGAGAGAGAGAAAAGCAGTTTTCGGGTGCTAGTACACATCAATCCTTCAAGAAAAGCGTTCGTGTGGATACCGTAGAGTGTAGATCGCGAGAGCGGGATACATGGTGATTGAACAAGCTTTGGATCTCCATTAATCTTCCATTAATGAACTTTCAAAGCTTCTTAAGGTATTTGTTCTTAATCTCCGAATTAAATCTTTTGTTTTCGCATGGATCCTGCGAAGGGGTTTCGAATTTTGATTTATTTTTCCGTTTTCCGTTGCGTTTATATGCTCGAAACCCTTCAATGGTATCAGAGCTACTTGCGAAACGTTTTAATTCGGTTGTGTGTTTAACAATTTTCGATATATATGCATGTTTGCGATCTACCATGTTTTTGTGTTGATTTATATATATGTATGTATATATTTTTGAATATAAGATATTCATGAGGATTGGATAATCATGAGATGATTGTGTATATTGCTGTATGTATATGATACATGTTATATCGAATTATGAGAATCGTATTCGATACGATTTCTGAATACGTTGCGCAGATTTGGTGAAATTTGCATACTCTGTCAGATTTTCGCCGAAAATACCTTTTCGGAAAGGGAAACGGGCGTCTGAACCAAACTGACCATGTCATTCGTTCGTTTGTAAGGCGTTTGACGTCATTTACTGTCTGTAAACAGCGATTTAATGTTTTCAGAATTCTGATTTTGATTTTCTGATTTTGATTTCTATGATTGGATCATGAGAAATATGATATGGTATGATATGTTAATGAAATATGAGATGTTCTTAATTATTATATGAGCATGGTGATCGGTTATGGCCTAAAGACCCATAGGATAATGGTTTTGTTTTATGGTTTGGTTTCTAAATACGACTTGCATGTCGTTATTCCTTGTAATGTTTAAATCTCAAATGAAGTGACTAATGAAGGTTGGCAAACAACTGGATGGGGAGTTTGGGAAACCAATGAAGCTATTCCAGTTAGACAGTACTGGATTGAGGACATGGTACAAGAAGAGGAGAGTGAAGAGAAATTTGAATTCATGCAAGAGCAACCGATTCAGGAGGAGCATGAGCCATATTATCCGGAGCCAATAGAATATCCTATCTTGGATGATGATATGG
Source organism: Heracleum sosnowskyi (assembly GCA_030848705.1). NCBI lineage: Eukaryota > Viridiplantae > Streptophyta > Magnoliopsida > Apiales > Apiaceae > Heracleum > Heracleum sosnowskyi. The sequence continues at coordinate 15,586,987 of CM061236.1, forward strand.
AAGAAGAAGCAAATTCTCTATCACTGGAAGAAGAAGCTGCCTTGGAGATGGTGAAAGCTCAAAGAGTTGAAATAGATGCCAGGCAAGCTGAGAGAGAAAGACACCAGGCAGTTCTAAGGATTGAGAAGTTAAAGAGATCCAAGGTGTATGCTGAAGTGAGGAAGAAGAAGATGATGGATTTGGCAAATAAGCAAGGTACTGACTGGGAGATGGCTTATAAAACCTTTTGTGGAGTTGAAGACGGATTAGAAGTCAACGACAATGCGGAGGCGGAAGTCATAATTCAAGACATAAGAAGTGCAAATCCTGATGATCATACTTACTTCACTGCACTAAGGAATACTGTGATCTTTCTGAAAGCCGGGGTTAAAGCAAATGGTGCTTGGAACATATTGATCAATTTTCTTGAGAAAGGTACATTTGTGATTTCCACTAAGTTTTTAGAACAGAGAACATACACAGAACTGCAGGTGATTCTCATCAAGATACAAAGGACTACAAGGTTAAATGAACTGCTCCGTGAGCATGTTAAAGAGATCTTGATGAAAGTCGGTCCAGAGATTACTGAAGATCCTCCAATGGTTAGATTCATGACGAATGACTTGTTCAGAATCTGCTACTTGGCTGAGGATAAACTGAGAGATTTTCCAAGTAATTATCTGATATCAGTTGAGAAGTATCTTAGATCCACTGGATTCACATCAACGGAGAAGGACAAAGCAGCAGACACTCTGAGAAGATTTCTAATGGAGAATGTTCCTTACTATAGGAAGAGAGTAGAACGAGGATTGTAAGTGCTTCCCAGACTACCAAACATGACAAAGCTAAACAAGAAAGATGTTAACATTGCATGGTTGTGGGCTGGAGTGGGTCAAGAGGTTGAGTACATTGGAAGACACATCCAAGGAGCAATCCTTAAACCTGGAGAACCACTGCACTATCCATCAGTGACTGATTATCAAGCTGCTAACTCCAATCCAATGATTGAAGAAGGTGAGATCGAAATGGACTGAAGAACAGAAGCAAAGAACAAAAGAACTATCAGCTCAGACTAGAGGAGCAACTTCAATGTATAAAGTTTTATTGTTTTTTGATTTATGAAATCTGGAAATGTATATATATTTGATCCAGAATGCATTTAATATTATTAAGATGTCTTACTTTAATAAGTTTAATGTTTCCTTAGTTAGTTGAGTTATCCTCGAAGTATTTGCTTGTCAAACTCTATCCAATCAAATATGGGGAGATTGTAAAGCATAATGTAACATAAGATGTAAAAGAGATAACTACAACTCAACAAAGGACAAGACAGACAATAATATTAACAGAAGCACAGGAATCCAGAATCAAAGAAGAAAAGGTAAACTCAAAAAATCAAAATACGGTATGTATTCTTGAAGTCCGTAAACAGGTCACGGAAAGAAGTTCCTGAAAATGTTCAAGCCTCAGTGACAGAAAAAGAAACAAGACTTTCAAGATGACAGAAGTATGTGAATGATTTAGAGTTAAGTACCACAGGATTCCAGTGATTTAAATGAAGCAACCAGAACGACAAAGGACTTATCAGCAGCATTGAATTGAAGACATAGAAGAAGAATTGATCAAATGTTATTCATCTGTGAACCAGACCAGTTGCACTAGTTGACGGCACTTAAAAGATCAAGTTGTTTTATCGTCTCAGAAGAAATTGATACAGTCTATAACTTAAACACCCTGGAGCTCAGAAGGTTTTCAAAAGATCAAGGACAAGAAAAGAATTCGATGGTTTTTCTATTTTAGAAAACCATCGAATGTGATTTAAGAAAACCATTTAAAAACAAGAATAAAGTAATTTATTTTTCGATAGTTTTTATTTAAAAACTATCGAATGGTAAAATTCTTTATTCCATTCGATGGTTTTTAAATGTGGGAGCAGGTGGAAAGTTTCTTTGTTGTCAGGTGGAGTGTGAAGATGGACGGCCAAGATTGCTTGATCAAAATTGGTTCGATAGTTTTCAAATTAAGACTATAAATAGAGAATGAAGACAGTGTCTTCTTCAGTTGGTTAGCAGTTGTGATCATATTAACTACGGAGAATTGAGAGCTCAAGAACATATTCTGGAGGAAATTTATAGTGCCTTAATTTCTAAAGTTTGTATTGATTACGTTAACCTGAACTCATTGAAGCTAATCTACGGATTAGAATTTGTAGCACCCTTCGAGGTTTATATTTATAAAACGATATATTCCCCGACTCTTGGTTTGATTTGGTGTGTTTGATTTCGTTATAGAACTGAATGAATTATCCGCGAACGAAATTGAATTATTTGTGAGTATCGTATTCAACCCCCCCCCCCTTCTATGATACTTTGGACCTAACAAAATATAGTTAGGATTATTTCCGTCCAACATGATAATGCAAAATCTCATATTAATTGGGATGATCCAAATTTTTTTAAAGTTGCTCGTAAAGACGGACTTGATGTTAGATTACACATTCAACCCCGTAAGAGCAACTCCTAGGCTAAGCCCCCTTACATATATCATGACAGTCGGACAATTTTAGGGTTCTACTCCAAAAAATTCTCTCCAACCGTCTGACCCCTTCCCTGTAATTTTTAGGTTAGAGAAAATGAGGCCCTATATTTGAGGAAGCAAATTTGCTCCTTATTATTTGACAGCTCATCTCCCGCTTGTTCCTTTCTCTTTTCTTAATTTTTTCTTTTTCACGTCTAATGCATCTTTTTGCATGTGTATATATATATATATAGCAAGTGTGTGAATATTAGCAAGTGTGTGTTTGGAGTGTATGTACGTGTGTATCGGGGTTCGCAGATCGACTAGAGGTGGGGGAACCCGGGGGTGGTATGGTGTGATGAGTGTGTTTGTATGTGTTTTAATTTTGTTTATTTTCATTTTTGCTTTGTTTATTTTTGTTTTTTTAATTTATAATTTTGTTTTAAATAGTTAATGATTTAAAATCCATAAATGGATAAATAAAAGATGTATAAATAGTGGGAAATAATCACATAAAATTTTAGGAAATTATTAATTTAATATATTTTAGGGGCTCAAAATAGGGAACCCCATTAGGGTTGCTGTAATAGTTTTTAGAATCTTTAGAATTTTGAGGTTGTGCATACAGCCAAGACAATTTATGTCACGTAGAAAAAAGTATGGATTGTAAAGGATTGTCATTCAGTAAGATACTAGTATTTATGCAGATTTGACTATTTAGACTACACTTACTCAATGAAGAGGCAATTAGTTATTGTCTTCATTCTCTTTAAATAAGGTGACTTTAATTGCAAATAATTGGGTTTCTTAATTATAGACTATTCATTAGATCGAATGTATTAATAAATATCAGAAGAAATTATATGGAAAATAATAGTCCATTTGCGAAATGATTTGGTTCATTATCCATTAGATTTTCCGACAATAAAACGTTGAGCCGTATCTCATTTCGAATACTGTCATAAAACCTAGTTTGGTCAAATATGGTTATCAATTTAGTTAAACTATTCTGTACGATTATATGATAATTCGTGATTAATTTTTAATGAATTGACTGAAATCATGTTTTCTTGTTGTAAAATTATATGATACATGTATAAAAATATTACAATATATTTTTCTTAGATTAAAAATAATTATATTTCAGTTGAGGATGTATATATATCATAAACATTTTTAAAACAATATGTGTGTGTTTAATGTAATATTTTTTTTCTTTTATCAGACCGTATTAGTAATTATTTGTTTTTTTATATATTTCACGATATTGTTGTATGTTTTAATATAAGTTGGTATATTTTCAAAAAAATTCCACATTCGTATTTTAAAATAATTATACATAAGATGCATTTGTTGATTGCGCACCTAAAAATTTAAATTTAAGGTGAAAATAATAACAAAGTAGGTAGGAATATGCATGAAGATAGGACAAAAAATAGTATTCAATATAGAGATGACTTTTGTGACTATACGAAGATTTATGTAAGTTTGACTTTTTGTACTAATTTAGCCAATGAAGAATTAGTAGGTCTTTCTCTTTCTCTTATAAGTATAACTAATTATGTGCTCAATCTTTATCTTGTATAATTTATAATATACATATAGGGAGTTAGCTAAGAGAGGAAGCAGAAAATCGAAGATGGGGAGACCTCCTGGTCTAATGGGAGGAGTGAATAAGAAAGGTTCGTGGAGTCCAGAAGAGGACATTTTGTTGCTCACTTATATTCAAGAACATGGCCCAAGGGATTGGAAATCTATTCCTGAAAATACCGGTATATTACACATGTATATTAATTTATCTTTTTACCAAACAATTCATATAGATCATGATATTTATCTTGTATTCAGGGTTGCAGAGATGCAAAAGAAGTTGTAGACTCCGGTGGAAAAACTATCTTCGACCTGATATCAAGCGAGGTGACTTTACAGCCGAGGAAGATAAAAGAATTATCAATCTACAAGCTCTTCTTGGCAATAAGTAATGAGTTTCTTGACCGATTGGTGAAATCAAACATATTTTTTTATTGATAATTAAGTAATTGAGCCATGAAATTTACTGTTATCATTAAATTATGACTTACCAATGTATTGTATATTAGATGGTTTTGTGTCTATCTAATATAAATATTTTGTACTTGTATATGTATATATATCAGGTATATAGTTATTTGATTGTGAAATAAAATTTGTAGGTGGGTCGCTATAGCTTACTATCTTCCAGGCAGGACTGATAATGACATCAAGAATCATTGGAATTCGCAGTTAAAGAAGAAGCTGACTGGTGCCGTTCATGAAGGATACATTGATGATGGACAAGGTAGTAGTACAAGTACTAATCAATTTAATCAAGACACCGACTCGTCCAAAAGTATTTGGGTTAGTAGGCTACAAAATAATGTTCATACAGCTAAAAAGGCCCTATTTGATGCCATTTCAATTTCACCAACGTTATCTATCCATGATCATGGTGTTGTTTCACCCCCCGCTTCACTTATTTTGAGCTCCTCATCACTAATGGACATACCACCAATGCAGACATCTGATTTAATAAGCTTCAATTCATCTCATGAAACGAATATGAATATCAATGAACAAGATCTCCTCAACAACGCAAATGATTATCATTCGGGTATCCATGAACTATCCCAAGTTGATCAGGGATTTAATTATTCAACAACTTCACATCCTTCTAGCGTTGAAAACGTCACACAATGGCTTCAAAAATGGACTGGAGAGTATCCTAACAAAGGGAGTGTGACGGAAAACATTATTGATTCGATGAAAATCAACTCACCCATAGTTAATGACCAAGGGATGATGAACGTCGAAGACGACGACAATGCAATGATCCCTTTGTTCTCATCCACGGAGAATTCAATGCTGCATTACGAGGCTAGTTATATTTCTTCAATTTCTGCTGTTGATGTCACATCTTATTCTACTAATATTCAGGAGAGACAACATGAGAAAAATAGCGACTTGCAGATGTTGAACATGTCTACATCTTATGATCAGGATGTTTCATGGTCATTTTAAATGATCATTTCAGTAGTTATATCTTTAAATCTCCATGTGGACAAGTTATTTCATATTTCAATGAGTTTAAATGTACTTGAAAACATTAGTAATGTATTACTTCTATTCCGAGCGTGCTACAATTTGTATAAATAACATATATTGGCCGATATATAACTATGTCATTATCCTTAGAAACTGTTTTCAATTCAATCTTTTTTGTTTACCAGTCTTTTCACCCTAAATATCATTTCTTTCGAAAATAGATATAACTATCAGAAACATATCCATTTTTTAGTGATTAAGAAGCTTCCAATAAAAACCAATCAATACTATTATATAAAGGAGAAGACGGGGGCGGTGAGTTGGCGCTCTCAGATCGCTTCGTTCTATTTTTCTAATTTTCTCAAATTTTTGAAATAATAATATTAAAAATTCGAAAAAATCTCAATTATCTTTTAAATTCTTACTAATAGAGGAAACATATAATATTCTTGCATTTAAAATCTCTACTAATGGAGAAAGTAAAAATACAATAGATCTTTACTAATGGGGAAACTAAATATCACTAATGGAAGAAACTAAATATTCAATTATAATATTCTTGCCTTCAAAATATCTAAATTAAAAAAAATGTATTACCTTACATTATTTTGAACATTCTTGCCTTCAAAATATCTAAATTATAAAAAAAAAAGTGTATTACCTTACATTATTTTAAACTTTCCTCTATTATTATCTAAATATTCTCATAATATTTCTTTTCAAATGAAATTAACATCTTAACATTATTTTCTCCTAAACTTTTTTTTTACGTGATATAATAGAAAATACAGGAACGTTTTGGTAAATAAGAAGTTAAGAAATTAAATCGGTCTTGCATAAGAAATTAAGTAATTAATACCAAAGATTAGAAAAAAACTTAATTGCCTTTTAAATATTTACTAATGAAGGAAACTAAATATACAATTTCAATATTTCTTGCATTTAAAATCTCTTCTAATGAAGGAAAGTAAATATAATATTATTGCATTTAAAATCTCTACTAATGGAGAAAGTAAATATACAATAGATCTTTAATAATGGAGGAAACTAAATATTACAAATGGAGGAAACTAAATATTCAATTATAATATTCTTGCCTTCAAATATCTAAATTAAAAAAAAATGTATTACTTTATATTATTTTGAACTTCCCTTTATTATTATCTAGATATTCTAATAATATTTCTTTTCAAATGAAATTATCATCTTAACATTCTACTCTCCTTAACTTTCTTTTTTAATGTAATCAATACTATTATATAATAGACGAAACATTAAAAGTTTGGTTGGTCGGTATAATAATATTACATATTTATAACCAATTACTCTTTTCACCTAAAATACATTATTTTTTCTATTTTTTCTAACAAATTCCCCTACTTTTTTATTTATTTATTTTTAAACCTATTTTAATATTATAATTATTTTTTTAAAGTTTACCTATTTTAACATGTCTACTTATTTTTCTTAACAAATGCCTTTTATAATTTATTTTTTCTATTTCTCTCACTAAAATCCATTTTTTCCCCAAAAATATCACATGAAACCCTTTACTTATTTATTTTAAAACGTATTTAAATACTAAATATATCATTTTTCCAAAAATATCACGTGCATTTACCTTTTTAAACTAAATATATGTTACATTTTTTATCTTTTCTTACTAAAACCCCTCATTTCCAAAAATATAACGGGCAAACCCATACTTATTTATTTTAAAATCGGTTTTAATGTTTTTAATTAATTAAAAGTGTTTAGATATTTTAACATGTCTACTTATTTTTTGCACAATTACAATTAATAAAATATGAAAATAAAAAATAAAATAACAATTAACAATCCGTGCATTGCACATATTGGTAAATACGAAGTTAAGAAATTAGATCGGTCTTGCATAAGAAATTAAGTAATTACTTGGTAAATAATTAATTACCTTAAATACTTTCATACAAACAACTAATTAATAGTATAAATATACACCTAAACTCTGGTAATTGTCTACTGCAATTTTTGTTGTCAACATTGTTCTTCTTTACTTTTTTGTTTGTTCATGTTAAAAGTGTGTATATGAGTACATGAGTATGAGACTTTTTCCTTTATGTTATTTATCTTATTACGTTTGTTTGTATTCTATGCAGGATCATATTAAAATCTTTGACAAGACAAGTTATTTGCTATTAGTTTTGATTGAGTTAAGACATGGATTAATAAGGAGGGGGATTCATCGGTTAAAATAATAGGCCTATACAAGGTAACTCGAAAGTGGAGAATTCATCATGTCTTCAAAAACAAATTTTATCATTGTTTTTTAACGTTTAGATAGTTATTGCTCTAATTTTTATGAGAAAAGAATATATTTTTTAGTAAAATATTTTATGTAATTCATACACGGAAATTCAAAGATAAAAATTGTATATTAAGAAATTATAGTGTATGTATTTCAAAAATATCATGTTAAGATTTCTTCGACTGAAAAATTTATTTAGTGTGTGCATTTTTAACAAAATTCAATAGGTCGGTGCATCTATAACAAAAGTCATACAAGAATAAGAAACATTGAGAATAGGTCATTAATTTTTTTTTAAAAGGAAGAGGTTGTTGTTGTTTTTGTTGTTTTTGTTTTGACAAAAAGAGATCATTATTAATAAAAAAATTCTCCCAGCAACAAAAAGGATGTTTGTTCATATTTTTTGATTTTTTTCTTACTGAGAATAGATTTGGAGGTAGTAAAAATTTTAATAGCTCTGAATGTATAATTATAGTTTTTGATTAAACGATCTAGAACTTTATATATATATAATTCAAAACAAAAATTAATTTTATATTACAAATATTATTTCATTTAAAAAAGTATTTTGTAGAATATATTTTGAGAAAATTTAGAGATATTATTATAAAGCTGCTGCGAAGCGCGGCTTAGTAAACTAGTATTTCATATATTGACAAGTTAATTTCGGTCTAATTTGAGTCAATTTCGGTCCAACAAACTTCCATAAAGAAAAAATCTTTTTGAGTTGACTAAAATATTTAAAATATCATTTTATAATATTTACCAAAATTAATTTTAACATATATAAATATTAAAAAATTACAATCAGAAATACAGTCAAGACAATCATTCAACATATAAAATATTTATATATCTAGTGATAACAAAAAATAAATCCGAATATGCAACTTCTATTTAGTAAATATAGAAAATTAATCTCATGTGTGATTATGTTAACCACAATTTACGTAGATGACATAGAAAATAAATAATAAATAGTCAAAATTGGTAATAAAAATCGTGTAATTGATTAATTTCGATAAAAATATTGAAATTTAATTAAATTATAAAATTATTGTAATTAGACCATGTATTTCACTACAAGAAAAACGCTTTTCAGCGACCGCACATCAGCGACGGTATGCCGTAGCTACTGGATATCAGCGACCGAATATGGTCGCGGATGTTGGTAGCACAAAAACTGGTAGCTAATACATACTTCAGCGACGGCTTTCAGCGACCACTTGTTTAGCGACCGCTAACAGCGACAGAGCAGTCGCTAATCCTAGTCAGCTTTAACCTACCAGAAGGCCACGTGTCAGCGACGAAGACAGCGACCGTGTCTTGTCGCTAAATTCAGCGACCAACAACAGCTACCACTTTTTGTAGCTAACTGTAGCGACCATCATCTGCTACCGTTATCTGTAGCGAAAATGCATAGAGTATCAGCTACCGCTTGCGGTCATTGATTTATAAATCACGAAAAAAAAAAATTGCTGTTTTTGCAAATATAAAAATCTATGGAGTGAAATTAAATAATAATTAATATATATATATATACAACTAATAAAAAAATATTAACAGTAATCTGTGCTATTCGCACGAGTTGTTTGTACAATTTATACTATATTACTATGTTTCTAAGTCAAAATATTAAAACATTACTTTTATGAGCAAAAATATGTTATGTGAAAATTTTTGTCCAGTTGGGCTGGGAGGACAGGGTCTTCGGCCCGGTCCACATAAAATGAGCAATCCAAGAAGGTATATTTGAAGGGATCAGACCCTCCTAAGGGGTTCGTTCACTTAGACTTATAATAAGGATAACATTTCTAATTGTTACTTGGAAGACACTAAAGATCAAGAGCCCTGTCCTAAATCACTTATTTTAAATATAATATTGTTGTCGTGAAAGAGGACTAGATCAGATTAAGAATAATTGGCATCGCCCAGTTAGTGGGGTCAAAAGGCGTCGCATCCCAATAACATTAGGGCTAGCATTTTAACAGTTATCTTTTCAAGGTCTACATATGGTTCAGTGTAAGTCTTGAAAATATATTTAAATCAAATTAATACATGTTCTAATTAGACTATATTTTAGTATGATGAAATATGCCCAATATACTTACTTTTTAACATGCAATGGCCCGATACACCTACTCACTCAATACGCTACATCAGGTGGCATGTAGATGCATAGAACCTAAAATTATATCTCTATTCACACACAACATACATATGCACAGACAATATCCACATGCTTCTTTCTGATTTTCTTACTATCAAAACCTTTTTTTTTTGCCTACTAATCGTAGTGGTTGATCTTTTTTTGTAAACCTAATCATATAATCTGAGAATTCTAATTGACCTTCCACGTCATATGAATTGTAAGACATGCGAATTAGGGATTCATTTGGACTTCTGGTTTTATTTTTAGTGAGTATTACTCTAAACCTTACCTCTTGTGAAGTCATCTCGACAAGAAAAGACAGTCTCAGCTGGATGTTCTGCCTGTACCGTCTTGGTGATATGCCATCTTCTGAGGCGTGTTGAGAAATACGTTGCTGTGTAAGGCGCATATTCCTTTTTAATTTGTTAAAAATATAAAAATTTGTAGCTAATACTTCATATACAGCTGCGTGCATTCAGAACACGTTGGTGTATTTGGCACAAACTCATAATACGCTGCTACATGCGACGTAATTGGTGGGTATTTAAGGTGATCACCTCCATCTACTGATATTTTGGTAACATTAATCTAAAATTTAGTTATTTAGGGTCTTCACCCCCATCAAAAAGAAAGTTTAGAATTGTCTTAATATTGTTTTAAATTACTTGATCCATAAAATTATGTTCGTTGTAATTAGAATTTTTATAAAAAAAATTATCAAGCTCATTAATACCAGGTTCTTTAAAATAAATATGCATTTAAACTAAAACGGTCATTCGATCAACTGAAACTTTTAATATTTTTTTAATAATGTAGTATAGTCTGTTGGTTAATTTGTTAGTAAAAATGTAGGGGTTATTGCATGAGTTAAAGATCTTCACTATTAATTCGAGCACAGTAAAATGTTGTTAAAATAACAAAAAAGATAGTCCAAACTTGAGTTGAACTCGTGGGATTTTTTAGTTGACCTTCATATACTATGATCAGTCCAATAAAACAAAATTTAAATTGTTTAAATAAAATATTAAATTACTTTATCTATATAAATGTGTTCGTTTTAACTAACTTTTTTTCAAAAATAATCAAGCTCATTAATATCATGATCTTTAAACAAATAGACAGGTTAAAATCAATAAAGTTCCGATCAATCGTTTTATTAATCAAAAAATTTAATATTTCAATTTTAATAATATAATATAAATTTTTAGTTCATATGTTATTAAAAAATTAGGATTTATGTGCAAGTGATAGATCTCTAATATTTATTGGGATTCAATCACCTAAAAATTTTGTTAGAACAAAACAGATCGTTCGAACTGAATTGAACTCGAAGGGTTGATTAGTTGACCTTAATGCATTATAAGTTTCCATCCATTCTATATATAAAATAGGAGAACAAAGGGATAATTTAGGGGTATTTTGAGTCAATAAACCCTTAGTGAAATTACATTTATACCCTTATATCTTACAAAATTACATTCATATGTCACTCACTTATTTAATGGAAAAAAGAGTTAATTTTGATGAAGTGGTGAATTGAACCACCAACCTCCTCTGAACAATTCATCCTTCCAACCATCGTACTACATTAATTTTTTATTTTAATTTAAAAATCCTTTTACATAAACCCGACCTCACTTTTGTCCTAATTTTACTATTACTTTAATTTTAAAATAAAATAATTGTGATTCACATTATTTTTAAAATCTCCTTTACCTAAATCCGACATGTATCCCGTTTGTAATATTACTTTAACATTTGAGTAAAATGATGGTATTCACATTATTTTTAAAATTTTCTATTTTGCAAAGAAATATGATTATGAATTCTACCAATTTCAAAGTTTTGATAATAATATCACGTAATGTAAATTTGTCTTAACATATTTTTAGTTAATGTTAACATGAATTTATATAGTAATTTTATCAAAGAAAAATAGATTGATTAGTAAGAATCGAATTAATGAATAAATGTATGTTTGAAAAATTTATTTAGCCGTGAATTAAAATAATTGAAAGATGAGATTCTTAAAAATATTAGATAGTACAAAAAAGGTAGTTAAATGAATCTTATACAAGTTAGAAAAGGAAAACTTCCTTCGAAAAAAAGGATCATATATAATATAATAAGACAAAATGTAAGAATTAATCTATATGTACATCGATTAATGATTATAATGTCGGAGAATACGCACTTAGAAATTTTGGTTGGAATAAATAATAAAGACAATAAACTTTATAAAAATTGGATTAAAATAGTCAAGTTAACAAGAATCAATATTTTATAAAATAGGATAATGCATAGCAGACACGTACACAAAATATTATGGTCGATCAACGACATTATACCTATGAGTAAGTTAAATTATTAAAAAAGTTAAATTATTAAAAATTTAAAAGATATAAATAATTTTTCACATTTTGATTGAACGACATCTCAACCGCTTCTCAACATTTTGTTGACAAATAGTACGTTTCTTGAGGTGTCAAAATTATAACTGATATAGAACAAGATATGTCATCCTTGTATAACTCATTTATATTGTAGATGTGTTTTCAGATATATCTTGGAAAAGAAAGAAATGAAAATATTAAACACATCATTCCAAAATTTGATTTGTGTCTATGAAAAACTCTAAGAAGTATAAAAAAAGAAAAACACTCTTACTTTTAACTTTATGTTCTCTTACCCAGAGTTCACCCAGAGTTCAGAGTTATTATAAGATCAAATTACTAGATGTTTTCTAATCATGAAATAAATTCGATCAAATTACTAGATGTTTTCTACTCATGAAATAAATTTGTATGTAAGTATCTTGTTTTTAATGCTTATATGAATAAGTAAGACAAATTATATGTAAGTTAAAACAGAGACATTATAACAAAACATGTATGAACGAAAAATATATAACTACACTCAAATATATATTATAATTCTCAAAAGTAAACGAATTTATGTTAATTACTACTGTTCCCTAGAGAAGAGATGGGTATCAAACTAATATCAAACACCTTGATGTGGAAAGTTCACAACACTGGAGGATTAATACAATTAGTATTCGTAAATTTTATACATTTAGGATGCATTACCGCACTGTTGAGGGACATGTTTTATTACTTGGGGGCAGACTATTTTTACATACGTGGTTGACGATTGGTGCTCTGTAAAGCACACCAGGTTACTCTGGATTGAAAAAAGTCGATCTTTAATTAGGTCAGATATTTATAACAATATTATTGATAGCCTCAGACATTGTTATATAATTTCTATATGTTGTTCGGCATGTGATCTTGTCCTTGAGTTTTAGTAGGGGCCATAAATACATAAATACATGTAACAAAATTTTCAAGAAATTATTTCATTCAAACCGTTTAAATTAAAAATGAAATGCATTTTGGTAAAATGCTAGAGAATGGCCCGTGCCTCGCACGGGCTATTATGCTAGGATAATAATTGTATAATAGGAGAACAAGAGGATAATTTAGGGGTATTTTGAGCCAATAAACCCCTAGTAAAATTACAATTATACCCTTATATGTTATAAAATTACATGCATATGCCACTCACTTATTTAATGGAAAAACAGAAGTTAATTTTGTTTCAGTGGTGAATTGAACCACCGACCTCCTCTAAACAATTCATCCTTCCGACCATTGTGTTACTTTTTTTTTTTTTTAGTTTAAAAATCCTTTTACATAAACCCTAACTCTCATTTGTCCTACTTTTACTATTATTTTAATTTTAAAGTAAAAATAATGACGGTTCACATTATTTTTGAAATTCCGTATATTAGTTTTTCTAATATAGTACGTAAAACCAATTTTAAAAACAAATTGTCACTCTTTTATTTAATGAAATAAATTAATTTATTTATTTCTTGTGATAAACTAAACTGCTAATTGCATTTAAATAATTCATCCTTCTAATCATTGTGTTACATAATTTTCTAATTTTGAGTTAAAAATTCTTTTACATAAATCTGACATGTATCATGTTTTTACTATTACTTTAACATTTGAGTAACATGATGGTATTCATCCTTCCGACCATTGTGTTACTTTTTTTTTGTTTTAGTTTAAAAATCCTTTTACATAAACCCTAACTCTCATTTGTCCTACTTTTACTATTATTTTAATTTTAAAGTAAAAATAATGACGGTTCACATTATTTTTGAAATTCCGTATATTAGTTTTTCTAATATAGTACGTAAAACCAATTTCAAAAACAAATTGTCACTCTTTTATTTAATGATTTCTTGTGATAAACTAAACTGCTAATTGCATTTAAATAATTCATCCTTCTAATCATTGTGTTACATAATTTTCTAATTTTGAGTTAAAAATTCTTTTACATAAATCTAACATGTATCATGTTTTTACTATTACTTTAACATTTGAGTAACATGATGGTATTCATCCTTCCGACCATTGTGTTACTTTTTTTTTTTTTTTTTTAGTTTAAAAATCCTTTTACATAAACCCTAACTCTCATTTGTCCTACTTTTACTATTATTTTAATTTTAAAGTAAAAATAATGACGGTTCACATTATTTTTGAAATTCCGTATATTAGTTTTTCTAATATAGTACGTAAAACCAATTTCAAAAACAAATTGTCACTCTTTTATTTAATGAAATAAATAAATTTATTTATTTCTTGTGATAAACTAAACTGCTAATTGCATTTAAATAATTCATCCTTCTAATCATTGTGTTACATAATTTTCTAATTTTGAGTTAAAAATTCTTTTACATAAATCTGACATGTATCATGTTTTTACTATTAATTTAACATTTGAGTAACATGATGGTATTCACATTATTTTTAAAAAAATTCTATTTTAAAAAGAAATATGATATGTGATTATGTATTCTATCAATTTCAAAAATTCTAATAATAATATCACGTAATGTAAACTTGTCTTAAGATATTTTTAGTTAATATGAATATGAAATTAGATAGTAATTTTATCAAAGAAAAATAGATTGATTAGTGAGAATCAAATTAATGAATAATGTAAATATGTTTGAAAAAGTTATTTGGTCCTGAGTTAAATTAATTGAAAGATGAGATTTTTAAAAATATTAGATAGTACAAAAAGGTAGTTAAATGAATTTTATACAAGTTAAAATAGGAAAACTTTCTTTAAAAAAAATGATCATGTATAATATGTACACAAAACAGAATAATGCATAACAGACACGTACAGAAAATATTATGATTGATCAACCAAATTATACCTATGAGTAAGTTAAAATTTTAAAAGATATAATTAATTTTTCACATATTGATTGAACGACATCTCAACCACTTCTCAACATTATGTTGATAAATAGTACATTTCTTCAGGTGTCAAAATTAGAAATGATATAGGATAAAATATGGTCATTCTTGTACAACTCAATTATATTGTGAATGTGTTTTCAGATTTACCTTGGAAAAGAAAGAAATGAAAATATTAAATAATTTCATTCTAAAATATGATTTGTGTTGATGAAAAACTCTAAGTAACATAAAAAAATAAAAACAGTCTTATTTTTAAACGTTATGTTCTCTTACCCATAGTTCAGAATTATTATAAGATCAAATTCCTAGATATTTTCTACTTATGACATAAATTCGTACGTATTAAAAGAATCGGACTTATTAAATTCGTAATTACTTTATTATCGGGTTTTATATCAAAGTTGCCACCGTTCTTGTCAAAATATCTCACCTAGCTACCTGATCTCCACGAGGACTCATTTGAAGCACTCAAATCAATATATATATATATCACTTTGTTAAATTTCAGAAAAAAAATTATGGATTTTTTCTTGATAAGTTAATTTTAGACATATTTGATTGATAATTTTTGGTTTGATGTTCACTAAATCAAGTATATGAACAAATTAAGGTTCAAGGTGTTAAGAGAGAAAATTAAAAAAACATATGAATCTATGTTCATATACATGTTTTAACGTATCTCTGCATATGTAATCGTGATTTATTTTTGTTACATGAGTCATGTGTAGTACACTTCATCATATAACTACCATTCCGTTAAGTTTTTTGTCAGTATTTTTTTCTAAATTTAATGAAGTGATATATATGGTGATTTCAGTGCTTTAAATGAGTGCCCGTAGAAATCGGGTAGTTAGGCGAGATTTTTTGACGAGAACGGTGGACATTTTGATATAAAACCCCTTTATTATCCCAATATACATCTTATTAAATCATATTTACTGCAGTTAGTAATTATGAATCAAAATTGACCGCGGTAACAAAACAACACTTAAATTGGCCGGTTAGCACTCTACTTGCTGCATTCTGCTCCGGCTGCCGCCGATGGGCTTTAATCTCTCTCTCTCTCTCTCTCAATATGAGATAGTCCAAAAAAGTTGTTCTAATCCAATTCTACACATAGCAGCTTCATAAAGTGGCTTACAATATGATGTAAGTATCTCTCTCTCTCTCACACACACGCACCTCAACCCTATCTTTACATATGCATGTATGTTATTCTTATATACCCACACATGACACGTACTTACTTTTTTATTCTCTTTTCGCAAGAAATTACAATGTTATTTAGCAAAAAAAAGAAAAAAGAAATTACAATGTTAGTAGTTACGAAATCACACACAATTTGTGTGTGAAATTGAGTAATAAAGGGAACATTTATCAGTTATCACCACTGCCGATTTTGCGAAATTTAAATTACTAACTAATCAAATACTTAAGACGAATTTAATATTTATTAAAAATATTAAAGAATAAGTTGGGTGATGGTGTCACAATTTGAAAAAAAATGGTTCAAAATATCACAATTTGAAAAAGGGAAATGTTATTTTCAGAGCTGTTTTTTTATTTCCAGAGCTATTTGTAGCTTATTGTACTAGAATATGCTACACAATATGAATGCAGAGGCATATGCTACACTTGTTGCTCTAGAAATTAAAAAACAGCTCTGGAAATAACATTTTCCTTTGAAAAAATGACCCCAAATATCACACTAAAACGCTACTTTAACTTGTGTTAACCAAAACGTGGAATCGCCTAGCGTTTTTACAAGTTTTTGAAAAAAAAAACATAGTCAAAACGCTACTTTAACTTGTGATTTCGGATCAAAAAGCTACTTCAAGTAGTGTTTTCCGGTTAAAACGCTACTTTAAGAAAAAATATATTGGAATGAAAAAATGGTGAACAAAATTGAAGAAAAAATAGATGTAGAAGAGAAAAGTTAAAAAGGATAGAGAGAAATTTTTATGATGATGTTTGTGAAAAAATTGAGTAGGATGAAAATTAAATGTTCCTACTCGAATTCGTAGGTTTAAATTATGGTTCAATTTGCTAGGAGTAGAATGATAATCATGTGTGTTTTCATGGAAGAGTACAAATTTCATTCGAATTCCCTAAATTTTATTCGCTTCAACTGTGCAAAATATTAATGTGTGTTTCTATGTGTTTCCTTATTATTTACTAAATGCCTGATTACATATATGAAGATTGTATTGAGGAAATTTCCTAAAAGTTGAATGGAAATTGAAGTAGTTCTAGTCTAGGTTGCTTTGTTTAGATTTTTGACATCTGTTTGAAAAAAGACAATGTGGTCGAATACTAGGGGTGTCCCAAAGCAAAAGACGAAATCACTTTAGTAATGCTGACTAATCATCCCACAAACAAACAACAAAATGCGAGCGTTACAGATTGTAACGTAGCCAACTTGCACCGTTTCAGCATTCTTTTACTAAAATTGATCTTGGTCTTATCATTTTAGCGGTGAAGTCCACGAGGCAGTTTAATTACAGACCTTCTTGGTTTATAATTAACTACTTCGGTTTTAAGGTTTTAGAGATTTACATAACCACCAATTCTGTTGCTGTGAAATTTGAGTCTAAGAGTGAAAATGGAGATGCAGGGGGATCATGGTTTTGGAAATAATAGCACATTCAATGGAGACATTCAAGAATTTCGAGGGGATAAGTTTATGCATTTCTCAGCTGATCAGGTCAAGGTTCTTGAGGAAGTCTTTGTGGAGTGTCAGAAGCCAGGTCACGATATGAGGATTGCAATGATTCGTGAGAATTCTGTACTTTCTAACCTAAACTCTCAGCAGATCCAGGCTTGGTTTGAAAATCGCAGGTAAAGTTTTTTGGTTCAGGAATGACTATCCTTGCTTTTTATATCTTTTTCACTTCGTGTAGGTAAAGTTTTTTGGTTCAGGAATGACTGTCCTTGCTTTGTATAATTTATTTAGTTTGTTTATTAACTAATAAATTGCTATGTTTATGTGAATTATTTAAGTAAGGTTGAACTGTTGGATGCATCTTTCTACTTGATCAATTTTCAGGCTTAAATTAGCTTGATCTGTTAAATTAATGTAACTGTTTATTTTCCAAATTTACTGTTCTCGCTTGTTTATGTTCTTGATGCTTTTTCAGAGTGAGTTTAGGTGACCAAAAGGACATAAATGATTTATTGTAGCTCTTTCTTATCCCTCTACCTTCTACAGGTTTCTTGAGAAAAAGAAAAAAGATACCTTTGTGTTTAATTTAGTAAATGAGAAGATGGCTGCAATTGGGAAAATGCTGCTTTTAGAGAATGATTTTCTTCATGGTGAGGTGCAGCAGTTGCTGAGAGAGAAGGAGTATATTTGTGAGCTGCTGCAATATGTATGCATATTTAGATTTTAGAAAAGTACTTCCACATACAGTTAGGTTTATATACATTACTGGTAACCTGTGCTTCCTTTATATACAGGCTTCGGTTGAGTCTTTTCTGGCTGAAGTTCCAAGATCTGTTTTTAATAATGTGAAGATGGTTGCAACAAGGAGGCTACTTCTCTTGCAGAATGAATACCTTCATATTGTGGTTGAGCAGTTGCACATGGAGAAGGAATTTTTTCGGAATCTACAGGAAAATGTATGGCTTCTTACGAATTATGCAAGTGCTTGCTTTTATAAGTTTATTTATCATACACATGCATCTGCTTCTGTTTCATTCGAATACCACTCGTCTCATTAAAATCACCAAATCCATTTTTAAAATTTGGCATATTTCTACTGATTTTTTGTTAATTTGTTGACTTCATGCTGAAACAGTGTGATTCTTGGTTATCTTAACATTTACGAAATGCTATTTCTATAAGCTTTTTCGGTTTCTATTTTCAGGATACTGATGATTGCAAAACTTTGTCAGGTTCATTAAATGATTTTGATCTTTGCGTTCTTTTTCTTCTCAGAGTCATTTTTATAATTTAGGGCATGCGATTGCGAATGTTTGTCGCATTCTCTGTTGGTTTGATACTATCTGGGAGTTCATAGGCTAGCTTTTTTGGGATTACTGACCTATTTGAATTTTCTTATAATTCATTTGTATTGGAAAATACATGTTGCGTCCCTTTGATCATTGTTTTGAAGAAAAATTAAAGGCACCAAAAAGTTTCTTTTTTCTATTGAAATATTCATATTAAATTCCTTCACTAAATGTACTTTCAAAAAACAGTAAACATGTTTACTATTGTAACTAAAATTGCAATATGATTGTAAGAAACATTAAATACTGTGATTTTTGGTTATTATAAAAGTTCATCAACTTCTAATTATTTATGTGTTGTCAGTTTCTCTATTTATTTGGAGCATGGTTGCAAACTTTGTCATGTTCATTGACTTATGATCTTTGTCTGAATTTTCTTCTCATGGTCATTTTTATAATTAAGGCCATACGATTGTTATTGTTTGTTGCATTCTTTGTCAGGTTGATATCACCCGACAATATGAATGCTAGCTTTTGTCTAACTGATTGACTTTTATGTTAACTATGCAATAATTTGTATATCTTTATTTTTGATGGAATAAAAAGATTAACAGAAACTATTATATTGTGTCCGTTCCATCATCACCATGAGAGTGAAGTAAAAGGCAACAGTAGTTTGTTTTCCTTTTGTAAAAGGAGACATATTTACTATTGTAACTGAAGTTGAAATATGAGTGTAAGATTATATTGTTTGGGAAGATCTTAAATGGAGTGAATCTATATGTTTCCCCAGGGTTGACACATTTGAATATGATGTCCTTCCAGATCTATCCTATATTTTTCTTCTTCTTTTAAATGCTTTCTGCATTTAGTCTCCTCTATTAAATATGAAATTCTTTGTTTAATATTTTGGTCATTTCATTTTCTATATTATTAATAATTTTTGCTATCTGAGTAAAACAAAAACCAAAAAGAAAACCCGACAAAACCATTAAAGGCTCTAATCAGCCCCTAAAAATATCCTTTGCATCATTCTGTAGTTTCGTTATCCAAATTCCTCTATATTTGACAATTCGTGACCCTGAACAGTCATCCACCCCTCCTCGGAAAGCCTTTTCACGTTTTTGTTAGGTCAGTTTACACCATATATTCTAATCAACTCTTCTCTACCGTTTTATATGAAGATCACCAGTATTACTAGCCTCCCATACTCACTGAAGCAGCGACCTATACCTAACGGTTCACCACTTTTTGCAAGAGCCACCTTAGCACATGTGTAAGAGAAGTGATGTAGCAAATATGCTTCTCGTTAATTCTCTTGGGTATGATGGGTTATTGGTCAAGTTTCTAAGATTGTGGTCTGTCCTTGTTGACAGGACTATCCGTAGTCATTTGTGATATCGAAAGTTAGTTATCTTTTTTTGTTGTACAACACTTTTATGATTACAACGACAAGATGGATGTAGTGAAACTGAATATCTTTTTTATGGATTTCAAAGCATTTTGTGTGTATAATTACTGTCTGTCTAAGATGAAAACCCTAGTATCTTTTCAAGGATATAGCGAAGTAGATTTCATACTTTAGTGAGATTTTTTCGGCAGCAAAAATCTGACTAACATCAACTACTAAATCTACTTTGTGGGTGCCGTGGTGGATTATCTTGTTTCTATGTTAACATGGAAAGTGGAGTTTGACTGAAGAACATGAGTTACGATCCATTCCTTACATGGATATTAGGTTTTATAATTTTGATAAAAATATGAGATCAACTTATCAAGGAGTTAGTTGGCTATATAAAGAGGGGCAGCTCCCCAGGTGGTTTGGTACACTTTGCTTGTTTCTGACACCCTCAATCTATACTTTGAGCAATACTAATCATGTGGACACAACTAGGCATATTACACTGGGATTATGTAATATAGTAGTTTCTAAAGGCTCTAATGAAGCCATTTGAATCTTCCCCACATCTTATAACTATAATATCTTTTATATGAAGTATTAATTTATCAAAAGAAAGTCTGCTATATGAAGACACTTTTAGTCATTATATTCATTGAGTTTGCGCCTGTTCATGTTGGCAGAACTTCTGAATCTTTAAAGAACAAGTTATTGTTGTTAATCTATTTACATTCTAAATTTATAATAATAAAAGAGATGCCTAATGAGACATTTTGTCAAACAAATGCACAACTGTTTTTTCACATAAGCAGATTACAGTAAAAAAAATGATTTTGAAACTAATGTGTTCCTTGAAAATTATAACACATGTACAATTTTTTTCTCTTACATGTTGAGAATACCAAACATCTATATTAATAACTAAGCACTCTTGTTGCTAGATGACAAGACGTACAAACTAGACACTTTTTTATATGATCTTAATTTGGGTGACAAATTGTTGCAGCGATCAAACAGTGAGTCTATACTCAACTCTTGCCTGTCTTGGTCTGCATCGTCTCGTAGTTCCAAGGGGTACTCTTCTGAGCTAATGAACTAAGAACAGATTTTCAATATGTTTTTTTCGCCAGCATATCTTCAATATGTATATGATACCAGTTTGACTTGGCCACTAATCTCTTTTTATTTGTTCATCTAGGCTGCCTTTGCTTTCTGGGACCATAGCCAAGTTGCCGCCCAAAACATCTAGTGAACTCAACTGTGTCTCTATCCCAAGGATGAAGGTTTTAAATCTCTTCCTATAATCACATTCTATTAGATATACATATATGTGGAGGCATTGTATTCCTGCACCCTTTATGCATACCATGGGATATGTTTCTGAAGTTTAGAATTCTAACAATTGGATGCTATAATTTGACCTACCAAATTCCAATTTTTCTTTCAAATTTCTATTAACAGGGTATTAAAATATATGGTAATTTCCAGCTTCCCTGCAAAGCAGATAAAAGAATTCAATGAAATCTCCTGCCGAACTTGGCCTAGCAATCTCTGAAAGGAATTAAACAATGGCTAAGAAATATATTATACATATAAAACAATATCACTTATATATAGTTTTTTTAATTATACCTATATCATTAAAACTATATTTTTTTAATAGAGTTTAATGTAACGTTCTCACTTAGGGAAGAAAAGGGAATGAAATTGTATTTAGATTATAGGCATCCAAAGACAACGTTGTGATACAATTCCTCATTCCCTTTTTTAGCTTTAATTGTTCGTTGAAGTCTGTCATTTCTAAAATTATCGTGGTAAGCTTTATATTTTGGGGTTTTTAGTTTGGTAAAAAATGCACTAATGTATCCCTTCATGGTAAATTATTAACATTTCTTTGCAATGATTATGTTTGTGAAGTTCACAGTACAAGTCAAAGCTTTTTGGGCTACAACATCGAGTCCTTAAGTACGAGTCATGTTTACATAACATAATTGGACAATAAATGCTAGTCTTTACTTCTTACTTCAGACGAAATTCCCAAATTGACATGTCCCAAAATGAATGGTCAAAATAAAACTCTTGTGTCTAGTATTGAAATTACATCTACTTGCAGATTTGTCCCTTTCATTAGCGTTACAGAATTGAATGGAAGGTAATGGGAGTCCATTAAACTTTTGTTCATTATATTTACACGGATTATTATATATAACAACATAATCAAATGGATTGCAGTTTCCTGGAGGACTAAAGGAGATCACTGTAATCACCTGCTCGGATTTGACTTACTTTTCACCCAATGTTGATGTCCCTGACGTGCTGT
The DNA here is from genome assembly GCA_030848705.1 of Heracleum sosnowskyi. NCBI lineage: Eukaryota > Viridiplantae > Streptophyta > Magnoliopsida > Apiales > Apiaceae > Heracleum > Heracleum sosnowskyi. Next base: position 15,609,937 of record CM061236.1, read on the forward strand.
CGTTTGTAAAGGCAGCAATGGTACCACATGCACCTCTGGATTTTCTGCGTAAGGATCAGGAGTTTATACTATGCTGCTCACTCAAGGTAAAAGCAATCAGTAAATTGACAAATATATCATATTAGATGAAAAAGCTGCATCACTATTAAAATTAAAGTACTTAGTTCCATGTGGATGCATTATGTCAAGGTTTGGGGTCCGGGCTTCTTGTGTTCTTGTCATTTGATGTTTGTTTTGTCAACTAACTTGGGGAGATACCGGAACATATAATAAAAATGCAATGGGCGGCTTTTGCAGGATGTCAAGCTGGTCCTTCAAGGATCTCTAGAGTCACCAACTGCTGTTGTCCCTGCCTTTCTGCCACAGGTAATATCACATTTCTTCACGAGGAACTAAATTCCTACAAATTAAACTTATATTTAAACACATCAACTTTCTTAAGATTTTTTTGGTTTATCTTACATATTAATTGTAACTTTTGTATGATTGGGGGGGGGGGGGGGGATTAGAAAGGGGGGAGAATGATTGTGTTTTGGTCTCTCACTCAAATGCTTAATACACTAACCTTTGTTTTCCAGAGCTTTCGTGTTGTGGTGGGTCGCTACCGAGTGTCAGGGGCATGGAGCTATATCCCAAATGAACAAGCTGCTCCCAGGCATGTCAAATTTGTTCTTCGTTTCAAGTGTGTGAACTAGTCATCTGTGCAATCTTGCCATGTGACTGCAAACCTGCAAGTGGCCCTTGTTCTTTTTTTCTTTTGTTAAGTACCTCCAACTGTTGTGTTACTATGTTAATCTGTACCTAAATGACTTTGTGTTGTGTCAGAGAATGAACTCTCAAGTCCTGGCTGCTGAATATGCCTAGCTATAATAATGACAGACTGTTCATGTTGTGTGACCTATATCTCCCGCTATCTTCAGATTTATTGTTCTTTGTGTATATTTCTTCACATACAAGGCTTTGTTCACATATACTCTGAATTGATAGTTTTTTTTATTGTTTTACATGTTACATGTTTAAATGGTCATGATTCATGGTAGAAGGAGCTTTGTAGCTTTATACTTATATCTTACATAGGTTTAAAGATACAATTAAAAATTTAGGATTAAGTTCTTATCAACCACATAATAAAATAAAACACTTATCTCCAAACTTTTTCTTGTTTATCAAATTCTGCTATCTTTGTTGTCTATGCTATGCAATGTATAGTTCCTCCATGCAAAATTCATTACAAGTAGAATCAATATTGTATGGCTTTAAATTTGAAGTGAATAGGCTTCATGAATACCGTGACCGGCTGCCTATAGAAACATACCAAATTTCCTTTTATTATAACAAGCTCTGCTCCTTGTCTAAAGCCTTTCAAAACCTCACCATCTCATATAATAGGTCTACAATATGTAACTTCTCAAGGGGTAATACAGTACTACATGATCTTGTTAGTATAATACTTGAATCTAAGAATGCGATAAGCTTTCATCCTGTTGATCTCACACCTATTGGAGACCAACTAGCCGATTTCGTGGCTCTTATTTATTATGCCTCCTTGCAATATTCTGTGAGTTCATCTCAAGTCTTTGCTTCCCAGTACTTCTACTTTGACAAGGAGAAATTTCAACAACCACAACAATGGAAAGTTTTATTTGAATCTTTTGATTGTAATGAAACTCTGGGTGTAAGAGAAATATTTATTTTACAAGGAGCTTCTCCGTCCTCCTGGAAATTAAGTGTTTATATTTCATTTGATTTTTTGCAAAAACGAGTTAATAGGCTTCTTACGCATCCTCACTGGCTTCCTATACAAAGATGTCAAATTTGTTTTTATTCTCAAAAGCTCAGCTTTTTGTCTATACAACTCCAAACTCGTATAAGCATGGATGAAAATTATGATTATGAGTTGCATGACAAAAAATCATTAACTCATCTTGTTAGTGAAATACTTCTTTCTAAGGATCTGGCAACCTTTGACCCTCGTGATCTCGCCCGTGTTGGAAAGAGACTAGCTTTGGAAGTGGCTGGGATTTATAATTCTCTCATGCATGATTCCCCAAACTTCACTTCCCAGTTTTGTTTCGACAAAAACAAATTTCAAGAATACGAGGAGGAAGTTTCCGTTGGATTCCAAGTGGAAGCAAGTAATTTACTCCTGCAACTTGTGTCTATCAGCAAAAAGCGGCTTCAAGTTGTTTCGATTGTAGGGATGGCTGGACTTGGCAAGACTACATTAGCTAGACGAGTTTTTGATAATCCTTCTGTAGTATCATACTTGGGTCACTTGCTCTCAGGGTTTTCAAAAGAGGAGTCCTCTCCTCTGACTCCTTGCTAATTTGATGAGAGGAGTCCTCTCCTCCTTCCCGACTCTTTGTCAATATAGTGGTAGGACAGCTGCACAATATTTCTGGACCATTAATCGTGAGCCCAATATTTTCATCAATTCTCGCAATGGGTCTGTTTAGAGGCCATGATCATATTTGGGCATAAAAATGCACATTAGAGATTCGCCTGAGTGCATCAATATTGGAGGGCGTGCCCTGAGAGGGAGGCGCGATCACCGATCTTCAAGTAATAAAAATCCTTATGAGAATTTGTCAAATAATCCACATGAGTCTTCTGAGGTCGAATGAGTTGAATTCAAAGTATCAAAGGTTGGAGCTATTGAAGTTAAGAAGGAGGAGCTAGCTGAGCAAATAAAGATGAAGAAGTTGAGAAAATCTCGGAGGCAGGGAGGACGCGTCATGACAATGGAGGTGATCTTTCCACCAGCAACACAATTGCTAACATAAAGGCAATTTCTTCAGCAACTGCTCCGTAACTCTACTCATACTGCTTGTTTATCTTCACAGACAAGTACGCTGATGAGGTCAAGGCTCACTCTTCCTACCAATTTTGTTATATGTACATTTTTCACATTGTCTCTTGTCAATGCATACTTGGAATAAACATATCAAACGGTGGCGACGGTATGTCTGAGGGTGCGCCCTGATGATAGGACGCGTCCACAAGCTTATACTTTTCCTTCAGGGATTTGGGAGTATGTCTTCCATTCTACCGAGGGCGCGTCTTCCATTTTAGAGAGAATATATGTTTCTGGCTTCTTGGTAGTTGATCCTGGCTATGAATTCTCCAAGTTTGGTGAGGATAAAGTTGCATGGATTGAGAAATTCAAAGTTGATGAAGTTGCGACCATCAAAGCCAAACGGATCAAACTTAGAATTGAGGCTGGACCACTTGAAGGAGATGAGGACGTGTCCTTTGAGGATGCACCTCCTGATGGTGAACAAGATGCTAAGGATCAGGGAAACCAATCTCCTAAGGCCAATAATCTTGAGATTTATTGGTGGAAGAAGATTGAGAACTCTGTAAGTTCATCCATCGCAAGTGATGAGAGTCAGTACATGGGTACACTAGCATTGAGTTATAACCACCTGCCTCGAACCTTAAAACATTGTTCTCTCTCTTTTGGAGCATTCTCAGAAGATCAGGACATTCCAGTACGTAAGTTGATTTGGTTATGGATTGCAGAGGGATTTATACATCGTGTTGGCACAGATAACAGTTTAGAGCATGTAGCAGATATGTATTTGTTGGATCTCGTAAGAAGAAGTCTGGTTGTTGTAGGTAAAAGAAGGTCAAATGGTGCAATTAAATCATGCCGTATTCATGACCTCTTCCATGATTTGTGCTTAAGAAAAGCCGAGGAACATAATTTTTCATCTGGTATTTACAGGTACAATAAACATTCTTATTCATGTCCTCATTCTTTAAACAATCCTTCTACGAAATCCCGACTTTACCTTGGCACTAATCACATCCTTACTATTCCATCGTACTGTTCTAGCTGTATCTCTGAAGTATCCAGTACATTTTTCAAAGATGTATCAATTGTATGGGATACCTCCAAACTTATTAGGACTTGGGATATATCATCCATAGATTTGGTCGTATTTCCTAGTGAGTTATTGCAACTAGTACATTTGAGGTACTTGGAACTGCGATTCAGGTCTGGGAACCCTCCAGAATCTATATCCCTCCTCAGTAAACTGCACACAGTTATCATGTCATCAAAAATGAGCATTGTTGTTCCAAAAAATATGTGGAAGATTATTACCTTGAAGCATCTTTGTATAAAATCAGGGGAAAATTTCGTAAGTATCCCTAATGTTGAAGAACTTAGCTTACTGGAAAACTTGCAGACCATGTCACTAGTGAGCCCTACTAGGCCATGTCAAAATATCTTAGCTAGAACTCGTAATCTGCAGAAGCTAGGTCTCTGTGGACCATTGACAACAAAGAGTGGAGATTTTCATTGTCCTGATCTAGGCCATCTAATGCACCTCGAAACATTGAAGTTGTTAAACGCATTAATTCCTTCGTGCAAAGCCGGCAGACTCAGGACTTCAGTTATATTCCCTGCAAGTCTTAAAAATCTTACCATGTTAAATACTTATTTGGATTGGAAGGAAGCTTGGGTCTTTGAAATAATACCTCACCTTGAAGTTCTCAAACTGAAACGTCATGCCTTGGTTGGTAAAAACTGGGAAACAAGTCCAGAAGCATTCCCTCGTCTAAAATTTCTAAAACTTTATGATTTGGATATTGAGACTTGGACAGCTTCTCGTAATCACTTTCCAGTGCTTACAGGTGTACGAATGCCTATGTCTGACTGAGATTCCAGAAGATTTTGGTAATATATGCACACTTGAGTTGATAGACATAAGGGGATGTAGTGATGCTGCATCAAATTCTGTAAGGGGTATCCAGAAAGAGCAAGAGAGCAATGGCAATGACTCGCTGAAGATGCTTCTCAAGCCTGGATTAATTCCTAGGTAAACTGATGAACAAGATGGCCATTGGCAGGTCGGGTTACTAAATAATTTCAGTGAACTTGAGTAGGGAAAATGATTAAGTTTTTTTTTAAAAGATATACATAGTTTTAAATGTTGCTTCTTATTGTGTGGATGTTCTTGCAATTGAAGTTTCTTATACACGGTGCAGTTGTTTCAGCTGCTTTAGAAAGTTTAATGTTCTGGAGGTCTTTTCCTCTTGGTTTTCATCACATTTTTTGAGCTCTTAACCTTGATGTATTCTTTTAGTGTTGTATAATTTCTATACGATTTTAAACGGGATTTTTACGTTTTTTATTGCGATGAACCCAAATCAGAACAGTACAGCTGCCTGGAACACAAGAAGAGGCTCTGAAGGTTTATTTTTTGTTTAACCCTTGATACTCAAAGAAAGGGTGTTACAAATTCCGTTTTCCTATTATAAACAATCGCCATTACAAATGAGAAAATCACAGCAATATCGAATATAAAATATCTGTAGCCTGTAGGCAGGGGCGCAGCCACGAGAGTAGGGGGTCCCTTGCATCCGCTCAACTCCCAAATGTCTATAAATTTTATATTGGTCATATTCCTTGTATAACCCTTAACCTTAGAACCCTTAGAACTCTATCTTATTTCTTAAATTAATATATATTTATTATATTAAAGTCATGGGTAAAGTTGTCCAAAAACACAAAATACATAATTTAGAGCTAATTAATATTTTATTAACGATAATAATCATACATCGATATCGATCATAAAATTCTCCATCATCATCATAAAATTTCCCCAATTATTTTTATCATTTTTTGTGAAAATAGTCAAGTTATTGTATAAACACAATATCAGATAACCGTGTTCAGCAGCTGAACATTTAAATACAAGTAAGTTCAGTTGCAGAACTTTAAAATTTATGTGTTTGATTTCAAATTCGATTGCATGATTTTTATGTTCAGCGGTAGAACACGAAAGTTATGGTATGAAAATAATGTGAATAACATTGTTCAACAGCTGAACATTATAAAAATAATCAAGTTCACTTGTAGAACTTTGTGAAAAAAGTAAGTTCAATTGTAGAACTTTGAAGTCCATATGCATAACTTTTAAAATTCAGCTGCAGAACACTGTATTTATACTATGAAACAAAATAGGTTCGGCAGTAGAATCCTTTTATTCCAAGAATACCCTTACAAGATTTTGTATATAAAAATGAGTTGAATCTGAACAGTTGATCTAGTAATAATCCAACGGCTTATAACAGTTCTAAAGTTCTTTTTTAGTGATTGGTTCTCTCTTGAGCCTAACCCTTTTATATTTTTCATTTTTGAATTTCCGAAAATAAAAATTTTGACCCCACTTAATTTATATTATTTGGAAAAGGACAATTGTAAATATTGTAAGTATAATTTTAAGATTGACTTTTATTTTGCAATTTTATCATCAAAGTTTCAGTTGTCGTACAATTTTTTTTTACTTTCTTTTTTGACCCCACTGTCAAAGTTTTCTGACTACGCCTCTGCCTTGTAGGACAACCTATCCTGTTTAAGCTACAACAAATTAAGAAGGAAACCCACATTCTTGATTCTTACCCTTAACTCGAGTTCGGCTCGGTTCGTTTACTAAATAAATCCGATCTTAAACATAAAAATGTGACCGGTAAGTAAATGAGTTAGAGCCGGGCTTTACAAATGCATGTTCACGGATCCAAAAAAACTTGTTATTTAGATAAATTCTAAATGTCAAATATATAACTTTCAACATATGTTAAATTAATCGAGTAATTGCACTCTTGTGTTATTAAATTAGTTAAAAATTTAGGGTTTTATGTGTGAATGTCAGATCTTCGATACTTTTCGATCGTGGTAAAATATTGATGAACAATATAGATGTTTATCAAAATTTACATTGAACTCATGGAATTGAATCGTAACGTTTAAGGCGTGATTTATAGAAGAAATCCTTCTATAATATTATTATTATTATTATCATGGTTATAAAAAAGGAGTTTGATACTCCTAAGTATGTACTCACCTAGTTAGATAAGTACAAAAGGTTTTTCATATTAATAAACAGGGGTACTTTTCTAATTGCAGGATTTTAATAAATATTTACAATTATGTCATTAAAATGTAATATATACTCACGTAAGTCCCCTAAATACGTATTTGGGCATTTTTCTCATTTTTTATGGTATAACTTAGGGAATGCACGCAAGGTCTTTATATTATTAGAAAAGTTTTGGTTCTCTGACCAAAAAAAATATTCACCGCGGTATAAAAATAACATTATAATTGGCGGTTAAAAGCTGTCACTCTACTTGTTGCATTCTACTCCGGTTGCCGCCGATGGGCTTTAATCTCTCTCTCTCTCTCTCTCTCTCTCTCTCTCTCTCTCACATTTAATATGAGATAGTCGAAAATGTTGTTCTAATCCAATTCTACACATAGCGGCTTCATAAAGTGGCACACAATATGATGTAAGTATCTCTCTCTCTCTCACGTGACACGTACATGCATTTCTTTTTTGTAATTATCATTCAGTTATTTATTTTCTTGTATCAAGAAATTGCAATGTTATTGTTATCAAATTTTAAGAAATTTGAATTATCAACTAAGCGAGTAGTTATTAAAATTTTAGTAAAGAACAAGTCTCCTTCAATTAATAATAAGTTTGTTGCGTATTTGGCTTAATCATTTGTTTCATTTAATATGTTCCTTATTTTAGTTGTCTTTGCTACACAATTACAAGCATTTTTAGGTTCTACCTAATACTGTACTGTGCATTGCGGTGAAACAATGTGAAAAGTTAAAAAAAAAATGAGAGAGTGCAGATTTTTGTGATGATGTTTGTGTAGAAAATGAGTAGGATGCAAATTAAATGTTCCGTCTTAAATTCGTAGGTTTAATGGTTCAGTTTGCTGGGAATAGAATGATAATCATGAATGTTTTCGTGGAATAGTGCAAATTTCATTCCATTCTTCTAAATTTTTTGCTTCAACTGCACACAATATTAATGTGTGTGTGTCTACGTGTTTCCTTGTTATTTACTAGATGCCTGATTAAATATGGTTTTATTTGTAGTTGTTAAAGATTATATTGAGGAAATTTCCTAAAAGTTGAATGGAAATTGAAGTAGTTCTAGTCTAGGTTGCTTTGTTCAGATTTTTGACATCTGTTTGAAAAAAAAACAATGTGGTCGAATACTAGTGGTGTCACAAAGCAAAAGACGAAATCACTTTAGTAATGCTGACTAATCATCTCACAAACAAACAACAAAATGCGAGCGTTACAGATTGTAACTTAGCCAACTCGCACCGTTTCAGCATTCTTTTACTAAAATTGATCTTGGTCTTATCATTTTACGTTTCACTATAAATTTTCCAGCATTGAAGTCCACGAGGCAGTTTACCATCTTGGTTTATAATTAACTACTTCGGTTTTAAGGTTTTAAAGATTTACATAACCATCAATTCTGTTGCTGTGAAATTTTATTTTGAAAATGGAGATGCAGGGGGATCATGGTTTTGGAAATAATATCACATTTGATGAAGACGTTCAAGAAATTGGAGGGGATAAGTTTATGCAGTACTCAGCTGATCAGGTCAAGGTTCTTGAGCAAGTCTTTGTGGAGTGTCAGAAGCCAGCTCACGATATGAGGATTGCAATGATTCGTGAGAATTCTGTACTTTCTAACCTAAACTCTCAGCAGATCCAGGCTTGGTTTGAAAACCGCAGGTAAAGTTTTTTGGTTCAGGAATGACTGTCCTTGCTTTGTATAATTTATTCAGTTTGTTTATTAACTAATAATTTGCTAACTTTATGTGAATCTTTTTAGTAAGGTTGAACTGTTGGATGTCTCTTTCTACTTGATCAATTTTCATGCTAAAAGTAGCTTGATCTGTTTAATTAATGTAACTATTTATTTTCCAAATTTACTGTTCTCGCTTGTTTCTGTTCTTGATGCTTTTTCAGAATTTTGGTGACCCGAAGGACTAAATGATTTATAGTAGCTTTTTCATTCCCCTCTACCTTCTACAGGTTTATTGACAAAAAGAAAAAAGATGCCTTTGTGTTAAATTTATTAAATGAGAAGATGGCTACAATTGGGAAAATGCTACTTTTAGAGAATGAATTTCTTCATGGTGAGGTGCAGCAGTTGCTGAGAGAGGAGGAGTATATTTGTGAGCTGCTGCAATATGTATGCATATTTATATTTTAGAAAAGTACTTCCACATACAGTTAGGTTTATAGTACTTCACTGGTTACCTGTGCTTCCTTTATATACAGGCTTCGCTTGAGTCTCTTCTGGCTGAAGTTCCAAGATCTGTTTTTAATAATGTGAAGATGGTTGCAACAAGGAGGCTACTTCTCTTGCAGAATGAATACCTTCATAATGTGTTTCAGCAGTTGCACAGGGAGAAGAAATTTTTCCGGAATCTACAGGAAAATGTATGACTTATTACCAACCATACAAGTGCTTGTTTTTATAATTTTATTTATCATACACATGCATCTGCTTCTGTTTCATTCGAGTACCACTCGTCTCATTAAAATCACCGAATCCATTTTTCAATTGTAGCATATTTCTACTGATTTTTTTGTTAATTTGTTGACTTCGTGCTGAAACAGTGTGATTCTTGGTTATTTTAACATTTACGAAATGCTATTTCTATAAGTTTTGTCGGTTTCTATATTCAGGATAATGATGATGATTGCAAGACTGTCAGATTCATTAAATGATTTTGATCTTTGCATTCTTTTTCTTCTCAGAGTCATTTTTATAATTTAGGGCATGCGATTGCGAATGTTTGTCGGATTCTCTGTCGGTTTGATACTATCTGCTTTTTTGGGATTATTGACCTATTGTTTTGAATTTGCTTATAATTCATTTACATAAAAAAAATATGTTGCGTCCCTTTGATCATTGTTATGAAGAAAAATACAAGGCAGCAAAATGTTTCTTTTTTCTTTTGAAATATTTTTATTAAATTCCTTCACTAAATATACTTTAAACAAACAGCAAACATGTTTACTATTGTAACTGAAGTTGCAATATGAGTGTAAGAAACTTTAAACAGTGTGATTTTGGGTTATTATAAAAGTTCATCAACATCTAATTTAGGGCATACGATTGCTATTGTTTGTCGCATTCTTTGTCAGGTTTATATCACCCGACAATATGAATGCTAGCTTTTGTCTTATTAATTGACTTTAATGATAACTATGCAATAATTTGTATATCTTTATTTTTTATTTATGATTGAATAATAGATTAACAGAAACTATTGTATTATGTCCGTTCCATCATCACCGCGAGAGTGAAGTAAAAGGCAACAGTAGTTTGTTTTCCATTTGTAAAAGGATACATATTTACTATTGTAACTGAAGCTGAAATATGAGTATAAGATTATCTTGTTTGGGAGGATCTTAAATTGAGTGAATCTATATGTTTCCCCAGAGTTGACACGTTTGAATATGTATGTCATTCCAGATCTATCCTATATTTTTCTTCTATTAAATATGAAATTTTGTGTTTTATATTTTGGTCATTTCACTTTCTATATTAGTAATCATTTTTGCTATCCGAGCAACCCAAAAACCAAAACAAAAACCCAATGAAACCATCAACGGGTCTAATCAGCCCCTAAAAATATCCTTTGCATCATTATGTAGTTTCGTTATCCAAATTCCTCTGTATTTGACAATTCGTGACCCTGAACAGCCATCCCCCCGCCTCCCTTCGAAAAGCCTTTTCACGTTTTTGTTAGGTCCGTTTACACCATATTTTCTAATCAACTCTTCTCTACCGTTTTATACAAAGAACACCAGTATTACTAGCGTCCCATACTCACTGAAGCAGCGACCCATAACTAACGGTTCACCACTTTTTGCAAGAGCCACCTTAGTACATGTGTAAGAGAAGTGATGTAGCGAATATGCTTCTCTTTTATTTCTTTTGGGCATGATAGGTTATTGGTCAAGTTTCTAAGATTGTGGTTTGTCCTTGTTGAGAAGACTATCCGTAGTCAATTGTGATATCGAAAGTTAGTGTTTTTTTGTGTGTAGTACAACATTCTTATGATTAACAACCACAATATGGATGTAGTGAAACTGAATATCTTTTTAATGGATTTCAAAATATTTTGTGTGCATAATTACTGTCCGACTAACATCAACTACTAAATCCACTATGTGATGGAGTATCTTATTTCCATGTTTACATGGAAAGTGGAGTTTGACTGAAAAAAATGAGTTATGTTCCATTCCTTACATGGATATGAGGTTTTGTAATGCTGATAAAAATATGCGACCAACTTATCAAGGAGTTAGTTGGCTATATAAAGAGGGGCAGCTCCCCAGGTGGTTTGGTACACTTTGCTTGTTTCTGACACCCTCAATCTATACTTTGATCAGTGCTAATCATGTGGACACAACTAGGCATATTACACTGGGATAATGTAATATTGTAGTTTCTGAAAGCTCTAATGAAGCAGTTTGAATCTTCCCAGCATCTTATAACTATTATATCTTTTATATTAAGTATTAATTAATCAAAAGAAAGTCTGCTACATGAAGACACTTTTAGTCATTATATACATTGAGTCTACGCCTGTTCATGTTGGCAGAACTTCTGAATCTTAAAAGAACAAGTTAATATTGTTAGTCTATTTACATTCTAAATTTATAATCATATTAGAGACGCCTAATGAGATACTTTGTCTGACAAATGCACAACTGTCCTGTTATATTATTTTCCAGATAAGCAGATTACAGTAAAAAAAGATTTGAAACTTATGTGATCCCTGAAAATTATTATACATGTAAAAAATTTTGTTTTTCTTACATGTTAAGAATACCAAATATCTAAATTAATAACTTTGTTGCTAGATGTAGAAGACCTACAAACTAGACACTTTCTTATATAATCTTAATTTGGGTGACAAATTGTTGCAGCGATTGAACATTGAGTCTATACTCAACTCTTGCCAGTCTTGGTCTGCATCTGCTCGTAGTTCCGAGGGGTACTCTTCTGAGCTTATGAAGTAAGAACAGATTTTCAATTTTCAATATGTTTTTTTTGCTAAGCAAATCTTCAATATGTTTATGATACCAGTTTGACTGGGCCACTGATCTCTTTTTATTTGTTCATCTAGGCTGCCTTTGCTTTCTGGGACCATAGCCAAGTTGCCGCCCAAAACATCAAGTGAACTCAACTGTGTCTCTATCCCAAGGATGAAGGTTTTAAATCTCATACTATTATCACATTCTATTAGACATACATATATGTGGAGGCATTGTATTCCTTGCACCCTTTATGCATACCATAGGATATATTTCTGAAGTTTAGAATTCTAACTGTTGGATGCTATGACCTACCAAATCCCATTTTTTCATTCAAATTTCTATGAACAGGATATTTAAATATATGGTACTTTCCAGCTTTCCTGCAAAGCAGATAGAAAAATTCAATGAAATCTCCTGTAGAACTTGGCCTAGCAATCTCTAAAGGGAATTAAACAATAGCTAAGAAAAAATTATACATATAAAAAAGTATCACTTAATATATAAGTTTTTATCATACTTGTATCATCAGAAATATATTTTTTAATAAAGTTTAATGTAATGTCAGCACCTTGGAAAAAAAGGGAATGAAATTGTATTTAGATTATAGGCATCCAAAGATGACCCTGTGATACATCCTCATTCCTTTTTTTTTGCCTTCAATTGTTCATTGAAGTCTGTCATTTTTAAAATCATCGTGATAAGCTTTTTTTTTGGGGGGGGGGGGGGTTCAGTTTGGTAAAAAATGCACTAATGTATCCCTTCATGGTAAATTATTAACATCTTTTTGCAGCAAGTATATTTGTTATGTTCACAATATAAGACAAAGCTTTTTGGGCTACAACATCGAGTCATTAAGTAGGAGTCATGTTTACATAACATAATTGGACAATATATGCTAGTCTTTACTTCTTAATTCAGATGAAATTCCCAACTTGACATGTCCCAAAATGAATGGTCATTATAATACTCTTGTGTCTAGCTTTGGAATTCTATCTTCTTGCAGTTTTGTCCCTTTCATTAGCATTACAAAACTGAATGGAAGGTAGTGGCGGTCCATCACACTTTTGTTCATTATATATACATGGATCATGATATATAACCACGTAATCAAATGCGTTGCAGTTTCCTGGAGGACTAAAGGAGATCTTTGTAATCACCTGCTCGGATTTGACTTGCTTTTCACCCAATGTTGATGTCCCTGACGTGCTGTCGTTTGTAAAGGCAGCAATGATACCACATGGACACCTGGATTTTCTGCGTAAGGATCAGGAGTTTATACTATGCTGCTCACTCAAGGTAAAAGCAATCAGTAAATTGACAAATATATCATATTAAATGAAAAAGATGCATCACTATAAAATTAAAGTACTTAGTTCCATGTGGATGCATTATGTCAAGGTTTGGGCTTCTTGTGTTCTTGTCATTTAATGTTTGTTTTGTCAAATAACTTGGGGAGATACCGGAACATATAATAAAAATGCTTTTGCAGGATGTCAAGCTGGTCCTTCAAGGATCTCAAGAGTCACCAACTGCTGTTGTCCCTGCCTTTCTGCCACAGGTAATATCACATTTCTTCACGAGGAACTAAATTCCTACAAATTAAACTTATATTTAAACACGTCAACTTTCTTAGGATTCTTTTTTGGTTTATCTTACATATTAATTGTAACCTTTGTTTTCCAGAGCTTTCGTGTTGTGGTGGGTCGCTACCGAGTGTCAGGGGCATGGAGCTATATCCCAAATGAACAAGCTGCTCCCGGGCATGTCAAATTTGTTCTTCGTTTCAAGTGTGTGAACTAGCCATCTGTGCAATCTTGCCATGTGACTGCAAACCTGCAAGTGGTCCTTGTTCTTTTTTTCTTTTGTTAAGTACCTCCAACTGTTGTGTTACTATGTTAATCTGTACCTAAATGACTTTGTGTTGTGTCAGAGAATGAACTCTCAAGTCCTGGCTGCTGAATATGCCTAGCTATAATAATAACAGACTGTTCATGTTGTGTGACCTATATCTCCCGCTATCTTCAGATTTTATTGTTCTTTGTGTATGTTTCTTCACATATATAGCATTCTTACTAATCCATTCTGAAATTGAAGTACTTTCTGAATTGATTGATAGGTTTTTTTAATTGTTTTATGTGGAATGTTGCATGTTTTTACATGGTCATGATTCATGGTAGAAGGAGCTTTGTAGCCTCCCAAGTGAATTGTTGTTCGTTATTGACATACAACTCCTCTGGGATATGCTTGCGGCTTCTGGGAACAGTCTATCACCAGTGTTGGTCAGGGCCAGCCAGGGGTCCAAAGTGTTACTTTAAGACATGAAAAAATTAATTTATTAAAGACATCATTTTTTCTAGTGGCATTGTATTCATGATATATACAAAAACATTACTTTTAATTTGCATAAAATTATTTACAAGACACCAATTTGTAAACACGAACATGTTCCGTTAATTTTTCTTTTTTATTTTATGTAAATGTAAACTAATTATAAAATGATGAAAAATGGTAAATACCTCAAAAATTTTACCAAAAAATGATGATGTGTCACATATATATTTGGTAACTTTTCTAATAATAAAATAAGATTCGTGTGCATTCATATGCGCTCACAAATCAGAATTTGCCACATCATTTAGTAAAATTTTGGTAAAATGATAACTTACAAAAGAGATAAATGTTGATTGCATAATATATTTTGATGACATAATTTATATTAAAACACGAAATTATACCCGACAAAAAAAAACACGAAAGTATAAATTTTAAAATTTTATTTTGATAAAATATTTATAATAAAATAAATATTAAAAAAGTAAAGAAAGTATTAAAAAAACAAAGATTCAAAGTAACATGCACAGATTTAAACTAGCAGTTAATATAAATCTCACATGTATAAAACCAGAAGCATCATGTGTCATTTAAAACAATTTTGGTATTGATTACACGTCTAATAAATTATATTCTTATATATAATAAATGTAAAAGAAATGTTATTTGAAATTTTGGTAATTCGTCATTGTACAATCAAATTAATAAAAATAATTAAATTTTAAATAAATAGATGAGAATCGTTAAATCTAATACTAAAAAATGTATTTGATTAAAAGTAGACATTGTTGTATAATAATATATATAACAATAGAGAGAGCTAGATAATAGAGAGAGAAGGGAGATTATCATTTTATTCATGTGTGTAAACAATGAACAAGCAAGGCTTTATATAGCCTCGAGTTGGAGGAGTTACAAGGATAGTGAAGAGCTAAGGGTTGGAGTTACAATGGTAGTTGTAAAGCTAAGAGTCATACAATATTATATAACACTCCCCCTTGGATGACTCACACAAATATCATGCCTCCTGTGGGAAAAACCCTAGTGAAGGAAAAAGAGTACATGTGTTGTACATAATGTAATGTAAAAGAAGTATCATATCTCCCCCTCATTTCAATATATCTCGAAGCTTACGCATTCCAATCTTATTTACCAATTTCCTGAATGATGATTTAGGAAGTGATTTTGTGAACAAATCTGATGGATTCTCACATGAGCGAATCTGATAGACATCAATTTCTCCCATTTGCTGAAGCTCATGAGTGAAGAAAAACTTTGGATCAATGTGCTTCGTCCTATCACCTTTAATGTCGAATCTCCAATCTTAACCATATACCTAAATGACCATCTTCGTGGGTTGCACGATACAATCATAAGAAGTGCCTGCAATTGTTAATTTCATAGCATACCAAAATAATAACATCTCCGTCATATGTGATTACATATTCAATTCTGAGACGCAAATTATGATAATCATGTAAACACTTTGTACCTGAAAAATCAATATAAACCTTTGTCGAATAGGTTAGTGGAGATCAAATAAAAATATCTCATCAAGATTCTCATGTCTTCATATTTCACTTGCTTTAAACTCCGCTAGTGAATTTATTAGCATCTCTTGCATATATATTAAACATAATCATGTATTTATAATCCTTCTGGGATCTTTATCCAATCGACTTTCATAAGTCGCAAGTTTTAAGCATTCTCATAAAAATTATATTCGTCTCCGCTCAAAAGTAGTTTTTCCCTTTCAAAATTTGCATGGTTTCGGGGAAACTGTAAAATAATAAAATTCACAGCTTTACAAAACAAACTCAATAATCCCAATATATTATGATTATGAGGTGAAACTCATTCGAATGTCAATTAGAAACACATTCTAATTTTCATCCACTCTGACCAGAGATTTATATGAGTTATCACCTATCATAAATCATATTATCTTCAAAAAATAGTAGAAGATAAAACAATCATCACATTTCACATATATCTTCTATACACGTACATACCCTTATGTGTACTCCACGAGTTAAGGAATATGCCAAAGTATAATTTATAAAAACAACAAGAAGTATTTCCGAAATAATGTTGGACTACTGGTCCAGAACTCTTTACAACTCGATAGGGTTTTATGACAACTAGATGGCTAGATATGAATCAATATATGCCACAAGATATTCAAAAAATTTCATGTACAATAATTCTCATTGAACATTTGAGTAGTAGACTCACCAACATCATATAAATGCATATTCTTGATACTATGATTAACTAAACACTCAAACTAACAAGCTTCAGGTTGTGAGTATTATAATAACTAGGCATGTAACCATATAGCTCATGTATCAATCATATAATATCTTAATGGCCCACATTTGGAGTTTTATAATTTATTCCGAAAGATGGTAGATTCATAATCTATTTTTGTTGGTGATCAATTTTCCTTATAAACAAATATACCCGAAGAGAATTTACCAGTTTTTCAACGAGCGTCCATATAAAATTTCAATTATCATTCGCATAAAATCAGAATGACTTAGACCATAACTATAAATTTTCAGCAAACTTCTAGTTTACTATAAGATATTTTCATAAAAGTTTGTGCGTTATAAAATTAGTGGATGATTTCAAAACATTTCTCCGAACTACTTTTAGTACCTTGAGTTAACTCAAGACTCGAAGACGTATTTTTTCATTCTAGTATCTCCATGTGGTCGATTAATCATCAACTAAAATTTTTCTATCACTATCACTTGGGAGAGTACAATCACATCAATAATGTTAGAGTTCCCCTCTTTTTTTTTTCTTGTAATGCTATGATTAAATACATGCTCTTCTGGAGCCTTCTATTTAGAAAAATATAATGAGACATCAAATATATAAAATACTCCCCCTTTGGATGACTCATATATGATGTATAGTACCGACCCTGGATACTATTTGGGGAAGTTATAAAATTTTATAATTATCAACCACAAGGATCAAGATATCAACTTATAAAAAATAATTTCGCTCTCATTTATATGGATTTATCTATCATGGATATTGTCAAATTAAAATTCAGAAATTTTTATCATCCTTATGAAATATTATCTCAATGTTTGTATTTATGACAAATATCATATTAAAAGAAAAAAAAATCATGGATTCTATAGGACCAAACACATAAAAAAAAATGTGTCATATAGAAATTTTTTGTTCACATTTGCAAAACTTCCGGTCATAATTTTGCACACAACTTCTGGTTGTAATTTTCGCAACTTCTGCTTGCCATCAATATCAAGTAATTATAAAAGAACATTGAAGTCAAGTTTTGAATAAATTTGTCATGTAATATCAATTAAAATCAAATTTATAAATCATATAATGATAACACAACATTACCATGTATTATATATATCACAAGCAAGACTTCACAAAAACAAAATATTTATAATATCAAACTGTCATTTATTTGAAGCAAGCATAAAACATTTAAATATGTGGATAAGACGACATAGTAGAAATAAAATATTGTGTGCATAGTTTAGTCACAAGATGACTCATTTTTATATACTTATTCAATTCTCAATACCCTTTTTTTTTTTGCACAGTTTTAAATCATAACCATCAATTTTCTTTGCATCAATGTATAATAACAACATCACTCAATATATTTTCATTGCAATCATATCGCAATAGCTATAATATTTTGTGTGAGTCCTACAAAGACATAATACGATACACACAAATAGAAGTGCACATCGAAATAATTTAATAATCATGTTAAAAATACACATAAACGTGAAAATCTTAACACTACTTACATATCAACATAATTGCATATACGGAGAAGATTAAAACTCAATACATTTTTCTTACTCCAAAAATAACACTATGTGCATAAACAAAATCAGATTTGATCGTCATGAAGATAGACGGTTTTTAATAATTAAATGATTATATTTGAAAGCACATTGATACAATGTCACAAAACCAAATATCGAACAAAATAGACTATCGAAGATAAACATCAGAACCGACCAGTCCGAAAGAAATCCGATGTTTAAGATACTGAAATCACATAATTTGACAATGGAATATGAACACAAAACACAGAGATCGAAACAAGCTTTCCAGAATGATATTACTCGTAATTATTGGATAAAAACTTGATTTACTACGAATATTCAAAGTTACAGCACATCAAGTCAAATTAATCCACCAGATTACAAAAAGGGTTGATTTGAACATGTATACAAGCAGAATTATGAAAAACACAAAGAACGAAAGTTGCAGATAATCGTAATATCTTTCCAACGAGTCCAAAATCATAACATTCTGAGAAATAATGGATTAGCTACGAATTTTATTAGGAATCACTATTGTTGAGAATCAAACATACAAATTTTACAAATTTACTTGTAGAATCTCAAAAATGCTAAACAACTAAAGTTGTAGAAATTTAAGAGATTTTTCCGAAATACCTAAAATATATAGATTTTGATGTAAAACGAATTCAATATGATTTTATGGAAAATATAAATTAGCATAACTCATACAAACACACATTTAGAACAATGCAATGAAAAAAAAGAGAACGATAAAGGGGATGCGTACCTTTTAATTTTAAAATAAGTATTGGCTAATCCTATTTGGATTTCTCACTTTAAAATTTGAAATGAGTAAGAAAGAACCTTTTAGTCGATGATCAT
This sequence comes from Heracleum sosnowskyi, assembly GCA_030848705.1. Taxonomy (NCBI): domain Eukaryota; kingdom Viridiplantae; phylum Streptophyta; class Magnoliopsida; order Apiales; family Apiaceae; genus Heracleum; species Heracleum sosnowskyi. The sequence continues at coordinate 15,628,855 of CM061236.1, forward strand.
AAGAACAACTTGTATCTCTTAACGCACCTTAAACAATCAACCACTTCCTCTAGCTAATACGGCTTGGAGCTAAAGTTCCACTAGGATATCAAAACAATCTTTCATGTTTGTAAAAGTTAATCAACTTCATGGATATAAGGTCCACCATCGTAATGACAGAGCGAAAGAGTTAGTCGTGCTGATAACGTGTTGTATAATAATATATATAACAATGGAGAGAGCTAGATAATAGAGAGAGAAGGGAGATTATCATTTTATTCATGTGTGTAAACAATGAACAGGCAAGGCTTTATATAGCCTTCCAAATCATAAGTTACAATGATATGAAAAACCAAGAGTTGGAGGAGTTACAAGGATAGTGAAGAGCTAAGGTTGGAGTTACAATGGTAGTTGTAAAGCTGAGAGTCATACAATATTATATAACAGACATATGTTTAAATAGCAACAATTTTATTTTGATAATTTAAACCAAATATAATTGGATTTTCTATATTAAATGAAATTATCAATGTAAAAATTCGTAACTCTCTTTTCTCTAATGAAAATCTATATGTCTCTAAAATAAAAGTATTTTTTAAGTCTCTAAACCAATTACAAAAAGGTTTCCATAACCGAATAAAATTCTTCAATAAATTTCGTAGCTGTCTGGTCTCTCCAGATTGGGTTGTTCCAGTCGGGCTCTATTTATTGGATCATCTCTAAATTGAATAAAATTTCACAAATTTCGCGTGAACGGTAAGATTATCAAAATCAGACTTCTGAAACTCAAGATACGGCCACAATATAAGCAGCTCATATAATCCAACAAATTCCAATGAAAAATCAGCTATTTTCCTTCAAATCCTTCCATGTTTAGAAGCTACTTACATCCTACAGTAAAATATTAGAATTTTATAAACAAGAATAATATTAAGTATTTCAAAAAATTTCTAAAAAATGTTACCAAATGTTTATGTATCCTATTGATAATTGGTAATTTTTAATAATAATATACAACCTACATGCATAGACTCACAAATCAAAACCTTTCACGTGTTATGCCACATTATTTGAGAAAGGTTTTGAAAACATATTTAAACTACCTAATATTGCTCTTTAAAAATATATCTAAATCAATACAGAACATAATAAATATGTCAAAGACACAAAAATCATGTTATGAGTTTCATTTTTTTAATGGCTTGAGACGTTGATTCATTTCATTTGCAAAGCATGATACCAACCTTTTAAACACAATTCATTGTTTGTTTGAAGTTTATTTAAGATAAGATTATGTTGAATTTTGTTATAAAATTATATCTATATATACATTTAATAATAGAGATAGCGGAGAAAATTGAATTTTCGGATTGAGTCACCTCGTTTGTTTAAAAAGATTATACAAATTCCTAGATTTTGAATTTACCAAAGATTATGATGATAAAAAAAATTTACCTATAAAAAGACGCTTCACCATTCTCTAGGGGTGAGCAAAATCGGATATCCGATCTGGTTTATAGAATTCGAACCGAATATTCGATTTTTCGGATTGTGAAAAATCTATTCCGGTTTCGGATCCGGTTTAACCAGATATCCAGAATTCGCATATCCGTTTAAATCGGATCGGAAACTGGATAATCTGGATCCGAATTAATTAATTAAAATTTATTTTAATTTGTAAAAAAATAAAAAGTTTTATTATATTTTGATAGGTTATTGTTAACTTCACAAACTGTAAATTGATTAATATCATTTTAGCCATCAACATCTCATATTTTAACATCTATAAATTTATTTTATTTCTGATTTTATTTTAACTCATCATAAACTACCATTAATTTGTTTAATATGTTCTTCTAGGTATTTTTTTTAGAGATATTTGTAGCAAATAAACTCTCGAATTTATAATATTAAATAAAAATAATAACATCAACGAGAATACTATTTCATTCACTTTATTTTAAAATTTTAATCTCATTTATAATTTCTTACTATATGATTTTAGATAAAATGATTAAATTTAGAGAAAAGTTTTCGCAAAGTCGATGTAAAGAAACTTACCTAAGATTACGAGATTTTTCACGTGCAAATTTATGAGATTGTGTTTGTAAATGTGCACTCAAATGTACAACTTCATGTATATACTTACGATTTTACACCTAAAATGCTTATAAACTCAATTAATACACAACAAACTTAGTAATTTATTACTTAATTTAATATATCATATGTTAATTTATTTATCTTTATTATTATTTATTATATATGTACACATATATATTATTTTTTTAAAATATATTAAAAATCGGATCGGATCCGGATATCCAATTTTGTATAAAGTTGTGATCTGGATCCAAATCCGAATTTATAAAAAAAATCGGATCGGATATCCGGTCTGGTTTTTCCGGATCGGATATCCAAATTTCCGGATTTTTAAAATCGGATATCAGATCGGAAATTATGATAATCCGAATTTTGAATTTTTATGCTCACCCCTGCCATTCTCCGAAGAGTAGTCCAAAATTATGGTATCAAATACTTAAAAACATTAAAACAAAATTTTGCTTTTATATGTTTTTTATAAGTACAAAATTTAAATCTTTATAATTAGATTAAATATTAAATTTATAGTATATAAACAAAAAAAACATTTTATAATCGACGCACCAAATCTGTTTTTTGAAAAAATTCCTACAGAGATATATGATCATGTGGGTAAAATTTTAGTGCAGACTTTTAAATTTATGACTAAATATAAACCAGGTAGTTTCCATATATGTACTATAATATATATTGCAAACTATTTAAATAATGGAAAATGTTAAAGTTCCCGTTCTCAAAATCGTTTCCCAATGGTGATTTGTAGCTTTTCTCTCATAAATGAGATGGGTCTATCATCCATACATAAAAATTTCACGAATAAAAACATGTCAGATGTCTTTCGGGAACATATTCGAAAACCAATTTGAAGTATATAACATTACACTTAAATAGTATGTGCAGTATATACTTGGTCTACATTTGCAGTAAATACTTGGTCTACATTTAGTCATAAGTTTAATTGTTTACCTATAATCAAACCATGTTCATCTATGCTATATTATTAAAGACGAAATATTAAAATTTTGGTTAATTATTCGTACAATTTTTTGATATTTCATGTTTTTACTTAATTACTCTTACTTATTTATTTTAATATTTTATTAAAAAAAAATACTCAAACAAACAATTTAATAATTATTTTTGGTACGATATTGTTTTATTTATTTACCCATTATACTTTGATATATTTATTATACACACAGGTATATATATATATAGGGGTTTACTCCGATACAAACCACTCTTAGACTACAAACTACAAACTAAATAAATTTTTTTCAAATAGCGTTGAAACATAGCACATATGGTATGTAAATTGATCGTTGGGAGATGGAGAAAAATACGGTGAAGTCGGATTTCAAAAAAAGCTCTCCAATTGACGGGAAAAGTCAAATTAAAAACGGAGGGAATATGTGTGATTGTGTGTGGGAGGGTGTATTTTAGTTGTGTGTTGTACATATAGGGGGGCATTAGATTAGATTAATCTAAGGGTTTAGATTAGTTCTTAGTTTGTATTTTAAAAAAGATTTGTATTTGATCACTAACCTATATAAGTCATTGCTCCATGAAGAACACTCTTGTATAAAGAACAAGAAAGAACACCATAGAATCTTACATAAATTGCATGTTGATTTTAATTTTCTCACCAAAAAAGATTTATTACAAATAAAAATAGAATCTAACAAAAAATTAGACTCAAATAAAACATGATTACATATAATTTCATTGTGACAAATATATATACAAGATTCTGTACTGGATTCTATACTGGATTATATGTAATGTTTAATTTTTAAATTTAGAAGAGATTCTACGTTAAATTCGATATGTTAGGCTTAATTGTTGTTCAATTTTATGATTCTAATTTTAAAAAATCAATTTTTATGAAAAATAAAGTGTTTATGATAGTGTTCTTTATTGTTTTTTATATAAGGTGTTCTTTCTTGAGTCCAACTCTATATATATATATATATATATATATATATATATATATATATATATATATATATATATATATATATATATATATTTACTATTATATTAAAGACGAAACATTGAAAGTTTTGTATGATTTTATATTTTCTAACTTAAACGACTCATCTTCTAAAAATAATACGGACAAAATATCTATGGAAACATAATGTAATTTTATATAATTATTAATAAAAAACCAACTGTCTTTTTCAGTACATTATTAGTTTTGTATTTTCTAACTAAAACAACTCATATTCTAAAAATAACACGGGCACATTACCGATTTTATATTTTCTAACTTAAAAAACTCATCTTCTAAATATTTAATATTATAATTACTAATAACTATCTAATTACTTTTTTTAGCTAAAACATATTACCTCTTTTATATTTTCTAAATAAAACAACTCACATTACCTATTTTATATTTTCTAACTTAAACAACTCATCTTCTAAATATTTTATAGAGTAAAGTGCATTTCGTGTACTTACACTTTGGCTGTCAGACCACTTGAAATACTGATATTCAAAAACTCCCACTTGCAATACTGCACTTCCAGAATAATTAGAGAGTGTGTACTGCCGTAAAATTTGGCTAACTCCGTTAGTTTTTTGAAGGGTATTTTAGTATTTTCAGCTTGCAATGAATATAATGCACTCAATTAAACCCCCAATTCAATTTAATAAACCCTAATTGTAATTTGATAATTTTTAAACTCTAAATTTAAAATTCGGTTGCAGACCTTCAAATTAGATCAAACAGACCTTGAAATGAAGAATAAATTAGAAAAATAAATGCACTTCATTGTGGTGGGTGAAATGATTATTGGAAACTGTAATGGCAGTTGAGCCCATGACAACATCAACAAGGCCATCTGCACAATTAGATAGTGAATTATGATCAACCCAGACGTGGCTTGATCCAAATATGGAAATGGCATCTCAATCAGCCATCGTCTTCCACCCAAAATGAGTTGGGGAGCTCCTCACCATAGCATTTCCATGGGTTTGCAGTCGTGGATATGTAGACCATGAATTATAACATTGGTTACAAACTGGATGGTGATGCACCCTCCATTAGCAATATGGACATTCACCCCTCTACTATCATCAATTGTCTTGAAGCTATTTGTAACACCCCCAAATCTAAACTAACATAATAATTACAATTATATAATAAAGACGGGTGATACATCCACAAAATATAATACCACAACCCCACAACCTAGGATGCCAACAGGTTCAAGTATGAAAACAATATCTACCGTTATTACAACCCGCTATTACACTTCCAAATGTTTACATCCTGACAACTAGAGTGATCTAATCTGCTGCTAACACCCTACCTGTCTCACCAACTGATCTCGTAATGCTCTACCAGTCCCACCGGTTCTCTTACGGGCAGTACGGTAAGTTCGCACCATCTTCTAGACTAGCTGAAAAAGGTTAGAAAGCAAGGTAATGAGCCAAATGCTCAGCAAGTGCGAATATAAAATAACAAGCTATAAAACGGCTCAAAGTGTGACAATGACACAGTTGTCAGATTTCACATGAATCTAAAACGAGGTTTCCAACAGGAATAATAATGGAGTCTGAATTTCAATTCTGAAGAGGCAACCTTAATATACATAAGTTAAACGAATATAGTTTCGAAATACAATAATCAGAGTTTTTGATATTAATCAGCACTTTTAAATTTACAATTAAAGTTTTGGGATTTCAATCGATCGCTACGAGCTAGCCGGGTGATCAGCCCGCAAATAGCTCCGGATATCACACCCTTACGTGTGATTCCTCCTTTATTTTGGGATCCCTAGTTAGCCCTTATTGACATTGGCCATGGCTCAGTAAAGCCATAAAATTAACAGACTGGCGTCACGGTCTAAAACATTTTTGTTTTTATCCCATAGTTTCAAAAATCCATTTTAAACATTTTTCAATCACTTTCAGTATCAAACCGCATGGCCTTCCTTATACTTACTGACAAAAGATCAGCCTAGCATAAGGGGTTTTATCTTATAAAACATGATGGAATTAAACTATACAATTTCTTCCAAGTATTAAGGTATAACTGTTCAACTGGGTCGAGATAGTGATCACAAAGTATTATATCATATTAAAATGATCGATCAGGAAGATGACAGAATCTATATCAGCAAGTAAGGAATTGTTCATCTGGTTTATAACCAAGTATAGTTTTCACAATCAGTGTGAGGGGATATTTAAAAGGTTATTCAAAGGAATTCAAGACATTGATCGAAGATATTATCCTTATGGAATTTATCACGCAAGGTATAACAAATTTATCATTTGATACCGATTCAAGAGTATATCAAAGGTATTACAGTAGGGTGTGAACACAATATGATAGCAATATGGAAATCTCAGGGTTATCAGGGTTCACATGATCTCAGGGTATATTTCAAATGATTTGAGCAATAGCAATATGAAACTTGAGAATTCGAATTTGTTTCCAAGGGTTTAACAAAGGTATTATGACATGGCAATGACATGGTATGATAGCAGTGCATTATACTTATAATTATCAACCAATAAGGGGGTTAAAGTGATCACTTGCCTTAACAGGCTGCTTCACTTCCGACTCTTGGTGTTCCTTACTGACTCAACTGCTATTTCCTTTCCTGGTCTGCTTCTGCTCGGACCTATAATCGAAAGGTAATACTTCGCGTTAGTCTCTCTTGCCTTGCCGTAAATCCTATACCTATGTATATACATATATAATTACACCTTTACACATAAGCAATTAGCACACAACACATTTAATGTGCTATAGTACTCTGATTGATAACCAAAGACTTAAATTGAGAAAGGCGCCGATAAGGTTTTTAGAAAGGTTTGTAGTTATAGAAATTTCGGCAGCACTTCCTCTATTTATAGTCTAACCAGTCGAGGATACATCCGACTAACCACCAAACAAACATAATTAAACTTAAATATTTATAAACCAACTCAAGTATTCCACTTATTAGACAACAAGTATACCTTACCTTACTAACCCTAAGCCTAATAGAACCATACACAATACCACACGACCGATACACTTGATATTACCAATGACCAGTTCTGCAAGAAGTTCAATTTACTCTAACAAGACAATCTCAAATTGAAAAGTACCGAACACAAAACTCGAAGGAAATTCCGAGACCTTTCCAGAATGGTAAGGTTCGTTAAAAATGGATAAGTAATGAATTCTGAAACAATAAAAACAATGGACTGCTAGAACAGAGTCAGAACATATGCACACTAGTATTTCTAAGTTTAGTGTACTAAAATCACAGAATCTGGAAATGAAATGTAAATAAGAATTGTAGGTTTCGAAAAGAGATTTCCAGAATGATATGGCTCAGAAACTTTGAATGTACGATCGATTTACTATGAATTTTTGAAAACAGGGCTCACAATGACTAAACACTTCTGGTCGAATTTTTAAAGTGCAGAAATATCAAACTTCGGATTGGAATTTCAGAAAACATATAAAACGAAACTTGTAGACAATTGCAATACCTTTCTAATGACTTATAAACGAACATCATCTGATTACAACTCGATTTTATACAATTTATACAAGGCAGCAGATCACTATAATTGTCAACAAATTCACTACAAAAAGAAACATCACTTAACAACTTAAGATTTGAACTTAATAAAATCTGGAAATTTACAAGATCAACAAGAAAACCACATGCAAGTTTCTTTCTTTAACAAAATCAACTAAGGACATCCATTCAAGCATAACCCACTTTATGAACACCATTTACAAGCTATACAACTTTAGATCCTTGAATAAAAATCACATGCAACTTAATTAAATCATACATACACTTACTACTTTATCAATCAAGCATAATAACATCAAAATCATCATCATCAAGCCCACCAGATCATCTTTGGAATCATTTCCGATGGGGTTTTGGTTCGATGGTAGCCATAGGATCGGCACCCCGACACAAATCACCTTCAAACTTCGAATTTCTTGCAACCCATCCATTAACAACCTTCATTAAGCTATTAAATCTTATTGCATGCAAGGTTTGAGGAAGAAAGAGACAAAAAAGGCTTTTATCACTTGTAAGGGTAGTCTTGTCCTTTCACACCCCACTTTCCACTTAAACACTATTTTAATAGCCATTTAAATCAAAATAAATGGGTTTTGTATAAATTCTGAAATTTTATAATTTTAAAACAAAATAAACCTAATGAGGTTCACACACATATTTTTAAAATATTTTTAGGGCTTATATATATTGAGATATGAATTTTACAAGAAGTACACTTTAATTCGAAAGTTGCTATATAAAATCATTTAAAATTCCTTAAAGCCCGAAAATAAATAAACTCTCATTTTTATAACCAAGAATATAAAATTAGGAACACATACATATGAAGATCATATTTTTGTGACTTATAGATATTTAACTAGAGATTTTACAGTTTAATACATCTTTAAGGAAAATCATGATTTAAAAAAAATCATAATAAATCATTGGTGCCCAATTAAAATATACTTATATTTTTAAAAAGTCTCCAAATATAACATAGACATTATAGAGAAGGTTTTTATGATTTATAGACACTCTGATGATTTGATAAAAGTCCAACAGTGCTTTTAAAATGACTCTAAGATACAAATAACTCACTTAAACATTTCAATTCACACAGTTACGCATTCAAATCATACAAGCACGTAAATCCATACTGACTTACACAGATAGCGTTGACTCGTCAACTAGAGTATAGATATATATATACATCTATATATCTCAACTGTACTATATTATCGCCGCACACGATACTCAAGCAATGTAATATTATTAAAATACCTTGGTCTATTACACTATTCATGATAAGCTCATGCTTCAATTGTATCACCATGTCGCACTTGAACACAATCCAAAGGGGTCTGTCCTGGATAACAGCATGTCGTAGCGTACCAGGTCTGGGGTTAACAGGGTCATCATCACGAGAATCTGTGACAACATAGAAGCGACCATCACGACCTTGAAACAGAGAGAGAAAGTGGGGGTAGGGGTGGTGTGTGAAACAGATAATGTCATAGCAAAAGACTAAAATACCCCTGCTCGAACTAACGGAGTTAGCCAAATTTGACGGTAGTACACACATTATAAAAAGTTGAAAAGTCCAGTATTTCAAGTGGGAGTTTTCGAATGTCAGTATTTCAAGTGATCTGACAGCCAAAGTGTAGGTACACGAAGTGCACTTAACTCTATTTTATATTATAATTACTAATAACTATCTAATTACCTTTTTCAGCTAAAACATATTACATGTTTTATATTTTCTAAGTAAAACGACTCATCTTCTAGAAATTATAGCACGAACAAAGTACATATTTTATATTTTCTAACTTAAATAACCCATCTTCTAAAAATAATACATGCAACATATATATAAAAACGTAAAATAATTTTGTATAATTATTAATAAATAATCAATTGTCTTTTTCAGCACATTACCTGTTTCTTTTTTTCTAACTAAAACAACTCATTTTCTAATTCTAAAAATAATAGGGGCACATTACTTATTTTATATTTTCTAACTTAAACAACTCATCTTCTAAAAATAACATGGACAACACACACACATATATAAAGGTGATATAATTTTATATAAATATTAATAAATAATTTTCTGTCTTTTTCAGCACATTACCTGTTTTATATATTTTAACTAAAACAACTCATCTTCTAAAAATAACACGGGCAACATGGTGATATTATTATATATTTATAAGCAATTGCCTTTTTCAGCTAAAACACATTATTTATTTTATATTTTCTAACTAAAATAACGCATCTTCTAAAAATAACATGAACCACGTATATATAGAACGATAATATATTATACATAATCATTAATAAATAATCAGTTACCTATTTCAGCTAAAACACTTTAGTTGTTTTATATTTTCTAACTACTGACCTTCTAAATATAATACGGGCAACATATATATATATATATATATATATATATATATATATATATATATATATATATATATATATATATGATATTTTTTCTTTTTTTTCAAAAAAAACGTATCTAATTGATCAGAATGCAAGAAACATCACACAACCTTTTATTACTATTACCCGTTTTGGAAATAAGAAGTTTTTTTCGTATCCTTATTAATCGGATAATACTATGTTATTTCCTATACTAGTATTGGTTCTATTTACGTTGTTCGTTGGATCCCTAGGAATTCCTTTCAACCAAGGAGGATTGTATTTGGACATATTATCAAAATGTGCTGAGGGCCCATATTGACTATCATAAGGTCATTTCGTGTAACTGGTGCAGTCATAGGTTTTTTCCCGATTCATTCTTCCATGAATTGCTGAAAGCGAAAAGAGGTTCATCAAAATTTAAGCGAAAATTCAAAACGACTCTTCAAATTAATGATTTTTTGTTTCTCGAATCTCCAACTGTCCGATTAATTCTTTATAACGTACTTATATATATATATATTAAAAGATAATATAATTTTATATAATTATTAACAATTAATTAATTACCTTTTTCAACACATTACTTATTTTATATTTTTTAACGAAAACAACTCATCTTCTAAAAATAATACAGGCAACTTCTATATAAAACAGTAATATTATTATATTAAACTTATAAATTTTATGTTTATTATAATTTTTTCTATAACTTTCAATTCATATAAAATAATTAATAAAAAATAAACTTAATATTATAATTATTAATAACTACCTAAACTATTAAGCACGTCTCTATTATATTATTATACACAAAACTCTTAAAATACAAACTAATCACGAACAAACATTTACGTTAATTCAACCTCGAATTCAACAAACACATATGAGTAGAACTATTCAAATTTTAAAATCATATTCATGAAAAGTAAATATAAAAGTAAAAAAAATGAAATATTAAACTATAAAAAAATAATAAATTTAAATTTCAACCGTGCATTGCACGGGTTTTAAGTTAGTATATATATATATATAGGGTTCTGGTCCACAGCCACAGCTGGTTGGCTATTTCTGTCGAACTCCTGACCTCCTATAAAGAAGACAAAAGCTTTACCACTCAACCAACTTGTTAGGTCCTGATATGTTTGTAGAAGGGGGGGTTGAATAAAAACTGTACCGTTTTATCGAATTTGTTCGGTTCGTGATTTAACAATTCAAGAACAAATAAGTGCGGAATGAAATGAAACAAGATTCAAGTTAAATATAAAATATATTAAACTTGAAGGGTGTTGCACATACAGTACAGATTACAAGGTTTGAATCTCAAACTATTTAAAACAAATCTAGAATAAATTCGACATGAATTTATCTATTTTTGTAATAAAAAGATCGAATACTAAAAAGTAGTTCGAGATAAATTCTAGGCATTATGATCCGCTAGATTGTCAAAGCAATACAAGTAAACAATTTCTAGTGGTTTAGATTTAACAATACAAGCTAGAAATTAATTCACTGTAAAAATTGAGCTCCGGCAGTTGTTGGTGAAGACAGAGAGAGAGAATGAAATGTTAATTCTTTTGGCTTCTGTCTTTTTGTCTTTGTTCACACGTTTTCTTCTTTTAAACAAGTCACCAGAATTCTTCTACACGCGCCAACTATTTCTTTTGTTTTGAACTAGGAAGACTTTCGGGAAGACTCACAATTGGCTATGGAAGACTTTCGGGAAGACTCTCATTTGGCTTTGGAAGACTTTTGGGAAAACAAGGATTTGGCTTGTGAAGACTACCGGTAAGACTGTCAATGCACCGGTAAGACTATCGGTAAGACTATCAATGCACTGGTAAGACTATCAAAAGACTTAGGAAGACAACCGGGAAGATTACTAAAAGACTTAGGAAGACAACCGGGAAGATTATCCTTGACAGTCTTCTTAGTTCATTTTCTAAGTCTTCTTAGTTATGTTTTTATTCAAATTTAAATAATCATTTAAATAATCTAAGTATTAAATTAATTCTAAATAGAATCAATTTAATAAATAAATTACTTAGCAGAATTAATTATTTAAAAGAGAATAAATACAATTCCCAATCTTTCTAATATTTTTCTCAGTCTTTCTAGTTATGTATTAATTCTAATTTAATTTATTGAATTAATGATTTAACAAATAAATTAATTCTGAGTGAATTAATTTATAGATTCAATTAATTAATTTATAGTTTAATTAATTTAAGGAATAAATTAATTCTGATGGAATTAATTTATAGTTTAAATTAATTAACTTATAGTTTAATTAATTTAAGGAATAAATTAATTCTGATGGAATTAATTTATAGTTTAAATTAATTAACTTCTAGAATAAATTAAAAGAGATTTAATACTAAATCTGAGAACCACTGAAACTGATGACGAACTCCCACTGACTGATGTTGACACTCGATGTATTGTCTGGTTCATGAGCGACTAACTTCAATGACGGTTCTTCATCTTTTGACTTTAAGTTGTGGTCCATCTTCTTTTCCCTTTTAACAAACCCTATAACCTATACGTTTGTTGTCACTGCTGAAATCTCTGTCACGTTAATAAATCCACTTTCTTGAATACTTCATTGAGGCTTGATCAATAAATTGAACTTTTTTCAGTGTAGAATTACTTCAAGTCCGTAGATGACTTTAATCTTCATTCTCTTGACAGATATTATCTTATGAGATTCCTGTGACATTGTAACAGCCCGACTTTTCGGACTATTAAATCTAAATACAAAACTATAAACTATACAATTATTCAATGATAATTACAGACGAAAGCGTGACAAAGTTCTATACAAAGATAACTATTACAAAAGCGCAGCTAACGATGACAATCCAAGCCAAACTAGTCCAAACCTAAGATCATCCAACTCCAATGCTATCCAACTCGATCTTAACTTGAACCTGATTATTGCTTACACATAACACATATCAAATAATACACATCACATCAAAATATATAATCACTAAGCCCAAGTTTATATAATCAAAACACACACACAACACATAGTTTCGAAAATACTAGATAAATCAATCGGAAACTTACCTCGACGCATCCTATATCGTGTATCCAACTCTGACCAGAACCGTTTTTACTCTTTTTGACCCTCTAAACGACGTTTTCTTGAAAATCTTAAACCACAGATCTTGTAGAGAATGAAAAGTTCTTTCCAACAAGGTCTTACTTATCAGAAACGGATTTATAACGAATCGGGAATTAAATAAAACGTTTGCTGAATATAAACAGAAACTGAAAAACAACATTTGAACATGTTTTGTGATTTTAAGAACTGTTTGAGGCAAAATCTGGAAACACACTATGAAATAGATGTTGTAGGAAATTTAAATAACTTTCTGAAAAGTCCAGAATCAACGAATTCCGACTTACGATGAATTAACTACGAATTTTACAAGACAGCTGATTTCTGTATGAAAGAGACCTACGAATTTTGATTAAAAAGATGAAGAAAAAAAATAAGATGTTTATATAACGATACAAAACCCTAAGTAGTTAACTGTATCCAAATTTGATACATATTTTAGGCCCATCAATCTAATTTAATTTTAAATCCTATTCTTTTTCAAATTTTAATCTAATTTTCTATTATTCTTTTATTATTATTAATCTAAAAATTACGGGATATTACAAACTACCCTCCTTAAAAAGAATTTGGTCCCCAAATTCACAACAATCCAACCACATGACACGTCTACCCACTTATCTCCTACAATTCAAACTTAAACTATCGTCCACAAGATCGCACCCTAGAGAATGTATTAGTCCCATACCTAACACACACCGAAGGGCCTGCTCTTGATACCAACTGTAACAGCCCGACTTTTCGGACTATTAAATCTAAATACAAAACTATAAACTATACAATTATTCAATGATAATTACAGACGAAAGCGTGACAAAGTTCTATACAAAGATAACTATTACAAAAGCGCAGCTAACGATGACAATCCAAGCCAAACTAGTCCAAACCTAAGATCATCCAACTCCAATGCTATCCAACTCGATCTTAACTTGAACCTGAAAGTTGTAAGGAATGAGTCATACAGCCCAGCAAGAAACCAATCGATTCAACTAGCAGGGCCAAGTAACATGTATACACATAAGATAATACAATATTCAATACGATACAATATACGAAATAAATAACTTTCAATACACATATTCTTATTCTTATTCGATAGATTCGATACCACATAACAACAATAACTCGAAACTCATAATTCATGCCACGATCACTACAACCCGGTGATAACGGTCCTAAATTTTCAGAAAATTGTCACTATAACCCGGTGACTCGGTCCTTATTCTTATTCGATATTTTCACAAACCATGGCACAAATCAGAATCCCAAGATTATTGCTTACACATAACACATATCAAATAATACACATCACATCAAAATATATAATCACTAAGCCCAAGTTTATATAATCAAAACACACACACAACACATAGTTTCGAAAATACTAGATAAATCAATCGGAAACTTACCTCGACGCATCCTATATTGTGTATCCAACTCTGACCAGAACCTTTTTTACTCTTTTTGACCCTCTAAACGACGTTTTCTTGAAAATCTTAAACCCCAGATGTTGTAGAGAATGAAAAGTTCTTTCCAACAAGGTCTTACTCATCAGAAACGGATTTATAACGAATCGGGAATTAAATAAAACGTTTGCTGAATATAAACAGAAACTGAAAAACAACATTTGAACATGTTTTGTGATTTTAAGAACTGTTTGAGGCAAAATATGGAAAAACACTATGAAATAGATGTTGTAGGAAATTTAAAGAACTTTCTGAAAAGTCCAGAATCAACGAATTCCGACTTACGATGAATTAACTAAAAATTTTACAAGACAGCTGATTTCTGTATGAAAGAGACCTACGAATTTTGATTAAAAAGATGAAAAAAAAATAAGATGTTTATATAACGATATAAAACCCTAAGTAGTTAACTGTATCCAAATTTGATACATATTTTAGGCACATCAATCTAATTTAATTTTAAATCCTATTCTTTTTCAAATTTTAATCTAATTTTCTATTATTCTTTTATTATTATTAATCTAAAAATTACGGGATATTACAAACATCTAGTCTAATATTTACTTATTACATTCTTGTTTAAGTTGAGTAGAATTCTCGAATTACAAATAGGCTATTGCATATGCATTTCAATCTCCCCCTATTTGTTTGTTAGAGAATAACAACCAAATACCTAGAGGATCACTCAACTAAAACCAAGAAAAAGATAAGACTCTTAAACCTAAGTAAATACTAGAAAGTTCTGGATCAAATATGACATTTCCAGATTCCTTCAACAGTAAAGATAAATGCAAGACAGATGTTCCTTTAGACTGAACATATGATAACATTGAACCTGTCTTGATTTACCTAATCCTTTACTACCCTGAAACTCCTCCTTTTCTTTTTATATCTTTTTCAGCTCCCTCTTCCTAGCTTCTCCAAACTTCCCCCCCTTAGTTGAGGAATTCTCTACAGATTTAACCTTTTCAGTCTCTGAAGCCAGTAGGAGTCGAGATTGTTGATGGAGTTGATCTTGGGAAGTAAATTTGTCTTCAAGATTTCTTTGACCAGTCCCAGCTGATTGTTGACAGAGGTGGAAGAAGAAGACCGTTCAACCACTTGTGCTTGCAAAAGTTCTTTAGTAGCCTGGGTTTTGGATAGTTGTTCCTTTAGATCAGCTATTTGAGCTAACCACATTGCAGTGTATGTGTATGTCTGTGCACTCACTTGAATTTCTCTTGAAAGTGTATCACTCATCTCACGTGCATGTGTTTCACTTAGTGTTTGACTCGCATCACTCAACATTAGCTGTCTGTTTGCTCCTTTTTGATCAGTACCTGCATTGAAAAACACCCTAGCCTCTTCAAGAGAGGTCAGTGGTGGTGCAATGGGAGTTCGCAAATCCCAATCCCTGGTTGAGTCTGTCAAAATATTTGACATTATAAACTGAATTGCTTCAGTGACAGACTCACCTGGTTGCCTTTCACTTTCACCACTGTAAACTGCGAGTGAAAAATCCCTTAGGGGAGCCAGAGATGTTCCCTCTGGGAGGGGAGAAAATGATTCTATTAAAGGTGGCTGAGAATCAGATTTTCCCTCTGATGCATGTGAAGGCACTTCTACCGTGACTATGGTAGGCACTGTAACCAGTTGCAGGTGCTCTGCTTTCACTGTGTCCTGAGTTTCATCTAATGAAATTGTCTTCTCCCATTGTGAGTAATGAGAGTGTGCTTGACTCAGTACAAAGTGTCATGGCCCTATGGCGAATTTTAATAGATTCATCCTGTTGAGAGAATGTCTCTAGAAATAGTTCATTGGCCATTTCAAAGTCCATATCCTGTTGGGAGAATACAGATGGGCTGACAGATGCCTCAATATATATATGTTGAATTTCTTTATAGGAGACAGAGCTGTGGGATCACTCACTGTTTCAATCAAAATACTTCTTTGTTTAACATTTGATTTTTGTTCAGGCTGAGAGGTCAAGAAAGTTGTAGACTCATTGTTTGGCTCTAAGACCTGGGATAGAGATTGTGGATCTACAATTCCTTGGTCAGCCCTAACAACCACTTGGGTTCAGCAACAGTAAAAGAAGTGGATTGAGAGATAAAAAGTAATACCTGTATTGGATTTGGCACTGAAGTTCCAGCTAAGCAAGAGCTAGAGCAGAAATAATATATACAATATATTTACAAAAACAACTAAGACAAATAGAAAATAAAAGATAATAAATAATAAAAATAATATAATATAAAATAATATATACAAATAAAAACTATTAGTAGAAAACTAAAGAAAGAAAATAAAATAAAATAAAATGCAGAAAATATTTACGTGAAATTATTTACATCAACTATACAAGAATATTCGAATATTTTAAAATAAAAGATTTTAATAAAAATAGACTTCTCTACAATTTTAAATTGTAAAATTTGAGAAAAATATTTTTAGAGAAAATAATTCATCTTAACTTATTCAAATTAAGAAGCTTAACAATTAGACAAGACATGACAATAATCTACAATCAACATGCATAAGAGAAAATGAGATGATAAAATAAATGTACAAGTGATTTAAAAATATATACAACAAATGAACACTTGTAAATTTAATTAAGAACAAACATAAAAAATAAACAGAGTTAATCACTAAAACTATTTAACATACCCAATTTACCAACCAATCTGGTAAATGTGGATTCATCAAGAGATTTAGTGAAAATATATGTTGTTTGTTCCTCTGTGGGTACAAAGTGTAACTCCACAGTACAATATCATTCATGACATGCTCTCGGATAAAATGATACATGATTTCAATGTGCTTTGTCTCTTGTGATTATGCCATCTTCATCTAATTTATTTCTCAATACCCACTGAGTACCAACTACTTTCTTGTTCTTTGGTCTAGGTACCAGCTTCCAAACTTGTTGTTGTTCAAATTGATTGAGTTCATCTTGCATAGCAATCACCCAATCAGGATCAGTCAGTGCTTCCTCAATTTTCTTTGGTTTCATTTCAGAAAGAAACCCTGAATAATGACATTCATTTTGAGTAGCACTTCTAGTTCTGACTCCAACACCTGGATCACCAATAATCAGCTCAAAAGATTTGATCTTGATGATTCGCCTTGTTCTTCATTATTGTGAATGACTAGTTGACCCTTCATTTCCTCCCCCTGAGTTGTTGGCAGATTGTCTTGGTGATTCTTCTCCAGTGTTAGTGGTATCTCCATTATTACCAATGTTTCCACCACTATCATCATTGTCATTGTTATCACCAGCAACAAGCTCAGGTTGATTCTCATCATCTGAATCTGAATCTGACATGTCATCAAACTTCAATTTCTCAGATGGATTTTCTGTTTGGATATTAGGGAGTTAGGTGTCATCAAATGTAACATTGATGTTCTTATTGACTGATAACATTTTTTGATTTCAAACAGGCCATATCCTCAGTTATACCCTTGCTGTTATCTCCAAAGGTAAGCACTGGGCCATCTTTCTCAACCACATTTGATAGCATGGCTCTATCTCCGGTTATATGCCTTGAACATCCACTGTCCAGAATCCACACAACCTAGTTCACCTGTTTCATACCCTGCACTATCAAATTGATTAGACCTTCTTCGGAACCCAAGCTTCGTTGGGTCCGGCATATTTAAAGAACTGGCCTTTGTTAGGCAAAACAACATTTTTAACCTTAACTACTTCAACCTCTTTGACAAAAGTGTTAGTGTTAGTGCCCTAGAGACAATACAATTGTACTTCTGGGAAACACTATTTTGTTATTTAATAATGATTATGTTCTATTGATTATTCGACAACAATTATTATATCTTTATTTACTGCGATATTAATGTTAGAGTAATAAATGTCCTTGGAATATTGAACACGTATTCTATATCTTTAAGTATGTGACTTAAAATGAGATTATATGAATAGTGTTTATATTCCTAAATTATCCCTAATTAAGCATTATAAATTAGGACAATTATGATGCATAAAGATTAATATGTTCATTGACTAAATGACCACATCTCATTGGTCATAGGTATAATGATACTAAAGTCAAGAACATAGGTGCATGTAATATTCTACATGGCACCGGATAGACCCACAGTGAGATTCTACATGGTAATAAAGTCATTAGAATAGCTCACAGTGATAATGGTGTAATGATCCTTAGACTTGAGATCATTATATTTCTATACGAGGATTAATATACTTTGATTACATTAAAAGTTACCTTTGACCGGGTGATGATAAAAGTGGACATCGGGTATATTATGAGTCGTATGAGAAATATGAATGATAGATATAGGATTTAACCCTCCTATTATTAGGAGAGATATTATTGGCCTCTTGATTGAGTGAGACTATGAAAATGCATGGCCATGCTCAAATATTGATTTGTTTTAATAGTCTACTCATTGATCAAGGAAACCTGGATTAAATGTTGAAGAGGATGACTAATAACATGCCTCGAGTTTAATCTATAATATTTGGTTAAAGGGATTATATTACACGGAAACATTAGTCACGAAAGGTTTAATTGGATCACCATTTATTATTATTTCTTGGGGAGCAATGATGTATTACTAGATGCCGCTCATTGTTTATAATTTTATTTAAGAATAAAATTATGGCCAACGAAATAATAACCTAAAGGGTCACACACTTAGAACGTTTTAAATGGAGTTTTAATTTAAATTATGAACTTAAATTAAATGATTAAATTTGAAATTAGTTATTTAATTGAGCTGGTCTTAATTAAATCAGAATTCGAATTTAATATTAACTGATTATTTTCGAAATTAGTCATTTAATTGAGATGGTCTTAATTAAATAGAATTTCGAATTTAATACTAAAACCAAAATCAGATTGGGTTTTAAGAAGCCCAAAAACGGATTTAGGGTTTTGGCCCAATCCTCTATCTCATATAAATACATTATGATGTATTATTCAGGTATGATTTTTTTCTGCAATTTCGAATTAAAGAAAACCCTAGCAGCTCTGCATTAAGAGAGGCTAGAGAGAGAGAGAGAGAGAGGGGCAGTTTTTCGGCTAGTACCGAACTCCGTTGATCGTTGGACGATCGAGCGTTCGTGTGGACGACTTTGGCGATGCAGATCTTGGACAAGGGCTGTGTGGTGATTACAACAAGGACCTCCATCTTTCCGAACTTTAAAGCTCTTTAAGGTATGATTTCGTTTCTCCATAATCAGCCATGTCTTGTACACGGATCCTAGGGTTAGGGTTTCGGAATTTTTATTGTTTTACGACTATTTTTCGCTGCGTTTGTTGCCCCGAAACCCAACAAAAAGAGCGTTTCCATTTATAGCCAGCCTTAACACATTTCTGAGTAGGCTTAGGGATAAATGAATCCACTCTAGTCTTGGGAGGACTAGCTCTAACATGCTTCTTATTATTAACATGTTGACGTGGAGCAGTCTTATCATCAGATACATGCTTACTATTAAAATAAGCATACATAACATTAAATGCACAAGACATGCAATTCACCACACCACAAGCTTTATGAGACAAATTAACAGCAGGCATGTTGGTTCTACAGTTGTTTTGATCCACTTTATGGATGTCTGATTTAGCTGTTGCTGAAACAACTTTGACTTGTTTCTCAGACATACACTTGTTGGACTGATCAATTTCAAAAGCAAGATCCTCAATACGCATTTCCTCTTGGATAATGATGGAATATTCATTAAGAGGTTCTGCCAAGGATTCTCTAAAGAAGGGTGTTTCAATACCCTTAAGCACATATGGTACACCCTTTTCTTCAACACTGACTCTATTAGGGGTGTTTATGCTTAATTCTCTAATAGACTCATTATAGTCATACCCTATTCCTACAGTATGACCAATAACTTGTTTATTGATGATTTCTTTAACAGTCTTACAAGAATTATAGTAAGCATTAACCTTGATTTTTAAGTTCACTGATCTGATCCTTAAGAATGGTTTCCAATTGAATATAACACTTAACCCTATTCTCAAGAAATGCTATCTTCTTAGTGAGTTCATCCTGATTAACATGCACAAGTCTTAATTCTTTAACCTCTTTTTCAAGAGCAGTATTCTGAAGAATTATTCTATCATTTTCCCTACGTGCACAAGATACTGTAGTACTAAGATGATAAATCATTTCAGTGTCAGTGAACTTTACCTCAGACATGTAGGATGAGGATGGAGTAGAAGTAGAGACTTTGTCTTCTATTGCCATGAGTGCAAGATTTCCAACTCCATCATCTTCACGGTCTGTGTCATCCCAACTTTTACCTTTAACAAGATAAGCTTCTTTAGACTGGTTCTTCTTATATGTATCATGAGAGGTTTTCTTTGCTTGCCTTTGATTTCTACATTCGGTTGCAAAGTGTCCCAACTCATTACAATTAAAGCACCGAATCGTGCTTCTATCAACCATCCCTGTTTTATAGCCACCCCTTGTGCTATTTGAGGATGAAGAACCACCTGTCTGGTATTTGTCAACATATGACTTGAACTTGAAACTAGGGTTTCTCTTGAACCTGAAGTTTCCAAACTTCTTCACTACCAAGGCCATAGACTCATCTTCCAACTGTTCAAGCTCCTCCATAGAATAGAAATCACCACCAGATTGACTTGTAGATGTAACACCATATTCAGCTACAATCACATCCTTGTTAGGACTGGAAGGTAGAACAACCTTCGCTTCCTGTTTCTGTGGGACTCCAGCTACCAGTGTAGTAGGCATACTAACCACTCTTCCTTCCCCGTAGATTTCCTGCTGCTGAATTTGATCTAGTTCATAGGTTTTCAAAATGCCATAGAGTCTTTCCAGTGAAATCTCACTTAAATCTCTTGCCTCTCTTATGGCTGAAATCCTATGCTCCGGATGGGTTGGAAGTGTCAACAGAAATTTCTTGTTTATTTCTTTGACAGTGTAGTACTTTCCATGAAGGTTCAGATCATTGATTAATTTGTTGTATCTCTCAAAAACTTCAGAGATACCTTCCACTGGATTTGATCTGAAATGCTCATATGTAGAAGTAAGAATTTCCATTTTGTTCTCTCTTACTTCTTCTGTCCCTTCATTGATTATCTCTATTGTTTCCCAGATATGCTTGGCATCTTTACAATTCAAAACATGATTGTGCATAATGGGATCCAGACAATCAACCAAAATTAATTGCAGGTTAGCATCCAGAGAAGCATCTTCCTTTTCATCAGTTGTAAAATCTTTTGGATCTTTAGGATAAGTCCTTGCAGCTTGAACAACAAGGTTATTCTCAATGCGCTCCTCTTCAATAATCATTGGGACTTTTGGGCTTTTCTTCAAAACACTAATATATTTTGGATTTGCCACTTGAAGAAATAAAAACATCTTTTTCTTCCACATCCCATAGTGCTCTCTACTAAACATAGGAATTTTGACGGCTCCAACTTTTTGGGTAGACATCTTGAGATTTTTTTAGAAGAATAAAAATATGAACGTTCTTGAAAAAATCGCAAAAAGTGGATCTTTGATTTGTGTATCAATCAAAAGGCTCTGATGCCAATTGTTAGGTCCTGATATGTTTGTAGAAGGGGGGTTGAATACAAATTGTACCATTTTATCGAATTTGTTCGGTTCGTGATTTAACAATTCAAGAACAAATAAGTGCGGAATGAAATGAAACAAGATTCAAGTTAAATATAAAATATATTAAACTTGAAGGGTGTTGCACATACAGTACAGATTACAAGGTTTGAATCTCAAACTATTTAAAACAAATCAAGAATAAATTCGACATGAATTTATCTATTTTTGTAATAAAAAAATGGAATACTAAAAAATAGTTCGAGATAAATTCTAGGCATTATGATCCGCTAGATTGTCAAAGCAATACAAGTAAACAATTTCTAGTGGTTTAGATTTAACAATACAAGCTAGAAATTAATTCACTGTAAAAATTGAGCTCCGGCAGTTGTTGGTGAAGACAGAGAGAGAGAATGAAATGTTAATTCTTTTGGCTTCTGTCTTTTTGTCTTTGTTCACACCTTTTCTTCTTTTAAACAAGTCACCAGAATTCTTCTACACGCGCCAACTATTTCTTTTATTTTGAACTAGGAAGACTTTCGGGAAGACTCACAATTGGCTATGGAAGACTTTCGGGAAGACTCTCATTTGGCTTTGGAAGACTTTCGGGAAAAAAAGGATTTGGCTTGTGAAGACTACCGGTAAGACTGTCAATGCACCGGTAAGACTATCGGTAAGACTATCAAAAGACTTAGGAAGACAACCGGGAAGATTACCAAAAGACTTAGGAAGACAACCGGGAAGATTATCCTTGACAGTCTTCTTAGTTCATTTTCTAAGTCTTCTTAATTATGTTTTTATTCAAATTTAAATAATCATTTAAATAATGTAAGTATTAAATTAATTCTAAATAGAATCAATTTAATAAATAAATTACTTAGCAGAATTAATTATTTAAAAGAGAATAAATACAATTCCCAATCTTTCTAATGTTTTTCTCAGTCTTTCTAGTTATGTATTAATTCTAATTTAATTTATTGAATTAATTGATTTAACAAATAAATTAATTCTGAGTGAATTAATTTATAGATTAAATTAATTAATTTATAGTTTAATTAATTTAAGGAATAAATTAATTTATAGTTTAAATTAATTAACTTCTAGTTTAATTAATTTAAGGAATAAATTAATTCTGATGGAATTAATTTATAGTTTAAATTAATTAACTTCTAGAATAAATTAAAAGAGATTTAATACTAAATCTGAGAACCACTGAAACTGATGACGAACTCCCACTGACTGATGTTGACACTCGATGTATTGTCTGGTTCATGAGCGACTAACTTCAATGACGGTTCTTCATCTTTTGACTTTAAGCTGTGGTCCATCTTCGTTTCCCTTTTAACAAACCTTGTAACCTATACGTTTGTTGTCACTGCTGAAATCTCTGTCACTTTAATAAATCCACTTTCTTGAATATTTCATTGAGGTTTGATCAATAAATTGAACTTTTTTCAGTGTAGAATTACTTCAAGTCTGTAGATGACTTTAATCTTCATTCTCTTGACAGATATTATCTTCTAAGATTCCTGTGACATCTAGTCTAATATTTACTTATTACATTCTTGTTTAAGTTGAGTAGAATCCTCGAATTACAAATAGGCTATTGCATATGCCTTTCAGAACTGTACTTAGATGATTATATTTTCAAAACAAAAGATTATATACTTCCATTTACAATTTGAATAAAAAATGTGCAATAATATTTAATAAAAGCAATAAAAGAATTAATACAATTTAGACCTTAGGCTATGCCAACAGAAGTAGAGCATTATAAACCTGTCGTTTTCACAATCCAAGTCCGTCTTAATAAACTCGACTATTATAAACAGTTCTAAAATTTAATAAATTGTTAAGTAAAGTTAAAAATTTATTAATTTAAAAATATTTATTATAACTTGGTCAATTTTAGAAATGTTTATAATAGACGACTTAATGAACCCGGACACGGATCGAACATGACACATTTAACTTAATAAACAAATAATATTTAAAAATAAAATAACAAATATAGTAATGTAAGTTAATAATTGAAAATATTGATTAAAATATTATTTTTTATCTTCAGGAATGGAAAAATAACGTAACAAGTAATGCAAACATGTTTTATATTAAATATCACACAATATTATTACAATTACAGATAACAACTAAGTATTTGTATACATATTTTAGTCAATAGTCGTTTGAGATGTTACTTAAAAGAACGTTTCACATGTCACTGAGCATATTTCGATTAGATATTTTTAATTAAATTACATATGACGGAAAAAAAACATCCATAACTTAGCTCGAAGATATTTTGACTTGTAAATCAATTTAATTTAATTTTTAAGTACATATTGTACATATTTTAGGAATAAAATACGAAAAACTGAAAAACAAAAAAAAATGTTCTATAGCAATGTAACATTGCTACACCAGCAATATAACATTGCTAAAGGCTTTATCCTAGCAATGAGACATTGTTACGGCCGCAATAATACATTGCTTCCAGATTATTTATAACCAGCATTAAATATGGTAGTTGTCGGGGGTGGTTGGCATTAAATGCACATGCCACAACAATGAAACATTGCTACGCTGACAATGAAACATTGCTACGCTGATAATGAAACATTGCTACGCTGACAATGAAACATTGTTGCAACTCTGGACCCCACTTTTCCCACAGCCTTAAAAACTGCTCATTCCCCCCTTTTTCCATTTACACTATCAATTACCAAAGAAGTGCGCATTTTGAAGCTTTTTGAAGGTCAAAAGCCCCAAAAATAAGGTTAGCTCTCTAATTACTATGGCTTCATTTTTATTTAGTGATTCTAGTTCATCTAGTGAGCATACTGATTTCGATTATGTTACGCCCGTTAGAAAAAATCCGGTTTTTCGTAAATTATTTGATGATGTGAATGAAATAATAGATATTGATAGTTACGGTAACGATAATGTGGGTAAAAGAAAGATGAATGTGGATGATGTTTGTGGGAAAAAAAATGATGGTTACATGGGTAAAAAGAAGGTGAATAATATAGAAAGTGATGGTGATGATGAAGAAGAGGAGGATATTAATATGTGGGAAAATGATGATATTGATGATGATGATGATAATGTCGATGATGATATTAATATCGGAAACTAAAAGCAAAGAAAAACCTTTTCGCCGAAGGCCTAAGCACTGCGTGATCCATTTGACGGTGCATCAACTTACCAATTTTCATTTGAGTCGGATTCTAAAAGTTCTCCTCTCTGATTTTCAAGAGCTCCACATAAGCGTTCACTATAGAATCCTCCAACAACTACCCGGGTTTTAAGGTCAACAATTTTTCCTTTGTTAGGCACATGGTCACACCCTTTTCCTCATGTGTTTCCCAAATGAACTCACCATCATTACTCCGCCAATGATGAAATAGCCACCGAATTTTTCGATTTTTCAATGGCCTCGTCAAATCACCCTTTCTATTAGAACCACCCCGATCCCTATCATCCTTCATCTTATCCACTTTTGTGTCCATCTAAAAAACACAGGTTACTTATCACAACATAGATAAAAAAAAATTGGTGTAAATACGGTAGGTGGGGATTCGTACATCAAACTTATCCTTTAATACGGTAGGCAGAGAGACACTATCAAATCCAAAAGACACAAATGGACGTACTCACTCCGTTGAAGGAGTTTCTTCACTAGTATAAGCCTGCAATTAAATTTAGAGATACACAAATTCAATACACCAAACGATAAAAAATAATCAGAGGAAGCATTACAAAGAAATGATTACAAGTCAATACCTTAAGTGGAATGGGTGTAAATACAAAAGATCCGGAGGAAGGGGAGACATGTATCGCATGGGGTGGAGTGTCTTGTAGTGTATCAAGAGCACTAGTTCCAACCTATAAATAACATTACCACAATCATGAATATGTTCAATACAAAGATATTAAAACGAAAGAAGAAAAGATTACTACCTCACGTGGACGCTTAAGGGGGACATGAAGTGGAGTATCATGTAATACATCAGGAGCAATAGTCTCAACCTATCATTTACATAACAACAATCATGAATATGTTTAATATAAAGACATTAAAATGCAAGAAAAAAAGAACACTACCTCAAGTGGACGCTTATGAGAGACATGGAATAGAGTATCCTGCAGTGCATCAGGAGCAGTAGTCTCAACCTATCAATTACATTAACAATCACGAATATGTTCACTACCAAGACATTAAAACGCAAAAAAAAAAAAAAATTACTACATGAAGTGGATGCTTAGGGAAGACATGGAGTGGAGTATCCTGCAGTACATTAGGAGTAGTAGTCTCAACCTATCAATTACATTAACAATCATTAATATGTTCAATATAAAGACATTAAAACACAAGAAAAAAGATTACTACCTCAAGTGGACTTTTCTGAGTAACACCAGGGGCAGATGGATCAATGTCCATTTCACGTACATAGGGCTCTACAACATGAGGGGTCTACAATAGGAGGGTCTACAACAAGAGCATCTATATCCTCTTCTCCAAAAGAAGATGGTCTATCTATATCATCCTCTCCAAAAAAAGAGGGTCGACTAAAATCAGTACCCTTCCACTCTGTGTTGACTCGATCATACTGATATAGAAAATCAGGAACAAGGTTATAGAACCATTTAGCAGGTTTGTGCAAGTGGACCTGGTATATCAACCTCATAGCACTCTCCAACTGAAAATATCAATAATGCAATTATTAGAACTAAAATGCTATTATTTTGACTCAAATGCTATTATTAAGACTAAAGTGCAATTATTCAACAATTGTATTAAGAACATACCGCATCAATGGCTGATTGTTGCGGAAACCAATCTCGCGGTTTAATCTTATTGTCAGTAGGAACCACACAAAGAGCAATCCGGAGTTTACTAACACGCCTATACCACTACATGTAATCCTGAATAGGTACATACTCGCCCTCCACGGTGATCGACATACTGAACTGCACATATCTAGCCCACTCGTCCAAAAAACTCCGATAAGTAACCATGTGTGCATCTCGTTGAAATTGATTTAACCTCTCCGCCCGCAAGAAACTATAGTCAATAGGATCCTCCCGTATATGTTGTAACATACCGAACTGTCTGAGTACCCTATCCGGCATCTGGTACTCAATAAACTCAAAAGATACCATCGGTATAAGCCCAAAAGCCATTTGACGAGCCATATACAAGTCAGGCATCCTCATCAACATCATCTCTCTCATAAAATCTGTTTAAGTATTACATTTAAGATTAAAATGCAATCATTGATACTAATATGCAAGTATTAAACATGTGAAGCTTGCACTAAAATGCAAGTGTTTAACAGGTAAAAAAATGCAAGTATTAAGCCTAAAGTATCAAGAGCTAACCTGGCATACGGCTGCCACGTGACCCAGTGTGGCTGAAAGCTGTCAAAATCCCCTCGATAACCACCGGTATGGTGGTGGGGGTTAACCCTCCTCCGCTTCACCGGCTCAGCCCAAGCTAATGCTCTCGGCCACTGAAGCTGCTGCCGTGGTGAAATCTCTGGACGCCCAAGAATCAATCTCTCCCACGCCCACAACTGAAGAAGCATTGCGCAACCGTTGAACGTGGTGCTCGACTTCTTCACAGATTTAGACAGCGCTCTGTACAAATGTGCCAGCACTGCGGTGCCCCAAGCATTATCGATAATATGATCTGTGTGCTACAAAAGCTGTAGATATCGGGGGTGCACAACATATCGGGTGGATGCAGGAAATAGTATGCCCCCAACAATATACAACACATATGCCCTTGTATACACTCTACAATCCTGAGCAAGAAAGTCTGGACGCTTCGATCTGATATTCCTCCTCTTATATCTCTCCCGCAAGGCACATAGTTTTACCCCGCCACTTGCATACATTTCCTTGCGTTCCTTATCATGAAAATGCAGATCCTCCCACTTTGAAAATCAGTAGCCAGACGGATCAGCAAGCTCAGTATGGGTTAAAGCACGCCCACTAATCGGCAGACCCATAATCATGTAAACATCCTCAAGTGTAATCGTCATCTCACCAAAAACGAGTTAGTTTCCGGTCTCCACCGCTCCACCAATGCTTTGATCAAGGTAATGTCATTATGAGGTACTGAGCGGGGATTAGAAAACACCCCAAAACCCCAAGAATCCAGCATGTGTTGTTGGTCTGCCTGCAACTCCCAATCACCCTGGTTGGCAGTATACTGCCTCATATCCAACTTCTCTCTATCACCTCCCTCCTATATCAAAGTGCTAATATGCTCGTCCTGCTGAACAAGGAGTGATCGATCAATAGGACCACATCACATATCCATGATATCTGTAGTGATTCAAAATCAAAAACGAATTAGGCACATTTATAAACAGGGATACCAGTATATGTAATTTAACAAAACAAAACCAAACCAAGTAACTCCAAATTGCTATTGGTGTTTATTGATTCTTCTTGCGTGGGAGCTTCATAGGAGTAAACTGAATATAGTACTGATTCTTTACTTAGAATTCATTTTTTTAGATCAATGTAAGAAGTTTATTTGGAAAACTTAGCTTCTTGTAAGTGGCCTGCTAATTGAAGAAATCATAAACACAACAGAGTCAGCATGTCACTTTATTGTATGCACACTAGCTAAATCTTTTAAATTTATGCCTCTACGTAAACAAAAAAATCAGAGAAACTATTGATCTTAATATCTCAATTTATTCATTTTTATTAAGTAAAATATTGCTCGACACATATTACCCAATTTCTAAAGCTACATGTGTATTTTATTCAATTTCAATTCAGATTCTTACATAATCAGGAGTATTGTTTATTGAAATTAACTTTTACTATTTCTATATCAGCTGCTAGGTCATTTGTACATAATCAGGAAGATCTATGTAACCTAATAATTTCATAAACGCTTGTACAAAAATATAAATTGAAAATCTTTTATTACCTCAGTTTTCATGTTTTATATAAGTTTGATTGTTTGAGATATTATACTTGTTAACCCAAAAGACAAAGAGTGGGAGCATCGATATCAATATAATTATCTCACCTTTAATTTAATTTAAAGTTCTTAATAACTCGTAAGAATTCCTAATAGGCAGAATAATCAACCGTTTTCTTTTGTATTTCCATTCTTCTGTATTTGTGTTCTCCTGGTGCAAGGGAACATATGTTAGGGTTTTGTTCATAATTTGTATAAATATAACACCCGTTTAAGAGAGTACTCTTAGCCATCATAAATAATTTAAGTGCATGTGTTTAGTTGTTGCTAGTTTAAGTGTGTTTAGTTGCTGCTAGTTTAAGTCACAGATGGCTTCTTAAGATTTCGAAAAGATGTCGTTAATCCTAGGTAATTCTTTGTCATTTTGCATACATTGATGGGATCCTTGTTTCATTAATTTCATTATAAACTTATAATCAATGATTGCAGAGTAGCTTTCTTTGTTCTCACGCTAGTAAAATTTAGCAAGGACTATGTTCAATTATGGTCAGGATTTAAGTACACAAGGACAAAAAACAACCCAAACAATGTGTCATTGCAATCCCAGCAACACAAAATAATTAATAGAACTCTGATTCCCAATTTTGTTAGTTGCATTGCACTGGCATGAACATACTATTCGACCTCAAGAACCAACTAGCTGGTACTTATTAATTCGAAATATAATATAATTAATTAATCAAATTTAACTAATTAATTATTAATTCAAATATTCGAATTAATAATTCGAAAATTCAAATTAATTAAATAACCCTAATTATAGGCAAAATCAATCCTAATTAACCCTAAATCGGACCTATAAACCCTAATTTGAATATTTTTAGTTTATAATTAACCCTACTTATCATGTATTTCATATATATTTGTACTAGTGTTCGAATTGAAACATTACACAAGATTTAAGCAAATCTCCAGCAAGAATCGGTCGTGTGTGTATATGTATCTATAACAGTATGTGTATGTATCAAGAACAAAATTGTAGATAAAAAACAATACCTCGAGAATAAGATGAAGATGAGATCAAGAAGAAGAGCTATTCCCTTAAATTCTTCACTAAATCGTTGCCCTCTCTGCGTTTCTTGTGTTTGTTTTGTGTCTCTCAATTGTTTTTGTTCGAATAAACGTGAAGTGATAATATTAAGAAAGGGCATAAATGTAATTTAACTTTTCCTTTGTTCTCGCAATGTAACAACGCAGCAACAGCAATGACATATAGCGGATAGCAATGAAACATTGCTACAACAATTGATCCCAGCCGTTTATTTTGAAAATGAAAGGTTACGATTTGATGGTTGCAATTCCCTTCCCCTGCAATGACATATAGCGGATAGCAAAGAAACATGGCTACAACAATTGATCCCAGCCGTTTATTTTGAAAAGGAAAGGTTACGATTTGATAGTTGCAATTCCCTTCCCAATCAACTGTGGTTGTGGAAGGGCATATATATAGGGTCATGTTCCTTGTAAAACCCTTAACCTAAGAACTCTTAGAACTCTATCTTATATTTTAAAATAATATATATTTATTATATGTAGGTCATGGGTAAAGTTGTCCAAAAATACAAAATACATTATTTAGAACTAATTAATATTTGATTAACGATAATAATCATACATCGATATCAATCACAAAATTCTCCATCATCGTCATAAAATTTCCCCAATTATTTTTATCAATTTTTGTGAAAATATTCAAGTTATGGTATAAACAAAATATCAGATAACAGTGTTCAGCAGCTGAACATTTAAATACAAGTAAGTTCAGTTGCAGAACTTTAAAATTTATGAGTTTGATTTCAAATTCGATTGCATGACTTTTATGTTCAGCGGTAGAACACGAAAGTTATGATATGAAAATAATGTGAATAACATTGTTCAACAGCTGAACATTATCAAAATAATCAAGTTCACTTGTAGAACTTCGTGGAAAAAAGTAAGTTGAGTTGTAGAACTTTGAAGTCCATATGCATAACTTTTAAAATAGGTTCGGCAGTAGAATCTTTTTATTCCAACAATACCCTTATAAGATTTTGTATATAAAAATGAGTTAAATCTGAACAGTTGATCTATTAATAATCCAACGGCTTATAACAGTTCTAAGGTTCTTTTTTAGTGATTGGTTCTATCTTGATCCTAACCCCACATATATATATATATATATATATATATATATATATATATATATATATATATATATATATATATATATATATATATATATATATATATATATATATAGGGGTTTACTCTAATACAAACCACTCTTAGACTACAAACTACAAACTAAATATATTTTTTTTCAAATCGCGTTAAAACATAGCACATATGGTATGCAAATTGATCGTTGGGAGATGGAGAAAAATACGGTGAAGTCGGATTTCAAAAAAAGCTCTCCGATTGACGAGAAAAGTCAAATTAAAAACGAAGGGGAATAGGTGTGATTGAGTGTGGGAGGGTGTATTTTAGTTGTGTGTTGTGCATATAGGGGGACCATTAGATTAGATTAATCTAAGGGCTTAGATTGGTTCTTAGTTTATATTTTTAAAAAGGTTTGTATTTGATCACTAGTCTATATATATAGGCTTTTGTTCAACTAGAAACTAAAATTAAAATAGAAACTAAAAACTAATCTAAACCCTTAGATTAATCTAATCTAATGGCTCTCTACTGCACCACACACAGTTAAAATACACCCTCGCATACACAATGCCACATAATTCCCTTCATTTTTAATTTGATTTTTCCCGTGAATCGGTGAACTTTTTTTGAAATCCGACTCCACTATATTTTTCTCCATCTTCCAACGATCAATATGCATACCATATGTGCTATATTACGGAGTACTAAAATTTTAGTGATTTCTGTAATAATAAATAGTGATTTCAGCATATATCTAACGATTTATTTTTATATATACGTATAAATTTAGTGATTTTGCAGTACAAAATTTGTAATTTACGTATAGGTCTGGAGAAAAAATCACAACATATACGCAGAAATCACTATTTATTCTTACATGAATCACCAACATTTTAGTGATTCTCGCAAGCATAAATAGTGATTTATCGTTGAAATATATCAAATATGGTATGCAAACTAATTGTTGCGAGATGAAAAAAAATACAGTGAAGTCAGATTTCAAAAAAAGATCACCAATTAACGGGAAAAATATAATTACGAATGGAGGGGATTAGGTGGGGTTGTATGTGAGAGGGTGTATTTAACTGTGTGTGGTGCAGTTTCTAGTTTTTAATTAGTACATGTTTCTAGTTGAATAGGACCCTATATATATATAGGGTCTTACTCCAATAAAAACCTCTCTTAGACTAAAAACTAGAATCTAAATAAAAAATTTCTTAAATCGCGTCAAAATATATCACATATTGTATGCAAATTGATCGTTGAAATATGGAGAAAAATACAGTGAAGTCGGATTTCAAAAAAAGCTCACCAATTAACGAGAAAAATCAAATTAAAAACGGGGGATTATGTATGATCGTGTATGGGAGAATGTATTTTAGTTATGTGGGGTGATTTTAGGAGCCATTTTGATCTAAGATTTGAATTAGTTTCTGTTTTTATTTTAAGTTTGGTTTTTATTTAATCACTTACAAAATTCAATTAATAATACATGATTGGAGTAACAACCGTATTTAATTTTAAACCCATTTTAATGACCTAATTATTTTAAAAAGTTATTATAATTAAAATATATTTAACTATTCTAATGAAAATGCATTTCTAAAACTTGTTTACTTGTACCGGCCTTATTTATTTTACTTAAATCTTTTTTAATATTTTTAATTATTTAAATAAGTTTATATGTTTTAACAGGCCTACGTGTAAACTTTTACCAAAAATATCACGGTCAAACATTTTACCTATTTTTTTAATTTTTTTTTTTTACATTTTTAATTATTTAATTTTTTTTATATATTTTAACATATTTACTCAATTTAACAAATATAATCAACAAAATATAAAAAATAAAAAATAAAATAAAACTTATTAAAAATAATCCATTAATAATAAAAAAAATTAGTATAAAACGTATACTGTACAGTATAAACTGAGAAATTTATGAGCAAATATTTTGTATTTCATTATCTTCTTTCTCAGCTTAAAACAATGGAAGCTTCACCTTCAGCAGCTCCTCCTCTTCTATCAACTCCACCAACAAAACCAAACCCAATTGAAAAATCCATCAAAACCCACCTCCTCAAACACAACATAACCCCAACTCCCAAAATCATCCACACTCTCCGCAAAAAACACCACCTCAAAACCCTCCGCAAAACCCATAAAAATCCAATCTTTATCAATCAAGAACCTGATCAAGAACTTGCCCACCAAACCCATTTTAATGAAATTAAAAGAGAGTATAAGAATTTCAAGAAAATTGTGAGAAAGAGTGAGAGAGATGAGGTGAAGGGGGTTTATGGGAAGCCTTGGGAGAGATTGGAGAGAAATGAGTTGAGAGAGCTTTCGAGTTTTTCGAGTGGGGAGAGAGTGGGAGAGAAGTTGAAATTTGAGCATTTGAGAGAGTTGGGTGATTTTCTTGAGGGTGAGAGAGATAAGTTTAAGTGGCTTTTGGATGATGATGTTGAGGAATTTGAGGGTGGGTTGGGTTTGGGAGATGGGAGGAAGGGGAAGTGGGTGAGACCGAAGCGGCCCGGTGGTGATTCGGAAGCTATGAGGTTTCTTGTTGATAAGTATGTGTAGTTATTTAGTGTTTTTGATGTTTTGTTGTTGAATGTTAAAGATGTCTGTTTTGAGTTATGTGTTGTGTTCGTAATGTGTTAGTATCGAGTTGTTCGATAATGCAGGTGTAATTTAGTACAAGTGAAAATATAAAGGCGGGGTTAGTAAAATTTTAAAAAGTAAGGTATTTCAGGTTGATTAGTGATGAAGTGTGTGTTTTTTTTGTTGATAAGTGTCTGCTTTGGCTGTTGCTGGTTCAATGTCTTTTTTTCAGGGAGGGGGAGGGGAGATTAGGATTGGTGTGGTTTTGCCTTTGTAAACTTGAGTCGGGTTCTGAGTGGTGTAAGACATTGCCACTCGTACTTAATGTGTTGGTTGGTTTTCGTTGTGATGCAGGCTAAGTGACACGAAGCTAACTGTGAAGGACTGGAAATTTGGTAGGATGATGAAGCAATCAGAGTTACTTTTTACTGAAGTACAATTAATTAAGATTTTAGAAATGCTTGGTGATAGAGGTCAGTGGAGTCATGCTTTATCTGTTGTGGAGTGGGTTTACAACTCCAAGGATCACAAACAATACAAGAGCAGGTATGTTTGTTTTTCATTTTGCTAATTGTTAACTTAATGTTAGTTGATGAAAGAAGTTGTTTCCTTTATGTAATGAATTAAATCAATGCATTTTGTAGATATGTATATACAAAACTGTTGGCAGTTCTTGGGAAAGCTAGAAGGCCTGATGATGCCCTTCAAATATTCAATCTGATGTGTGTAAGTAATATAATGAATACTTGAAAATTCTGATGCTTATATGGTAGTGTTGGATTTTTCTTGACTCAGTGTTATTTAGGGAGACTACCACATATATCCTGACATGGGCCGCATATCACAGTATTGCGGTCACACTGGGTCAAGCTGGATATCTGAAGGAGTTGGTAAGCATTGTTGAGCGTATGAAGCAAAAACCTTCGAGAAAAATAAAAAATATGAGGTGGAAGAACTGGGACCCTGTTAAGCAGCCGGATGTTGTTGTATTTAATGCTGTAAGATCTGTACTCCATGTTTTGATTTTCAAGAGCAATATCATTATTGAACATCTGATGATCCCTGGAATGGTGTGGACAGATACTTAATGCTTGTGTTGCATCGCGACAATGGAAGGGTGTGTCTTGGGTGTTTGAAGAGATGAGGAAGGGTGGTCTAAAACCTAACGGAGCAACTTTTGGACTTGCAATGGAGGTAAATACATCAGTTGAAACCGGTCTCGGGCCTACATACGATGTTTTACTGTGCTTTTCACTTTTTCTGTTTTGAAAACTCTATTTTTTTTAAGCAATTTCTTTTTGTGTAGATTCGACAACTGAAAAGTGTTGTAAATTTGTAATGTGTTTTTATATTCTGTTATTAAGTTAACTGTTGTAATGTGTTTGTATATTTGGTTGAGCTGTTATAGTAGTCTATTAGATACCAATGAAAGATCTCAATTTCAAAAATAAAAAATAAAATAAAAAATAAATAAATTAAGTATCAAGCAAGGTTGGTGTGGTCCCGTTTCAAGCTGAATGTTTGTCTTAATATCCATATTATGACCCATGCATATTATTTATATTTAATAGATTAATTATGTAAGCAGAAGTAAGTATACCTTTATATTATTTATCAAAAAAAAAGTATTCCTCTAATTCATGTATATTATCTCAAATCTTCAATTGTAGTCAAGTCTTACAGGAATTGTTTGTTGAAAGGTAATGCTGCAATCTAAGAAGTATGACCTGGTTCATGAGTACTTTTGGAAGATGAAGAGAAGCGGGGAAGCGATAAATGCCCTTACGTATAAAGGTACTATGTATTCTCCTTAATTCTTAAGTTAGGAGATGGATGGTGCATAACATAGTTAACTGTTGATCTTAGTTCTTGTTAGAGCCTTTAGGGAGGAACGGAAAGTTAATGAAGCTGTTCAGGCTGTAAGAGAGATGGAACAAAGAGGATTGGTTGGCGCAGCTTTAGTATACTACGAGCTTGGGTGCTGCCTTTGCACAAATGGGAGGTGGCTAGAAGCTATGGAGGAGGTTGGTTCTCTTTCTTTGCAGTTCCATCGTATCTACTATTTAGGTTGCTGAAGATAGTGTGATTTTATTATAATTATCCTCCCAAAATTTGAAAGGCATGCCTTCTCTTTCTATGGTTGTAATTAAATTTTTTTGTGGACAAAGCTTTGCCTTCATTAGTAAGATCTGCTAAGACCTTTTGAAAATGCTTACAACGCAGTTAAATCACCATGAGGTTCATCATTCATGTTAATTACAATATTCATATATGTGCGTGCTTGCACACACAGACAGTCACGTAAAAATGAGTACGCATCAGTCATCACAGTTCTGCCTTTCCCAATTTATATCGTCTTGTGTGTAATTAAAATTAAATTTAGACTAGACAAGTACTTAAATGGCTAACGTATGAATTGGTGTAGATTTAGCATAATTTACCGATACAAAAACCTCTCCATTATGTATGCCTGCAGGTTGAGAAGCTAAAAAAGCTTCCTCGTACCAAATCGTTGGAGGTTACTTTCACTGGCATGATCTTGTCTGCCAAGGATGGTGGATACATTGATCATTGCATAGGTATCTTTGAGCGCAGTAAAGAGCATTGTGGTCCCGGAATTGGGATCATAAATGCCATGCTGAAAATTTATGGCCAGAATGATATGTTTTTAGAGGCTAGAGAATTATTTGAGGATATAAAGAGGACTGCTCCTGGTTCCGATACTTGCCCAAGTAATAGTTCCTCTCTTAACCCTGACACATACACTTATTCTGCTATGCTTGAGGCTTCTGCTGCTGCTCTTCAGTGGGAATATTTTGAGAATGTCTACAAGGAGATGGTCCTCTCTGGTTATCAGCTTGATCAGAACAAACATGCACACCTTCTTGTAAAAGCATCCCGAAATGGGAAGGTAATGTGTAATGCTTCCTCGTTTATGGCTTTTGTTTGATGCTTTTGGACTGTATTGTCACCTTTGATCTAGAATAAAAGAAAGGTCTTACTATTAGCTATTTACCCGGACTCTTCATTTTGCCTCGAGCACCATGTCGGACACTCGACAATCAGACATGGACACTTATTTAGGCCAAAAACATATAAAATTTTCAAAATGTTGCCGAGTCTGACACTTGGACACTTCTACTGAGTCCGGGTAACAAAGATTATTAGAAGAAGAATGTACCATTTCCGCGTCGCAACCCTCCTGGGCATGTGGCAGATGATCTGACATCAAGGTTACCTTCTTCTGGCTTCTCACTGGCAATCTCTTTGGAGTTGGACCAAATTATTCAATATATATAGTCTTTTTTAAAAAAAAAATTCTAAAAGAGGATGTAAACCTGCATGTGTTATTTTCCTATGTTCATGTAACTTAATATTGATACAATTTTCGTTTGGTGAACAACAAAGAGACTCAGTGGAATGGAAGTCAACAGTTTATCTGAATAAGAGCAATCTTTAGTGTCCTAGGCAATAGTTACAAGTGATTTCTCTTCTTTCGTTTTTAGCAATAGTGTAAAAGGAGTTTTATCTGTTCCTTAGTGCAGTAGAAGTTCTATGATGAGCTATGCTTGAAAACGAGATATGGATACTAAAGATTTGAAGTACTTTTTTCTGGCTGTTTTCCCTTTTGTAAATATTAATATTTTTCGTTCTGATACAGTGTGGTGTACTGGAACATGCATTTGACACTATTCTGGGAGCTGGTGAAATTCCTCATCTTTCATTCTTCACTGAAATGGTATGTCAAGCCTCTGCTCAACGTGATTATGCACGAGCTGTTGCCATTGTCAACACATTGGCTTATGCTCCATTTCAAGTAAGTGAGATGCAATGGAAGCGCCTGTTTGAAGATAATGTTGAAAGGATTAACGAGGATATTTTAAAGGAACTATTCGACTCCCTCTGCCATCATGAGTTAACAGAAGAAGTGTCTGTCTTGAATTTGGTAAGGGTATTGCAATCTCTTTGCGGAACAACTAATACAGCAAGCAACTTAAATTATATAAATCGTGGTGAAGAAACCATAGGTGAATCGCTTTCAGAGGATTATAAAAATAAGTTTGAGGTTGATTCAAATGTCGAGCTGCTTACAGTTCCTGCAAATTCGACAAAATTCAGTTCCTGTGATGGTTTTCAATTTAATGAAAATGCAGTCACCAATGATGTAGATAGTGATGGTATAGAAGAATCTACTTATCCGGAACTTGTGTCTGAACGTAAGAATGTTGGTTCTCAATGGAACGAAATGGATAAACACAATAGCGTTGATGGTTCCTCCTCTGATTTTGCTTATGGAGAAACTGTTGGTATACTTTCGGACAAAAACTCTGGATGCGATGAACTTGGGGAATCTAATCTTTATCAAATGTTGGATCATAACTTCCCAGCTACTGAATTTGGTGACTCTCACAGATCAGACGTGCCTTCAGCAAATGAAATACTACAGAAGTGGGAGGAGAGCAGAAAAAAAGATGGCATTTTATTCTCCTTTCAGCTCTTCGACCAAACGTGAGTCTAACTTGGGTACTTGGACTACCGTAGTCTGTTCATTTCATGATTTTAATCAATGCCTACACTTGGTTTTTACTTTTCAGTTAGTATCACCCAAAGCCGCTGCTGGGACTGTCAGCAAGTAAAGACTTAAAAGCATTGGTAAATCTAGAAGCAGATTGCAATTGTCATAACACGGGTAACCGCATTTGATCCATTTGGATACCATATTTATATATTATAATTTCATTTTTTTATATACTTGTTCTTATATGCAAATCTCGACCTCTATGATGTGAAGGCCTTTTCTATGATTTTTCTTGAATATGTATTATAATAAGTTGGAGCATTTTCACACAAAATAAACCATCGAACTATACAATTGACATCATTATGTATTGTTTGTATATTTAATCCTTATTTGTGTGATCAGGCTGTTGTTTTCTTAATCATATTTGGTGTTTATAAGGATGTCGCTCAAATTTCAAGGTATTATTGGTGTATGGCACATATATATACTCATTCAGACTTGTTCCAATTTTTTTAGTAGCAGTGCAGGTCAATGTTATGGTGATCTACAACTTGCATTCTAAATAATTTTTTCCTCAAAAATTTTGTTTCCAAGGATGTAAAAGATTGAAATATATGAATTGGTTTTTGTATAGTGTGGAAGCCTCAACACACGGGTTTATGGAGACCGAACAGTAAAGCAAACATTTTAGTGAGAAGGAACAAATCATGAAGTCTGGGATTTTCAGCTCTTTCTTTCTGGCAGGTGACAGCACCTGTATTACATTGCACAGGGGGGGGGTCTACTATTTTTATCCTCCCTTGTTTTTTAAAAGTTGTTTTCCTCATCTGTCTCTTCTCTCGGTAAATATATCATGCTTGTTTTGGATTGACTAGGTATAATCCAAACTCAAATCTGAGACGAGATCATTGCGGTTGATGGTAGTCAACTCTTCAAAACAGGCAAACAGCTGTGTGAGGACAAACCTCTTCTGAATTGGCTCAAGAACAGAGGTGCTAAAGATGTAAAAATTTCTAAAGCTCATGAAGAATATTTAGGCATTGATTCTGACAAGTTGCACAGGTTCTTGTATTCTGTGATAGAGAACCAAATTGTATTGTGAAAAAAATAAGGAGGTAACCAGTGATCTTTTATAGCAAATAGGGGTGCGAGTTGTTATTGAATAAGTACAAATGTTATGTGATCTACTACACAATCTATTTCCATCGTCAATTCGTCATCGTTATCTCATGTTTGCAGTACTTGTTATGAATGTAAAATATATATAGCAATTTTGTAGTAAATTCCGTATTCTAGCTAATCTACTTGATCCACTATACATGTATTTATTATATTTCTGCCTTTTGTCGAATATGTTTGTACTCGAGTATAACTCTGGTGTGCGCCATTATAGATTTATTGTTGTGTCTGTACGATTGTTATAAGCCAGCACATCATCATTTGAAGTTGTGTTTTTCCTTATCAAGGTAGAAGATTTTCGACAAACTATGGATAAAGAATTCTGCGCTGCGGTATTGAATGCTTCAAATGGACATGATGTTCTACTATTAGCGGTGCCACGGCCCAACAAGGTTTCCTAAGTAGGTGACGATAGACAGGCATGATGTTGAGATCTTCTCAGTTCACATACTTGGCTAATCTATTTGTTATATTGCATTATTGCCTTGTTCAGTTGCTCCCAGAGGAATTATCTAATGGGACTAATACCTATAATAGGTTGTATTAAAAGATGAAAAAATGAGGCTATTTACTTAAAATCGTGAATTTAGCTTCAGTTGCTGAATTATTTACTTGGTTAGAACTCAGATAGAAAATTGAACCGACAATTTCTAGCAAATCGTGTCTTTTAAGTTTAGCATCACCCAGTTTCTATATGATTTAAAGGGTCTGTTGTAACTTGTAATCACCTCTCAAGTGGTTAAGGGATAATCTTCATTTGCTGACATTGATCGATTTTCTTTTTGTAATTCTCTGAGTTTCACTTCTATGACAAAGGGCTCTGTGGATATCGAACAAACTATATCTGATACAGATGTTTTCGAGCAAGTCGAATGGTGGTGCTATAAGACATATAACTATTGCTATATTTTGAAATGCTTTAATACTTATAGTTATTGTTATATTCTAAAATTAAAAAGTGATTTTTGATGTAAAAATAGAACTTGCTCGAACAAACTACACTTTGATGCAATGCAGTTTCTTTGATTGCTGAACAATGGACATACATGTATTGGATGTGCCACTGTTTGTGCAAGTACACATTTTTTCTTTGGGTTCATTTAGATGCAAGCGATTGTTGCAGCATATCATATTGCGAAAAGTTTTTACGGTATGTGTAAAGTAGGATTTTTAGTGTGCATACATGGAGGATCCATCTTTTATACGTATTGTGAAAATTTTTCGCAGCATTGTATGTTGTAACAATCGTTTGGTCCTCAGCATCTTCCTTTTGTCGTTTGTAAATACATATCAAATGACACAAACTAACAAAATACGCAATAAAGAAACATCACATGTAATACCATAGTTGCAGAGAATTAAGGAATACATTCTAAATTGACACCAAAACAAATTGTGAAATTTAAAATTTACCTCAATCTCTCTTGCTCAGACAACTCACTTAAGTTTATTATGGGAATCAAATTGAACTAAATGACAGACATTACATGAGGATGAAGATCTGGTTGATGAAAAATTAGTTGTGCAGTTAAACTACTTGTTGCTTGGTGAAGAATCCATTTCATGAGGGTTTCTTCTCTCAGAGAAAAATCCTGGTTGTTTAGGACTGGGCAATGCATTATCACTAGTCAGCATTAGATACACTAATGACATGTTAGGCCTATCTTCCGGATATTCCTGCACGCATAATAACCCGTCGAAACACTTCATGCTCATTACTCGACTCCAAAATCATACTATCAACAATGTCCGCAAGATTTCCATCATTAAAGCTTCTCCATACCTAAAAAATCAGTAGATGTCAGTCTATACAAGTCTGTAAACTAGAAGAGTATTATGTGTGTGCACTTACATGTCCAGTAAGGTTAAGGTTGTGTTCTGGATGATAATAACATCTGTTTCTCTTCCCACTTGTGATCTCTAACAATAATACACCGAAGCTGTAGACGTCAGATTTCACTGAGAACAGTCCATCTATTGCACACTCGGGAGGCATGTATCCACTTTACGAAAAAAAGAAAACATTAAAACCACATTCTGAGCAATGATAGTAAAAGAAATTGAAATGTGGCAGGAATGTTCATACTATGTGCCAACCACTCTTGTTGTACTTGCTTGGGTTTCACTTTCTCCGAAAATCCTTGCCAATCCAAAGTCTGATATTTTGGGATTCATTTCACAATCAAGTAAAATATTACTGGTTTTGAGATCTCTGTGTATGATTCTTAGTCTAGAGTCCTGGTGAAGATACAGTAGGCCCCTTGCAATGCCATTTATAATGTGCAAACGCTTCAACCAATCAAATGATTTGCACAGTTCCCTATCTGCCAACGCGTCATTAAAGTTAATTACTTCGTTCAAACACAGTTTTTGTTTGAGAAATGGCTTGGTTGCACTAACTTTATAATTCATGACTAAAAGTTTCTGATAGGATCGAACCGAAAATAAAAAAAATCTAAACTTTTGTTAGGCATGATTCATAGATCAGAAGCCTCTCCCCTCTCTCAATGCAGCAGCCAAGAAGCCTCACTAGATTTCGGTGTTAGTTTAGTGATTGTAGGCATGACATGACAGAGAAACAGAACTTTAACCCTCAATAGTTTGAAGAACCAATCTATATGTAAGAAAATGATTCATTGAAAAGCTGACTACTGTCTGAAGGTAGTATAAGGAGGCAGCATTACCTTTTCTCTTGAGCCATCTTTTCTTGAATGCAGACAACCAAAGAAAACACAGTATTACAGTTATTGCTGCAAAGACAAATATTAATATGATCTGAACTTGCTTCTTTTGTGTGGAACCCCTGTTTCCTGCTGCTTAACAAATCGTAAACATGGTTGAAAGTAAACTTACTCACTCAAGTACGAAGATATCATAAGAATTAATAGCTTGGAAGAAGATGACTCACTTAACTCGGAGGCAGCCAGTCTGACATAAGGATTTTCTGCATTTTCTGAGTAGCCTCTTGTTAAATCAGACCACCAAACCATAACATGCATCCACTTCCGTTTGTAGCATATGTATTTGAATAAGCTGTGCAACTGCAATTATTCAGGCATTCTGTTTTACATTCTGCGAGGTTCATGCTTGTGTTATACCATGACCAATCTGCAACTTGCACATTGCGTATACAACCATTAGACCAATCTGCTGCTGCCCAGTCTTCTGGAATTTTCGGATTAAACCCTCTCATACATTCACATCTAGGATATTTGTTCATATTACACACACCATTGGTTCCACAATATCCATAACGATCACAATCACTCACTTGAAGTGTCAGATAAATAGTCCACTCTTCTTTGTGTCCATTCCAGAGAAGACGTTGCAAATTCCCAGATGGTGACAAGATTAACCTTGTTATAGCAGATTCAGAAGTATTGACAAGATTGGTAGTGTAATAGATTTCATTGTGATTTATAGCAAACTTAGATGTATAGATTCCATTTGAATTTAGAGAAGGGAGACCACTAGTACCACTACTGCCCACCCATGGTCCAGTTCTGTACCAAAGAATTGAATCTTTCCACAAAAGTAACTGCGGATAACCATTAGGATCAAGTCGGTACATGTAATTTCCTGGAGATGGATTATCATCACTTGTCCATGGCGTCAAGTTTCTATTCATGCCACTAACTAAATCCACTCCAAACTTCATGCCTGGAAGGAGATTATCTACCGGATAATCAAAACTCTGCCACAAAAACTTATCCTGCTCACTCTGATTTTCATCCCGGAAAACAAGATTTCCTGTATCTAATAGCTGAGCCACCGGATTCTTCACAGATCTTG
Source organism: Heracleum sosnowskyi (assembly GCA_030848705.1). Lineage (NCBI taxonomy): Eukaryota > Viridiplantae > Streptophyta > Magnoliopsida > Apiales > Apiaceae > Heracleum > Heracleum sosnowskyi. The sequence continues at coordinate 15,672,287 of CM061236.1, forward strand.
AATAATTTGACGACCAAGCTATGCTGCTAGTACCTCATTAGTACTTAACACAACTCCCCTACTACCAACTCTGATAATTCCTGAAGTATTATTATAAAGTAGAACGGTGGCCATATTTTACGCCAATTTTCAAAAAAGTGGCTGAATTTTCGAGTTTGCAAATTAATGGCCAGATTTTATTTCCATCTTTTAAAAGAATGACTCATGCTAATTGTGAACGTGAAAATGAGCCATTTTCTTAAAAATTTGAAACAAAATCTGGCCATTCTTTTGAAAAGAAGTTAGCAGGAACCACTTTTTTAAAACGTGGGAACTAAAACTGGCCATTAATTTGCGAACTTGAAAGTTTGACCACATTTTTTAAATTCGGTGTAAAATACGGTAATCATTATGTACTTTACTCTATTATTTATTGGATTCTTTCTGTTAGCAACCCATACAACTGTTCCCCTTGATATTTTTCTGTACCATATACCAAAATATCGATTTTGGGGCCGTCCCAGAGGGCTGAAAAATCCCATTTCAAACTCTCCATGAGCTGAAATAATGGTTTCTCCATCACTAAGGGTCTGATTCGCAGTTATGGTGCCTGTTGCAGCATAGAAGATCATTAAGATGGAGCATAAGCAGGAGTAAAATAAAGTGTAGGTAGTGCCTTTCATAACTGGCTTTGAAAGTTCCTCACTATATTTTGTGTTGGTATCATATATGTTATATATGTAGAGAAAGAGAGAGCATATTGCAGCAAGTCAATAGCAATTCAAAGTCTTGACCAGTCATATCAAGATCTATATATGTAAGTAGTTACGTTTACTTCTTCCCTGTGATACGATTTACAGGAGTAAAAAAACTTATACTTTGGATTACCAATTTTATTTTTCATTGAAAAGTCTTCTTTTGATAGAAAAAGGATGAAGCAACTAGGGTGACAAACTGACAATGAAACTTGTAGTCTACTAGGTAATTTGAGGTCACAGCCAATGTCATATGCTTATCGTCAAACTGATAAGGTTGTTGTCAAAGTTCAAAGTCATTGAAGAACCTGCTGTCAGCAAGAACCATTATCGCGATAATTTCCATCTTTATCTTTTTTTCTTTTTCCTTTTAGATTGAGTAGGGAAGAATCCCTCCAAGTATAAACTGCTAACGTAACCTGGACTTTTTCATTCAAAAATCAGGTGGAGGAAAGATTGTAGATTGTGAGTTTCGGGATACATTTTCTTACAAAGTTACTTCTGAGTTAAAAATGGTGATGATATAAGTCTTCCAATGAGTCATCTCAACTTAGATTTCTTTTTCTTTCTTGCATCGTCATATAAAATGCAACTTGTAAGTCTACCTTTAGAGGGTTCAAATACAAATGTTAACAATCCTTAATTAGCAAGAAAATGCTTGTGCTGGTCGGAACAAGATAAAGAAAGTCTTGATCACCTCTTCATCAACAGTGGGCTTGCTATGGAGGTCTCAGGTCTGGAACTCTTTCAATTGTTTTTCTGTGTTTGTGTAGGTTGGACTTGGTAGACTTACACTCAGCCAACAACCGAGCTAAAAATGGGATCGCAGCTAAATTAAAACAAAAACTAATGTTCTGATGAGAGAACATATTGGCAATCCAGGATATGTCATCAATGCTCATCTGCATAGTCACTTATATATCTGGCATAGGAGATAATTATCTGCAGCCACAAGTTGATGTTCCTGGCAAAAACAAAGTATCAGGAAGCATAAACCTGATCTCACCGTTTCGCAGCAAGCCGCTCTCCCTCGGCCTTCACAGAAAACCCTAATCTTTGTTTGCTGTCATCCATCTTTTGATTGATGATAAGCCCCCTGTTTAATCTTTTCTCTGCATAGTGTTGGGGTTTGTTCTCTCTCTTTACCAGAGTTTGGTTTGGTTTTTTTTAGTATCTGGGACCGGGATAGTAGATAGGCAGGGTTTAAAATATTGGTTCGTAGCAGTTACAGTCTGAATTGGATATAGACTAGACCGAAGAAAATTTCTGATTTGGTCTATTTTATTACGTATGTGTTTAATATGAGTAGTGCTACAGGCACAAAATTTGGTACAAAAATTTGTTACAAAATGACATGACATAGGTGATGTGACAATTTGGAATGTTTTATTGGTGTTGTTGCATGGATCCACTTATTATTACAACGAATCAAGAATTGCCATGTGTATTTGGGAAGAATTTTGGGAACAAATTTGGTACCTCTAGCATTTTCCGTTTAATATCGATTGTTTTTATAGATGTCGTATGCTTGTAAAAAAAGAAGCATAAGATTTGCAGTGTAATTGACCATTTAAAGAAAACAAAATTGAAAGCCCAACCTCTAAAATCTTAATATTAATCCCACACTTTTGAGTTCAATGCTAGTCTTCCACCCATTTCTCAATTTTTAATTTAGACCTCATTCTGTACTTTCCAATCAAATATAAAATTTGAAAATTCAGTAGTTAAATTTACTCGCATATATATGTGCACTTTTTAATTTATTAATTCTAAATTTAGTCGTAATTAATTTATAAATAAATTATTTATATATACCAAATAACCTTTGTTAAGCCATGTTATTAACTGTTTTGATCTAGGGTTTCGTTGTTCACTCTGCTCAACAATCGGTACGTTTATTCTCTGTTTAGACGTATTAATTATGTATATTTAACATATGCGCCTTTCATTTTGCTTCTTTTAATTATCTTACCAGTGTGTGTGAATTTTGTTTCCTTGTTTTCTCATGCTCAACTAAATACATTGTTAGTGCGAAATTAATTTTGTTATAGTGAATTGTATTGTAGTTATTTATAGAGGCTGTTGTATGATCTGTGATTTACTGTTTTGGATTATACTGTATGATCGATGTTGTTTTATTAGTTTTTCGAGATTGATTCTTCTATCGTGATTTTGAGTTTACGGTATCATTCTAATGATGGAATTGGGAGATAAAATTATAAATGTACCGCAGTTTTGTTAGTTAAGGGGTTAGGAAGATTGGATATGTGTGTTAAGGATGTGTATCGGTAAAATGGGGAAGTAGTTTGTGTAATGCAAGACATGAAGTAAACGGAACATTAATGAAATGGAAACACTAAAAATGTGAAACTTGGGTGTTTTAAACACAAGAGAACCGGAATGAGGGTTTTTTGGCCGAGAAGGGAGAAAAGGCGATGGACAATTCATTAGAGGAGAGACTCGATTTAGATAATTTCGATGATCAATTGAGTCTTAACTTGTTATCATCTCATGAATAGTTTTTGCTTGTTATACTGTTTGCAGTTTTTTTTTTAAAAAATTAAGATTTCTTCGATTTGTGTAATGTGATTCATGATGCTGAAGTTAAGATTACGTGGTTTTAGAATGTTCATCTTTGTGTTGTTTTTAATTAGAGATGGCTTGCTGACCTCAGTTTGCGATATAGACAGTTTTGGATTAAGAAGTTGTCTGCTTCATATACATTAGAAGGATAAGAAAAATATAGTGAATCAGTATGAGTCCAGACAGGAGAAGTTCCCCACGTTCCAGGAGGTTTCGTAGCAGAGATCGAGAGTATTATCGTGACGCACCATACAGGAGGGATCAACGAAGGTATTCCTATTAAGCTTGTGTAGTTCCTCTGTTTCTTCTCTTTAGCAACACGTTTCCTGGCATTGGCATGCAGTTGCGAGTTTGGATTTTTAGTTGTGAGGGCTCTTGTGTATATATATATATATGATGTAGTTGTAAGATGCAATTTCTATGTGTAGTTCTAAATTTGGATTTCAGGTGATTTTTATTTGTGGTTATGATTCAGTTGTGACGAATGACCTTGATGGTATTAAGATGATGGTTCTGTTTATCATCATTGTGTTAATGACGTTTACCTTTCTAATCATCCAGACTATATTCACTGTTCACTTCAAGCTTTCATGCATTAGCACCTGACTGTCTTAACAACTTATACTTTTATAAATAGATTTGTTGTCTAAATTTTATAAAATTTGTCTTTAGTATACTTTTATATTCATTTTATTCCATAAAGGAAGAAACACTTAGTTGAACTATAGAAAGTAAAAAAATAAAAAGTTGAGAGAGAATGTTTTGGTGGCGGATTTTTACCATGAAAATACCTTTCTGGTATTTTTTATCCAAGCCAACACAATAAAATTTACATTGGATTATAAAATTCTTAGAGCTTGGCCAGATACTTTGACCAGCAGCCTCTAATAGACTTATTAACAGACTCGTGCCTTAGTATGGACTTACTCTCATACTAAAAATTAGTAATATTGTCCCTCTTACTACTTATACTTGGCTAATCCTGCCACTTGTTTTGAGCCCTCTGTGTCATGCCCTGCGCTAGGCTCTATAGAGACCTTCACACCTCAGTGGCCCTCCTGCCTTGAATAGGTCTGCTTTATTGCATTCCTTGATAGCAATCTGATTTGTAATGTGTTTTTATGTTGTAAAGTGTGTCATGTTTACATTTTCATCCCCGTCATGATCTGTACGTGGGTATTCTTTTGTTTAAGATTTGTTTAAAAGGTCAGTTGTCTTGTAATATTTCTCTGATACCCACTGAATATTTCAGCTTTACATATGTACATAATTTATAATTATTTAATTTTAAGTTTTACCTGTGGTAGAACTTTGCCTATATTAGGTATTATGTGATGGTGAATCATGAACGTGCAAGACTCTATTCTCTGTTTTTGTTTATAAGAGGTGTTATTATGATAGTAGTTCATCCAGTGGCAGTAGGATATATGTCAGGTTTTACTAAGTTTATAAGTGTTTTGTATGTATTTTTGGTATTTTCTGGTTAATAAGTGCAGAAAGTAAAGGATAGACAGCAGATAGAGGTAGTTTAGCAGAGAATAGAGAGAGATTAAAGAGAATGGGAGAGAGAAATGAGAGAGAGACAGACAGACAGACAGAGTTTAGAGAGATTTCTGTTAGAAACTCTAGAGAGAGAAAGAGGGATTTAGTTATAGACAGAGAAAGAGAGGGAGAGTGGTGGAAATATTTCCATTCATATATCAACATAATGAAAACACAGAACATTACAAGTATTTATAAATGTAACTAACTATGACAACATGAATGTACTATATTACCCCTGTTCACATATACTGCTTATCTACTACTACTACCAGGTACTACTGGACAATCCTAACAATCCTCCCCCTTAAAACCGAACCATGTCCTCATGGTACTGTTGTAGAAACAACTGCACCCTCTAATAATGTCTCTGATAATGTTGGCTCAGCTGAATCCTCATGCATTCTTGACAAAGCATCAACAACAGTGTTGTCTTTGCCCTTCCTATATAGAATAGTATAGTTGTAGCCCATGAGTTTACTAATCCACTTTTGTTGTAAGAGGTTGCTAATCTTTTGTTCAGTCAGGAACTTCAGTGCCCAATGGTCTGTTTTAATATAGAAATGCTTATCCATGAGGTAACAAGACCACTTTTTTACAGCTGCCACCACAACCATTAACTCTTTTTCATATGTGGACATAGCTTGCCCCCTCACCCCCAGAGCTTTACTGAAATAAGCTAATGGCTGACTATCCTAAGTCAAAACAACACCAATCCCTGTATTGCAAGCATCTGACTCCACAGTAAATTCCTTGGTAAAATCAGGTAGCGCCTTAGTACTGGAGTAGTGGTCATAACATGCTTAAGAGCTAGGAAGGCATTGGTAGCCTCATCATCCCAATGGAAATTATCTTTCTGCAACAAATTTGTCAAAGGCTTAGTTATCACCCCATACCCTTTGACAAATTTCCTATAGTAACCACTCAACCCCAGAAACCTTCTCAAGGCCTTAAGATTTTGTGGTACTGGCCATGCCAACATATCTGTTACTTTGGCTTGATCCACAGCCACCCCTTGCCTAGAGATAACATGACCTAGATATGCTACTTGTGATGTCATAAACTTACATTTGGAATTTTTTTTTTTTTTTTTGCAAACAGTTTGTGTTGCCTCATAAGCCCAAAAATCTGCTGCAACTGTTGCAAATGCTCTCCAGTAGTCTAAGAGTAGACTATTATGTCATCAAATAAAACCAAAGTGAATTTCCTAAGATGAGGCCTAAACACATCATTCATTAGGTTTTGGAAAGTGGCAGGGGCATTAGTGAGGCCAAAAGGCATCACAATAAACTCATAATGCCTCAAGTGAGTTCTGAAAGCTGTCTTTTTTACATCTTTCTCCTTCATTCTAACTTGATGGTATCCAGCTCTCAAGTCCAATTTTGAAAAGAACTCAGGCCCATGAAGCTCATCTAACCATTCTTCAATCAAAGGAATAGGAAACTTGTTTTAATGGTCAAAGAATTGAGCTTCCTATAGTCAATGCAAAATCTCCAAGTACCATCTTTTTTCTTCACTAACAATATTGGAGAAGCAAAATGTGAACTGCTGGGCCTTATCACCCCCCAGATTCTAACATTTCAGCCACCAATTTTTCAATTTCATTCTTTTGATCAAATGAAAATCTATATGGCTTCATAGAGAAAGGTTGTGATCCCTCCTTAAGTTCAATAGGGTGCTCAATTTCTCTTTGTGGAGGTAATTCTGTGGGTGGCTAAAATATATCATCATACTCTTTCAATCATTCCTGAAGTTGATTCTCCTCTCTGGATTTTACTGTATTACCATCTTCTTGAAGGGACAATAAAGATGCTGTAGGTTTCTCTACCACATTAAACCACATTAAGTAAGAACATAAGCCCATTTTCCTGTCTTTGACAACTCCTTACAAACTAATCTGAAGTCATGTGTTGTAACCTGGGGCTTAACACCCCTCTGATTTCCTTGCAATACTATCTTTTGCCCTTGGTGATCAAAGTGCATCTGTAGAAGCTTGAAATCAAAGGTCACTGGTCCAAGAGACCCTAACCAGTCCACACCCAATACCAAATCATAGCTTCCCATTGGTAGAGTCTTTACTGGAGATTGAAAAGTATGCTCCCCTATCTTCCAAGAGAAATTGTTGCATTCATACTGACTTAGCAACTGATTACCATTAGCTACTAACACTTTCATGGGATGTGTCTTAACCAGCTCACACTTCAATTGGATAGTAGTTTGCTCATATATGAAGCTATGAGTACTTCCTCCATCAATTAATATTGAAAAGCTTTTACCTTTCTTCTTACCAGTCAATGTAATAGTCTGGTTACCCTTAGCTCCCTCAATTGCATGAACTGAAACTTCCATGTTCTGGCAAGATTTGACTCTCCCTGGAGCTATTTCCTCAGGTAATTTTTTCTCCATGTTTACATGTTCCTGGTTCACAACAGGTTTTGTACATTGTCCTTCAAGGGCTTGCACTCTACTTTTTTCAGGGATGGTCTTAGTGCCATTGTTAACCTTCTTATCATCCCTCTTAGGTTGTTCAACACATCTTGCTATCTTATAAGCCTGTTCAACCGTGTCAGGAGTTAACAAGTTGCACAACCTATTTAACCTCTCCCTGTAATCCACTGATAAAACATTCTGTAAAATAGTCTGGTGTCAGATTTGGTAGCTTTCCATCCAGCTGCTCCATATACTTCTGAAACTAATTGTAGTACTGTTCTACAGTACTAACTTGTTTAAGCTGTTTGAAATTTTCAATTAAGTGCTCCTGCTCCCTTCCTTGGAACCTAACTATAATGTGTTTAGAGAAATCACTCCAGTTGAAGACTGAATGCCTAAGAACATAAATCTGATACGAGCTTTTAGCCACATCTTCCAGATGCATGCCAACAATAGCTACTCTCTTACTGTCTTCAACTCCAAAAATCTCAAAATATTGATTGCAATCATGAATCCAGTCTTCTACATTCTTGTTTTTTTCCCACCTTGGAAAACTCAACTTAAGGTGTTGCAATCTTCTTGTTTCCTGTCTATTTCCAACCTTACTACCTTTATCTTTCATCTCCCTCTTCCAACCAAAAGGATTCACAAAACCTTCAAGTTTTTTTGCCCTCATTTGCATAAGCTCTACCATCATTTTCTTAGTTGTTTCTATTGTAGCTTCCAATTTCTGCAATTTCTTACTAGTCCTGTCCTTGTAATCTGTAACATGTTGTTGTATCTTTAGGACAACCTCATCAAAGGCTTGGTCACTTGATTCTACCACTACTAACTCCATCAATTAGTCTACTCCTTCTCACATATTATCGACCTACAATACACCTGAATTCAAGCTTCACTACACCAGCAACTACACCTTGACAATTCTTCAAACACTTGGATTGCACAAGTTGAAACACAATCAGATCACTAGAATTTCACTTAACAACTCCTCAAATCAGCAATCTAACCTTAATAAACTGTATAACATCAATCAATCTTAATCCTTCCACAATCTCCAATTATCCACAATTACACACCAAAACAGAGTATTATCAACTGTAAAACTTAAAACACAAAATCTAACCTAATTTGTTTGTGTTTTCTTCAATAACAATAATTGATAACACTAATTATATAGAAACGCCACTGAACAAGCCATAACAACACTAAACTCAACTGAATTCAACAAACTAAGAACAGATCTATAAGTAGAGATTGAAAACGGAGCACCTGAACAGATAAACTAAAATTCTGAACTTTGAGCTGCGAATACAGAGATTCTAGGCTCGCACCACTCGGAATAGAGTATACAACGCAATCGAAGCAGTAGTTGATCTCATTTTGTAGCTCTGATACCAATTTTTCAGGTTTTACCAAGTTTATAAGTGTTTTTGTATGTATTTTTGGTATTTTCTGGTTAATAAGTGCAGAAAGTAAAGGATAGACAGCAGATAGAGGTAGTTTAGCAGAGAATAGAGAGAGATTAGAAGAGAATCAGAGAGAGACATAAAGATCTAGAAGAGAAATGAGAGAGAGAGAGAGAGAGAGAGTTTAGAGAGATTTCTGTTAGAAACCCTAGAGAGAGAAAGAGAGATTCAGTTATAGAGAGAGAAAGAGAGGGAGAGTCGTGGAAACATTTCCATTCATATATCAACATAATGAAAACACAGAACATTACAAGTATTTATATTTATATGCACCACTGAAATGTAACTAACTATGACAACATGAATGATTGAATGTACTAAATTACAAGAACATAATGAAAACACAGAACATTACAAGTATTATCTACTACTAGTCTACTACTAACCGGTACTACTGGACAATCCTAACAATATATTCAAGTATGGTGTGAAGTAGATACATCTATAATTTATTATATATATTTCGGCATACAGTTGTACACTTAAACAAATACTACATCCTTTGGTAATATTCATACTCTTTTTATCCTCGAAAATAATGATTATGTGCCAAAAGAATTGGATTTAAAAGGATGAGAAGTACTACATTATTTGGTGAAGTGTGTGTGTAGTTCACAAACTTGTTTTTAAGTTTTGCTTAAAAAATATTCTTGTTTTGTCTTACAAAAGGTTTCCTCATCTTCCAGGCAAGATTATCTGTGCAACAAGTGTAAACGGCCTGGCCACTTTGCTCGTGATTGTCCAAACGTGACTGTTTGCAACAACTGTGGATTTCCCGGGTATATCTAATCTTCATTCTTCTGGAACTGCTTTCATGTTCATTACTAATGTTGGTCTTCTGTGTTTTCTCTGTTGCTTCATAATAATGTGAAGTGTAATCTGCTGCTAATGGGTATAGGCATGCTGTTGTTGCTGTCCATATCATTTCTGGGAATAATTGCAACTGTATATGGTGGGGTCATACATTATCTGACCATTTTCTGCTTCATCTGATTGCTAACATAGATTCTGTATATTGTGAGTTGGGTCAGCTAAGCTTTATCTCCCGGATTATAGGAGTTAAAATGTTTTTTTAATCTACAAAGCTGCACAAAAAAATCATTAGCAACTAATTTGATGGTGCTGATGAGTTGATTATGTATTTCATCTTTTCTTTAAATTTATTCTTCGCTCTTATTTCCCATCTCAGTCACATTGCTGCTGAGTGCACTTCCACAACAATGTGTTGGAACTGTAAAGAACCTGGACACTTGGCGAGTGAATGCCCCAATGATCCAGTATGCCATATGTGTGGCAAGATTGGTCACCTGGCACGTGATTGCTTCAACCCAAGCGTTCCAGCTCATGATTCAAGGCTCTGTAACAACTGCTACAAGGCAGGCCACATTGCTGTTCACTGTACTAACGAAAAAGCTTGCAACAACTGCCGCAAAACTGGTCACCTTGCCCGTGATTGTAGCAATGAACCTGTATGCAACTTGTGCTACATATCAGGGCATGTGGCTCGCCAATGTCCCAAGGGGAGTTTTCCTGAGCCAGAAATGTTTGGAGGGCCTTTTCGTGACATTATTTGCCATACTTGTGGGCATCCTGGTCACATATCCCGTGATTGTGTACCTATAATGATATGCAACAATTGTGGTGGAATGGGCCATAGAGAATATGAATGCCCTTCCAGAAGATTGTTTGAGTGTGGCCATCGTAGGTATTATTGATCAGTTCCCGCAGCACGCTACCCTAGTCAACAGGTTGAGATTGATTGGTGCTAAACAAAAGCCTTCTGCCAATTTTTTATATTGAAATTGTGGTGAACTTGTATATGCTTGTTTAGAAGAGATAGTTGGCATCTGCTAGTCATATGGTTCTCTACTCAGTAGTTTAGTATGTCAAGAGATCATGAAGGTCTCTGCTTTAGTTTTCTTAGTATATGTTATGAGAACGAATGTTTAATTTGAGGACATAATCGTTTTTTATAGTTTGATGATGACCCTTTATAGTTCCTGCCTTGCGCGGTCCAAAGGCAATTGAAATTTTTAAAACCTGTGGAAGGTATGGGAAGTTAGGCTTTGGAATCAGAGGAGATAGTCTAATGGGGGAATCAGAGGAGATGGTCCAATAGTAAATAGATATAGACAAATGAGATCAATATTGTTAGAAAATTTATGTTAAAAATATTAAATTTAATGAAAAATATATACAAATTGTCGTGTGTTTTATTGTAACCGACTATTAGGGCTGAGCAAGAATTCTCCGAACCGACCTAAATCGTCTGATTCAAACCGTTCAAACCGATTTGTATGGTTTATTAACGGTTTGATTTGGTAGTGGTTTGATATTTTAAAAATCGGATTTTTCGATTTGGTTTCGGTTTTTACTTCCAAACCGACCGAAATAACCGAACCCAATCGAATTTTTAGATTAAAGCCGTAATACACATGTGTCAATAATGTACTATTAATTTTTAACTAGAATTTACAATATATATATATATATATATATATATATATATATATATATATATATATAAACCAAAACATATAAAATGCATCATCATAAAAAATTTAAAAATAATTATGCATTCTATTTTAAGATATTAATTTTTATCTATAAACTAGGTTTTCATCCATTTATTTTTATTTAACAAAGTAGAAGAGTCGCATTTTTCCCAACTTATTATCTCCGTTTTTATTCGCCAAATTTATATTTTCTACGTATCCTTTCTAAAAATGACTGAAATATAAGATATTGATTTATAATATGAATCAAAAATTTCAATTTTTATTATTCTTTCAAGTTAAAGTATAATTTAATTTTTATATTTGTTATATTGAGAAAATTTTGTTTAAACCGAAACCAATCCGAACCGAACCGTTTTAAACGGATTGGTTTGGTTTTCTCATATAAAGGTTTGGTTTTGGTTTTAAATTTATTCAAACCGAAAAATTCAATTTGGTTCGGTTTGATCCTAAAAACCGCCCAAATCGACCGATGTTCACCCCGTCGACTATAACATAATCAAATATAGGAAACATTTCTCATATTCACATTAAATCATCAATAAACACATTTTATATCTATAATGGGGTCGGAAAACAATTTAGGGGTCCTTTGCAAATTTTCAAAATTGAGTCATTTATATATATTAGTGTACTAAGCTGCGTTTCGCAGCGGCCGTATAATTATTTCTCCAAATTTTTTAAAAAAACATTTTACAAAATTGTTTTTAAAAAAAATAAATATTTATATTTCTAACATAAGGTTTCTTTGGATTTTCCGTGTCGTCTTGATCATTTACAAAAATTCTGAATAAATATCAAAACATGCAATTATTTAATTTTTTTTATTTTAATATTATGTGGAATATTATCATATTGATTATCATTTATATATTTTTTTTTAAAATTTGAATTCCAACTTATATTTTAAAATACATAATACACATCAATATTTATTCTAAAATATAATATGTCGCTCACAATGAACCGTCCTCGCTTTAAAGATATTTCTTCCAATGAGCCGCTCTTTCATTGTTACCAAATTTAAAAAAAAAAATAACTCATTAATCTACTAAATAAATTACATAATTTTCAAATTTGTTTTGAATTCTTGACATAGAATAAAATAGTTACAAAAGCTTATTTTTATAATCTTGAAGATATCATTTTAAAATTTATTCTTGAGAAATTTTGGATTAGAACCTATATTCAATAACGATGAGATGTACTAAAGAGTCAGAGGAAATCTGAATAAAACACACAAAAAAGAAAGAATAAATATACCAATTTTTTTATCAAAATAATATAAAAACTAAATTAGATGGCGTAATAACAATTATAACGTGCAAAATGTCATGATACATACATTCATAATCTTTCAATGATAATACAACTAATATCATTAAAACATTTATTTGTCTGTATACCAGAACTTTGACATTGGTTCATGTATCTTACTAAAAACAAAAACATTAAAATCAAGTGAGTAAAATTTCAAGTATGCGAATATAAATATTTTAAAAAACAAACGCAAATACGATATTGATGAAATAGAAAGAAAAAAGTTTTGGACTCTAAATTTGTTTATATAATCATATGAATTTTTTAATAAAAGAGAGTTGGCATCTTCTCGATTTTTATAAATTCTTTATATAGATTATATATTTTAGTTAAATTTAAAATTATAGGATTATACATATAGTCAATTGATTATAAAATTTTATTCGATTTATAATTTTTGAAGAACTTATATTGTATAAATATTTTCTTTTCTATGAATTGTAAGTTTAAAAAAGGAAATTTTGATTTTTATTATTTAAAATAGAGGTGCTCCGGAAAAATAGATAAATAAGATCCGGACGATTTGAGAGCACAAATAATAATAAAGATATTGATATTGATTAGCATGTAGATTGATAAATTAAAACTTTTAGGAAAATTTATTTTTAGTTTCTTGTAAAGATTTTAAAGATAATAATATTAAAATTGTATATTTATTTTCCTCCTTTAATAAAATTTTTGAAAGGCAAGGAAACTAAAATTATATATTTAGTGTACTTCATTAATAAAGATTTTAGTTGTAATTGAGATATTTTGTAAATATTAGATAATATATTTAGTTTTCTATGTTAGTAAGCATATATTCATAAGTAGAAAATTTAGGAGAATATTAAAAATATATATTTAGTTTCCTCTATTAGTAAAGATTCTAAAGAAATTAATATTAAAATTGTATATTTGGTTTCCTTTATTAGTAAAGATTTAAAATATAGATGAGATAATTTTTAATCAAAAATTTAGGAGAATATTAAAATTGTATATTTAGTTTCCCCCATTAGTAAATATTTTACGGACAAGAATATAAAAATTGTATATTTAGTTTTCTCCATTAGTAATGATTTTAAAGGCAATTGCGATATTTTTGAATTTTTAATATTAATAATTCAAAATTTTAAGAAAATTAGAAAAAATAGATCGAAGCAATTTGAGAGAGGCCACCTAACAGCCCTCGTCTTCTCCTTTATATAAGTACTAGTCGACTAAGTTGCGCTTTGCAACGACCCTATAATATTTTTGTAAAATTTTAAATATTAACTACTTAAGAAAATATGATATGGTCAGAAAAGTAATTATAGAAATATAATTGACAAGTCAATGGAAATGCCGATATTTAAGGTCCGACGCCCTAATTATTCATTAATTTCGTAATTAATGAATAGGGAAAATATACAGCTCATAAAAAGAGTCCAAAATATGGTAAATTCATCAAAGAAGGATCCGGAATCCCAATTAAAGGCAATTAAGGAGTCATAGCCTTAATCAACAAGGAAACGAATTCTCCAGCAAGAAATACAATGTTTATCCAATATCAAAAAGGAGACTTATTCGCTAAGACTCCTAAACATACCATAAATACTAGGCTCTAGACGCCTATATAAGGACCCTGATCCTACAATCAGAAGTACGTTTTGGACACAGCTCCATACGTCATCTACTACGTTTTGGGCACAGCTCCATACGTCACAACGCCTCGAAGGCGCAACAAGCCATAAAGGCACCCCTAGAACTACGTTTTAGACTTCATCCACGAATAAGGACATACAAGTCATCTACAACGTTTAAGACTTCATCCTCGAATAAGGACATACAAGTCACTACGTCCTTGGTGTGCCCCTGCCGCCATAGCCCCGAGGGCAACACCAAGAACTACGTCTTTGGCTTGATTCTCAGCACCGATTGAGATACGTAGGCATCTTGTGAGGACCGATTTAGTCTCGAAACACAAGTGCATCCATAAAAGCTCGAAGCTCATTAAACTCTCGCATTAAATTCGTAAGCTCGGATTTTATTACACGACATTTGGCGCCGTCTGTGGGAAGACAACATCAACCATGACAAACACACGAAGAACAACTCGGGATAATCAAACTCCTGAGGATCGCCATGTCACCTCTGAGGCTGATACTCACAGAAATCAACCACCGCCAACTACTGGCACTCAAGGGACGAATATCCCCACCAACACTAAAGGATCGGAAATCCCAATTTCGGTTGAAGGGACGAATCCCCTGCAGATGGTCATTCATGGATCTAATCCACAAGAGACCGTTCACCAGCAACCAATCTCGACTTCTCCACTCATCATGAATGCACCGAGAAGCCTTCAACTCCATACTACTGATCTCCCTCAATACGCGAATCAGACTTTGGGGATGCCAAGCTATGGCATGCCCCCTCGACCCATGGCGGGCGGTAGTGGAACTAATCCAATCTACCATGAGGCATATGTGCCCCCTTATATTCAAGGTCTGGGACCCCAAAATCAACAAACTCGCCAGATCCCTTTCGTTCAAGATTACTCGGGCCCATACACCGAGGATGAGGGTTATACAACTGGAGAGGATGTCTCCCCAAGAAGGAGACGTTCTTCCCAGACAAATCGGGATCAACCCCAAACTACTAAGGAGAAAATTGCAGCCCATGAGGCAGAGACTGCAAGACTCAAGAAACTCCTTGCTGAGGAGGAGGCCGCTCAATCTCAAGGTCGAACGACTGAAGGGATCCCGATAATCAACTTGGATCCACCGGCAAGAAGAACCAAGAGGGCCGAAGCCCCAATGGGTGATCCTAGTATTCTGTTGCCCCTAGGAGATCCTGATGATCCTACACCACTGTTTACTCAAGACATCATGAAAATGGCTATATCCAGAAAATTCAATATGCCTTCGATCAAAGCCTATGATGGAACGGGAGATCCCGCAAATCATGTAAGGACCTTCTTCAATGCACTGCTGTTGCAGTCAACCAACGATGCGGTCAAGTGTAGGGCGTTTCCACAAACCTTGGCAGGCATGGCCCAACGCTCGTATAGCCGTCTTCCTCCCAACTCAATTGGGTCTTTCAAGGAACTAAGCAAAGCTTTTATCAATCAGTTCATTAGTGGAAGGGTGCATGAGAAAAGCTCTGCATCACTCATGGCAATCCAGCAAGGAAAGAATGAAGCCCTAAGGGACTACATCAATCGATTCACTCGGGAGGTTTTGAAAGTCCTGGACTTAGAGGATAGAGTGGCTATGATAGCCCTGCAACAAGGAACTACTGATGACCACTTCAAAAGGTCGTTAGCTAAACATCCACCCGAGAGCATGCTGAAGCTCCAAGATAGAGCCGGAAAGTATATCAAGGCTGAAGAAAGCATGAGAAAGTATGAACCCACTACTAGCGGTAGTGGAAACTCAAAGAAAAGAAAAGAAACTCAGGAGTACGACGTCAAGGAAAAGTTTCCCAGAACGTCAAAGGACTCTGATTCTCCACCCAAGAGAAACAATTTTGGGCCAAAGTTTATGGAGTATGCAAGATTGAACACTTCCAGGAGTCAAATTCTGATGGAGATAGCTAAGGAAGGAGATCTCAAATGGCCGAAGCCAATGAGGGCTGACATGTCCAAACGGAACCAAAATCAGTTCTGTTAGTTCCACAAAGAAGTCGGTCACGACACCGACGATTGTAGGCAATTGAAAGATGAGATCGAATTTCTGATACGAAGAGGAAAACTCAGCAAATTCACCAAGGATGGAAATCAAGTGAGTCAAAGAGGAAACTATGAAAGGAAGGATTATGACAGAAGGGACAACGACCAAGATCGTAACCCTAAACCCCGAGGGCCAGTCATCAACATGATATTCGGAAGGCCAAATGCTGTTGGGTCCTCCCGAAACTCAAGAAAAGCTTATGCTCGAGAGGTAATGACTGTGGTTGGAGAAGCACCGAAGCGTGCCATAACAGAAGTGTCAATAAGTTTTGATGATTCAGACTTGGAAGGGGTGAAGTTCCCCCACGATGACCCTCTAGTCATCATACCTGTGATTGGTAATTCCGAAACAAAGAGAGTCCTAGTCGACAATGGAGCTTCAGTGGATATCTTGTTCCACGATGCTTTTATCAAGATGGGTTACACTGATTCTCAATTTACACCCTCAAATATGCCCATATACGGATTCAATGGGGTGGAATCAAAAGTGGAAGACACTATCCAACTCCCAATGACCATGGGGCAAGGGATGAATACGTCTACTCAAATGCTGAAATTCATAGTTATAAAGGCAACTTCAACCTACAATGCAATACTGGGAAGGACTGGTCTTCATGCGTTCAAGGTCGTTGCCTCATCTTATCATCTGAAAATCAAGTTCCCAACGAGGAATGGGATTGGTGAAGAACGAGGAGACCAAAAGATGGTTAGAAGTTGTTATGTAGCCGCGTTAAGGCCTGATGAAATCGGGGGGCAAGTTCTCCCAATTGAAGACATGGATACTGACGACAATGAAGACCGAAAAGGGAAACCAGCTGAGGATTTAATCCCAATTCCCTTAGTCCCTGGTGAACCGGAGAAGGTGACTTATGTCGGGGCACTACTACCTGAGCCATTGAAAAGCAAGCTCATATCTTTTCTTCAAGAGAACAATGACGTTTTTTGCTTGGACAGCGGCTGACATGCCAGGGATTGATCCCCAATTGATAACTCACAAGTTGAATGTGGATCCTGAAAGAAAGACGGTGAAACAAAAGAAGAGAAATTTTGCTCCAGAAAGGCAAGAGGCCATTAAACAAGAAGTTGAAAAACTTCTAGAGGCCGGATTCATTGAAGAGATACAATTCCCGGAATGGTTGGCTAACCCCGTAATGGTCAAAAAGGCCAATGGAAAATGGAGGATGTGTGTAGACTTCACTGACTTGAATGATGCATGTCCTAAGGATTGTTTTCCTTTACCAAGGATTGATGCATTAATAGATGCTACAGCTGGACACGAGATGCTCAGCTTCATGGATGGCTTCAGTGGATACAACCAAATCAAAATGCACAAGGATGACATCTCCAAGGTATCATTCATCACTGACTTTGGTGTTTTCTGTTATCTAGTCATGGCATTTGGACTTAAGAATGCAGGGGCAACCTACCAAATATTGGTGAACAAAATTTTTGGACACCTAATTGGAAAAACCATGGAGGTCTACGTAGATGACATGTTAGTCAAGAGCCTCGATAAGGCCGATCACATTGAGCACCTCCGAGAGGCATTTGAAGTGCTAAGGCACCACAAGATGATGTTGAATCCAGCTAAGTGTGCCTTTGGTGTAGGCTCAGGAAAGTTTTTAGGCCTAATGGTTTCCAAGAGAGGAATCGAGGCCAATCCCGACAAAATCAAAGCAATTCTAGACATGGAACCACCAAAGACTGTCAAGGATGTCCAAAAACTAACGGGAAGAGTGGCAGCATTGGGAAGATTTATCTCCAAGTCAGGAGAGAAGTGCTTATCTTTCTTCAAAGCACTCAAGAACGTGAAATTTTTTGAATGGACAACGGAGAGCCAAGAGGCCTTTGAGGCCCTGAAGAAATACATGGCTGAGGCACCACTATTGGCAAAGCCCAAGCCAGGGGAAATTCTCTATTTGTACTTGGCGGTTTCTAGCACAGCCCTTGGAGCCGTTTTGGTAAAAGAAGAATTGAAGGTTCAGAAACCCATCTACTATGTGAGTAAGATTCTACATGGGGCAGAAATAAACTACTCAACGATTGAGAAGTTTGCCTTAGCCTTGGTAATGGCCTCAAGAAAGCTACGCCCGTACCTCCAGGCTCACAAAATAGAGGTCTTGACTGATCAACCTCTAAGAAACATCTTGCATAGCCCTCAAGTTAGTGGAAGGTTGATCAAATGGGCCATTGAATTGGGCGAATTTGACATCAAGTATAAGCCTCGAACGGCCATAAAAGCTCAAACATTTGCTGACTTCATGGTTGAATGTACCATTGACAACCAAGAAGTCGGGGGGCAGGAAGTAATAGTGGAGGATGAGAAAGATCAAGAGATGGATTTCAAAGAATATTGGGTGCTCTATTTTGATGGAGCATCAAAAACAAAATCAAGTGGAGGCGGTTTAGTGCTACAAAGTCCTGATGGATTCCTCATAGAGTATGCACTAAAACTTGACTTCCCAACGACAAACAATGAGGCCGAGTATGAAGCTCTGATAGCTGGCTTAGGGCTGGCTGGAGCCTTGAGAGTTAAAACTCTGAAAGTATGTGGAGATTCGAGGCTAGTGGTTTCCCAAGTAAATGGGGAATTTGAGGCCAGAGATGAAGTCATGGCCAAGTATTTGAAACTTGTCAAGGCCATCATGACTCAGTTCGACGAATGCTATGTAGAGCACATTCCAAGGGAAGAAAACATGAAGGCTGATGCCTTGTCTAAATTTGCTTCTTCCGAAATTGAAAACTATGCAGGGAGTGTATACTTCCAAGTCCTGAGGACCCCAAGCATCAACGGAAAGTTGCTAGCACCCATTGATGTTGCTAGTTGTTGGATAGATCCCATCAAGGCTCATCTGGAAACTGGGTGGTTACCCAACGACACTTCAGAAGCACGAAAGCTGTATGTGAGAGCACTAAGGTATACCCTGATTGAGGGAATCCTATACAAGAAGTCTTTCAGCGTTCCATATCTGAAATGTTTGAGACCTCAAGAGGCAGAATTGGCCCTGAAGGAAGTACATGAAGGAATTTGTGGGCAGCACTTGGGGGGCAGAGCCCTTGCCCATAAGATCACTCATCTAGGTTTCTACTGGCCAAGCATGCTAGCATATGCTAAAAGCTACGTGAAAAAATGTGAAAGGTGCCAGAAGCATGCACCAGTGGTTAGGCAACCACCAGAGATGTTGACATCCATAAACTCACCAATTCCATTTGCCATGTGGGGAATGGATATACTTGGACCTTTCCCAATGGCAAGTGCACAACGAAAGTTCTTGATAGTAGCAATCGACTACTTCACCAAGTGGATTGAGGCTAAGCCATTAGCCAAGATAACCACCAAGCAAGTGATGCATTTCTTCTGGGAAAATGTGATATGCAGATACGGGATTCCACGTATCTTGGTCACAGACAATGGAACTCAATTTAACAACGATGAGTTTAAGAAATATTGTGATGAGAACGATATCAAGTTGCGCTTCACTTCTGTCGCCCATCCTCAAGCAAATGGGCAAGCTGAGGTTGCAAATCGAATTATCCTACATGGACTGAAGAAAAGAGTTGAACGCTCCAGAAACACTTGGGTGGACGAATTGCTCCCCATACTATGGGCATATCGTACTACCTGCAAAGTCACCACTGGAGCTACCCCCTTTCTGTTGGCATATGGGGCAGAGGCAGTGGTTCCAGTGGAGATTACTCACACGTCTCCAAGAATTGAGGCTTATGAGCCAGAAACAAATGAGGAAGGCTTGAGGCTGGCCTTAGATTTGATTGATGAAGTTAGAGATGAGGCAAATGCCAAGATAGTTCAGCATCAGAAACGAGCATCTTTCTATTACAACCTAAGGGTTAAAGAGAGATTCTTTCGACAAGGAGATTTAGTCCTCCGAAAGATTGAGGCATCCGGAGTTGGACAAAAAGGCAAGTTGGCCCCAAATTGGGAAGGACCATATCGCGTCAAGAACGTATTTGGTCGAGGCTCGTACAAGCTAGAAACCCTCGAAGGGCATGAGGTGCCAAGGACTTGGCATGCCTCAAATTTGAAAGTCTATTATGTTTAAAGTGTGTCCTGATTGGACTCACTACTAGAACAAATAGAAATAAGGTTCGATGAAATCATGAGCTTCCTATAAAGCAAATGAAGGGTTGAAACCCCAGAAACCTAAGACATTCAGTCCAAACCCCATCATTCGATATGCTCAATGAAAGGCTTGAAGCCAAAACAAGACGGTATAAGACATAAAAGGCTTATGCAAATGTCAAGTTAGCCTCGAATAAGGCAAAATCGTCGTAAATGTGTAGGTCGCTCCACACTTTACACCAAGACGATACTCGTGAAACACAAGTGTATATTAAAATCCCCAAAAAAGGGTAGTAAGTCCCAGGTAAGGGATAAAAAGACCCCAAGTCTCGAAAAAGACCGGTATAACTTCTATGAAATCCTAGTGCATTATCATAGACGTTGGGAAGCGCGATCAGCCATTTTAAACCCAGAATCTTCAAAGAAAGCCCAGAATCTTCAAAGAATTCTTCAAAACTTCAAGTAAGAAACCCAGAAAACGATGAGATTCAACAGAAAATTTCGCCAGGAATCGCCTAGTGACTGGAAACCCAACCGGTTAAGGAAGGGCAACCGTCTATAGCCAGTTAAGGCCCACAAATCCATTAATGGATTATAGAGATTAAAACCCAAATAATTTGGGTCTCAGGCAAATTCGAAGCCCAAACAATAAAGGCCCAATAAGGCCCAAGGCTGGAATAATTTAAGTCCAATTAAAAATTAGGCTAGTTAAGGCCCCAGAAAAGAATGAAATTTGAAATATAGCCAAGGCAAAATTAAAGATTTAAGGTCGAAAAGACATTAAATCGAAATCGTACGACCGAGGTCGAAAACATATGGGAAAACGAGGTCGATTCCAACGACCTCGCTCCCAAATAAAGTCGAAAAATAATGAAATTGAGGTCGAATATGACCTAGAAAACGAGGTCTAAGCGTTCGACCTCACGCCAAAATGAGGTCGAAAACGAACTAGAGATCGAGGTCGATATTGACCTAGAAATCATGGTCGAAAAAAGGTTGGATCGAGGTCGAAGGCTCGAGGACGAAAAAGACTTAAAAATCGAGGTCGAAACCTTCGACCTCACTCCAGTCGAGGTCGAAATCCAGATCGAATTTCAGGTCGAAAATGACATGTTTCCTGGTCGAATTTGAGGTCGAAAATGACTTGTTTCCTGGTCAAAAAGGAGGTCGAAAATGACCCTAATTATTCATTAATTTCGTAATTAATGAATAGGGATAATTAAACCGAAACCAATCCGAACCGAACCGTTTTAAACGGATTGGTTTGGTTTTCTCATATAAAGGTTTGGTTTTGGTTTTAAATTTATTCAAACCGAAAAATTCAATTTGGTTCGGTTTGATCCTAAAAACCGCCCAAATCGACCGATGTTCACCCCGTCGACTATAACATAATCAAATATAGGAAACATTTCTCATATTCACATTAAATCATCAATAAACACATTTTATATCTATAATGGGGTCGGAAAACAATTTAGGGGTCCTTTGCAAATTTTCAAAATTGAGTCATTTATATATATATTAGTGTACTAAGCTGCGTTTCGCAGCGGCCGTATAATTATTTCTCCAAATTTTTTAAAAAAACATTTTACAAAATTGTTTTTAAAAAAAATAAATATTTATATTTCTAACATAAGGTTTCTTTGGATTTTCCGTGTCGTCTTGATCATTTACAAAAATTCTGAATAAATATCAAAACATGCAATTATTTAATTTTTTTTATTTTAATATTATGTGGAATATTATCATATTGATTATCATTTATATATTTTTTTTTAAAATTTGAATTCCAACTTATATTTTAAAATACATAATACACATCAATATTTATTCTAAAATATAATATGTCGCTCACAATGAACCGTCCTCGCTTTAAAGATATTTCTTCCAATGAGCCGCTCTTTCATTGTTACCAAATTTAAAAAAAAAATAACTCATTAATCTACTAAATAAATTACATAATTTTCAAATTTGTTTTGAATTCTTGACATAGAATAAAATAGTTACAAAAGCTTATTTTTATAATCTTGAAGATATCATTTTAAAATTTATTCTTGAGAAATTTTGGATTAGAACCTATATTCAATAACGATGAGATGTACTAAAGAGTCAGAGGAAATCTGAATAAAACACACAAAAAAGAAAGAATAAATATACCAATTTTTTTATCAAAATAATATAAAAACTAAATTAGATGGCGTAATAACAATTATAACGTGCAAAATGTCATGATACATACATTCATAATCTTTCAATGATAATACAACTAATATCATTAAAACATTTATTTGTCTGTATACCAGAACTTTGACATTGGTTCATGTATCTTACTAAAAACAAAAACATTAAAATCAAGTGAGTAAAATTTCAAGTATGCGAATATAAATATTTTAAAAAACAAACGCAAATACGATATTGATGAAATAGAAAGAAAAAAGTTTTGGACTCTAAATTTGTTTATATAATCATATGAATTTTTTAATAAAAGAGAGTTGGCATCTTCTCGATTTTTATAAATTCTTTATATAGATTATATATTTTAGTTAAATTTAAAATTATAGGATTATACATATAGTCAATTGATTATAAAATTTTATTCGATTTATAATTTTTGAAGAACTTATATTGTATAAATATTTTCTTTTCTATGAATTGTAAGTTTAAAAAAGGAAATTTTGATTTTTATTATTTAAAATAGAGGTGCTCCGGAAAAATAGATAAATAAGATCCGGACGATTTGAGAGCACAAATAATAATAAAGATATTGATATTGATTAGCATGTAGATTGATAAATTAAAACTTTTAGGAAAATTTATTTTTAGTTTCTTGTAAAGATTTTAAAGATAATAATATTAAAATTGTATATTTATTTTCCTCCTTTAATAAAATTTTTGAAAGGCAAGGAAACTAAAATTATATATTTAGTGTACTTCATTAATAAAGATTTTAGTTGTAATTGAGATATTTTGTAAATATTAGATAATATATTTAGTTTTCTATGTTAAGTAAGCATATATTCATAAGTAGAAAATTTAGGAGAATATTAAAAATATATATTTAGTTTCCTCTATTAGTAAAGATTCTAAAGAAATTAATATTAAAATTGTATATTTGGTTTCCTTTATTAGTAAAGATTTAAAATATAGATGAGATAATTTTTAATCAAAAATTTAGGAGAATATTAAAATTGTATATTTAGTTTCCCCCATTAGTAAATATTTTACGGACAAGAATATAAAAATTGTATATTTAGTTTTCTCCATTAGTAATGATTTTAAAGGCAATTGCGATATTTTTGAATTTTTAATATTAATAATTCAAAATTTTAAGAAAATTAGAAAAAATAGATCGAAGCAATTTGAGAGAGGCCACCTAACAGCCCTCGTCTTCTCCTTTATATAAGTACTAGTCGACTAAGTTGCGCTTTGCAACGACCCTATAATATTTTTGTAAAATTTTAAATATTAACTACTTAAGAAAATATGATATGGTTAGAAAAGTAATTATAGAAATATAATTGACAAGTCAATGGAAATGCCGATATTTAAGGTCCGACGCCCTAATTATTCATTAATTTCGTAATTAATGAATAGGGAAAATATACAGCTCATAAAAAGAGTCCAAAATATGGTAAATTCATCAAAGAAGGATCCGGAATCCCAATTAAAGGCAATTAAGGAGTCATAGCCTTAATCAACAAGGAAACGAATTCTCCAGCAAGAAATACAATGTTTATCCAATATCAAAAAGGAGACTTATTCGCTAAGACTCCTAAACATACCATAAATACTAGGCTCTAGACGCCTATATAAGGACCCTGATCCTACAATCAGAACTACGTTTTGGACACAGCTCCATACGTCATCTACTACGTTTTGGGCACAGCTCCATACGTCACAACGCCTCGAAGGCGCAACAAGCCATAAAGGCACCCCTAGAACTACGTTTTAGACTTCATCCACGAATAAGGACATACAAGTCATCTACAACGTTTAAGACTTCATCCTCGAATAAGGACATACAAGTCACTACGTCCTTGGTGTGCCCCTGCCGCCATAGCCCCGAGGGCAACACCAAGAACTACGTCTTTGGCTTGATTCTCAGCACCGATTGAGATACATAGGCATCTTGTGAGGACCGATTTAGTCTCGAAACACAAGTGCAGCCATAAAAGCTCGAAGCTCATTAAACCCTCGCATTAAATTCGTAAGCTCGGATTTTATTCCACAACAATATATATATATATATATATATATATATATATATATATATATATTGAACACAATATTTTACAAAATAACATACTTAAACAATAAAATAAACTACTCACATATTTTTATACAGATTTTGTATTATATTTTCTTGAGCCAACATCTGTTACACTAAATACATATAAAAATACTAAAAATATGCAGTAATATAAATTTAAGTATTAACCACCACTTCAAATTTCAACCATTCGTATTATCATAAAAATTACAAATTTTTTAAATATATATGGTCTTTATATGCCGATTTTGTGTCATGTTTTTGAGCCGACGTCCGTTGCATAAGTACATGTACATTAAAAAATACAAAAAAATATGCAATAATAAAATTTAAATATTAACCACCGGTTCAAACTTCAACTATTAGTATCATAGCAAAAATTACAAATTTCTTAAATATCTCTAGACTTTATATGCCGATTTTTTGTCATACTTTCTTGAGCCGACGCTCATTGCACTAAATACATATACACTAAAAATACTAAAATTAATCAATGATAAAAAAAATTAATTATTAACCATGCTTCAAACTTAAACTATTTGTATTATCAAAAAAATTACAAATTTCTTAAATATTCTTAGACGTTATAATAAAACTTTTTACTACGAACATGTGCATCACTATAATATAAAAGGTTCATCATGAAAACATAATTGATTTCTATATAATCATTGTCTTTTATGTGAATTTGAATGTAAGTAAGGGATTTCAATTTTAGTTTAGTTAAGAAAAAAAATTAACATTTGTTTAATTGAATTCTGAACTTGGTTGAATTTTATATATTACAATAGGTCTAACGTCCGACTTGTGTTAAACCCTATCAAGACATATATACCTAACATATTAATAAACTCAAAAAACAAATAACTGATTAATAATAGTTTGTGGATGTTCAGTGCTTTGTTGCTAAATATGTACATATATAACCTATAACCTGTAAAACCTCAAGTTACAAATGTCATAAAGAAGAAAATAAATTAAAATATAAAAATAGTTATCATCAATATCCAATGTTATTAATGCACACGAATTATCATAAAATCCTCAAATTTGTGGCACAAGTAGAATTAATCAGTATGTCATTATTTTATAGACAATTTAAGATATAATATAAAGATTTAATAAAGATTAAATTCTAAATAGAATTATAATATAAATATTTAATAAAGATTAAATTCTAAATAGGATTGTAGTATAACATTAAAATTAAGATTAAATTCTAAAAAAGATTTATATATATACACCCACACACACATATTGTCTTCCCTATAAATTCGAAGCTAAGTAAAATAATTTAATTTTATTGAATTAAAATAGAGAAGCTCTAGAAAAATATATTAAACTTAAATAGGATTTAATTTAGTTCAGATAAAAAGTTAATTTTGTTTAATTAAATTTTAAATATGATTGACTTTTATATGTTTATTGTCTTCCCTAAAAATTCGAGTGTAAATAATGAATGTTTTCCCTAAAAATTCGAATGTAAATAAGTAAATTAAATTTTTTTGAATTGAAATTGAAGAGCTCTAGAAAAATAATTAAATATTCTCTTAATTTAGTTGAGAAAATAAGTTAATTTTTGTTTAGTTAATTTTAAATAGGATTGACTTTTATATATTTATTGTCTCCCCTAAAAATTCGAATTGAATTAAAATAGTGAAACTCTAGAAAAATAGATTTAAACTTAAATAAGATTTAAGTTAGTTGATAAAAAAAATGTAATATTTCTTTAATTAAATTTTAAATAGGATTGACTGTTATAAATTTATTGTCTTACCTAAAATTTTGAGTGTAAATAAGGGATGTCTTCTTTAAAAATTTGAATGTAAATAAGGAAATTTAATTTTATTGAATTGAAATTGAGGAGCTCTAGAAAAATAGATAAATATTTTCTAGAGAGAGTTCCGGGGTTTTTCTTTATATATGTAAAGATACTGATTTCCTGTAAAAAAAATATAGAACTTAATAATTTTCTAACCAATTAATAGAATCACAAAGTGATAATTATTTCAAACTCGTACATAACAAATTTTTTGTATACAAACGAATGTACATAAAAGTGAACATGAAAATAATCACAAAATCCTAACCAAATATAGTAATAATAATAATAATAATAATAACAACAACAACTATAAAGAAAATTGTTGCTGTAAATATTAAATAAAAAATGAAATATAGTAGGAAAAGATTAGTAGTATGTTTTTAACTTTTGATGCTTTTGACCCCCGAAATTTCAAACCTATCATCATATATTATCTGCCGGACAAAATTATCGTACTCGCGCATTTTCCAGTTTGTTCCCCTCTCTTCCATTCTCTTAATCCTGCATGTACTAAAAACTCACATGATTCAATTTAGTCTTGTAATAAAAACACATCAATAACAAATATAATCAGGCATCAGCGGTTCACATAATAAACTAAAAAGTTGCAAAACTAATCTAATCTATAATGACATGCGATAAACAATAAAAATTAGAGACTATATGATTGATAAAACTTTGTAGTATATATATAGTGAAAGCAAGATCTGAATAAGATGATAAAAGCGGAAGTTGAAATATTTTAGAAAAATAGATAAATATGTTTGTGACGATTTTTGAATACTACCTAAATATAATATATCTACTTTCCTTTTCCAACGTTAGAAGATAGTCAAAACAAAAATAGGACAATGGTTATACTTATCTTTTATACAATGGTTTATACTTACCTTTTATACGATGATTTATTTTATACTAACTTAAAAAATGTTTTGACTTTATTTTCTAAAAAATAGGATTTAAATAAGGAAATTTTATAAATTAGAGGTTATACTTACCTTTTATACAATGATTTATTTTATACAACTTAAAAAAGCTTTTGACTTTCTTTTCTAAAAAATAAGACTTATAGAAGGAAGTTTAATTTTAAGTATTTAAAATTAAGGAGCTCTAGAAAATTAGAAAAATATGAATCGAGCGATTCTAGAGCTCCTGGGAGTTTTCCTTTATATATATATATATATATATATATATATATATATTGTTAGTCTCGATAAGTTTGTAGAAGGGGGGGGGGGTTGAATACAAACTATACCGTTTTATCAAATTTGTTTGTTTTAAGATTAAACAATTCAAGAACAAATTATGGCGGAATTAAATAAAACAGAATTCAAGTTAAATATAACTTATATTAAACTTGAAAGGTGTTACAAATTTTGGTACTGATTACAAGATTCTCAAACTAATTAAAACAAATCTAGAATAATTTTGACATGAATTTATCTATTTTTGTAATAAAAAGATATAACAATAAACGATAGTTCGAGATACGTTCTAGGGATAAAGATCCGCTAGATAGTCAAAGCAATACAAGTAAATGATTTCTAGTGGTTTGAATGTAACATTAGATTCTAGAAATAATTCACTGATTTGAAAATGAAGCTCGGCAGTTCTTAAGCTTTTCTTGACCGAAGCTTTTTAGAATGATGAAATGTTAAGTGTGTTACTTTTTTGTCTTGATCATTTGTTATGTTAATCCCACTTGTAAATTGCACGTGCATTGGCTGATAAAGCAGAAAGACTATCTTTGAAACCAGAAAGACTATCTCTAATATTAGAAAGACTATCCTTCAGTCTAAAAAGACTTTCGGAAAGACTATTCTAATATTAGAAATACTTTCGAAAATACTAAATAAACCCAGTAAGACATTCAGTGATAGTCTTACTGGTTTTACTTTAGTCTTTCTGAATTTAGAATATTAGACTTAATTCTAAATTAATTACCTACTGAATTAATTTATCAAATAAATTAATTCTGAAAGAATTAATTTATTAGTTAAATTAATTAAATAAAATAGATAATTAAATGAGAATAAAAACCAATTTCTTATTCAAAGAAATAGTTCTGTGAACCACTTAAAATAATGACGAACTTCCACTGACTGTTGTTGACACTCGATATACTGTCTGGTTCATGAGTGACTAACTTCAATGGTTGTTCTTCATCTCTGACTTTAAGTTGTGATTCTCTTTTCTCTAAATCCCTTTAATTAATCATTGTAACCTGTACCCTTGTTGTCACACTCCTGAAATCTCTGTCTTTATAATAAATCCACTTTCTTGAAAACTTCACCAAGGCTTGATCAAATAAATGAACTTCTTTCAATGTAAATTACTTCAAGTCTGTAGATGACTTTTAATCTTCATTCTTTTGACTGGTATGATCTTCTAAGATTACTGTGACAATCTGAGTTATTATTTACTTATTACAAACTTGTTTAATGTTGAGTTATATCATCGATGTTAACAAATAGGTCTATACATATGTCTTATATATATATACTATTAACTCCTTATATATAATAAGCGTAAGGGAGATCTTATCCAAAACTTTGGTCGGTCACTGTACTACCAAAAGTATATGATCCGTTGGATTATAAAACTATAAATATTCAAATAGATGAGGACCGTTAGATATAATATTAAAAATTATATTTGATTAATAATAGGATATTATTTAAATACTAAAAGGTGTATTTTGATAATTTAAACCAATTATAAATATGTTTTCTATATTGAATAGAAATCTTTATGTAAAAAATCGTAATTATCTTTTCTCTTTAGTTTATGGATAGTTCCAGTTAGATAATAATTATTAAACCATCATTAAATTAAATATAATTTTGTTAGCTTCGCGTGGGCTGTAAAATTGTTAAAATCTGTTGTCTAAAACTCAAGATAGAGCCCAAACAGTAAAGTGATTATCTAAATTTTAATATTTTTTTTAATTTAAACCAATTATAAATAGGTTTTCTATATTGAATAGAAATCTTTATGTAAAAAATCGTAATTATCTTTTCTCTTAGTTTATGGATAGTTCCAGTTAGATAATAATTATTAAACCATCATTAAATTAAAGATAATTTTGTTAGCTTCGTGTGGGCTGTAAAATTGTTAAAATCTGTTGTCTAAAACTAAAGATATAGCCCAAACAGTAAAGTGCTTATCTAAATTTTAATAATTTATTTATTATTATTGTAGCACCAATTTAATTTTTTTCCTAATTCTTTTAAATTTATAAATTCTATGTTTATTTCAATAAAATATTAAAATCAATTTAAGAAAAAATTAAAATCAATCTGGTCCGTGTACGACCACTATACGACCAAATTAATTATTACAGTTAGATCTTAAATAGATCGATGAGAATTGTTAGATCTAATATTAAAAAGTGTATCTGATTAATAATAGAATTATATTTAAATACTAAAAAGTGTATTTTGATATTTTAAAATTTTTCTATGTAAAAATTCTTAAATATCTTTTCTCTTTAATTTATGTATAGTTCGAGTTAGATAATAATTGTTAAACCCAATATCATGTAACAATTAATATCAATTAAAATATTAAAAATTATCAATATAATGCTCATGTATATGATATAACAATGATACATGTGGACCCTGCGTTATATTATAAGAGACTTAGGAGAACTCATGTACATGAAAAAATTTAAACATTTTTTTTGAAAGAACATAACAATCTGATTAATCCAAATTATAATTATATTATTTTACATATAACAAACATAAAAGGATAATATCAAAATATTATTAAAATACTGAGGGTTTCATATTCATAAACAATAATTTTGAATATAATACTTAACCATATTTTCTTTTCGGTTTATGGGTAGGTCACTGGTCAAGTTAGATAATAATTATTAAATCATCATTAAATTAAAGATAATTTCGTTAGTTTCACATGGGTTGTAAAATCGTCAAAATTCAATTTCTAAAACTCAAGATAGAACCCAAATAGTAAAGTGAGTATCTAAATTTTAATAAATATTTTTTTATAATTGTAGCACCAATTTATTTATTTTTCCACTAAATCTTTTAAATATAGAAATTTTATCTTTCTTTCAAGAAAGTATTAAAATAAATTAAGAACAAATTCAAATCGATAAAGACTATAATAATATGAAAATAAAATTTTATATAATCATAACATAATTTTTGTACTGTTTAATAATTTTAAAGTAATAATGTATTTTAAAATTTTATATACACTATAAATAAAACCGAAACATTAAAGCAGTTAGTAAGATATTTATATCAATATGTACTTGATATCCTTATTATATTAAACTCTTTTATATAATAAGCATAATAAGGATTTATCCAAAATTTTGATCGTGACAACCAAATTAATAAGGACTATTAGATCTTAACTAGATAAATGAAAATCGTTTGATCAAATATTAAAAAAGTGTATTTTATTTATAATAGGATTATATTTAAATTCTAAAAAGTGTATTTTGATCATTTAAACCAAATATACCAAAAACTGTATTTTGTTAATAAAGGTTATTCTAATAATCTAAACTACATATAAGTAGATTTCCTAAATCGAATAGAATTCTCAACATTAAATTTCGTCACGTTATTCTCTTTTTAGTTTTAGAATAGTTTTTAATTGAAAAAGAACTATTAAACCACAACTAAATTAAAGATTATTTTGTGAATTTCATGTAAACCGTAAAATTAGCCAAATCTAACTTTTATAACTCAATATAAACAAATATTAAATTGAGCGTGTAAGATATAATAAATATCAAATTTTTAACTATATTTTTTTTTTGGCTAAATCTTTTTTAACAATAATTTAATCATGTAAACTAATAACTTTTAAATATTAAAATAGTCATAAATAAATATAATTATAAATATTAAAAAAACAATCGTGTGTTGCGCATGGGTAATAAAAATATAATTATAAACAGAATAATTATAAATAAAATTTAAGTAACTGTGCATCGTACGGGCTATAAGCTAGTATTATTAAAGACGAAACATTAAAAGTTTTGGTCGGTCAGTCAGTCGGTATTTGGACCGAGCCTATCTATAATTTGGGTCGGACCTATATATAACCAATTTATTTATAACCAATTGTTTTTTCCAGCTAAAATACATTACCTAATCTATCTATTTTTCTAACTAAAGCAACTCATTTTATAAAAATAAAATAGGTAATATATATATATATATATAATGATAATATTATTACATATTTATAACTAATTATCTTTTTCAGCTAAAACACATTATATGTTTTACATTTTCTAACTAAAACAACTCATGTTCTAAACATAACACATGCAAAATAAATATGTAATGGTAATATTGTTATATATAATTATTAATAAATAACCACTTACCCTCTTCAACTAAACACATAACCTTTTTTATTTTTTCTAACTTAAACAACTAATTTTTTAAAAGTAACCCGAGCAACATAAATATAGAAAGGTAATATAATTTTCTATTTTCTAATTTAAACAACTAATTTTCTAAAAGTAACATGGGCAATATATATATATATATATATATATATATATATATATATATATATGTAATATAATTTTATATAATTATTAATAAGTAACTAACTGTCTTTTTAAGGACATTGTCTGTTTTATATTTTTTAATTAAAACAACTCATATTCGAATTAAAAAAAAACACGGACAAAATATAGAAATAATGAACATATTATTATATTAAACTTATAAAATCCATGTTTAATATAATTTTTATAATATTCAATTTAAATAAGATAATTAATAAAAAGTCATAGCATATGTTAAAAGAAACTCGGCACATTACAAGACACATATTTTATTATTTAGACTTTAGTCACTCTTAAATTTTTAAAGAGCAAATAAATACGAACCATTAGATCTATTATTTAAAAATATTTTTCTATTTTAATATCTAAAATACTACTAAAGATTACGTCAACAATTTATTAAATTAAAATACTTATATTGTTATATATATATATATATAAATCCAATTTATTATATACACATATAAATATATATTAAAATTTATTATATACACATATAAATATATATTAAATAATAGATCTAACGGTTCGTATTTATTTGCTCTTAAAAACAAATCTAAGAGTGACTAAAGTGCAAATAATAAAATATGTGTCATATAATGTGCCGAGTTTATTTTAACATATGCTATTACTTTTATTTTTTATTTTTTATCTTATTTATATTGAATATTATAAAAAAAATATTAAACATGGATTTTATAAGTTTAATATAATAATATTTTCATTATTTATATATTTTGTCCATGTTTTTTTAATTCGAATATGAGTTGTTTCAATTAAAAAATATAACACAGATAATGACCTTAAAAAGACAGTTAATTACTTATTAATAATTATATAAAATTATATTACATTTATATATCTATACTATATTATTAAAACCGAAACATTGAAATTTTTGGTTTTCGGTTTTCGGTCATTTATTCTAATTAATAAATAATAAAATAATATAAAAATAGTAACTAAATGATTGCCTTTTACAATTAAAACACTTTTTTCTAACAAAATCTACTACTTCCAAAAATATTACGGGCAATAATCTTTAAATCAAAATATATTACATTTTATATTTGTTCTCACTAAAATCTCTATTTTCCAAAAATATGAGGTGCAACCCTTACTTATTTATTTTAAAACTTATTTTATTGTTTTTAATTATTAAAAAAATTAACCTATTTTAACATGCCAACGTATTGTTTTAACAAATACAATTAATATAATTAAAACACTTCTAAAAATCACGGTAAGTTACTTTTTTAAATTAAAACATGTTAGCTTTTCTATTTTTCCTTATTATTTGCTTTATATAATTAAAACACTTTTTTTCTAATAAAATCTACTTTTTTTTCCAAAAATATCATGGGCAATTACGTTTAAATTAAAACATATTACATTTTATTTTTTGCTCTCACTAAAATCTCTTTTTTCCAAATATATCATGTGCAACCCTTATTTATTTATTTTAAAATATATTTTAATGCTTTTAATTATTTAAAAAAGCTTACATATTTTAACACGCCAACGTATTTTTTTAACAAATACAATTAACATAATTAAAACACTTCTAAAAATCGCGGGGCAATTACTTTTTTTAATTAAAACATGTTAGTTTTTCTATTTGTCTTTATTATTTGTTTTATATAATTAAAACATTTTTTTCTAATAAAATCTATTCTTTTTCCAAAAATATCATGGACAATTACCTTTAAATTAAAACATATTACGTTTCATATTTGTTCTCACTAAAATCTCTATTTTCCAAAAATATCAGGTGCAACCCTTAATTATTTATTTTAAAATATATTTTAATGCTTTTAATTATTTAAAAAAGCTTATCTATTTTAACACGCCAACGTATTTTTTAACAAATACAATTAATATAATTAAAACACTTCTATAAATATCACGGGAAATTACTTTTTTTAATTAAAACATGTTAGGTTTTATATTTGTCCTTATTATTAATATTATTTTAATGAATAATAAAATAATATTAATAATGGCCCATTTGTATTATTTATATATTTTTTTCTATGTTCCAATTTATATTTAAGTTTCTCATTTTATAATTTATCATATTGATTTTTATTTTTTATTTAATATTTTTTGTTCCCATTATTTTTTTTAATTTGTCATTTTTTAGTCTTTTTTTGATGACCCGTTCCTTACACGGGTTATAAGCTTATATATATATATATATATGTTGCCCGTGTTAATTTTAAAAAATTAGTTGTTTAAATTATAAAATAAAAAATTATATTATCTTTCTACATATATGTTGATTGTGTTACTTTTAGAAAATTTAGTTGTTTAATTTAGAAAAAATAAAAAAAGGTTATGCGTTTAGCTAAAAAGGGTAAGTGTTTATTTATTAATAATTATATATAACAATATTACCCGTACATATTTATTTTGCATGTATTATGTTTAGAACATGAGTTGTTTTAGTTAGAAAATGTAAAACATATAATGTGTTTTAGTTGAAAAAGGTAATCAGTTATAAATATATAATAATATTACCATTTTATATATATGTTACCTATTTTATTTTTATAAGAATCGTTGTTTTAGTTAGAAAAATAGATAAAAAAGCAATTGGTTATATATAGGTCCAACCCAAATTATAGATAGGCCCGACCCAAACACCGACCGTCCGATCGACCAAAACTTATATGTCATTGTTCCCGAGAGAACCATCTTATATAGGGAGAACCATATATTCTATTATAGAATCTTATAAATAATTTTAATTTTTTACATAAAATATATAATCTGATTCTAACGTAGAATATTAGCATATACAAACTTTATAAAAAATTTAACATATAAAATTTGAATAAAAACATTGATTTTAAATTTGATTATGGTGCAGAATCATTTTGGATATATTTGATTCTGCTATAGAATCACTTTGGACTATTTGACTAATTTTCAATTATTTTTTTTAAAAAAGGAGTTTAATTTTATTTTTTGATTTAATAATTGAAATTTATAATCATATCTAATAAAAAATGTGATAAAAATATGTATTTTGAATATTTATGTAATGGTTCTCTCCCGGACTATATATAAGAAGTTCTCTCTGGAATGCCACTCATACAGTATAAATTTAAATTATGTTTTCTGCAATAAATATATATAAAGTTAAATAATATAGTAAACAAGAAATAAGTTTCGACAAATTCATGTAAATGAGATGATCTTCTTACTTTTTGTTAAATTTCAATATGTATATAAAAAGAGATATAGTGCGTGTTTGGGATATCACAAAAAAGTTGACTTATAACTTAAAATGAGTAAGTGTTTTATAAGTGATAAGTTGATGGATTCTTATAAGTTATACGGGTGTTTGGATAAATTTACTAATAAATTAGTTAAGAGTTTGCTAAATTAAATTTGAAAAAATAATTATTAAATACAATGATTTCAACACTTGCATTTTAAATTAAAAAAATATTTAAAAACACAAAGGTAAAAATATAAAGTATTAAAAAAATAAAGAAATCAAAGAATAAGTTGATAAGTTAAGTAAAATGTTGGTGATTTCTAACATTCAACTTATCAACTTACCAACTTATAAGTTATCAAATAAACTGAGTACATAATCACCACTCATAAGCGTTTATCAACTTATAATGCATAAGTCAGCTTTTAAATTGCTAGTCAAACAGGCCCATAATTTTATTTTGAATATACAGGAACATATAAATTTAGGAATCTTATATTTTAGGGGACATGGGTAGAGTTCTGGAGAGAACTCATTTTTAAGAGAGAACCAGAGAACCAATCATGGCCTTTCATTTTTTCTAAGGTCATGATGATTAACCTAGGGTAAATAACCGGGGTTAAAACATGCTGTCTTATTACTGATGATCTATTAGTCATCTGATGATACGAATTTCTCGTATTATTCATTATGTCTAATCCTATTAGGGTTTCTAATAAGATCATAACTGAGAATTCTTCTAAGAGAAGATATTTCTGTCTCTATCTGCATGGAGAACTTATAATAAAACCGAACTTGTTCAGTTTTAAATTCTTCTAAATCCCAGATGAGGAATTGAATTGCTCTATTGTCTTTGTTAGAGACAACTTTCCTAGATACATGTAATAGATGCTCTAGATAATGATGGTTATCCATATAAATCATGGCATTACCCTCTATATTGACAAACCACGGCTGTGTATTAGTCATAACATTAAGTTCTTAGAGAACTTTGATGATTCTTAACAAGCATTATATTTGAATAAATATATTTCAAAATGAATTTATAAAGATAGAGATTGTAAATGATATTACCGGGTATTCTTTTAATGAACTCCATCTGTAGCAGTGATTGTATCGTTGAATAGAACCTCAGTTTGAATTCTTCTTCTCATGCTAATCTGCCTTGTGGTCGCTCAATCCATGGTCGGCGATTTCCCTAAACGGCCACCTGCCTAAAGCGGTACTCTCCTATGACCCAAGCGGACTCCAGAGTCTAAGACCAGACACTAAGCATGAAACAAATTTTGAATTCGAACCAACTGTTTTATTCCATACAATTTATTACAATGGACTCATTATGAATCCCTTTATCACACTTACAATCCCTAATGGGATTACTCACACTTCATTTTATGGGCTAATCTCTTCTGTGTATAAGTTGCACAGCTGAAGTATATCGAATACCCTTACAAATAACGAACTCCTCCTCTTATAATACAAGGAAAGAGGATCTTTTACAAGTAGACTCACGTAAGCACTTACGTATCTTCTTCTAATTATTTGACAGTGAATGATTCATGTCAATAAAGTAGTGCTCCACTTTGTAAAGTAGATACCCACTAACATCAATTATGAGCTTCCATCACTGCTCTGACAGCTCCTTGACACTGACATACCATCATGGTGGGGTGTGTCTTTGTCGTGATTCGTCGAATATCTTTACAGATTTCAAAGATATGATATCCGAACGTCTTTTTGGTGTCGGCAACTGTTTGAATACAGTTGTTTAACACATCTTGATCTACATTGCTTGTGGAGGTAGATGTCATAAAATATAATTGAGAGGCATAATTGATTCTCAACTTATCTGTATGCTTTATGCTTAATATTTTTTCTAATATCTGAGCATATTTGTGG
Organism: Heracleum sosnowskyi; assembly: GCA_030848705.1. NCBI lineage: Eukaryota > Viridiplantae > Streptophyta > Magnoliopsida > Apiales > Apiaceae > Heracleum > Heracleum sosnowskyi. The sequence continues at coordinate 15,709,442 of CM061236.1, forward strand.
ACTGCTATCTCCCTGAGATCTTTCTTTTCAAGCTTGACCTCCATCTCTTGACTTGGACTGTAGGTCATCTTGCTGACAATTCCCAGATAAATGAAATGAAATGGTTTGACTAGCTCATCTTCAATCCAGAACGGAATTGTTGACTGTACTTTGATAAAAATTGCTTTACCTTTAGCACAATTTTTCTTGAATGTCTTCACGGCTTCCCTGAATCCTTTAGGAAAGCTTTTTAACTCAAGAATATTTTCTGAGGGGTAAATCAAACTTACTAATCCATTACAGAATGTTTCGTAGATCAATTCGTGATTAGCATTTGGATAGAAGTTGAATGTACTCAGATTCTTTTTGTCCGTGGTATAGAACTTATGTTCCACGAACTCTTCTTCAGTAGCTCTTCTACCTAATTCGTAGAGATAATAAAAGCTGTCGAAGATTGTTTCTCCGGAATCTTCATCAAGAGATATGATAAGATTATCCGTTTTTACTGCTCCTAAATTTGTCATCTTTGGAGTGGTCTTCTTTAAAGCCTCTTTGTAGACGGGCTTAAGTGCTGCGCTGCTAATGATTTCTAGCGGTGTCATCATCATTTCTTTGGAATAAAGATCCGCAGAAACTCGTGCTTCTTGAAGTGATTTAAACTTTTTGTAAGAAACACCTTTGATTCCAGAAACTGCCTGAGAGACAATTCCCCAGTTGTTGTAAATGCCTTTTCCTGGACCATTATAAACAACATAATAATTTTTGGATTTTTGAAAATCCTGATAACCGTGAGGTTGTGCTGATGTTTGACTATCAGTCTTTTGTGGGATTTGAATTCCCCCGTTAGGCTTCAGTATTAACTCTGAAGGTTCTGCTAACGTTGTCGAGGTCTGAACCTCGGTTGTAGTTGTTGGCGAACTACCAGCCTTCAACGGATTTGTTGAGTCTTTACCGGCAACCGTTTGCACCGGACTAGTTCCAATTTGCTTCATTTCTGAACAAGGTGATGGAATGACCTTTTGTTGAGTGTCCTCTGGATAAATCCTGAGAAACTCCATTTCAGCACGAACTATATGAAGCTTATCCTGGATATTCTGTAATTTTTTCACATAATAGTTTCTTTAAGGGTCAATTTCTCCATTTTATTAGGAAAATGGGGTCTCAAAGAAAGAGATTAATATAAGGCAAACAAATCCTTTTGATATTTTGGGAGATCTATATTAGTAGAGAGGTATGTGTGAAGAGGTGATCTTCGTAGCTAATAATCTTGCTCTATTTATAGGACCTCTGGAATGATCCTCTGAATACCTGTCCATGATAAAATTTGAAAAGTAGAAATTTTATTGGTTAGTATTAAATTCTCTAGTCAGGAAATCTGCTAGACAATTTTTTGTTCCTTCAATGTGCTCTACATCAAAAGAATATCTGGAAAGCCACTGTTGCCATCGCACTAGTCGACCTTGTTTGTTATCTCCTGCAAGCTTAATACGCAAGAAGTAAGTAAAGTTTTTATTATCAGTTCTTACTAAAAATTTAATAGGAGTAAGATAAATAAAAAACTTATTGATAACCCTAATTACTGCAAGGTACTCTTTTTCATTAGAGTGGTAATTCCTTTCAGCATTTTTGAAGCTACCCGAAGTGTATCTGCATATCAATTCTTGATCAGAATTAATTGCTTTGAGAACTCTTCCCCAGTATTCTCCTGAAGCGTCTGTCTCAATGATAAGCTTATCTTCTGGTTGCGGGTGATAGAGTTTTGGAAAACTCTTTAGATTCTTCTTGAATTTGCTGATATAGCTGGAGTCTGAATCTTCCCATTTCCATGGTATATCCTTTTTGAGCTTGGCCTGCAATGGTGCACGTAAAGCTGCAAGTTTTGGAATATAATCATATGCATAAGTTAATATTCCTAAAAACCTCTGTAACTGTTTTTTGTCTTCAAGTTTATCTGGGAACTTATGAATATGTTCTAAGATATGAGGTTGAGGACAATGTGTTCCTTGATCAATTTCTAATCCTAAGAAATTAATCTGTCTTGAAGAGTTGAGCTTTCTTCTTGGATAATATGATTCCAAGTTGTTGGCATTTCTTCAGAATTGTTGCTAGATGTCTGAGATGATCCTGCTCATTATCACTAAAGATAAGAATATCATCTACATAAACACAACAAAATTTTTCAAAGGATCTAAATGCATTTTGCATATGTCTTTGAAATATGGAAGGTGCTTGCTTCAAACCGAAGGGAACAACGATCCATTGATAATGTCCTTGGGGACATGTGAATGCAGTCAATAGCTGTGATTCTTTATCTAACAGTACCTGCCAGAATCCAGATTTGCAGTCTAATGAACTAAACATTTTCTTACCTCGAATAAGGGTGAGAAGTTCATCCGTGTTAGGTAAATTATGGTTGTCACCTATTGTCGCATCATTAATGGACTTGTAGTTGACTACCATTCTTTTCTTCCCACGTCTTCGTTCTGCTTCATTTTCTACTAAAAATGCTGGAGACATATGTGGTGATTTTCTGGGTATGATGATCTTCATATCCAGAAGCTCTTGAATCTGTTTACCAAATTCTTCTCTGTCCTGAGGGCTGTATTTCATAGGTTTTACCTTAATCGCAGTTCTAGGATCTTTGAGCTTGATTGTCGCTTTCATCCAATTCTTAGTCTTTTCGGGATCTAAGGGATTTTCTGAGCAAACTGAATCTAATAATTTTTCAATTATAGATTTCTTTTCTATCTCAAGAACTAAATTTTGTATAATAAAATTCGATTCTTTATATTTTTTAATATTATCCTTCCCCCATTCTAAAAAGTGAATTTTATTAGAACTAATATTGATAGCATCGGGTTTTTGAACCTTTGATTTCTTTTTCATAGATTCAAGGAAACCTTTGACTCCAACTCTATAAGCTGTAGTTACCTTACTGATGTATACTTCTTTTCCAGAAAGAGTTAGTATAATCATTTTTGTAAACTGAGTAAATGGTTCATATAGCTGACAAAAATTGTTACCTAATATGAAATCAATATCAGATTCTTGTTGATAAACAGTTGGAATATGGAATATTTCTCCTGCTATCAAAACATTAAGGTTTTTACATACCTTACTAATTGAAATGGTGCTTCCATTTGCAATTTTTACCTGTATAGGTCTTTCTGCGTTAACCCAATGTTCTTCTGGGATAACATACTTGCTTGCAACACATAAGCTTGCGCCTGTATCAACGTAGCAATGTAATTCTATTTGTTTATATCCTGCAAATTTCAATTTTCCAGATATGTAAATAGAATTAGGGTTAGTAATATTTGACATTACTAATTCTCCAATTTCTTCAATCTGAAGAAGATGATTCATCGGATTCCGATTCTTCAGTCTCAGTTTCTATTTCTTCAATAGTATAGATTTTCTGTTCTTCTTCATACGGGTCTTCAATAGGATCATAACCCAAATAAAGAATTTGTTCAAGCATTTTGACTTTGTCATCATGCTTCTTTCTATTAGGGCATTCATTTGCATAATGTCCTTCTTCGTTGCAGATCCAACACCTGCAGTTTTTCTTGCCTTTTGGGCAAAACTTTTGTTTATCGTTAGACGATTTAAAAGATTTTTTCTTTACATATTTACCTGGCCTAAAGGGTTTCTTTTTCCTGGTAAACTTGTATTTTGAAGATATATTTTTCTTAGAATATTTCTTCTTCTTCTTATATTTTTTGTCATAATTAGGATTACAACCAAAATTATAAGATTCTTCTGAAAGCTTAACACAACAACTTTTGCTAAACTTCTTGAGCTTCTTCTGCGTCCGACTGAAATCGCAATAACTAAGGATTTCATTCTTGACTATTCGTTGAGCAAAGGCTAAACTATGTTGTGTCAGGATCGTTCTTTCCTGCATAAACTTAGTCATGGCTTTCTCTCCTACCAAAGGTATCTTGCGAATGTAATCTTCGACATAGACATGATACTGATTTTGGTCTCCTGTGTTTATCATATGCATTTCATATATACAAAAGAATTTGTCAATGAGGCATATATCACATAATTGCATTTTACTAAGGGCTAACTTAGCATTCTGCTTGATTTTATCTTTTTCTTGTTCCTTAGCATTGACATAATCAACACCTAAAAACATGGTATAGATAGAATCTACTATATTATTAAAGGCTTCTATTGGCTCAAACATGTCGAGATCCCAATTTACATCTTTAATAAATCTGTTAACAACTCCTGCTGTTTTATGATCAACTAATAACAAAACTATATTAGCATCATCATAAGATATAGGATTAGTTTGAATTATTAAACTAATTTCCTTTTCCCAACTATCGATTAATATTTTTCTGCCTGATTCACAATCGATATTTAGCACATTAGAACCAAATAGACTTTGATTCGTTCTAAACTCAGTAGTAGGTGGGTAAAAGTTACCTTTTCTCCTGTTTACTGGTCTTTTTGTTCCTGAAGTTGATGCTGCGAATGGATTTTCATCCTGATTCTGATTAACATCTTCTTCTTGTTTATTCATCCTGAATGTTTGTTGAGCAAACTCTTCTTCTGATGAATATTCTACTTGAGAATTTGACTCTTGAGAATTATCTTCAGGTGAGCTAAATTCGTCAATGACATTTAGATAATTAGTAGAATTAAAGCCAGATAAGGATTGTAATTCTGAATTATCTGATACTTTTTGATTAACAAGCTCGTTGTCTTCTAATCCTAGAAGTTCCAATGCTTTCGCAAATTGTTTTTCTTGTTGGTCGTCTTGAATTTCTGACTCAAGCACTTCCCAAAAGAATTTCTCTATGTCTTGCATATAGTTCATGCCTTTTTTATAGATGGTGAACTAAATGGCCAAGTCATACTATTCGGATTCTTTCCAGTTCCGAGTTCTTCGTTTCCTACATCATGGTTAGGATAACTATATCGATATCGGTTTTTACCTTTATCTTTGCTTCTTTGTTCTGTGGATGGAACAAGTTGTCTGTTTTCTGGAGCCTTCGATTGTTTGTTGATGGCTTCAAGAATTTCTTTATTGCAGTGACAATCCTGAATTGTTGCTTTCAATTCTGTAATTATCTTTGCAGCTGCGGCTTCAATAACATTGTTAGCACGCTGTTCTTTAAGCAACCTAAGAATTTCTTCTATCTGAGGCTTAATAATATCTTGGAATTCTTTAAGACTCATCCTAAGATTTTCTTAAGGTATTCTTCGATTTTGTTTAACTTAGAAGTGAAGTCTAAAACTTCATTTCTGTCGATAGGAATTTTTTCTAGATGGTTAATCTTTTCTTCTATTCTATCGATTTTCTCAATGTTCTTAATTAAAAGATTTTTTAGGTCTTCTATTTTATGGTTATCTCCCCCTTCTAAAAGAGTGGAGAATTTGTCATAAACACTCTTTGTTTTAGACAAATCTTCACTAGGGTCTTTACTGAGTCCAAAATAACTCAATAGTTTATAACATCCTAGTAAAATTCTACCTGTAATCTGGTTAAGATTATTAGTAGAAGAAATAAGAGTTGTAAGACTCTGATTTCCAGTATAATCCACTAAAGATATACTTTCTTTGCTGACTATCTGATTCTTCATTCAATTTTTTGATATTAAGAATCTTTCCTTTCTTATAGATGTATGGTTGTATCTTAAAAGGAGTAGTCATTATTGTAAAAGTTCTAATCTTTGACATAGATTATCAACTTTTCTAGAGACGCTTTTTAGCAAGTTGCTATCGGATGTCTCTCCAATTTCCAGACTGTTTCTTCTGAAACTCATTCTAGGTTGTTGTCCTAGTAAAGGTTTATCTTTAGCAATGTCAATTGCCCAAGAATTATCTAAGGGTCTTATTTCGGAAAATTGCTTTTCTTCAACAGATCCTATTTCTGAGAAAACATCTTCTAATTCTATGTTTTCTTCTTTCCTATAGTCGATACTATGATGACTATTGGTTAATGCATAAGCTACCAGATAGGTTATGCTAAAGACTTTATCTCCTGGATTCATCAAATTCTCTCTTTCGAATTGGTGTACAAAAGATAATACTTGATCTATGTTCTTGGTGTCTTTACTAAATGCATATCTAGGATAGACTGTGAACATAAATTTTTGGTAAGCTAAGTTTCCTCTAGCTGCTCCCAAAATACAATCACTACGGTCATTGATTCGGTTGTCTATTAAGGCCATCTTAATAGGTGAATCTATGCCTTCTTTGAATTCTGCTTTCAACAGAATTTTTATAGCTCCTAAATGAACTACGTTAATGGTTGCTCTAATCTTAGAGTCGATTTTCTGAAGGTTTCTATTGATCTCTTCCTTAGTAATAAGGGGTAGGAACACTGAACCTTTAGTATCTTTAATGTCTATATGCATCTCTTTTGTTTTAACAAAATAGAATATAGAATTTTTTCTTTTTAAGAAGTTTAACATCGGAATGTTAAATATTTTTTCTTTTTTCAAATCAAGTTTTGTCTTCCTGATTTTAGAAAGAATTTCTTGCTTTACTAAAAAGCTACCTTGAAAACCTTTTTCATTTTCAGAAAATTCGATTTCAAAATTATTCTGAGTTTCCTCAGAGTTTTCCTCAGGATTTTCTTTATCTAAAATATTCATTTTAAACAAAAACATGGCTCTGATACCAAGTTGGGGGTCGTCCAAATAATATAAAAGTATAATTAAATACTAGAATAATTATAGGATTTTGCGGAAAAAGAATTAGATAAAAATCTAATTTTTTCAATTTGTTATAAATTTTACAAATCACAAGAGATAAGTAAAAAGATGAACGGTCGTGATTGGAATCAATCGGACGGTCCAGAATGGTACTTTGGTGTACTATTAAGTTATGGTTCTCTTTCGAACCTTTGCCTAGGGGACATTATGCAATTACGTTATTTGGTACCCAAATTCAATACTTTGTCTATGAAAAAGATCATTAACTTTAAACTTTTTTTTTTAAATGTGTTCTATTTTTCTGTCCCTTTTTTTAAAATTTTATAATATATGTTTTGTACTTTTTTCCTAGGGCTGAGCAAAACCGAACCGAAACCGAAAAACCGATTCGAACCGAAATATTTCGGTTCGGTTTGGATTGAGTTTTTTCCAATATTTTGGTTATTTCAGTTTTTCGGATTAAACCAAAATAAAATCGGTTCGGTTTGGTTTTCAAAATATTGGTTCGGTTAAAAACCGAAAAACCGAAATATTTTTATATGTTTTTTAAAATTATATATATATATATTAGCTTAAAACCCGTGTGATGCACAAATTATTTGTAATTGTTACTTTTATGTTTTAATAGGTATTAAAATAAATAATTAAGGATTTGTCCGTTATATTTTTGAAAAATAAAGCATTTTAGTAAGAAAAAATAGAAAAAGTAACATGTTTTAGTTGAAAAGGGTAATTCTCTGTGATTTTTTTAGAAAAAGCGGGAATTTTGTTAGAAAAAATCATGTATTTTAGCTGAAAATGTAATTGATTATAAATAATATTACTATTTAATAATAATTTTTTTTAAAATTATTTTGAAATTTCGGTTTTTTAAAAACCGAACCGAAAAACCGAATTATTTTGGTTCAATTTTAATAAAACTTCGATTCGGTTCGGTTCGGTTTCACAAAATTGACATTTCGAATTTTCGATTTTTCTAATTCGGTTCGATTTTTAACCGAATTAACCGAATGATCAGCCTTGCTTTTTCCTATAATTTAACTAACAAAGCATTTAAATTTGATTTTATAGGTAGCGTAGTGCTAGACTGGTGGTGCATGTCCTAAATGCAATTTAGGAATGAGGCAACAATAATTTATTTGTTTTTGAAAAGCAGTGTAGTTGACGAAAACACCCTTAGAAGCATCATAACGACAAATCCACGTCGGTTGCCAGCTATAAAGCAGACCACTTCTACAATATGCTCACTACACCCAGCTGTACTCACACAACCGTTACGTATATCTCATTTTCTGCAACTCCAAATTAAAAAAAATTATTTTAAGATTTCTTTTACATCTCAACAATATACACCATTTTAATCTCTCTCTCTCTCTCTCTCTCTCTCTCTCTCTAATCATCTCTCTCGCTGTTAATTTTGATTACTCAAACAGTCACTTCTCTCTCTCTCTCACATCTCTCTCAATCTCTCTCGCTGACTCACACATTTACATTATGTCGGCGAATTACAGTCCTAATCGGAGCCCCGGAAGCTCGAGATTACAGTTAGGGAATATCTCGCGATTGAGATCGTCGTCCGTGAAGAAACCGCCGGAGCCTCTCCGCCGCGCCGTCGCTGATTCATTGTCGCTTTCTCATCCCGGCAATCCCTCCGAAGCGTTTCGGATTCTTAGGGTTCAATTTCACTTTCTTTTTTGTATTTAATTTGTATCTTTCCGAGTCTAGAGATCAAAAATGTTATGTGAGGCCTAATTGTGTGTATATGTGTGTCAGTCACTTGATCGTGCTATTTATTTTGTGTTGGTATATAAGGTTGCTCAATTCATTTTGATTGGTTGATGTGTCTGATTGTAGTGTATTAGAAAATGCGGTAATTATTTTCCAATTTGTACACGTTTTACATTTATGTAATTAGGTCATTGAAGAGGACAAATTCGAGCAAATATTATTGTAGATTGTAATTAGGTTGAAGAGGACAATTTTGAACAAATAATATGGTAGATTGTAACTAGGCCGTTGAAGAGGATAATTTTGAACAAATGCTATGGGAGATGCTTTGTTATGGATAACGACACATATTATCTGATTTCTATATGTTGTATTTGGAAATTATTTTGGATGTTCAATTTATATGGTATGACACAACTAGGTATTGTTTGGCATTAGATGTTTGTATTCGTGTATGGAAAACTCGTTGAAATCATGTTTTGTTTGGTTTGGCATTAATTTTGCGGGATCATGTATTCGGATTGTGTGTCAACTGGATGGCATGCTTCTCGCTGGTGTTTAAAGCTTTCTTAATATATTTAAGTTTTTTTAATGGCAGGATTATCTGGCAGCACAAATAACAACCGACTTGGCTTATAGTGTAATCATAGAACATACACTTGCAGAGAGGGAGAGAAGGTATCTTGCAATGAATTTTTCTTAGTGGTTTGTACTTGATAACCATTTGTGTTGTACAACAGTGTATGCTACATTTTATCTTGGTTTGTTTTATGAGATTTCCCTCAGAATGGAAATACATTTTGAGTGATGTTTTTTCTGGCCTTCCATATATTAAGTATTAACATTTCCGACAAGTTATGAGCAAGGGTTAATGGAATGCTAAATTTTAACTGCATTTAAAGTGCAAGACAAGTTAGTTAAACCAAGAATTATATAGTGGTATATCATCTATTATGCAAAGATACCTATGTAATACTGGTTTTTCTTTATTTAGAGTGGACCAATAAAATATATTGTGGGGATAAGCATAGTGATAGGTATGAAAAAATTGCTCTTGGTAAGTAGTCAAAGACCATTGTTCAACTTAATTCCAGTTTACATATTTGGACAAGTTAAGAATGACTAGGAGTTCTAAACATATCTTAGGGACCTAGTGCTGTAGTGCATATCAGGTGTAACAAAATGTTTTAGGATTTAATCAGTCTTGGTCTTGGTGCCTATGTAACACTGATGTCCTGAAAAATATGTGGGACTCCTTGAATTTTAACGGATCGGTACAGGTAGTAAGAAGGCTAGTCAAAGAGTGTGAGATCTTAAGATTTGTTGTAGCAAGTATTAGGGTGTTGATACACATAATATGTAGTAAAAAAGTTTAGGTGATGCGACTGTAAATTCAATGTAGCCAGATGAAAAGTTTATATGATGTGACTGTAAATTCAAAGTAGCAACGGTAGCTTAAAAGCTTAAGATATTGGTGTATTAGTAAAATAATTTGAAATGACAGGCGATTGAATTAATATGAATAGGAATTTATTGTGTAATATAGTGCTAAAAAAGGAAATCATCTATTTTAGTACTTCCTATTATCCAATACTACTCAAGTAGCTCTAAATGAGCCCGTGATGATTTTGTCCAGATATAGAGAAGACTGAAATAAAATCCAGATTAAGGCTTGATTTATAAAGAGAATTTCCACTTAAGTCTTTTTAGTGTCAAGGGCTGAGCAAAATCTTTGCTCAATTCAGATCATGGTGAACAGATGTCCTAATAGTTGTTGACAAACCAAATAAAAGAAGCTACCTATTCCAACTAATAAGTGTCGTGCTCTTGAGGGACAGGAAGATGCTTTGAAGCTATACTGCTATTTGGCTTCAGGACATTGTCGTCATTTTAGTTTCTTATTGTGATTTATGGGAGTTCTTATAACTTACAGTGGTATGTTACATTGTGTTCATGAATATGACTTTATGATACACCTTTTTTCATGATTGAATAAATGTGGTGATATTATAGTTTTATATTATTTCAACTTGTTCTAGTCATGCTCCTAGTTGTTTAGTATCTCGGTTAGTCTACCGTCAACTTAACTCAATTAGGCGTAATCTTTTGATATAGATATCTTCTTGAAATCAGATATGACCATTTCTGAACTTGAACCCGACCAATATAGTAGAAAGTAGTGTACATGGTACGAGGCAAGAACTAAGAACCAGAGATTATGAAAAATAATTGTAAATAAGACTTGGATGGGTTTATCGCAAACAATCCACTGTCCCAGGGGTTTGACAACCGGATAATGGAGAAACTATGATGATCGCAACCCATAAAATCTGAGACTCAATTAATTAATTCAATAATCTTTCAAGTATCTCTTTAATATTTGTGGATTACTATATAATATAGAAGTTAAAATATAACCTAACTTGGAAAGTAAGACAAATAAATACGCTGTCAATTATTCCTAAATAATAAGACATATCCTAACCACTAGAAATCAAATCCTTCGTTGTATATATAATAAAACTTTTCAAGCTGAGCTCTAAAGAACCATTATGAGTAGCAAAATTGCATGGATTTGCATTCCACCATTTTTCTATATTACCAACTTGCTTAATATTTTAGATACCAAGATAATTTTGAAAAACTTTGTAATTTCTGTCTGACATAAGTAGTAGTTTTAGAACTTCAATTCGTTGGCTACTTTAAAAATTATTCTTTGGAGCATTACTGCTTTTTACTTTACTCATGAAATATTGAAATATATGCCTCTTGTAAAGTAATAATTTTTTATGCTTGTGTTCTATTCCTGTGGATGTCTTAGTTGATTCAAAATCCTAAGTGATTGAAGCGTGGAAGCTGAGAAGCATTGAGATTTATTAAATATTAAAAACTGTTATCTGAGATATTTTTTCTTCTCCTTTTATTTTCAATGTTATTGCTTCTATGTATGTATGTGTGTGTGTGTGTGTGTGTGTATATATATATATATATATATATAGATAAATCAGATATGCATTATGCGAATGTTTTTTTCTTCGCAGTAAAATGTTGTTTGTACTCTTTTTTGTTATTACCTGTCGGTGTTTTATTTTGTAGTTATTATGTGCTGTAGTGTCTGTGTATATGCTCTGGCACTAAAACTAATTTCTGTTGCATCAGCCCAGCTGTAGTAACAAGGTGTGTGGCACTTCTAAAGCGGTATCTTCTGCGGTAAGTTCACATTCTAACCCTATAGCTTTCCATCTTTGTTTATTTAGAATATATATATTTATTGCTTCATAGCATGCCTAGAAAACGAAGCTTAATTCATCAATATAATTTTTTTTAACTTAATTCAATTTAATGTTAATTTTGCTTGTTATCTGAAGTTTATCTTGTTTACGTAGTTTCGTATGAGCATGTTTGGATATATGAACAATTACTCCCTGGGTTTTCGAATCTTTAAGAAATATTTGGAATTTTAATATCTTAATATATTTATACATTGCTTAGCTTCAACTCCCGGGGCTAATTTTCCCTCTTCTTTCTTCTCATTCTATGGTAGTGATAATATATATATATATATATATATATATATATATATATATATTTTTGTAGTAAATAGTATCATGTGTGGAAAATGTACAAATATACATTATAGTTTTTTTTTGATAATTGTAACAAATTATATTAAATCAAATATAAAAAAAATAGTTAGTATATATATACTTTCCGTTGTGGGAGATAAGGTAGTTAACTAGCCATATAAGGAAAAATTTCTGGAATTATTAAGATTTTTATTTTAAAAGGTGAACATATATTCGTACGGATATATTGAAAATATATGCGGGGGATGCCTTATCACCATGACATCCAGCATCCATTATAGATGTCGTGGATCCATATCAACAATGCTCACGTCATATGTTGAGATTCAAAAAATGTAACTTTTAAGTAGTTTTACATTATAATGCGACATTGATCTCCTTCCACCCTTCACTCCTATATAGTATCAAGATTGTCATTGGCTTAGTACGTATATAAATTCTATTGTCTTAGAGTTCCTTTAGCAGGGATGATGATATAAACAAAGCTATGTATTTAAATATAAAAATTGAAGTTATATATGCTGGCATGCTTTTGAAGGCTCATTTGTTGGTTACAGATATAAACCAAGTGAGGAGACATTACTACAAATCGACCGGTTTTGTGTAAGCATAATTCGTGAATGTAATATTAGCCCGAACAGGAAGTTGTCAGCATGGTCGAGATCTTCAAGTAAAGCCGGAGCTTCAGCAACGTCTTCAAATACAACTCAGTTGCCCGTTTCAAGTTTTGCATCAGGAGCACTTGTTAAATCTCTAAACTATGTTCGTTCTTTAGTGGCTCAACACGTCCCAAAACGATCATTTGAACCTGCAGCTTTTACTGCCGTGCCTTCAACATCAAGACAATTACTTCCATCGTTGTCATCTATGTTGAGCAAGTCTTTTAATTCCCACCTGAACCCTGCCAATGCTAAAGAATCTTCAGATCTCAAAGAAGGATCTGCTGCTTCTGTTTCAAACTCACTGATCGCCGAGACAGTTGATGGAATAGAAGATCTTGAGTTCATACCCTTTGATATTTTTAAATGGCGCTGGCATGGAGATCAGCGATTATCTTTGCTTTCTTCTGATAGGTAGATAATAAGTGCAACTGCAGTGTTAACAAAATTTGTTTATTGTCTTTCGATTCAGGTTTTTCTTATTATAACGCTTTTGGTAACTTTTCTGTGCAGTGATCATGTTATGAATTCCCAAGATGTAAGCAAACACAGTTTTCTTGAAATAGGAGCGGCTGCACTTCTTGTTGGAGACGTGGAAGCCAAAATGAAGGGTGAACTTTGGAGAAGTTTTGGGGCAGTTGATATGCCTTTCTTTGATAAATTGCTCCAAACTTCATTGCTTACAACTGTTACGAACTCTGCCTCTGCCCGTTCCCATATGAGAGCAATAACAGCATCTAAACGCTCCAAGACCGGCTCTCTACAAATATGGCATGTGTTTTCTACTCAACCTACTACTTTAATTTACTACTTATTACTGTCATTGTTAAATTTAATAGTTCCCTCTCCATCCTATTTTCTATATACATTCTGCTGTACAACCAACAAATAATCACCTTACAAGTCAGGAATATGGTTATGATGACGTAAATTTTCAGTCAAGATAGTTCAGGGTAAGCAAAAAATGGGTTCATTTTCATGTTGGAACTAAGAGTTTTATATTTTGAATTCTAAAGTTGCCTAATATTACATAGAGATTGAAAGAAATCTGGAATTTACTTGCTTTATGATAGAGAACGGGGGAGAGTAATTAAATTTAGGAAGAAATCCGGTAGGGGTGGAGGTAAAGAAGCGACACGTGGGAGCACTTCTACCATATTTTTAAATTTTTGCAAAACCTTCCACATCACGTACCTGGGTTTTATTATACCTTTAGGCTTTATGACCACAATCTTTTAGCCAAAAATAAATTGTTGTACTTGCACTACTGCAACTGTTGAGTTGTACGTTGCATCTAACACAGTAAATTAAAAGCTACCACAAATACAATTACTATCTATATTGCATTTTTCTATATTAAGAAAATCGTCACATTGCACTTTTCTGTAGTACACTATGATCATGAATTTGAAAATATTAGACTGTTCAACCTTTAGCAAATGGTGCGAGTTGCTTATGTTATATATTAAAAACATAATACTATTAGTTTTTGTTTTTATATAAGTAACATGTTTCTGCTGTTTCATGTATGGTCCTTTACAAATTATTAAGGCGGAAATAAGTATCTACTTGGTCCTATATAGATTATGAAGGATGAAAGATGAAAGAATGTATCTCCGGACATAATAATAATAACAAAAAAAAAAACCTAAAATAGCAATATATCCTGTATCTCATCAAACATGCGCGAATCTTAAAAACCCTACTTCAGTAATAATACTGGCATCACTCATTGACTACTGAGTATTAATGCCGAAGTAGGGTTTTGTGGAAACGCTCAACTTTTCGACCATTATGCATTAACAAATATCAAAATCCAATATATCACCACAGCTGGAAGTGTGACAAAGGTTAAATACATCGTTAAAAGTACCCCAACTTGAAAATTAAAGATACAACTCTCAACAATCTATATCCAATTAAGGATGTCTTAAAAGTTCAAAAGTTAGTTTACTATGTATAAAAGTTCCTCAAACTCCGATCCACTCAACTCACTTTTACACATAACATGAAAATATAAGTAATGATCTACATATCCCAGCAAGAAACTTGCGCACTAGTCGGATTAAGTAAGTTTAACATAACAAATCTTGAACTAAATCGAAGAATTGGTTACAAATTTACATGCTTAGGGTATGAACTTGAAAAATATCCAAAAGCCTAACAATTTCTTCCTCGGCTTCAAAATTCCTAACCTTACTTTTAAATCTAAACCATAGATTCTCTCCCTACTCTAAAGGCACTTTGCCACTTTCCAAATACCCCTTCGACATTTTTAAATATTAAAACTTTTCAAATTGTTGTTTAAACAGACTGAAAATCATATTGTTTATTTACAGGGAAGATTCAAATGTGAGCACCTATCGACCGCGTCCTCGACCACTTTTCCAATACCGTCATTACAGGTATACTAAACTTCAAACATTAATTATTCCCGATGTCTGTTTTTTTTGTCATATTTGAGGAAGTTCTGCCAGTCTTTGCATTATTATCATCAGTTTCACGGTTGTGTTGATGCCTAATAGTATGTTCCCGCCGAAATTAGTTGTGCAGCTTTATTTAAAAGAAACATTTCCAGGAGAATGTACTGCATCTGACTATATCTATCTACTTTTTGCTTTTTGTGTATGTTTATTCTAGTGAACAGCAACCATTGAAACTGAATTCTGTGGAGGTATGTGAGGTCATTGCTGCTGTATGCTCGGAAACACCTTCTCCAACCACGAACCTGATGACTGTGTCGTCTAAATTAAGTAGCAGCAGTGGAAAACCGTCAATGGATGTTGCTGTTAGCGTCCTTATAAAACTTGTTATTGACATGTATGTTTTAATTTCATTTGTTTACTTGTATTGCTTCCTTCATTTTTTCTGTTAACAAATGTTATTTTGTGTTCCTACACTATCTTGTACATTGTACATCTCTACGTCTTGTCTAAAATTCTAGAAAGCAAGAGTTACAAAAGCCAATTTTCTGATTTTCTAATGAATTGGCCGTCACCTTAACAATTTTGTCCAGACACTAGATGCCCGCCTTGATTTTAATCCCCCTCTGCTTCGTCTACTATGTACTATGGTATTTACAAATATTAACAGTAGAAATGTAGGTAGCTGGAAGGATGCAACATTTCCCATCTTTTCCTGGTTGAAAAGTTGGGGCTAGAAGCTTACTAATGCGTCTAGTTTATAACGCTGTTAAACTCCCTAAAAAATGACATTGTTCTATTTTCTGAGCCATTTCAGTCTCTTAGTAGAAGATAAATATAGTTCATCCTTTAAATAATTATTGACATTTTTCCAGCTACCCATCAAGTTCCTTTACGTTCTAGTTAGTGCCTAATGTTTGTGGGTACAGCTTTTTCCTCGTTTGATCTTTTGTATAAGTCATGAAGATAATGTATCAGAAATTAAACAATACATCAAATGTTTTACAAATTTGTCCTTAATTGTCACAGTAGGCTATGGGTTCCTCAGATTAATATGATGAATTTTAAAGTCATATTGCACATCTATTTCCATATCCTTTGTACTTTCCCTTCGAATATTCACTTCGTATTGATTGTACAAATGTGCAACATCATGGTTCTGTAGGTATGTTATGGATTCTGCAACAGCTGCTCCTCTGACTCTGTCAATGCTAGAGGTCGTGAAACTTTCTTTACTTCACATCCTTATCAAATATGAAGATAGTACTGTTCACATAGCTATATATAAGTTATTAACAATTATGTGACTGTTTATATAATGAATCTTCAGGAAATGCTTAATGCTCCTCGTCTAGCCTCAAAATCTCGTGCTTTTGATTTGATTTTAAATCTTGGAGTTCACGCTCAGTTGTTGGAGCCTTTGGTAGCAGATGATGTTCCCACTATTGAAGAAGAATATTCCCAGGAACCTTATCTTGATAGCGAAACACAACTTGCAAATCAAGGAACAGTAAAACCAGACTATTACAAAACAGGAAATTCCTCTGCTATTGATAAGTTTGAGTCTTGGATTTTGGGTATATTATATGAGATTCTACTTCATCTTGTTCAGGTACCAGATTCAAAATCTCCATCACAGTTCATCTTATAGCATGAATCTGGAGCACTTTTTTATTTAAATATCTTAACTAGTGAATCATATATCAGAAAGGCAGACAGCCATCCACATGTATCGTATAAAACCAAACAGAGAACTAAAATGACCACCTAATCCAAGCAAGAAGCATCACACCTTCACAATCTCGTCTTGTTTTTCAGTGACTGTCTTCAGTGCTTGTTATCGCTAAGAAGGCCCGTTAGCCTGTTAAAACGAAAATAACGACCTACTTCATGTGGATAACCTATCTACTTATTAGAGGGAAATTGTAGTGTACCTTCGAAATATTAATATTTCAGGGAACTATACATGATATGTTACAGAATCTGATCCTTGTACTGCCAATACAGAAAACTTTATATCCTTTTGGAAGTGACTACCCTTTGTTTGGTTTAATATCATCTCCTATAGAAGAGGTCATAGTCGTTTCTCGAGGACAATCATATAATCATTTTTGAATCTATTTTTGCTTGTGTTATTATGTTACAGGTAGTCTAGATAAAGATTAAGCCAGTTTTTCCCTTACAATCCAAGTCGCTTAAAAAGATGATGTATCCAAATCACAAAAAAAGACGATATTCTTCTGGACATGTTCAAGGAGAGAATACAGTAAATCACGTCAAGTTCAGTCATGAATTATTTTGTAGTATGTGCTATATAAAAGGTTGTTAAAAATCTCCTAAAGACCACTCTAACGACTAACGATGCATGCAATTTTGTTCATTTTAAGCATATAATGTATAATAACAGGCGAGTATATCTACGTAACATAACATTGAAGTGTCTAGGGTTTCTGCTGTAGTGCTGTGGCATCTGATAAATGAATTTACCACTTCCTGATCTTAAAAATCCATTTGTCCGTGTCTGTTTTTTAATCACAAAACTTATCTTATAATAAGGTGTATAGATGTTTTGTGAATTGTGTCAAGGTAATTAATCTTTTACATTCCAGAAGTTAAAATCGAGGGGGGAAAGAACTTTTCGAAGTTAGTAATGCCTTTATATAGTGGAGTAATCTTCTTAAGAATGCTTACAAAGTTATTGAATGGACTTATTATCTTATTTGTTATTCTTGAACTTATAGAGGTGGTACATAAAGGTAGTTATCTCTAATCATTTTGCCCTAATAGGCATCATTCACATATTATTGTCTGAAAGGAATTTTACCTACTTATCTCAGATAGAAGAGAAGGAAGAGTCTATTTGGGCTTCTGCTCTTAGCTGCTTACTTTATTTCGTCTGTCATAGGGGCAAAATCCGCAGGAGCAGATTAGAGGGTCTTGACGCAAGAGTAAGTTATTATTTTCATTGTTTTATCATTTATACAATTGTATCCCTTTTAATTGATGTAGTAACATAATTTTGATGGTGGTCACTTTATAAAAATCCTCCAATAGATGTTTGGCTAATGGTGATTAACTATATTAACAATATGTTGTGTTCACTTGCTATCAAATTCGTGGTTCTGATAAGGTCTTATTAGAAACCAGTGTCAGCTTCCGAATTTTAGAGTTAAATAAGAAAAGATAATGTTAGTATGTTATCTTGAAGGCAACTATAATGGGAGCTTAGATATTATATTGATTGGAAAGAGGGAAATATATATTGATAGCTTTAGTAGAAGAACTATTATCATTCTTCCTTTTCATTTCATTTTCCTGCAGAAGAGTCTTATAAAACTTCGTTTTACAGGTTTAAAGTACTTCTGTTCTTTCAGCGATTTCATAAGCTGCATTATGATTTCATTTCTTCTGTTAAGCCATTGCAAACTTTCAAGGTTTAATCTAAGATGGGAAGTATGTCTCATATATCTGTGCAGTTGTATCTTATGCATCATGTGTAGTGTGGTTATGATTGTGCATTAAACACTCGTTTCTGTTTAATGATGAGCATAATCATGGCCTAATTGTCACAAACCAGACAAGCCTAAAACTATTTATATAGTGAATAAATATTATGACTTGTCTACTTGCAGGTACTTAAGGTTCTTATACAAGTTAGCCGAAGGAACTCCTGGGCAGAAATTGTCCATTGCAAGCTTATATGCATGTTCACAAACATGTTTTATGAAGTTCCTGATGGATCTACGACGTCTAGTTTGGCTAGTCCTAGATTTCTTGTCGAGCAGATTGATCTGATCGGAGGAATTGAGTTTGTTTACGTAGAGGTATGGTGCTAGTCTCTCTTTTCATAGGATGATGATTTGATGATTATATACAAAACTCCTGTGATCCTAGAATATAATCTTCGCTTCAAAATTCTTGACGATTTTGACTTTAAAGGTCAATTCAACTCATTCAGAGTTTACAAATATTATAATTAGAAATAATTTTCATGTAGTAAAGTAACAGTTATAGCCTTTATATGTATTCTAGTTTATAAGTAACATACTAGTTTATATCCCATGCGATGCATGAGATTCTTTTAATATTAAATATCTGTGTTTTAACATTTGTTTTTTCTTATGTATACTTGTTCTTATTTTTTTTGTAAATATTTTCAGTTTTTATTTAATACCATGTAATTAATATTATCATATTGCTAATCATATTAGTTGATTAATTGTATATATATATATATAGGCCATTGTTCCAGAGAGAACCATCTTATATAGAGAATCGGGGAGAACCATATATTCTATTATAGAATCTCATAAATAATTTTAAATTTTTTTACATAAAATATATAATCTGATTCTAATGTAGAATATTAGCATATACAAACTTTATAAAAAATTTAACATTTAAAATTTGAATAAAAACATTGATTTTAAATTTGATTCCGCTGCAGAATCATTTTGGGTAGATTTGATTCTGCTGTAGAATCACTTTGGACTATTTGACTAATTTTCAATTTTTTTATAAAAAAAGTAGTTTAATTTCGGTTTTTGATTTAATAATTGAAATTTATAATCATATCTAATAAAAAATGTGATAAAAATATGTATTATGAATATTTATATAATGATTCTCTTCGGGACTCTGTATAAGAAGTTTTCTCTTGATTGTCACCCTATATATATATAACAATTTTGCTTTTAAATGTTTTTTGGTTCGTAGTTGTATAAAAATAATATAATTTATACAAATAGTATTTATCTATCTATACTATTATATTAAAGACGGAACATTAAAAGTATGGTTTGTAGTCTGGTCCTCCATAGTTTGGTCACTCAATCCACAACCTTTAGATCTGTCTAATAAAATCGATGAGGACCGTTGGATTAAATACTGCCTAATAACTAACCGATTACCTTTTTTTAGCTATAGCATATATTTTCTAACTAAAACCTTTCCTATTCTTAAATTATCATAAGCGACGTATATATAATTATCACTTATCTCAAATGGGACACTATAATTGGACCAGCTTACGATTCTATGTATTTTGAAATATATTATAGTACATCTCTAAACTTATTTATTTGGACCGGTCTACATTCTATTTATTTCTAATAATTTAATTGGGTTAGTTGTATGGACCTATATGTTTTAATACATCTTTAAAACCTATTTATTTGAAACGACCTGTTTATTTTTAAAATCAATTAAATTGGATTACTTGACAAACCTATTAGTTTTAAAACATATTTGAATGGTTCCAATTATTTATTTTAACTTTTAACAAGTCTAATTATGATAATTACATATGCTAATGAAAATGTTATCTCTAACACTACGTATCTTTTTAACAAATCTAATTAATGATAAAATATTAAATAAACAAATAATTAAATAATAACTATTAAAAATAATCATGCATTGTATATGTATGCATATGTAATTATCAATATTGATGTCATGGCCATTTTAATTCTTGTAAATTTACTAACTATTAACCTTTCTTAAGTATTTTAAGTATCTCTGGAGGTAATAATATAAATTTTATATATTTAATACGTTCATAATGGTTCTTGAACCATAACACTTTGTTAAGTGATATGTTTAGAGCTAATAGTATAAATATTAATTTTATTATGGGATTTATGGGATTCGAACCCTAAATTTTAGGTAGTAATTAGTAGTCCTTAGAGCTAATGGTATAAATATTAATTAAATAGGGTAACTGATGGGATACAAACTTTTAATCTTTTTGTCTATCATTTAGAGCTCTATAGATAATTAATAGTAACATGTTATTGGGATTCCAACTCTAAACCTTTGGTACTTAAATTACGTACTGCCGACACACTATGAATTATACACCCATTTTCGGTTAAAATCTTATAGTATCATATATATTGAGTTAATTAATTAGTGGAATGGACTTTTAAAAAGGCATTATAGTTAAAGTAAAATGAAATAGAGGAAGTGAAGAATCCAGAAAACAGGGTCATCGCAGAATTTTATGAGAATTTAGGTGACTGGTAAAGGGTTTGGGTTGAAGAGAATAAAGGAAAGATACTGTTCATTGGGTCATTGCAGAATTTTGTGGGATTTTATCATTAAAGCACCAGACACTTCTATGGCTGGACCTTGATAATATGCAAGATGCTCATCGAATTACCTTCTGTATGCAGTTCGCGCTTGCAAATCTGAGGGATGACAGGAGAAATCTGTACATGATTCTTTTTGACTATGTTCTGCATCAAATAAATGAGGCATGTTTGACTTCTGGAGTTTCTGAGTATAGCGATGATGAGAGTCAAGTTATTGCGACATTGCTCACTCTCGCAGACGCGCCTGAAGCTTTACATATTTCTGTCAGGCTTGGAGTGGATGGCGTTGGGGACCTCTTAAAAAGATCAGTAGCTTCTGCTTTGTCCAGATATGCCAACTGTGACAGACTGAATTTGGTAATCTGGTTATGCATTAGTTTATTTTTCAAGACCTTGAGAAATGTAGTAATTTTCTAATTAACGTGCATGTTAACAAAAGAAAATTTATTCTAGGTTTTCGAGAAAATACAAGGGATTAAAGTTATTGTTTACTTCCCATGTCATAGCTATTATCGTATGAAATCAGGGATACTGTGTTTTTTGGCTGTTTCCTTTTGTCTAATTATTTATATATAATTAAATTTGTGGTGCTAGGTCTATTGGTTCTATTAGAGTTTTGATTGGTAGTGGTATTAGATGCACTACCTACTGATGATTTGTTTGTATGTCCTGGGTCACTTGAATTTGTTTTCTTATATATATATATATCTGAACTTCTCTTTGCAGCTCCAAGAAAAGATTATTGAGAGGTTTGATACAATTGTTCGTTCATTTTCTAATTTAGACACAGAGTTTTCCCACCTGAGACATATATCTAAATCTCATACCTATCTGGAAAGTATAGAGGATGGAGTTCTAAGAAATGATGTTTGCATGAAAGCAAAACTTGCATGGGCCACTTTACATTCTCTGCTTCATTCAGAAAGAGTCCCTTATCGCCAAAATGGGTATCTATGGTTGGGTGATTTGCTCGTGGCAGAAATTAATGATAAAAAGGACGCAATATGGTTAAATGTTAAAAACTTGCAGCAAAAGATCGCTCTTGCTGGTGTCAATGATTATTCAGAGGATTTAGACGTCCCCTTATCAATTTGGCTTTTATGTGGACTTCTGAAGTCGAAAAATAGCCTCATCAGATGGGGCTTTCTGTTTGTCCTTGATAGGCTTCTCGTAAGATGCAAATTTTTGTTGGATGAGAAAAAAATCCAGCATTTGAACAATGATGCGCCTGAACATTTACAGCAAAAGAGTCGTCTTGAGAAAGCAAGTGCAGTGATAGATGTTATGAGTACTGCGTTGTCCTTGGTGGCTCAGATTAACGAAACAGACCGCCTAAATATATTGAAGGTAAATTTTTGGAAGATAGTAGATTTATGTTGTTAAATTTGATTGACAGTAAATGTTGCTGTATGACATCTTTTATTCAAAAAAGATTAACTTCCAAATTGAGCAAGACATTATTGAAGTGTAAGACTTCAAGTTGTATTTATTTATTTTCTTTTGAATAGCTTGGCATATAAGATAAATCCTATTAGTTTTGTTGCACTACTTCTTCCCACTTTTTCCTCTTGTAGAGAAATCAAAACATGGTATATCTTCTCGTCAGTATTATCCAGTGTTTATCAACTGTTAATAGTAATACTAGATTTGATTGGATATCTTATTTTGTTACCTTTGTTTGCCATTGGTCAACAGATGTGCTCTATTCTATTTTCCCAACTGTGCTTGAAAGTACTCCCATCAAGTTCAGTGTCATGTGGAGATGCACTTCATGATGATGCCAAATCAGGAACTTCATGTGGAGAGGATCCCATGGAGGATACGAAAAGCAAATTTAGTAGCAAGAATGATACTTTAACAAGTGAGACAGCATCAATGGCTGCCCTACTACTCCGAGGGCAAGCCGTTGTACCCATGCAATTGGTTGCACGAGTCCCTGCTGCTTTGTTTTACTGGCCTTTGATTCAACTTGCTAGTGCAGCTACAGACAACATTGCATTAGGTGTTTCGGTTGGTAGTAAAGGTAGAGGAAACATTCCTGGTGCCACATCAGATATTAGAGCCACACTTCTCTTACTTTTAGTTGGCAAATGCACTGCTGAGCCTGCTGCTTTCCGAGAAGTTGGCGGTGACGATTTCTTTAGGTATCTTTGCAGTTGGATGCTTTAGACAAAGGGTCTTATTTAGTATAAAGAGCTAACATAAACTCTCTGTTTTTGGTAGGGAGCTCTTGGATGATACAGACTCTAGAGTGGCATATTACTCTTCGACTTTCCTTCTAAAGGCAAAATTATCTCATGTTTTTCACAGCCTTTTATTAGTTTCACGTTCTGTTTCCTGGTTAGTGTGAACTAACACATGAGATTAATTTTACAGAGAATGATGACAGAGGAACCGGAAAGTTACCAACGTATGCTTTCAAACCTTGTTTATAGAGCTCAGCAGGTGGGACCTATTTCTAATTTGATGTTATCCTAAACTTCTGACAATATTGGAACATTTGCTTGTTCCGATCTCTTACGATGCATATGCTTTGTATTGTGCACCTCTTGACTGCTGCTGTTTTTACAACTTTTGCAAGTTGAATATCCTGTTTAGGAGAAACCTTTTGTAATACACTAGATGCGAGGAACTTTTTGTAATACACTAGATGTGAGGAACTGGGAATTACGTTTCCCAGATGTCACTCCAATACCTTGATCAATTTAAGAGAAGCATAGATGCTTAAGTTTTAGCAATTGAGTTTTGTATGTCTTGTGATTTTTGATGTACTTGTTATGCATGCTTCATATTGTTATGGAGGTACGCCCACTGTCTGGTAGCTTGCCAAATAACATTTGCAAGGAAATTCATTACCATACAAGCCTGGACGTGAGAACTCGGTGGTGCACCTTAATTGATTTTATCTATACATAGTTATGTATTATCCATCATTGTGTGGGGGAAACAGTTGTCAACTGAATCCCTAGTAAGCTCCTGTTTAGTATGGAACTTCTGAAACAAGTCGTAAGAAAAAGAAGCAAATATCTGTTTTACCTGTCATCTTTTTCCCTATAAGCAGCAGTCTATAGGTCTGACTTTTGAGTATCTGACGTGTCTGTGATTTCTCTCTGCTCCTTTGCAGAGTAACAATGAAAAACTGTTGGAGAATCCTTATCTTCAGATGCGAGGGATACTTCAGTTACTGAATGAGTGATTTTTCGATTTGGATCGTAGTGATATTTTGCTTATCTTGGAGATTGCTTTTTAAACTATACAACAGACACTGCTGACACTTGTTGTGGCAGTTCAAAGTTGGAGCCATGAAGTTGAGCAGGCACTACTTGCGATCTGGTCTATACATCAATGCTTGTCCAGCGCTAATTTGGGCCAGGGATGTTGACGATTGAAGGGCAGTCTATTACTGACCCTCGAAGGAATTCACATTGATACTTCTTAATATTGGAATGGGAAATCACTTTATGGGAGAAACATTAGAAAACCTAATACTGATCTGTAGAATTATATTTTGGTGGGTACTAGTGGAAAATTATTCCAGGGACGTGCAGATTTCCCAATTTTCTACTGGAAGCATCAGACCTTTGGACCATCATGAGGTACAAACTTTAATATAAAGCTTTGCCGGGAAAGACTTATCTGCCTGTGACTGGATTTGTAAAATCTTTTTGTTTCTTATGTATCCTTTGACCTTGTCATTGAAGTGTCTTTTATGGATGAGGTTTAAGAATTTTATTTCAATACAAAATAATAAATTGTGTCTTTACTGCTTGCACTACAGCTCATGAATATAATGCATATTTTAATGTTCATGGGCGAACTCCTGCAGGCAGTGTCGAAATATCAAGGTTGTCACTTGAAAGGAACTAAGGCAAGCTGATGCAGCAGTTAAATTCTTAGACATAGGTAAATGACGCAGCTTGTGAATTGGATCACCTCTCTGATTTCTTTTTTATTACAGGAAAGCAAAAAGTCTAGTTGAGGGCGTAGAACTGTATAGTTCTTATTCTATTGTTTCCACAAGTGTGACACATTTTTGGTCTCAGCCTCCTCAATTAACCCGTTCAATGTAACTTAATTTATTTATTTTGTTTCCTAGCTTGTAGAATAGTTGATGGGAATTATGATTTTGCTAAATAGTTGATGGGAAATTTGGTTGTATATGTGATACAAAATTAATATACATTCTTTTCCGCTAATGTTTCTCCTTCGCTCCCTTCCCATCTCCTTAAACTATGTTTCATTGGTTGGTTGGCTGTGTATCCTCATTGTTTGTTTACTTTGTGAACACAAGCAAATAGTAATTGGCAAAAGTATGTAAAACACTTGATACGCCAAATATCCTAGTACCTGTAATAACCAGGTTATAGAGGTAAAAAATAATACACCGGACTTAAGAATTAAGAGTACCTTGTTTAAGCATTGTTTAAGCAAGCAAGATGAGATAGTTCAAGTTGTAAGAACTTATCTCTTGTTGTTCCCCGTTCTAAGATATCCGAGAATAGAATACTCATTTGTGCCTAAATGTTCAAGAATAAATTTATGCATATATAAATTTAGAACACAACATTACCCGCCTAAATATAATATATTAAAATCTCTTTACAATAATATTGCTGATACTGAAAATAAATATCATTATATGTAGGTTATTCTCGAGGAGAGATTTATATTGAAAATCTACTTGTATCTATACAAATTAACTCCTTATATATAATAAGCGTAAGGGAGATCTTATCCAAAACTTTGGTCGGTCACTGTACTACCAAAAGTATATGATCCGTTGAATTATAAAACTATAAATATTCAAATAGATGAGGACCGTTAAATATAATATTAAAAATTGTATTTGATTAATAATAGGATAGTATTTAAATACTAAAAGATGTATTTTGATAATTTAAACCAATTATAAATAAGTTTTCTATATTGAATAGAAATCTTTATGTAAAAAATCGTAATTATCTTTTCTATTTAGTTTATGGATAGTTCCAGTTAGATAATAATTATTAAACCATCATTAAATTAAAGATAATTTTGTTAGCTTCGCGTGGGCTGTAAAATTGTTAAAATCTGTTGTCTAAAACTCAAGATAGAGCCCAAACAGTAAAGTGATTATCTAAATTTTAAATTTTTTTTAATTTAAACCAATTATAAATAGGTTTTCTATATTGAATAGAAATCTTTATGTAAAAAATCGTAATTATCTTTTCTCTTTAGTTTATGGATAGTTCCAGTTAGATAATAATTATTAAACCATCATTAAATTAAAGATAATTTTGTTAGCGCGTGGGCTGTAAAATTGTTAAAATCTGTTGTCTAAAACTCAAGATAGAGCCCAAACAGTAAAGTGATTATCTAAATTTTTTTTTTTTTTTAATTTAAACCAATTATAAATAGGTTTTCTATATTGAATAGAAATCTTTATGTAAAAAATCGTAATTATCTTTTCTCTTTAGTTTATGGATAGTTCCAGTTATATAATAATTATTAAACCATCATTAAATTATAGATAATTTTGTTAGCTTCGCGTGGGCTGTAAAATTGTTAAAATCTGTTGTCTAAAACTCAAGATAGAGCCCAAATAGTAAATTCATTATCTAAATTTTAATATATTTTTTTTATTATTGTAGCGCCAATTTAATTTTTTTCCTAATTCTTTTAAATTTATAAATTCTATGTTTATTTCAATAAACTATTAAAATCAATTTAAGAAAAAATTAAAATCGATCTGGTCCGTGTACGACCACTATACGACCAAATTAATTATTACAGTTAGATCTTAAATAGATCGATGAGAATTGTTAGATCTAATATTAAAAAGTGTATTTGATTAATAATAGAATTATATTTAAATACTAAAAAGTGTATTTTGATAATTTAAAATTTTTCTATGTAAAGATTCTTAAATATCTTTTCTCTTTAATTTATGTATAGTTCGAATTAGATAATAATTGGTAAACCAAATATCAGATAACAATTCATATCGATTACAATATTAAAAATTATCAATATAATGCTCATGTATATCATATAACAATGATACATGTGGACCCTGCGTTATAAGAGACTTAGGAGAACTCCTGTACATGAATAAATTTAAACATTTTTTTCTGAAGGAACATAACAATTTGATTAATCAAAATTATAATTATATTATTTTACATATAACAAACATAAAAGGATAATATCAAAATATTATTAAAATATTGAGGGTTTCATATTCATAAACAATAATTTTGAATATAATACTTAACCATCTTTTCTTTTCGGTTTATGGGTAGGTCATCGGTCAAGTTAGATAATAATTATTAAATCATCATTAAATTAAAGATAATTTCGTTAGTTTCACGTGGGTTGTAAAATCGTCAAAATTCAATTTCTAAAACTCAAGATAGAACCCAAATAGTAAAGTGAGTATCTAAATTTTAATAAATATTTTTTTATAATTGTAGCACCAATTTATTTATTTTTCCACTAATTCTTTTAAATATAGAAATTTTATCTTTCTTTCAATAAAGTATTAAAATAAATTAAGAACAAATTCAAATCGATAAAGACTATAATAATATGAGAATAAAATTTTATATAATCATAACATAATTTTTATACTGTTTAATAATTTTAAAGTAATAATGTATTTTAAAATTTTATATACACTATAAATAAAAGCGAAACATTAAAAGTAAAAGCAGTTAGTAAGATACTTATATCAGTATTTACTTGATATCCTTATTATATTAAACTCTTTTATATAATAAGCATAATAGGGATTTATCCAAAATTTTGATCGTGACAACCAAATTAATAAGGACTATTAGATCTTAATTAGATAAATAAAAATCGTTTGATCAAATATTAAAAAAGTGTATTTTATTTATAATAGGATTATATTTAAATTCTAAAAAGTGTATTTTGATAATTTAAACCAAATATACCAAATATAAATAAGTTTTCTTTGAATAGAATTCTCCATGTAAAAAATTCGTGACTTTCTTTTCTCTTCCATGGACAATTCCAGTTAGATAAAAATTGTTAAACCATCTTTTAATTAAAAATAATTTAATTATCTTCACGTGGGGTGTAAAATCGTCAAAATCTAATTTTTAAAACACAAGATAAAGCCTAAATCAGTAAAGTGAGTATTTAAATTCTAATAATGATTATTATGTCATCATTATTTTAACGCCAATTTAATTACTTTTTTCTAACTATTTTAAATTTAGAAATCTATGTTCAAAAATTAAAATCAATCTAAGAAAAATTCAAATCAACAAAAAATATAATAATACGAGGATAAAAATTTATAAAATTGTGCATATTTTTTATCATATTTTATTAAGTTATAGATCATAACTAATCAAATATAATTTATTATTAAATAATAAATTATACGCAAATGGTGATTTTGTTTTATAAGCACTCATAGAGACCTAATTTCATTGTTAGCAGGACTATATTCATATTAAAAAAAACCGTATTTTGAAATTGTAGACTCAGCTACAGAACAGACCTAATTTTTTTAACTTATATACATTGTAAATTATTAAATTCAAAACTTTAAAAGTTTGTTAATCAATTAGTATAGTACTTTTCTGAAAAATCGTACTTTACAAAAAATATTATCAAATAACCAATGTCTGAAAGAAAAAAAATTCAAAAAAAACCCTGTAAATTTTAATATGTTGTTGGTAGATTCAAATCTTAGATCATTCTACATGATAATTTTACTGTTATATGTAACGTTTCTCAACAATTTAATTTGAAAGATCCAACCATTGTGGACTGAGTGATCAAACAAAGCGACCATACTTATAAGAAAACTTTCATTATTTAGTTTTTAATATAATAATATAGATATTTACGGGATATACTATAAAAAATGAATTTTATACAGAATTTTGATCGTCACGGTGTACTACTTTGAAAGACGAACTATTACAAAAAAATATATTTTAATTGATAATTTATTTTCTCAAAAGTTCAAAGTTCCCGCATCATTAACATATTACAAAAAAGAGTATATTATATTTTAGCAATAAATATTTAAAAAAAATTATAAATATTAAGAAAAATTAATGATGTTATCCTGGTAATTTGGTCCTAAATACCGCCAAAACATTCTCAACCGTTAGATCCAATACTTTTAAAAATAGATGATCAAGATTATATCATATAAAAAGAAATTATTATTTAAAAATGATATAAGTTAAAAGATATTATATTATGATTGGATTTTCCAAAAAGTTAAAACATAAAAATAGTTGTAATTAAATAAGGAAACCCATTTATAACCAAAATAATAAAAACCGTTTAATCTTAAATAGATAGGTGAAAACCGTTAGATTTAAAATTAAAACATGTATTTGGTTAATAAAGGTTATTCTAATAATCTAAACTACATATAAGTTAAGTAGATTTCCTAAATCGAATAGAATTCTCAACATTAAATTTCGTCACTTTATTCTCTTTTTAGTTTTAGAATAGTTTTTAATTGAAAAAGAACTATTAAACCACAACTAAATTAAAGATTATTTTGTGAATTTCATGTGAACCGTAAAATTGGTCAAATCTAACTTTTATAACTCAATATAAACAAATATTAAATTGAGCGTGTAAAACATAATAAATATCAAATTTTTAACTATATTTTTTCTTGGCTAAATCTTTTTTAACAATAATTTAATCATGTAAACTAATAACTTTTAAATATTAAAATATTCATAAATAAATATAATTATAAATATTAAAAAAACAATCGTGTGTTGCATTGTAATAAAAATATAATTATAAACAGAATAATTATAAATAAAATTTAAGTAACCGTGCATCGCACGGGCTATAAGCTAGTATATAATATATAATGAGAGATTTACCTAAGGTTAGGTGTATTCTTCATACAAAAAAATGGATGATAATATTGTAATAATATAACATCGCCCTCTGTATTTATAAAAATAACTTTATTCTTATATGTATTTTATTTTAACCACAAATTTGTTACGTGAGGGTGACCTCAGGGCCATCAATCCCATATATAAATATAGTATTTATATATTATATACGGAGTTTAAGATATTTCTTAAAAGTGCATATTTTAGAACGTGTATATTCAATTTTTTTTATTAATTTAAAATTTTCATTTTGTAGTTATAATTTCACATTTCAATTTCATCACAAAAGGTTACAACTTAGACTTAATTAAAACTAGCGTTTTACCCGTGATACGTACCGAAAGCACATGCTTAAAATTTTTTAAATCTAATTTTTTTTTTGAAATAATTAAAAATACATTATATAATAGAACTCATATTAATTTTTTTCAGATACATTTAATAAAAATACGCACGCGTGTAAATATAAGTTATGTTTAGGGATGAATATTCTCTCCGCCGCGCCGATCCCGATTCGATGCCCGCCCCGTACGGGATCCGGGTGGGTTCGGGACTGATTTTGGGGTCGGGTGCGGGTGCGGGTGCGGGGATAACACTCCCCGGCCCTGAAGTGATCCGAAGTTCATCCCTAGTTGTTAGGAATATGTTGTTCTTGATGATAAACATAAAACACTTAGTAGAATTTGTGTAAGGTCATTTTGTAGCTGTCAACGAAATGACATGCTTTGCAGTGTTTCGTTGACAGGAAGCTCATCAATGAAATGAGTGTTGTAGCAATTGCATTGTACAATACTTCTCAATATGATAGGCATTTTGTTGTATGTATTAGATAGGTTTTCTAAGTCATGTTGACTAAGTACTAGATATGCAAAATAGGTTGATTAATTGTAAATATATTATGCCTTGTAATTTTGCCTAAGTGAAGACATGTCAACGGTATGAAGATTACTCTGTCAACGGAATGGAGTTTACCCATCAACGAAACGAGGGAAACACCATCAACGGAATGAAGTTTACTCATCAACGAAATGGAGAATAAAGCTATCAACGAAACACATCTCCATGCTATCAACGAATCATTATTGCTTTTCTGAATAGTTGACAAAGTGATCGTGACAGTTTTCTGACAGATCAAAAAGGAGATGTGGAAGTGTACTTTGCATTGGAAACCATTAAAATGGACATGGGGAATAAGGAAACATCCCAGTTTCCAATTGGGCTCTTGGGAGTGATCATAATAAGCATGAAGACAAAAGCAGGGATCTCCAAGGACCACTGGACAAAGGGATGAAAAGCAAACTATTAGCGGTTACCTTTAGTGTACTTTAGTGTAGCCAAATATAGCTTTGTAAACTTGGGAATATATAACCAAGTGTAGCAGTTAAAATAATAGTACGAGAAGAAAAAAAAATAGATTGTATTAGCTATCTTTGAGAGCATACTTCTCTACACTCTTGTAACTGAGCAGCTGTGTACATTTTGTATCACAGATTATTTCCGCAATAAAAATCACTTCAGTTGGATCATCAAACAATCCAACTGAAATTATTTATGTGCTTGTGATTTTTACATTAAGTTCAGTTTTTATTTGTAAGTTGTTTTTAAGTTTAAGAAATATCAAGAATTGTATTCAACCCCCCCTTCTACAATTCTGTTAGGTCATTTGGGATTAACAATTGGTATCAGAGCAAGCTTCTAACATACAAGAAGTTAAACATCAAGACCAAAAACAGAAACCATGGTGAAGAAGGATGCAGGAGTAAAGATACCAGTTCTTGATAAGGACAATTACTTTCACTGGAAAGTAAAGATGCATTTACATCTCATGTCTATGGATGAGAGATATGTAGACTGCATTGAGAAAGGTCCACACGTTCCCATGAAGTTTGCATCTAGAGTTGGACTGCCAGATGATGCTCCTGATGTGGAAATTCCAAAACTTGTCTCAGAATGGACTATTGAAGATGTTGCAGAAGTCCATAAAGATAAAAGAACCATGAACATTCTGTTTAATGGTTTGGAGCAAGAGATGTTTGACAATGTCATAAACTGTACAACCTCCAAAGAAGTATGGGACACTGTTAGAACTCTCTGTGAAGGTACTGAGCAAGTTAGGGAAAACAAAATGCAGCTCCTTATACAACAATATGAGCATTTTCATTTTAAAGCTGGTGAAACCCTAAATGACACGTTTAGTAGGTTTCAAAAGCTTTTGAATGGATTAAAGTTGTATGGGAGGATCTATCAAACCAAGGATTCAAACCTTAAATTTCTTAGAGCTCTTCCAAAAGAATGGAAGCCTATGACTGTTTCTCTCAGAAACACTCAAGAGTACAAAGACTACACTCTTGAAAGGCTTTATGGAACCTTGAAGACATATGAGTTGGAAATGGAGCAAGATGAAGAAATTGAAAAGGTACAAAAGAAGGGTGGATCTATTGCATTGATTGCATCTGTGAACCAACTGGAAGATGACAATGAAGAAGCTGCAAAGGCCACAACTAGTCGAGCTAGTTGTAGGAGTGATGTTAGCAAGGGTAAAGGCAAGATGACAGAAGAAGAAGAATCAGAACCAGCCAACTTGGATGACTTAGATGAGATTGATGAACACATTGCTTTTCTGTCTAGAAAATTCTCTAAGTTCAAGTTTAAAAGAAACTCAGAAGCAAGGCCACCAAGAAGAGACTTTCAACCTAGCAAATCTAACTGGATTGAGGAGTCTAAGTCTAAATGTTTCAATTGTGGAATGCTTGGTCACTTTGCTGGAGACTGCAGAAAGCCCAAGGTTGAGAAGGGCAACAGGAAATTTGAGCCTGTTGATTATAAAAAGAAATACTTTGAACTTCTCAAGCAAAAATAAAAGGCTTTCATGTCTCAGGAGTATGATTGGGCTGGTAATGGTGAAGATTCTGATGATGATGTTGAGTATGTCAACTTGGCTCTTATGGCTGACAATCATGAGCAGGAAGCAAGCTCCTCAAGCAACCAGGTAACAATTACTAATCTTTCTGAGCTTTCTAAAGAGGAATGCGATAGTGCAGTAAATGAAATGTCTACTGTATTATATAATTTGCGTGTTACTCTTAAATCACTTACCAAAGAGAATTCAAGAATAAAAGAGACTAATCTGCTCTTAAGTGATAGGAATGCAATGTTAGAAGCACAGCTCATTGAAATTGAGAAAATGAGGTGTGTTAGTAGGGATGCTAAGAAGGAACTTGAGAACGTGTTAAAAAGTGAAGAAATTCTTAAGACACAACTTGAAATAGAACAAAGTGTGATTGCTAAATGGAAAGATGCCAGGAATGTTGCTACCAACATCATTAATGTTCAAGGTATGGAATCTTTCTGTGAACAATCATGGAAAAAGAACAAGGAGAAGCTAGGGTATGTTGGTGAAACCTTAGAATCAGAAACTGAGTCAACAAACAACAATGATCATTTGTTGAAGGTTGATATGTCAACGGAATGCAATGTTTCGTTGACAGATGAACCATCAACCGATCAGGCTGTTTCGTTGACAGAGAAAAGAAAAGATGAACTCACTAGACTTAATAACAAGTATGGTCCTGTCACCAAGAACTTTGTTCAAGGTGAGTCTAGTAAATCAAAGAAAGTTGAGAAGCCTGTTGAGAGAGCTAATGTAGGTCACTTGTCTAACAAGCAATTGAAGGACAAGTTAGAGAAAGTTCAAGTTGAGGTTAAGGGAATGTTAGGCCGAATACACAATATAATCAAGTATGTATGAGAATAACGATAATTAAAAACACTGTTTATGAATCAATAAAACTGTAATCGTATTAACAGCTTCTCTCTTTATGATGTTAATGAATCACAAAGAGCTTCTAGGTTACAAGAATAATATATCAATATTCACGCGTCCCTTCTAGGGATAACCTATCTGTGTTTATATAGTACACAGCTACATACAATCCATCTCTAATTGATATTCCTATAAGTTAGCTATACAATTCATATCAATTAAGGATTGCTTCAGTCTTCTATTCCAATCTCCTTAGCTGTATCAATATATTCTGCTTCTTTCTATCTTCAGAATATATTGCTTCTAGAATCTTCAATTCTGCACCGACAGCTAATTCAACTTTCACCTTGTCAGACTTTAAATAAACTCTGACCGGCTTCAATTAAACTCTTTACCCTGTCAGAGTTTAACTAAACTCTGACTGGCTTCTGATAAACTCTTGTCAGTACCTGTTGCTTAAACACTGATAAACAAACATTAGCAATTATATCTAACAATCTCCCCCAACTTGTTCATAATAAAATGTACAAGTTAAAACATATAATTGATGATGTCAAAACCTTTTAACAAATGCAGTGTTTAACATATAACAGAGTTTAATTTAAAACAGAGTTTAAATTTGACTTAGAATAGAAAATATTAAAAACTTACAGTCAGACTTTACTTGACTTCTTCAATATCAGGCACAGTCCTGAGATAATCAATCAGCAGTCTTCTCTCAGCATTCTCAAGTTCAGTTATCATAATCTCTTTCAGCTCCTTATACTCTGGATCTCCTTCACCAGTTTGATATATGGCAGCCCTCAGAGAATAGATACTGTTCTTCTTCATATCATTCCCTAGCCGAATGTACTGAGCTTTATCTGACTCTAAGTTGAATTCTAAGACTTTTAATCCCAGTGCAGTTTTAAATCTAGCACTGTTTCTTTTCATCTCCACCAATTTTCCAGTATGATCTCTATACTTTGGAATATAAGCATTTGAGACTTCTCCTCCTCCAAGCATCACTTTTGATCTCAGCATCTTTTCTCTTAAGATTTGAGCAACATTATGGGTATGTCTGTTCTTAACTTTTAACAGATAAAGTACATATTCAAGTTCTTCCCATGATTTGAGATTTACATCAGATTCTCCAATTCTATAAACTCTTCCATCACTCATGAAATATAACAGAAACTGCTTCTTCAAGATCTTGTGAAAAATCAACTGAACAGATTCTAACTTATCAAGATTTTCTTGTGTATTCCCAATACCAGATCCTGTCAGTGAAATATTGTCTTGAGATCTGTTATTTATTCTCTTCTCCCTATGTGAACCTAAACCAGACTTATCATAAGATTCTTTTCCAAGTACAGTCCTGGTTTGAGAAAAATCCACAGGTTGAAGTGTCAGAGTTTCAGAGAGTACAGGTCTTAAGAAACCTTTGAGTTGAGGAGCTAGCTGAGTTTGCACAGCTTGAGCCTTGTCAGAGGCTGGCTTAACTTCAATAGTATCATCAACTTGAGCAGCGTCAGAGGTTGATTTTGGTAATCTTGTTTCAACTTGAGCAATGTCAGAGGTTGAATAAATCTTCTTAGGTAACTGCTCTTCTTCTACCAGTTTACCTTTTCCTTTATCAGCATTTTTAATCACAGGTCTCCTTGAGTACTGTAAGCTCTGATCAGAGTTTACATTCTCTTTGATAACAATTCCTTTTTCTTTCTTTCTAGGAGCCTTGATTTCTTTCTTCTTATAAGTACCATCCTTCAACTTCTTCTCATGCTCTTCAGCAAGACTCAGCATTTCAGCTTCCATGTCTTCAACTGTAGCTTCATTACCATGTTCTTCTAGAAACATCTTGGTAGCAATTTCTTCATCAGTTAATGGATTGGCTGAAATAATTAAACTCTTAAGTCTTGAACCACTGGCAGAGTTTGAAATTTCTTTACCAGAGTTTGTCAACCTATTAGAATTTAATTTTGATCTTCTTTTTCCTTGAACAGAAAGTAAATTCTTCTCAGATTCCTTGCTTCCACCATCAGCAGAATCATCCTTCCGTCTCAGAGTTTGAGTATCTTTGCATTTGTCTTTAGGTATACTCTCCCCCTTTTTGACATCATCAGAAAGTAGTACTGATGTCAGCAATTCAAGCGCAGTAGAAATAGAAGTCAGTTGAGCAGACATAGCATTCTGGTTGTCCTCAACTGTCCCAAGCCTCTTCTTGATTTCTTCAGAATCCCTGGCTTGCTGCTTGAACATGGTATAATAATAAGTTCTGTCAGCCTTTAAAGTAAGATCCCTCAGGCTTACTTCATTCCTCAGACTTGTAAGCATTTGTTGATTCTCATCAAATCTATTATTGAGAGATTTGACTTGAATAACAGTTGCCTGTAAGCTCGTAAGGACATCAGGATTTGTAATCTTCTTGACAGAATCAGATAAAAATTCTGCAGCCCTTTGCGCTGGAAAGATACAATCTGCATTAGCCCATGCATTGTAGTACATATTCTGAAAATGCTCAGAAGCAGCCCTTTGAACTTCCCTTTCTTCAGTAGAATTTGCTTGAATATCAGAAATTTCCACATGAATATCAGAGTTTGAATGATCAGGACTAGCTTCAGCATTGTCATCCTCTCTGTGAATATCTTCAAGCACATTTTCAGCAGTGATTTCATCAATTGACTGTGCAGTCGCATCAGGTTCTTGATCTGCTACAGTTTGAGGAACATCAGAGTTTGCTGGAGCAGTAACCTCTGCTTCTCTTTGAACAATCTCAACAACTGATTGTTGCAAAGTTTCAAGAAAGATAATATCCTCATGATCATTATCTGTTGCATCAGCATGTACAGCAACAGCTTCTGGAACTGGATCAACTCTAATCTGATCTACTTCATCACCTTTCTCAAAATCAATAGAAATGATTTCTGTGTGAGAAGCAATAGGTTCTACTAACTTAGTAGATGCTTGATCAGCTTCCGGTATAGTATCTTCATGATCCACAATCCTGCTGTCAGAGTATGCAGCAGCTTCCTCAACTACATCATCAGTTTTTGATGTAGGAGCTTCTGTGTCCTCAGGTTCTTTATCCAAATTGGCAATAATAT
This sequence comes from Heracleum sosnowskyi, assembly GCA_030848705.1. Lineage (NCBI taxonomy): Eukaryota > Viridiplantae > Streptophyta > Magnoliopsida > Apiales > Apiaceae > Heracleum > Heracleum sosnowskyi. Next base: position 15,746,327 of record CM061236.1, read on the forward strand.
CACCAAAAAGTTGATTAGCAACTAATCTTCGCTTTCTCTGATGAAGATTTTCTTCATCAGCTTCAGTTTCTGAGTCTGCACTAGAAGCAGCAGCAACAGACTTTGCCCTGTGGGCTCGCCTTTTCTTCATTCTTTTTCTCTGAGGCACAGCATCAACATTTGATACCTCAGCTTCAACAGACTTAACTGCTCGAACTTTAGATCTCTTTGACCTCTGTGGTTGAGATACAGAAGGTCCAGCTTCAGCAGTTGAGACACGGTGTTGTTGTGAGTTGTCAAGAAATTGTTGCACAGATGCAGGTAACATTAAAGGACCAACTTCTCCTTTCTTGTTGTCCTTGTTGATAAGGTCAGAGAATATACGTTTGTGTAATTTAAATGAAAGTATAACATCATCCTCTACAATCTCAACATTTGGACAGCAATGATTGAATATCAATTGACAAAACCTAGAGAAGTAAACAACATTTCTATTCTCTAGCATTTTCTCACCAATATTAGTTAAAACTAATCTAGCAACATCAAATTGACTGCCATAGAGAAGAGAATACCCGATCTGTAGACTATCCGTGGGAATCGCATCCCAATTAGTGCACTTCTTTCCAAAAGCCCGAGTAATGCAATCGAAAAAGAAGCTCCACTCCTTACGCAAAAATGGCCTTTTGAGTTGACCTATCTTTGACAAAGGTCCAGAGTAGCCGATTTCTCTCATCATCCTAACCAACTCAGAATCACCAACAGATATCGTGAAAGCATTAAAATCTTCAAGACCCAAAGCATCACGAACAGTAGTAGGAGTAACAACAAATTGATCTTCTTGAAACTCAAAAATGATAGATGGAGATCCAGACTCTCCTCCATTATCATAAGTACCTGTCTGCCAAAAAGTTCGAATTTGAGTCGCAGACAGCTTCGATGGTGCGGTGAGAGCAGTACCAATATCAGAGTTTGACAAGAAACTCTGAATCAAATGAAACGCCTCCGGTGCGTTCTCATTTGCTACAGGAGCTGAGTAGTTATTTGGGACAAATTCTAATTCAGATGCAATAAACGCTGTAGTTGCCATTAGTAAGATTTGAAAACAAGAAATACTGGGCTCAGAAAGTGTTTGAGTGTTTGTGTGTGAGTAAAATGTTATGAAAAGATGAAATGCGTAAAAGATTGAATCGTGTGTATGTAGTGTATTAAATAATAAATGTTAAGATTAGAAGTATGTTAGTGGGACAGATGTCAGACGTGAATACGCTGACAGCTGTATCTAACAACTTCCAATACACACGTGCAAACGTGGAGACACCTGTCATCACATATAACACTCAAAATATTCGCTTAAAAGAAAAAAAATCAATAATAATAAAATTATCAATTTCAATAATAAAGTACAAAGGAACTCAACAGTCAGAATAATAATGACTGTCTCGAAACTCCGCACCTTAGTATCCCAAGCGCTTCGATTCTAGAAAAAAACCTTTCAGTTACCCTGTTGAATGCTTTAAAAACCGAAGCATTTTATCAACAGGCTTCATACCTTAAAATTACCATACACCAAATGGCAGGAACCTTTGAGTTCATGGATGTCGAATCATTCGTGAACATGAACTGGCCTCAACAAGCAAACTACATCATCGATGAGTTTCTTGTTCTTTCTTTTCTGAATGATGAAGGTCTTATAGCAGATGATGAAATAGCAGAAGGACCAATCTCTAATCCTTATGTGCACATCATCCGTCCCGGTCCATATGATGTGCCCATCCTGGCAGACGATGATACTATGGAGATTTGTATGATGCTCTTCCAGCAGAGCTTCCTGATTGGTACTGAGGAGACAATCTTCTTGGAATCCTGCAAGCTGCAAAGCAGAAAGCGAATCCAGGAAGATGATGATGATGATGATGATTCATCTTCAGGATGTTGTCAAGCAATCCCAGATGGTATAATGATCAGATGAACAACTGGGTAGCTCTCATCAGAAGTAGTAGAGCACAATAACTTCTGGCTCTAGCTCTTCTGCTTCAGATGTAGCATTCAGATACTTATCCTGGTTAAATAGATCTTCTCTTTGTAACCATAGTGATTAGCATGTACCAGAAAGATTAGCTTAACATGAGTATGAATTTGTCTGAATGTAAATTTGAATCAATTAATGAAAAACAATTTGTTTCTTTACATATCAGTATTATCAATATTGCATAGTAATTGTAAAGTGAAAAAAAATGATATCACTTTAAACAATAAACTAACATACTCAGTAGCATTACGAATCACTATCAGGACTTATCAAACGCACTCTTTCTTTTCTCCGTTCAATCATACTTTTTCCGAAAAACAAATGACTAATCTCAAGAGTATAAAATGTCTGAAACAAGGAAATTATTTTAACCATCATAGATTAAAACAAAGTAACCTCGGCGTATTTCACACAATACATCAGTGTTTACCATTTATCCTTCTTTGTCAATAAACTCTTTTCTCAATCTGTACAGTTGTGAGAAATGTGTGTGTAGTAGCAGAGTTTACCGAAATCAGTATTTAGATCATCTCAAAGTGCATAAAATCCACAAACTAAAGTAGTAAAAACCTGGTTGCCTAAACTCTCACATAGACACTGATTTTTCTATCTAAACTCTGTGTTACTGATATCCTTTCATTTGGATATGTCTTTTATTTGTCACCCCCTGTATTATTTATATATTTTTTTTATTTTTTTTTATTTATTATTTTTCCAGTAATCAGTGGTTGGCACTAGTCACCAAAAATCAAAGATTTTAGCCCTTATTTCATACAATAAGTTCCTGGATCGTCCTAGGCACAACATGATCTCAAAGGAATTTGTGCTCTGGTTGGCATCTTTTGATTTGAGGGTGAATTATTTGTAGTAAGTAATCAGAGTTTAGACTTTTCATCAGTGATTAAAATTAACTTATGAGAGAAAATGCAAACAGCTAATACAGACTCAGTGTATAGGATCAATAAACTAAGAGATGGTATAAATATAGAGACAGTATCATGCTGTGTTAGTTTACTGCACATAAATGAGATCAGAATCTATCAACTCTTAAGGATTCACAATTACTTACTGAGAATTATGCTTCATACAAATTTCTTCATTGGTCCATATGTTTCAGACAAAATTACAGTTAGAGAATAGCATTAAACTGTAATTACCAGAGTATGACCAACAGAGTTTAACACCAGAGTTTACTTTCAGATTATGACTGACACTTCACAGAGTTTATCATCAGAGTTTAACATGCTGGTTCACATAACAGTTAACACATGTAAGAAATCATGAACATAAAAAATGAGTCTAACCCGTATCTCTAGTCAGAACCAGAGATCATTCCAAGTTCATTTACCAATCTTGTAAAAGTAGCTTCACTCAAAGGTTTGGTGAAGATATCTGCAAGTTGTTGGTCTGTAGACACAAAATGAAGCTCAATGTTTCCTTCTTCCACATGTTCTCTGATAAAATGATACCTTATGCTGATGTGCTTGGTCATGGAATGCTGTACTGGATTACCTGTCATAGCAATAGCACTTTGGTTATCACAGAAAATAGGTATTCTAGAGTACCTTAACCCATAATCCAGCAATTGATTCTTCATCCATAAAATCTGTGCACAACAGCTACCAGCTGCTATATACTCTGCTTCTGCAGTGGATGTAGAAATTGATTTCTGTTTCTTACTGTACCAAGAAACCAATCTGTCACCTAAAAATTGACAGCTTCCACTTGTACTTTTTCTGTCTATCTTACAGCCTGCAAAATCTGCATCAGAGTAACCAATTAACTTAAACTCTGATTCTCTAGGATACCACAAACCCAAGGTTATGGTTCCTTTGAGATATTTGAAAATCCTTTTTACAGCTGTTAGATGAGGCTCTCTGGGATCTGCTTGAAATCTTGCACAAAGACATGTTGCATACATGATATCAGGTCTACTTGCAGTAAGATACAGTAGAGACCCTATCATTCCTCTGTAGTTAGTCATATCTACTGAGGCTCCTGTGTCTTTGTCAAGCTTCGTTGCTGTAGCCATGGGAGTTGTAGCAGATGAACTATCAAGCATACCAAATTTCTTTAGAAGATTTTTGGTATACTTTGCTTGATTGATAAAAATACCATCATCTGTTTGCTTTACTTGTAAGCCTAGAAAGTAACTAAGCTCTCCCATCATGCTCATTTGATACCTGGATTGCATAAGCTTTGCAAACTTCTTACAAAGTTTGTCATTAGTAGATCCAAAAATAATATCATCTACATAAATTTGAACTAAAAGCAAATCATCACCAGAATTGAAATAAAACAAGGTTTTATCAATTGTACCTCTTGTGAACCCACTTTCTAAAAGAAACTGAGCAAGAGTTTCATACCATGCTCTTGGTGCTTGCTTTAGTCCATATAATGCCTTGTCAAGCCTGTAGACATAATCTGGATGCTTGGAATCTACAAATCCTGGTGGTTGTTCAACAAACACTTCTTCTTCAAGCTTCCCATTGAGAAAAGCACTCTTTACATCCATCTGAAAGACTTTAAACTTCTTGTGTGCAGCATAGGCCAGAAAAATTCTTATGGCCTCCAATCTTGCAACTGGAGCAAAGGTTTCATCATAATCAATTCCTTCCTGTTGTGAATAACCTTTAGCCACAAGTCTAGCCTTGTTTCTTGTAATCACACCTTCACTGTCAGTCTTGTTTCTGAAAACCCACTTTGTACCTACTATTGATCTGTTCTTTGGTCTAGGTACAAGTGTCCAGACTTCATTTCTTTCAAATTCATTTAACTCTTCTTGCATTGCTGTAATCCAATTAGCATCTTGAAGAGCTTCCTCCACTTTCTTTGGTTCTGTTTGAGACAAGAAAGCATGATACAGACACTCATTGTTTGTTGCACTTCTAGTTCTCACACTAGCATCAGGATCTCCAATTATGAGATCAGGTGTGTGTGCCTGTGTCCACTTTCTGGCTGTTGGTAAGTGGTTTCTTGCATCATTATTGAATCCTCCCCCTTGATCCATGCTCTCCTGATTCATACGTTGACTTTCAGCAGTATCTGAGGCTCCCCTTGAGTTGGATGGCTCAGTGTTTGAACTGTTAGAGTTTGAATCAGTTTCCTCAACTGACTCACTTGCTGTGTCTTGTTGAGCTTCTTCACGCTCCCCCTCAACTGGTTCTCTATTTTGTTCAATTTGAGAATTTTCAGTTTCTTCAGTATTTATCAGTAGAGGTTCAGAGTATGCTCCGTCAGGGTTTGTCAAACCTGCTTCGTCAGAGTTTACATCATCAGAGAATAGATCTTCATTTTCAAAACGTAGTTGATCATATCCATCCTTGTCTTCAAGTCCAATTATTTTCTTGTCATCAAATGACACATGTATGGATTCCATGATCACCTTAGTTCTCAGATTGTAAACTCTGAATGCTTTTGTTGACAATGGATAGCCAACAAAGATTCCTTCATCAGCTTTTAACTCGAACTTGGTCAACTGTTCAGGATGAGTCTTCAACACAAAGCATTTGCATCCAAATATGTGAAAATATTTCAAATTTGGCTTCTTATTTTTAACCATTTCATATGGTGTTTTTCCATGCTTGTTGATCAGTGTAGCATTTTGAGTAAAACAAGCAGTTTGAACAGCTTCTGCCCAGAAGTACGTTGGTAATTTTGCTTCATCAAGCATAGTTCTGGCAGCTTCAATTAAAGTTCTGTTCTTTCTTTCAACTACACCATTTTGCTGTGGAGTTCCAGGTGCAGAGAATTCTTGTTTGACTCCTCTCTCCTTGCAGAAAGCTTCCAATATTGAGTTTCTGAATTCAGTTCCATTATCACTCCTTATAATTTTGACTTTGTGCTGTGATCCTTTGTCCAGTAGATTTACATGATCCATCAGAATTTGAGCAGTTTCATCCTTCTTTGATAAGAAATACACCCATGTATATCTAGTATATTCATCAACAATTACTAGTGCATATTTCTTTCTGCCCATTGACATCACATTCACTGGTCCAAAGAGATCAACATGTAGAAGATGATAAGGTTCCACTACTGAAGATTCAGATTTACTCTTGAAAGATGACTTCCTTTGCTTGGCCTTTTGACAAGAATCACATAGACCATCTAGATTAAGTATTGATTTTGGAAGTCCTCTTACAAGATCCTTTCTTATCAGCTCATTGATGTTGTTCAAATTGAGATGAGAGAGCTTCTTGTGCCAATTCCAACTCTCTTCATTTGACATTTTTGCAGTCAGACACACTGTACTTCCATCAGAGTTTGTTACCAAACTTGCTTCATAAATATTGTTGCGTCTGTGTCCAACTAGAACAACTTTTCCAGTAGATTTACTGATAACTTCACAGTATTCACTATGAAAATCTACATGGTTTCCTCTGTCACAGATTTGACTCACAGATAACAGATTATGCTTGAGTCCTGAGACTAGAGCTACATTTGTGATGATGACACTTCCAAGATTGATATTGCCATATCCCAGAGTGTGTCCTATGTTGCCATCTCCATAGGAAACTTTTGGGCCAGCCTTCTCCTCAAAGTCTGATAGCAGGGCTTTGTTTCCAGTCATATGTCCTGAGCAACCACTGTCCAAGATAAGTGTGCTCTCTATTATACCCTGCAATCACAAACAAACACTAAGTGTTAGTTTTAAGGATCCAGACTTGCTTGGATCCTTTGTCCTTCTTAACAGTGTTAGCTTTTGCAGCGGAATCTGTATTATCAGAGTTTAAACTAACATTGTCAGATTTTACACTAGCAGAGTTTGCTCTAACCCATTTCAAGTTGGGTTTTAGCTCATAATAGTTATGATAAATTGCATGATAACTCTTACATGTGTAAATAGAATGCCAAGTGCTCCCACAATGTTTGCATAAAGTCTGTGGTTTTACTCTAACATAATCATTCTTTACTTCTGATGTAGAAGGTAAAGTATTAATATGTTTGTTCTTAGTGCAAAATCTAGCAAGATGATTAGAACTACCACAACTGTAACATGTTTTTCTTGAGACACTAGCATTAGGCATATGATTATCTCTATTATTTATGCCTACTTTTCCATTCCTATTTCTCTTGGAACCTTTAGGTTTCATGGAAGACTTTACCTCTTTTATCTTGTGATTGAACTGTTTTCCTGTCATCAAGCCAACATTAACCTGTTTTTCACAAGTTTTTACTGGTTTTCTAACAGCTTCTATTTCCATAAGTTTTTCTGTTATAATATTTTCCTGTTTGTCACAAGATTCATCTGATTCCATATCAGCTTCCCTTATTACAACAGATTTTAACTTATTGGCTTCTGGAACAAATTTCACAGGTTTAAGTTGTGGTTTTACCTTAACCTTGTCTTTAAACCTAAGTTCATCATTTTCACAATAACCTAAACCTACAGAATCAGTCTGAAACACTTGATGAGTGTCTCTTCCAGAATCTGTCCAAGTCTTGATTATTTTCCTTTCCTTCTCTAAATCAGATTCTAGTTGCTTATATCTTTTCAGCAACTCTTGTTCTACATAAACAGCATCATCTCTTTCTTTTTGAATCTGCTTCATATTCACAAGTTCTCTTTCAAGAAACTTGTTTCTTTCTTTAAGACTAAGATTCTCAGATTTAATCCTCTCATTCTCTAAAGTCTGATCCCTATAACTAACATGTATATTCTTAAGATAAATTCTTAATTCAGAAATATTATCAGTATCATAAGCATAAGTAGTTAGAGGTACCTTATTTTCTGATGACTCAACTTCATCTTTGATAGTTGCCATGAGTGCATAATTCACTCCATCATCAGAATCTGAAGTATCTGCCCAGTCTCTGCCTTTAGAGATGAGTGCTTTTTCAGTTCTTCCTTTCTTGCACTCTGGAGCATAGTGACCCATCTCTTTGCACTTGTAGCACTGGATCTCAGATTTGTCCTTCTTACCTGACTTGGTATCCCTTCCATCAGACTTTCTGAAATTCTTCTTCTCAGAATTTGAATCTCTCCTTGAGAATCTTTTACCCTTCTTGAAGTTCTTGAATCCCATCTTCTTAAATGTCTTGACCATCAAGGCAGCCATTTGCATCATCTCCTCTTCATCATCCTCAGAATCAGAAGCTTCATCAGAGTTTGAATCATCATCAGAGTTTGATGACTCACTCTCAGATTTGATCACTAAAGCCTTTCCCTTGGCTTTCTTCCTTGATGATTCCTTCTTGATGGGCTTCTCCTCGACTTTGAGAGCAACAGATTTTGTCTTCTTGCTTGACCTCCTGTTTCTTTGTTCTATCTCAAGTTCATGAGTCTTTAACAATCCATAGATTTCATCAAGATCTGTATCAGCAAGATCATAATTATCTCTGATTGTTGTTGCCTTTAAATCCCACTTTTCAGGTAGAGATAACAGAAACTTGAGATTGGACTCTTCAAGTTCATATTCCTTATCTACCAGAGACAGATCGTTCAACAGTTTGCAAAATCTGTCATAAGTCTCAGTCAAGGTTTCATTAGTTCTTGAATCAAAGTGCTCATACTCCTGTGTGAGTATTGTTTTTCTGTTCTTCTTAATAGCACCTGTTCCCTGGCATCTGACTTCTAAAGCATCCCATATCTCTTTGGCAGTTTTGCAGCCAATTACCCTGTTAGACATAACATTATCTAAAGCACTGTGGAGAAGATGTCTAACCTTTGCATCCTTTGCAATTGATGAGATATCCTCAGGAGTCATATCTTTCTTTTCCTTTGGAACAGTCTTTTGTTCTTGACCATCAACAACAGGGGACAATTTAGTTGGCATATGAGGACCATCATTAATTCTGTCAAGGTATTCTGGATCTGTAGCCTCCAGAAACATGGTCATCTTCACCTTCCAAATCGGATACTCTACAGGCCTGAGAATCGGAACCCTGATTGTTTCATATCGACTCACAGAATTAGGCTTAACCTGTTCAGCCTTGGAAGCAGTTTGATTTTCTTCAGACATGATTATTACTGTGTTTGAATCGTAAAACTGTATATATTAAACAGCCTTGGCTCTGATACCAATTGTTAGGCCGAATACACAATATAATCAAGTATGTATGAGAATAACGATAATTAAAAACACTGTTTATGAATCAATAAAACTGTAATCGTATTAACAGCTTCTCTCTTTATGATGTTAATGAATCACAAAGAGCTTCTAGGTTACAAGAATAATATATCAATATTCACGCGTCCCTTCTAGGGATAACCTATCTGTGTTTATATAGTACACAGCTACATACAATCCATCTCTAATTGATATTCCTATAAGTTAGCTATACAATTCATATCAATTAAGGATTGCTTCAGTCTTCTATTCCAATCTCCTTAGCTGTATCAATATATTCTGCTTCTTTCTATCTTCAGAATATATTGCTTCTAGAATCTTCAATTCTGCACCGACAGCTAATTCAACTTTCACCTTGTCAGACTTTAAATAAACTCTGACCGGCTTCAATTAAACTCTTTACCCTGTCAGAGTTTAACTAAACTCTGACTGGCTTCTGATAAACTCTTGTCAGTACCTGTTGCTTAAACACTGATAAACAAACATTAGCAATTATATCTAACAGGGAAATAAAAAGAATAACAGGAATGGCAAAGTAGGGATTAACAAACACAACAATTACACACCTGATAAATATGCTCCTAGAAAGACATGTGTCGATTGTGGAAGTGTTAGTCATTTATCTACTAACTGCAAATCTGTTAAGAAGTCTACTAATGTGAAAATTCCCAAGCCTGCAATAAACAGTTCTATGCCCACAATGCCTGTTATGCCTAACATGTTTGCTCCATATGCACAATTTCAGAATCCATATGCTAGCATGTCGTTTGTGCCTAATCCATACATGAACATGTTTAATGTGCCACAAATGCCATGGAATGTGAATAACATGTTTGTTCCACCAACTATGCATGCTATGAATGAAAATGTGAGCAACTCTCAGAAATCAACACCAAGGGTAAAGATTGATTTAAATCAATCTGAGCCCAAGGTGAAAAATGATATAAAAGGAAAAGTAAAGGCTAACAAAACAGGACCCAAGGAAACTTGGGTACCAAAATCAACTTGATTTGGTTTTATTGTGTGCAGGGAGACAAAAGGAATCTTTGGTACTTGGATAGTGGTTGTTCAAGACACATGACTGGTGATTCTACCCTGCTCACAGAGTTTCAGGAAAGAGCTGGCCCTTGTATTGCTTTTGGAGATGACATCAAAGGCTACACAAAGGGATATGGTTTGATTTCAAAAGAGAATGTCATAATAGATGAGGTTGCATTGGTGGATGGTCTTAAGCACAATTTGCTTAGTATCAGCCAACTTTGTGACAAAGGATTTTTAGTTACTTTTTCTAAAGAAGCCTGTGTTGTTTCTAAAGGAGGAAACAACAATGTGGTAATGACTGGATTCAGAAGAGGGAATGTGTACATTGCTGACTTTAGTAGCACAAGTCCAGACACCATCACTTGTCTTTTCAGCAAGGCAAGCAAGGATGAAAGTTGGCTATGGCACAAGAAATTATCTCATCTGAATTTTAAAGTTATGAATGATTTGGTGAGGAAGGATCTTGCTAGAGGAATTCCACAGGTGGAGTTTTCCAAGGATGGTTTGTGTGATGCCTGTCAAAAAGGGAAACAAAAGAAGGCATCATTCAAAAGCAAGACAGAGTCATCAATTGTCCATCAGCTTCAGTTGCTTCATATGGATTTGTTTGGCCCTGTAAATGTCATGTCTATTTCAAAGAAGAAATATTGTCTTGTGATTGTTGATGATTTTTCTAGATTTACATGAACTTTCTTTTTGCACTCCAAAGATGAGGCAAGTGAAATCATTATCAATCACATCAAGATGGTAAACAATCATCCTAACTTGAAAGTAAGAAGGATTAGGAGTGACAATGGGACAGAATTCAAGAATTCAAGCATGAAGGTGTTCTGTGAAGAAAATGGTATTTTGCATGAGTTTTCAGCAACAAGGACACCACAGCAAAATGGTGTAGTTGAAAGGAAAAACAGAACACTTATTGAAGCTGCAAGGACAATGCTAGATGAATCAAAGTTACCAACTTATTTTTGGGCTGAGGCAGTTAATACAGCTTGCTTCACTCAAAATATTTCTTTGATTAATCAGGCCAAAGGAATGACCCCTTATCAGCTACTCAAAAGAAAGAAGCCACTATTGGATTTTCTTCATGTCTTTGGATGCAAGTGCTTTGTTCTGAGAAATCAAGCTGAGCATTTGGGGAAATTTGAAGCAAAGGCAGATGAAGCAATATTTGTGGGATATGCAGCAGGGAAAGCTTACAGAGTCTATAATCTCAGAACCAACATTGTTATGGAATCTGTACATGTTGTTTTTGATGATCTCAAAATTCAAGGTCTCTGTGCTGAAGGTTTCCATGAAAGTCTCTCTTTTGAGAATGAGGAAGGAGATCAAGTGAATCATGTTAAGGCTACTGAGAAACAGCCTAAAGTTGTTGTATCTAGCACAGATGAAAGCAGCAGTGAAGATGAAATTACTGCATTAAGATTGAAAAGAATAGCTGCTAGTAGACCAAATGGTCATTTCGTTGACAGTCAGAATGAGCGTTTCGTTGACAGCCAAAATGGTCATACCGTTGACAGTCATAGAAATGCTTCTAGAAGTGATCATTTAGGGACAACAAACTCAGGGGGAGTTTCTCAAGGACAAATTTCCAATCAAGGCAATCATGATCATGAAGCTACCTCTTCAAGAGCAAATCTACCTCCCTCAAGGAAATGGACTAAAGATCATCCCTTTGAACTTATTATAGGTGATGTTTCTTCAAAAGTCCAAACTAGAAGAGCAACTCAAGAAGAATGTCTATATAGTAGCTTTCTGTCTCAAGATGAGCCAAAGAAAGTTGAGGATGCACTTCTAGATCCAGATTGGGTTTTAGCTATGCAAGATGAGCTAAACCAATTTGAGAGGAACAATGTTTGGAAGCTGGTGCCCAAGCCTAAGGACAGGAGTGTCATAGGCACAAAATGGGTGTTCAGAAACAAGATGGATGAAAATGACATAGTCACAAGGAACAAAGCTAGATTGGTTGCAAAAGGCTATTCACAGGAAGAAGGAATTGATTTTGATGAAACCTTTGCTCCTGTTGCTAGACTAGAAGCAATAAGGATTTTCCTAGCCTATGCAGCCCATGCCAATTTCAAAGTCTATCAAATGGATGTGAAGAGTGCTTTTCTGAATGGGGAATTGGAAGAGGAGGTGTATGTAAGTCAACCTCCTGGCTTTGAAGATGATGATTTTCCAGAATATGTATACTTCCTCCTCAAAGCACTCTATGGTTTGAAACAAGCACCTAGAGCCTGGTATGACACACTTTCACAGTTCCTCCTTGAGAATCACTTCACTAGAGGTACTGTAGATAAAACTCTTTTTCACAGGGTTGTGAATGGCTCTACTATACTTGTTCAAATTTATGTAGATGACATAATCTTTGGGTCTACAGATGTGAAACTTTGTCAAAAGTTTGCCAAGCTTATGCAAAGTAAATATGAAATGAGCATGATGGGAGAATTAACTTACTTTCTTGGTCTTCAAGTGAAGCAAGTTAATGAAGGCATTTTCATTAGTCAAACAAAATATATTCATGATTTATTAAAGAAGTTTAACTTAATGGAATGCTCTCCTGCCAAAACTCTCATGCCTACTGCCACCAAACTTGAATTGAATACTAAGGAAAAATCTGTGGACATTTCAAGTTACAGAGGCATGGTAGGCTCACTTTTATATTTAACAGCTAGTAGACCTGATATTATGTTTGCTACATGTCTATGTGCTAGATTTCAGGCTGATCCTAGGGAATCCCATTTAGTTGTTATTAAAAGGATTTTCAGATATCTCAAAGGAACACCAAACCTTGGCATTTGGTATCCTAGAGAATCTGGTTTTGAACTAATTGGTTATTCAGATGCAGATTTTGCAGGATGTAAAATTGACAGGAAAAGCACAACTGGAACCTGTCAATTCCTAGGAAACAAGCTTGTGTCATGGTTCAGCAAGAAACAAAACTCAGTTTTCACCTCCACAGCTGAGGCTGAGTATATTGCAGCTGGAAGTTGTTGTGCACAGATTTTATGGATGAAAAATCAACTACTTGATTATGGATTAAGAGTTGAGAAAATTCCTATTTTCTGTGACAACACTAGTGCCATTGCCATTACTGAGAATCCAGTGCAGCATTCAAGGACCAAGCACATTGACATCAAGTACCACTTCATTAGAGAACATGTTATGAATGGTACTGTGGAGTTACATTTTGTTCCAAGTGAACAACAACTTGCAGACATCTTTACCAAGCCACTTGATGAATCAACATTCTCAAGATTAGTAAGTGAGCTAGGTATGCTAAATTTCTCTTAATTATTTTTGAGATATTTGCAAGTTATATCGCAGCCAGAAATTTGCCATGTTTTTCTGTGAATTAATTTTCTCAGGAAAAGTAAAATTTTGTCTAAGTCAAAATCACTATGTCAACGAAACAAACCATTTCGTTGACAGTCTTAGCATTTTTCTGGGTGTTTTGTTGATAGCTCTTTTATATCAACGAAACGCAGCTTTATCAACGAAATAGACGGGACTGTAAACACCCAATTCTGATTCGTTGATTTAGCGCTTTTAATCTGAACCGTTGAAAATTGACACGTCTTTTACCACGATCTATGCATACACCCCTGTAAGTATAAATCATGGTAATACTTTAAAAGTAACGGTTATATTTTTAAGCCAATCCAGTAATTTACATTTATTATTGGACTCATTTTCTGAGAATTTTTGGGGGAGTATTTAAGAAATTCTATTTTCTTTAATTTCTTTTTACCTGTTCTCAAAAATTCCAAAGGCTTTTCTCTCTTTTTCTCTCTAACAAGCAATTCAGTTCGAAGCTTTTTTTTTTCTCTCTCAACAATGGCACCCATAGTCAAGCTTATGTCTGCTGGAGGGTTCATCTATGAGAAGAACAACTCCATCCCTTTTGTTGTCAAGGAAAACCCGAACAGAATCTTCTTCAAAATGATGGATTTCATGAAGAATTGCAAGTTGAGCTATGCAATGTTTCACTCTACACCACTCTACAATGAAATAATAGAGGAGATTTGGACCTCATGTGAGTATAGTGGAACAAACTGCACACTGCAATTCACTCTCCAAGGTAATGAGTACATAGTTAATTCTGATGTATTGCAAGCATGTCTACATATTCCCGAAAATAACTGTGATGTTTTGCCTACAATCACTGAAATGGTTAACATGCTAAATTCAATAAACTACTCATTGGCTACTGATAATTTGGGTAGGATAATTAGGAGAGGTTTGGTTAGGGAATATAGTTATTTAGCTGATGCATTTATCAAGGTCTTTTCTGGAAAGATTAGTAATTTTGATGCATTAACTAATTCCATGCTGATTCTTTTTACCATGCTCCTAACTGATAGATATTACAACTTTAACACCCAACTTATGTATGAAATTGGTGCTAAGTTGGGTGACAAGGCTAATAGGAAAAAGAATATCTACTATGCTAGGTTTCTGATGATGTTGGCTAATCATGTTAGTCCAACACCATTAGTAATCTCTACCCCTGTTTCCAAGTTTGAGTGTTTTGTGCAAGAAAAGAGAGTATTGACAGACATACTGAGGCTGAACCACAATGGTGATGTTCCAGTGGTGTATCTGCCAATAATTGAGGTAACTACTGCTATCCCTTCTAGTATAGTTGTTACTTCAAATATATCACCCAATCCTGTTGTTGTGGAGTCTGTAGTTGTGACCCAACAGGCTCCTGCCCCAGCAACAAAACCAAAATCAAAGAAATCCTCCAAGCCAACCTCAGGTGCTTCCCAAAAGGCACCTGTTGCAAAAACTACTTCACAACCAAAGGGGAGTGTTTCTGGAGCTGTGAGAGGTGAGGGAAGGGGTGAACATAAAAGAAACCCTAAGGATAAGGAAGGACAGATGAGTGAAATCAAGCAAGCCCCATTGTGTCTTCCCAACAAGGCACAATGAGTAAAATGGATTTAAACACAAGTCTAATTGCATCCTCCCAAAAGGATGTGATTATTGAAACAAGCTCTCCACCAAGAGCACAGTCCAAAAGGGTAAGGGACACTTCAAGCCCACAGTCTACATTTTCCCAATACCAAAGGAGAGTGAAGCAAAAGTCCAAGGGTTCACAGGGTGCACACACACTGGAAGCAACACTTCCAGTTTCTCAAATTCAGTTTGATGTAACCCCTATTATTACTCTGGGGTTACAGTCCCATTCTCTAAACATTAATCTTGATTTATCTCCATCCAATTCACCAACTCAATCTTTAGATGTGGACATGATCCATACATCTTTTCCTGATTCTCCAACTCTTATCTTGGAGAAGCCCCACTCTGAAGCTGATGGTCATCACTTATTAAGTGATTTGTTGGGCCATCAACCAATTTTTTCTGAAACTGCAAGAGAATCTGTGGACCCCAATCTCAAATCAATCACCACAGATTCTACTGTAATTTCACTTTCTCAAAGTGCATTATTGACTTCATCAACGAAACAGCCTCTTTCGTTGACAAGTGTTTCTCCATCAACGGTATCCATACCGTTGACAGTTCAAACTACCATTCCGTTGATAGGTCAATCTACACCCCTTATTGCAAATCCAGTTGTTTCCACAACTAGTGTAGATGACCTGGTGGTAGTTGAGACACTTTTAGGTTTGAAAGGGAGTGAAATTGAGAGGCTGGCTTGCAGCCAGGCAAAAGGAGAGTCTGAGAGTGAGAGGCTGGCTATTTCTTCCAGCCAGGCAAAAGGAGAGATTGAGAGTACCACCTTAGTAGGTGAAGGTGAGGGTGTGAGAGGTGTGAGCCATGGGGAGCCCATGATGCAATAAAAGAGTGGAGAGAGAGAAGGGACTACAGGAGTAATAAGGATGGAAGCAGCCATTGCTAGTGAGTTAATGGAGGTCAGTGAGGGAGAAAGGGAACTTACTTTCCAAGAGCATTATCAACAAACTCTGGATAGTATTTCCCTGGATCCTGAGACCTTTACTCATCCTGTGCCAGCCTATCAAGTTATGGCTCAACAGGGCAATGTGGAGGCAGAAAGGTCACTCAATCTAATTCATACTACTGCATCAATGCAAAGAGCAAAGGATGCCCTGACCAATCTATCTCCAGGAGCTGCAGCAAGTGGAGACTTTGAGTTTTCTGATGATGAGGACAGCTATGGTGATAATCTACAGGTGGCCACTACTTAACAGACTGGGACTTCTGTGGTGCCTCCTACACCAAACTGGCTTTCTCAGGATATGCATGGTAGATGCAACTTGGATGCTGCTATCACAAGGCAGTACAATGAGGCATATCTAGCTCATGAGTCTGCAGGAGCAAGGGACAAGAAATTCTACAAGGCCATAATGGATTCTCTGGAAATTCAAAGGCTACAAATGTTGCAGACAAGGATTGAGGCTACAGAAATCAAGGATTCAATTAGCAACCTTAGGGATGCTACTGACAGGAGGCTAGATGAAAAGCTTCCTCTTCACACTGTCTCCAAGATGTCAAGGTTTTTCACCAAGGAACCTGAAGTGTCCTCATCTTTGAAAACTCTCTCCTCTAGAGTGGACAAAGTTGAGGCTACACTTTCTCACATGCAAAAGGAACAGGAGAAGCAAACTAGGCTACTCACCCAGCTTCTGGCAGCTCAAGGAATCCCTATCATCTCACTTGATGATAACAAAAAGGGGGAGAAAACTAAGGAGCTAGAGATACAAATCACAAAGGTTTTGGTCCCAGCCATCTCCTTACCAGAAGAGCCATTAGCAATTGGGGAGTTTGGAAAGAAGAAAAAGGATGGTATTGACCTGATCCAGGAAGCCTCTATGAGGATGAAACTTGCAGAACAGATTAAGGATCACTGGTCAAATATAGAAGCAAAAGTCAAGAAGCTAGCTGACACTGCAAAGGCATCAACGGTTCAAGCTACTTCAATACCACCATCAACAAATGCAATGGTGATAGTACAAATGGAGCCACAGTTCAAGAGCTCTTATGCTATAGAGCCCCTTCAGCATGGAATCCTTCAAGATTCAAGAAATGAGAAAGGCCAATCTTCATGCTTTAGGAATGTGGATGCAAGAGGGATATCTCCAATATCACCTGTCAAACCCAAAAGCAAGAACATTGAAAGGATATTTTATCCTCCACCAAAGCCAGATGAGTTCAAAGTCCTAGGGAAGCTGATCATCAAGTGCAAGGAAAGCAATCATCCAAGCATAAGGAATCAAAGGGCCATCATCTACAGGGACAGCAAGGAAATCTGCATTTGGGTTGGTCACCCAAATTTTGCTAAGGCCAAAGCTGAAGAATCTGAAAGGGCAGCAATGCAAGCATTGGCAGTTGCTCAAGCACTTGAAGATGAAGAAACCTTACAGGGAGAAAAAGCCAAGGATGGAGCTAAGGAAGCTGAAAAAGCAAGGAAAAGTGTAAGGCAACAAAGGCTAGAGCCAAAAGGAATCTGAATTTTGATAGAGAGGATTCTCAGGACAATGCTCAAGCCTCTTCCACAACATATGCACATCAAATTCCTGCTGATCAACCTCATGAAGGAAAATTGGCATGTGATCGTGCACAATCTGTCAACTTTCATGATCAGCCAATCATGCCAAAAGAGGAGCCTATTGAATTTGATGAAGCCTATTTTCCAAGGTTCCTATTTGAAAAGGATCAGCCAATAAAGTCAAAGAAAAGGGTTGTCAAGGCAAAGCCAGTATTTGTGAGAAAGCCACAACCTCAGAAACCCCCTGCAAATCCAGAGGACTGCATGTACATTGCTGACATCAGGGAAGAATCTAGCTTACATCTTGATTTAGACAACCTGGTGGAAGTAAGGGGCATTGCAGCTTCTCAAAAGTTGCCTGAAAGATTAGTTTTCATATTCAAGGGTGGTAGAGAACAAGTATGGCCTCTCTACAGAATTTTAGGAGAAGACTACCAAACACTACTCACAGTGTTTAGATGCTTGAAGAAGGACTTTGGCTTAACCAAAACAGCCAAGTCTGAGGTGGTCTCCAAAATATGTCAAATAAAGGCTAGCTGGAATAAGGCTGAGGCTCTTCCCAGGATGCTTAGAGTGCCCTCAACAGGAAAGAAGATCCATCTTCAACCTTACTGGATGATGGAATTTAAGGACAAAGACAACTGCAGAAGGTTCTTCAGGATGGAAGACCAGCTGGATAAGGCATCTAATCAAACTCTAAAGTTTATGCAATCCAAGCTTGGTGATCAAGATGAGGAAGAGAAGATCTTTTACAGAAGGCTACAGGTCCAGATTGAGGAAAACAACTCTAAGAGAGGGAAGAAGACTATGCCACAAAGAAGACCAAGATGAATCATTTGCTCAGTCTAGAGGAGCATTTCTGGGCATTAGTCTTGTAAGTCTTGTATTTTGTTCAAAATATTATGAAGCTTAATGCATTTTCTACTTTTGTAATTTATAATGTATCTGAGTGTTTTTGTTATCATCAAGTCTCTTGATTTATGGCTGTTATTCTATCAGTCATAAATTGGGGGAGATTGTTAGGAATATGTTGTTCTTGATGATAAACATAAAACACTTAGTAGAATTTGTGTAAGGTCATTTTGTAGCTGTCAACGAAATGGCATGCTTTGCAGTGTTTCGTTGACAGGAAGCTCATCAACGAAATGAGTGTTGTAGCAATTGCATTGTACAATACTTCTCAATATGATAGGCATTTTGTTGTATGTATTAGATAGGTTTTCTAAGTCATGTTGACTAAGTACTAGATAGGCAAAATAGGTTGGTTAATTGTAAATATATTATGCCTTGTAATTTTGCCTAAGTGAAGACATGTCAACGGTATGAAGATTACTCTGTCAACGGAATGGAGTTTACCCATCAACGAAACGAGGGAAACACCATCAACGGAATGAAGTTTACTCATCAACGAAATGGAGAATAAAGCTATCAACGAAACACATCTCCATGCTATCAACGAATCATTATTGCTTTTCTGAATAGTTGACAAAGTGATAGTGACAGTTTTCTGACAGATCAAAAAGGAGATGTGGAAGTGTACTTTGCATTGGAAACCATTAAAATGGACATGGGGAATAAGGAAACATCCCAGTTTCCAATTGGGCTCTTGGGAGTGATCATAATAAGCATGAAGACAAAAGCAGGGATCTCCAAGGACCACTGGACAAAGGGATGAAAAGCAAACTATTGGCGGTTACCTTTAGTGTACTTTAGTGTAGCCAAATATAGCTTTGTAAACTTGGGAATATATAACCAAGTGTAGCAGTTAAAATAATAGTAAGAGAAGAAAAAAAAATAGATTGTATTAGCTATCTTTGAGAGCATACTTCTCTACACTCTTGTAACTGAGCAGTTGTGTACATTTTGTATCACAGATTATTTCCGCAATAAAAATCACTTCAGTTGGATCATCAAACAATCCAACTGAAATTATTTATGTGCTTGTGATTTTTACATTAAGTTCAGTTTTTATTTGTAAGTTGTTTTTAAGTTTAAGAAATATCAAGAATTGTATTCAACCCCCCCCCCCCCCCCTTCTACAATTCTGTTAGGTCATTTGGGATTAAAATTTAATTAAAAATAAATTAAATTTTGAATTTTGATTGGTTAATTGCGTTATATGGATAGTCTAACTACGATTGGTTGATAAAATTATATGATAAAAGTTTTTTGGCTCTATTGATTGATTAATAAAATTAAATGAGTAAAGTTTTAATAGATTTAAATTCTAATTAAAAATAAAATAGTTATTGAATTTTGATTGGTTAATCGCGTTGTATGGATAGTCTAACCACCCTTGGTTAATAAAATTATATGAGGAAAGTTTGTAGGTTGTTGTGATTGGTTTAAAATTTAGGATTGACCTCTGATTGGTCCTAAAATAATTCAAAGTTTTCTGATTGGTTAACTGATATGTGGTATACTCAGGTATTATAATAATATTATAATAAAGGATAACTTTATGTTGGTAAATTATCTATTATTTAAGAAAAAAGTTATTTTAAAAGATCCCCGAATATTCAAAGGATCTACGCTCCCCTTTAGGCAGGTGTAAAGGGAGAAGAGGATGATAAGCAATCTCAAATTCTCAAGTGAGCAGATGCCTATAGGCTATAATAAACCCATTGCAACTAGCTTAGCCAAAAAAAAAAAAACATTCGTTGCTACCAGAAGTGATGCTGCTTGGTTTCGACGAAACAATGAGATACTCCAAATTCAACCCATCAGTTGGTGGTACGATTGACTGGACAACGAAGTATCTCAATGAGTATTAGGACAGGTCAAAAGAAAATTTTGTAAAGCATGTCATTAACCGGAATAAATGGTCTCTTCCTGAGGTTGGCAAAGTTTGTAGAGTAAATTACACGGTTGTGGTTATATTTTAAATCAATTTGAAAAAAAGTGGCTGAATTTTCGAGTTTGCAAATTAGTAGTCAAATTTTATATCCGTTTTTTAAAAGAATGGCTAACGCTAATTGTTAACGTTAAAAAGAGTCATTTTTTAAAAAATTTGAAATAAAATTTGGCCATCCTTTTGTAAAAGAGTTAGTGGAAGTCACTCTTTTAAAAAACGAGAATTAAAGCTGATCATAAATTTACGAACTTGAAAGTTTGACCATATTTTTAAAATTCGGTGTAAAATACGGTTTATGCCTATAGGCATCTGATCACTTGAGAATTTTGGAGCTCATTACCAATGGAGGTAATTTCAAGTTTATTTATTCTGCTCGAGAAAGTAATGTTGCTGCTCATATAGTGGTGAAAGAAGTTGTAGTTAATAGAACTTCTGGTGTTTGGGTCGGGGGTGTTCCTCCATTGGCTGTCTCTACTGTTAATGAGGAGATGCTTATCCTTGGGTTGTTGGCTTTCTGGTTTGATTTAATATGTATTCAAAAAAAAAGAAAAAACATATGGAACCTCACGCAACCTTACGCGAAGATGTGCTACCCTTAGTTGGGGTCAAACGATCTCTAGGGATCCGATGCCTGTAACCTTATAGAATGAATGTTACCAAGTCCACTTCAACCGAACAATCTTACATGAACATACCTGTGTAGTTATGCATCTACTTGAAGTTCCGCTTTTCCATGCAATATCCACTGCTTGGTGGACACTTAGTACCACCAAACCCGGATAACTTGCTGTACAGTTGAGAAAGGAAGCTATCTTGCACAGATTCTATCTCAATTACTTCCACTTTTTTCAGCTAAAACCTTATACAATAATGAAAACATGGCAGAAAACTAGTGCCCAATGACCACATAAATGAAAAAATAATTGTAACCCAGGAAACAATATAATGAAACCATTTACTATTTAGAGTACACACATACATTACCTATGGTGAAATCACCAATTGCAAAGTAAAATCTATTGTCAAAACAGGAACTACTTAACAAGTCTCCACGGAACTGCAATCATCTTCCTTTGCGGAACTGTGCCTAATTATGGCAACTATGAGTCTATGACTATTAAGGCAAAATGCCAAATCCTGAGGACTTCATAAATAACCTAACCAGCCACTTTAGTTCCAAATATTTATCTTTATCTGCAAGAGAATACACCTAAAATAAAGCCTTTCGCTTTCAAACTTGAAACATGAATAAACTATAGAGCATCTACTGGTGGTGTACAGGAAAACAATCTTCATTTACCAAGCACATTAATCATAACTTTCTCGAACATACTTTTTGTGATCCTTTTCTGAAAGCTTCACCAACCCACCTCTATCTTCTTGAAAGTTGTCAAGATTACGTTGATTAGATGCAGATGTCATATACTCGTGGCGCTTTCCCACCACAGGTTTGTCAAGCGGGCTCCCAGCCTTCCTCTTGCGATTGTTTGACTTTGGTGACTGATATCCCCTGCCTGTGTCATCGAAAGTAGGCACTTCCCCTTCTTCCACATTGTCAAATTCAGTTTTGGACGGTAACTGCCATTTCATTTCATGTTGACCATCTCCATCCTCGTCCTGATTCCTTGAATGATTCCCATATTCACTACTGGACCAGTTTTGCTCTCTTTTAGGCCTGCTCTTCTCGCTCTCAACAGCTAGTTCAATACCATCTTCTAATTCCCTCTCAATAAGATCATCCTCATCTGTGAAGTCAGTTTTTCGAGTTGTAGAACCACGGGCCTTTTTTCGTTTCTCGAGAGCAGCTTTTACCTTGTTTTTATCAATATTTATCACTGCATCCCTTGGCGAGTGACCAATTTTGCCATCTTTATGATCCTTGTATCGGCCATTCCATTTGTCTTTGACTTCCTTTGATTCCCTTGTGCCGCTTCTCCCGTCATTCCTTTCTTGATCTATCCCATCATGTCCATCAGAGTCATACCTTGAACTACCCTGTACTTCTTCTGTGTTACCCTGGTGAGAAAACGATTCAGGGACAAAATACTGACCATCATTAACTAGAATATCTCCCTTCTGGTCTGTTTTGCCATTTATATGTGTGCTTGCATAATCATTGCTTCCACTTGGTGTTGTCCTCGGAGGAGCAGCACTATTGTCAAGATATGACTCGGGACGAGATGATCCTGACTTCATGAGCCCAGGTTTTGAAGTAGCACCCTTACCTTGAGAATTACTGTTACTTGTAAGATGCTCATCAGTTGTGGGAGGAGCTTTTGTTGGGGCTCTTGGTGTGGGTCCACTGACAGCACTGCCTTCAACTTCACTAGTCTGAGAATTTGGCAGTCTGTTTTGTTCATAAAGTTCCAACATTTGATTACTAACCTCTGCAAGGAACAAAGAAGTCCAGTTAAAATTCACAAAAACCTAAAATCATTTCAGTACTGTCAGACTACAGCATGGCATGATCCCAAGTCCCGCCAGCCAGATCCAGAAAAATGTATAAAATTTAATTTAAAAGCACCAAGATAAAAAAAAAGTCAGCATTGATCATGCATTAAAGCTTCCGAAATGTGGTTCAACCCTAGATATTGATCAACCACATTATCTATTACAAGGAATAAAAAATGGCAAGACACCGACCCTCCAACTGGAGTGGATGGACATCAAACTCTTGCCACCAACTTGTCTCAGGATCATTTGGGAGCTTTACTTTGAGAAATTTGGCAGCAAGGAATATGGCACCTGCTGCAATGTGGTGGGGCTTAAATTGCAAGCACAGAGATGTCCGAAGCCTGCATGCCGCTTTCCCAGGTCAAAATATGCAATAAGATTGACCAAGGATGGGCAGAAATTAAAGTATATAAGCAACATATTACCCATCATTCACAAAATTCCATGCAACTTGAGCCAGCGCATTTTGAGCTACTCCAAATTTTTTAATAGCCTCTACAAGGGGCTTATATGGATGATGCACGTTAAGATCAAATCCAAGAGTAGCCAATACAACGCGTTCTCCCATTAGTATCAGCTCTTTTTGCTGTTCATACACCTCCTGCATGATAGACGTGGGAACAAATAATAACCTATTAGCAAGGGAGTTCTACTACTTCTAACCCTTTATAGGGTTTTGTTTCTGCTCAAGTCTCTATACGCACTTAAGCATATAAATATATCTTTTCCCTTCATCTTAGCCACTCGAAAGGAAGTAGATAGTACATAATTTAAAGCAACAAGACATGTTACAAGGGAAGCCTATGGCACACATGCAAGCGAGAGAGACCACAGTACCAACAGGGGGGGGGGGGTGTTTTCTGAAATCCACCTTACCAATTCTTTGGAGGATATAAGCAGAAAGATACCTGTTATTTACACCAATTTTTATAATACATAAGTTTCTTCTAAGTTTAAATACTTTTACAGAATGAATTTCTCTCCAAGAAAAGAAGACCGCTATTCGGTTCGATAAAGCAAACTCAGCAATTAATCATAACGGAAACTAGGTTACCTCTTGTTAGACTAGGCTAGTAATCTACTGATCTACGGGTTGTTGCTATCTAAGCTCTTAAACTAGCTATAAATTTCTTTAGCGATATAATAACTAGGGTGTTTCAGTGCATGTCATTAGATGTTAGGTACTGAGAGCAGAAGCCAACTACTAATAGCAATTCAGGAGTTATTACATAGAGGATAGATGCTGTAATTGCTTTTCATCTCTGAATCTTTCACTCTGAAATACCTACTTCAATCTTTTTTTGTAAATTTTCCCTCTCAGATTCCTCTTCAATCTTTGATCAGTAGGTGGAGAGGTCCTCCTTTTACTTTGCAAGCTCAAAATTCAAACTGTATGTCATGTTGACCATAATCCATCATTATCATCACTATAATCATTAATGTATTCTTAAACCGCAGACAACCAGGTTACAAACTTTTTTACCTTTATTATATGTTCAAAGCTCTTTTTTGCCAGACAAGCAAATAGAAGTCAACTTATCCGAGAACTGCTGCTTAATACAGGAAAAAAAAAAAAAAAGAGGACCTTCAACTTCACCCAACACACCACATATCACTTGATGAACCAGGCATATTTTAAAGCTAAACCAGATACCCAATGATCTCAGCATCAGTTGGTAGAAAATAGCACAAGTGACTGACAACAAACAAACCTTGTGCTTTATCTTCTGTGCAGCAGCAGGGTCCTTTCTATGTATAATTTCATAAGAAACAAGAATGACATCTTTCAACGGGCGAGGTGTTTCTTCAACCTTTCCAGCAAGGAACATGCACACTGTCGCGATGGTCTGCAAGGCATTAAAGTACAACAAGAAATACAAAATATTAGTTCCACAACGAAGACTGTAACTAATTTTCTTTTTGTTCCAGGCATATTAGGGAGTATAATTTAATTAAGCATGTGTTCAGAATTTAGTGAAATCTTCAGAAATTTTAATTTTAAACAAGCTTTGGTGCCATCACTTGAGCTAGTTGACATCTTATAATACCCAGACACTGACGACATTGCATCACGCTTATATTTATGATATACAGCTCCTTGCCATGTAACATTATGAGGTGATGGAAAGTTTTTTTAGTGGAACTTGTGACCAGATTGAAGCTATGGAGGATAAAGGCAGAAAGATACCTGTTACTTACACCAACTTTTGAAGTACATAGTTTCTTTTAGTTTAAATACTTTACCGAATGAATTTCTCTCTAAGAAAAGAAGACCTTGCTATTCAGTTTGATAAAGCAAACTCTCAGCCATTAATCATAAGTCATAACGGAAACTAGATTACCTCTTGTTAGACTAGGCTAGTAATCTACTGATCTATGGGTTGTTGCTAGCTAAGCTCTTAAACTAGCTAAATATTCATTTATCGATATAATAATTAGCGTGTTTCTGTGTTTGTCATTAGATGTTAGGTACTGAGAACAGAAGCCAACTACTATGAGCAATTCAGGAGTTATTACATATAGGAGGGATGCTTTAATTGTTTTTCATCTCTGAATCTTTCACTCTGAAATACCTAGCTTCAATCCTTTTTCACATTTTTCCCTCTCAGTTTCCTCTTCAATTTTTAATCGGTATTTTGTAATCCAATATATTGTCTCAATGTAATACTTTATGACATAATACATTAATTGTTTCTAAATCCGTTTAGATAAGCTAAGATTAAGGTTTCTTATAAGAGATTAAAAAGATTAAGATTCATAAAAAAATTGTGCGCTTACCCTCCTGTCGTTTCTTGCATGAGATTGACGAAGGAAGAACCGGTGACAAAAAATTATCGCTGTAGCAATAGTCACCTGAGGCCTGCATTTGTGATATCAACCTTATATAAGTAATGGGACGATCATTATGATTATTTAGGAACAACAAATCAGGTCACAAGCAAAAAGAAAAGTTCAAAATATTAATTGAAATTAATGCCAGAGGTTATTAAAAGCCTTGTTAGCTTTATGGCTTAAGCATTAATTAGTAAAAAAGAAAAATTCTCGGCAAATTCGCTATAGCATTCATATGTAATTAGAAATTTATTATGATTTTTTCACTACTTCATGCCTTCCGACTTTCAAAGAATAACCAACACGATAACATGTCGTTTTTCATATAATTAAACACCGCACCGTCTTCAATGTGAGTAAATGCCAACCAACTCAAACCCGATTTATTTGTCCTATGATCATCTTATCCTACTTTAAATTCACCAAATTTACAATTTAAATTAGCATTTTCAGATATAATATAATCACAACTTATAGGAAAAAATAATTTCAAAGTAATTCCTATGAGTGCAATTCATTATTACATCACTTAAGTGTACTCTCTTAAATTTTGATAAAAATTATGTCTATTTAAGAATTCCGAGTGAAGACAGTAATTTAGGAGAAAAATAATACTGTTTATGGCAAATAACAACAAAAACAATCGTAAACTAAAACTTGCAGAGCAAAAAATCAAAACTTTAACAGAAACAAACCATTGAATTTATATTCGACAAAGGACACATACACTTTAAGCCTCATGCCCAAATCTTGCAAGAAAGTGCAATAAGACTTGCGCATATAAGTCTCTTTCTTAAGATCAATCCCGTCTCTTCTCGAACTCGAATTCTCTTCAATTTCCTTTCGAGAATAATACCACTGGCCACCGCCACCAGTACCGTCTTCCGACTGATTATTGTATGATCCTCCTCCTTCATACATTCCATGTTGTAAAGGATCTCCCGACAACAATCCAGCCATCTACTCAATAAATTACAACCTCATCCTGTACATATAATACCAACATTAAAACACGATAGAACCAAACAAAAGGTGTACAGTAAACACAAACCACAACCTCCAAAAAACACGAAAACAACCAAAATAAAAAGTAAACACTAGCGACATCCTCCAAAAAAACGTAAACTTTAATTTCGAAGAATCCAACTAATAAATCAGCTATCGATTCAATAAATTACAACATCATCCTACACATACATACATATACAATCATAAATATAATCAAACAAAAAGTACACACTAACCGTAACCTAAAAAAATGTGAACTTTAACTCCTAAAGATCAAGATTCTAATTCAGCTACCTTTTCGATAAATTAAAACATCATCCTCCATATTCACCAATACAATTAATCAAAAAGTACACTTTAATCGTAAACCTAAAACAAGAGCTGAATTTAGCTATCAACAATCATATAAATATAATCTAACAATTGAGCTCTATATAAGTTAATTTGAATTAAACATATACAACACAAACATGAAAAATTGAAAATAAAGTTACGAACTTTACAGTAATTAACCCTAAAAAACAAAATTGAATTGAAGTAATTGCTTCTTACCAAGAAAAGTTAAAGACTTGATGAAGAAATCGGCGATATATGCATATATAACTGTGTATGTATAAATTTTGAAGATATGAAAAAGAATGTATGTATCTGTATGTATTTGGGGGAGTAGGGCGTTTTTGCCCTAACTTCAACTTTGGATGATCAATCCTTTTTTCATCTTACAAATTTATTTATTTTATTTTTGAGAATTCAATTTTAATATTTCTTTTTGTGATAAATTGTTTTAATCGGATAGTGACGATTAGACCCGGTTATTGGGTCATAATCAAAGAACCCAATCAGAATTCACCAAATTCATATCTGATTTTGGATTTGAATTATTTAATTTAAAGATGATTCTAAGTATGCGATCCGATATGAAATTATTTTAACCGAAATAATTTAAAACACTAGATTCGATTATAACTTGAAATTGATCAAAATCGAATATAAATTATTCGAATGGAATATGAACTGAAATATAATATCTAATATAAATTCAGTTAGAAAAATGATAAATTGGTCAATTTAGTTATTATATTTTTATCGAGTTATAACCCATGATCCATATTAAAATAATTCTATGTTAAATATATCATAATTATTTAATCATTTTTTTGAAAAAAAATTATATCATATTCAAAAATATATATTTTTTAAAAATATAAATATTTTGAAAAATGAATTAGTAATAATCCGAAAAGATCTTATCTGACCCGCACTATCCCAAATATATCATAATTTATGTTTGGTATATTGATGATGAATGAATGAATAAATGTATGAATGATTGAGAAAGAATCAAATAATAATATCTAACAAATGTTAATAAGAAACATGACATATATTTCCAGTAATTTTTCTATAATATCGAATAAAATAATTATATTTTGATATATATAATTTTTTGATATGCACAAATTTTTAGATCTTATTTCGATATGCATAATTTTTTATCATATAAAATTATTTTATCAAATTTCTCAGAAAATCATATAACATATATTTCATTGAGATTATTGTCGATTAGCAATTAAATTTTTCGACGACGATAAAAAGTTATCTAAATCAGTTATTACGTAGCCATTAGATTGATATTAGAGGTGCTTTTTTTTTTTTTTTTTTTTTTGCTAAGTGATATTAGAGGTGCTTTGTTTTGACGGTAGTAAAAAAAATGTCATTTTAGATCTTAATCTTTAGGGTTCTAATTTGGGGATAGTCCTCTCTATCACAATTTTAAGATAAATGGACCCAAATATTATAATTGAAAAAAATGATCCCAAATATCACTCTAAAATACCGGATTAAAAGGTGTTTGCAAGGTTAGACCCCTAACGCTAGATCGCCTAGCGTTAGGTTTCTTTAACTTTTTTAAAAAAAATATTAAGTTGAAAACAGCACTTAATCAGGTGTTTTGACGCTGAAAACACCATTTAATCCGGTATTTGACGCTGAAAACACCACTTAATCAGGTGTTTTGACGCTGAAGACACCACTTAAACTTGTGTCTCGTGTTAAATTTCTTAAAATGTTAATTATTTTTTTGTTTAACGAGCAAAACACTAGATGATCACGTGTGTTTGGATCAAAACGCTAAATTATCTTTTGTTAGCAGATAACTTAAAACAAAACTTAAACTTGTGTTTGTGTCAAAACACTGTTTAATCATGTGTTTGAAGAAAGGAAACATCATTTCATCTGGTGTTTCGGTCCAAAACACCATTTGGACTTGTATTTTCTTACAAAGTCCGGCGGCCTGATTTTAGTGTTGTAAACAACCCTAAAATCAGGGTAGGTTAGGGTTTAGGGTTTAGGGTTGTAAACAACCCTAAACCCTAAGTTCGTATACGTTTTATTCATCATTCTAAATATTTCTAAAACCCAAAATGGAACTATAGAACCCCAAAAGTTAATTGTTGAATCCCCAGGGGAACAACTAATTTAAATTTAAGCTCAAAACGCTACTTAATCAGGTGTCTGATGTTGAAAACACAAGTTTATATGGTGTTTGTAACAAAATACCAGATAAACTTGTGTTTTGTAAAGTGCAAAACATTTTTTTTTTAAATTTAAGCTCAAAACACTACTTAATCTGGTGTTTGAAACAAAACACCGAATGAACTAGTGTTTTGACAGCACTTTAGTCTTTTGTTTGCAACAGTAAACACACCAGACGAAGTGATGTTTTGGGCTAAAAAGAAAACACCACATGAAGTGGTGTTTTAAAGTGATATTTGGAATCATTTTTCATATTGTGATATTTGAGTCAATTTAATTTAACTTAGATTTGTGATATTTGGGACATTTTATCTTATTGCAACTAGGGCTGTGGCCCTGTAGATAGAGATGAAAGGTCTTCTTTGCATTCTCATCACTCAAAAATTATCATTTTCAATTTGAATAACGAAAAGATTGGATCTGATATTGTTGTCATTACTATATGATTCTATTTGACTGGTTTCATTTCGTAAATTAAAAAAATTCGGGGTTTTATTTCAAAAAAAAAAAAAAAAATCGGGTTTCCTTGTGTTATTAATACTTTGCCGAAAAAACTTGCAAGATTCAAAAATCTAATATGGCCAGGTAATAAAAACTTTTAACTACTAGGTTATAGACCGTACTACGCACACGGGATTTTAAAAAATTATTTTATAAATATTTATTTAAATAATAATAAAAGGGATAAATTAAATAAATGGAATAACTATAAATTTATGATCAAACAATACAATAGTGAAAGAAATCATTTTAATAAAATATTACTCTTTTCTATATAATAGATATATTCAAAGATTAATCCAATTTAGATGTTTGATTATATGATAATATACATTAATTAACTTGCCAAAATTAAAAGATTGGTTAAGTTATTTGTTAATGAGGTTACTATAAATATTATAAATGATATTAATGATACTTAAAAATATATATAAACTTTCTATAATTATAAATGGAGCAAATAAGAATATGGATTTTATACAAACCAAAATTTGGATACCTAACCTAAAAATTGGATAGTCCATAGATCAAAATAGATTTAAAAATTTTATCCGAACCTAAATATGAATACTGAACCTGAAGTATGGTTATGCATAAATTTATAATTCATAGATATAGATATGCTATGTCTTTTAACTTTATAGATAAGTCTGCGAACGTATACTAAATTGTGACAGAGAGGACCATCACCCTTGCAATAAAGAGATATCGATGTGTAAATACTAAATAGCCAAGGTAATTAACCTGCAAGTCGGGAACCTACATTGTTACTCCGTAAACAAGAGAAATTTGCTACTTGAAACATCTTCCAGATAAACTACCAGATAAAAATGGCTAAGGCCTAATTGTTATTTGTAAAAAATATATCTGCAACATAAAAAACATATTACTAGCGAACTGGAAAAAATACCTTCCTGATATGTTTGCTCATCTCATCTCTAAAAGATAATGATCATGGCATAATGTACATAATCAATTCGCTTGGAAATGTAACATTAATGGTTTATAACGTACTTGAGATTTCGTAAATATTCAACAAATAAAGATTCCATTGATAGATTGATGGACGTAAACACCTACTAAGTTCAACACACACAACATATATAGACATTTAACATTAGTGAAAAGGCATTGAACCCCTAGGAATAGGAAGACAGCTTAGGCAGCTCGGCTTTTGATAACATCCATGTCCATTTCAGTAGGATCAGTGGCTTGCAACTCTACCTGGATGCCATCAAGCTCTCTCTTGAACCTCTCCTTAGAACTAGCGTAAATCATTTTGCTTCTCACCTTAGCTGTATCTGGAGACCTTTGACAACAAAACAAAGTACACATAAACGTAGGATCACAAAAGAGAAGTACTGCATAGCCTGCATGATAGATCACTTATTATTTTACTATAAAATGTGAAGGAAGGGTGTTACCAAGCAATAAAGAAAATCCTGCTCTTTTGGCAATTTTCCTGGGTCACAAAATCGTAATCATAAACAGCATATCGGCACTCATTGGCTGGGAGGCTTGCAGCAAAGTCTTCGTAGCTTTCAGCTGGCTCTCCAACCTTTTCTACAATGACCTGCTTTTGTATCTCTTCAATTTTGAAAATAATTGACCGATAAGTTCTTTTAGCCTTCAGTTCTAAAAACTTCAATTTGCAGTCATCATGTACAGCTATACCAGATGCTGCATTCGCCTACACATTTCACATAATCGTTAATTATCAAATATTGCTTAAACCCCAAATGGGCCAACACCATTTAATACAAGTACTGAACTATGAGAAATTAAGGGTAAGTGGGTAACATGATTCTTTTCTCATATTGACATACAATATCCTCTAACAAATTAAGAGATACATCTTCTATCAGCATGCATAAAAAAATGATACTGTACTCAGTCAACTTCAAAATTGGAGTACAATGTTCGTTTCTGTTTATACTAAAACTAGAGATACCTTATTTTTTTAAGGCTAAAAGATAACATGTAGTTCCTCATAAAATCATTGGTTTGTACATTTTTTTTACTAATATTAAAGCAACTATATCCCGTAGAGTTATTAAGTATCATTGTAGAAGCACAAAAATGTCTTAAGAGGTCTGAATTCTGATTAAAAAATATAAGCAAACAAACCATAGGGTCTAGGGAGGGTAAAACAGAATGGACTTCCTTACTCTGCTGTTTCCAGCAAAAAATAATATCTGATTCAGCAAAGCATTTCTGATTTTGGACTCGACGTGAAATTATATTCAAACATTGTAAAAGAAATAAGAAATCAATCTGCAGAATATACAATATGGCTATAGCTAAACTCTCATTTTTGCATAAAATTATCCAAATATCATAACAATGCATCACGCATGCCAAACTTCTCATCAGGGTTTAGATTAATGTAATCAAAAGGCAGACAAAACAACAAATTCAACAAGATAATGAAAGCTTAAGCATTATGACACTACGCTGCATACAACAGTAGTGAAACAATACTTTTTAGAATTTCAGAAACAATACATCTGACAGCACCGCCTACACACAGATTAGCTTATAAATACTTAAAACTGGCAAATTATCAAAGTAAAATCAAGAGAAGAATTCTTAAGGAACCAACTATCACAGTAGACGTAGTAGAAGATGGTATCCCTCATTTCATTTCATCTCCATTGATAATACGTATTAATTAGTTACTCAAGTAGTACTGGGTAGTGGCTATGTGAAATACGAATGTTAAGTAACCAGTCCATCTAAAACCTTAAAGTGTTAGAGGAAGACATTTTCCAGGATCTTATATTGTTATTCTAACACTCCCCCTCACTCGAAAGCCCATTTTTGGATTGAAGAGTGGATCACGGACGCCCATCTTTAGAGCATAATTTTGCCTTTCATGTCCATAATTAATTGTGAGAATATTGGGGGTGACACGGAATCGAACCCCGCCGATACCATGTTAAGTAACCAGTCCATCTAATCTTAAGGTGTTAGAGGAAGACACTTTCCAGGATCTTATATTGTTATTTTAACAAGGAAAATGCATATTCTACAAGGAGTTGATTCAAATGCAAACTGAATATCCTAAAAGCCACAAACTAGTGATTTGTAATAACGAGAATAGTGAGAATTTTACTACTTCAATCCGTAACTTTTTAGCTTTACGAGTTTATGTTAGGCCAAAAATATACATCTAAAAAATTCAAAGTTGCGGAATCCATGTTGGACAGCTCCAGCTGAGTCTAGGTAACAAAAGGGAAGATGACGCGATTCTACAATGTCTACATTAGTATTCACAACTAGTTTCGAAACAATTACAAACTAAACAACACTGTTAGTATTAAACCCTAAAAAAACAAGGCATAATCAAATCACTAGCAGCCAAATCAAAGATCAAATTAAAAACCAGATATTTATTTAAAAGATTCTAAACAAAGGTGAATCATATATCAATCAAATAGAACAGACAACAAAAATAATCAAAGACATATATGTCTCCAAGAACAAGAAAAAAAAACACAAATACTGAGAGAGAGAGAGAGAGAGAGAGAGAGAGAGAGAGAGAGAGAGAGAGGGAGAGAGAGAGAGAGAGAGAGAGAGAGAGAGAGGGAGAGAGAGAGGTCTGACCATAGTTTAGGAGTCGTGATAGAGAAGAGTTTTGCTTTGTGTTGTGGACTTGTTTATATATGTAGTTCCACGGTGTTTAAAGATATGGATTACGACGTCGGAGATAATTTTTTGGGCCTTGTTCTACTGGGCTTTGTTGTCCTGGGCTATAACAGCATGACAATATATTAATCAATTGCATCTGTAAAATTTAGGAAGAATTTTTCAGATTAAGAGATTATCCGTAAAGGTAAGACCATTAAAAAAAATCTTAGAACTGTTATAAGTCGTTTGCGCTAATTATATAGTCATTTATATGGAATATTAAAGAGATAATGTAAACAAAAGATTATAATTTTAGGAAAAATTATATTGTTTCTAATTTATACTAACAAAACCTAATAAATTACAGTATCATTAACGCAACGTAAAAGATGAGTCTGAAAACACAATGCATTAAAAAAAGTTGGCCTGTTGTAGCTTAAACATTTGATTATATGATTTGGGTATATTCCATTGCAGGAAATAAACAAATTATTCATACACAGATTAGAAGAAATGTCAAAATTTGTGTATATAACACTAATGACCTATTGCAGGCAGCACAGCCAAGTTGAGGACTTGGAGCAGAAATAGGCCAGAATAGGAAGCCAGAAGGTCTTGCATCTGCACTACAACTTCACCATAAAGTCTCCTCACAACAGATTGTGTGATGAGGTGAGTGAAGAAGGTACATTAGTGGATGTTGGTTTCTTCGTCGTCCGATATATCCCACAAGATTAATTCATCACTCTTCCTAATTATATGTTGTGCAGCAGGCACACTATTATACAAAAAGTCGAGGCATCTAACATTGATCTTCCAAATATTTCCCCGTTTCATCTACTACTTGTGGATGTTCCATTTCTTTCAACTGGTTTAGACTTTATATCAGCACGAACAATAGCAACAAATAAATATGATGGAGAAACCATCGCAGCATTCATCTAGCTGCTAAGGACCAGGACTACAAATCATCTTTCTCATCAACTATTCAACAGATAATAATATCATTTTATTATCTAGCTGCTAAGGACCAGGACTTTATTATCGCATTCAACATTCTTTCAAATACAAAATATAACAATAGAGTAGTTGTGTCAAATCTTCTAGCACTAAAATGCTACTTGAATTATAATAGTTCATGTCTTAGAAATGTCTATCCATCAAGAACCAGTAGATAGTGGAACAAATTGGTCCGGATCATAAGGTTTGAACGACCAGAGTTTTATTACAGCTAGCCTAATCATTTCTCTTTGTGAATTGGATAGATCTTGTGAATAGTATGAGATAAGATGAGCACATAGCAGATTATACTCTTCAAATAATGTTATCTAAACACCATATTTAAGAAAAACACGCCATTATTAAAATATAAAAATAGAAGATTATAAACTAAATATTATACTTAAGTCCGGTCAATCTGACCAGAAAAACTTTTAATCCACATTTAAATCCAAATTCAGCTCCAAATTTATATTTTATAGTAAACAACTAAGTTCAAATTTTTGTAAAAAAAAAAGTTGAAATTGGTTCAAACACCATGGTAAGATCTTCAAGCGGATTTGCTGTGATGCTGGACAAGTTGCAACCACAAACTATGTAAAGCTGAAGAGATGAACAAAGGTGAGATCACCTGACCACGCATATTGTCAACTGGGAAAGGTTTTTAATATACAAAGAACCCAATAGTGCAAGAAGCTCTTCAGGTTCTTCATTTTGCTTCACAATCTGATCACAATATCCAAATTGAACTCAAACAATTAGTTAATATAATCTACATTAAAGAATAGAAGAAATAAATGAAGAATCATGCTAGCATTAAACAAATGCAAACAGTACAAAGTCAAATAAGAATTCACACAGATCACCAAGGAAAAGATTCCTTGAACAATGAACACAGATATAGAAGGTAGACAAGTGTAGTATCAATTATACATATAAATTGTGCGAAGCTTCAAGCAGAAGCCTTCTAAATTGTATCACTATTTTTTTCAGTTATCTTGCATTTCTTTTTAAAAAAAACTGGGTCTCTGCATTAAAGAATGAGAAGCAATTCACATACATACAAGGATTCAAGGAAACACTAAAATAACTTGAACGGTATTACATATATAACAGCATTTTAGTTGCAGTAAATAACAAGCGCTATCCGTGCTCTGTGTAAATTATCATAATTGAGGGTAATCTTTGTTCTTCCGAAGATCAAATCCTATTTTGGACAGAATCTAAATATTCATAAGAGATGTAAAACAAGGAAATTAACAGATTTGTTCATTAAATCAATTTGTTTTATTACTAGACATCACGTTGATGCAAACTTGCATATAGTTTAATTCTATCAAGTAATGCACTATTAGGAATATATTTAATTTCAGTTATTATAATAGCAGTAATAGAGTTACACTGAAACGTGTATCCTAATTTAGTTATGCTAGGGCATAGGGGATTTTTGTTAGTACATAAATATCTTTAGTCACTATAAATATTATGACATGCAAATAAAATCTCCTGGATTTCTGATGCACATCTTTATATAAGTAGCTTCATTTTTATTATGATTTTACTTGGGTACCAACATTATCACTATATGAGGCATCAACATATGTATTTAATTAACAAAAGAGGATACAATTGTGTACAACTGAAGTTCTATACATTCCATATAAGTTTCTACCGATCTCATGAGTGAAATCATTCTAGCAAATTAATTTAGTTATTGTCGTGGGTCAAAATAAATATGCTAACCAACTATATTAGAACCACAAGACAATTTCTTAACACGTTAGGAAGATAAAGATGATGTCAGGATATCGTTCACAAAAGCAGTAAATGTCAGGATGTACCTTGACGTCAGTGTTGTTGAGCACTAAGGATAAATTCTTGAGCAAGTAGTTTTGATGCTGAAGCAATCTCCGTCATGCTGCCAGAAGTAAGCTTATGCCTTAATGCACTCCAACAGCTTTCTCTTACAGGAAGGTCTGTTTCATGATCAGTCCCGGATGATGCAGATGGAGGAAGAAACCCCCCAATAATTGCTTTCTGAAATATCTCATATTCAACGTTGTACGAACTCACTTTTCTCTCGCCTGGAATAATCTTCTCTGATGACTCAGTAACATCCACCCAGTTGCTAGATTTGTCCATTAGAGGAAGCAGACTGGTAAAAGCATCCCAGAAGTATGAAGGTTCTTCTCCTTCATTTATAGCTACAACAGGCCCCTTTAATTTCTCATACCGAACAATCTGGCAAACAGCTCCTCTTGCATCTCTTTCCATGATGGTTTCACATTTTAAACCAATCCAAACATAGATAGCAGACGGTATATGTATAATAAATGCACCTCTAGAATCCAAAGCAGCTGGCGTAGGAGATTTTAGCATTTTGGGCACAAGATGCAACGGATCGTATGAAGAGTGAGAAGAAATCCTGTACATCCTCAGTAACGAATTGGGGCTCAGAGGAAAAGCATGCACCCTTTTCTGGCACTGTACCAATTGACATGCAAAACCAATATTTGGATCAGCAATTTCCCTAGCTGCCTTGACATACTGAAATGCTTCATCAAAACTTTTCCCTTCTCTCCACATAAGGTAAGCAATAACCAATGACGTTGAACGAGAGACCCCTTGACAACAATGAACAAATACACGTCCCTGTTGTTCCTTTACATATTCAAAGTAATCAAATACATCATACAATATGCTAGTAATATCTTCCGAGGACCTATCACGTAACCACAACGTATGATACACAAAATCTGCCTTAAAATATTCTGGGCAGACAAAACCAACACAGTTCAGAATATGGGTGATTCCGTGCTTTCCAAGTATCTCCCTGTCTCTCGCAACTGCACTGCCCCCAACATAAATGTGCTCCACAACCTTGGAACATTCCTTATCAAAAGCACGCCTGTCCTTTCTTAAAAGCTCACTCTTTTTATCCCGATCACCACGAATAGATGACAAATTAAGCTCTGATCGCTCCCCTCCATCGCTCATATCTCTCCCACCTGGTGTGCATGGCAGCAACTTCCCAACATCATCAGACACAGGTGCTGTCAACGATAGTCCATGAGAAACTGCCAGCGGCTGCAACGGCGGCAAATTCGACCTAGCCCTTAGATTTCCTCGAGTTCTAAGAGTCGAAGGGACTTTAAACCTACCACTCCCACCATTGTCTTCATTTGGATCCCAACTATCACTCCCACCATCTGGATCCTGTGGTGGTAAAATTATTCTTGAATCAGACAACGACCGCAAATACGTTTTTCTGGGGACTGGAGATGGACAAGGCCCAGAGAAAGAACCACCACTGTCACCAGCACCACCAACACCATCACTGGTGGCAGCATCATCCCTCTCCAACATTCCAAAATTACGCCAAACAAACTAATAACAACATCAATAAACACACTGTAAATATTTACAAGTATACAACCAATTAAAAATTCTATCTTATACTAAAGTAAATCATTGCAAATTACAAAAAACAAGCATTTACAAACAATCAAACCATATCTTACTTAACAGAGAGAAAAACACAGTGAACCAAGTTTTTTACCTCACTAATTTCACCTGTCCAACAGAATAAAACAACTATTCAATAGTGAATACATTAAAAACATTAACAACTTGTATACAAAATAAACAACAGGGGCATAATCCAATTTGTCAAAAATGAGATACAAGCATGCCACATAAAATTAAAGAACAGTCATGTAAATTTCAAGATTATAACACAAACTGAAACCCCATTACAAAAAGATCAAAATTTAACACAGGAAAAAAATGAAGAAGAAGAAAAATTAACATACCCTTTCACTCTTCAAATGCCTCTTTCTTGATTGTTGCACAAACCCAAGTTTTGGTTATATGAGACTGCCCTCTTCTCTTAATCTCTCTCTCTCTCTCCTCTCTCTCTCTCTCTCGCGTGTATATGCCACACAATGCCACCTGGTCATGTATGTGCCAGTGCCACCTGGTATTTCCAACTTTGCCCGGCTTTTCCTAATACATTACCACCTGTTTAACAAAAGGGGCCCATTGTAACATCCAACTCCTTTCCGACTCATCCCTTGCATTAAATGCATTAATGAACGGATTTTACAATGCATGAGGTAAGAAGAAGAATTTATGAAAAAACAAATTAAAGAACACACTAGAAAGTAGAAACAACCACGCCTTTGGTGTAAATTTTATCAATTGACTAGTTTTATATTCGTAATGTGCGAGATAATTTATAAATATAATTTAGAGTGACGATCAAAATCATCATAATTTATGTTACGCTATATTTTCGGTTGTCTCAATTATCTTCTAATTTCTTAATATTTATCTATTAATAATTATTGCTTAACCACTAAGTAATATCTGAAACGAGAAAAGAATCAATAATAATCAATCAATTACTAAAAAATATCTCCAAACGATTTTTTTCAAATCAAGAAAGAATCGCAACGCTAATATAACTCTAAAAAGATAAAATCAACTTATCTCAAGATATCCCTTAACAATCACGGGATTAAAAACACTATCTTATCACAGAAATGCGTTGGCTTAATCCATATCTATCTATACTATATTATTAAAGCCGAAACATTGAAAGTTTTGGTTTTCGGTTTTCGGTTAGTTTTTGGTTTTCGGTACTTTTTCCAATTAATAAATTAATAATATAATCAAAATTCGGGAAATTTTTATTTTACATTAATATTTCACTATATTTTACTACATAAAAATCTAATAATATTGAAATCTAATAAAAAAAAATGGAAATGTGGGATCTAATTTGTTTAAATTTAGGATACACTACTACAAATATATTTATTTCTTTTTAGGATAACGAAAGCTACTACAAATCAAATCTTTTATGAAATTGTATTATTGTCAAGTTACCAAAATAGTAACTAGATGATTGGTTTTTGTAATTAAAATATTTTTTTTTTCTAAAAAAATCTACTCCTTTTCCAAAAATATCATTACAATTATCTTTAAATTAAAACATATTACCTTTTATATTTGTTATTACTAAAATCTATGTTTTCCAAAAATATGAGGTGCAATCCTTACTTATTTATTTTAAAACCTATTTTAATACTCTATTT
Organism: Heracleum sosnowskyi; assembly: GCA_030848705.1. NCBI lineage: Eukaryota > Viridiplantae > Streptophyta > Magnoliopsida > Apiales > Apiaceae > Heracleum > Heracleum sosnowskyi. Next base: position 15,785,838 of record CM061236.1, read on the forward strand.
AATAAATAATAAAATAATATAAAAATAGTAACTAACTGATTGCCTTTTATAATTAAAAAAAAATCTAACAAAATCTACTCATTTTCCAAAAATACCACGACAATTACCTTTAAATTAAAACATAATATCTTTTATATTTGTTATCACTAAAATTTCTATTTTCCAAAAATATGAGGTGCAATCCTTACTTATTTATTTTAAAATCTATTTTAATACTCTATTTAATAAATAATAAAATAATATAAAAATATTAACTAGTTGATTGTCTTTTATAATTAAAATATTTTTTTTCTAACAAAATCTTCTTCTTTTCCAAAAATATCACGGACAATTACCTTTAAATTAAAATATATTACCTTTTATATTTGTTATCACTAAAATCTCTCTTTTCCAAAAATATCAAGTGCAACCCTTACTTATATATTTTAAAACTTATTTTAATACTTTTAATTATTTAAAAAAAACTTATCTATTTTAACAAGTGAACGTATTTTTTTAACAAATACAATTAATATAATTAAAACACATCTAAAATATTATAGGTAGTTACTTTATTTTAATTAAAACATGTTAGCTTTCCTATTTGTCCTTATTAAAAAAAACTTATTTATTTTAGCATGTCAACGTATTTTTTTAATAAATACAAGTAATATAATTAAAACACTTCTAAAAATATCACGAACAATTACTTTTTTTTAATTAAAACATGTTAGATTTTCTATATTTCCTTATTATTAATATTATTTTATTATAAATTAATATTAATAATACCTCATTTATCTTAATCAGCCTCATCTGTATTTTTTAATATTTTTTTTACGTTACAATTAATATTTAAGTTTCTCATTTTATAATTTATCATATTAATTTTTACTTTTATTTTAATATTTTCCATTCACATTAAATGTTTTAGTTTATTATTTTCTAAGGCACGTGCCTTGCACGGGTTACAGGCTAGTATATATAAACAGAATACGCATGTATCTTGGAATAGGATCCGACACATCTAACAAGTCGATACACCTTTCAAGTCCAGCCCCAAACATCCAAAAACTCCAAATCCCCCATCATCATAATTCGTTATTCCAGCAATCTTCGAAATTTGTTATCACCAAATTCCTCCGTTAACAATTGGCGCTAGAAGTAGGGGATAATTTTCGATTGTGGAGGACAATCAACACATGGGGGTTATTATGGATCTAGAGCGACTTTAATGGAGTAGCTGAACGGTGGAGGCGGTGGTTCGTGGTTCTATTCAAAATTAAGATAAGTTTTTTTATGATTTTGTCCATACAAATAAGTTATTTTATAAATTCGTAGTAAATTTAATACATGTCAGATTTTGATTATTTTTTATGATCCGGAAAGATTTTACGATTTCCTACAACTTTCGTTCTTGGTGTTTTCTGAGATTATATTTCGATCTATTCTCGAAATCACAAAACATAATCAGATCCCGTTTTTCAGTATTGAGAAGTTAATCAGCAGACGTTTTATTTGATTCCTGATTCGTTATAAGTCTGTTTCTGACGAGCCATATATCATCGGAAAGATCTTTTCGTTTCATACAACTTTCATGTTTTGTGTTTTCCAAAAAAATATCGTTTATAGGGCCAAAAAGGTAAAAAAACAGATCTGGGCAGAATCTGAATCATGGAGATGTTAAAGAATTGTGATTCAATATTCCTAGCACATGATTTGATTACTTCACTAGCTCGTGCATGGTCAAAAATAAGTGTGGAAGGTCCTCTGAGAAGGGTAATGTTTTCGAAAGCACTCTTTTCTAATGAGGATAATATTTTTGAAGACTCTATTTCGAGTAGGATAATATTTTTAAAGACCCTTTTCCAAGAATGATAATATTTTTGAATACCTTCTTTCGAGTAGGATAATATTTTTGAAGACCCTCTTTCGAGGAGGATAATATTTTAGAAGACCCTCTTTCGAGGAGGATAATATTTTAGAAAAACCTCTTTTGAAGATGATAATATTTTTGAAAACCCTACGGGTTAATCGTCTTCTGAAGGTCTTTCAGGGTGATTTAGTTTGAAGGCCCTACGCGGTGACCGTCTTTTGAAGGCCCTTCAGGGTAATCTTGTTTTGAAGGTCCTGCATCATTCGCATCATGCATTCATTAATCATCATGTGCATCATGTGCATCATGTGCATCATACATTTATTTGTAAACATTGGACACTCTTAGATTCTATGGTTGTCTCTGTGTGATATTTTTGAAGACCCTTATTTGCGTAGGGTATTGCTTGAATTATTTTTTAAGACCCTTATTTGCGGAGGGTATTGCTTGAATTATTTTTGAAGGCCCTTCTTTAAGGTGTTGCTTGAAATTTATTTTTGAAGGCCCTTCTTTAAGTTGTTGCTTGAAAATTATTTTTTGAAGAGCATTCTTTAAGGTGTTGCTTGGAATATTTTTGAAGGCCCTTCTTTAAGGTGTTGCTTGGAAATTATTTTTTAAGGCCCTTCTTTATAAAGGTGTTGCTTGGAATATTTTTGAAGACCCTTCATTGCAGAAGGTGTTGCTTGGAATTATTTTGAAGGCCCTTCTTTGCGGAAGGTGTTGCTTGATTTTTTTTTTGAAAACCTTTATTTGATAAAGGTGTTGCTTGGAATTAATTTGAAGGCCCTTCTTTGTGGAAGGTGTTGCTTGGAGTACCTTGGTAAACACGTACTTCCGGGGTGCTTATCCGTACTTCCGAGAAGCTCACCAAGAAGATGCATAGGAATATGACTTCCTGTTAGGAGGCATACCTTCCTCGGAATGCATTAGCTGGAGTCCTCCCTGTTAGGGAGAAGATGCATAGGAATATGACTTCCTGTTAGGAGGCATACCTTCCTCGGAATGCATAAGCTTGGATGTCTTGGTAAACCCGTACTTCCGTGGTGCTTATCCGTACTTCCGGGAAGCTCACCAAGAAGATTCATAGGAATATGACTTCCTGTTAGGAGGCATACCTTCCTCGGAATGCATTAGTTGGAGTCCTCCTGTTAGGGAGAAGATGCATAGGAATATGACTTCCTGTTAGGAGGCATACCTTCCTCGGAATGCATTAGCCGGAGTCCTCCCTGTTAGGGGGAAGATGCATAGGAATATGACTTCCTGTTAGGAGGCATACCTTCTTTGGAATGCATAAGCTGGAGTCCTCCCTTTAAGGGAGAAGATGCATAGGAATATGACTTCCTTGTAGGAAGCATACTTTCCTTGGAATGCATAAGTCGGAGTCCTGTTTAACATGCTTAGGAAGATCCTTTGGGATAATGCTTGGACTACGATCTCAACACATTACATTATCTCCTTATTCAACATACATACAAGGACATCACTACCTACTGCTGCTACTACATTATGCTACTTCTATCTCTTGAATAGTGAATTCACAAACCTAACTTTACAAGGGGAAGCGCAACAATATCTACACAAAGCCGCTCAATCTCTCACACTTGCAAAACTGCTCGCGCATATGTTCTTCTCACATCTCGCATGTTGTCTTCCTCGCATCTACATGTATATTACGGGCGCAATATGTTGTCTCCCTTATAGCAACAGGCATATTACAGACGCAATATGTTGTCTCCCTTATAGCAACATGCATATTAAGGGCACATCATGTTGTCTCTCTCGCTTCTATAGGCATATTACGGGTAATTATCTGCTACATATTATCTGCTAATCTTCTACTCCTAGTTGTTTCAGTGACTCGGGAAATTCGGAAGATCAAAGCACGCTTAGTTCTCCAATCCATCAAGTTGCACTGAAGAACTGGGGGGTAGTTGTTACGCCATATTTTCGGTTGCCTCAATTATCTCCGAATTTCCTAATATTAATCTATTAATAATTATTGCTTAACCACTAAGTAATATCATCTCTCTGAAACGAGGAAAGAATCAATAATAATCAATCAATTACTAAAAAATATCTCCAAACGATTCTTTCAAATCAGGAAAGAATCACAACGCTAATATAACTCTAAAAAGATAAAATCAACTTATCTCAAGATATTCCTTAACAATCACGGAACACTATCCTATCACAGAACTGTGTTGGCTTGATCCCTATATATAAACAAGGTACGCAGACATCTTGGAATAGGATCCGACACATCTAACAAGTCGAGACACCTTTCAAGTCCAACCCCAAACATCCAAAAACTCCAAATCCCCCATCATCATAATTCGTTATTCCAGCAATCTCCGAAATTTATAAATATAATTTAGAGTGACGATCAAAATCATCATAATTTTTAAATTTGGTTATTAATATATGATATTTAAAAAGTGTGACCTAAATTATCAGCGAGATGCATTTTTTTCAAATGGGTATTTTGACAGACGCTTTTAAAAACTCGATATGCGATCTAATTTTTTTCTTTTGAAATACGCTTTCTCAAATTTCCTGAGATACGTTTTTAGAACTAGTTATCTGCTCATATACGTTTTCTTTTGAAATACGCTTACTCATGTTTTCTAAATTTTTTTTTATGGTTAACATAATATTTCATTAACTTTTTAAAACTGGTACATCGTTGATAAGTAAACTATGAGCTACATTATAGACACAATCCTCAAATAACAATAAGAAACTCTAGCTAAGAGCCCACATTGCTATACAATCAAGTAATCTGTTGCATTCTCTTTTAATAAAAAACCACGAACAACATTTAAAAGTAGAAGCTAAGGATGAAATTTCATTGATCAAATCATTTTTCTGCAAAAGAACTGCACCATCATTTAAGGCTTTAAATGAATTGAGAGAGTCCATCTCAATGATTATCCTCTTTACACTTCCAATTCTCGCACTATCGAGAGCAACAATGTGTGGGTGTTTGGGGTACCTTAAAATGGTAGCTTTTACCTTAAAAGTGATAAGTGTCATAAAAGTGATAAATAGATGAATACTTATAAATTATGTAGGTGTTTGGATAAGTTAGTGAAATAATTTGTAAATTTAATTAAAAAAATTATTATTTAAGATAATAATCTCAATACATGCATTTTAAATTGAAAATATATTTAAAAACACAAATGTAAAAAATATAAATTACTAAACAAACAAAAAAACCAAGCAATAAGAAATAAGTTGGGAAAAATGTACGTTGTTACTAACATTCAACTTATCATCATATAAGTTATAAGTTGAGTTATAAGTTGAGTTGACAAACATCTCTCATAATCATAAGTTCTTATGTCATACATTCTATAGAAGTACTATAAGTCGGCTTATTATTGCGTTGCCAAACAAGCCATGTATCTCTTTCATGCCATACATTCCATAGAAGTACCAAAAAAATTAGAAGTATAAAAAATATTAGAATTCATGGTAGATATATCCAGAAACAAATTAGGAAGGGAGTGAATATTTTGTAACAAATTATATTCGTCTTTAAAAAACTCTCCAAATTTTGTTAACCCAAGGACACTTAAAGCATGAAAAGTGTTTTCTGGAATAAATATAAAAACAGTGTACACAACTTACATTGGAAATTGTAAGTCCTCTCTTAATGAAATTTGATGTTGTAGGAAGAAGAGTAATAAGAGCTCTCTAAGCAAAAATTTTAACTTTCCAAGAAACATTAGCACCCCATACACTTTTTCATACTTTATATTGCATCAAGAAAACCAAACTGGATAAGCAAAAACATCATTTAAAGCTACAATGTAAGCACATTTAATATTGAACTCAATTTGTGCATTTATATGTTTTTTCCATTAAATTTGAATTTTTTAGCCATTATAATTGAAAGAAAGTTCAGGTTAATTGGAAGTATGAGATTGATGAATTAGGTTTAGAGAAATTAAAAAGGAAGATAAAATCGGATGCGGTCAGGCCGGGTGATGTAACATTAAATACCAAATAACTAATGTTTGAATTAAATTGCCCTCACAAAGATAAAGAAAATAGACAATGATACACACAATGTGACGAAAATAGAAAATCAGTATACAAATAGGGTTTTTTGAATATCAATATTTCAAGGATGGTGTCTCGTCGAAAATGCGGATACAAATATAATATGTAAATTATGAATGAATTAATTGTAATTAGAATACATGTTAATTTAAATTTATGTTTATCATATAAGTTTCTTTTGATACAAAAATGTATGAATCAACTTATATCCACCGGAGTACTCCTTAATTTGTTGAAGAAATAATATGATCCTGGAAAGGCCATACTTTAACACCTAGAGTTAGGGATGAGCATGGTTCGGTTTGGTGCGGTTTCTACCAAAAACCAAACCGTAACCAAGATTGTTCGGTTTCTAAAATTAGGAACCAAAACCAAACCAAACACTATTGGTGCAGTTCGGTTTTTTATTTGTGGTTTCAGTTTGAAATGGTGCGGTTTCGGTTTTGAAACCAATTACACTAAGTTCACAATGTCGTGATTTTGATGGCTATAAAACAGTTTTTAGCTACTTCTGACATGCCTTACCAGTTACCAGGAGTTACAATAAGTGGCAAAACAACTTGTTAACTTCACAGAGTACTGAAACAAGTCTGGAGTTCCGCAAGCTATAGCACCAATGAAACAATTGTAAAGGTAATAATATGTCCAAACTAGCAAAACCACATGCACTGCCCAGTCAACGGATTTAAACTCTTAAAAAATGTTAATTTGGCCACTGTTTTATAGAAACTGCAAGGTTTTTAGAGGTTACCAAGGTGCTTACAGTAATGCCTATATGTATGTGTGATGGGCACATATGTATATAATAAAAATGCCTAGTACAAAGTTAAAAAACAATATATGCAATTCCGTGTCAAAAGTCAGAGAGCTACTTTGAAGTTTGATCCTTGTTCATCAGAATCTGCAGAACCTTAGTGCAACCTTCTGTAGAGAGTTGATTTACTTTGTCGTGGAAGGTGATCGCCATTTTCCTTATGCACCCAGCAGCAGAGAAGTGCATAATTGACTTAAGGATACAATTTGCATAGACTACAATCAAATATGTATCTTCTACAAATTCGTATGTATATGAAAACAACTTTACTGTCAGTTGTATTAAAATCTATCAATCTGTAGATTACATACGCTAACATACAACGGCTATACAAACAGAAGTAACAGGCCTTGTAGTTTTACAACAACTCTGAATATATACAAAGAGCAAAATTTCCAAGTCTATAGACATGCTTAGCAGAATTTCACAATCAAAGATTTGAAGCAGTGCAGAAATAATGCAGAATAAAATGAAGCAGTCTAGCAGTGCAGAAACAATCAAATAAAATGAAGCAGTCTAGCAGTAACACTATAGCAGTCAGCAATCGCCACTAAAACTGACCTGAATCAACACGGGCAGAGTTGACAATATCTAAGCAGTAACTATTAGAAACATTAAAAATAGAACAGAACATACTAGAAATAAATTAAAAACATTAAATTCAGTTCAGTGATAACAATCAAAACATAAAATAAAACACAAAAGCACTACAACAGTTCAGTGATTACAACTGACTTGAACAAAACAGAATATTTTTTGAAAATGCAGAAAAGAACAATTTGTGGCACTAGCAGATAGCAATGCAGCAGCCTGAAATTTATCCCTGAATACAACTAATCATCGATCACACATTCGCCGAAAAGCTTCTGCCCACCCTGAAATTCTTCTGCAATATCAAACAAATATTAAATTACAACAATTATACCAATGTTTTAATAATACAAATCAAATGTAGAACAAAAGATATACCTTTTTCAATATTCTCGTATTTTTTATAATCTTCCGGTTCTTGACGAAGGTCAATAAAAGTTTCCACATTTCGTAACCAATCTTGAGTACATATTAAAGCTTCGGTCGTTCGAGGTAGAAGTCTACTCCTATACGCATCAAGAGTTCTACCTCCGATGCTAAATGTTGATTCGGAGGCAACGGTGGAAATTGGCATACCCAACACATGTCTTGCAATTTTTGAAAGAACCGGAAATTTTGGTGAATGAATCTTCCACCAAGTTAAGATATCAAAATTATCATCTTCCATTTCAATTCCATCCATCAAATAGATATCGATTTCCGACTTTCCCTTTCCTCCTTGAACTTGTTCCTCCATATACTTTCTAAAATCAACATTCTTACTAGTGGCAACATTTTCACTTGTGGTAGAGGAACTTACAACTCCATATTGAGTTTTGTAGTGATCAAATAATTCCTTAAGTGTCTTCATGATTTTCTCACATATTTATAAGCATCTAGGAGACTCACTTCCATATAGGTTACCAAAACAAAATTTCACATAATGCATTTTATACCTTGGATCCAAAACTACCGAAACATATAACAAGAAATTAGTGTTATCCATGTTATCCCAATATTTGTCATATTTCTCTTTCATTCTTGTAGCCATCTCTCTTGTCAAAATATCATCACTTAAAGACAACTCAACAATTGCTTCTTGAATTTTCACAAGCTCAATGAAAAATAAATTTGAAGTACAATACTTGGAGCCCAATATTCTTATTGTAACTTCATAAAATATATTCAAGAATTGAATCAAACACTTCACATTAGCAAAATCTTGAAATCTTGGATGACCTTCAACCTTCTTTTTCTTTTTCTTCTTCTTATTATTATCACCACCCTCTACCTCATCTTTATTAATTTTAAAGAAAGCTTCATAATTGTAGTCCTCAACATACATTCTCTCGAAAGCACTTTGATAGATAGTAGCAACCTCTAACATCATAAAAGTGGAATTCCATCTAGTGTCAACATCAAGACACACCATTTTTTCACACTTAATTTTCTCCTTTTCAACACAAATAAGAAACTTTACAAGCCTTGCCGGGGAGGATCTAACATAGCGAACCGCATTTCTAATTCTAGTTATTGAATCATCTTGTTCTCTTAATCCATCCTTGACAACTAAATTTAAGGGCCTGTTTGGCAATTGATTTATAAGTCAACTTATGGCTTATAAATCAATTTTGACTTATGGAGGGTGTTTGTGTACTCAGCTTATTTCATCAACTTATAAATTATAACTTATTTTTTTAGCTTATGACTTATGGGGGGTGTTTGTCTACCCAACTTATAATCTAACTTATAACTTATGAATTGATAAGTTGAATGTTAGAAAATACTAACATTTTTCTCAACTTATTTCATTTTTCATGATTTCTTTATCTATTTAGTAGTTTATATTTTTATATTTATACGTTTAAATGTTTTTTAATCTAAAATGTATTTATCAAGATCATTATATTAATTAAATATTTTTTCAATTTAGTTGTTTATATTTTTATATTTATACTTTTAAATGTTTTTTAATCTAAAATGTATTTATCGAGATCATTATATTAATTAATTATTTTTTCAATTTAATTTAACAAAAAAATTATTAACTTATAAGTAAATTTATCCAAACACTTACGTAACTTATAAGTTTGCATCAACTTATCGCTTATAAAGCACTTACTCATTATAATACATAAGTTCACTTTTTTTAGTTCTCCCAAACACTTGTAACAATCCATCAACTTACCACTTATAAAGCACTTACTCATTTTAAGCTATAAGTCAACTTTTGCTTGATACCCCAAACGCCCACTAAGATATGTGCACAACAACGCATATGCATGTATTTGTTGTCTAAGATAGCATCACGTCCTCGAAGAAACTTTTTCAAGTGATTGAGGGCTGGGTCATTAGAAGAGGCATTATCAACGGTGATTGTGAACACACACTCTATTTCCCATTTCTTCAACAATGCTTCCATAAATTTTCCTATTACCACACCTTTATGACTTCCGATCGGACAAAAGTTTATTATTCTTTTACAAAGTTTCCAATCATCATTAATCCAATGTGCGGTGAGACACATAAAATTAATATTTTGAACGAATGTCCAAGTATCCGTGGTGAAACACAATCTTTGTCCTCTCATACACTCTTTTAGTTTCAAAATGGTAGTTCTTCAAAATGCGCCCATGCCGGTGAAGTTTTCTTTTTACGCTTTCTTTCATCTTTATCTACTTCTTTATCCTCCTCTAAGTTTACTGGATTCTGAAATTTACATTCAACAATTAAATTGCTAATATGATACAAGAAATAAACATAAATATATAACAATATATGTATCTACCTCTTTTGTAGCTTCTGCATTTTTCTCAGATAGACCTCCAGTGTGCTCCATTTATCAACTTGGTTGAGCAATTGGAGTTTAAAATTAACTTGCGGCGCCTTAATTTTTGTAGAATACAGAAGAGTTCAAGACAGTAGAGACATTAGACAGTAGATAGACTCATAGACAGAGACAATATACACAAATGAAATGAACGCATGCATCAATTAGATTTCGACCTAAAGTCCTAAACTAAGTACAATATGGGCTGGGCTGTGTAATTGCCAATTGGGCTGGGCCACACAAATGTAAATATAACTGACACTTGACATTGACAGACGACATTTGCATAGTTAGTATTTACATGTATATTTTTGTAAATTTTAATTACAATTTATTATTTCTATAATTACTTAAATATAAATATATATAATAAAATATATATTCTTATTTTTATGGATGTTCGGTTTCTATTCGGTTTAAAAAAATTAGAAACCAAACCACAACCAAATTATTGGTTCGGTTTTTATTCGGTTCGGTTTTTAATTGGTGCGGTTTCATACGATTTTTTGCGATTTTGGTTTTGGTTTCGGTTTTCGGTTCGGTTTTGCTCATCCCTACTAGAGCCGGCAATTTCGTACCCGACACGAAAACACGACACGAAAACGACACGAAAATTACGGGTTTGGTTTAACCTTTTCGGTACACGAACACGAAATTACACGAGCGAATTTAGTGTCGGTTTTGGATTTACCCTTGGGTACACGACACGAAACGAAAGTACACGAAATAATTAAATAAATAAATAAATATTTTAAAATTATATAAATACATATAATTTCGTGTACTTTTCGTGTACTTTCGTGTACTTTTCGTGTAATTTCGTGTACTTTCGTGTACTTTTTGTTTCGTTTTCGTTTTCATTTTCGTGTACTTTTCGTGTACTTTCGTGTACTTTTCGTGTACACGATAAGTACACGATAAATTTCGTGTACTTTTCGTTTCGTTTCGTGTTTACACGAAATTTTTCGTTTCGTTTTCGTTTTGTAAAATGGGTACACGAACTTATTTCGTTTCGTTAATGGTTTAACCTCTTAGTACACGAAACACGAAAGTACACGACACGAAAGTACACGACACGACACGAATTGCCAGGTCTAATCCCTACCTAGAGTGACTGGTTATTTAACATGGTATCAGAGCTCAGACGGGATGAAAGACTCAGGTTCGACTCCCTACGACCCCCCAATATTCTCATTTATTGGAAAATATTGAATTGTACTTTGGTGGGCCCAAAAAGGGATGAGATCCCCACCGGGTAATTGAAAAAAAAATGTGTGCTATGGTGGGCCAAAAAAGGGATGAGATCCCCACCTAGTAATTGAAAATTGGACCGGACGCTAGGGTCAAAAAGGCACGAAACACCTAGTGATCCACTCTTTGACCCAAATAATGGGCCTTCGAGTGAGGGGGGATGTTGAAGAAATAATATGATCCTGGAAATGTCATACTCTAACACCATAAGGTTTTAGAGTGACGGGTTAGTTAACATAATTGGACAAACATAAAATGTAAAATTTTCTCAAAATTAAGTAGAAAATTTGAATTTTAGCAACCTATCCGTCGATTATATTTGAGAGGCACGATGCGTGAGGAATCATGGAAGCAAATTACCAATGATTTTTAATGAATAACGGAGATTTAATAAAGACAAGTGTATCAAAAAGCTTAAAAAGAAAATACATATGAAAACCAAAAACTTACATAAAGTAAAAATAACCTGATTTGAACTAAACTACGTATCTCGCATTGATTACATCTATTAAACTAATATTATCATGAAAGGAAGTTAAGAAATCAAATGCTATAATCATCAATTACCAACTCTGAACTGCATATAATAACAAAAATTATAGTGAAATTTCGAGTCATACAAACTAATCTCAAAACCTGACTCACGAAAATATGGGAAAGTAAGGATCTAAGATTTATTTGTATCTAAGTTACATATATAATATATTTTCTTGAGGAGACTCAAAGATAGGTTTTTATTAGGTGACGAGATTGGAAATTAAGTTTCAGGGTTTGTATTCACGGAGAGAAAAGTCTTTAGAATGGGTTAAATCATCTTATAATTAATTAGATAACTTTAAATTATATTTTATGTTATCGATATAAGATCTTCGTTCAAGTTTTAGCATGGATGCAATTAAAAATTATCTACAATATGGGATGACTTTGGGAATAGAATGATGATAAGATTTAATACACCAACTAGTTAATTTTAATATCTTTATAACTACTTTAAAATATTTAAGATATAATAGATGGTACAAAAACTTCATTTCAATAAAAAATTTCTCACATAAGAATTTTTTTTTTGTTTTAGGATATCAACTGAAACTAACAATAAACTTGAACTAATAAATACCGAGATGACGTTTATAACGTCAAGGACATTTTATTAAAACTCTTCCTATAAAACTCTAATAAATTTCTATAATAAATAAACCGAGATACACTTACTCACTATAATCATGCTCAGAGAAACATCTTGAGCATTTAATGGTTAATTTCTTAATAGATAGTGCAATATTTTTTTCTTTGACATGAAAATCAGATCTTCTCTTCTAATCTCCTCCGTAATTTTAGGTACACATATTGCAAATAGAGAAAAAGACATCTAACTCGACAATATGAATTGTTCATAACAAAATTATAAAACAAAACTAAAAATTCACATGTACGCGTATAAGATTATTACTAGACAACTCAACTACATGATTTAATTTGGAAGGCTAACTTTGTCAATTTTACATTTTTCGGAGTCGCACTTAGTTTTACATTTTCAATCTTCTTCAAATTTCGAATAATTGTCGAAAACTTCCACATCCTTCAGATTCTAAATCTTGGCAAGTAACTTTCAGATCAAGATTTATGGCATGTAATTTAACTGTTTTGCACGTTAGTGATTAAAATAAATAATGATCCAAAGTGATGGTTATATTTATTTTTTGCATGCAAGTTAGGGCCCCCAACTATTAACTGTTGGTTCAACCATTAAAATCTAACATGGACGAGGGTGAAACGGTAAAAAGATTATTAATTTTTCAATTTTTTATAACTTTATGTATTTGATGATTGATAGAACAGTTTTTAAGATGGAAGAAGTGAGGGTGCTAATCTGAGATATATATTGATCGAAAGACATGATGGATGAAGACCGAAGAGTATAAAACATGAGTGCTATATACGCATTTCAAAAATGCGTTTACCGTGTTTCACATCCCCAAGATGCGTATGTGGTTTAAGAAATCCATAAACACACAACTTGAAAATACGTGTTCAAAGCTACGCGCATGCAAAATATGCACATACGTGACAAAGTGATATAACGGACATTCGCCATCCTAATACTAGTTAATTGTCAATTAAAGAAAAAACATCAAAATCGTAATAAAAAAATGAAATCTCATATTTTAAATAAATTAAATTAATATTATTGGGTTTTTGGAGAAAAATAAATCCATAATTTGTTTTACAAAATACTATTTTTTAAAAATATTTTGCAAAAATATCAACTTTTAGAATATATTTGCAAAAATATGGTCTGCAATTTTTGAACCATATTTACAACCGACATCAACTAAAATCAACAAAAAATGTAATTTTAAAATTTTAATTATTAGAATAATCTTTGATTGCATAATAGGTTGTTTAACAAGTTGAACCGGTTAAATCAAATGCAAACAAAAGTAACCTTAAATGAAACCAAAATCAAGTTTAATTATTTTTTAGAAAAACGTACAAACATACTCCCTCCGTCCCACCCATTTGTTTACATTTGGGTTGGGCACGGAGGTTAAGCAAAAATAATAGAGTAGTGGAAAAAGTAGAAAACGTGAGTTAAATGGTGGAATAGTCAATTTTTAATGTATAAAGTGAGGATAGTGGAGGAAAGTAGTGAAAGTAGTTGATTTTAATATTGTTAAAAGTTTACTACTTTTGGAAAGTTTAAAAATGTAAAGAATCGATTGAGACATCCAAAAAAGGAAAATGTAAATAAATGACTGGGACATAGGGAGTATTACATTTGGTTGCTTTGGTTGCAGACCGTATTTTTGCAATTATTTTCAGAAGATCGTAAAATCACAAAAATACTTAGAAAAACTAGCATTTTTTATAATATCTCTAATATTTAATATAATTTGTCTAGTTATATCCTTATATATAATAAGCGTAAGAGATATTTTATCCAAAATTTTGGTAGTCCGGTCTCTGTACGACCAAATTAATAAGGACCATTAGATCTTAAATAGATAGATGAGAATCGTTAGATCTAATATTAAAAAGTGTATTTGATTAATAGTAAGATTATATTTAAATACTAAAAAGTGTATATTTTTATAATTTAAACCAAATATAATTGGGTTTTCTATATTAAATATAATTCTCTATATAAAAATTCGTAACTCTCTTTTATCTTCAATTAATGGTTAGTTTCAGTTACATAATAATTGTTAAAACAAATATCGAGATATCGATTCATATCAATCACAATATTAAACAATTCTCAATATAATGTCCTAATAATGAGATATCGATTCATATCAATTGCAATATTTAAAAAATCTCAATATAATGCTCGTAGTGGCGGAACCAGATAAGCGAGTAAGGGTGGGTGCCATATCCAAATTTTTGTAATTATTTTTTTATTTTTTAAAAATAAATAATTTTATTAATTTTTAATGCATAATAGGCTAATTAGAACGATTTTGCATAATTGAATTTTAAAAGGCCATATCATGAAAAAAAAAAATGATTGAACTATTTAGATATTCATCACTAAAAAAAGATAGAAAAATGTATTAAAATGAGTAAGTTCCTCCCAAGATTTTAGAGTTTAATTGCTTTAATTTTTACCAAGAAATAAGAACAAGAAATAGCAGAACTATAAAATAACTAGCTCTTTAGCCCGTGCAATGCACGGGCATACTTCAAATATGACTAAACTGTTTATTTGTTCAAAACAATTTGTACGTTCGCGTATTAGAGTAGAAATTGATGAATTATACGACATTAAAATTAGTATAAGTTTGTATTACACTTATATACATAAAAGTGGACGTATTTGTGTCGTAACAAATATAATACTTAAGGCATGTCAGAAATTATGTATAGTTTCATTTAATAGAGATATAAATAATTACAATGCACAAACATGTTTTAATATATAAATTTTCTCAAATAATATTTTTAACAATATTTAATTCATAAAAATTTATAATAAATCTAAATTATACTATAATAGTATGAGATATATGATATGTAAGCGTATATGGTCATATATTTACATAAATATAAGTATTTATATGTATGTATACATACGTATGTCTGCAGGAGTATATATATATGAGTTGCACTCTAGGAAGAACACCTTATATAAAGAACAATAAAGAACACCATCATAAA
Source organism: Heracleum sosnowskyi (assembly GCA_030848705.1). Taxonomy (NCBI): domain Eukaryota; kingdom Viridiplantae; phylum Streptophyta; class Magnoliopsida; order Apiales; family Apiaceae; genus Heracleum; species Heracleum sosnowskyi. Next base: position 15,801,384 of record CM061236.1, read on the forward strand.
CACTTTATTTTTCATAAAAATTGATTTTTTAAAATTAGAATCATAAAATTGAACAACAATTAAGCCTAACATATCGAATTTAACGTAGAATCTCATCTAAATTTAAAAATTAAATATTACATATAATCCAGTATAGAATCTAGTACAGAATCTTGTATATATATTTATCACAATGAAATTACATGTAATCATGTTTTATTTGATTCTAATTTTTTGTTAGATTCTATTTTTATTCGTAATAAACCTTTTTTGATGAGAAAATTAGAATCAACATGCAATTTATGTAAGATTCTATAGTGTTCTTTATTGTTCTTTATATAATAGTGTTCTTCATGGAATAATGGCCTATATATATATATTCACGTAAATGTTGTATGTATGTATGTATAAGTATGCATATTAATTTGCAGCATTTAATAATATGTAATAAATATATATGTATAAGTATGCATATTAATTTTGTAGCATTTAATATGTAATAAATTTATCGATGCTAAAATACCAAAATAACCCTAAAAAGGTATAGTATAAGGAAAGATAAAATGGTCCACTGGATTTAAATTGCTTAACCAAACCCCTTGTTGCTGTATTATATATATAACTAGCTATTTAGCCCGTGCAATTAGGGATGGCAATCGGGTCGGTCGAAACGGGTTTTACAAAATCCAAACCCGAACCCGAAATTTTTAACCGAACCCGAACCCGAACCCGAACCCGAAAAAATCCGAAATATTAAACCCGAACCCGAACCCGTTGGATACCGAACGGATTTCGGGTAACCCGAAACCCGAAATGAAAACTAGTAAAAATATATATTATATTATATATAAATTATATTTTAAATTATATATTAAATAATATATAAAATTATATGTAAAAAATTATATATAAAACTTTATGTTAAGAAATATATATAAAATCATATATATAATTTTATTATATGTTAAAATTATATATAAAAAAATAATAGAAAAATATATTATATATATAAATTAATTCGGGTTCGGGTTCGGATCGGGTTCGAAACGGGTTTCGGGTTTTCGGGTCGGGTTTGGATCGGTATTGTCAAAACCCGAACCCGACCCGAAAATAATTCGGGTTTAAAAAACAAACCCAAACCCGAATCCAAACCCGAAAATTTCGGGTTCGGTTTAACCTATTCGGGTCGAAACGGGTCGGATATCAATTGGATCGGTACAAATTGCCATCCCTACGTGCAATGCACTGGCATATTTTAAATATGAGTAAATTGTTTATTTTTTCGGTAATTTTTTGTACGTCCGCGTATTAGAGTAGCAATTGATGAGTTATACGACATTAAAATTAGTACAAGTTTGTATTACACTTATATACATGAAAGTTTTTTTTTTTTTTTTTAGCTTGTACTGATTTGGACCGTATTTGTATCTAACAAATATAATACTTAAGGCATGTCAGAAATTATGTATAGTTTGATTTAATAGAGATAAATAATTACAATTCACATACATGCTTTAATTTAAAAAATTTCTTAATTCATAAAAATTTACAATAAATCTAAATAATACTATAATAGTATGAGATATATAATATGTAAGTGTATATGGTCATATATTATCATAAATTTACATAAATATAAGTATTTATATGTATACATACGTATATATATATATATTTATATATATATATATATATATATATATATTCAGGTAATTGTTGTATGTATATATAAGTATGTATATTAATTTGCAGCATTTAATAATATGTAATAAATCTATACTATATTATTAAAGACGAAACATTAAAAGTTTTGGTCGGTCGGTCGGTCGGTCGGTCGGTATTTGGGCCGATTCACAGGCCTATCTATAATCAATTTATTAATAACCAATTACCTTTTTTCACTACATTACCTATTTTATATTTATTTTTTAAACCAAACCAACTCATCTTCTAAAAATAAAACGGACAACATATATATAATATGGTAATATTATTATACATTTATAATTGATTACCTTTTTCAGCTAAAACACATTATTTTTATATTTTTTACCTAAAACAACTCATCTTATAAACAGGACATATATGGAAACCAAATTATTGATAACCAATTACCTTTTTCAGCTAAATTATATTACCTATTTCATATATCTATTTAACTAAAACAAATTATCTTCTAAATATAATACATGCAAAATAAATATACAATGGTAATATTGTTTTATATAAATATTAATAAATAACAAGTTATTCTTTTCAGCTAAAACAAATTATCTCTTTTATATTTTCTAACTTAAACAACTAATTTTCTAAAAGTAATGCAGACGTATATATAAAAAATTAATATAATTTTATATAATTGTTAATAAGTAACTAATTGTCTTTTTAAGGATATTACCTGTTTATATTTATTAACTGAAACAACTCATGTTCAAATTAAAAATAACACGGGCAAAAGATAGATATATTGGTAATATTATTATATTAAACTTATGAAATTCATGTTTATTATAATTTTTTTAACATTCAATTTAAACGAGATAATTAATTAAAATAAAAGTAATAGTATATTCAAATAAACTCGGTATATTGAACAAGCACATATTTTGATATTTGCACTTGAGTCCCTTTTTAGATTTTTAAGAGTAAAAAAATACGAATCATTAGATATGTTATTTTAAAATATTTTATATTTTAATATCTAAAATACTACTATTGATTACGTCAATAATATATTAAATTTAAATATTATATTGTTAGATTTATAAATCCAATATATATATATATATATATATATATTAAAATTTTATCAAATTATATATAATAACTAAAATCTAAATAAAAAATAAGAAAATATTAAAGAAGACCGTGCATCGCACGGGATATAAGCTAGTATATATGTATAAGTTTGGAGCATTTAATAATATGTAATAAATATATGTATAAGTATGCATATTAATTTTGTAGCATTTAATAATATGTAATAAATTTATTGATGTTAAAAGACCAAAATAACCTTTAAAATGTATAGTATAAGTAAGGGTAAAATGGTCCATTTGATTTAAATTGCTTACACCAAACCCCTTGTTGTGGTATTATATATATAATAGACTAGGAATATACCCGTGTTTCGCACACGGTGATGTTTTATCCTTTTAATTTTAGTAATTATCTTTGTTAATATTTTTTTTAGTAGATTCAAGTTATATATATATATATATATATATATATATAGTATCATGTCCCTTAATCTCAGGTAACTTTACTGAGCTAACCTCGTGATTGTTTTCTCGTATATATATATATTATAAACAATTTTTGTTGAAAATAAGCTTCTTTCTAAATTTTTTATTGAAACGCTAAAAAATATCTCGCATCACATATTCATGTATTTTAAACATTAGATAATAGAAGAACCCAACAAAAGAAAATAAAAGAACAATCAATGAAACAACTTTAACTTCAATTAGAATCATAATTGATATGACTGCAATTAGTCTCTAAAGTATATTATATAATTTTGTTCATTTACCAAAATTTTTTTTTTTAATAAAATGTTTATCATATCTCCATTTTTCACATAATATAAATAAAGGATTAAGCCATAAAAAATAAATGTTAAAACAAAGGAAAATCTTAATTCACATTGAAGTAAATTTAAGGTATATTCACCCATTTTGTATAAATGAGCCACTAAATTCTGGTACCTTATTTGTTCTAAAATTATCAAATACTTCCTCCATCCTATCAATTCTTTACATTGAGGTTGGGCACGGAGGTTAAGAAAAAGTGTAATTTAGTGAAGAAAAGTAAAAAAAGTGAGTAAAGTTATGGGATCAATCATTATTTAATGTATAAAGTGGGAATAATGGGGGAAATTAGTGGATGTAGTTAATTTTTATATTATAAAACTTTACTGTTTTAGAAAACTTTTGGAAGGTAAAGAATTGAGAGGGACATCTCAAAAAGGAAAGTGTAAATAAATGAGAGGGACATGGGGAGTATATCGCTGCATTGAAATTGTAGCATAAACACAATATAACATAGAGAAGAAGATATACAAAAAAGTTTGTGCTAAATTTTCCTTGCAGGCACGGTGCCTCGTTTTTCTAGAATTGTATAACCGAGGAGAAAGATTAAAAATCAAAGTAAAATAATTGAAGAACTAACTTCAAATTCTAAAAAAAAAAATATAATCTCTTCTATATATAATAGGAGAACACGGGGGTAATTTGATCAAGAAAATCCCCTGTGAAATTACTGATATACCCTTTCATGTTACAAAATTACATGCATATGCCACTCACTTATTTAATTTGAAAAAAAGAAGTTAATTTTGTTTAAGCGGTGATTTGAACCACTAACCTCCTCTAAACAATTCATCCCTCCAACCATTGTGCTACATCATCATTTGGTTTCTATTTTAAAATCCTTTTAGATAAATCCGACCTCTTATTTGTCCTATACTTTAAAGTAAAAATAATAGTGATTCATATTAATTTTAAAATTTTGTATATTAGTTTTCTAATATGGTACGTAAAACCAATTTCGAAAACAAATTGTCACTCTCTTATTTAATGGGAAAAAATGAGTTAATTTACTTCTTGTGGTAAACTAAACCGCTAATCTCATTTAAATAATTCATCCTTCTAATCATTGTGTTACATAATTTTCTAATTTTGAATTAAAAATTCTTTTACATAAATCCAACATGTATCCTGTTTTTACTATTACTTTAACATTTGAGTAAAATGATGTTATGTTTAAACTTTTCTATTTTTAAAAGAAATATGGTACGTGATTATGTATTCTACCAATTTCAAAAATATTGATAATAATATCACGTAATGTAAATTTGTCTTACCATATTTTTAGTTAATATTAATATGAATTTATATAGTAATTTTATCAAAGAAAAATAGATTGATTAGTCAGAATCAAATTAATCACTAAATGTAACTATATTTGGAAAAGTTATTTGGTCATGAGGTAAAATAATTGAAAGACGAGATTCTTAAAAATATTATATAGTAACAAAAAAGGTCGTTAAATGAATCTTATATAAATCAGAAAAAGGATCATATATAATATATGATAGGACAAAATATAAAAATTAATCTATATGTACATTGATTATAATGTCGGATAATATGCACTTAGAAATTTCGGTTGGAAATTAAAGATAATAAACTTTGAAAATATTGGATTAAAATAGTCAAGTTAACAATAATCAATACATTTTAGAAAATAGGATAACACATGACGGACACGTACACAAAATATTATGGTCGATCAACCACATTATACCGCTTCTCAACATTTTGTTGATAAATAGTCTGTTTCTTGAGGTGTAAAAATTATAACTGATATAAGATCAAAATATGTCATCCTTGTACAACTCATTTATATTGTAACTGTGTTTTCAGATATACATTGGAAGAGAAAGAAATTAAAATATTAAATAACTTTATTCCAAAATTTAATTTGTGTCGATGTAAAACTCTAAGAAGAACAAAAAAGAAAAATACTCTTATTTTTAAACTTTATGTTCTCTTGCCCATAGTTCAGAGTTATTATAAAATCAAATTACTAGATGTTTTCTACTTATGACGTAAATTCGAACATATTAAAAGAATTGGTCTATTTGTGTTAGTTTGTACAATAAGTAGGGCTGAGCAAAACCGAACCGAAACCGAAAAACTGATCCGAACCGAAAAATTTCTTCGGTTCGGTTTGGATTGAGTTTTTTTTCAAAATTTCGGTTTATTCGGTTTTTCGGATTAAACCGGAATAAAATCGGTTCGGTTCGGTTTTAAGAATAGCGGTTCGGTTAAAAACCGAAAAACCGAAAAATATTTATATATTTTTAAAAATTATAAATATATTACATATATTATATTTATATTATTAGATTCTTAGTTTCAAACTCAGTTATCTTAGTATGAAATTCAGAAATTATGAATGTAGATTTGTGTAGTAGTAATCACTAATCAGTATTCTCAATTCTGTAATCAGTTGTGGACTTTTGAATGGAAATATGGAATGAATGTTTGTCTTGATTGTTTAGTAGGTTATTTATACTAATCATGAATCATGATTCAGTATTTCAGATTTTCAGTTCATGCAATTATGCAAATTTCATGCAATTATACTGTCTAAAATACATGATTTATTAATTTCGGTTTTACAGTAAACCGAACCGAAGAAACCGATCCATACTATTTCGGTTCGGTTCGGTTTTGTACAATAATTCGGTTCGGTTTGGTTTGATCAAAACAGAACTTCGGTTTCTCTGTTTTTCTTATTCGTTTCGGTTTTTAACCGAACCGACCGAATGATCAGCCCTAACAAAAAACCGAAACGACCGAATGATCAGCCCTAACAATAAGCTATAAAATATCTTATTTTTAATGCTTATATGAACAAATAAGTCAAATTATATGTAAATTAAAATAGGGACATTATAACTAAACATGTATAAACGAAAAATATATAATTACACTCAAATATATCTTTTAAGTCGCAAAAGTAAATGAATTATGTCAATTGATATTGTTCTCTATAGAAAAGATGGGTATCAAACTAATATCAAGCACCGTGATGTGGAAAGTTCACAACATCGGAGGAATAGTACAATTAGTATTGATGAATTTTATACAGTTAGGACACACTACTGCACTGTTGAGGGACATGCTTTATTGCTTGGGGCAGACTATTTCTACATATGTGGTTGACGCTTGGTGTTTTATAAAGCGCACTAGGTTACTCTGGGTTGAAAAATATCGGTCTTTAATTATGTCAGATCTTTATAACAATATTATTGATAGCCTCAAGTTTTATTATGTAATTGTTAGATGTTGGTCGACGTGTGATCTTGCACTTGAGTTTCATTAGGAGATAAAAGTACATGCAACAAAATTTTCAGGAAATTATTTCATTCAAACCGTTTAAAATTAAAAATAATATGTATTTTGGTACAATGCTAGAGAATGGTCCGTGCCTCTAAGATAAAACAGAAACAAATAGAACTCAGTGGCACTAATATTTGAATGTCTAGTGCTCATCACTACTCCGGAGTTTATATTAGTATTTTTCTGTACTAATAAAATTCCGACCTAACACATAAACATATCATGCTTTAGTATGAAAGTGGTAGGTTTGAACTACCTAGTATTTTGTTGGCATATATTACTTGGTTGAACACCTGTCAAGACTTCCATTCAAAACTCAGGTGACAACGATATATTACAATTATATGAATCTCTATACATATTGAAACAATCATAAATTTACATAAAACTTGTATAGATATGTGGTACTAAATGCTGAGATATTACTATTATTTTGAAATTCTAAACATAAACATAAAGAAATATAGTATACAACAGACATATCAAACACATGTATTAATATCCAAAAAAAACACACTAATATAAAAAGAGAGAGAACCAATAACATAAAACAACCAAATCACCAATAAATTGTATATCTCTGTTTAAATAATTATATATATACATACCTAGATAAACGATTTAATCCCTTTTTGTGAACCGATTTAAGCTTCTTCTTTATCATCATCATCGTCGTCGTCGTCGTCGTCGTCATCATCATCATCTACATAAGCCAGACAAATATAAAGTAAAAAACAAATATATATATAAACACATAAATCAACAGAAACATAAACAATTAAAACAAACATCAATAGTGAAATCATGAAAGAAAGAGATATTGAAGATGAAGAAAGAGAAAAGATAGAATAACCGAAAAAATGAGGTACTGAATTCATATACGTTTGATATAAGATTTTGTAATTAATAAATATAATCATTTGAATTTAAAAATAGATAACACCATTCATGTCATGATTTGTGGAATTTTTAAAAATTTTGAATTAGGAGTTTAATTGTGAGTGTATATTAGCAAGATTTATGGGATTATGTTGAATGAGTATAGCCTTTACGTTAAAACAATCAAATCACAACTGGATCCTTAATTAACGCATATTACAATGAAAAATAGCGTATATTGGGAAGCCGGGTTATATGTGGAAAGTCTGTTAACCCGCTTAGACATGGAAATCATAAAATAGCATACCATATATGCATATTCAAATCTTAAAAATCCCACAATTTTAGCTAATTTTCAAATCAAATTGATTACATGGATATGCTGATTATCACATGGGTCTTGTCATTGATCTTATCCTTTTCAAAATTCAAATCCATGATTTTTCGTCATCTTCTTTTTTTATTTACTCTTTAAGAATATTTATTGAATCTCAATTCTCTTCATCTTTATCGTGTTTTTACTTTTATTCTACGGAACAATTCATGTTTTGTGTATGTATATCATGTTTATATATGTGTTATATTTATTGTGCAAGTATAAGTATATAGAGTGACCTGATTAACAAATATACACGTTATATTAAAACACAATACATTCCGTAAATAAAAGTAAAAATGAAATAAAAGAGACGAAGAAAAAGAAAAGAGAGAATTGCCGAAGAAAATGAGATATTGAATTCATGTACGTTTGATATAAGATTTGGTAATCAACAAATATAATCATATGTAATGTTGAAAATAGATAACACCACTCCTGGCATGATTGGTGGGAGAAATATAATCATTTAAAATCTGAAAATAGATAACACAATTTTTGGCATGATTTGTGGGATTGTTAAATTTTTTGAATTGAGAATTTAATTTTGTGTGTGTGTATATCGCAACATTTGTGGGATTATGTTGTTGAATCAGTATAGCCTGTATGTTAAAACAATCGGATCACAACTGGATCCTTAATTAACCCATATTACAATGGAACATAACATATTAGGAAGTTGGATTACATGTGGATAGTCCGTTAACCCGTTTAGACATGGGAATTTACCAAAACAACCTTATTTTAGGGACAAAAGTGGAATTTCCACTATACTCTTCACTAGTAGGAATTTAGTTTTATGATAGATAGATAATAGATTACTCTCTTGATGGATATTGACTACATAGAAGCCCATATAAGACAGGGCAAGCCCATCAAACCAGAACCCAGTAAACTCTTAAATACATACTCTTATCTTATCTGTCTGTGTATGTATGTATGTATATTAGTATAATTTTTTCCTCAATTTATTCAAATAAAATCAAGAATTAACATGTCTTTCGATAAGATCTCTGAATAATCATTACTCAAATCACAATAACAAGGATGGACAAAGATAGGTCTTAAGAGTAAATTTTTTGATTTTGTTTCTGAGAGTCTTTGAAGATCACCAACGTTAAGGGTGGGCGGCCGACCACCCTGCTCCTGTGCTAGTTCCGCCTTTGAATGCTCATGTATATCATGACCAACAATAATATACGTGGACCATATGTTATAAGAGACGTAAGAGAAGTCATGTGCATGAATTTATGTTGCAAATTTTACTGTACAAATTACAAGTAATACGACTTAATTAATTAGTATTAACATTTTACAAAATTTTCTATACAAATTACAAGTAACACGAATTAGTAACACTTTTTCTGAAGGGACATAACACTTTGTACATCCAAATTATATTATATTATTTTATATATAACAAATGTAAAAGGATTATATCAAAATATTATTAGAAATTAAGAGTTTCATATTCTTTAACGATAATTTTGAATATAATACCTATAGAGAATAATGATCATTAGGTTATTCTCAATATATATAATTTTCCTAAGATCACAATACATGTAAACAAATAAATCTAATTATCTATTGTTAAATATTTACTTAACATATATTTTGATTTATTTATAAATTAAAAAAGTGAGTAATTAGATAGTTAATATAATACACTCAAATGATCATTTACTACCTCTTGAGTCGGAATCTTTATTCTCACATTCGTAACATACTAATAGAAATTTAAGTTTTGAATCACTTCAAAAACATTTAGTATTACGTATTTCAAAAATTAACAAATAATTTAAATTTCGAATCATATAAATTTAAATAAATATACATAAAATATATGTGTTTTTCATAGGGTAAACACAACACGAAATAATTTATCTAAAATATATCCTTATATATTTTATCCATAATTTTGATTGTCATGGTAGAGTACCATAAAAAAATAAAAAAATGTTAAACTTTAAAATACATAGATGATAATCATGAGGTGTTTGTACTCCATCAACAACATATCAAATATTAAAATTAATATTTTTATCTCTAAATATATTAAAAAAGAAAGTAAAGAGTTTTGATCGTTAATGAATGATATTACTACAAAAAAATATGCATAATTAGATCTTAAAATAAATAGATGAGAACCGTTACTCCCTCCGTCCCATTCAATTATATACATTGGGGGTGGGCACGGAGACCAAGAAAAAATATAAAAATGAGTAAAGTTAGATGAAAAATGAGTAAAGTGGTGGAAACTATTAATATTTAATAATATATTTGAGATAGTGGAGTAAAGTAGTGGGTATAATAGTGTGGATGTAATAGTATTTTATATTATTAAAAGTTACTCCCTCCGCCCCCCTCAATTCTTTACATTGGGGAACGGAGGCTCGACACGCATTTTAAGACTCTTATAAAATATATTTCGATAAATTATTTTAAGTTTTTTCTTCTTCTAAATAAAAATTTAAATAATTTTAAAAATAAGGTGTAGAGCTATACTTTACAGGAGCCTTAAAATGCGTGTCAAACAGTGTAAAAAAACTGTAAAGAAATGAGAGGGACAGATGGAGTATTATTTTTGAAATGTACAGAAATGAGAGTAATATCCCAAAATAAAAATCGTATAGAAATGAGAGGGACAGATGAAGTATTATTTTTAAAAGTATTATTTTATATTTGAAGTCGTAAAATTAATTTGAACGATTTGAGATAGAAACTGCATCGGGGTGGATCCACGAATACCCAATAAGCCACAGAGTCGCATACTGGCCTCGGGTGAAAAGACTGAAAACCCGGCCTCCGAGATACAAAAAAGCCCTAATCTTCACAAAATCATATCAGCTTCAATCTCAATCTCCGTCTTATTCATACACCCCCTAAAACCCCTTTCTCTCACATATGCTTTCTAGGGTTTGTAAACCAATTTTCAGTACTAAATCTTCATAAACCCTAATTTCTACAGTACTCTAGGGTTTAACTTAATTATGTATCTATACAATCTGACTCTCCAACAAGCTACAGGCATTGTGTGTGCAATCAATGGCAGCTTCACTGGTGGCAAATCCCAAGAAATTGTTGTGGCTCGTGGTAAAGTTCTTGATCTCTTAAGGCCTGATGATAATGGTAAGATTCAAACTATTTTATCTGTTGAAGTTTTCGGTGTTATTCGTTCTTTAGCTCACTTTCGATTAACGGGTGCTCATAAAGATTACATTGTTGTTGGTTCTGATTCTGGTAGAATTGTTATTCTTGAATATAATAAAGAAAAGAATGTGTTTGATAAAATTCATCAAGAAACTTTCGGGAAATCGGGGTGTAGGAGGATTGTTCCCGGGCAGTATTTAGGGATTGATCCGAAAGGGAGGGCGGTTATGGTTGGGGCTTGTGAGAAGCAGAAGTTAGTTTATGTGTTGAATAGGGATACGTCGGCTAGGTTGACTATTTCGTCGCCTTTGGAAGCGCATAAGTCGCATACCATTGTGTATTCGATTGTTGGGGTGGATTGTGGGTTTGATAATCCGATTTTTGCGGCGATTGAGTTGGATTATTCGGAGGCGGATCAGGATTCGACGGGGCAGGCGGCAAGTGAGGCGCAGAAGCATTTGACGTTTTATGAGTTGGATTTAGGGTTGAATCATGTGTCGAGGAAATGGTCGGAGCAGGTTGATAATGGGGCTAATATGCTTGTTACTGTGCCGGGTGGTGGAGATGGGCCTAGTGGTGTGCTTGTTTGTGCGGAAAACTTTGTGATTTATAAAAATCAAGGGCATCCGGATGTGCGAGCTGTGATTCCTAGACGGGCGGATTTGCCGGCTGAACGTGGGGTTTTGATTGTTTCGGCTGCTATGCACAAACAGAAGTCCATGTTCTTCTTTTTGTTGCAAACTGAGTACGGTGATATCTTTAAGGTTACACTTGACCATGATAATGACCGTGTTTCTGAGCTGAAGGTTAAGTATTTCGATACGATCCCGGTTACTTCTTCTTTGTGTGTGCTGAAACTGGGATTTCTCTTTGCTGCATCAGAGTTTGGAAACCATGGTCTGTATCAGTTCCAGGCCATTGGAGATGATCCTGATGTGGAATCGTCATCTGCTACATTGATGGAAACAGAAGAAGGTTTTCAACCAGTGTTTTTTCAGCCCAGAGGACTTAAGAACCTGGTTAGGATCGATCAGGTGGAGAGCTTGATGCCAATAATGGACATGAAAGTTTCAAATCTTTTTGAGGAAGAAACTCCTCAGATTTTTACACTTTGCGGGCGAGGTCCCCGTTCTTCACTACGTATACTGAAACCGGGTTTAGCAATTACTGAAATGGCTGTCTCCCAGCTTCCTGGTGTTCCTAGTGCAGTTTGGACTGTGAGAAAGAATGTAAATGATGAATTTGATGCTTATATTGTTGTTTCATTTACTAATGCTACTCTTGTCCTTTCTATTGGTGAGACGGTCGAAGAAGTTAGTGATAGTGGATTCCTCGATACCACCCCTTCTCTTGATGTATCGTTGATTGGTGATGATTCGCTCATGCAAGTTCATCCAACTGGTATCAGGCACATAAGGGAAGATGGACGTATAAATGAGTGGAGAACTCCTGGAAAAAGAACTATCGTTAAGGTTGGGTCTAATAGGCTTCAGGTTGTTGTTGCACTGAGTGGAGGAGAGCTTATATACTTTGAGGTGGATATGACTGGCCAATTGATGGAGGTTGAGAAACATGAAATGTCTGGGGATGTAGCTTGCTTGGACATTGCACCTGTACCTGAAGGAAGACAAAGATCCCGCTTTCTAGCAGTAGGATCATATGACAACACTATTCGTATTTTATCATTGGATCCCGATGACTGTATGCAGATTCTGAGCCTGCAAAGTCTATCATCACCCCCAGATTCTCTCCTTTTTCTTGAAGTTCAGGCATCAATAGGTGGTGTGGATGGTGCAGACCACCCTGCTAGCCTTTTTCTTAATGCAGGTTTGCAAAGTGGTGTTCTATTTAGAACAGTGGTCGATATGGTGACAGGTCAGCTTTCAGATGCTCGATCTCGTTTCTTAGGACTTAGAGCTCCAAAGCTCTTTTCTGTTGCTGTGAGAGGACGTCGTGCTATGCTCTGTTTGTCAAGCAGACCTTGGCTTGGTTATATCCACCAAGGGCATTTCTTACTGACTCCCCTCTCATGTGAGACTCTTGAATATGCAGCCTCTTTCTCATCTGATCAGTGTGCTGAAGGTGTTGTTGCTGTTGCTGGAGATGCGTTGAAAGTTTTTACCATAGAGAGATTGGGTGAAACGTTTAATGAAACGACAATTCCTTTGAGGTACACACCAAGAAAATTTGTGCTTCAGCCTAAGAGGAAAATTTTGGTAATAATTGAGAGTGATCAGGGAGCATTTGCTGCAGAAGAACGTGAAGCTGCGAGAAAGGAGTGCTTTGAGGCTGCTGGTATGGTTGAAAATGGTAAGACAGAGGTGGAGAATGGTGGTGATGATGAGGATAAGGATGATCCTCTCTCTGATGAGCAGTATGGTTATCCTAAAGCAGAGTCAGACAAGTGGGTTTCTTGCATTAGAGTCCTTGATCCAAAGACAACAGAAACAACTTGTCTGTTGGAGCTTCAGGATAATGAAGCTGCCTTCAGTATATGCACAGTAAATTTCCATGATAAAGAGTATGGAACTCTTTTAGCCGTTGGTACAGCTAAAGGTTTGCAATTTTGGCCCAAAAGATCTTTCTCAGCTGCATATATTCATATTTATCGCTTTGTGAAAGATGGGAGATCCCTTGAACTTTTGCATAAGACACAAGTGGATGGTGTACCTCTTGCATTGTCCCAGTTTCAAGGAAGATTACTAGCTGGAATAGGGCCAGTTCTCAGATTGTATGATTTGGGGAAACGGAGATTGCTTAGAAAATGTGAGAATAAATTATTCCCCAACACAATTAACTCTATTCATACATATCGTGACCGGATTTATGTGGGTGACGTACAGGAGGTATGCAATCTTACAGCAGATTACACATTATATATATATATATATATGTATTGTTTTTGATAATTACATATCTTTCATTTCAATAGCTTGGTTGTCATTTTTAGCTTACTTTGAGGATCATAATTTGTCTGCTTGTCCTTTTTTAACCTATCACATAGTTATTCGTTTGATCTATATAAACACACATTTCCAAATAGAGGCATCAATCCTTGTGTGCTAGTAGCTAAACTGTCAGTGCAGTTAGATACACTGTGTTTTGTAGGGTGGTTTTCATGGTTGATGTCTGAAATATATATTCAGTTAAGAACCCTCATTTATGCTTATTACTTGATGAAATTTTCTGGATAATCCTGTTGGATTACTTGTAAAAGATGCATTTCATGGTCAAGTAATGCATAGGCTAAAAAGTTAAAATCATCTGCGCGACTGTGGCTTTTGGCTCCCATAGGTTTTGCTATTTTTAGCTATAATCAAATGACAATTGCCTTCAATTGCTTCCTGATTAGATGATTTTTTTGGCTTATATTTTGTTTTACTGACTCTTCCAATCTATTGGTGGTTTTTCTTTACAGTCGTTTCATTATTGCAAATATAGGCGTGATGAAAATCAGCTGTATATATTCGCTGATGATTCTGTCCCAAGATGGCTTACTGCATCGTACCATATAGATTTTGACACGATGGCAGGAGGAGACAAGTTTGGGAACATCTATTTTGTGCGACTACCACAAGATGTTTCTGATGAGATTGAAGAAGATCCAACTGGTGGAAAGATAAAATGGGAGCAGGGCAAGCTGAATGGTGCCCCAAACAAAGTTGAAGAAATAGTGCAATTTCATGTTGGGGATGTCGTAACATGCTTGCAGAAAGCATCTCTTATTCCCGGAGGTCAAGAGTCTCTTATTTATGGAACTGTAATGGGAAGCTTAGGGGCCTTGCTTGCATTCAGTTCGAGGGATGATGTTGACTTTTTCAATCACTTGGAGATGCATATGAGACAGGAACATCCACCTTTGTGTGGAAGAGACCACATGGCTTATAGATCTGCATATTTCCCTGTTAAGGTGAGCCTTTTCCTTGAGCACATTTGTATATACATTCACTGGTATTTGACTCATATGGGATACATAATTTATTAATTTAAAGCTGCATCTTATATATATTTTAGGATTTTTTTTGTCAGAATATATTTTAGGAATTTATTAATCTTATTATCTTCAATTCTTAGAAAAGATTCTTAATTTCCTGTAGGATTTCCAATTATTTGATCTGTGTAAGTCAACGTCTATTGCAAGATGTGATTTGTTTGAAATTATTCAATTGTGTATCGTAAACTTTGAAATCAGTAGCCTTTTCACAATACAGTATCGATTCACTAGGTTGAAAATAATTGAAGCTATTAATTTTTGATTATGAAACTGACTCGAACAAGATTACAGAAAGCAGTATAAATTTAAAGTTATATTATGTAATTTAATGTTTCTACCTCCCAAAATCAGCTGAGAGCTGTATAATACATGAGTTGAGCTCAGAGTTTTATTTGTTTTTTTTATATTATTAATTAGGGGAGAAACAGCTGAATTATTTAAGCTTAAAGCCTGCCCTTATATATCGGTCTGTGGCATGATTGATAATCTCTATAGTGCATTAATTTTTTGATTATGAAACTGACTCGAGTAAGACTACGAAAGGCAGTATACATTTAAAGTTACATTATGTAATTTAAGATTTCCTACTTCCAGAATCAGCTGAGAGCTGCATAATACACGAGCTATGCTCAGTATTTTATTAGTTTATGTTTTATATCGTTAATTAGGGGAGAAACAGTTGCATAATTCTAAGCTTAGAGCCTGCCTTTATATGTCGGTCTGTGGCATGATTGATAATCTCTAAAGTGAATTTTGGTTAGATATCAAGCAGTCACTAGTCACTGTTTGGGATAGAATAATATCTACTTGGCTGCCTACCAAGTTCTCTGATCTGGTGGTTAACATATTAGTAGATGTGCCAAATATAATTTATGGTTTTGTGATAAGGAACCTTATGCAATATATGCTCAGGAATTTGCAACTTGTCAACATCTCTATCTTTCAGTGTCATATATGTCGTGCAACGGGCATATATGATTTGGTGAATCTTAAAAATGTTGTTGCTAAGGAAACATGTTTTTTATGTTTTTTTAGGATGTGATTGATGGAGATCTGTGTGAGCAGTACCCAACTTTGCCGATGGATCTGCAGCGGAAAATTGCAGATGAATTGGATAGGACTCCAGGAGAGATACTTAAAAAACTTGAAGAAATCCGCAATAAAATTGTCTGAGATGTTTAAATCAAAGGTTTGCAGCGGACCCATCTGCATAAACATGTTTGCACTGGAATATGTACTTTCATGTTTTAATATGAATTCTATTTAGTGTATTTGGTTTGTGAGCTACTTATTTTTAATATGTGGTATATGTGAGACTTCTTGAACCATCTGATATTTTTTCAAGTGATTGATATAATTGTCTAATTTTTGTGTTGCCTATATCAGTATGTTGAATATGGGGCTTTATGTTTATAGGTTACAAGTTGTGCCCCTTAGTTCCAGGTCATATGTGGATTTTGAAGAACGCCAACTGCTCGGAAATGGAAAATTGCATAAAGGCTTTCTCTAATGTGAATGTGAATGCGCAAGGAAGACAAAAAACTGATTTTCAACACTCCAATATCTGAGTTCTATTGATCTTTTGTTGTAGTTACATTTCCATTGCATTTTAAAATATTATGTTAGATGCTGATGTTATTAACTTATATAATGTACCAACAATCTCCTTCTCCTTTACTTGCTTAGTGCTATCATTATTGGTCAAAGAAAAGCAAGTATAGATGCTTTATAAAAGATGGCTTCAGTTGGAATTCCAGTGAGGAAAAGCACATGTTGGGCGAAGCACTTCTGTGACTTAAAACAAAGATGGCGGAAGTAAGAAAAGCTGTTGGGCCAATAGCAGCTCAGTTCTGGTCGACGTTGTTCTGAATAAACTTATGAGTCCGGAGAAGGGTTTTGTTTGTTTCGTAATCACTCAGGTTGCAAACACAGGCAATGATAATCAGCTAGAGCAAAAGTTATTTTTTTGCGGATTTAATTGATTTATGTCAAGTACAGAGATCAGATTTATTGAGTGCTACACTTTTACAATGTGTTGATTGTGAAAATGGTAGACACGCAAGACCCGAATCTTAAGTCGACTTGGTAATTTGAACGACGTAAATCGTAATAATGAAATGGGCATTTCAGTAGATGTTTGGTTTTTAAACTCCATTTTGAACAAAAGAAGCATAATTCCATATGGTTAGATGTCTTAAATGATTCACCAGACAGACGTCAAAGAACATAGTTCACTATCCATAATTCCATATGGTTAAGAATATTCACACCCAACCCTGTAAATATAATGACTAGTATCCGGTCATGCCGGGCCTTTTCAATTTTAAAATTATTAAACAGATGTATAAGAGATAAATTAAATTAAATTAAAAAACAAAAATGATAAATAATTTATTAGTGCAATTTTTAATAATGTTTTAATAATACTTTGTAAATGATTCAGTTGTGCGTTTTTAAAATTACGTCAAAATGTTAGTGTACAATTAATTTTGTTTAAATCTTCGTTATAAATTACTAACTTTATAATTATAATATTTCTTTTTACAATATTAGATTTTAATTAAAACAATAAATACTTGAGAGGTAAAATTCTTCCAATTTTTTTAGAGAGACTTTTATAAATTTCATGCCCTTATAATGTTGTTATTAAATTTAAGGAATAGTAAAAAACTTAAAACTTATATAGTTAAAAATAATAATATTTTTGACAACTAAATCACATTAAAATGAGAAATAATATTTCTCGGCACCACCTCCGACGGCACCTCGATTTCTTTGTAAAAGGAATAATGACAACGAATCACTAATATAATTATTTATGTAAATAACTACATTTTATTATTATTATTATTTTAATATTTTATTAATTGTATTTGTTAAAAAAAATAAGTAGACATGTTAAAATATTTAAATATTTTTAATTAATTAAAAACATTAAAACAAATTTTAAAATAAATAAGTAAGGGTTTGCCCGTTATATTTTTGGAAAATGAGGAGTTTTAGTAAGAAAAAATAAAAAATGTAACATATATTTAGTTTAAAAAGGTAAATGCTCGTGATATTTTTGGAAAATGAGGTTTTAAAATTTAATAATTAAAAGTATTAAATACGTTTTAAAAATAAATAAGTAAAGGGTTTCCTGTAATATTTTTGGAAAAAAATGAATTTTAGTGAGAAAAATAGAAAAAGTAAATTGAAAAAAATAATTTCCCGTGATATATTTAGAAAAGGAGGGATTTTGTTAGAAAAAATCTATAATGTGTTTTAGCTGAAAAGTTAATTAATTATAAATAGATATTTGATTATTTATATTTTAATATTCTTAGTGATTGCATTTGTTAAGAAAATAAGTAAACATGTTAAAATAGATAAATTTTTAAAAAAATAATTATAATTATAGGTTTAAAAATAAATAACTAAAGGCTTGTCCGTAATATTTTTGGAAAATGAGGGGTTTTAGTAAGGAAAAATAGAAAAACTAACATGTTTTAGTTAAAAAAGGTATTTGCCAGTAAAGTTAATTAAGTAAAAACACGAAATACAGTTAAGGGCAATTAAGTAAAATCACGTACCATACCGACCAAACTTTTAATGTTTCATATATTATATAATAATATTGATATTTAAATAAATTGCATTTCATTTAAACAAATAATGTTAAAATTTTGATTACTTTAACATATTTGATAGTCTAACATATCATCATCTATACTATTATATTAAAGAATTGAAAGTTTTGTAGTGTGGTCCTCAAAGTTTTTGTAGTCCGGTCACTCCATTCATAACCGTTAGATATTTCTGATCAAATCGATGAGAATCGTCAGATAAAATATTAAAATTATTATATAGAATATATTTTCTATTTTTCCTAACTAAAACATCTCATTTTCCAAAAATATCGCAGGAAGTTTCATTTAATAAAATAACATAATAAGGTTATAATTGTTAATAACTAACGCATTACCATTTTTAGCCAAAGTGTATATTCTTTTTTATATTTTCTAACTAAAATTTCTACTTTTCTATTTTTCCTAAATAAAACCTCTCATTTTCCAAAAATATCACGAACAATTTTATTTAATAAAATAAAATAATAATATTATAATTATTAATGACTAACCGATTAGTTTTTTTTCCCAAAACGTAAATTCTTTTTTATATTTTCTAACTAATATTTCTCCGAACTAAAACCTAAAAAATATCCCGGGATATTCCATTTTGTAGCATAAAATACTAATATTATAAATTTATCTATCTATCTATACTATCAATACTATTATATAATAGACGAAACATTAAAAGTTTGGTTGGTCGGTATGGTACATTGTGATTTTACTTAATTGCCCTTAATTAACCGTAGTTCGTGTTTTTACTTAATTAACCTTACTTATTTATAGAAATATATTATTAAATAATAACATTACATATTTATAACCAATTACCTTTTTCACCTAAAATACATTATTTTTTCTAACAAATTTTCCTACCTTTTCAAATATATCACGGACAATTACCTTTTTTAACTAAAACATGTTTGTTTTTCTATTTTTCTTTACTAAAACCCCTCCTTTTCCAAAAATATCACGAACAAACCTTTAGTTATTTATTTTTAAACCTATTTTAATATTATAATTATTTTTTTAAAGTTTACCTATTTTTCTTAACAAATGCAATTACTAAAAAGATTAAAATATAAATAATCAAATACTTATTTATAATCAATTATCTTTTCAGCTAAAACATATAATAAATTTTTTCTAACAAAGTCCATACTTTTCTAAATATATCACGGAAAATTGCCCTTTCCTATTTTTCTCACTAAAATCCATTCTTTTTCCTAAAATATCACAGAAACCCTTTACTTATTTATTTTAAAACTTATTTAAATACTTTTAATTATTAAATTTTAAAACCACATTTTCCAAAAATATCACGGACATTTACCTTTTTAAACTAAATATATGTTATATTTTTTATTTTTTCTTACTAAAACCCCTCATTTTCCAAAAATATAACACGCAAACTCATACTTATTTATTTTAAAATCTGTTTTAATGTTTTTAATTAATTAAAAGTGTTTAGCTATTTTAACATGCCTACTTATTTTTTGCACAATTACAATTAACAAAATATTAAAAAAATAATAATAAAATAACAATTAACAATCCGTGCATCGCACTAGTTTTAAAAGCAAGTATTTGATTACTTTAATTATTACATACTAGCTTATAGCCCGTGCGATGCACGGTTACTTAAATTTAATTATAATTATTTTGTTTATAATTATATTTTTTTTATCCATGCAACACACGATTATTTTTTAAATATTTATAATTATATTTATTTATGAATATTTTAATATTTAAAAGTTATTAGTTTACATGATTAAATTATTGTTAAAAAAGATTTAGCCAAAAAAATTATAGTTAAAAATTTGATATTTATTATATTTTACACGCTAAACTATTCTAAAACTAAAAAGAGAATAAAGTGACGAAATTTAATGTTGAGAATTCTATTCGATTTAGGAAATCTACTTATATGTAGTTTAGATTATTAGAATACCATTTATTAACCAAATATAGTTTTTAATGTTAAATCTAACGGTTTTCACCTATCTATTTAACATTAAACGATTTTGATTATTTTGGTATTAAATGAGTTTCCTTATTTAATTAGAACTATTTTTATGTTTTGACTTTTTAGAAAATCCAATCCTAATATAATATCTTTTAACATATATCATTTTTAGACAATAACTTCTTTTTATATGATATAATTTTGATCATCTATTTTTAAAAGTATTGGATCTAACGGTTGAGAATGTTTTGGCGGTATTTAGAAACAAACTAGCATGATAACATCATTAAATTTTCTTAATATTTATAATTTTTTTAATTTATAATTTTTTTTAATTATTTATTACTAAAATATAATATACTCTTTTTTGTAATATGTTAAAGATGCGGGATCTTTGAACTTTTGAGAAAATAAATTATCAATTAAAATATAATTTTTTTTTGTAATAGTTCTTCTTTTAAAGTAGTACACCGTGACGATCAAAATTCTGTAAAAAATTCATTTTTTATAGTATATCTTATAAATATCTATGTTATTATATTAAAAACTAAATAATGAAAGCTTCCGTATAAGTTTGGTCGCTTTGTGTGATCACTTAATCCATAATCGTTGGATGTTTCAAATTAAATTGTTGAAAAACGTTAGATATAACAGTAAAATTATCATGTAGAATGATCTAAGTTTTGAATCTAACAACAACATATTAAAATTTATAGGTTTTTTTTTAAAATAAATAATTTTTTCATTTTTTTTCTTGCAGACATAGGTTATTTGATAATATTTTTTGTAAAGAACGATTTTTCAGAAAAGTAATATACTAATTGATTAAGAAACTTTTAAAGTTTCGAATTTAATAATTTACAATGTATATATGTTAAAAAAGTTTGGCCTCGAGTCTAAAATTTCAAAATACGATTTTTTTAATATGAATATAGTCCTGCTAACAATGAAATTAAGTATCTGTGAGTTCTTATAAAACAAAATCAACATTTACGTATAATTTATTATTTAATAATAAATAATATTTGATTAGTTATGATCTAAAACTTAATAAAGTAGGATTACAAATATGCACAATTTTATAAAATTTTATCCTCGTATTATTATATTCTTTGTTGATTTGAATTTTTCTTAGATTGATTTTAATTTTTGAACATAGATTTCTAAATTTAAAACAGTTAGAAAAAAATAATTAAATTGGTATTAAAATAATGATGACATAATAATTATTATTAGAATTTAAATATTCACTTTACTAATTTGGGCTTTATCTTGTGATTTAAAAACCAGATTTTGACAATTTTATACCTCACATGAAGATAACTAAATTATATTTAATTAAAAGATGGTTTAACAATTTTTATCTAACTGGAATTATCCATGGAAGAGAAAAGAAAATCACGAATGTTTTACATGGAGAATTCTATTCAATATAGAAAACTTATTTATATTTGGTATATTTGGTTTAAATTATCAAAATACACCTTTTAGAATTTAAATATAATCCTATTATTAATAAAATACACTTTTTAAATATTTGATCTAACGATTTTCATTTATCTAGTTAAGATCTAATGGTCCTTATTAATTTGGTTATCTACGACCAAATTTTTGGATAAGATCCCTATTATGATTATTATATATAAGGATTTAAATTTTTGGATATCAAGTATATACTGATATAAGTATCTTACTAACTTTTTTTACTTTTAATGTTTCGGTTTTATTTACAGTATATATGAAATTTTAAAATACATTATTACTTAAAAATTATTAAACAAGATAAAAATTATGTTATGATTATATAAAATTTTATTCTCATATTATTATATTCTTTATCGATTTGAATTTGTTCTTAATTAATTTTGATACTATTTTGAAAGAAACATAAAATTTCTCTATATTTAAAAGAATTAGTGGAAAAATAAATAAATTGGTGCTACAATAATAAAAAAATATATTTATTAAAATTTAGATACACACTTTACTATTTGGGTTCTATTATGAGTTTTAGAAATTGAATTTTGACGATTTTACAACCCATGCGAAACTAACGAAATTATCTTTAATTTAATGATGGTTTAATAATTATGATCTAACTTGACCAGTTGACCTACTCATAAAATAAACTGAAAATAAAAGATGGTTAAGAAGTTTTACATAAAGAATTCAATTCAATATAGAAAATCAATTCATAATTGGTTTAAATTATCAAAGCACACTTCTTAGTATTTAAATATAATCCTACCTTTAATCAAATACACATTTTAATATAAGTATTATATTCAAAATTATCGTTTATGAATATGAAACCCTCAATATTTTAATAATATTTTGATATTATCCTTTTATGTTTGTTATATGTAAAATAATATAATTATAATTTGGATTAATCAAATTGTTATGTTCCTTCAGAAAAAAGTGTTTAAATTTATTCATGTACAGGAGTTCTCCACGTAGGGTCCACGTGTATCATTGTAATCGATATGAATTGTTATCTTGATATTTGGTTTAATAATTATTGAAAGGCATATGTTTAGGTCTATTTGTTTACATCGAGGATTCAACTCAACTTAAACAAGTTTGTAATAAGTACGTAATAATTCAATTGTCACAGTCACAGGAATCTCAGAAGATCATATCTGTCAGAAGAATACAGATTAAAGTCATCCTACAGATTTGAAGAAATACTAAATTGAAAGAAGTTCAATTATTTGTTCAAGCCTAAGTGAAGTCTTCAAAGAAGTGGATTTATTAAAGTGACAGAGGTTTCAGATTTGTGACAGCAAATGTACAGGTTATCAAAGATTGATCAACATTAAACCGGTGTCCAATCGAATCAGTTCTTTGTCAGAATCTGTAAATTCACTTATATCCTTAGGTTGGGTGCCTTGAGGAATCCTGCTACCATCAGGAGCTGTAGATTCACTAACTGGTTTCATTGGTACAAACGGTCCGTTTTCTAAAATGCCAATATACAACGGATTAGATGCCTTGATAAATAACAGCATCTTCATCTTCCACAAACCGAAATCATCTCTAGTAAACGGGGGAACTTTAATACCATCGGTTGTCTTTGGAGCACTCATGGTTTCTGAAAATTTCAAATTGTTTAAAATTCAAGAAATTCCACTTAGATGAAAAATTTTGAAAGTTAAAAAATTTGCTTCGAATTTTCACGCTACGTTTGATTTTGGTCTCATTCACCGGATCTGATTTGTATATCAATCAAGTAGCTCTGATACCAATTGTTAGGTCCAAAGTATCGTAGAAGGGGGGGGGGGGGGTTGAATACGATACTCACAAATAATTTAATTTCGTTCGCGGATTAATCTTTCAGTTCTATAACGAAATCAAACACAACAAACCAAATCAAGTTTCGGGGAATATATCTTTTTATAAATATAAACCTCGAGGGGTGCTACAATTTCTAATCCGTAGATTAGCTTCAATGAGTTTAAAGTTACACAAATACAAAACAATGATCAAGTTCTGAGCACTATTAATTTCTCTGATAATTTTCTCCGGCTCTTCTCTCTCTCAGTAATGTCTCTGTGTTGAATGCCTTAACTGAAGAAGACACTATCTTCTCTCGAGTTAATTGTAGACTTGAATTGAAAAACCATCGAACCATTTAGAATAGAATATTCTTGGCCGTTGGATCTTCATCAACCTGTCAGACAAGCACAACTTTTCACCTGCTCCATGAATTGAAAAACCATCGAATGGATTAAAAAACCATCGAATGGATTAAATCAATTTGCCATTCGATAGTTTTTAAATCAAAACTATCGAATGCCAAATTA
Source organism: Heracleum sosnowskyi (assembly GCA_030848705.1). Taxonomy (NCBI): domain Eukaryota; kingdom Viridiplantae; phylum Streptophyta; class Magnoliopsida; order Apiales; family Apiaceae; genus Heracleum; species Heracleum sosnowskyi. The sequence continues at coordinate 15,826,062 of CM061236.1, forward strand.
ATTTACTTTGTTTTTCAATGAATCACTTCAACCACCATTCGATAGTTTTTTCAATAGAAAAACTATCGAATTCTTTTTCTTGTCTTTTGTCCTTTAGTAATTACTCCTGAGCTCCTGGGTGTTTAAGTTTTAGACTGTATCAATTTCTTCTGAGACGATAAAACAACTTGATCTTTTTAGTGTCGTCACCTAGTGCAACTGGTCTGGTTCACAGATGAATAACACTTGATCAATTCTTCTTTTATGTCTTCAATATAGTGCTGCTGATAAGTCCCTTGTCGTTCTGGTTGCTTCATCACTGGAATCCCGTGGTACTGAACCCTAAATCATTCACATACTTCTGTCGTCTTGAAAGTCTTGTTTCTTTTGCTGTCACTGAGGCTTGAACATTTTCATGAACTTCTTTCCGTGACCTGTTTACGGACTTCAAGAATACATAACGTATTTTGATTTTTTGAGTTTACCTTTTCTTCTTTGATTCTGGATTCCTGTGCTTCTGTTAATACTATTGTCTGTCTTGTCCTTTGTTGAGTTGTAGTTATCTCTTTTACATCTTATGTTACATTATGCTTTACAATCTCCCCCTATTTGATTGGATAGAGTTCGACAAGCAAATACTTCGAGGATAACTCAACTAACTAAGGAAACATTAAACTACTTAAAGTAAGACAACGTAATAATATTAATGCATTCTGGATCAGATATATATACATTTCCAGATTTCATAAATCAAAGAACAATTAAACTTTATACAATGAAGTTGCTCCTCTAGTCTGAGCTGATAGTTCTTTTGTTCTTTGCTTCAATCTTCAGTCCATTCCAATCTCACCTTCTTCAATCATTGGATCAGAGTTAGCAGCTTGATAATCAATCACAGATAGATAGTGCAGTGGTTCTCCAGGTTTAAGGATTGCTCCTTGGATGTGTCTTCCAATATATTCAACCTCTTGACCCACTCCAGCCCATAACCATGCAATGTTAACATCTTTCTTGTTTAGCTTTGGCATGTTTGGCAATCTGGTATGCACTTCCAATCCTCTTTCCACTCTTTTCCTATAGTAAGGAACATTCTCCATTAGAAATCTTCTAAGAGTGTCTGCTGCTTTGTCCTTCTCCGTTGATGAGAATCCAGTGGATCTAAGATACTTCTCAACTGAGATTAGATAGTTGCTTGGGTAGTCCCTCAGTTTGTCCTCAGCCAAATAGCAGATTCTGAACAAGTCATTCGTCATGAATCTAACCATTGGAGGATCTTCAGTAATCTCTGGACTAACTTTCATCACGATCTCCTTAACATGCTCACGGAGCATTTCATTTAGCCTTATAGTTCTTTGGATCTTGATGAGTATAGCCTGCAATTCTGTATATGTCCTCTGTTCTAAAAACTTAGTGGAAATCACAAATGTACCTTTCTCCAGGAAACTGATTAATAAGCTCCAGGCACCATTTGCTTTAACCCCAGCATTCAGACAGATTATAGAGCTTCTCAGTGCTTTAAAGTAAGTCTGATCTTCAAGATTAACACTTCTGATGTCCTGAATAATAACTTCCACCTCAGCATTGTCGTTGACTTCTAATCCGTCTTCAACTCCGCAAAAGGTTTTATAAGCCATTTCCCATTCAGTACCATCTTTCTTTGCCAGATCTATCATCTTCTTCTTCCTCACTTCATTATACACTTTGATTCTCTTTAGCTTTTCACTTCTCAGAATTGCTTGCTGTTTCTCTTTCTCAGCTTGCCTGGCATCTATTGTAGCTCTCTGAGCTCTTATTGCTTCCAAGGCAGCTTCTTCTTCAGGTGATAGAGAATTTGCTTCTTCCATATCATCATCCAAGATAGGATGTTCTATTGGCTCTGGATAATATGGCTCATGCTCCTCTTGAATAGGTTGCTCATGCATGACCTCAAATTCCTCTTCACTCTCCTTCTCTTCCTCTACAAGCTCCTCAATCCAGTACTGTCTGATTGGAATAGCCTCAAAAGTCTCCCAAACTCCCCATTTATCCTTCACCCCTTCTCCAACTTTCTCCCCCTTAGTTGAGGAATCCTCGATAAACGCATCCTCAGCATAAAAGACATTAGAAGGATCAGGTTCCTGATAGGAAGGACCAGGTTGTCCAGATTGTTGGTTCTTCAGCATACTCCATATAGACTGTACTCCGTCACCTTGATTCTCCAATAAATCCATAAGCTGCTTATTAAACTCATTTATAGAAGCTAGCGACAGGTCAATGTTCTCCAATCTTGAGTTGGTAGTCTTTTCTATGTGATCCAGCCTCTTGTTTAGCTTAGACTCCACTCGTGAAAGGGTATTCATTGCATCTTTTACCCGCGCTTGACCATCCCGGATAACCAGAACGTCTTCTTTCAAAGCTTCATGTCCTTGAGACAGTGCAGTTACTTCATTCATGAATCCATCTTTAAGTTCCCTGACGTCCATCCTCAGATCGACTAGTTCTTCCATAGCTTCCTTCTTTAAGGAGTCCACTGCCTGCTTCGTACCTGTTATAGTGCCAGATGCACTGCCAATGACCCGGAATGTTCTTCTGGAATCAGCTGCAGCCAAGTCAACTTACTCTTGAATAGACTTTAAAGAAACATTGGCTTGACTGGAGGAGATCCCTTGGTCAAAGGAAGGTCGCAGTGGAACCTTGAATAATGGATTTCCTTCTTTGTCTCGAACTGTCATCTCCTTGAGGGAAGATTGAACTTGTAGCTCTCTTTCTGTCGATAACAGCAAATCATGAATATTAGGTAGGGTTAGGGTGTCACTCCTCACATTTGGCTCTGGGTGTACACTCAACGTTTCTGTCGATGTTTGAATCATTTTTCCTTTCCCACTCAGGCCAGGTGTAAGTGTTTTTGTTTCACTCAAATCCTTAGTGCTGATTGTACCTGCAGAAGAAATCACCGTAGCCGTCCTTAAGGAGGTCACCGGTGGTGCAATGGGGCTTCGCAAGTCCCCGTCCTTGGATAAACCAAGTTGCTGATCATCCTTAGATGATATATCCTTTGTAGGATCTAGAGTTTGAATCTCTAGGGGGTTAGAAACAGGCTCTTTTAACAGCAGAGATCCCGAATCTTCCCCTTGAGTCTGTAAAGACTTCACCTCAGTTGACTCCTCAATAGTAATTGATTCACTGTCAACGAGTTGCCGATCTGCACCTACGTCAGACCCTTTACCCGCAGGATCCATATATGTTCCATCTGGGGAGGTAGACAATGACCTTTTAGATTGTGCATTTAGGTCAAAGCCTTCTCTCGACGTCTGTGAAGACCCTTGGTTCTTAGACCTTCAACCAGTGAACCTGACCGTAATATGGTCGGAACACCAGTTGCTTCCGTCAATTCTTCCTTACTTGATTGAGCTATTAGTTCAGATATTGCTTTCGTTAGCGTAGCCCAATCAGCATCAGAAAAATCAATAAAGGGCGCTTTGGATGAGAGAAATGAAGTATCAACAGTTGCCTCGGTTTCTGTTCTTCTCCTTTTAGAGGAAGGCAGAGCTGCTGTTGAAGGGTGTATCTCCTTATGTGGTGCTGCTTTGGCACTATCTCCCTCTACACTCATGGATGGTTCTTTACTGGGTATAGGAGGGGAAGGAGGTTCGTTTATGTTTTCATTTGGCTCTTCCAAAGGCTCTTCGACCGTGGTTAGAGGTTGTGGGTTTGCAACCTCCTGGTCTGGAATGGCCACTAAGGGCTCTGGATCAACATCCATTGGTTCAGGTGCCAGTTCAGGTTCAGGTTGTGGAATATTACCTTGATTTACCTGTTCCCCTGGGGGTAGAAGTGGTAGGGGCACCGTTCTTAGATATTCAGTGAGAACAGTGGGTACCCCTGGAAGATAGTTGTTCTTCCTTATCAGAGCGGTTATAGCATTGCTCTTCATCTTCATACACTCCTGGGTGGCTTCACCTTCAAAGATCTCCCGTTCATCATCTGTTAAGATATCATTGAGAATTAGCTGTAGGAACCTAGGATAGAAACAGAGCACATCTTCATCTATGCCCGTTCTTTCAGCCAGTGGTCCCATGCATATGATTACTTGATCAATCAGTAACCGTCCAATGTTAATATGCCTATTGTTGGCAATGGTAAACCCTATCTTTTGAAGGAATAAGGGAATACCATGCAGATTTGTTAGCTTGGCATTAAAAACATGGATTAGGGTATGAAAGAAAAAGTTCCATGCTTTTGGCAAGTAATGCTTCAGAAACTCTCCCACAAAGAAGTTAGGTTGTTGACTTCTAATGAGATTGAAGAAAACATGTATCTCCTCAGTTGTGGGATCCGGAACAAGGTTTTCTGTAGGAAAATGTAAGATTCGATTAAAATCATGTTCCGTCACCCTTATTGTTCTGCCCCCTGGCACAACAAAACTGAAGGACCTTACGTTATTCTCACTTGTATCCGTGGCGGTTGTGTACAACGCAGTCAATTGATCGATGCAAAGGACCACGGGAGTACTCACAGCATATGTCACTAATGAACATGTGTTCAAAAACTCTGCCCATGCACGAAACTGTAAGTTCATTATGGATTGCAAGTTTTGAAACGAGACATGATTAGTCTTGGTAATAATAAATTCTCCAGCCATTTTAAAATTTCCAGAAAATTTAAACAAACCAAAACTATTTTTTCCTTTAAATTTAATTAATTATTACTAATTAATCAAACTCTAACAAAATTACCCCTTTTTCTAAAATCCACAAACTCGAACTACTTGACTCAAGAACCCTAAATAGTTAACCTTCGATAATTTTCTTTTGAAACTCAAAAAGAAATCAAGTGGATTACCAACTAATTTCTTAATAAGAACAGTCAACAATATTCAAAGTTTAAGAGATTCACACTCGATAGTTTCTTCTCAACAAGGGGTTCAAAACTGAAATAAATCACACTTGTTCGGTTAAAAACAATTCACAGTGGTGAAAGAGTGATTATATCAAGTTTTAATCGGGTAAAAAATCAAAAAGCTATCGATGGTGATGTTCTTGTCTGTATCTCGTTGTAAGCATATATAAAAAAAACCTTTAGATCTGAGAATAGTGACAGAAAAACGTCCAAGGCAATGTTATATACACTTTAAAACTCAGGGGTATTTTCGTCAATCCTGGTTCGATAGTTTTTTAATTGAACTAACGATAGTTTTCTTTGAGGGCAAAAGAGTCAATTGCACTTCGATAGTTTTTCCAAAAACTATCGAAGAGTTAAAAAATTTGAAGTTGAAACGCTTTTCAGAAAAGTATCGAAGTCCCTGTCTTTTGAAAACCAAAACTATCGAACTAATTTATGAAAATCTATCGAGAATTAGATTATTGAATAATTTATTCACTTCGATAAATTTTTCTACTGATTTTTTAAAATACATTGAGAATTTAAATATTAAATTAGGTAAATTCCTTCGATATATTTTAAATTAAATCTCAAAAACTATCGAGAAATGTTTTCGATAGTTTTTCTTTTCCTTTTCAAAAACCATCGAAAATAAATTTCGATAGAATTATCTATGTACTTGAAAAACTATCGAATTTCCTAAATTCGATATTTTTGCTTCTGTCTTCATTTTAAAACATGTTCATGTTTTAAAAATCAAAATTTTTATTTCCTGCCTAGTTTTAATTCTAATAAATCTTTTCAAATTTACCAAAATCAATTCTTAACAGAAAATTCACAATTTTCTTAGAATAAAATCAACTAAATATCATCAAATGATATTAATCAATTAAAATCCAATAAATTATGCTGCATTAATCTACAATGTTAAAAACAAAGCAAATTAATTCAAATTAAATAGATGCTAGAATATTTAGAACAAATATTAACACCTAAATAATTTTTAGAATTAATAACCAATTAAATGCCAGAAGATATATCATCCATAATTATGACATAAAATTAGTACAAAAATCCTAACTACGAGAATTGCTCCAGAAAATAAATTCACGAGTCCTAAGGATATAGCAATTCTTAAACTCATGTATTCACCAGGACTATCTGCAGTTACTGACTTCTAATCAAAATCAATTAGAAAGATTTAACATCCCAAGTTCACCAACCATCTTATTGAAAGTGGATTCATCAAGCGGTTTAGTAAAGATGTCTGCAATTTGATCCTCTGTGGGTACAAAATGTAACTCCACAGTTCCATTCATGACATGCTCTCGGATAAAATGATACCTGATGTCGATGTGCTTCGTCCTCGAGTGTTGCACTGGGTTGTTTGAGATTGCTATGGCACTTGTGTTGTCGCAAAATATTGGAATCTTTGTCAACAAAAGTCCATAGTCACGGAGTTGGTTTCTCATCCACAAGATCTGAGCACAGCAGCTACCAGCAGCAATGTATTCAGCCTCAGCTGTTGATGTGGAAACTGAATGCTGCTTCTTGCTATACCAGGAAACCAATCTTCTTCCAAGAAACTGACAGCTTCCTGAAGTACTCTTCCGATCAATCTTACAACCTGCAAAATCAGAGTCTGTATATCCAATAAGATCAAATCCTGTATCTTTAGGGTACCAAATTCCAAGATTTGGGGTCCCCTTAAGATATCTAAATATTCGCTTAACAGCTATTAGATGAGATTCTTTAGGATCAGACTGAAATCTAGCACACAAGCATGTTCCAAACATTATATCTGGTCTACTTGCAGTGAGATAAAGTAATGAGCCTATCATACCTCTGTAGCCTGTGATGTCAACCTTCTTACCAGTTTCATCCTTATCAAGCTTAGTGGCAGTTGGCATAGGAGTCTTTGCTGTAGATGAGTCTTCCATTTGATACTTCTTCAGAAGATCCTTGATGTACTTGGACTGACAAATGAATATACCATCTTGTTTTTGGTATACTTGCAGTCCAAGAAAGAATGACAATTCACCCATCATGCTCATTTCATAACGACTCTGCATTAACTTAGCAAATCTCTTGCATAGATCATCATTAGTAGAACCAAATATTATGTCATCAACATATACTTGCACCAATATCAAATCATTTTTATGCTTTTTGACAAAGAGAGTTTTGTCTACAACACCTCTTGTAAAATCATTTTCAAGTAAGAATTCAGAGAGAGTGTCATACCATGTCCTCGGAGCTTGTTTGAGTCCATAGAGAGCTTTGAATAGAAAGTACACAAAGTCTGCCAGTTTTGAATTCTCAAAACCTGGAGGTTGTTCCACATACACTTCTTCTTCTAACTCCCCGTTCAGAAAAGCACTCTTCACATCCATTTGATATACCTTGTAATTGGAATGTGCAGCAAATGCCAGAAACATTCTGATGGGCTCAAGTCTTGCTACTAGTGCATAGGTTTCATCATAATCTATACCCTCTTCTTGAGAGTAACCTTTAGCAACCAGTCTGGCTTTGTTTCTCGTTACAATGCCATCTTCGTCCAACTTATTTCTGAATACCCATCGTGTTCCAATAACAGATTTTCCCTTAGGCCTGGGTACCAGCTTCCAAACTTTCTGCCTTTCAAACTGACTGAGTTCTTCTTGCATATTAATCACCCAATCTGGATCATCTAGAGCATCTTCAACTTTCTTAGGTTCTGTTTCTGAAAGAAACCCAGAATAGTGACATTCATTTTGTGATGTTCTCCTAGTTCTCACTCCTGTGTCCGGATCACCAATGATCAAGTGAAATGGATGATCTCTATTCCATACCCTTTGTCTTGGCAGATGCGATCTTGATGATTCTCCTTGTTCTAGATGTTGTGGAGTGTGACTAGTTGATCCTTCTCCTGCTCCCCCTGAGTTGTTGACGGTTTGATCTGTTGATTCTGAAGACTGACTAGTGGAGCCTGTAAGTTGAGGATCTCCACTTTGGTCACCACTTTGTCCAGAATCATTATAATTATGATTATTATTAATGACTGTAACAACTTCAGGTACTTCTTCATTGTCAGAGAGATCTCCTGATAGATTTTCAAATACCAAAGATTCAGAGTTCTCTCTAGTTTGCAGGCCTGGTCTTTTGGTGTCGTCAAATGTTACATTAAAGCTTTCCAACACCTTCTTATCTTCAATCACATATACCCTGAAAGCCTTAGATTCCAGAGAATAGCCCAGAAAAATGCCTTCATCTGCTTTGGCATCAAACTTGCCAAGATGTTCTCCATCTTTAAGTACAAAGCACTTTGCACCAAACACATGAAAGTACTTCAGTGTTGGCTTCTTGTTGGCCATTAACTCATATGGAGTCTTTTCATGATCTTTGTTGATCAGGGTTCGATTCTGAGTGTAGCAAGCTGTATTCACTGCTTCAGCCCAAAAGTAAGTGGGAAGTTTTGATTCACTCAACATGGTCCTTGCTGCTTCAACCAAGGTCCTGTTCTTCCTTTCCACTACTCCATTCTGTTGAGGAGTTCTTGGTGCTGAAAACTGTCTTGATATTCCTTTCTCTGAGCAGAAATCATTAAGAACTGCATTCTTGAATTCAGTTCCATTGTCTGATCTGATTGTCCGCACAGGTAGCTTAGCTTCCACTTCTATCTTCTTGATGTGATCAATGATTAGTTGTGTTGCTTCATCCTTTGTTTGTATGAACAACACCCACGTGTACTTAGAGTAGTCATCCACCATCACCAATGCATATCTGTTTCTTGAAAGTGACATAACATTAACTGGACCAAATAAATCCATATGAATCAGCTGTAATGGTTCAGTAATGCTTGTCATTCCTTTGCTTCCATGTGATGCTTTCTTCGACTTCCCTTTTTCACATGCTTCACATAGTCCCTCCTGATTGAATTCCATCAGGGGCAACCCTCTCACTAACTCTCTCTTTACCAAAGAGTTCATAGTTTTGAAGTTCAGATGTGAGAGCTTCTTGTGCCATAGCCAACTTTGTTCTGAAGATGCCTTTGCATAGAAACATGTAACTTCTCCTTCACTGGTAGAACTTAAGTCAGCTATAAACAAATTTCCTTTTCTCACTCCCAGTAGAGTAAGCTTCTCATCCTTCCTGTTGGTGATCAAGCACTTGTCCTTTCTGAAATCTACATTGTAGCCTTTATCACAGAATTGACTGATACTTAGAAGATTGTGCTTTAATCCTTCAACAAGAGAGATGTTTTCAATGATGACATTTCCAGCTTTCAATTTACCATATCCCGTAGTGTATCCTTTGCTGTCATCTCCAAAGGTTACAATCGGGCCGGTCTTCTTAACCACCTCTGTAAGCAGGGACTCTTCACCTGTCATATGTCTAGAACAGCCACTATCCAGAATCCACACAACCTTTGAGCTTTTAACCTTACCCTGCAATCACAGATTGATTAAGCGGACTTTGGTACCCAAAATTGTTTGGGTCCTGAAGGTTTAGATGATTTAACAGGAGTAACATTCAATTTAGTCTTACCCTGTTTGATATTCATAGTATCTGTGGATTTAACATTATCAGTGCTATTGCTATTATCATTCATCAACTTAAAATAAGCATGCATGATGTTGTACTTACATAGCAAACAATCTTTCTTTCCACAGGGTTCATGAGTATCAGGCATGTCAGACATGTTATGCATTTCAGAAGTATTAGCAGTTTCTACTTTAACCTTTTTACATGCATGTGTAAGGTGTCCAGCAGAATTACAAATAGAGCACAACTTCCTAGATGCAATGGGAGAAGATGGAACCAATTCCTGATTAACAATCTTCTTCCTCCAATTCCTGTTCTTTTTAACATTACTAACTAAGGAACCTACTTCAGTTTTAGGTAAATCAGGTTTAGGTAATTCATTTTTTACTGATTTCCTAGGCAACTTAGTTTTTACCTCTTTTTCCTTCAATAAATCCTCCTCAAGCAATTCTTGTCTTATGAAAAGGTCATCCTCATGAAAGAGTGGTGGAAACGGCTTAACAAAAACTGGACAATCAACATTCTTAAGAACATGTGGAGTATTCCTTTTGACAACTGAAGATGTCACAGGGAATTCCACAATCTTATTACCAGCTTTCTTGTTATAGTCAAATCCTATAGCAGTTTTATTCTCTATGGCCTGAGTATCAATGATTTTCTTAGCCACTAGAGCGGAATTCTTAAAAGCATTCAGCTTCAAATCTAGATCTGAAATCTGCTTCCTGAGGATAGTCTCTATCTCATCATTACACTTGACCTTGTTCTCTAAGTACGCATTCTTTTGCTTAAGATCTTCTAATGTTACAGCTACAAGCTCTAGTTCTTCATTTTTAGATTCTAGCTTTTTAATCTTAAGAACTAGTTTAGCATTTTCCATTTCTGATGCTAGCATGCTTGTGTGTACATTAAACAATTCTACACTAAGATCTTGCACAGTTTTCTTGTACTCAGAATTAGACATATCAATTGTAGTTAAGATAGGTACCTGAGATGATTGTGGTGATTCCTCTGAAGAGTCAGCCATTAGAGCAACATTTACATATTCCTCCTCTTCATCCGAATCAGTATCATCCCAGTGCTTTCCCTCTGCTATGTAAGCTTTCCCTTTCTGCTTTCCAGAGAATGCCTCCAATTGCTGTTTAAGCTTGGCATTCTCTTTCTTCAACTCATCATAAGAATCCTTCTTTCTATAGACATCTTTCATGTCTCTTGCTTGACGAGGCTTCCGACATTCAGTGGCGAAATGCCCTAACTCATTGCAGTTATAGCATCTTGATTTGCTTCTATCAATCATGCCAGTCTTGTAGCCTCCCTTAAAGCCTGAACTAGGTGTATAATTGCTCTTCTGGAATCTGTTGGTTGAGCCCTTGAACTTGTACTTAGGGTTTCTCTTGAAACGAATATGACTAAACTTTGCAGCTAAGTACGCCATGGTTTTGTCTTCCATTTGCTCAAGCTCTTCTAGGGTGTAGTAATCACTTTCATCAACACCCAGATTCACAGAATCCATTTCTGCTTCTATTATCACCTCCTTTCCAGCTCTAGGGGTTTGAACCTGAATCTCAGAAGTTATTGGTTCATCCACTACAAGTGCTGCTGATCTCACAAGTGCATTGTGCTTGCTGTCCACTGTCCCTGATCCGTAGATTATCACCCTTTGTTCCTGTTCCATCTCATAGGTCTTCAACTTGCCATAGATCATCTCTAGTGGCATCTTTGTGAAGTCAATTCTTTCCCTAATGGATGATGACTTGTGTTCTACATGATGGGGCAGCGTCATCATGAACTTCCTGTTCGATTCTCTCAGTGGATAGGTCTTTCCTTTCATTGCCAATTCATTGAGGAGCTTAGTAAATTTCTCAAAGACCTGAGTTATACTTTCTCCTGGCAGGGACCTAAACGCTTCATATTGAGAAGTCAGAATGTCCAATCTGTTTTCCTGAATGTCTTCAGTTCCTTCCATTATCAAGTTAATGGTATCCCACATATGTTTCCCGCTTGTACAGTTCATCAACTGATAGCTCATTTCCTTGTCTGCGGAGTCCGCCAATATCAACATTAAACCGGTGTCCAATCGAATCAGTTCTTTGTCAGAATCTGTAAATTCACTTATATCCTTAGGTTGGGTGCCTTGAGGAATCCTGCTACCATCAGGAGCTGTAGATTCACTAACTGGTTTCATTGGTACAAACGGTCCGTTTTCTAAAATGCCAATATACAACGGATTAGATGCCTTGATAAATAACAGCATCTTCATCTTCCACAAACCGAAATCATCTCTAGTAAACGGGGGAACTTTAATACCATCGGTTGTCTTTGGAGCACTCATGGTTTCTGAAAATTTCAAATTGTTTAAAATTCAAGAAATTCCACTTAAATGAAAAATTTTGAAAGTTAAAAAATTTGCTTCGAATTTTCACGCTACGTTTGATTTTGGTCTCATTCACCGGATCTGATTTGTATATCAATCAAGTAGCTCTGATACCAATTGTTAGGTCCAAAGTATCGTAGAAGGGGGGGGGGGGGTTGAATACGATACTCACAAATAATTTAATTTCGTTCGCGGATTAATCTTTCAGTTCTATAACGAAATCAAACACACCAAACCAAATCAAGTTTCGGGGAATATATCTTTTTATAAATATAAACCTCGAGGGGTGCTACAATTTCTAATCCGTAGATTAGCTTCAATGAGTTTAAGGTTACACAAATACAAAACAATGATCAAGTTCTGAGCACTATTAATTTCTCTGATAATTTTCTCCGGCTCTTCTCTCTCTCAGTAATGTCTCTGTGTTGAATGCCTTAACTGAAGAAGACACTATCTTCTCTCGAGTTAATTGTAGACTTGAATTGAAAAACCATCGAACCATTTAGAATAGAATATTCTTGGCCGTTGGATCTTCATCAACCTGTCAGACAAGCACAACTTTTCACCTGCTCCATGAATTGAAAAACCATCGAATGGATTAAAAAACCATCGAATGGATTAAATCAATTTGCCATTCGATAGTTTTTAAATCAAAACTATCGAATGCCAAATTAATTTACTTTGTTTTTCAATGAATCACTTCAACCACCATTCGATAGTTTTTTCAATAGAAAAACTATCGAATTCTTTTTCTTGTCTTTTGTCCTTTAGTAATTACTCCTGAGCTCCTGGGTGTTTAAGTTTTAGACTGTATCAATTTCTTCTGAGACGATAAAACAACTTGATCTTTTTAGTGCCGTCACCTAGTGCAACTGGTCTGGTTCACAGATGAATAACACTTGATCAATTCTTCTTTTATGTCTTCAATATAGTGCTGCTGATAAGTCCCTTGTCGTTCTGGTTGCTTCATCACTGGAATCCCGTGGTACTGAACCCTAAATCATTCACATACTTCTGTCGTCTTGAAAGTCTTGTTTCTTTTGCTGTCACTGAGGCTTGAACATTTTCATGAACTTCTTTCCGTGACCTGTTTACAGACTTCAAGAATACATAACGTATTTTGATTTTTTGAGTTTACCTTTTCTTCTTTGATTCTGGATTCCTGTGCTTCTGTTAATACTATTGTCTGTCTTGTCCTTTGTTGAGTTGTAGTTATCTCTTTTACATCTTATGTTACATTATGCTTTACACAATGTTAAACGTGGCAAGTTTGATGCAAAGGCACAAGAAGCTATTTTTGTTGGTTATTCCAGAAGATCTTACAGAGTCTACTTGGTTGGCAGTCACACAGTAAAGGAAAGTGTCAATGTTACTTTTGATGACACTAAGTTCCCTAATATCCAAAAAGATCACACATCTGAAAAGCTAAAGTTTGATAACTTGCCAGACTCAGAATCAGATGATGCAGCCCCACCTGAAGTTATTGCTGGTAATGATAATAACAATGATGATAATGATCATGGTGGTGGTGGTGGAAACACTGGTAACAATGGAGATACCACCAACACTGGAGAAGAATCATCAAGGCAATCAAGCAACAACTCAGGGGGAGCAAATGAAGGATCATCTAGTCACTCACAACATCAAAGTGAATTTCAAGGCGAATCATCAAGATCAAATCTTCCAAGACAGACTGTATGAAATAGAGCTCATCCCTTTGAGCTGATCATTGGTGATCCAAGTGTTGGAGTTAAAACAAGAAGTGCAACTCAGAATGAATGTCATTATTCAGTATTTCTATCTGAAATGGAGCCAAAGAAAACTGAGGAAGCACTGACTGATCCAGATTGGGTGATTGCTATGCAAGATGAACTCAATCAGTTTGAACAACAGCAAGTCTGGAAGCTGGTACCCAGACCAAAGAACAAGAAAGTAGTTGGTACAAGATGGGTATACAGGAAAAAGCTAGATGAGGATGGCATTGTTACAAGGAACAAGGCAAGACTGGTTGCATAAGGGTATTCTCAAGCTGAAGGCATTGATTATGATGAAACCTATGCACCAGTGGCTAGACTTGAGGCCATCAGGATGTTCTTAGCATTTGCAGCTTACTCCAATTTTAAAGTCTATCAAATGGATGTTAAGAGTGCATTCCTGAATGGTGAGCTTGATGAAGAAGTTTATGTGGAACAGCCCCTGGCTTTGAAAATCAGGAGCTGCTGGACTTTGTGTACTTTCTTTTCAAGGCTATCTACGGTCTCAAACAAGCCCCAAGAAAATGGTATGACACTCTCTCTGGTTTTCTTTTAGAAAATGGTTTTGTTAGAGGTATCATAGACAAAACTCTTTTTTCAAAGAAACACAAAAGTGATATGATATTAGTCCAAGTCTATGTGGATGACATCATATTTGGGTCTACTAATGATAATCTCTGTAAGAGATTTGCTGAGCTAATGCAGAGTAAGTTTGAAATGAGTATGATGGGTGAGCTGAAGTTCTTTCTTGGATTGCAAGTAAGTCAAAGGTCAAATGGAATATTTATTTGTCAATCCAAGTATCTCAAAGAACTCCTCAAGAAATATCACATGGAGGATTCAGCATCAGCAAGGACTCCATCTTCAACATCAATCAAACTTGGAGCTTCTGACAATTCTATCAAGGTAGATGTTACAAGCTACAGAGGTATGATTGGCTCCTTACTCTATCTTACTTCAAGTAGACCAGATATTATGTATTCTACATGCTTGTGTGCAAGGTTCCAAGCGGACCCTAGAGATGTACATCTCGTTGCTGTTAAAAGAATCTTGAGATATCTTAAGGGTACACCTAACTTAGGTATCTGGTACCCTAAAGATTCTGGTTTTAATCTTGTTGGATATACAGATTCTGATTATGCAGTTAGTGTTGTAGATAGAAAGAGTACCTCTGGGAGTTGTCAATTCCTAGGAGGTAGGTTGATTTCCTGGTATAGCAAGAAACATCAAATAGTTTCCAATTCAACAGCAGAAGCTGAATATATTGCTGCTGGAAGCTGTTGTGCTCAGATCTTATGGATTAGGAATCAATTAAAGGACTATGGCTTTGCATTAGACAAAATTCCCATTTTGTGTGATAATACAAGTGCTATAGCAATCTCCAAAAACCCTGTGCTGCACTCGAGAGCGAAGCACATTGATATCAGGTATCATTTTATCAGAGAGCATGTTATGAATGGAACTGTGGAGTTGCACTTTGTACCCACTGAAGAACAGACTGCAGATATTTTCACTAAATCTGTTGACGAATCCACATTTACCAGGTTAGTAGGTAAATTGGGTATGTTGAACAGTATTAGTGATTGACAATGTCTCTGGTAGGTTTGTTCTTATCTAAATCATTTTCTCTTGTTGATATTAGATGTTAAATATTGCCAATCCATGTTTTTTGTGTAAAGCTTGTTAATTTAAATATTCTGAATAATTTATTTTCTTTAAAAAATATTTTTCTCATATTTTTTTAAGTGGAGAAATGTATTTTTTATTGAAAATATATTTATTTAGAATCATTTAAGTTATTTTCAGATTGTAAATATTGTTGTTTGAATTTTTCTGCAGGTTTATTTATTTTTATGCAATTCTATATTATTCTGCAATTTTTTATGTGTGTGCATAATTTTCTGCTTAATTATTGCATTTTCTGAAAATATTATAGTGCTTAATCCTTTATTCAGCCATTTAATGTTTGATCTGTGAATATTAGGTTGTGATATTTTATTTTTATGTCATTTGCATTTTTCAGAACAGTTGTGCACTTTCTAGATAATTCTGTTTTTTTATTTTATTTTTTTATTTTTTGATTATCTGTCTTAATTTTTGTTAACAGGTTTGTGTTTTTATTAGATATTTTGTAAGTCTGTGCTAGGTTATACTAGCATGACTATCGGAATGACTATCTTACATAGTCATTCCAGTAGTCATTCTAGTATTATTAGAATTTAGTTTAATTAGATTTTCTTTCTGTTTTATTTATTCTGTTTTAGTCATTTGAACTGGAATGACTATCGGCATGACTATTCCATAGTCATCCCGATAGTCATGCCAGTTATAATGATAATAGTTTTTATTTTTATTCTATATATATTATTGTATTCTGTATATATATTATTTTATTTTATTTTTTATTGATTATTATTGATTATCTTTTATTTTCTATTTGTCTTAGTTGTTTTTGTAAATATTTTGTGTATATTATTTCTGATCTAGCTCTTGCCTTGCTGGAACTTCAGTGCCAAATCCAATTCAGGTATTACTTTCTATCTCTCAATCCACTTCTTTTACTGTTGATGAACCCAAGTGGTTGTTAGGGTTGACCAAGGGATTGTAGATCCACAATCTCTATCCCAGGTCTTAGAGCCAAACAATGAGTCTACAACCTTCTTGACCTCTCAGCTTGTACATAAATCAAATGTTAAACAAAGAAGTATTTTGATTGAAACAGTGAGTGATCCCACAGCTCTGCCTCCTCTAAAGAAATTCAATATATACTGAGGCATCTGTCAGCCCATCTATATCCTCTCAATAGGATATGGACTTTGAAATGGCCAATGAACTGTTTCTAGAGACATTCTCTCAACATGATGAATCTATTGAAATTCGCCATAGGGCCATGGCACTTTGTACTGAGTCAAGCACACTCTCATTACTCACAATGGGAGAAGACAATTCCATTAGATGAAACTCAGGACACAGTGAAAGCAGAGCACCTGCAACTGGTTACAGTGCCTACAATTGTTACGGTACAAGTGCCTTCATAGACATCTGAGGGAAAATTTGATTCTTTGCCAAATCAAATAGAATCATTTTCTCCCCTCCCAGAGTGAACATCTCTGGCTCCTAAAGGGATTTTCCACTCGCAGATTTATCTGGAGAAAGTGGAAGGCAACTTGGTTAGTCTATCACTAAAGCAATTCAGATTTCAAATCCAAGTGATCTGATAGACATGATTAAGGATCGGGATTTGCGAACTCCCATTGCACCACCACTGATCTCTCTTGAAGAGGCTAGGGTGAGTTTCAATGCAGGTACTGATCAAAAAGGAGTAAACAGACAGCTAATGTTGAGTGATGCGAGTCAGACACTGAGTGAAACACATGCACGTGAGATGAGTGATACACTTACAAGAGAAATTCAAGTGAGTGCACACACAGACACATACACTGCAATGTAGTTAGCTCACATAGCTGATCTACAGGAACATCTATTCAAAACCCAGGCTGATAAAGAAATTTTGCAAGCACAAGTGGTTGAACGGTCTTCTTCTTCCACCTCTGTCAACAATCAGCTGGGACTGCTCAAGGAAATATTGAAGACAAAGTTACTTTCCAAGATCAACTCCATCAACTATCTCAACTCTTACTAGCTTCAGAGACTCATAAAGTTAAATCTGTAGAGAATTCCTCAACTAAGTGGGAGAAGCAAAAGATATAAAAGGAAAAGGAGGAGTTTCAGGGGAGTAAAAGAAAATTAGCTTTGTTATGTAAATGTTAAATGTATAGAGCTTAGGTAAATCAAGATAGGACCAATGTATACACATGTTCAGTCTAGAGGAACATCTATCTTGTATTTATCTTTACTGTTTGAATCTGGATAATGTTTAATGAAATCCAAAACTTTGTGTTATTATTTACTTAACTTTTAGAGTCTTATTTTTACTTGTTTAATTAGTTGAGTTATCCTCTAGGTATTTGCTTGTTATTCTCTAACAAACAAATAGGGGGAGATTGAAAAGCATATGTTTAAGCCTATTTGTTTACATCGAGGATTCAACTCAACTTAAACAAGTTTGTAATAAGTAAGTAATAATTCAATTGTCACAGTCACAGGAATCTCAGAAGATCATATCTGTCAGAAGAATACAGATTAAAGTCATCCTACAGATTTGAAGAAATACTACATTGAAAGAAGTTCAATTATTTGTTCAAGCCTAAGTGAAGTCTTCAAAGAAGTGGATTTATTAAAGTGACAGAAGTTTCAGATTTGTGACAGCAAATGTACAGGTTATCAAAGATTGATCAACAGTCAAAAGCAGACAATGGACCACAGCTTAAAGTCAAGATGAAGAACATACACTGAAGTTAGTCATTTATGAACCAGACAGTGCATCAAATGACAACCTCAGACAATGGATATTCTTCATCAAGTTTCAGTGGTTCAAGGATTGGTTTTGCTATCTTGTAAGAATTTAAGTTTTCTTTTAAATTAGTTATTAATTTATTTATTAAATTAATTCTTCAGAATTAATTTAACAAATAAATTAAGTAATTAATTTATTGAATAAATTAATTCATCAGAATTAATTTATGAAATAAATAAATTAATAGAATTAATTTAAAATAGAATTAGAATTTAAATTCTCTTTTAAATTAGTTATTAATTAATTTATTAAATTAATTCTTCAGAATTAATTTAACAAATAAATTAATAACTAATTTAAAAGAGAATTTAAATTCATTAATTTAAAATAGAATTAGAATTAAAATAGAATTGCTTAATTAAAATGAACTGGAATGACTACCCAGGATAGTCATCCCGCTAGTCATTCCAAGTCATTTTGATTAAAAATGAACTGGAATGACTATCAGGGATAGTCATCCCGATAGTCATCCTGCTAGTCATCCTAGTTCATTTTTGTTTATTCTAAATTAATTCTCCTAAATTCTGATAGTCATTCCAGTACAAAGCATAGTCATTCCAGGCTTAAAAATAGTCTTTTTTAGACTATTTTGATAGTCATTCCTAGTGGAATGAAAAGTAGAAACGTGCAGGCTTTTCTTGTCAAGTGGATTAAAGTACAAAAGGAAAGAAAGAGACAGACAGAAGTATCTTCAACATTACATCTTTCAAGCAAAGCTTCTGTGAAGAAAAAGAAAAGCACTGCCGATTCATTTCTTTTACAGTGAATTAATTCTAGATTTATTCTGTTAAATCCAAACCACTAGAATTCATTTACTTGTACTGCTTTGACTATCTAGCGGATTTTTATCCCTAGAACGTATCTCAAATTATCAAATATTGTTATATCTTTTTATTACAAAAATAGATAAATTCATGTCGAATTTATTCTAGATTTGTTTTAATTAGTTTGAGATTCAATCTTGTAATTAGTACTTCATTTGTAACACCTTTCAAGTTTAATATAAGTTATATTTAACTTGAATTCTGTTTCATTTAATTCCGCCATTATTTGTTCTTAAATTATTTTATTCTAAACAGAACAAATTCGATAAAACGGTATAGTTTGTATTCAACCCCCCTTCTACAAACTTATCAGGACCTAACAATTATTATCTAACTGAAACTATACATAAATTCAAGAGAAAATATATTTAAGAATTTTTACATAGAAAAATTTTAAATTATCAAAATACACTTTTTAGTATTTAAATATAATTCAATTATTAATCAGATACACTTTTTAATATTAGATCTAACAATTCTCATCGATCTATTTAAGATCTAACTATAATTATTAATTTGGTCGTAATCGTACACGGACGATAGATTTTAATTTTTTCTTAAATTGGTTTTAATATTTTATTGAAATAAACATAGAATTTATAAATTTAAAAGAATTAGGAAAAAAAAATTAAATTTGTGCTACAATAATAAAAATATATTTATTAAAATTTAGATAATAACTTTACTGTTTGGGCTCTATCTTGAGTTTTAGACAACATATTTTAACGATTTTACAGCCCACGCGAAGCTTACAAAATTATCTTTAATTTAATGATGATTTAATAATTATTATCTAACTGGAACTATTCATAAACTAAAGAGAAAAGATAATTACAAATTTTTACATAAAGATTTCTATTCAATATAGAAAACCTATTTATAATTGGTTTAAATTATCAAAATACATCTTTTAGTATTTAAATACTATCATATTAATAATCAAATACAATTTTTAATATTATATCTGACGGTCCTCATTGATTTGAAGATTTATAGTTTAATAATCCAACGGATCGTATACTTTTGGTACTACAGTGACCAACCAAAGTTTGGATAAGATCTCCCTTACGCTTATTATATACTAGCTTAAAACCCGTGCGATGCACGAATTGTTATTAATAATCATTATTTTTATTATTTATGTTTTAATATTTTATTAATTTGCATTTGCTAAAAAAAATAAGTAGACGTGTTCAACTTTTTTAAATAATTAAAAGTATTAAAATAGATTTTAAAATAAATTAATAAATGTTTGTCCGTGATATTTTTGGAAAAGGAGAGGTCTTAGTAAAGAAAAATAGAAAAAGTAACGCTGAAAAGGTAAGTGCCCGTAATTAAAAGTATTTAAATAGGTTTCAAAATAAATAAGTAAGGATTTGCCCGGGATATTTTTGGAAAATGAGAGATTTTAGTAAGGAAAAATAGAAAGAGTAACATGTTTTAATTGAAAAAGGTAATTGCCCGTGATTTTTTTTAGAAAAAGAGAGAATTTTGTTAGAAAAAATAGAAAAGGCAATGTATTTTAGTTGAAAAGATAGTTGGTTATAAAAATGCTATTATTTAATAATAATTTCTGTAGAAAATAAAAAAATAGAAAAATTAACACGTTTCATCTAAAAAAGTGCTCATAATTAAAAATATTAAAATAGATTTTAAAATAAATTATTTTATTAAATAGAACTATTCGTGATATTTTTGGAAAATTAGAGGTTTTATTTAGGAAAAATAGAAAAGTAGAAATTTTAGTTATAAAATATGAAAAAGAATATACAATTTGGCTAAAAGTGGTAATGGGTTAGTTATTAGCAATTATTATTTTATTAAATGAACATGTCTGCGATATTTTTGGAAAATGAGATGTTTTAGTTATAAAAAATAGAAAATATATTTTATATAATAATTTTAATATTTTATCTAACGATTCTCATTGATTTGATGGTTATGAATGAAGTGACCAGACTACAAAAACTTTGATGACCAGAATACAAAACTTTCAATATTTCGTGTTTAATATAATAGTATAGATAAGAAGTTAATGTGTTTTCAAAATTACGTTACAGCACATCCACATGCAAAGTCTCCATGTAGAACATTAAACTTGGAGCATACACTCAACTTTAATTTTCTTCACAGTTTTATTCTTTGTTCTTTCATGATTTGAAATGCATGTATCTTGATCTCCTCCTACTTGAACCTGGCAATAAATCAAATATCAGCTACTTTCCAACATAGAAATGTGAAAATAGACGCAGTAAAAGATACCTGTAATTATAAAATCCAAGTTCCCCTCAATTCAGCATAAGAAGAAATCCAATGATTCCACTACATACCCTACAATACATAGGTAAAATAAATTGCACATATCAAAATTATGGAACCATTGAGTTCTGAATTTAAGTTTATAAGTATTCCTGATGATCTATGTGTGCGGCCACATACTTTATGCCATACTACAAAGAGAGTATACCATAAAGAGCACTTTCTTTTACATCTCCCCGGAGTATAATAAATGCTACAGAAAAATAATCAAAATAGAAATTGACCAATTGCAATCAAGCACACATGCAAAAAATTAAAAGATGGCAGAGTACGTATGCAGTTAAGTTCATAAAAATAGAGGTAATATCTTTTGTGAATCCCACACTAATGAAATTTGGCAGAATGATAATTTAATTCTAAGCACTTGAAATTAAATTGCTATCATTCTACGCACCGCCATTCAATATATATCAGCATTTGTAGCAAATTAAATCCATCTAAATACCAACAGAATAGTTTCCAAAGTATCAACAGATCAGGAGAATAAACAAAGCATGAAATTTCAGGAGATGATACTAAGATAGGGGTAAAGATATTGACACAGAATGATATGGTCCAGTGTGTGTGCGCGCTGACTAGACTAGACTGCAGGTACAGCTGTGCTGTATTGACAGCTGTAAATGAGCTGTGAATGAGTTAGTCTAACTGATTCTCTCAAGTGTGTGAGGAATTAGTTATATAGATCAGAGAGGATAGAAAGTTTGAGAGATATATATAGAAAAACAGATAAACTCTAGTGAATGCTGAATATATCAAATTGTGTTTTCTAAAGAGCTTAATTGTCTTGTTGATTGTTGATTCAAAGCTGTATTTGATTAGATTTGAGAGTTGTAACATGGTATCAGAGCATTGGTGTTACTGTTTCCGCATCAGAATGATCAATTGTTCCGCCATTGATGCTCAAAAACTTGCAGTTTGAAGCTTCTCGAAGCTTCCCTACCAGGTGTTTGATAAATTGCTGTAGTGTTGATTTCTGAAGCTTTTCATTGCATTTGTAAGGTTTGTTTCTGGAAATTAGCTATGTCTACAATTGCATCTTATGCATCTGCTACAATTGGATCTACAATGTCATCTACATTGGATTGTCATCACCCGTTTTACCTGCATCCATCAGATAGCCCTGGTATGCAAATTACTACTGTTAGTTTAAGTGAAAACAATTACAATCAGTGGCATAGGTCTATGGAGATTGCATTATCATCAAAGTTGAAGCTAGGTTTTGTAGATGGAACATATGCTAAACCAGCTGCAAATTCACCTCTGTTAGTACATTGGATTCGCTGCAATAATATGGTGACATCGTGGCTTTTGAACTCAGTTACTGTAGATATTAGGAATAGTATAGTGTACATTCCTTCAGCTCGTGATATTTGGATAGATCTCGAAGTTCGTTATGCTCAAAGCAATAATGTCCCTAAACTGTTTCATTTACGTACAGAAATTGCTCATCTTACACAAGGCACATTGTCTATTTGTGCTTATTTCACTAAGTTTCGTACTCTACATGATGAGCTTGAATGTCTTTATTCTAACCCTAGATGCAGTTGTGATAAGTGTACTTGTGGTGTCAATGACAAGTTGATAAGAGTATTCAACTAACTCAGTTTCTTATGGGACTGAATGATACATTCACTGGTATTCGAGGTCAAATTTTATTGATGAAACCGTTGCCTTCTCTAAGTCAATGTTACTCCATGTTGCTCCAAGAAGAGAGTCAACGTGAGATTCATCACTCTGTTGGTCTGGCTACTGATAATATAGCTATGTCAATCAAGACAAATGTACCTTCCAAACATCAGTATAAAGGTAGCTCAACAACTGTCAAGAAAACTAGTGATGCTTCGCTTGTATGTGATTATTTTCACATGACTGGTCATCTACGAGATAAGTGCTATTGTATTAATGGATTTCCTTCCTGGCATAAATTGTTTGGCAAACTGAAACCGAAACCTAAATTCCTTCCATCTCGTGGATCTGTTGTAGCTAGTGTTACTCAAAATTCAGTGGAGTCTTCTGGTTCTAAAGAAAGTTTCTGTTTAGGGTCTCAACTTCCTACATCTGAGAATCCTAATCTTTCAGAGGGCCAATGTAAACAACTTATCAGTCTGTTACAGAAAAATCTTTTTGCTCAGAACTCTTCTCAGTTACAGTCTAGTAGCTATACTGATACTGAATCATCCACACCTTGGTTCTCTGCAGTAAATACAGTGAGGTTTTCAGGGATGACAACTCATGTTGTGAATCATATTCATACTCTGGGCAACTCACTGTCACAGTGTAAGTGGATAATTGATACAGGGGCCACAGATCATATCACTCATTTTCTACATTTGTTGCATGATATTCGACCATGTACTGCTACCTTACAGTTGCCAAATGGTGCTACAACAGCTATTAGTCATGTTGGCAGTTTACTACTTACTCCTTCTTTAAGTTTAACCAATGTGCTATGTGTACCTTCATTTTCTTACAATTTACTTTCTATCTCAAAGTTGCTTCAAGATACTGCTTACCAGGTTATTTTTCTAGCTGCTAAATGTTATCTTCAATATTAGCAGTTGAAGAAGACATTGGAACTTGGTTCCCTAGAGGATGGTTTGTATATGCTCACCAGTGGTACTGGTGGTGGTGGTTTTTCTACTATAGTTGCATCTTCATCCACTCAGGTGTCTACTCCAAGATGTCCTGATGTCTTTATAGCTCAAGTTCATAATAGTGATGCGTGGCATGCCAGGTTAGGGCATGCTTCAGCTAAAATTGTTCATCTGTTACCAGTTCCCTGTGATAAGAAAACTCTAGATGTGTGTGACAGCTGTTTCTTTGCTAAGCAATCCAGGTTGAAATTCCCTACTAGTGTCACCAATAGTGAGAATTTGTTTGACATGGTACATGCTGATCTTTGGGGACCGTATCGTTTTAAAACGCATGGGACGTGCACCATGTTTTTAACCTTGGTTGAAGACAAGTCTCGTACTACTTGGATCTATCTGGTTTCTGATAAAGCCTCTGTTCCACAACTTATTCAAGAGTTTGTAATGCTTATACAAACACATTTTCATATTGTTATCAAGGTGCTTCGATCAGACAATGGGACTGAGTTTATGAACCGTGAATTGGCTTCTTATCTTGCTTCCTTGGGTATTCTTCATCAATCCAGCTGTGTGTATACACCTCAGCAGAATGGATTGGTTGAACGAAAGCATCGTCATTTGTTAAATTGTGCTAGGGCATTACACTTTCATGCAAATCTTCCTGTGGTTTTCTGGGGAGATTGCTTACTAACAGCGGCATATCTGATCAATCAAACTCCATCATTACTGCTAGAAAATAAAAGTCCTTATGAAATTCTTCATAATAGTGTTCCTGATTATAATAGGTTAAAGGTTTTTGGTTGCCTTTGTTATGCAACAGTTCGACCGCAACCGTCAGATAAATTTGCTTCTCGATCAATTAAAGGGGTATTTCTTGGATATCCATATGCAAAGAAAGGTTACAAGGTTTTGGATTTAACTACATGACAGATTCTTATCTCTCGAGATGTTCAATTTATTGAAACTATATTCCCTTTTAAGGAATTAGAGGTCACTCCACCTCATATTATGTTTCCGGCTTCGTCTTTATTTGTTGAAGATGAGCCATTAGTGCTCCCACCTGCTGTTGAGCCGTTAGTGATCTCACCTGATGTTGATCTGAATGCTTCTACTGAGGGTGTGTCATCTTCTTTAGATGTTTCTGTGTCAGATACTTCTCTGACTTGTATACCAACTGTTGACTCTCTAGTTCAGGATGTTGTTGATGCTCCTATGACTCGGCCTCCTCGACTAAGACAGGTTCCTGCTAAGTTTGTTGACTATACTGGGTTACCTACATCTCTTGGCAGTTCAAACCTGGTTGTTAATTCTGCATGCTCTACGAGTTCATATGTGGGTACTTCTCCTATCATTAATGAACCTCAGCATTATAAACAAGCTGTGGAAATTCCTGAGTGGTGCACTGCTATGAGTGTTGAGTTGGCTGCTCTAGAGGCAAACCACACATGGGAAATTGTGCCTCTTCCTATCAACAAGAAGCCAATTGGATGTAAATGGTTGTATAAAGTTAAGTACCTGTCTAATGGTCAAGTTGATCATTTTAAAGCCCGGTTAGTTGCCAAAGGGTTTACTCAAACAGAAAATTTGGACTATTTTGAGACGTTTGCACCGGTTGCTAAGATGACTACTTTTCGCTTACTGCTGGCACTTACTGCTATGAATGGGTGGTCTGTTATGCAACTTGATGTCACAAATGCTTTCCTCCATGGCGTACTTGATGAGGAGGTATATATGTCTATCCCTCTTGGTTATACTATCCATTCCTCTGTCTTGAAGAAATATCCTGATTCTAAACTCGTATGTCGTCTACTTAAGTCTCTATACGGCTTGAAACAAGCCCCTCGTCAGTGGTTCATAGCATTATCTACTGCCTTGTTATCTTTTGGATTTATTCAAACTAATGGAGATCCTAGTCTGTTTGTGTTTGTCCAAGATACCACTATCATTTTGCTGCTTGTATATGTGGATGATATGGTTATGACAGGTAATAATCCTACTGTCATGGCTCAAGTTACTGATTTCTTAAGCCATCGCTTTAAGATTAAGGATTTAGGTCCTTTGATCTATTTCTTGGGCATTCAAGTCACTCGTACAATGGCAGGTTTCTTTATGAATCAGCACAAATATGTGACTGATATTCTCTCAGATTTTGACTATTTGGGTAATAAAACGTCATTGGTACCTATGGAACAACATCATGACCTGTTAAAGGAATCTGATAGTCCATTTCTCAGTGATGTTATTGCTTACAGGCGTTTAGTGGGGAAATTGATTTATCTTACAATTTCTAGACCTGACTGTGCGTATCCTGTTCATGTTCTTGCCCAATTCATGAATACTCCCCGTTCTATTCACTGGCATGCTGCCTTGAAGCTGCTTTGGTACTTGAAACGGACAGTTGACCAAGGGTTGTTCTTTGCTGCTAAAGCTAATCCTGTCCTTATAGCGTTTTGTGATGCTGACTGGGGGGGTTGTACTCAAACTCGTCTATCTCTCACTGGTCTGTGTGTTACTTTTGGGGGCACTCTTGTTGCCTGGCATTGTAAGAAACAGCACACTGTATCACGTTCTACTGCTGAAGCAGAATATCGGAGTATGGCTGATGCGTGTTGCGAACTAACTTGGTTGGTTGCTTTACTCACTGAGCTTCATGTACCAAATCTCACCCCAGTTCCACTCTTTTGTGATAATCAGTCTGCTCTTTATATTGCATCTAATCCGATATTTGATGAACGTACCAAGCACATCGAGATTGATTGTCATTTTGTTCGCCAGAAGTTTAAGGATGGTCTGGTTTCTCATCAACATGTTTCTACTCAACATCAACCTGCAGATCTTTTCACTAAAGCACTGTGTTCTACTCAACTTCACTACCTTCTGTCCAAGTTAGGTGTTTGTTTTTCCTTTCCCACACCTCACTTGAGGGGGTCTATTGATACATAATGATATGGTCCCGTGTGTGTGTGTGTGTACTGACTAGACTAGACTGCAGGTACAGCTGTATTGACAGCTGTAAATGAGCTGTGAATGAGTTACTCTAACTGATTCTCTCAAGTGTGTGAGGAATCAGTTATATAGATAAGAGAGGATATAAAGTTTGAGAGAGATATATATATAGAAAAACAGATAAACTCTAGTGAATGCTGAATATATCAAAGTGTGTTTTCTAAAGAGCTTAATTGTCTTGTTGATTGTTGATTCAAAGCTGTGTTTGATTAGATTTGAGAGTTGTAACAAAAGATGACACTAAGGTCTTGCGAGAAACTTATTTTCTGTGTACACGTTGACTATGCGATTAAGACCTTAAATTAAATTTCAGATGTCCTCCTCAACTGGATAAAACCTTAAGACTGTCTCATCTACCAGCAAAGCTTTTCATATATGTATGTAATAGCATTGGGTAATTAGATGTAAATATAGATATATCGCTCAAACATATTTCCAGGATTCTTGCACTTTTAAAAATCCATCTTATCAATCCTAAGATAGAGGACATCAACACTTCAAGAGATAAAGGACATCAACACTTCAAGCGTCATTACCTATTTTCACTTCATTAGCATATGTCATGCATCATCTAGAAACTACAATTACTTTTTTTCAATGGCTGACCTTGACTCCTAACATGGCCTATTATATTGGCCTCTCATAATCTCATAACATTTAATCAAGCTTATATACGTAGTATACTTTCAATAAACCAATGTCTACAAATTATGTATTAGATCATAAAGCTATTACATAATGATAGAGTGCTACTAATTTAATTATAGAAAAAACATAATATTCATACTTTAAACCTAAAACAATTACGATCTCATAGTCGTCCTAACCTCTCGTGGATGCTTGGAATGCCACGACATATGTTGAAATTTTCAACTTTCATTCTCTTCATCAACTTGGTAGGAAATAAGGTTCAAGGAGTTTGGATTATTATCTCAAGGCAGTAAAATTTATGCATAACATAACATCAAAAATAATCGTAGCATCGTGCAGTTAATGATAGCAAGCTCATAAACAAACAATTAAAATCTCATAAGATTTCGTTCTAGGTCCCTTCAACAAACATAAAATCACGGGCGAACATATATGTAACCAAATACAAAGGCGTAGACCATAACAGAGTAATTTTAATGGAACAATCATTGATCTTATCTCATGCACATTTATCAAATAGCTGGTGTGCAAACTTCATCCTGCAACAAAATTAAAAATTGTGATAAATGAAATTGATATCCAAGAATACACCAAAACATAAAAAACAAAACCAAAATACCAAAAGGATGACAAATTCATCAATTTTTTTGGGGACATTATAAAACTGTTCAATGACAAAGTTGAAGCTGCAATTAAAATAAAAAACAAATCATTAGGGAAGCAAAATGACATTTTACCAATATTTTCGTTTAAGCAAACCATTAAACAGTTTGTCAACAAAGTTCATACTGAAACAAAGAATAAACAACCATTAATAAGGCAATGCATTGTATGAACCTAATAAAAAGAAAGAATTAGGAGGAGATTTCAAAAATAAGTTATATAAAAAGAGAAAGGAGTACAGGAGAAAGGGAGAGAGGGAGGTAAACTATGTAGGTAAAGTTCAAATTTGAATTTTGAATTCTTGGAATTTGGGTTTATGAATTTCGTTTTCAGCTTTCAAAACTAAAGCTTTCAGCGGAAGCTTCTTGGAGATAGATATGTATAGGTGATGTTTTTTTTTTTGAAATAAGAAGTTCCATTACTCAAACAAAACATCTGAAGATAAAGTCTCCAACAACATATCTGGAGGAGACACAAACGAATTAAAGCTATTCAGCAAACAAGGATATCTAGCTAACAAATGAGCCGCCTTATTTGCTTGCTTTTTAACATGACAGACACGAACATTACTTCGAATACTCAGCTTCTCGCAGCAAACATCCAACAAGTTTCCCACCTCCAGATGATAATTACTACCTCTTATAATAGCCTCTACCACCAGGAGAGAATCAATCTCAATAATGACTTGTTGCTGACCAATTTCGTCTAACCATTTTAAAGCTTCCAATACCCCAAACGCTTCTGCTTCTACAACACTTACCTCTCCACCTGTTCGTAAGTTTCTGCCCTTTACAAAAGATCCCAGCTCATCACGAATTACCATACCAATTGCAAACGAATTAGCACCAATATGTACTGAAGCGTCCACATTTAGCTTCAACCACCCTGGTTCAGGAGCTTCCCACCTAACAGGACCATTCCGCACTGTTGTCACTGCTACTAATCCTCTCTCTCTTTTCTTCTCCATTGTCTCCTGCCATTCAAAAATTTGCTTGGAACTTAGCTCAACCGTAAGCGAAGGAGTGAACTGTGAACTCTCCTAGACTTTTTTATTTCTGGCAAACCACACTCCCCACAACACCGTAGCAATCTTCACAATATTAGCATCAATCTCCTCACATAACTTATCTGTTAGAGGCTCACATCCGGTAATTATTGGGCCGACTGAAGGTCCGGCAATTATTGGGCCGACTGAAGGTCCGGCAATTATTGGGCCGACTGAAGAATCCAACCCATATAGCTAACGGTTGAATGATTGGGTCAAAGGGGAAGACACATGGTCCATGACCGAGACGTGGGGATAGGAAAAACGGGTAAAAGCAATGTGCAGGTTCCAGTCTTCATTCATTCACAATCTACACATATTTTTCTGTACGTTCTAATTACCTACTTTTACGGCCAGTTACTGATTCTCACACCGGAGGTGAATCGGGGGGCTCAACCCTCGCATTCTTCTTCTTCACAGGTCCGACCGGACGCTGGTGACAAAAACTGGTTCCAACATTATCCAATAACCATTTAGGTCCAGACTCCTCTAATAACATATTAGGGTTATACTCCACCTTCTGCCAGCACTGATCTGCAAATCTACAGTCGAAAAA
Source organism: Heracleum sosnowskyi (assembly GCA_030848705.1). NCBI lineage: Eukaryota > Viridiplantae > Streptophyta > Magnoliopsida > Apiales > Apiaceae > Heracleum > Heracleum sosnowskyi. Next base: position 15,855,622 of record CM061236.1, read on the forward strand.
AACATGAAGAAGATGTTCTACATCCACCTCACAAACTGGACAAATTATAGGCACATAAATTCCTTTACCTCTCAATACATTACGAACTGGTATGGTGTTCTTGCAAAAAAGCCATAGAAACGTTCTGATTTTATGTGGGATATTTAACTTCCATAATCTGTTCCAACCTTTAGAAGATAATTCAGCAGACAAATCATGGTACCCAGAGAACCAAAAATGATACGTTGTCTTGACACTATACTGCCCATCACTCGAATGCACCCAAGCCACTCTGTCCCTAGCTTGATTATGAGGAATTCTTGTACGAAGAATTAATTGACTGTCATCAGCGTGAAAAGTGTGCTCAACCTTATGCACGTCCCACTCCTTGGTGTTTGGATGGAAGTATTCGCAAACTCTATCACCCCTGAAGGCATTCAAATGGTGATCTTCAACACAAAAATCTCTTTTACCTCTTAACCAAGGATCCTGAAACACCTTTATATCCTTACCATCTCCTAATACCCACCGATACCCTCTCTTTAGTTGCTCATTTGCTTCCCAAAGATCCGTCCATATAAAGCTAGAATTTGTTCCTTTACAAGCTTGCAAAATATGACAATCCTCAAAATAACGCGCTTTATATATTCGTGTGACTAGAGAATCTGGTCTCTGTATAAAGTTCCACACCTGTTTACCGAGTAAAGTGTTAGGAATATGTTGATTCTTGATGATAATTGTAAAAACACTTAGTAGATTTTGTATTAAGTTATTTTGTAACTGTCAACGAAATGGCATGCTTTGCAGTGTTTCGTTGACAGGAAGCTCATCAACGGAATGAGTGTTGTAGCAATTGCACTGTACAATACTTCACAGTTTGATATGCATTTGATGTATGTATTAGATAGGTTTCCTAAGTCATGTTGACTAAGTACTAGATAGGCAAAATAGGTTGGTTAATTGTAAGTATATCATGCCTTGTAATTTTGCCTAAGTGAAGACATGTCAACGGTATGAAGATTACTCTATCAACGGAACAAGGATACACCATCAACGGAATGAAGTTTACTCATCAACGAAATGAAGTTTACTCATCAACGAAATGGAGAATAAAGCTATCAACGAAACACATCTCCCTGCTATCAACGAATCATTATTGCTTTTCTGAATAGTTGACAAAGTGATAGTGACAGTTTACTGAACAGATCTAAAGGTGATGTGGAAGTGTACTTTGCATTGGAAACCATTAAAATGGACATGGGGAATAAGGAAACATCCCAGTTTCCAATTGGGCTCTTGGGGGTGATCATAATAAGCATGAAGACAAAAGCAAGGATCTCCAAGGACCACTGGACAAAGGGATGAAAAGCAAACTATTGGCGGTTATCTTTAGTGTACTTTAGAGTAGCCAAAAATAGTATTGTAAACTTGGGAATATATAACCAAGTGTAGCAGTTAGAAAGAAAGTAAGAGAAGAAAAACAAATAGTTTGTATTAGCTATCTTTGAGAGCATTCTTCTCTACAACTCTGTAACTGAGCAGCTGTGTACTTTTGTATCACAGATTATTTCCGCAATAAAAACACTTCAGTTGGATCATCAAACAATCCAACTGAATTATTGATATCTTGTGTTTTTGTTTATTCAGTTCAGTTTTATTTTATCATTGTTTTAAGTTTAAGAAAATATCAAGAATTGTATTCAACCCCCCTTCTACAATTCTGTTAGGTCATTTGGGAATAACAATTGGTATCAGAGCAAGCTTCTAACATACAAGAAGTTTAAAGATCAAGACCAAAACAGAAACCATGGTGAAGAAGGATGCAGGTGTGAAGATACAAGTTCTTGATAAGGACAATTACTTTCACTGGAAAGTAAAGATGCATTTACATCTCATGTCTATGGATGAGAGATATGTAGACTGCATTGAGAAAGGTCCACACGTTCCCATGAAGTTTGCATCTAGAATAGGAGTGCCAGATGATGCTCCTGACGTAGAAATTCCAAAACTTGTCTCAGAATGGACTATTGAAGATCTTGCAGAAATCCATAAAGATAAGAGAACCATGAACATTCTGTTTAATGGTTTGGAGCAAGAGATGTTTGATAATGTCATAAACTGTACAACCTCCAAAGAAGTATGGGACACTGTCAGAACACTATGTGAAGGAACTGAGCAAGTAAGGGAGAACAAAATGCAACTCCTTATACAACAATATGAGCACTTTCACTTTAAAGCTGGTGAAACCCTAAATGACACGTTTAGTAGGTTTCAAAAGCTTCTGAATGGATTAAAGTTGTATGGGAGAATCTACCAAACTAAGGACTCAAACCTTAAATTTCTAAGAGCTCTTCCAAAAGAATGGAAGCCTATGACTGTTTCTCTAAGAAACACTCAAGAGTACAAAGATTACACTCTTGAAAGGCTGTATGGAACATTGAAGACTTATGAGCTGGAAATGGAGCAAGATGAGGAAATTGAAAAGGTACAGAAGAAGGGTGGATCCATTGCATTGATTGCATCTGTGAACCAACTGAAAGATGACACTGAAGAAGCTGCAAAGGCCACAACTAGTCGATCTAGTTGTAGGAGTGATGTTAGCAAGGGTAAAGACAAGATGACAGAAGAAGAAGAATCAGAACCAGCCAACTTGGATGACTTAGATGAGATTGATGAACACATTGCTTTTCTGTCAAGAAAATTCTCTAAGTTCAAGTTCACAAGAAACTCAGAAGCAAGGCCACCAAGAAGAGACTTTTAACCTAGCAAAACAAACTGGATTGAAAAGTCTAAATCTAAATGTTTCAATTGTGGAATGCTTGGTCACTTTGCTGGAGACTGCAGAAAGCCCAAGATTGAGAAGAGCAACAGGAAATATGAGCCTGTTGATTATAAAAAGAAATACTTTGAACTTCTCAAGCAAAAGGAAAAGGCTTTCATGTCTCAGGAGTATAATTGGGCTGGTAATGGTGAAGATTCTGATGATGATGTTGAGTATGTCAACTTGGCTCTTATGGCTGACAATCATGAGCAGGAAGCAAGTTCCTCAAGCAACCAGGTAACAATTACTAATCTTTCTGAGCTTTCTAAAGAGGAATGCGATAGTGCAGTAAATGAAATGTCTACTGTATTATATAATTTGCGTGTTACTCTTAAATCACTTACCAAAGAGAATTCAAGAATTAAAGAGACTAATTTGCTCTTAAGTGATAGGAATGCAATGTTAGAAGCACAGCTCATTGAATTTGAGAAAATGAGATGTGTTAGTAGGGATGCTAAGAAGGAACTTGAGAACGTGTTACAAAGGGAAGAAATTCTTAAGACACAACTAGAAATAGAACAGAGTGTGATTGCTAAATGGAAAGATGCCAGGAATGTTGCTACCAACATCATTAATGTTCAAGGTATGGAATCTTTCTGTGAACAATCATGGAAAAAGAACAAAGAGAAACTAGGGTATGCTTGTGAAGCCTTAGATTCAGAAACAGAGTCAACAAACAACAATGATCATTTGTTGAAGGTTGATATATCAACGGAATGCGATGTTCCGTTGACACATGAACCATCAACCGATCAGGGTGTTTCGTTGACAGAGAAAAGAAAAGATGAACTCACTAGACTTAATAATAAGTATGGTCCTGTCACCAAGAACTTTGTTCAAGGTGAGTCTAGTAAATCAAAGAAAGTTGAGAAGCCTGTTGAGAGAGCTAATGTAGGTCACTTGTCCAACAAGCAATTGAAAGATAAAATAGAGAATGTTCAAATTGAGGCTAAGGGAAATAAAAGGAATAACAGGAATGGCAAAGTAGGAATTAACAAACACAACAATTACACACCTGATAAATATGCTCCTAGAAAGACTTGTGTCAATTGTGGAAGTGTTAGTCATCTATCTACTAACTGCAAATCTGTTAAGAAAACTGCTAATGTGAAAATTCCCAAGCCTGCAATGAATAATCTTATGCCTACAATGCCTGTTATGCCTAACATGTTTGCTCCATGTGCACAATTTCAGAATCCATATGCTAACATATCATTTGTGCCTAATCCATACATGAATATGTTTAGTATGCCACAAATGCCATGGAATATGAATAATATGTGTATTCCTTCAAATATGCATGCTGTAAATGAAAATGTGAGCAACAATCAGAAATCAACACCAAGAGTAAAAGTTGATTTAAATCAATCTGAGCCCAAGGTGAAAAATGATGTAAAAAGAAAAGCAAAGGCTAACAAAACAGGACCCAAGGAAACTTGGGTACCAAAATTGACTTGATTTGGTTCTATTGTGTGCAGGGAGACAAAAAGAATCTTTGGTACTTGGATAGTGGTTGTTCAAGACACATGACTGGTGATTCTACCCTGCTCACAGAGTTTCAGGAAAGAGCTGGCCCTTGTATTGCTTTTGGAGATGACAGCAAAGGCTACACAAAGGGATATGGCTTGATTTCAAAAGAGAATGTCATCATAGATGAGGTTGCATTGGTGGATGGTCTCAAGCACAATTTGCTTAGTATCAGTCAACTTTGTGACAAAGGATTTTTAGTTACTTTTTCTAAAGAAGCCTGTGTTGTTTCTAAAGGAGGAAACAACAATGTGGTAATGACTGGATTCAGAAGAGGGAATGTGTACATTGCTGACTTTAGTAGCACAAGTCCAGACACCATCACTTGTCTTTTCAGCAAAGCAAGCAAGGATGAAAGTTGGCTATGGCACAAGAAATTATCTCATCTGAATTTCAAGGTTATGAATGATTTGGTAAGGAAGGATCTTGCTAGAGGAATTCCACAGGTGGAGTTTTCCAAGGATGGTTTATGTGATGCCTGTCAAAAAGGGAAACAAAAGAAGGCATCATTCAAAAGCAAGACAGAGTCATCAATTGTCCATCAGCTTGAGTTACTTCATATGGATCTGTTTGGCCCTGTAAATGTCATGTCTATTTCAAAGAAGAAATATTGTCTTGTGATTGTTGATGATTTTTCTAGATTTACTTGGACCTTCTTTTTACATTCTAAAGATGAGGCAAGTGAAATCATTATCAATCACATCAAGATGGTAAACAATCATCCTGACTTGAAAGTAAGAAGGATCAGGAGTGACAATGGGACAGAATTCAAGAATTCAAGCATGAAGATGTTCTGTGAAGAAAATGGTATTATGCATGAGTTTTCAGCAGCAAGGACACCACAGCAAAATGGTGTAGTTGAAAGGAAAAACAGAACACTTATTGAAGCTGCCAGGACAATGCTAGATGAATCAAAGTTACCAACTTATTTTTGGGCTGAGGCAGTTAACACAGCTTGCTTCACTCAGAATATTTCTTTGATTAATCAGGCCAAGGGAATGACCCCTTATCAACTACTCAAAAGAAAGAAGCCACTATTGGATTTTCTTCATGTCTTTGGATGCAAGTGCTTTGTTCTGAGAAATCAAGCTGAGCATTTGGGGAAATTTGAAGCAAAGGCAGATGAAGCAATATTTGTGGGATATGCAGCAGGGAAAGCTTACAGAGTCTATAATCTCAGAACCAACATTGTTATGGAATCTGTACATGTTGTTTTTGATGATCTCAAAATTCAAGGTCTCTGTGATGAAGGTTTCCATGAAAGTCTCTCTTTTGAGAATGAGGAAGGAGATCGAATGAATCATGTTAAGACTACTGAGAAATAGCCTAAAGTTGTTGTATCTAGCACAGATGAGAGCAGCAGTGAAGATGAAATTGCTGCATTAAGATTGAAAAGAATAGTTGCTAGTAGACCAAATGGTCGTTTCGATGACAGTCAAAATGAGCGTTTCGTTGACAGCCAAAACAGTCATACCGTTGAAGGTCATAGAAATGTCTCAAGAAGTGATCATTTAGGGACAACAAACTCAGGGGGAGTTTCTCAAGGACAAATATCCAATCAAGGCAATCATGATCATGAAGCTACCTCGTCAAGAGCAAATCTACCTCCCTCAAGAAAATGGACTAAAGATCATCCCTTTGAACTTATTATAGGTGATGTTTCTTCAAAAGTCCAAACTAGAAGAGCAACTCAAGAAGAATGTCTATATAGCAGCTTTCTGTCTCAAGATGAGCCAAAGAAAGTTGAGGATGCACTTCTAGATCCAGATTGGGTTTTGGCTATGCAAGAAGAGCTAAACCAATTTGAAAGGAACAATGTTTGGAAGCTGGTGCCCAAGCCTAAGGACAGGAGTATAATAGGCACAAAATGGGTGTTCAGAAACAAGATGGATGAAAATGGCATAGTCACAAGGAACAAAGCAAGACTAGTTGCAAAAGGCTACTCACAGGAAGAAGGAATTGATTTTGATGAAACATTTGCTCCTGTTGCAAGACTAGAAGCAATAAGGATTTTCCTAGCCTATGCAGCCCATGCCAATTTCAAAGTATATCAAATGGATGTGAAAAGTGCTTTTCTGAATGGGGAATTGGAAGAGGAGGTCTATGTAAGTCAACCTCCTGGTTTTGAAGATGATGATTTTCCAGAATATGTATACTTCCTCCTCAAAGCACTCTATGGTTTGAAACAAGCACCTAGAGCCTGGTATGACACACTCTCACAGTTTCTTCTTGAGAATCATTTCACTAGAGGTACTGTAGATAAAACTCTTTTTCACAGGATTGTGAATGGCTCTACTATACTTGTTCAAATTTATGTAGATGACATAATCTTTGGGTCTACAGATGTGAAACTTTGTCAAAAGTTTGCCAAGCTTATGCAAAGTAAATATGAAATGAGCATGATGGGAGAATTAACTTACTTTCTTGGTCTTCAAGTGAAGCAAGTTAATGAAGGCATTTTCATTAGTCAAACAAAATATATTCATGATTTATTAAAGAAATTTAACTTAATGGAATGCTCTCCTGCCAAAACTCCCATGCCCACTGCCACCAAACTTGAATTGAATACTAAGGAAAAATCTGTGGACATTTCAAGTTACAGAGGCATGGTAGGCTCACTTTTGTATTTAACAGCTAGTAGACCTGATATTATGTTTGCTACATGTCTATGTGCTAGATTTCAGGCTGATCCTAGAGAATCCCATTTAGTTGCTATTAAAAGGATTTTCAGATATCTCAAGGGAACACCAAACCTTGGCATTTGGTATCCTAGAGAATCTGGTTTTGAACTAATTGGTTATTCAGATGCAGATTATGCAGGATGTAAAATTGACAGGAAAAGCACAACAGGCACCTGTCAATTCTTAGGAAACAAGCTTGTGTCATGGTTCAGCAAGAAACAAAACTCAGTTTCCACCTCCACAGCTGAGGCTGAGTATATTGCAGCTGGAAGTTGTTGTGCACAGATTTTATGGATGAAAAATCAATTACTTGATTATGGATTAAGAGTTGAGAAAATTCCTATTTTCTGTGACAACACTAGTGCCATTGCCATTACTGAGAATCCAGTGCAGCATTCAAGAACCAAGCACATTGACATCAAGTACCATTTCATTAGAGAACATGTTATGAATGGTACTGTGGAGTTACATGTTGTTCCAAGTGAACAACTTGCAGACATCTTTACCAAGCCACTTGATGAATAGACATTCTCAAGATTAGTAAGTGAGCTAGGTATGCTAAATTTCTCTTAATTATTTTTGAGATATTTGCAAGTCATAATGCAGCCAGGAACTTGCCATAATTTTTCTGTGAATTGATTTTCTCAGGAAAAGGTGAAATTTTGTCTAAGTCAAAATTACTATGTCAACGAAACGCACCATTTCGTTGACAGTCTTAGCATTTTTCTGGGTGTTTCGTTGATAGCTCTTTTATATCAACGAAACGCAGCTTTATCAACGAAATAAGACTGGACTTTAACCGCCCAATCCTGATTCGTTGATGTAGCGCTTTTTAATCTGAACCGTTGAAATTTCACGTTCTTTATCACGATCTATACATACACCCCTGTAAGCATAAATCGTGGTAATATTTAATTCTAACGGTTACTTTTTAAGCCAATCAGGTAATTTAGATTAATTATTGGACTTAATTTCTGAGAACTTTTGGGGAAGTATTTAAGAAATTTTAATTTCTTTATTTCATTTCTACCTGTTCTCAAAAATTCCAAAAGTTTTTCTAGCTTCTTCTCTCTAACAAGCAATACAGCTCGAAGCTTTTCCTCACTCAACAATGGCACCCATAGTCAAGCTTATGTCTGCTGGTGGGTTCATCTATGAGAAGAACAATTCCATTCCATTTGTCGTTAAGGAGAGTCCGAACAGCATCTTTTTCAAAATGATGGATTTCATGAGGAACTGTAAGTTGAGCTATGCGATGTTTCACTCTACACCACTCTACAATGAAGTAATCGAGGAGATTTGGACCTCATGTGAGTATAGTGGAACAAACGGCACACTGCAATTCACTCTTCAAGGTAATGAGTACATAGTTAATTCTGATGTTTTGCAAGCATGTTTACATATTCCTGATAATAACTGTGATGCTTTGCCTACTAACACTGAAATAACTACCATGCTAAATTCTATAAACTACTCTTTGCCTACTGATAATCTGGGTAGAATAATTAGGAGAGGTTTGGTTAGGGAATACAGTTATTTAGCTGATGCATTCATTAAGGTCTTTTCTGGAAAGATTAGTAATTTTGATGCATTAACTAATTCTATGTTAATTCTCCTAACCATGCTTCTAAATGATAGATATTACAACTTTAGCACCCAACTTATTTATGAAATTGGTGCTAAGTTGGGTGATAGGGCAAATAGGAAGAAAAATATCTATTATGCAAGGTTTCTGATGATGCTGGCTAATCATGTTAGTCCAGCACCATTAGTTATCTCTAACCCTAATGCCAGGTTTGAGTGCTTTGTACAAGAAAAGAGAGTATTGACAGACATACTGAGGCTGAACTACAATGGTGATGTTCCAGTGGTGTATCTGCCAATCATTGAGGTAACTACTACTATCCCTATTAGTATAGCTGTTACTTCTATTGTCTCCTCCAACCTTGTTGCTATGGAGTCTGTAGCTGTGACCCAACAGGCTCCTGCCCCAGCAACTAAATCAAAATCAAAGAAATCCTCCAAGCCAACCTCAGGTGCTTCTCAAAAGGCACCTGTTGTAAAAACTACCACACAACCTAAGGGGAGTGAGTCTGGAGTTGTGCGAGGTGAGGGGAGGGGTGAAAATCAAAGAAACCCCAAGAATAAGGAAGGTGAGGTAAGTGTTTCCCAGCCTAGCCCCATTGTGTCTTCCCAACAAGGCACAATGAGTAAAATGGATTTAAACACAAGTCTAATTGCATCCTCCCAAAAGGATGTGATTATTGAAACAAGCTCTCCACCTAGAGCACAGTCCAAAAGGGTAAGGGACACTTCAAGCCCACAGTCTACATTTTCCCAATACCAAAGGAGAGTGAAGCAAAAGACCAAGGGTTCACAGGGTGCACACACACTGGAAGCAACACTTCCAGTTTCTCAAATTCAGGTTGATGTAACCCCTATTATTTCTCTGGGGTTACAGTCCCACTCTCTAAACATTAATCTTGATTTATCTCCATCCAATTCACCAACTCAATCTTTAGATGTGGACATGATCCATACATCTTTTCCTGATTCTCCAACTCTAATCTTGGAGAAGCCCCACTCTGAAGCTGGTGGCCATCACTTGTTAAGTGATTTGTTGGGCCATCAACCAATTTTTTCTGAAGTTGCAAGAGGATCTGTGGACCAATCTCTAAAATCAATCACCACAGATTCTACTGTAATTTCACTTTCTCAAAGTGCTTTATTGACTTCATCAACGAAACAGCTTCTTTCGTTGACAAGTGTTTCTCCATCAACGGTATCCATACCGTTGACAGTTCAAACTACCATTCCGTTGATAGGTCAATCTACACCCCTTATTGAAAATCCAGTTGTTTCCACAACTAGTGTAGATGACCTGGTGGTAGTTGAGACACTTTTAGGTTTGAGAGGGAGTGAAATTGAGAGGCTGGCTTGCAGCCAGGCAAAAGGAGAGAATGAGAGTGAGAGGCTGGCTATTTCTTCCAGCCAGGCAAAAGGAGAGTTTGAGAGTACCACCTTAGTAGGTGAAGGTGAGGGTGTGAGAGGTGTGAGCCATGGGGAGCCCATGATGCAAGAAAAGAGTGGAGAGAGAGAAGGGACTACAGGAGCAATAAGGGTGGAAGCAGCCATTGCTAATGAGTTAATGGAGGTCAGTGAGGGAGAAAGGGAACTTACTTTCCAAGAGCTTTATCAACAAACTCTGGATAGTATTTCCCTGGATCCTGAGACCTTTACTCATCCTGTGCCAGCCTATCAAGTTATGGCTCAACAGGGCAATGTGGAGGCAGAAAGGTCACTCAACTTAATTCATACTACTGCATCAATGCAAAGAGCAAAGGATGCCTTGACCAATCTACCTCCAGGAGCTGCAGCAAGTGGAGACTTTGAGTTTTCTGATGATGAGGACAGCTATGGTGATAATCTACAGGTGGCCACCACTTCACAGACTGGGACTTCTGTGGTGCCTCCTACACCAGGCTGGCTTTCTCAGGGTATGCATGGAAGAGTCACTCTAGATGCTGCTATCTCAAGGCAGTACAATGAGGCCTATCTAGCTCATGAGTCTGCAAATGCAAGGGACAAGAAATTCTACAAGGCCATCATGGATTCTCTGGAAATTCAAAGGCTACAAATGATGCAGACAAGGATTGAGGCTACAGAAATCAAGGACTCCATTAGCAATCTCAGGGATGCTAACTACAGGATGATCGATGAAAAGCTCCCTCTTCTCACTGTGTCCAAGATGACCAGGTTTTTCTCTAAGGAACCTGAGGTGGCTACATCCTTGAAAACTCTCTCTACAAGAGTGGACAAGGTGGAAGCTACACTTTCTCAAATGCAGAAGGAACAGGAGAAGCAAACTCAGCTACTCACTCAGCTAGTGGCAGCTCAAGGACTCCCAGTCATCTCTCTTGATGCTAACAAAAAGGGGGAGAAATCTAAGGAGCTAAACATTCTAATCACAAAGGTGTTGGTCCCAGCCATTTCACTGCCACAGGAGCCACTAGCAATGGGGGAGTTTGGGAAGAAGAAGAAGGATAGTATTGACCTGATCCAGGAAGCTTCTATGAGGATGAAACTTGCAGAACAAATCAAAGATCACTGGTCCAACATAGAAGCAAGGTTCAAGAACATTACTGAATCTTCAAAGACAGATCAGCCATCAACAAATGCAATGGTGATTGTACAAATGGAGCCACAGTTCAAGAGCTCTTATGCTATAGAGCCCCTTCAGCATGGAATCTTTCAAGATTCAAGAAATGAGAAGGGTCAATCTTCATGCTTTAAGAATGTGGATGCAAGAGGGATGTCTCCAATATCACCTGCCAAACCCAAAGGCAAGAACATTGAAAGGATATTTTATCCTGCTCCAAAGCCAGATGAGTTCAAAGTCCTAGGGAAGCTGATCATTGAGAGCAAGGAAAGCAATCATCCAAGCATAAGGAATCAAAGGGCCATCATCTACAGGGACAGCAAGGAAATCTGCATTTGGGTTGGTCACCCAAATTTTGCAAAGGCCAAGGCTGAAGAATCTGAAAGGGCAGCAATGCAAGCATTGGCAGTTGCTCAAGCACTTGAAGATGAAGAGACCTTTCTGGAAGAAAAAGCCAAGGATGGAGCTAATGAAGCTGAACCAGCAAGGAAAAGTGTAAGGCAACCAAAGGCTAGAGCTAAGAGGAATCTGAACTTTGAAAAAGAGGACTCTCTGGACACTGCTCAAGCCCCTTCCACAACAAGTGCACATCAAATTCCTATTGACCTACCTATTGGAGGAAAGTTGGCCTGTGACCCTGCACACCCTGTCAACTTTCATGATCAACCAATCATGCCAAAGAAGGAGCCTATTGAATTTGATGAAGCCTATTTTCCAAAGTTCCTATTTGAAAAGGATCAACCAATGAAGACAAAGAAAAGGGCTGTCAAGGCAAAGCCAGTATTTGTGAGGAAGCCACAATCTCAGAAATCCCCTACAAATCCAGAGGACTGCATGTACATTGCTGACATCAGGGAAGAATCCAGCTTACATCTTGATTTAGACAACCTGGTGGAAGTAAGGGGCATTACAGCTTCTCAAAAGTTACCTGAAAGATTGGTTTTCACATACAAGGGTGGTAGAGAACAAATATGGCCTCTCTACAGAATTTTAGGAGAAGGCTACCAAACACTACTCACAGTGTTTAGATGCTTGAAGAAAGACTTTGGCTTCACCAAAACAGCCAAGTCTGAGGTGGTCTCCAAGATATGTCAAATAAAGGCTAGCTGGAACAAGCCTGAGGCTCTTCCCAGGATGCTAAGAGTGCCCTCAACAGGAAAGAAGATCCATCTTCAACCTTACTGGATGATGGAATTTAAGGACAAGGACAACTGCAGAAGGTTCTTCAGGATGGAAGACCAGCTGGATAAGGCATCTAATCAAACTCTAAGGTTCATGCAATCCAAGCTTGGTGATCAAGATGAAGAAGAGAAGATCTTTTACAGAAGGCTACAGGTCCAGATTGAGGAGAACAACTCTAGGAGAGGGAAGAAGACTATGCCTCAAAGAAGACCAAGATGAATCATTTGCTCAGTCTAGAGGAGCACATTTGGGCATTAGTCTTGTAAGTCTTGTTTATGTCTAAAACTTTATGAAGCTCAATGCAATTTTTACTTTTATTCATGGGTAATATGTCTGAGTGTTTTTGTTATCATCAAGGCTCTTGATTTATGGCTGTTATTCTATCAGTCATAAATTGGGGGAGATTGTTAGGAATATGTTGATTCTTGATGATAATTGTAAAAACACTTAGTAGATTTTGTATTAAGTTATTTTGTAACTGTCAACGAAATGGCATGCTTTGTAGTGTTTCGTTGACAGGAAGCTCATCAACGGAATGAGTGTTGTAGCAATTGCACTGTACAATACTTCACAGTTTGATATGCATTTGATGTATGTATTAGATAGGTTTCCTAAGTCATGTTGACTAAGTACTAGATAGGCAAAATAGGTTGGTTAATTGTAAGTATATCATGCCTTGTAATTTTGCCTAAGTGAAGACATGTCAACGGTATGAAGATTACTCTATCAACGGAACAAGGATACACCATCAACGGAATGAAGTTTACTCATCAACGAAATGAAGTTTACTCATCAACGAAATGGAGAATAAAGCTATCAACGAAACACATCTCCCTGCTATCAACGAATCATTATTGCTTTTCTGAATAGTTGACAAAGTGATAGTGACAGTTTACTGAACAGATCTAAAGGTGATGTGGAAGTGTACTTTGCATTGGAAACCATTAAAATGGACATGGGGAATAAGGAAACATCCCAGTTTCCAATTGGGCTCTTGGGAGTGATCATAATAAGCATGAAGACAAAAGCAAGGATCTCCAAGGACCACTGGACAAAGGGATGAAAAGCAAACTATTGGCGGTTATCTTTAGTGTACTTTAGAGTAGCCAAAAATAGTATTGTAAACTTGGGAATATATAACCAAGTGTAGCAGTTAGAAAGAAAGTAAGAGAAGAAAAACAAATAGTTTGTATTAGCTATCTTTGAGAGCATTCTTCTCTACAACTCTGTAACTGAGCAGCTGTGTACTTTTGTATCACAGATTATTTCCGCAATAAAAACACTTCAGTTGGATCATCAAACAATCCAACTGAATTATTGATATCTTGTGTTTTTGTTTATTCAGTTCATTTTTATTTTATCATTGTTTTAAGTTTAAGAAAATATCAAGAATTGTATTCAACCCCCCCTTCTACAATTCTGTTAGGTCATTTGGGAATAACATAAAGCAATATTAAACCCATGTAGACTGCGAAACCCAAGCCCACCTTTGTTCATTGGCACACACAACTTGTCCCAAGATTGCCATCTCAGCCCTTTACTGTTGTTACCACCTGATTGCCACTAATACCCATTCATAATCTTCTCTATCTCCTCACACAAGGATTTCAGAATAAAAAAACAAGTCATACAATAAGTTGGCACTGACTGCGCTACGTTCTTAATCATGACTATCTTGCCAGCTCTCGACAAAATTCTATTACTCTAGCCTTGGACCTTCTTATAAACCCGATCCTTAACAAACTTAAACACCGCCTTTTTCGAACGCCCAACTAGTGATGGCATGCCCAATTATCTGCTTTCACCTAAATCATTAAACACTCCCAAAATCGACCTCAACTCCTGTTGCTTGTCCCTTCTCACATTGGCAAAAAAAAAAAACTGTTGATTTTTGAAAATTCACAGCTTGCACTGACATAGCTTCATAGCAGTTTAACACCCTCTTTATAGCCTGAGTTTCTCCCACCTCCGCTTTGAAAAATAGAAAGCTGTCGTCAGCAAATAATAAGTGAGTGACTGGTGGTGCATTTTCACTAACTCTACAACCAGTAATCTGTCCAGAGTTCACAGCTTCACTAAGAGCATTTGATAGTCCTTCAACACAAAAAAGGAACAGGTAAGGAGATAACGGATCTCCTTGCCTTAAACCTCTACTTGGAGTTATGAGTCCAATATGATCACCATTAAAAGCCACCTTATAATTCACTGTAGTCACACAAAGCATAATCCAAGTTATCCATTTTTTGCTAAACCCCATTTGACTCATTCTGTTACGCAGGTATCGCCAATCAACCCGGTCATACGCCTTACTTATGTCCAGTTTTAGTGCCACTTCACCCACACTACCAGATTTCCTTCTCTTCATAAAATGCAAAATTTCAAAAGCCACTAACACATTGTCTGAAATACTCCTCCCCGGAACAAATGCCGATTGATTCTCAGAGATGGCAACGGGAAGAACAGACTTTAATCTGTTTGCGAGAACCTTGGCAAGAATTTTATAAAGCACATTACAAAGGGCTATAGGTCTCAGGTCTCCCATTCTTTCAACATTGTCCTTCTTAGGAATAAGGACTAGAGTTGTCTCATTCAAATCCGCTGGGAAATTGCCTTGGGAAATTGCCTTCATGAAGCCATTCACAACAACATTTATACACCTCACGTCCAATAAAACATTTAAAATGTGGCAAAATTCAGTAGAATGACATTTTTGCAATTAATTACCAAAGTGAGGCTAAAGACTTAAAATGTAAAATTATTGTACAAAACAACGTCCAGGCACTATTATATAGATAGATGGGGGCTAGTTTATGGTAACATACGGCAACATGCTATGTTGCGATCTTTTCCGATATATATTATGATTTTTGATATGAATGCATGGAGACCACATATTTATACGTAATATGATAAAAGATTTTAGTTACAACTTTTACGTCCGTAAGACCATAACAACCCATATGTGTGCTACACCATTGAACTTTTCAAATTCCGAACAAGTGTCTTACTGGGACACAATCATGCTTAAAATGAGATAAAAGTTCAATTCTATTTTCACGACGATAAACATAATGACTGAAAAAACCAAGTTTTACCGTTTGGTGATTATTTTTTTGTTGCTAAATAGTTCGATGATTTTTACGGTCTAGTAACAAAATTTTCCCCAAATTTCAGTAACAATTTTTTTTCTTTTTTTGGTTGTGAAGCATTACTAACTTGGAATAGCCATGTAACAGAGTTTTACAATTGTATGAGTTTTACTGCTATGTACCCACATTTATAGATACAACTTGTTTTCAGACATGAACTCAATATCCCCAAGAAACCCATGACCAGAACTTATGAAACTCCCCACTCAAACATTGTTGTCTGAAATCCTCCACTTGACTCAACACAAAAACCTAAAAAAAGGCCAAACACTACATGCCCACATCATCAAAACAGGCCAATTTTCATCAACTTACATAGCCAACACTCTCATCAACTTGTATGCCAAGTGTCAACACTTGCCCCAATCAAATCTCATTTTTCAAGAAATTCAAGAAAAAGACATTGTCTCATACAACACACTAATCAATGCTCATTCTCAACTGGGCTGTGTTCAAAATTCAATCTTTGTTATCAACTTGTTCAAACTTTTGCAAACACAAGTTGGGTTAGTCCCTGATGATCATACTTTTCCTGGTGTTTGTAATGCTGCTGTGAATATGTTGAATGTGTTTGTTGGACAGCAAGTTCATTCGATTGCGATGAAGATTGGATATGGTTATGATGTTTTTGTTGGGAGTTCTTTGGTTAATATGTATTGTAAGTTGGGTTTTGTTTGTAATGCTCGTATGGTTTTCGATAGAATGTTTGAGAGGAATTCGGTTACCTGGGCTTCGATGATTTCGGGGTATGCTATGGAGAGGCTTGTGTGTGGTGCTTTGGGGGTTTTTAGGATGATGATGTGGGAAGATGTGGGAGGTGTTAATGAGTTTGTTTTTACCAGTGTGCTTAGTGCTTTGACGTCGAGTGATGATATTTGTGTTGGTAAGCAACTACATTGTGTTGTTATTAAACTTGGGTATTCGTTAGTTTCGTCTGTTGGGAATGCTATTGTTACAATGTATGTTAAATGTGGTATCTTGAAAGATGCGTTTATGTCGTTTGAGTGGGTGAGTGACAAGAATTCTATTACATGGACGGCAATGATCACTGGATTTGTGCAATCAGGGGATAGTGAACATGCTTTGAGTTTGTTCTCCGAGATGCAATTTTTCGGGGTGAAGTTCAATGAATCGACCCTTGTTGCAGTCCTGAATGTTTGTAGTGATGGTGGTGGATTGAAGTTAGGAAAACAAATTCATGGTTTTCTCGTGAAGTTGGGATTTGAGTCAAGAATTCATGTAATGACGACTTTGGTTGGCATGTACGCTAAATGTTGCTGTATAGGTGATGCTAGGAAGGTGTTTGATTGTCTACACGAACCGGATATCGTCTCATGGACCTCAATGATTGGAGGGTATATTCAAGCTGAGGAGAATGAATGTGCTATTGACTTGTACTGTAAAATGCAAATAGAAGGCGTTATGCCAAATGAGTTAACTATGGCCCGTGTTCTAAAAGCTAGTTCTAACCTCGTTGGTTTGGAGCAGGGCAAGCAAATACATGCCCATACCATTAAATTTGGATTTGGTCTGGAACTTCCAATTGGAAGTGCCCTGTTAATGATGTATGCAAAGTGTGGAAATCTGAAAGATGGAAACCTTGTCTTCAGAAGGTTGCCTAATAAGGATGTGGTGTCATGGAATTCAATGATTTCAGGTCTTTCTCAAAATGGATGTGGTCATGAAGCACTTGAACTTTTCCAAGAGATGCAACAAGAGAACACAAACCCGGACAATATCACTTTTGTTCACATTCTCAATGCTTGTAGTCACCACGGCTTGGTAGAGAGAGGTTGGTTATATTTCAAAATGATGTCTGATGAATATGGTATTGCCCCAAGAGTGGAGCATTTTGCATGCATGGTTGATATATTGACCCGTGCAGGAAAGCTCCATGAAGCAAAAGAGTTAATCGAGACAACGACCTTTGATCACGGTCTACATTTGTGGCGGATTTTGTTAAGTGCTTGCCGAAACTATCGTGACTATGAACTGGGAGCTTATGCAGGAGAGAAACTGATGGAATTAGGTTCAGGAGAATCATCTACATATGTCTTGTTGTCAGGTATTTATGAAGTGTTGGGAAGGCGAGAAGATGTGGAGCGTGTAAGAAAGATGATGAAACTTCGAGGAGTGACCAAGGTGCATGGGTGTAGCTGGATTGAGCTGAAAAATTATACACATGTCTTTGTGGTTAGAGATCAATTGCATCCAAAAATTGAACAGATACAGGTTAATTTGGAAGCATTAAGTGAGCAAATGAAGGATGAAGGTTATAGGCCACATTTTGATTTAGCATTAGTGGGTTTTGAGGTCTAGGAATTGTGATGAAGATAATATAATAACCATAGCCCATGGGTCTCTTACCTTCTCTTTTTCCGTAGCCAATATATGTACATTGTAAATATGATATATGATATATCCTGTACTCTGCTAGAAGAATAGAATTTTTTCTGTCCATGGGTCCTTACCTGCATGCTAGCCATATTTGCAATCAATTGTAATATTTCTTGGAAATCATGATATTACCAAGGAAGAGAAGTATAGACGATTTTAGCTGCACCTTTCCTCTGTACATGAAGAGATAGTTCCAGTTACTTCTTGGCTTTGTCAACTGGTTAGAGTTTGGGGCTTGCATGATTAAGGAGTAGTTTGTTTGGCGAAGTGCTAGTGCGCAACTACTTTAATAATTTTATGTGAAGGCATACTTCACGGTCATGGCAGATGTCAAGGCCATGAGGAATGACTCACATCTATTGAGTCATACTCTTAGGTCTGAAGTCTGTGTACAGCATATGCTATTGGGATTACAGAAGTCTGGATTATGTAAGTTTTTTTTTCGTTGTTGTGCGCAGTGTCCTGTATTTGAACCTACCTAAATAGTGCAAACTGCGGAGTGTAGCCTTCAACTTTGGGACAAACATTACAAGAATATGGAACCCTTATTGTGTAGTGCCAGTGTCAGGAAATCCTCATAATTATAAAGCCAAACTGTCTACGTTAACATGATTTCTTTAGCATCGATGCTAACCTTTTGAATTTTGAACAGAAGACAAGAAGGGGATGCCATTACCTATTGCGTTAACTGAAACATAACTCTGATTCTTATATAGCCAATTTGCTTCTTTTACTGAAACTAGATAATTTTTCAGAGTGAGATGCTTACAGAAAATCCCTATTGAAGCTGTGCTTTCTGATTATACAAGAGCAACAACAAGAGGTATGAAGTAACTTCCATACTTGAGCTATGTTACTTTACTACTAAATTCTGAGCTAGAGGTGGCTGTCATTGTTCGGAATTTTATAGCTAGATCTTCATTTCAATTTTATATTATGTGTATGTTTTAAGTTCAATTTATGCAAGTACGAGTCTATACTTGATCCCTTGATAGAAATCGATATACAAATGATAATTTTAACCAACAAAAGGGTTGGTGATTTCTATTTGTTGTATTTTAGTAGTTATCTATGATATCCTTTCGAAATAGTCAGTGCACACCTAGTGTTGGAGGCTATGATACTATTAATTCTACTTAATCAAAATTATATATGACAAGAATTACACACTCACAAAAATGTAAAACAAAAGGATAACGCTGCAAAGCTGATACTGACGTGATTCTTGCTTAGGTGGTAGGAATAATGTGGACTAGCTCAGTCTTGACTATATGTTTTTTCTTGTGGTAGTTGCATAGATAAAGTAAATTGTTTTTTCCCTTTGGTTCTGTTTTTCCATTCTCGTTATCAAATTGGCCAAAACAGTAGGCTGTTCATTACTGAAATACAGATATTAATAATTTTAAACATTGCATCTAACTTGACACTTCTGTCTACTTTCTCTTACATTTCCTGGTTCTAATCTATAATTCGCTATCCTTTATTTGGACAGTGGCTATTGAACATTCAAATCTATGGCAATCCTTTCAGTTATAGCATTTGTAGTTCGTGAGTATCAAGTATTAACTAACTTGGTTCAGGGTGGATTATTTGCTAATCTCAAGTGGGACAGAAAGCAACAATCTGAATAAGGTTGCAAGCTCCAAGGAAAAATAAGATCCAAGTGTTATTGATTAATTCTGTTCTACAAATTAGTAAAAGAAATAAAAATCATACTAGAAACAAATACCAAGCCTTTGCTTTTTCTGTGTATAATTATACCTACTTACGTAACTTATTTTATCACTGCAACTATCATGCCATATAAAATAAATTAAATTTAATGTTATTTACTTTCTTTTACTGCAGTTGAGTTCTACCATGCTGCAGCTAGTTTTGGCTGGTGTTCTCTGTTTCTAGTGTCATTTCTGATTTTTCTTTAATTTTCCAATTGTCCATTTCATACTACTACTAGCTACTACTCTCTTGTCTAACCAGGCGATAATGTCTGAAAAAACGATGTATAAATTATCAGGCGATTCTCCATAACTGAGCGAGTGCCACATTCCAGGATACAACTTAATCGTCTTATTGGTGCTGGAAGCGGTTTCAAATAGAAGATTGCTTACTGCTGGATCAGTCACTTTGTCAGCCTCATGAACAACAAGGAAAGACACCGTTTTGATTCTTCCAGAATTGGCGAGGCTGATGACGTTGAAGGTGTGGTACCATCACATATAAAACCTACCGATATTGGTAGGTAGCCATTTCCTACCAATAGTTAGTGGGAAATAACCCTGCCAAAACAATACCGTTTTAATTTTAAGAAATAGGGGGAGTGATGATGTGGAATATGGGGTTCTATTGCCGTTAAAACCTACCGAAGTTGGTAGGTTTTACTTTTCTATTGATAATGATAATCGGTAGGATTGGTGCTTGCGTGTACAATATTTGTGCCGCACAAGCACTATTCCCTGCCTGTAGGAAATGGGTGCTCAATTCCTTCTAGTTTTTTTTGTGGTCACAATTTAGGATGATGGCATTGATATCTTGAATCTGGATTCTTGTCTTTGTTTCATAGTTGTATTTAAAATTATAGGAAAGATTGAAATGCATCAAACGTTTTTGTTATCTCTGCGTGTAGTTCCTTTTGCAAAAGAAGTGTTAACGTATATGATATCTATACTATATTATTAAAGACGAAACATTAAAAGTTTTGGTCGGTCGTCGGTCGGTCGGTCGGTCGGTATTTGGGCCGATTCACGGGCCTATCTATAATCAATTTATTAATAACCAATTACCTTTTTTCCCTACATTACCTATTTTATATTAATTTTTTAAACCAAACCAACTCATCTTTTAAAAATAAAACGGGCAACATATATATAATATGGTAATATTATTATATATTTATAACTGATTACCTTTTTCAGCTAAAACACATTATTTTCATATTTTTTACCTAAAACAACTCATCGTATAAATAGGAAACATATATGGAAACCAAGTTATTGATAACTAATTACCTTTTTCAGCTAAATTATATTACCTATTTCATATATCTATTTAACTAAAACAAATCATTTTCTAAAAATAAGACGGGCAATATATATATAAAATGGTAATATTATTATATATTTATAACCGACAGCTAAAACACATTATGTGTTTTATATTTTCTAACAATGGTAATATTGTTTTATATAAATATTAATAAATAACAAGTTAATTCTTTTCAGCTAAAACAAATTACCTCTTTTATATTTTCTAACTTAAACAACTAATTTTCTAAAAGTAATGCAGACGTATATATATAAAAATTAATATAATTTTATATAATTGTTAATAAGTAACTAATTGTCTTTTTAAGGATATTACCTGTTTATATTTTTTAACCGAAACAACTCATGTTCAAATTAAAAATAATACGGGCAAAAGATAGATATATTGGTAATATTATTATATTAAACTTATGAAATTCATGTTTATTATAATTTTTTTAACATTCAATTTAAACGAGATAATTAATTAAAATAAAAGTAAAAGTATATTCAAATAAACTCGGTATATTGAACAAGCACATATTTTGATATTTGCACTTGAGTCCCTTTTTAGATTTTTAAGAGTAAAAAAATACGAATCATTAGATATGTTATTTTAAAATATTTTATATTTTAATATCTAAAATACTACTATTGATTACGTCAATAATATATTAAATTTAAATATTATATTGTTAGATTTATAAATCCAATATATATATATATATATATATATATATATTAAAATTTTATCAAATTATATATAATAACTAAAATCTAAATAAAAAATAAGAAAATATTAAAGAAGACCGTGCATCGCACGGGATATAAGCTAGTATTATTATTAAAAATATTTACATAAAACATATTTTGGGATATTGAGATATTGTTTTTGTTTATAATATTGAGAATAGGGAATTTTCTTATGAATGCTTGAAGTTACTTGGTATGTCTTATGCTCAAAGTCAATCTTTGTGTATTTAAGTATTGATTTGGTGAATGAATGAATTATAACCTTAAAAGCATATTTATCATTGTATCAAGAGCCTAGGTTATTCTCGCAAGAGTTTACGGGTGCGACAAACATTAAACCTACTAGAGAATAATTGAGAACACTACGAGAGTTCGTGGTGCGTGAAGAATCCCGCAAGAGTTTGTGTGTGTGAGAAAGGAAAAAACTTGTGAGAGTTCGTGGGTGAACAAATATCAAAAAAATATGACAGAAAACACAAAGATGACGATGATGGATTCTTGTAGGAGATTGTTCCAAATTAACGACGACAAAAAGAGCAATTCTGACGAGGACCATAAAGCGATAAAAGAAATGTATTGGGAACAAAGATATGAAAAGGACGAGAATAAAGAGAATGATCACAACAAGAACGAGGAAGATGATTCACATAGGTCTACTGATTGGAGCATAGTGGATTATTCAATTTTTTTTTGTTTTGGCAAACTCTCGATAAAGTATTGTGAGTTTGAGGGGATGTTAACGTATATGATATATTATTATTATTATTATTAAAAATATTTACATATAACATATTTTGGGATATTGTTTTTATTTATATTACTAGCCTATAACCCGTGCAAGGCACGAGCCATCAAAGAAGAATAAAAAATTACAAACTAAAAAAATCAATGGGAACGAAAAATATTAAATAAAGAATAAAAATCAATGTGATAAATTATAAAATGAGAAACTTAAATATTAATTGGAACATATAAAAAATAAATAAAGAATACAAATGGGGCTCAGGAAGATAAATGGAGCATTATTAATATTATTTTATTATTTATTCTAATAAAATTAATAATAAGAACAAATAGAAAAACTAACATGTTTTAATCAAAAAAAGTAACTGCTCGTGATATTTTTGGAAGTGTTTTAATTATATTAATTGTATTTGTTAAAAAATTACGTTGACATGTTAAAATAGATAAACTTTTTTAAATAATAAAAAATATTAAAATAGATTTTAAATTAAATAAGTAAAGGTTGAACTCAATATTTTTGGCAAATAGAGATTTTAGTGAGAACAAATATAAAATGTAATATGTTTTAATTTAAAGGTAATTGCCTGTGATATTTTTGGAATAATATTAATAATAAGGACAAATAGAAAATCTAACATGTTTTAATAAAAAAAGTAAATGTTAGTGATATTTTTGGAAGTGTTTTAATTATATTAGTTGTATTTGTTAAAAAAATACGTTAGCACGTTAAAATATGTGGGTTAGGCTCAAGAGAGAACCAATCACTAAAAAAGAACTTTAGAACTGTTATAAGCCGTTGGATTATTACTAGATCAACGGTTCAGATTCAACTCATTTTTATATACAAAATCTTATAAGGGTATTCTTGGAATAAAAGGATTCTACTACCGAACCTATTTTGTTTCATAGTATAAATACAGTGTTCTGCAGCTGAATTTTAAAAGTTATGCATATGAACTTCAAAGTTCTACAACTGAACTTACTTTTTTCCACAAAGTTCTACAAGTGAACTTGATTATTTTTAGAATGTTCAGCTGTTGAACAATGTTATTCACATTTATTTCATACCATAACTTTCGTGTTCTACCGCTGAACATAAAAGTCATGCAATCGAATTTGAAATCAAACACATAAATTTTAAAGTTCTGCAACTGAACTTACTTGTATTTAAATGTTCAGCTGCTGAACACTGTTATCTGATATTGTGTTTATACAATAACTTGAATATTTTCACAAAAAATGATAAAAATAATTGGGGAAATTTTATGATGATGATGGAGAATTTTGTGATCGATATCGATGTATGATTATTATCGTTAATAAAATATTAATTAGCTCTAAATTATGTATTTTGTGTTTTTGGACAACTTTACCCATGACCTTCATATAATAAATATATATTATTTTAAAAAATAAGATAGAGTTCTAAGGGTTCTAAGGTTAAGGGTTCTACAAGGAACATGACCCTAAAATATGTAAGATATTTTAAATAATTAAAAGAATTAAAATAGGTTTCAAAAGAAAAGCTAACATGTTTTAATTAATTCGTGATATTTTTGGAAGTGTTTTAATTATATTAATTGTATTTGTTAAAAAAATACGTTGACACGTTAAAATATGTAAGATATTTTAAATAATTAAAAGCATTAAAATAGGTTTTAAAATAAACCTGATGTTTTTGGAAAAAAGAGATTTTAGTGAGAACAAATATAAAATGTAATATGTTTTAATTTAAAGGTAATTGCCCGTGATATTTTTGGAAAATGAGTAGATTTTGTAGTAAGAACAAATATATAAGGTAATATGCTTTAATTTAAAGGCCCGTAATATTTTTTGAAAAGTAGTAGATTTTGTTAAAAAAAGTGTTTTAATTATTAAAGGCGATCAACTAGTTACTATTTTTGTATTATTTATTAAATAAAATAAATGACCGAAAACCGAAAAACAAAATTTTCAATGTTTTGGCTTTAATAATATAGTATAGATTGAGAATAGGGAATTTCCTTATGAATGCTTGGAGTTACTTGGTGTGTCTTGTGCTCCAAGTCAATTTTTGTGTATTTAAGTATTGATTTGGTGATGAAGGAATTATAAGAGCTTCTCCTGGTGAACTCTTAGCTAAAAATTCATTTGACATGCCTTAAATAGAAACTATAGAGAATGTGTAAAAATTTTGTCGGTGCATCACTGTTGACTAAAAATTTAGATATATGCTCAACCTCTGGGAACCTGTAGCAAAATTACACATCAATTGTTACCATATTAAAATAATATATTATACTTCAAATAACTTGAAATAATAATAACATACCATTTTCAAAATATAACCAATCAATATAGCCAACGTAAAATATGTTACAAGTTCAGCAAATTTTACATAATCAATATTTAGCAACCATTTTACAGAACACGTTGGAGATGCTCTAACAAATCATATTTATCAAGAAGGAACCTGTGCTTAAATATTTTAAGCATTTAAGAGTATGTAGTAGTTCTACGAAGATTCCCTAGTTTTTTCCGGTTTTGCTCATTGAAACATGTTCTTAGATGGCTTGGACTAGTTATTCTTGCTAGTTCGGGTTTTACTTGCAAATTTTATAACCCTTTGATTCCAGAACTTTTTCCAGGGTTAATTTTGGCGAATATATGTGGTATTCCTGATGTTTCTAATGAGTCATCTTGCTTGAATGCAATTTATCTTTTAAATAAAAACTAGTATGAAAGCTCATGCCAAGCACAAGTACGACAAAATTTCTCCATGAACATGTATATATATTAAAATAATTTCATAATTAAAAATACAGTAAAATATTAGATATCAAAATTTATCTTATATTTATATAACAATTTTGTAATATTGTAGATCATTTTATTTCAAATATTTCTTCAAATTAATCAGGTTTTGCAAAATTTGGATAAATATCTGTACGCTACAAATCAAATTATTTCTAATTGCTAAAACATTAAATTAATTTTAAACAGCGTTAAATGAACTTGATCAAATTGAGTAATTGAAAATAATATAAATAATTATTTTAACATTGTTATTCATGTGATTTTGACGAAATAATCATATTTGTAAATATAAAACTAATTATACATGGAAGAATATACCGTGAACATATCATAACATCTCTTAGTTTTCCATGTACGTATATTTTTTTTTTTTTTTTTTTTTGAAAAAAACGCACTTGCAATCCATTAAAAAGACTCAGACAAAATACTCTCCGAAACAAACTCCGGAGGTACATCAACCCACTCAACCACTTCTGACATAGAATGTGTCGCTCTAGCTAACATATGAGCAACCTCATTCGCAGATCTGTGGATAAAACTAATTAGCACGTTATCATAGTGCTTACAAATTTCCACACAATCTTCAACGATAGTATGAAAGAAAGACCGACCACCTCTCCCTTTACAAGCATCTGCTAGATTCTTTGCATCTGTCTCAAACACACACTTATCATATCCAAGCTCTTTCACCCAAGAAAGCGCCTCTTTTAGACTTAGCGCCTCTGCCTCATTTGGAGCCATATTCAAACTCACCTTTCTGCACCTTGCCCTCAGAAAACTGCCATACTCATTCCTGATCACTGCTCCAACCCCAACCTCGTTAGAATCTGCAAAGGTAGCAGCGTCCACATTTATTTTAACCCATCCCTACTCTGGCTTCCTCCACCTTCTTACTGTCATTTGACCTCCTGGTACAGTTCTCGTAACATTCTGTGCTCTCCTCCATTCACTCAGCATACTAACTGCAGAAGCCTTCACCCCAAACACTGACTTATTTATTTTCTCCCAAACCCAGCAATTTCTCCTGTTCCAGAGATTCCACGACAACATCGATATCATAGCAACCTGCTCTCTTGTACCATTACTGACTATTCTCTGAAAAACCTCACGAAAACTCTCTTGCTGGTCCGCTTGAACCAGTCTACCCATGTTACTTTCCTCCCATACACCTCTAGCGAACACGCAATTAAAAATTACATGTACCAAGTCTTCTCTATCTGCTCTGCACCATGGACATTGCAACTCGACATCGACTCGTCTAGACACCAGCATAACCTTCGTTGGAATACAATCCTGACACGCTCTCCATACGAAATTAATTACCTTCCCTGGTAACTTCAAAGACCATATAGTTTTCCAAATCTTCTCATAAGCATCACTACTCTCACCTTTCAGCCTCCTGTAGCAGCTCCTCACTGTAAAAATTCCTGTTTCCTCAAACATCCAATACCACGAATCCTGCTTATCAACCCTAGGAATAGGTATTCTTTGTATAAGCTCTGTATCGCGCTCATTACAAATATCCCTCACTACCTCAGTGTCCCACCCTCTAGCATCAGTCCTCATCAAACCTTTAACCACAATTCCTTCAAACTCTACTGGCATATCAGTAGTTAAAAAACCATTATCTATACTAGGTAGCCATGGCACTTTCCACACTCTTGTGCTTTCTCCATTTCCTATTCTCCTTCTACATCCCTGCCTTATCACCTCTTGCGACGCCAAGATACTTCTCCACATGTAACTAGGGTTATTACCTAGCTGAGCATCCATGAACTCAGCATTCGGGTAATACCTTGCCTTCATTATACTAGTCACTAGAGGGTTCTCATTATTTATTAACCGCCATGCTTGTTTCGCCAACATCGCCAGATTAAACTTCCCTAACTCCCTAAAACCTAAACCCCCACTCCCTTTATGCTTACACATCTTCTCCCATGCCAACCATTTAATTCCCCTGTTACTCCCTCCATTTCCCCACCAGTAACAATTCATTTGCCTTTGAATACTATTATTAATCTCATTCGGAATCAAAAATAGGCTCATCCAGAAATTAGGCAACGATTGAGCTGAGCTTTTTAACAAAGTAAGCTTACCTGCCTTCGACACTTGTTTTTGCCCCCATCCTTGTAGTTTCTGACTCACCCTATCCCTTATGAACTTAAAAGTCTCATTTTTATTCTTCCCCACCCTCATTGGAATACCTAAATATTTCCCTGGCTCCATCACCTCTTCAACCCCAAGAATATCACACACATTACTCCTTACATCTCTTTTCGAATTTGGGCTGAAAATTATACTCGACTTACTCAAATTAATAGCCTGCCCTGAGATTCTCTCGTACCTCTTTATAACATTCTTAATTATTCTAGCTTCCACCTCCGTTGCTCGAAAAAATATATAACAATCGTCTGCATACAATAAGTGTGACACCGCAGGAGCCCCTCGAGCAATTCTGCACCCATGAATTAAACCACAATCTTCATTTCTCCTCATAATCGAACTAAATCCTTCCGCACATAAAATGTATAGATAAGGGGATATGGGATCCCCCTGTCTAATCCCTCGCTCCGGCTTCACCTCCCCAAACTCCACCCCATTTTGTAAAAAACTGTAAGACACCGTTCTTACACAGGCCATTATTCTACTAATCCACATATTCTGAAATCCAAACTTTTTTAGCATATCTTCTATAAAACTCCATTCTAATTTGTCGTACGCTTTGGATATGTCAACCTTTAACCCAGCAACCCCATTCTTCCCCTGCCTTCTCCTCTTAATATAATGATTTAGCTCGAAAGCTACTAGCGCATTGTCAGTAAGTAATCTCCCCTCGACGAACGCACTTTGCTTGTCCGAAATTATTCCTGACAGAATTTCCTTTAGCCGATTTGCAAAGATCTTAGACAAAATCCTCATCAAGACATTGCATAACGAAATAGGCCTCAAGTCCGTCATTTTCTTTGGCTGCTTTGTTTTCGGAATAAGACACACTAACGTTCTGTTAATTCCCTCCAGCAGTTCTCCTGTACTAAGGAAATCTCTACAAAAATCCACTACATCCCCTCCTACTACACCCCAATACGTCTGAAAAAATGCTGGATTTAAACCATCTACTCCTGGTGATTTTTCTGGATACATAGAAAACACTGCCAATTTGACTTCTTCCTCTGTTATTTGTACTCCCAGCATTGCATTTTGCTCTTCTGTCACATGTTTCACTCTCTCCTGATCTGTCAACCCATCCAATTCTTCCGACCTTTTAAACAATTCAGTAAAATACTCTACAATAATACCTTGGATCTCCTCTTCATTTTCTTTCCATTCATCGTGTTTATCCATCAAACCTCTCAGCTGATTATTTCTCTTTCTACCCGATGCATAAGTATGGAAAAAACGGGTGTTTTGATCCCCCTCTCTTAACCAAAACTGCTTCGCCCTTTGTTTCCAAAACACTTCCTGCTGCTCCAGTAACTTTAAGTATTCATCCCGTGACTTGTCATATCTTCGAACCCCATCTGCATCTCGCCTGGATCTATACTTCCGCATTTCACATCGACTCTTTTTCATTTTGACTTGCATATCTTTCACCTTTCCCCCACCCCACTCTTCCAGCTTCATACTACAATATTGCATCTTTTCCATTATATTCCTAGCATTTTCAACATTCCAACTATCCCTTATAATATTATAGCAATCTGTCTCTTGAATCCACATATTTTCAAACCGAAATCTCTTCCTCTTAGGCACATACACCATCCTTTTCAACTGTAAAATCAACGGCATATGATCCGATGTAGACACCTCCATTACCTGCACCTCAGCCCACGGGAACAACCTCTTCCATTCATCATTCGCAAACCCCCTATCCAACCTTTCCCTCACCCAGTCGACCCTCCCCCTAGATCTCTCCCATGTAAACTCGCTGCCCTTAAACCCTAAATCCATCAGACCACTATCAATTACTGCTTCTGTAAACCCCTCTAATAAACCCCTTGGTTGAGCATTCCCCCCTTGCTTCTCAAAACCATACATCATATCATTAAAATCCCCGATTATACACCAAGGCAAAGTCGACACATCTGCTAAACCTCGGATAATTTCCCACGATTCTCTACGCCTACTCCTCTCCGGACACCCATAAAAACCGGTATATCTCCACCTCCCAATTTGCTCACAGTGCACCTCAAAATCAATATAGTGATTGCAACTACCTTTTACTTCCACTCCCCCTTCATTCTTCCATAAAAGCGCAAGCCCCCCTCCATGCCCTTGGGGTTCCACCACGAAACAATTTGTAAAATGAATAGCTTTACACACTTTCTCTACTTTATTCTTTTTAACTAAAATTTCTGACAAAAAAACAATACTCGGCCGGACCTGGTTGATGGTTTCCTTTAGAAACCGAATTGTCCGTGGGTTGGCCAGCCCACGACAATTCCACGCAAGAAGACTCATAATCCTAGGCGGGCCTGTGGAACAGAACCCGCCGCTAACAAGTTTTTTGGATCCATATCATTCACTTTTTCCACCATATTTAGCCCACCACTTACTACTGGCCCATCCATTTGCATAATCACCGGCCCACTCTCACTACTTTTATTCTCTACATTAAACCTTTTCCTCTTTAATTCATTTCCCAAAATTCCCTCCTCACTTTCCTTATCCTCCATATCATTCAAATTTGAATTAAACCGCCTGTCATTATCCATAACCTCATCCCCCTGATTTCTCGCTGCTACCACAACCAACCTATCATCCCTCCTAACTTCTCGTAACACTCCCTCAATCTCCACAAATTTAGCCTTATTCTTCTCCCCTGCATCTCTCACCGTCGATAGACCAGTATCGCCGCCATACCCTGCTCCACCACCATTCCCAGCCCCATTCCTCAGCCACTTTGACCCTGTATTCTGTTTTGACAACCTAGTTTGTGCTCTCAACCACGGACCATAAGCTCTATCAATTTCCTTATCCGGATTCGCATATACAACTTCACAGTCTCTTTCCGTATGACCTAAAATCCCACACACAAAACAAAAAGAGCTCAATCGTTCATATTTAAAGTTAATCCAACTCCATTCTCCACCTTCTCTTTTAATCCTCATCCTTCGCTTCAAAGATTTAAGAACATTAAGTTTTACCCTTATTCGAACAAACTGCTTCCATCCCCCCTTAAGATTCTCAGGATCCATTTTCACATATTCGCCTATAAAATTCCCCACGCTTTCCAGCACCTTCTCCGACACTAATCCCCTTGGAATGTCATAAACCTGCACCCATATGTCCATCTCATTCAGTTGCATCTCCTGTGGATCCTCTGTTTCTATCATTCTGCTATATACCAATGCATTCTGTTCAAAAGCCCATGGTCCTCCTTCCAACACTTTTTTCAGATCCATACTATGATAGAAAACAAATGAATATCTATCTCCCCCTAAATTGTGTATCTCGACCCCCTCCTTTGGCCTTCACAAATCCGCCATCACATTTTGCATAGCCCCAAAATTCACCTTCTTCTCTGTTAAGAACCTTCCTACAAGAATGAAACTTTCTTTACTTCCTTGTCCATCCTCTTTTCCGATGACTACTCCACCTTCCCTCTCATCTTCCAATGATAATCTTGAATACATCTCCTCCAATTTTGATTTTGAATACTCCATTTGTTACAGGACTAAAGAAATAACAAACTTATGAATAAAACTTGTCACATGAACAAGACAAAACTCTCACTCATTTAGGAGGAGTAAGTTACTTTGTGCAACTGTAAACGTATACAACGCTGTACGTATATTTATTTTTGTGTAATATGTATCTTACATTTTGTTTTAGAAAAGCACTTTTTAAATTAATTTTTAACTCAAAATGAATCATATCCAATACATGATGTTTGTTTTAAATATTTAAATACTTTTAATCACATTTTGGAATGTACTTTTATCAAGTTGTTCTAACAAACCATTGAAATATTAACTAAAAACATATTACGTGCTTCATTGATTTAATATAAATCAAGTCATTATTATATTATAAATGTAATAATCGTTATTTAGACAATATGAATTTAAATTCTAGATAATAATGTAAAAGTCATTATTGATTTAATACTAGCATTTTACCCAGGCTACGCACAGAAAGCACAATTTCAAACAATCTAAAATAGTTACTCCCTATGTCCCATCTATTTCTATACAGTCACTCTCATTTCTATATATTCCAAAAAAGTAACTTTTAATAATATAAAACACTATTACACCCACTACTTTTCCCACTATCTCTATTCTGTAATAATATAAAACACTATTACACCCACTACTTTCCCTGCACTATCTCAAATCTATTATTAAATATTGATAGGTCCCACCACTTTACCCATTTTTCATCTAACTTTACTCATTTTTTTATATCTTTTCTTGGTTTCCGTGCCCATCCCCAATGTATAGAATCCGGTGGGACGAAGGGAGTACAAAAACATATATAAATGTTTAAAAATATTAATTTTCTTATTTTTTGTTTTTCCCCAAATAATTTAACGATGTTACTTTTACGGAAACTTCAGTTCAATATGGTCCTATCTTGAAGACCATATAAAATATAATAAAAGTATAATTATTAATAGAAAAATAATGTAAGTACACATTTTGCCATCTATAAATGTAAGTAAACATGAAGTGACAAATTCTTTGGTGGTTGCTGATTGGCCAAGCTATATTGCTAATTGGACCTCTTATGTTGCTAAATGCGTTAAATGTATTTGGAGACTGCTAAATGGCCATGCTCGACTACACATAAATTACCTAACTGATTGAGCGATTGACATAGTAAATCTCAAGGCATAATATGGAAGCATTTAAACTGATGGCAAATGAATATTCTCAAGTCAATTAAATTAAAATGGGAGTTTCAATGTATTAAAGCAGCTCATTGTCAGTGACCTTCACATGTAAATCGATCAATTTTGTTACATATAACTTATAACTTGCTGGCTCAATGTATCTGCAAGACCTTCAAGATCCTATAAACCATTCATATTATTAGTTAAGTTTCTTTCATAATATGTCAGATATCAACATAGATATGACCTTCAAGCTCCTAGAGATGTTTTCTATGTCATTAGTCAATATGAAGAGGCTAAAATAGAGATTTTAATCAAGTAAAAATTATATATATATATATATATAATTCAGTAATCTTCAAATTATTTTCAAGGAAAACTTCACTTGATCTTAGGGGTTAGAAAAATGTTACAAATACTAATAACGATCCATGTCAAATAGCGAGTTTGTCATATATTTCCTGTCTTTCGATGCAACAACGACAATAAATGTTTATAGCCAAACTATAAAGTACTTTTATAGAGAGTACATATGTCATTAGTGAAATATCCTTTTTTCGCGTATGTTCTAGTGACCTGCCGATAAAACAAAATGAAAATTTTATTTTGAAAAAAAATTTAAAATGAAATTCACCTTATATTCTCGGGTTGGAAGTGAAAATCATTAACTCTGGCATGAAATTCACTCACATTTAAGATCCACCAAACATTATATAGATCCTTCAAATATAAGAAAATACTAAAACTGAACATCATTGGAGAAGTAAGCATATCAGAGTTTTACTCCGTTAGGTTACATAATTTCTTGACTTGAGCTTATAAAGTACCTATTTAAGGGTGATTATCAAAATATAGAAATGATTTTGAAGAATATAAATAGGTGTTTCTTACAACTATTTGACTACGAAAAATTGTCCCAGAATATGTATTCAACACACGAACAAATATATTAACTTGAGTATTTATTAAGTTGAAAAAGTATATGCTTCTATTTGGAGCATGCATGAGTGCGTGAATAACGTATGTATGTATTTTTGTAAGTAAAAAAACCAAAAGTAGAGAGAGAAATTGACCAATTCTTACCAAAAAAACAGCATGACTCACAGCTATCGATTTTTTCCCCATCTAATAATTTAATTTGTCAAATATAAATACTTTGTAATTATGCAAATACGTTAGTCATGATTAGTTTGGGGAATGTATAAGGATGTTCATTGGGGTGTGTGGTACAGATCCCGTGTGTGTATGTATTTTTGTTGGTAAAAAATTAAAGTAGAGACAGAAAGTGATCAACTCTTACAAAAAAAATCAGCATGACTCACAAACATCGCCTTTTTCCCTATCTAATAATTTAATTTGCCCAATATAAATACTTCGTAATTACGCAAATACGGCAGTCATGGTTAGTTTTGGGGATGTATAAGGATGTTCGATTCATTGGGGTGTGTGGTACAAATCCGTGTGTGTATGTATTTTGTTGGTAAAAAAAAAACCAAAAGTAGGGACATAAAGTGATCAACTCTTACCGAAAAACAGCATGACTTACAAACATCGACTTTTTTCCCATATAATAATTTAATTTACCAAATATAAATACGTCGTAATTATGCAAATACGGTAGACATGGTTAGTTTAGGGGATGTATAAGGATGTTCATTGGGGCGTGTGGTACAGATCTCGTTTGGCTTTTCATAAAGCTAGGAGCTTAAAGTCGTTTAAACTTTAAGTTTAAAAATGTATGTTTGTTTGTGTAATAAGGTAAAAAGTAACTTACAATTGAAAAAACAGTTTAAAGTCAAAAGTTGGTAGGATGTAGTTTTTGAACTATTTATTTTACTTCTATAATTTTATTTGGTAAAAAATAATATCATCGTTCACATGTTCAACTTAAAAATTGTACTTTTATTTTATAATTTTAATAACTCATAAATTATACATAATACAAAATTACGCAAATAGATATGTACTTAAAATTTTCGTGTTTCACTTTAAGCAATTTTAAGTCATAAACAATTATTTTAACTAACCCAAACAGGATCTATAATCTCAAAAAAGCAGAAAAACTGATTTTTTTTGTAACGATCTTGTTGGCCTTGTAACGGGTCATAAAGCAAAATTTACAATGAAATATCATAATTCTTACTATAATTTTTCAACATTCTATATATGGTTCATATGCATCAATCTGATTAGTTTGTAAAAGATGGAGGTGGTCGTGGAACCAATGTAAAAAGTTAGAAGTAGAGAGAAATATGAAACGTAAAAGAATATAAAATTTATAAAACCTTAAAAATAAAATAAAAATAATTAATATATTTATGAAATCAATATTTTGTGTACACATTTACCACATCAAATTTACATATACTTAACTAATTGTACATCTAATTTAATATCGAATTTAAAGTGGACCTACTAAGTAATTTTCTTTACATTCCTGAATCTTTTAATTAATAATAAACCACAAATAAAATTTAAAGACAATTTTTTTTGGTCATGAGATATGTTAAAATTAAGTTGAAAAAATATTTAAAAAGCTAATAATGGGAAAAACTGAAGGGTTCTAATCATTAATGATATACCTTTAAGAATTAAGTTGATAAAGTAAAAATTTATACAACGTTAACCCCATTATCAAAAATTAAGTTGATGAATGCATATATATTTTTAGTTGATGTATAGATGATAAATACTTGTGTGTTTTCCTCAAGAATCAACTTCAACGGATCTACGAAAATTCTGCTTCCTAGCATTTATGAAATTAATCTCATAAGGGCATTGAACCCTTTAAAAAGGTTATATGAGGAAAACTATATTGTATTTTCAAATGTATGGATAATGATACAATATTTGTTATCATGCAAATAAGTTATGAATAATAAAATTGACAACCAAACATTGTAAAAAATATCATTAATGTGGACAAATTGGTATAATGTGGGAATGATTGATGATAACAGTTGAGTAAGTCGCAGCAGAATTGTTGGAGCTGGCTACTGAATATATGTATGGGAAATAATTCTGAGGGGTGAGGATGATGAAAACCTAAGTTGTTTTTTTAATTTTTTTCAGAATCGTTTTTCAGTTGTTGACAATTAAAAAATAAAAATACGATACATATATAATCAAAATACAAAGATAATACATCCAAGTATACTAGGGATAATTAAGTGATACAAAGTGTTATATTAAATAAAACTGAAATGATTTAGCAAGGAGGGAAATTGATGCAAACACTTAGCTCATCAACGAAAGTGGGGGAAAAGCTGCTTAGATTTGCTGTAATGATTAAATTGATATAATAATTCTTATTTTGAGTTTGTTCTTTGATTAAAATAATTAAGGATATTGTTCTAGGAAATTCAAGATGCCAACGATCAAATCTTATGATGGAACGGGGGATCCCGTAAATCATGTAAGGACCTTCTCCAATGCACTGCTGTTGCAGCCAACCAACGATGCGGTCAAGTGTAGGGCGTTTCCACAAACCTTGGCAGGCATGGCCCAACGCTGGTTTAGCCGTCTTCCTCCCAACTCAATTGGGTCATTTAAGGAACTAAGCAAAGCTTTTATCAATCAGTTCATTAGTGGAAGGGTGCATGAGAAAAGCTCTGCATCACTCATGACAATCCAGCAAGGAAAGAATGAATCCCTAAGGGACTACATCAATCGATTCACTCGGGAGGCTTTGAAAGTCCCGGACTTAGAGGACAGAGTGGCTATGATATCCCTGCAACAAGGAACTACTGATGACCACTTCAAAAGGTCGTTAGCTAAACATCCACCCGAGAGCATGCTGAAGCTCCAAGATAGAGCCGGAAAGTATATCAAGGCTGAAGAAAGCATGAGAAAGTATGAACCCACTGCTAGCGGTAGTGGAAACTCAAAGAAAAGAAAAGAAACTCAGGAGTACGACGTCAAGGAAAAGTTTCCTAGAACGTCAAAGGACTCTGATTCTCCACCCAAGAGAAACAATTTTGGGCCAAAGTTTACGGAGTATGCAAGATTGAACACTCCCAGGAGTCAAATTCTGATGGAGATAGCTAAGGAAGGAGATCTCAAATGGCCGAAGCCAATGAGGGCTGACATGTCCAAACGGAACCAAAATCAGTTCTGTCGGTTCCACAAAGAAGTCGGTCACGACACCGACGATTGTAGGCAATTGAAAGATGAGATCGAATTTCTGATACGAAGAGGAAAACTCAGCAAATTCACCAAGGATGGAAATCAAGGGAGTCAAAGAGGAAATTATGAAAGGAAGGATTACGACAGAAGGGACAACGACCAAGATCGTAACCCTAAGCCCCGAGGGCCAGTCATCAACATGATATTCGGAGGGCCAACTGCTGCTGGGTCCTCCCGAAACTCAAGAAAGGCTTATGCTCGAGAAGTAATGACCATGGTTGGAGAAGCACCGAAGCGTGCCCAGACCGAAGTATCAATAGGTTTTGATGATTCAGACCTAGAGGGAGTGAAGTTTCCCCATGATGATCCTTTAGTCATCGTTCCTGTGATAGGAAATTCTGAAACCAAGAGAGTTTTGGTCGACAATGGAGCCTGGACATCTTGTTCCATGATGCTTTCATCAAGATGGGCTACACTGACTCTCAATTAACACCCTCGAATATGCCCATATACGGATTCAATGGGGTGGAATCAAAGGTGGAAGGCACTATCCAACTCCCAATGACCATGGGGCAAGGGATGAATACGTCTACTCAAATGCTGAACTTCATAGTTATAAAGGCAACTTCGACTACAATGCAATCCTGGGAAGGACTGGTCTCATGCGTTCAAGGCCGTTGCCTCATCTTATCATCTAAAAATCAAGTTCCCAACGAGGAGTGGGATTGGTGAAGAACGAGGAGACCAAAAGATGGCTAGAAGTTGTTATGTAGCCGCGTTAAGGCCTAATGGAATCGGGGGGCAAGTTCTCCCAATTGAAGACATGGATACTGGCGACAATGAGGACCGAAGAGGGAAACCAGCTGAGGATTTAATCCCAATTCCCTTAGTCCTTGGTGAACCGGAGAAGGTGACTTATGTCGGGGCACTACTACCTGAGCCATTGAAAAGCAAGCTCATATCTTTTCTTCAAGAGAACAATGACGTTTTTGCTTGGACAACGGCTGACATGCCAGGGATTGATCCCCAACTAATAACCCACAAGTTGAATGTGGATCCTGAAAGAAAGACGGTGAAACAAAAGAAGAGAAATTTTGCTCCAGAAAGGCAAGAGGCCATTAAACAAGAAGTTGAAAAGCTTATAGAGGCCGGGTTCATTGAAGAGATACAATTCCCAGAATGGTTAGCTAACCCTGTGATGGTCAAAAAAGCTAACGGGAAATGGAGGACGTGTGTGGACTTCACTGACTTGAATGATGCATGTCCTAAGGATTGTTTTCCCTTACCAAGGATTGATGCATTAATAGATGCTACAGCTGGACACGAGATGCTCAGCTTCATGGATGGCTTCAGTGGATACAACCAAATTAAAATGCACAAGGATGACATCTCTAAGGTATCATTCATCACTGACTTTGGTGTTTTCTGTTATCTAGTCATGGCATTTGGACTTAAGAATGCAGGGGCAACATACCAAAGATTGGTGAACAAAATTTTTGGACACCTAATTGGAAAAACCATGGAGGTCTACGTAGATGACATGTTAGTCAAGAGCCTCGATAAGGCTGATCACATAGAGCACCTCCGAGAGGCATTCGAAGTGCTAAGGCACCACAAGATGATGTTGAATCTAGCTAAGTGTGCCTTTGGTGTAGGCTCAGGAATGTTCTTAGGCCTGATGGTTTCCAAGAGAGGAATCGAGGCTAATCCCGACAAAATCAAAGCAATTCTAGACATGGAACCACCAAAGACTGTCAAGGATGTCCAAAAACTAACGGGAAGAGTGGCAGCATTGGGAAGATTTATCTCCAAGTCAGGAGAGAAGTGCTTATCTTTCTTCAAAGCACTCAAGAATGTGAAAAACTTTGAATGGACAACTGAAACCCAAGAGGCCTTTGAGGCCCTGAAGAAATATATGGCTGAAGCACCACTGTTGGCAAAACCAAAGCCAGGAGAAACTCTCTACTTGTACTTGGCGGTTTCTAACACAGCTCTTGGAGCTGTACTGATAAAGGAAGAATTGAAAGTGCAGAAGCCCATCTACTACGTGAGTAAGATTCTACATAGGGCAGAAATACACTACTCAACGATTGAGAAGTTTGCCTTAGCCTTGGTAATGGCCTCAAGAAAGCTACGCCCGTACTTCCAGGCTCACAAGATTGAGGTCTTGACTGAACAACCTCTGAGAAACATCTTGCATAGCCCTCAAATTAGTGGAAGATTGATCAAATGGGCTATTGAATTGGGCGAATTCGACATCAAGTATAAGCCTCGAACGGCCATATAAGCTCAAGCACTTGCTGACTTCATGGTTGAATGTACCATTGGCAACCAAGAAGTCGGGGGGCAAGAAGTAATAGTGGAAGACGAGAAAGATCAAAAGATGGATTTCAAAGAATATTGGGTGCTCTATTTTGATGGAGCATCAAAAACAAAATCATGTGGAGCCGGTTTAGTGCTACAAAGTCCTGATGGATTACTCATAGAGTATGCACTAAAACTTGACTTCCCAACGACAAACAATGAGGCTGAGTATGAAGCTCTGATAGCTGGCTTAGGGTTGGCTGGAGCCTTGAGAGTTAAAACTCTGAAAGTATGTGGAGATTCGAGGCTAGTGGTTTCCCAAGTAAATGGGGAATTTGAGGCCAGAGATGAAGTCATGGCCAAGTACTTGAAACTTGTCAAGGCCATCATGACTCAGTTTGATGAATGCTATGTAGAGCACATTCCAAGGGAAGAAAACATGAAGGCTGATGCCTTGTCTAAATTTGCTTCTTCCGTAATTGAAAACTATGCAGGGAGTGTATACTTCTAAGTCCTGAGGACCCCAAGCATCAACGAAAAGTTGGTAGCACCCATTGATGTTGCTAGTTGTTGGATAGATTCCATCAAAGCTCATCTGGAAACTGGGTGGTTACCCAACGACACTTCAGAAGCACGAAAGCTATATGTGAGAGCATTAAGGTATGCCCTGATTGAGGGAATTCTATACAAGAAGTCTTTCATCATTCCTTATCTAAAATGCTTGAGACCCCAAGAGGCAGAATTGGCCCTAAGGGAAGTACATGAAGGAATTTGTGGGCAGCACTTGGGGGGCAGAGCCCTTGCTCATAAAGTCACCCGTCTAGGTTTCTATTGGCCAAGCATACTTGCTGATGCTAAAAGCTACGTGAAGAAATGTGAACGGTGCCAAAAGCATGCACCAGTGGTTAGACAACCACCAGAAATGATGACATCCATTAACTCACCTATCCCACTTGCCATGTGGGGAATGGATATACTCGGGCCATTTCCAATGGCAAGTGCTCAACGAAAGTTCTTGATAGTAGCAATCGACTACTTCACCAAGTGGATTGAGGCTAAGCCATTAGCCAAGATAACCACCAAGCAAGTGATGCATTTCTTCTGGGAAAATGTGATATGCAGATATGGAATTCCACGAATCCTGGTCACGGACAATGGAACTCAGTTCAACAATGATGAGTTCAAGAAATATTACGATGAGAATGATATCAAGTTGCGCTTCACTTCTTTTGCCCATCCACAAGCAAATGGGCAAGCTGAGGTTGCAAATCGAATTATCCTAGATGGACTGAAGAAAAGAGTTGAACGCTCCAGAAACACTTGGGTAGACGAATTGCTCCCCATACTTAGGGCATATCGTACTACCTGCAAAGTCACCACCGGAGCAACTCCATTTCTATTGGCTTATGGAGCAGAGGCAGTGGTTCCGGTGGAGATTACTCACACGTCTCCAAGAGTTGAGGCCTATGAGCCAGAAACAAATGAAGAAGGCTTGAGGCTAGCCTTAGATCTAATTGACGAAGTTAGAGATGAAGCAAACGCCAAGATAGTTGAGCATCAAAAGAAGGCATCTTTCTACTACAAACTAAGGGTTAAGAAAGGTTCTTTCGACAAGGAGACTTGGTTCTTCGAAAGATTGAGGCATCCAGAGTTGGACAAAAAGGCAAGTTGGCCCCAAATTGGGAAGGACCATATCGCGTCAAGAACGTATTTGGTCGAGGCTCGTACAAGCTAGAAACCCTTGAAGGGCATGAGGTGCCAAGGACTTGGCATGCCTCCAATTTGAAAGTTTATTATGTTTAAAGTGTTTCCAAAGTGGACTCACTACTAGAAATAAGGTTTGATAAAACCAACCAAAGTTTTAAACTTGAGTACTATGTAAGGGTTGAACCCATTTTCAAAGTTATGAATTCCATATTCTTATGTTTTCATTATATGTGTGATGCATTCCGATAGACATGTTAAATAAGCATGCAAAGCCAAGAATGTAAAAGGCTGAAAAATCTTAAATAAAAGTTAAGCCCGTAGGCTGAAAGTACAGTACAAGCCATGAAAGGCCATAAATAAAACTACAAAAGAAAAACTACATCATCTAAGCTGCCTTGTCTACGGCCTCCTCCTCCTCCTCCTCCTCTTCCTCTCCCTCTAAAGCTGAACCAGAGTGAGTGGCAGCATAATCATCCCTGGCAGTCTGACCAGGTGGAGAAGTATGATCTAGGTCGAAGATCCTGTCATCTTCCTCCATGTCGTCCTCTCCAGTTATAGCCAACTCTAAAAGAGTAGGAGCATGAGGGCTTGGAAAATCAGAAATGGTGAGAGATCCAGGCATCTTCTCCAAAACAACAGCAAGAGCGCCATCCCATCCCTTAGTATACAGAACTGGGAAGAGGAGCTCGTCATGCTTATCAATCAAGTCCTTGTACTCCTGGGAGTCAAGGTACTCGTCGATAAAGTCATCCTTTCTCTTCCTCAAAGAAACCAACTCAGCCTGGGAGTCGGCTAACTCCTTCTCCCTCCTAGCCAGTGTGGCCTTCAGCGAGCCCACCTCCTCTTGGGACTTCTCGAACTTGCCTTGGTTGGCCTCGGAAGATGAGCGCCAAGCCTTGGCTTGAAAGATAGCCCCTTGAAAGTTGGCATTAGCCTACAAACAAGTTACAAGTCAATACAAGATATAAAACTTGAAACATGTTAAAACTACAAAGAAAAAAGGAAGAAAACAACTTACAGCAGCAATC
The DNA here is from genome assembly GCA_030848705.1 of Heracleum sosnowskyi. Classification (NCBI taxonomy): domain Eukaryota; kingdom Viridiplantae; phylum Streptophyta; class Magnoliopsida; order Apiales; family Apiaceae; genus Heracleum; species Heracleum sosnowskyi. The sequence continues at coordinate 15,896,829 of CM061236.1, forward strand.
GCCTGAGAGCCTGCATGCTCCACACCCTCCAAAGTGGAGTTGGAAACGAAATCCTTGTAGTCACAAGGAGTCAAGGAATGATAAGACCATTCCACAGCATGTTTAGACACCCCCACTACGGTGTCTTTCTTCCTGAGACCCCAGTTGGGGCGCCAAATTGAGCTTTTGGCCGAAGAAGGACCCTCAGCCTCATCAGTAAGGTCCACATGAGGCCTTATAAAGGCTGGGACACTTGAAGCACGGGGATCCTTAGCTCCCAAACGAGCCCTCTTCATCCTTGCTGTTTCCCCATCTTGGGGCTCGTTGGTCTTATTGATAAAGACCGCAGCTGCAAAAAAACACAAGGAAAGAAAGAGTTGATAATCCTTAGCTCCCAAGGACTTAAGCTGGAACTCATCCAGGAGCACCCAAGCCGTTGTAGCATAATCATCTTTTGTGAGCTCGACATAGGCATGGGCCTCCTCATCATTCAGAATTATATTACTGGGACTACCATCCGAGACCCTACGGAAAGATCTGCGGAAAAGGGTACCCCAATCCCCTCCTTCCCAAACTAAATACATAAATTCATTTTTCCATCTTGGGTTATTATCGGGGATGGATTTTGGATGGAAAATGGGAGGAGTGGAAGGACGATGGTTGATATAAACCCAACCCAAAGTAATGGCAGAGCTATTTTTAAATTGGAATATTTTTCTAAATAAGGCAACAGAAAGAGGAAAATTGTTCTTCAAGCAAAGAACAATGAAACACATAATGATTTTCCAGGCGTTTGGTGGAAGTTGGCAAGGGTTAATCCCAACATCAGCCAAAAGCCTGGGAATGAACTCATGGAAGGGAAACCTGAGTCCCGCAAGAATGGCATCCTTATAAATGCATAGAGCATCAGGACGCCAATGGCAGGAACGGTCCCCTGGGCCGGCTGGGACTAACCTATAGGGGGACTTAATCCTATACATCTTATTATAGTCCCTAATCAAGTCGATTTCATGAAATTTATTGCTACAATCGAATGAATCTAAGTGCGAAACAGAAGGATATTCATCATTACGTTCTAAAATCATATCTTGAAGAGACATATGAGAAGAACGAATGGTGATACCTGTCTTAGACGCTTGATTCATTTTCTGGAGAAGTTGAGCAGTACGGTCAGACATCTTCAAATCTTCAAAGAAATTCTCAGAAAATCTTCAAATCTTCAAGGAGAAATCCCAGAAAAATCTTCAAATCTTCAAATCTTCAAACTAGAACCCAGAAAATCTTCAAGGGATGAAGATTGAACCCAAAAAATCTTCAAGGGATGAAGATTGAACCCAGAAAAACAGGAAAATAGCCCCGGAAACTTCGCCGGAAATCGCCTTACTACGGAGTAAGAAGAAAGAAAAACTAAGAATACTAGAGAGAAATTTTGGAAAGTTGAAAGTATGAAGTGAAGAATAAAGTGGAAATCCCACTCTTTTATAATCGAAGTGACTTGAAACCCAACCGGTTAAGGAAGGGCAACCGTCTATAGCCAGTTAAGGCCCACAAATCCATTTATGGATTATAGAGATTAAAACCCAAATAATTTGGGTCTCAGGCAAATTCGAAGCCCAAACAATAAGGCCCAAGGCTGGAATAATTTAAGTCCAATTAAAAATTGGGCTAGTTAAAGCCCAAGAAAAGAATGAAATTTGAAATATAGCCAAGGCAAAATCAAAGATTTAAGGTCGAAAAGACATTAAATCGAAATCGTACGACCAAGGTCGAAAACATATGGGAAAACGAGGTCGAATCCAACGACCTCGCTCCCAAATAAAGTCGAAAAATAATGAAATTGAGGTCGAAAAAACCTTAGAACGACATCGAAGGCTCGAAGTCGAAAATACACGAGGAATTGAGGTCGTTTCCATCGACTTCGTACCAAAAATCAAGTCAAAAAATTGAAAATCCGAGGTCGAAAAGGCCCTAGATCGAAGTCGATTGATTGAGATCGAAAATACACTATAAATCGAGCTCGAAACCCTCGACCTCACACCCAAGTGAGGTCGAAAACAGAAGGATTCAAGGTCGAAAATGGCCTAGAAAACGAAGTCTAAACGTTCGACCTCACCCCAACATGAGGTCGAAAACGACCTAGAGATCGAGGTCGATATTGACCTAGGAATCCTGGTCGAAAATATATGGGTTCGAGGTTAAAAAATCCTGGTCGAAAAAGGCTGGAACGAGGTTGAATGACCGAGGTCGAAAATGACCTGTACATCGAGGTCGTAACCATCGACCTGGGACTAAAACGAGGTCGAAAGAGTAAATGACCAAGGTAGAAAATCCTGGTCGAAAAAACACGACTTCGAGGTCGAAGCCACGAGATCGAAAATGGCCTGAAAATCGAGGTCGAAAGCTTCGACCTCACAACCAATTGAGGTCGAAAAAGCACGATTTCGAGGTCGAATACTCGAGGTCGAAGACTTGAGGTCGAAGGTATATTGAAATCGAGGTCGAACAGACGAGGTCGAACAGACGAGGTCGAAAAAGACTTGGAATTCCTGGTCGAAAGCTTCGACCTCACAGTTGTTTGAGGTCGAATTCCTGGTCGAAAAAGACCTAATTCCTGGTCGAATTCCTCGTCGAAAATGACCTATTTTGAGGTCAAAAATACCCTAAAAATAGAAAATTTTGGGGAAAAACACGCTATAATTTCTATGAAAACCCCGAGGAGATTTTCCCAGAAGTTGGGGGGCAAATGATATGGTCAGAAAATAATTATAGAAATATAATTAATGATCCGTTGGAAAGGCCCCGTAATTAAGGCCCAAAATCCTGATTATTTATTAATTTCGTAATTAATAAATAAGGGAAATATACAGCTCATGAAAAGAGTCCAAAATATGGTAAATTAGTCAAAGAAGGATCCAGAATCCCAATTAATGAGTCATAGCCTTTATCAACAAGGAAAAGACTTATTCAGCAAGCAATACAATGTTTATCCAATATAAAAAAGGAGACTTATTCGCTAAGACTCCTAATCCTACCATAAATACAAGGCTCCAGACGCCTATATAAGGACCCTGATCCTACAATCAGAACTACGTCTTTGGCTTGATTCTCAATAACGAATTGAGATACGTAGGCATCTTGTGAGGACCGATTTAGTCTCGAAACACAAGTGCAGCCATTAAAGCTCGAAAGCTCATAAATCCTAGCAATTAATATACTAGCACGTTTTTTAATCCACAACACCAAAATATGATAATTATAGTGTATTTTTTTCTAAATTAGGAATATAAGATAGGGTTCCATATGTTTCATTTAGCACAATTTAAGCATAAAATATACTGAATTTCGTTGTCCACGATCATTCAACTTACTAGTTACAATAAATATTTTTATAAAATGTGTTTGTACTTGAATTAGGAGAAAACTTTCTTCAAAGTACAGAAGACAGTGGGTCGAAATTGTTTAAATTATATTTATCTCATAAATTTATAAATTCTATTAAAAAAATAATAGCATATATAACAAATTGACAACCGACTAACTATTCAGTGTTTTGGTTATAATTGTATTGTATAAATATGTAAACCATATATAAAACTATTATATATATATGTGTGTGTGTATATATATATACTAGCTTAAAACCCGTGCGATGCACGGATTATTAATTGTTATTTTTTTTAATATTTTATTAATTGTAATTGTGCAAAAAATAAGTAAACATGTTAAAATATCTAAACATATTTAATTAATTAAAAATATTAAAACAGATTTTAAAATAAATAAGTATGAGTTTGTCCGTTATATTTTTGGAAATGAGGGGTTTTAGTAAGAAAAAATAAAAAAATGTAACATATATTTAGTTTAAAAAGTTAAATGCTCGTGACATTTTTGGAAAATGAGGTTTTAAAATTTAATAATTAAAAGTATTTAAATACGTTTTAAAATAAATAAGTAAAGGGTTTCCTGTGATATTTTTGGAAAAAGAATGGATTTTAGTGAGAAAAATAGAAAAAGTAAATTGTAAAAGGCAATTTCCCGTGATATATTTAGAAAAGGAGGGAGTTAGAAAAAATATATAATGTGTTTTAGCTGAAAAAGTAATTGGTTATAAATAGGTATTTGATTATTTATATTTTAATATTTTTAGTAATTGCATTTGTTAAGAAAAATAAGTAGACATGTTAAAATAGGTAAACTTTTAAAAAGTAATTATAATATTAAAATATGTTTAAAAATAAATAACTAAATGTTTGTCCGTGATATTTTTGGAAAATGGGGGTTTTAGTAAGGAAAAATAGAAAAACTAACATGTTTTTAGTTAAAAATGGTAATTGCCCGTGATATATTTGAAAAAGTAGGGGAATTTGTTAGAAAAAATAATGTATTTTAGGTGACAAAGGTAATTGATTATAAATAGGTAATATTATTATTTAATAATATATTTTTATAAATAAGTAAGGTTAATTAAGTAAAAACACGAAGTATAGTTAATTAAGGGCAATTAAGTAAAATCACAACGTACCATACCGACCAACCAAACTTTTAATGTTTCGTCTATTATATAATAGTAATGATATACATATATATCGGGGAATTTTTGGGTTTCGGATTTAGATTGGGTTTTGATCGGGTTTCGGTTTTCGGGTCGGATTTCGGATCAGTATGTCTAAAATCCAAATCCAAATATTTCCGGGTTTAAAAATTAAATCCAAATCCAAATCCAAAAAACCGGGTTCGATAAATACAAAATTTCGGATTTGGGATCCGGTATCGGTAGGATCAGATTATTTTGCCATCCCTGCTACACATGCATAGAGCTCACGCCGCATATAAGTTGATACAGGTGGTAAAATGTAAAATGGGGCAAAATGACGGCGCATTGCCCCTTATTGTTTCTATCACATGCCACTACTAATACATACAACAACTTACATTTCTTCTGTGATATATCCGCCGCAGACTCGCTTTATACTCCTACCTCTCGCCGCCAACTTCAACCAGCAGCTTATCAGCATCTAACACGAGTAATGGCAAACCCTAACAACAATTGCTACCAATAGTTAGTGGGAAATAACCCTGCCAAAACAATACCGTTTTAATTTTAAGAAATAGGGGGAGTGATGATGTGGAATATGGGGTTCTATTGCCGTTAAAACCTACCGAAGTTGGTAGGTTTTACTTTTCTATTGATAATCGGTAGGATTTGGTGCTTGCGTGTACAATATTTGTGCCGCACAAGCACTATTCCCTGCCTGTAGGAAATGGGTGCTCAATTCCTTCTAGTTTTTTTTGTGGTGACAATTTAGGATGATGGCATTGATATCTTGAATCTGGATTCTTGTCTTTGTTTCATAGTTGTATTTAAAATTATAGGAAAGATTGAAATGCATCAAACGTTTTTGTTATCTCTGCGTGTAGTTCCTTTTGCAAAAGAAGTGTTAACGTATATGATATATTATTATTAAAAATATTTACATAAAACATATTTTGGGATATTGAGATATTGTTTTTGTTTATAATATTGAGAATAGGGAATTTTCTTATGAATGCTTGAAGTTACTTGGTATGTCTTATGCTCAAAGTCAATCTTTGTGTATTAAAGTATTGATTTGGTGAATGAATGAATTATAACCTTAAAAGCATATTTATCATTGTATCAAGAGCCTAGGTTATTCTCGCAAGAGTTTACGGGTGCGACAAACATTAAACCTACTAGAGAATAATTGAGAACACTACGAGAGTTCGTGGTGCGTGAAGAATCCCGCAAGAGTTTGTGTGTGTGAGAAAGGAAAAAACTTGTGAGAGTTCGTGGGTGAAAAAATATCAAAAAAATATGACAGAAAACACAAAGATGACGATGATGGATTCTTGTAGGAGATTGTTCCAAATTAACGACGACAAAAAGAGCAATTCTGACGAGGACCATAAAGCGATAAAAGAAATGTGTTGGGAACAAAGATATGAAAAGGACGAGAATAAAGAGAATGATCACAACAAGAACGAGGAAGATGATTCACATAGGTCTACTGATTGGAGCATAGTGGATTATTCAATTTTTTTTTGTTTTGGCAAACTCTCGATAAAGTATTGTGAGTTTGAGGGGATGTTAACGTATATGATATATTATTATTATTATTAAAAATATTTACATATAACATATTTTGGGATATTGTTTTTATTTATATTACTAGCCTATAACCCGTGCAAGGCACGAGCCATCAAAGAAGAATAAAAAATTACAAACTAAAAAAATCAATGGGAACGAAAAATATTAAATAAAGAATAAAAATCAATGTGATAAATTATAAAATGAGAAACTTAAATATTAATTGGAACATATAAAAAATAAATAAAGAATACAAATGGGGCTCAGGAAGATAAATGGAGCATTATTAATATTATTTTATTATTTATTCTAATAAAATTAATAATAAGAACAAATAGAAAAACTAACATGTTTTAATCAAAAAAAGTAACTGCTCGTGATATTTTTGGAAGTGTTTTAATTATATTAATTGTATTTGTTAAAAAATTACGTTGACATGTTAAAATAGATAAACTTTTTTAAATAATAAAAAATATTAAAATAGATTTTAAATTAAATAAGTAAAGGTTGAACCCGATATTTTTGGCAAATAGAGATTTTAGTGAGAACAAATATAAAATGTAATATGTTTTAATTTAAAGGTAATTGTCTGTGATATTTTTGGAATAATATTAATAATAAGGACAAATAGAAAATCTAACATGTTTTAATAAAAAAAGTAAATGTTAGTGATATTTTTGGAAGTGTTTTAATTATATTAGTTGTATTTGTTAAAAAAATACGTTAGCACGTTAAAATATGTGGGTTAGGCTCAAGAGAGAACCAATCACTAAAAAAGAACTTTAGAACTGTTATAAGCCGTTGGATTATTACTAGATCAACGGTTCAGATTCAACTCATTTTTATATACAAAATCTTATAAGGGTATTCTTGGAATAAAAGGAGTGCCGAACCTATTTTGTTTCATAGTATAAATACAGTGTTCTGCAGCTGAATTTTAAAAGTTATGCATATGAACTTCAAAGTTCTACAACTGAACTTACTTTTTTCCACAATGTTCAACAAGTGAACTTGATTATTTTTAGAATGTTCAGCTGTTGAACAATGTTATTCACATTTATTTCATACCATAACTTTCGTGTTCTACCGCTGAACATAAAAGTCATGCAATCGAATTTGAAATCAAACACATAAATTTTAAAGTTCTGCAACTGAATTTACTTGTATTTAAATGTTCAGCTGCTGAACACTGTTATCTGATATTGTGTTTATACAATAACTTGAATATTTTCACAAAAAATGATAAAAATAATTGGGGAAATTTTATGATGATGATGGAGAATTTTGTGATCGATATCGATGTATGATTATTATCGTTAATAAAATATTAATTAGCTCTAAATTATGTATTTTGTGTTTTTGGACAACTTTACCCATGACCTTCATATAATACATATATATTATTTTAAAAAATAAGATAGAGTTCTAAGGGTTCTAAGGTTAAGGGTTCTACAAGGAACATGACCCTAAAATATGTAAGATATTTTAAATAATTAAAAGAATTAAAATAGGTTTTAAAAGAAAAGCTAACATGTTTTAATTAATTCGTGATATTTTTGGAAGTGTTTTAATTATATTAATTGTATTTGTTAAAAAAATACGTTGACACGTTAAAATATGTAAGATATTTTAAATAATTAAAAGCATTAAAATAGGTTTTAAAATAAACCTGATGTTTTTGGAAAAAAGAGATTTTAGTGAGAACAAATATAAAATGTAATATGTTTTAATTTAAAGGTAATTGCCCGTGATATTTTTGGAAAATGAGTAGATTTTGTAGTAAGAACAAATATATAAGGTAATATGCTTTAATTTAAAGGCCCGTAATATTTTTTGAAAAGTAGTAGATTTTGTTAAAAAAAAGTGTTTTAATTATTAAAGGCGATCAACTAGTTACTATTTTTATATTATTTATTAAATAAAATAAATGACCGAAAACCGAAAAACAAAATTTTCAATGTTTTGGCTTTAATAATATAGTATAGATTGAGAATAGGGAATTTCCTTATGAATGCTTGGAGTTACTTGGTGTGTCTTGTGCTCCAAGTCAATTTTTGTGTATTTAAGTATTGATTTGGTGATGAAGGAATTATAAGAGCTTCTCCTGGTGAACTCTTAGCTAAAAATTCATTTGACATGCCTTAAATAGAAACTATAGAGAATGTGTAAAAATTTTGTCACGCATCACTGTTGACTAAAAATTTAGATATATGCTCAACCTCTGGGAACCTGTAGCAAAATTACACATCAATTGTTACCATATTAAAATAATATATTATACTTCAAATAACTTGAAATAATAATAACATACCATTTTCAAAATATAACCAATCAATATAGCCAACTCCATTGGAGTAAAATACGTTACAAGTTCAGCAAATTTTACATAATCAATATTTAGCAACCATTTTACAGAACACGTTGGAGATGCTCTAACAAATCATATTTATCAAGAAGGAACCTGTGCTTAAATATTTTAAGCATTTAAGAGTATGTAGTAGTTCTACGAAGATTCCCTAGTTTTTTCCGGTTTTGCTCATTGAAACATGTTCTTAGATGGCTTGGACTAGTTATTCTTGCTAGTTCGGGTTTTACTTGCAAATTTTATAACCCTTTGATTCCAGAACTTTTTCCAGGGTTAATTTTGGCGAATATATGTGGTATTCCTGATGTTTCTAATGAGTCATCTTGCTTGAATTTTTATCTTTTAAATAAAAACTAGTATGAAAGCTCATGCCAAGCACAAGTTCATATAACGACAAAATTTCTCCATGAACATGTATATATATTAAAATAATTTCATAATTAAAAATACAGTAAAATATTAGATATCAAAATTTATCTTATATTTATATAACAATTTTGTAATATTGTAGATCATTTTATTTCAAATATTTCTTCAAATTATTCAGGTTTTGCAAAATTTGGATAAATATCTGTACGCTACAAATCAAATTATTTCTAATTGCTAAAACATTAAATTAATTTTAAACAGCGTTAAATGAACTTGATCAAATTGAGTAATTGAAAATAATATAAATAATTATTTTAACATGTTATTCATGTGATTTTGACGAAATAATCATATTTGTAAATATAAAACTAACTATACATGGAAGAATATACCGTGAACATATCATAACATCTCTTAGTTTTCCATGTACATATATTTATTTTTGTGTAATATGTATCTTACATTTTGTTTTAGAAAAGCACTTTTTAAATTAATTTTTAACTCAAAATGAATCATATCCAATACATGATGTTTGTTTTAAATATTTAAATACTTTTAATCACATTTTGGAATGTACTTTTATCAAGTTGTTCTAACAAACCATTGAAATATTAACTAAAAACATATGACGTGCTTCATTGATTTAATATAAATCAAGTCATTATTATATTATAAATGTAATAATCGTTATTTAGACAATATGAATTTAAATTCTAGATAATAATGTAAAAGTCATTATTGATTTAATACTAGCATTTTACCCTACGCACAGAAAGCACAATTTCAAACAATCTAAAATAGTTACTCCCTATGTCCCATCTATTTCTATACAGTCACTCTCATTTCTATATATTCCAAAAAAGTAACTTTTAATAATATAAAACACTATTACACCCACTACTTTTCCCACTATCTCTATTCTGTAATAATATAAAACACTATTACACCCACTACTTTCCTGCACTATCTCAAATCTATTATTAAATATTGATAGGTCCCACCACTTTACCCATTTTTCATCTAACTTTACTCATTTTTTTATATCTTTTCTTGGTTTCCGTGCCCATCCCCAATGTATAGAATCCGGTGGGACGAAGGGAGTACAAAAACATATATAAATGTTTAAAAATATTAATTTTCTTATTTTTTGTTTTTCCCCAAATAATTTAACGATGTTACTTTTACGGAAACTTCAGTTCAATATGGTCCTATCTTGAAGACCATATAAAATATAATAAAAGTATAATTATTAATAGAAAAATAATGTAAGTACACATTTTGCCATCTATAAATGTAAGTAAACATGAAGTGACAAATTCTTTGGTGGTTGCTGATTGGCCAAGCTATATTGCTAATTGGACCTCTTATGTTGCTAAATGCGTTAAATGTATTTGGAGACTGCTAAATGGCCATGCTCGGCTGCACATAAATTACCTAACTGATTGAGCGATTGACATAGTAAATCTCAAGGCATAATATGGAAGCATTTAAACTCATGACAAATGAATATTCTCAAGTCAATTAAATTAAAATGGGAGTTTCAATGTATTAAAGCAGCTCATTGTCAGTGACCTTCACATGTAAATCGATCAATTTTGTTACATATAACTTATAACTTGCTGGCTCAATGTATCTGCAAGACCTTCAAGATCCTATAAACCATTCATATTATTAGTTAAGTTTCTTTCATAATATGTCAGATATCAACATAGATATGACCTTCAAGCTTCTAGAGATGTTTTCTATGTCATTAGTCAATATGAAGAGGCTAAAATAGAGATTTTAATCAAGTAAAAATTATATATATATATATAATTCAGTAATCTTCAAATTATTTTCAAGGAAAACTTCACTTGATCTTAGGGGTTAGAAAAATGTTACAAATACTAATAACGATCCATGTCAAATAGCGAGTTTGTCATATATTTCTTGTCTTTCGATGCAACAACGACAATAAATATTTATAGCCAAACTATAAAGTACTTTTATAGAGAGTACATATGTCATTAGTGAAATATCCTTTTTTCGCGTATGTTCTAGTGACCTGCCGATAAAACAAAATGAAAATTTTATTTTGAAAAAAAATTTAAAATGAAATTCACCTTATATTCTCGGGTTGGAAGTGAAAATCATTAACTCTGGCATGAAATTCACTCACATTTAAGATCCACCAAACATTATATAGATCCTTCAAATACAAGAAAATACTAAATCTGAACATCATTGGAGAAGTAAGCATATCAGAGTTTTACTCCGTTAGGTTACATAATTTCTTGACTTGAGCTTATAAAGTACCTATTTAAGGGTGATTATCAAAATATAGAAATGATTTTGAAGAATATAAATAGGTGTTTCTTACAACTATTTGACTATAAAAAATTGTCCCAGAATATGTATTCAACACACGAACAAATATATTAACTTGAGTATTTATTAAGTTGAAAAAGTATATGCTTCTATTTGGAGCATGCATGAGTGCGTGAATAACGTATGTATGTATTTTTGTAAGTAAAAAAACCAAAAGTAGAGAGAGAAATTGACCAATTCTTACCAAAAAAACAGCATGACTCACAGCTATCGATTTTTTCCCCATCTAATAATTTAATTTGTCAAATATAAATACTTTGTAATTATGCAAATACGTTAGTCATGATTAGTTTGGGGAATGTATAAGGATGTTCATTGGGGTGTGTGGTACAGATCCCGTGTGTGTATGTATTTTTGTTGGTAAAAAATTAAAGTAGAGACAGAAAGTGATCAACTCTTACAAAAAAAATCAGCATGACTCACAAACATCGCCTTTTTCCCTATCTAATAATTTAATTTGCCCAATATAAATACTTCGTAATTACGCAAATACGGCAGTCATGGTTAGTTTTGGGGATGTATAAGGATGTTCGATTCATTGGGGTGTGTGGTACAAATCCGTGTGTGTATGTATTTTGTGTATGTATTTTGTTGGTAAAAAAAAACCAAAAGTAGGGACATAAAGTGATCAACTCTTACCGAAAAACAGCATGACTTACAAACATCGACTTTTTTCCCATATAATAATTTAATTTACCAAATATAAATACGTCGTAATTATGCAAATACGGTAGACATGGTTAGTTAAGGGGATGTATAAGGATGTTCATTGGGGCGTGTGGTACAGATCTCGTTTGGCTTTTCATAAAGCTAGGAGCTTAAAGTCGTTTAAACTTTAAGTTTAAAAATGTATGTTTGTTTGTGTAATAAGGTAAAAAGTAACTTACAATTGAAAAAACAGTTTAAAGTCAAAAGTTGGTAGGATGTAGTTTTTGAACTATTTATTTTACTTCTATAATTTTATTTGGTAAAAACTAATATCATCGTTCACATGTTCAACTTAAAAATTGTACTTTTATTTTATAATTTTAATAACTCATAAATTATACATAATACAAAATTACGCAAATAGATATGTACTTAAAATTTTCGTGTTTCACTTTAAGCAATTTTAAGTCATAAACAATTATTTTAACTAACCCAAACAGGATCTATAATCTCAAAAAAGCAGAAAAACTGATTTTTTTTGTAACGATCTTGTTGGCCTTGTAACGGGTCATAAAGCAAAATTTACAATGAAATATCATAATTCTTACTATAATTTTTCAACATTCTATATATGGTTCATATACATCAATCTGATTAGTTTGTAAAAGATGGAGGTGGTCGTGTAACCAATGTAAAAAGTTAGAAGTAGAGAGAAATATGAAACGTAAAAGAATATAAAATTTATAAAACCTTAAAAATAAAATAAAAATAATTAATATATTTATGAAATCAATATTTTGTGTACACATTTACCACATCAAATTTACATATACTTAACTAATTGTACATCTAATTTAATATCGAATTTAAAGTGGACCTACTAAGTAATTTTCTTTACATTCCTGAATCTTTTAATTAATAATAAACCACAAATAAAATTTAAAGACAATTTTTTTTGGTCATGAGATATGTTAAAATTAAGTTGAAAAAATATTTAAAAAGCTAATAATGGGAAAAACTGAAGGGTTCTAATCATTAATGATATACCTTTAAGAATTAAGTTGATAAAGTAAAAATTTATACAATGTTAACCCCATTATCAAAAATTAAGTTGATGAATGCATATATATTTTTAGTTGATGTATAGATGATAAATACTTGTGTGTTTTCCTCAAGAATCAACTTCAACGGATCTACGAAAATTCTGCTTCCTAGCATTTATGAAATTAATCTCATAAGGGCATTGAACCCTTTAAAAAGGTTATATGAGGAAAACTATATTGTATTTTCAAATGTATGGATAATGATACAATATTTGTTATCATGCAAATAAGTTATGAATAATAAAATTGACAACCAAACATTGTAAAAAATATCATTAATGTGGACAAATTGGTATAATGTGGGAATGATTGATGATAACAGTTGAGTAAGTCGCAGCAGAATTGTTGGAGCTGGCTACTGAATATATGTATGGGAAATAATTCTGAGGGGTGAGGATGATGAAAACCTAAGTTGTTTTTTTAATTTTTTTCAGAATCGTTTTTCAGTTGTTGACAATTAAAAAATAAAAATACGATACATATATAATCAAAATACAAAGATAATACATCCAAGTATACTAGGGATAATTAAGTGATACAAAGTGTTATATTAAATAAAACTGAAATGATTTAGCAAGGAGGGAAATTGATGCAAACACTTAGCTCATCGGGGGGAAAAGCTGCTTAGATTTGCTGTAATGATTAAATTGATATAATAATTCTTATTTTGAGTTTGTTCTTTGATTAAAATAATTAAGGATATTGTGTTTTAGGTATTTTCATTTAATGTAAATTTTTAATTAGTTAATCGTCAAATTAAAAAAATTACTCACTTCGTCCCAGTTTAATTGTCCACTTTAATTTTTGCACATATTTTAAGGTGCGAAAAAAGTATAGCTCCTTAAATTATTTTTAAAATTTTCTTTTTCTAAATAAAATTTCAGAATCTAAACTTTTATTCGGAAAAAGAAAATTAAAAAAATAATTTATGGAATTATATTTTATTTGCACCTTAAAATGCGTGCAAAAAGTAAAATGAACAATTAAATAGGGACGGAGGGAGTAGTAGTTATTATGTTAGTTAATTGATATAAAAAATAAAATTCATTTGGTAATGAGTTTAACTTGAGTTGAGTTTAAACTTGATTAAAAGGTAGAAGCTAAATTAAATAAAGAAACATGTCAGGTTTAATTTGATTGGCTTAAAATTTAGTAGTTGACTTTGTTTGGTGCTAGAATAATTCACAATTTTTCCATTGATAAATTGATATATGTGGTAAACTCGAGTATTATAATAAAAAATTTAAAAAAATTATAATAAAAATATATTTAAACATGTGTAACCTACTGATAAATACATATTTAGAAACTTATTACGATTTATTATTAAAAAATTTGAAATTAAGAACCATGTAATATATGAATTCATTAAATTAAGAGATTAATTTGGTGATTTCTCATTGAAAATAGGAAGAGGTAAGTTAAATAACTAAAATCTTTTATATGATTGATTGATTTAGTATTTAGAAGTAAATTATGATTAACTCCAAAATAGTTTTTATTTTTTGATTAGTAATTTATTCACCAAACAATGGTAATACACTTTTACCGTATATATTTAATATTTTAAATAATAAAAATATATGTACCGTTGGGCGCTTATATACATTTATAAATACATATTATTAATAACATTTTATTATAAAATATTAACATATATTACTTTGTTTTGGTTTTTGAATATTATATTTAAATTTGTTTTTAATGAGTTTCGAACCGTTGATCTTTGATAGTATTTTTAAATTATCTTACTTACATATTATTATATACTACTTTTAGTATAGTTGTAAATATCTAAATATAAATTTTTTTATTTAATATATCGTAAATGAAAATCGATCACATGATATATGGCAGTATTAATTGCTTTATTATCTCCTTGACTCTTATTGTATAATATGATATAATTATGAAAATTAATTTATAATGTATAGTAGTATAATTGTGATTGACTTCATGTTAAAAGAGTAGTTGTTATTATAAATGTTTAATTATGAAAAATAATTTAAAATTATATCCTTTTATATATAATAGTTGTAAGAGTGATCTTATCCAAAACTCTGATCCTTGGTAGTCCAGGCAACTAAATTAATAAGGAACGTTAGATATTAAATAGATAGATGAAAACCGTTAGATCTAATATTAAAAAGTGTATATGATTAATAGTAAGATTATAACTAATACTAACAAGTGTATTGTGATAATTTAAACCAAATATAAATAGTTTTTCTATATTGAATAAAATTCTTCAATTAAAAATTCGTAACTCTCTTTTCAAGCTGTAAAATCGTCGAAATCAGATTTTTAAAACTCAAGATAAAGCCCAAATAGTAACGTGAGTATCTAAATTTTAATAATAATATTTATTTCATTATTATATTAATACCAATTTAATTATTATTTTTTGATATAAAAAGATGTATATATGGATATGTTAAATAAAATCATTATTGTATTTAAGTTAGAATTGTTAAACTAAACATGGTTAGTAAAATAGGATGAGAATGTTAAATAAATTCTTTCAATGTAATCAAGGTACAATCGAGATTGCGACTTTACCATCCACAAAGATTTTATTAATGAGCAAAACGAGCATTTTCTCCACTTTAGGCAAATGTTACACTTATATTTGAAATTCACTTCCAATACTCTTCTTCTGAAAAATTTATAAATTGTATAAAAAGAAATATATAACCATTTTTTGTATGTTTGTATAAATTTTTAAGGTTTAAGCCTCAAGGTTTTCAACCTCAAAAACATTCTTATAAATTTTTAAGGCTTAAGCCGGTTTTTAAGGCTTAAGTCGGAAGATTTTAGTCATAATATATGGTTTGAAAACGGTAGAGCATATATAAGGATGTTTTTGAGGTTGAAAACGTTCCGGCTTAAGCCTTTAAAATTTATACAAACATACAAAAAATGGTTATATATTTCTTTTTATACAATTTGTAAATTTTTAAGAAGAGTATTGGAAGTGAATTTCAAATATAAGTGTAACCTTTGCCTAAAGTGGAGGAAATGCCCATTTTGCTCATTAATAAAGATCTTTGTAGATGGTAAAGTATTGTACCTTGATTACATTGAAAAAAGTTATCTTACTATGAGTATAATAATATAAGTTGCAAATGTTTTGGAGTAGTCATGTTGTTAAAAAAGAAAGATGTTAAACTTTAGGATGATTAAAATATTAAATTACCTCAATCCTTACAAAGTCTTGTACTTACCCAAATTATAATAACTTAATGTTGTTATAAAGTAATTTAATGTCTTTATTATATGTATATATTGATATATTATAAATTATAGTCTTACTTTAAAATTATCTACTATAACGTATTATTTTGGTTTAACCATTTTTAATATATTAAAAGCCACTACCAAACTGTGTAAACGGTCCTATTAACCGAACCAATAGACTTTTACGGTTTTAGTTTTAGTTGAATTGAATTGCTGTGGTCTGTTCTCGATTAACTGTTAACGGATTTTTTAAACAACCATAAAATTTACTTGTAAGCCAAAATTTAAAATTTATCTATTAAGTCAAAATTAATTAATTAATATATAATATCTACGAGGGTGTATACATAATTAATATATAATATCTACTAGTGCGTATCAACAAACTCACTTTTTTTTACTAATAATGTCTATCTTTTTAATTTGGAAAGCATTTGAGTAATGGGCTGCCATTTTTTTACTCTACATTAATAGTTATTAAATTAATAAACATAGATTATTATTATTATTATTATTATTAAATATTCATAAATTGAAATTACTAGAAAATATTTAGTAAAACAACATATATATATTATTGATGTAAGAATGTGTAAGTGTTCACTTCTTTTTAACAACACTTTTCAAAACCATTTTAAATTAAATAAATATTATTATTAAAATTTATCTATTTTTTTTATATAAATGGGAACTTCGATTGGAGACAATAGTCCATCCACAATTCTCAAATATTTTTATAAAATTTACATCATTTTATACCATATATGAGGAAAAATACCCAAAAATTCTTGTTTAATTACGTGCAATTGGGGTGGGAATTAAGATGGAGAAGATTATTCATTTTTAAGTTAAGAATGATATATTCAATATGAATTTTATTAAATTTCAAAAATATCTTGGTGAATCTCATTCGAAGTATTAGAATATCCAACAAGATTTGTATTTTGGAAAGTAGTAATAAATGTAATGAGTAATGCTATATACCCCAAAAACGTTTTCAAATAAAGTTCTCGAATGAGACATGACGTGACATTTTAAGAGGTTTTAGTTGGTGAAATTTAAGTGAATGAGGATCCATCATAATTAATTGAATTAGTATCAATGGCATTTGGGAACTAATTTGACACTCTTAACATTTTCCAAATGTAACAGTACTTATTCAAGATTTTATAAAAAATAAAATGAAAGTATTCTATCTGGATATTATTTAAAATCTAATATAATAAAATATGTTCGGAACAATCTTTTAAAATTTGTGATACTAAAAAAAAAAATTATCTTGAAAGATTTTATAAAAAAAATTACATATGTATATACTAAAATCAATATTATTCCGGTCAAAAAATAAATTCATATATTATAATTAAACAAGTTGAACAATCTAAACTGCATATGTAACTGTTATGCAGCTAGGGATGGCAATAGCTCGGATCGGTTCCGGTTTCTCAAAATCCAAATCCAATCCGTTACATTTCGGATCGGTTCAGGTTCGAGTTTGAGTTTGGATATGTAAAATGCAAATCCAAATCCGATCCGTCGGGTTTTTTCGGGTTTCGGATTGGGTTCGGGTATCAATCGGATCCAAAAAAATAATAAATTAAAAATAAATAAATTTATATACTTTTTTTTGTTGCTAAGTTAATAAATTTATAATTATCATATTTTGGATAAATAAATTTATATACTTATCCAAATGATATGATCAGAAAATTAATTATAGAAATATAATTAATGATTCGTTGGAAAGGCCCCGTAATTAAGGCCCAAAACTCTGATTATTTATTAATTTCGTAATTAATAAATAAGGGAAATATACAGCTCATGAAAAGAGTCCAAAATATGGTAAATTAGTCAAAGAAGGATCCATAATCCCAATTAATGAGTCATAGCCTTTATCAACAAGGAAAAGACTTATTCAGCAAGCAATACAATGTTTATCCAATATCAAAAAGGAGACTTATTCGCTAAGACTCCTAAACCTACCATAAATACAAGGCTCTAGACGCCTATATAAGGACCCTGATCCTACAATCAGAACTACGTCTTTGGCTTGATTCTCAATAACGAATTGAGATACGTAGGCATCTTATGAAGACCGATTTAGTCTCGAAACACAAGTGCAACCATTAAAGCTCGAAAGCTCATAAATCCTATCAATTAATATACTAGAACGTTTTTTAATCCACAACATTTGGCGCCGTCTGTGGGAAGATAACATCAACCATGGCAAACACACGAAGAACAGCTCGAGATACTCAAACTCCTGAGGATCACCCTATCACCTCTGGGGCTGATACTCACGGAAATCAACCGTCGCCGACTACTGGCACTCAAGGGAATATCCCCACCAACACTCAAGGACCGGAAATCCCGATTTCGTTCGGTTGAAGGGACGAATCCCCTGCAGATGGTCATTCATGGATCTAATCCACAAGAGACCGATCACCAGCAACCGATCACGACCTCCCCGCTGCTCATGAATGCCCTAAGTGGTCTTCAACTCCATACTACTGATCTCCCCCAATATGCTGCTCAAACTTTGGGGATGCCAAGCTATGGCATGCCCCCTCGACCCATGGCGGGCAGTAGTGGTCTTAACCCCATCTACCATGAAGCATATGCCCCCCTTATATACAAGGTCTGGGACCCCAAAATCAACAGACTCGACATACCCCCTTGATTCAAGATTATTCGGGTTCCTATACTGAGGACGAGAATTACACATCTGAAGAAGAGAGGGATGTAGCCCCAAGGAGGAAGCGTTCTTCCCAAACAAATCGGGAACAACCCTAAACTACTAAGGAGAAAATTGCAGCCCATGAGGCAGAGACTGCAAGACTCAAGAAACTCCTTGCAGAAGAAGAGGCCGCCAAATCTCAAGGCCGAGCAACTGGAAGAGTCCCGATAATCAACCTGGACCCGATACCAAGAAGAACCAAGAGGGCTGAAGCCCCAAGGGGTGATCCTAGTGTTTTGTTGCCCCTAGGAGATCCTGATGATCCTACATCACCGTTTACTCAAGACATCATGAAAGCCACCATATCTAGGAAATTCAAGATGCCAACGATCAAATCTTATGATGGAACGGGGGATCCCGTAAATCATGTAAGGACCTTCTCCAATGCACTGCTGTTGCAGCCAACCAACGATGCGGTCAAGTGTAGGGCGTTTCCACAAACCTTGGCAGGCATGGCCCAACGCTGGTATAGCCGTCTTCCTCCCAACTCAATTGGGTCATTTAAGGAACTAAGCAAAGCTTTTATCAATCAGTTCATTAGTGGAAGGGTGCATGAGAAAAGCTCTGCATCACTCATGACAATCCAGCAAGGAAAGAATGAATCCCTAAGGGACTACATCAATCGATTCACTCGGGAGGCTTTGAAAGTCCCGGACTTAGAGGACAGAGTGGCTATGATATCCCTGCAACAAGGAACTACTGATGACCACTTCAAAAGGTCGTTAGCTAAACATCCATCCGAGAGCATGCTGAAGCTCCAAGATAGAGCCGGAAAGTATATCAAGGCTGAAGAAAGCATGAGAAAGTATGAACCCACTGCTAGCGGTAGTGGAAACTCAAAGAAAAGAAAAGAAACTCAGGAGTACGACGTCAAGGAAAAGCTTCCCAGAACGTCAAAGGACTCTGATTCTCCACCCAAGAGAAACAATTTTGGGCCAAAGTTTACGGAGTATGCAAGATTGAACACTCCCAGGAGTCAAATTCTGATGGAGATAGCTAAGGAAGGAGATCTCAAATGGCCCAAGCAAATGAGGGCTGACATGTCCAAACGGAACCAAAATCAGTTCTGTCGGTTCCACAAAGAAGTCGGTCACGACATCGACGATTATAGGCAATTGAAAGATGAGATCGAATTTCTGATACGAAGAGGAAAACTCAGCAAATTCACCAAGGATGGAAATCAAGGGAGTCAAAGAGGAAATTATGAAAGGAAGGATTACGACAGAAGGGACAACGACCAAGATCGTAACCCTAAGCCCCGAGGGCCAGTCATCAACATGATATTCGGAGGGCCAACTGCTGCTGGGTCCTCCCGAAACTCAAGAAAGGCTTATACTCGAGAAGTAATGACCATGGTTGGAGAAGCACCGAAGCGTGCCCAGACCGAAGTATCAATAGGTTTTGATGATTCAGACCTAGAGGGAGTGAAGTTTCCCCATGATGATCCTTTAGTCATCGTTCCTGTGATAGGAAATTCTGAAACCAAGAGAGTTTTGGTCGACAATGGAGCCTGGACATCTTGTTCCATGATGCTTTCATCAAGATGGGCTACACTGACTCTCAATTAACACCCTCGAATATGCCCATATACGGATTCAATGGGGTGGAATCAAAGGTGGAAGGCACTATCCAACTCCCAATGACCATGGGGCAAGGGATGAATACGTCTACTCAAATGCTGAACTTCATAGTTATAAAGGCAACTTCGACTACAATGCAATCCTGGGAAGGACTGGTCTCATGCGTTCAAGGCCGTTGCCTCATCTTATCATCTAAAAATCAAGTTCCCAACGAGGAGTGGGATTGGTGAAGAACGAGGAGACCAAAAGATGGCTAGAAGTTGTTATGTAGCCGCGTTAAGGCCTAATGGAATCGGGGGGCAAGTTCTCCCAATTGAAGACATGGATACTGGCGACAATGAGGACCGAAGAGGGAAACCAGCTGAGGATTTAATCCCAATTCCCTTAGTCCTTGGTGAACCGGAGAAGGTGACTTATGTCGGGGCACTACTACCCGAGCCATTGAAAAGCAAGCTCATATCTTTTCTTCAAGAGAACAATGACGTTTTTGCTTGGACAACGGCTGACATGCCAGGGATTGATCCCCAACTAATAACCCACAA
Organism: Heracleum sosnowskyi; assembly: GCA_030848705.1. Lineage (NCBI taxonomy): Eukaryota > Viridiplantae > Streptophyta > Magnoliopsida > Apiales > Apiaceae > Heracleum > Heracleum sosnowskyi. The sequence continues at coordinate 15,917,862 of CM061236.1, forward strand.
GTTGAATGTGGATCCTGAAAGAAAGACGGTGAAACAAAAGAAGAGAAATTTTGCTCCAGAAAGGCAAGAGGCCATTAAACAAGAAGTTGAAAAGCTTCTAGAGGCCGGGTTCATTGAAGAGATACAATTCCCAGAATGGTTAGCTAACCCCGTGATGGTCAAAAAAGCTAACGGGAAATGGAGGATGTGTGTGGACTTCACTGACTTGAATGATGCATGTCCTAAGGATTGTTTTCCCTTACCAAGGATTGATGCATTAATAGATGCTACAACTGGACACGAGATGCTCAGCTTCATGGATGGCTTCAGTGGATACAACCAAATTAAAATGCACAAGGATGACATCTCTAAGGTATCATTCATCACTGACTTTGGTGTTTTCTGTTATCTAGTCATGGCATTTGGACTTAAGAATGCAGGGGCAACATACCAAAGATTGGTGAACAAAATTTTTGGACACCTAATTGGAAAAACCATGGAGGTCTACGTAGATGACATGTTAGTCAAGAGCCTCGATAAGGCTGATCACATAGAGCACCTCCGAGAGGCATTCGAAGTGCTAAGGCACCACAAGATGATGTTGAATCTAGCTAAGTGTGCCTTTGGTGTAGGCTCGGGAATGTTCTTAGGCCTGATGGTTTCCAAGAGAGGAATCGAGGCTAATCCCGACAAAATCAAAGTAATTCTAGACATGGAACCACCAAAGACTGTCAAGGATGTCCAAAAACTAACGGGAAGAGTGGCAGCATTGGGAAGATTTATCTCCAAGTCAGGAGAGAAGTGCTTATCTTTCTTCAAAGCACTCAAGAATGTGAAAAACTTTGAATGGACAACTGAAACCCAAGAGGCCTTTGAGGCCCTAAAGAAATATATGGCTGAAGCACCACTGTTGGCAAAACCAAAGCCAGGAGAAACTCTCTACTTGTACTTGGCGGTTTCTAACACAGCTCTTGGAGCTATACTGATAAAGGAAGAATTGAAAGTGCAGAAGCCCATCTACTACGTGAGTAAGATTCTACATAGGGCAGAAATACACTACTCAACGATTGAGAAGTTTGCCTTAGCCTTGGTAATGGCCTCAAGAAAGCTACGCCCGTACTTCCAGGCTCACAAGATTGAGGTCTTGACTGAACAACCTCTGAGAAACATCTTGCATAGCCCTCAAATTAGTGGAAGATTGATCAAATGGGCTATTGAATTGGGCGAATTCGACATCAAGTATAAGCCTCGAACGGCCATATAAGCTCAAGCACTTGCTGACTTCATGGTTGAATGTACCATTGGCAACCAAGAAGTCGGGGGGCAGGAAGTAATAGTGGAAGACGAGAAAGATCAAAAGATGGATTTCAAAGAATATTGGGTGCTCTATTTTGATGGAGCATCAAAAACAAAATCAAGTGGAGCCGGTTTAGTGCTACAAAGTCCTGATGGATTACTCATAGAGTATGCACTAAAACTTGACTTCCCAACGACAAACAATGAGGCTGAGTATGAAGCTCTGATAGCTGGCTTAGGGTTGGCTGGAGCCTTGAGAGTTAAAACTCTGAAAGTATGTGGAGATTCGAGGCTAGTGGTTTCCCAAGTAAATGGGGAATTTGAGGCCAGAGATGAAGTCATGGCCAAGTACTTGAAACTTGTCAAGGCCATCATGACTCAGTTTGATGAATGCTATGTAGAGCACATTCCAAGGGAAGAAAACATGAAGGCTGATGCCTTGTCTAAATTTGCTTCTTCCGTAATTGAAAACTATGCAGGGAGTGTATACTTCTAAGTCCTGAGGACCCCAAGCATCAACGAAAAGTTGGTAGCACCCATTGATGTTGCTAGTTGTTGGATAGATTCCATCAAAGCTCATCTGGAAACTGGGTGGTTACCCAACGACACTTCAGAAGCACGAAAGCTATATGTGAGAGCATTAAGGTATGCCCTGATTGAGGGAATTCTATACAAGAAGTCTTTCATCATTCCTTATCTAAAATGCTTGAGACCCCAAGAGGCAGAATTGGCCCTAAGGGAAGTACATGAAGGAATTTGTGGGCAGCACTTGGGGGGCAGAGCCCTTGCTCATAAAGTCACCCGTCTAGGTTTCTATTGGCCAAGAATACTTGCTGATGCTAAAAGCTACGTGAAGAAATGTGAACGGTGCCAAAAGCATGCACCAGTGGTTAGACAACCACCAGAAATGATGACATCCATTAACTCACCTATCCCCTTTGCCATGTGGGGAATGGATATACTCGGGCCATTTCCAATGGCAAGTGCTCAACGAAAGTTCTTGATAGTAGCAATCGACTACTTCACCAAGTGGATTGAGGCTAAGCCATTAGCCAAGATAACCACCAAGCAAGTGATGCATTTCTTCTGGGAAAATGTGATATGCAGATATGGAATTCCACGAATCCTGGTCACGGACAATGGAACTCAGTTCAACAATGATGAGTTCAAGAAATATTACGATGAGAATGATATCAAGTTGCGCTTCACTTCTTTTGCCCATCCACAAGCAAATGGGCAAGCTGAGGTTGCAAATCGAATTATCCTAGATGGACTGAAGAAAAGAGTTGAACGCTCCAGAAACACTTGGGTAGACGAATTGCTCCCCATACTTAGGGCATATCGTACTACCTGCAAAGTCACCACCGGAGCAACTCCATTTCTATTGGCTTATGGAGCAGAGGCAGTGGTTAATGTGGAGATTACTCACACGTCTCCAAGAGTTGAGGCCTATGAGCCAGAAACAAATGAAGAAGGCTTGAGGCTAGCCTTAGATCTAATTGACGAAGTTAGAGATGAAGCAAACGCCAAGATAGTTGAGCATCAAAAGAAGGCATCTTTCTACTACAAACTAAGGGTTAAGAAAGGTTCTTTCGACAAGGAGACTTGGTTCTTCGAAAGATTGAGGCATCCGGAGTTGGTCAAAAAGGCAAGTTGGCCCCAAATTGGGAAGGACCATATCGCGTCAAGAACGTATTTGGTCGAGGCTCGTACAAGCTAGAAACCCTTGAAGGGCATGAGGTGCCAAGGACTTGGCATGCCTCCAATTTGAAAGTTTATTATGTTTAAAGTGTTTCCTAAGTGGACTCACTACTAGAAATAAGGTTTGATAAAACCAACCAAAGTTTTAAACTTGAGTACTATGTAAGGGTTGAACCCATTTTCAAAGTTATGAATTCCATATTCTTATGTTTTCATTATATGTGTGATGCATTCCGATAGACATGTTAAATAAGCATGCAAAGCCAAGAATGTAAAAGGCTGAAAAATCTTAAATAAAAGTTAAGCCCGTAGGCTGAAAGTACAGTACAAGCCATGAAAGGCCATAAATAAAACTACAAAAGAAAAACTACATCATCTAAGCTGCCTTGTCTACGGCCTCCTCCTCCTCCTCCTCCTCCTCCTCCTCCTCCTCCTCCTCCTCCTCCTCCTCTTCCTCTCCCTCTAAAGCAGAACCAGAGTGAGTGGCAGCATAATCATCCCTGGCAGTCTGACCAGGTGGAGAAGTATGATCTAGGTCGAAGATCCTGTCATCTTCCTCCATGTCGTCCTCTCCAGTTATAGCCAACTCTAAAAGAGTAGGAGCATGAGGGCTTGGAAAATCAGAAATGGTGAGAGATCCAGGCATCTTCTCCAAAACAACAGCAAGAGCGCCATCCCATCCCTTAGTATACAGAACTGGGAAGAGGAGCTCGTCATGCTTATCAATCAAGTCCTTGTACTCCTGGGAGTCAAGGTACTCGTCGATAAAGTCATCCTTTCTCTTCCTCAAAGAAACCAACTCAGCCTGAGAGTCGGCTAACTCCTTCTCCCTCCTAGCCAGTGTGGCCTTCAGCGAGCCCACCTCCTCTTGGGAATTCTCGAACTTGCCTTGGTTGGCCTCGGAAGATGAGCGCCAAGCCTTGGCTTGAAAGATAGCCCCTTGAAAGTTGGCATTAGCCTACAAACAAGTTACAAGTCAATACAAGATATAAAACTTGAAACATGTTAAAACTACAAAGAAAAAAGGAAGAAAACAACTTACAGCAGCAATCGCCTGAGAGCCTGCATGCTCCACACCCTCCAAAGTGGAGTTGGAAACGAAATCCTTGTAGTCACAAGGAGTCAAGGAATGATAAGACCATTCCACAACATGTTTAGACACCCCCACTACGGTGTCTTTCTTCCTGAGACCCCAATTGGGGCGCCAAATTGAGCTTTTGGCCGAAGAAGGACCCTCAGCCTCATCAGTAAGGTCCACATGAGGCCTTATAAAGGCTGGGACACTTGAAGCACGGGGATCCTTAGCTCCCAAACGAGCCCTCTTCATCCTTGCTGTTTCCCCATCTTGGGGCTCGTTGGTCTTATTGATAAAGACCGCAGCTGCAAAAAAACACAAGGAAAGAAACAGTTGATAATCCTTAGCTCCCAAGGACTTAAGCTGGAACTCATCCAGGAGCACCCAAGCCGTTGTAGCATAATCATCTTTTGTGAGCTCGGCATAGGCATGGGCCTCCTCATCATTCAGAATTATATTACTGGGACTACCATCCGAGACCCTACTGAAAGATCTGCGGAAAAGGGTACCCCAATCCCCTCCTTCCCAAACTAAATACATAAATTCATTTTTCCATCTTGGGTTATTATCGGGGATGGATTTTGGATGGAAAATGGGAGGAGTGGAAGGACGATGGTTGATATAAACCCAACCCAAAGTAATGGCAGAGCTATTTTTAAATTGGAATATTTTTCTAAATAAGGCAATAGAAAGAGGAAAATTGTTCTTCAAGCAAAGAACAATGAAACACATAATGATTTTCCAGGCGTTTGGTGGAAGTTAGCAAGGGTTAATCCCAACATCAGCCAAAAGCCTGGGAATGAACTCATGGAAGGGAAACCTGAGTCCCGCAAGAATGGCATCCTTATAAATGCATAGAGCATCAGGACGCCAATGGCAGGAACGGTCCCCTGGGCCGGCTGGGACTAACCTATAGGGGGACTTAATCCTATACATCTTATTATAGTCCCTAATCAAGTCGATTTCATGAAATTTATTGCTACAATCGAATGAATCTAAGTGCGAAACAGAAGGATATTCATCATTACGTTCTAAAATCATAACTTGAAGAGACATATGAGAAGAACGAATGGTGATGCCTCTCTTAGACGCTTGATTCATTTTCTGGAGACGTTGAGCAGTACGGTCAGACATCTTCAAATCTTCAAAGAAATTCTCAGAAAATCTTCAAATCTTCAAGGAGAAATCCCAGAAAAATCTTCAAATCTTCAAATCTTCAAACTAGAACCCAGAAAATCTTCAAGGGATGAAGATTGAACCCAAAAAATCTTCAAGGGATGAAGATTGAACCCAGAAAAACAGGAAAATAGCCCCGGAAACTTCGCCAGAAATCGCCTTACTACGGAGTAAGAAGAAAGAAAAACTAAGAATACTAGAGAGAAATTTTGGAAAGTTGAAAGTATGAAGTGAAGAATAAAGTGGAAATCCCACTCTTTTATAATCGAAGTGACTTGAAACCCAACCGGTTAAGGAAGGGCAACCGTCTATAGCCAGTTAAGGCCCACAAATCCATTTATGGATTATAGAGATTAAAACCCAAATAATTTGGGTCTCAGGCAAATTCGAAGCCCAAACAATAAGGCCCAAGGCTGGAATAATTTAAGTCCAATTAAAAATTGGGCTAGTTAAAGCCCAAGAAAAGAATGAAATTTGAAATATAGCCAAGGCAAAATCAAAGATTTAAGGTCGAAAAGACATTAAATCGAAATTGTACGACCAAGGTCGAAAACATATGGGAAAACGAGGTCGAATCCAACGACCTCGCTCCCAAATAAAGTCGAAAAATAATGAAATTGAGGTCGAAAAAACCTTAGAACGACATCGAAGGCTCGAAGTCGAAAATACACGAGGAATTGAGGTCGTTTCCATCGACTTCGTACCAAAAATCAAGTCAAAAAATTGAAAATCCGAGGTCGAAAAGACCCTAGATCGAAGTCGATTGATTGAGATCGAAAATACACTATAAATTGAGCTCGAAACCCTCGACCTCACACCCAAGTGAGGTCGAAAACAGAAGGATTCAAGGTCGAAAATGGCCTAGAAAACGAAGTCTAAACGTTCGACCTCACCCCAACATGAGGTCGAAAACGACCTAGAGATCGAGGTCGATATTGACCTAGGAATCCTGGTCGAAAATATATGGGTTCGAGGTTAAAAAATCCTGGTCGAAAAAGGCTGGAACGAGGTCGAATGACCGAGGTCGAAAATGACCTGTACATCGAGGTCGTAACCATCGACCTGGGACTAAAACGAGGTCGAAAGAGTAAATGACCAAGGTAGAAAATCCTGGTCGAAAAAACACGACTTCGAGGTCGAAGCCACGAGATCGAAAATGGCCTGAAAATCGAGGTCGAAAGCTTCGACCTCACAACCAATTGAGGTCGAAAAAGCACGATTTCGAGGTCGAATACTCGAGGTCGAAGACTTGAGGTCGAAGGTATATTTAAATCGAGGTCGAACAGACGAGGTCGAACAGACGAGGTCGAAAAAGACTTGGAATTCCTGGTCGAAAGCTTCGACCTCACAGTTGTTTGAGGTCGAATTCCTGGTCGAAAAAGACCTAATTCCTGGTCGAATTCCTCGTCGAAAATGACCTATTTTGAGGTCAAAAATACCCTAAAAATAGAAAATTTTGGGGAAAAACACGCTATAATTTCTATGAAAACCCCGAGGAGATTTTCCCAGAAGTTGGGGGGCAAATGATATGGTCAGAAAATAATTATAGAAATATAATTAATGATCCGTTGGAAAGGCCCCGTAATTAAGGCCCAAAACCCTGATTATTTATTAATTTCGTAATTAATAAATAAGGGAAATATACAGCTCATGAAAAGAGTCCAAAATATGGTAAATTAGTCAAAGAAGGATCCAGAATCCCAATTAATGAGTCATAGACTTTATCAACAAGGAAAAGACTTATTCAGCAAGCAATACAATGTTTATCCAATATCAAAAAGGAGACTTATTCGCTAAGACTCCTAATCCTACCATAAATACAAGGCTCCAGACGCCTATATAAGGACCCTGATCCTACAATCAGAACTACGTCTTTGGCTTGATTCTCAATAACGAATTGAGATACGTAGGCATCTTGTGAGGACCGATTTAGTCTCGAAACACAAGTACATCCATTAAAGCTCGAAAGCTCATAAATCCTAGCAATGAATATACTAGCACGTTTTTTAATCCACAACACCAAAATATGATAATTATAGTGTATTTTTTTCTAAATTAGGAATATAAGATAGGGTTCCATATGTTTCATTTAGCACAATTTAAGCATAAAATATACTGAATTTCGTTGTCCACGATCATTCAACTTACTAGTTACAATAAATATTTTTATAAAATGTGTTTGTACTTGAATTAGGAGAAAACTTTCTTCAAAGTACAGAAGACAGTGGGTCGAAATTGTTTAAATTATATTTATCTGATAAATTTATAAATTCTATTAAAAAAACAATAGCATATATAACAAATTGACAACCGACTAACTATTCAGTGTTTTGGTTATAATTGTATTGTATAAATATGTAAACCATATATAACACTATTATATATATATGTGTGTGTATATATATATATACTAGCTTAAAACCCGTGCGATGCACGGATTATTAATTGTTATTTTTTTTTAATATTTTATTAATTGTAATTGTGCAAAAAATAAGTAAACATGTTAAAATATCTAAACATATTTAATTAATTAAAAATATTAAAACAGATTTTAAAATAAATAAGTATGAGTTTGTCCGTTATATTTTTGGAAATGAGGGGTTTTAGTAAGAAAAAATAAAAAAATGTAACATATATTTAGTTTAAAAAGTTAAATGCTCGTGACATTTTTGGAAAATGAGGTTTTAAAATTTAATAATTAAAAGTATTTAAATACGTTTTAAAATAAATAAGTAAAGGGTTTCCTGTGATATTTTTGGAAAAAGAATGGATTTTAGTGAGAAAAATAGAAAAAGTAAATTGTAAAAGGCAATTTCCCGTGATATATTTAGAAAAGGAGGGAGTTAGAAAAAATATATAATGTGTTTTAGCTGAAAAAGTAATTGGTTATAAATAGGTATTTGATTATTTATATTTTAATATTTTTAGTAATTGCATTTGTTAAGAAAAATAAGTAGACATGTTAAAATAGGTAAACTTTTAAAAAATAATTATAATATTAAAATATGTTTAAAAATAAATAACTAAATGTTTGTCCGTGATATTTTTGGAAAATGGGGATTTTAGTAAGGAAAAATAGAAAAACTAACATGTTTTTAGTTAAAAATGGTAATTGCCCGTGATATATTTGAAAAAGTAGGGGAATTTGTTAGAAAAAATAATGTATTTTAGGTGACAAAGGTAATTGATTATAAATAGGTAATATTATTATTTAATAATATATTTTTATAAATAAGTAAGGTTAATTAAGTAAAAACACGAAGTATAGTTAATTAAGGGCAATTAAGTAAAATCACAACGTACCATACCGACCAACCAAACTTTTAATGTTTCGTCTCTTATATAATAGTAATGATATACATATATATCGGGGAATTTTTGGGTTTCGGATTTAGATTGGGTTTTGATTGGGTTTCGGTTTTCGGGTCGGATTTCGGATCAGTATGTCTAAAATCCAAATCCAAATATTTCCGGGTTTAAAAATTAAATCCAAATCCAAATCCAAAAAATCGGGTTCGATAAATCCAAAATTTCGGATTTGGGATCGGGTATCCGTAGGATCAGATTATTTTGCCATCCCTGCTACACATGCATAGAGCTCACGCCGCATATAAGTTGATACAGGTGGTAAAATGTAAAATGGGGCAAAATGACGGCGCATTGCCCCTTATTGTTTCTATCACATGCCACTACTAATACATACAACAACTTACATTTCTTCTGTGATATATCCGCCGCAGACTCGCTTTATACTCCTACCTCTCGCCGCCAACTTCAACCAGCAGCTTATCAGCATCTAACATGAGTAATGGCAAACCCTAACAACAATTGCTACCAATAGTTAGTGGGAAATAACCTTGCCAAAACAATACCGTTTTAATTTTAAGAAATAGGGGGAGTGATGATGTGGAATATGGGGTTCTATTGCCGTTAAAACCTACCGAAGTTGGTAGGTTTTACTTTTCTATTGATAATCGGTAGGATTTGGTGCTTGCGTGTACAATATTTGTGCCGCACAAGCACTATTCCCTGCCTGTAGGAAATGGGTGCTCAATTCCTTCTAGTTTTTTTTGTGGTGACAATTTAGGATGATGGCATTGATATCTTGAATCTGGATTCTTGTCTTTGTTTCATAGTTGTATTTAAAATTATAGGAAAGATTGAAATGCATCAAACGTTTTTGTTATCTCTGCGTGTAGTTCCTTTTGCAAAAGAAGTGTTAACGTATATGATATATTATTATTAAAAATATTTACATAAAACATATTTTGGGATATTGAGATATTGTTTTTGTTTATAATATTGAGAATATGGAATTTTCTTATGAATGCTTGAAGTTACTTGGTATGTCTTATGCTCAAAGTCAATCTTTGGGTATTTAAGTATTGATTTGGTGAATGAATGAATTATAACCTTAAAAACATGTCCACATTTTTTGCAAGCTATGAAGTCATTAGAGACAAGTATGGGCTTTATCATCGTGTGAAGCTGAATTCATGGCGGCTACGGAAGCAGCGTGTCAAGACATCTGGTTGCGTAATGTTCTGAATCAAATCACAGCTGGTTGCATTGGTTCAGTTATTCTGTTCATTGACAATAAATCAGCAATTGACTTGGCTAAAAATCCAGTTTTTCATGGTAGAAGTAAGCATATAGATATACGTTATCATTTCATTAGAGAGTGTGTTGAGCGTGGTGAAATTGTTGTCAAGCATGTCAGTAGCAATGAACATCGTGCAGATAGTTTAACAAAAGCTTTGGCGACAGTCAAGTTTGAAAGGATGCGTAGCCTTCTGGGAGTTAAGGAGTTGGCAAATAGTGTTTGAGATTAAGGGGGACAGTGTTGCATTAGTAATCTCAAACTCAGCTAGTTGTAGAGGTCCAGTTGCAGAGGTGGAGTCGAGGTGCTGTTTGCAAGACTTAGTCATGGTGTTAAGGTGGAGTATTTCCAGGCATTCCCAATAAAGTAGCAGTACTGGTTGTTTAGGTAGTTTGTTAGCAAATGTTTCCTAGTTTATAGCTGTTTTGGTTTTCCATCTTACTTCTGTTTTTCATATATATGTATCAGTAGTGAACCTCAATAAAACAGATCGATCCAAAGTCTTGCATTCCTGTATTGTGTTTTACCAGTTTAAGTATCAAACAATTGCATAGATTCACATTCTATACACAACATGTGGCCTATCATCTTTCAATGTTAAATAAATTGTTTCCAAATGGCATAAGTGTCCTTTCCTTTCTCTGGCATTGGAGATGTGGAAGTTGCTTTACGCAGGCTTGTCCTTCCATTGAACTTTGTTGTCTCTGTAGAGAAATCAGACGATTATTGGCATTGGAGATGTGGAAGTTGCTTTACGCATGCTTGTCCTTCCATTGAACTTTGTTGTGTCTGTAGAGAAATCAGACGATTACAAACTTATTCTGCAGAATGGGTATTTTTTCTGAAAAGCTGAGTCACCAAGTATTTAAATAAATAAATCTTGTATGATTACTTAGCTGCAAAGAATCTAACGCTCGATGAAACTATTAAATTTAAAGTAAATAAATAAATCTTTTATAATTACGTAGTTGTAAGGAATCGAACCCTGGATGAAGCTTGTAAGGAATCTCTGGATGAAGCCAAAAAATTTAAAATAAATAAATCTTGTATAATTATGTAGTTGCGAGGAATCGAACCCGGGTTAAGTGATAACCAAATTTGATATTTTGGTACTTTGGTACTTTAGTACCGAGCGCCATTTTCACATTGTTTTGCTTATTAATAAAAAGTATAGATTTGTGGAAACCCTAATTCTATAAGGATTTAAAAGGATTTTACATGTTCAAATGGGCTTTTATGGATCCTGGAAGTCTATAAACGTCATACATTTGTTTTTCAAAATAGTAGGACATGTTTCAAACCTACAATTTTTAAACTCGTAAAACTCCAGGTACTAGTATATTCTCATTAATTTTTTTAAAATTAAATATTCATATTAATTTTTTTTTAAAATCCAATTCAAATATAACTAAATCTTTGGAACCCAACAAAATCTCTCCTAATCCATATTTAATCTACAACATTTAAAAAAAGAATTTACATAAATAGATGGATGACATAAATACAATTTAGCCTAATAGCATATGTTTTTCCCCCAAATAATATGTTAGGGGTGTTTTTGATGGATGTGTTTTTGAAACTGCTATAAAGAGGAGGGCATGACACTCTTGTGCACAATCTTTTCCGAATGGGGGCGAAAATTTGTGAAGATCAAAACAAACTTCTGATTAATATTTTGTAAGAATTTAAGAGATGATGGCCGCTAATCAAGATTTAGATGGTGAAGGAGAAGATTATGACAACCATATATTTCTAAGGTTTTCTTTTAGTAGATCTAACTTCACTTGTTTGAGCAATCTATATATCTTGTTATTGTGTACCTAGATTATATGTGATCCGACTTTATAACAAATGATCTAACTTTATGAGTTTTTTTTTTGTTGACAAAATCTCACTTTATGTGGCTTAATTAAGTATAATTGAAGAAAATAAAATCACTTTTGGGCGGGAATAATATTTAGCTCGACCGATTCATCTTGCACGCATTAATCCACTTGATAATATATATAATATTTTCAAGTTTATTATAGATCAATTCAACTCTTTTATTGCTTTCCAGAAGCTTCTTCATGTATTTCTTTCGACCTACTTCTTTGTGCATGACTCCCTCACAGTTACTTCACGAAATGAGTGACGGCGGTGGCGCTTTAATTTAAACTTTGTGATAGTGGTTTGTAAACATGAAGAATTCTATTCTATAGACATATTAGGATTCGAGACTTCACAGGACTTTTAAACATACGAGACTTCCTTGGGCAGGTTTGACCAAACAATTCTCAAGATATTTAATGTCTTTCAAACATTGTATAGCCTGCTTCTTTCCCCATGGTTCCCTCACAGTCACGAATCCACAAAAGGTCGCAGCCCATTAATTTATACATCAAAAGCCTCCTCTTCTCTCAACATAAACTGTCACTATTTACTACAACTACTGAAACCACCTCCACATCTCCCATCAATGCTACAGAGTGACGAAACGTTTGGGCATGACTAGAGACTTGAGTAGGGATTTACCGATAAACTACTCGGCATGACTAGAAACTTGAGTAAGGGTTTACAGATAATATAAGCGTTTGGGCATGACTAGTTTAGTCCAGTGGAGATAATCCAGAGGCAACAAATGATGATCATGAACATAGAATCAACGTAAAGGTCGAGATGTAATAAATATAAGGTTTTACTTCATTTATTCACCTAATCAATACTTAAATACATAAAAATTAACTTGGTACAAGACATACCAAGTAACTTCAACCACTCCTAAAGAAATTTCCTATTATACATCATTCAAATAAAGCCCTAATTAAATATTAAATTCATAATTTATATGGGCTGAAAGTGCGACCTGTACTAGGGTACGCCAGGTACAAGCCTGTTCATAGACAAGTCCGTAAATCAACGTTGAAAAAAATTCTACAGAGAAGTATCTAGAATCAATCCTGATCCACGGTCAAGGAGGAGACTTGACCTCCGAGTCTCATAATACTACTTTAAATCCAAGGCTCCGGATAGGGCCCGACCCCTCTTATCAGAATTAGGTTTTTTAGCTTGATTCTCAATACGTAGGCATCTTCTGATAATCTCCAAAGATCAATCATTAAAAACTCGAAAAACCCTAGCATAAAATACATAAGAACCCTAGCCAAACCTAGTTTTTTATTCAGAATGATGCTTAAAGTATAGCAAAGTGGGGGAAGAACACTATTTTGTGGCAAAGTCAATATAGGATTGAAGGCACTTGTTTATTTTAAGGTAATTTTTCACATATTCATTCCATAACAAGTTGAATATTTTTCAACCGTTTTCTTCCAAACACTACAAGGAAACAGGACAAAACCGACCGTATAAAACCGACCGCCACAAAACGGGAGCTACAAAAACCGACCGACTGTCAGTCGGTCGGTTATCACTGTAGTTTCAAACAAAACGGCATCGTTTTGGCTGATGTGGCAGAGTCAAAACCGACCACATAATAACGGTCGGTTTTCGTGCTGACATGTCAACGTTAAAACCGACCGTAACTGACAGTAGGCCCGAAAATGAATTAAAAATATTGAAATTTGAATTATTTTGTACTGCTGCAAGGTAAAACGACGTCGTTTTACCGAGAAGTTATAACTGACCGCCGTCGGTCGGTTATGTGACGTTACTTTATTGTTAAAACACTCATTTCTTCAAGTGAAACAAAACATAGAAAAGAAAGAGAAGAGAAAAAAGAAGAAGAGAATTGAAGAAAACAAATAGAAGAAGTGATACAAATCATATAATGTAAGTTTTCTTTTTTCTATTTTGTATTTAATTATGATTACATATATTTGTTTATAATTCAATGTATATATGTATGTGTTTTTACAATTATATGTGAATGTTAAATTATTTGTTTACATATATCATGTAGATGGCAAATATGGATAGAAGTTGGATAGGTAATCAAATACAAAGCGATAAAATTTCTTTAACTCCCGAATATAGAAATGGTGTAGAGGTTTTTTTAAATTTTGCAAAGGAGAAAAATGTGGAGGAGGATGGTAAAATGAAGTGTCCTTGTAAGATTTGTAAGAATTTGAATTGGTTAGACATTGATGAAATTAGATTTCACTTGCTATCTAAAGGGATGCTTGAAGGTTATACGGTGTGGACATCGCACGGTGAAGAAGTTGTGCAAAGAAATGAGAGTCGAAAATCACATAATCGTAGTCATCGGGAACCTCCAAGGGTGGAAAAACCGGTTGATTTTAATGCTATGTTACATGATTTTGCCGGTGCAAATTATGAATATTATGACACCACGGATACGGGAACTATTAATGTAGAAGAATCTCCAAATGATAGTGCTAAAAAATTCTATGAGTTAATTGTTGAAAATGGAGTCCCTATTTATCCGGACAATATAAAGTATACAAGATTAAGCTTGACCGCAAAATTATTAGAATTCAAAAACTATTCAAATTGTAGTAATAAAGCTTTTGATAGTTTGCTTGAACTTCTTGCGGATGTGTTACCAAAGAAACACACATTGCCCAAAACCAATTATGAAATGAAAAAGATTATGAAGGGTTTGAGGGTTGAATATGAAAAAATTGATATGTGCGAGAATGATTGCATGTTATTTTATGGAGATGACAAAGATAAAATTGTATGTCATATATGTGGTAAAGATCGTTATCGGGATGTTTCGAGGAAAAATGGTAAAAAAATACCAAAAAAAATCTTAAGACATTTTCCTTTGATTCCTCGACTACAACGCTTATACATGTCGGCGCATACATCCAATCATATGAGATTTTACAAGAATCGAGATGTGAAAGAGGGAGAGCTTAGCCATCCCGCGGACGGAGATGAATGGAAAAATTTTGACCTTCGTTATCCATCATTTGCTAATGAGGTTCGTAATATAAGACTTGGCCTTGCAACCGATGGTTTCAACCCATTTGGCCCTACCGGAAAGAAAACATATAGTGTATGGCCCGTGGTGGTTGTTGTCTATAATCTTCCGCCATCAATGTGTATGAAAAGGCCTTATATGTTTATGACCGATATTGTTCCGGGTCCGAATAGCATCGGCAAAGATATTAATGTTTGTCTAAGGCCTCTCATTGATGAATTGAAGATATTGTGGAATACCGGAGTGGAAACGTATGACCAATCTTTAAAGCAAAATTTTACAATGCGAGCGGCTCTTATGTGGACTATTAGTGACTTTCCCGCTATGAGTATGATAAGTGGTTGGTCGGGTAAAGGAAAAATGGGATGTCAAGTGTGTGGTGGAAGTGTGCAAGGGTTTCAATTAAAACATTCGGGAAAATGTAGTTTTTATGGCACGAACCGAATATTTCTTGAACCAAATGATCCATTGCGCGAAAAAAGTAATTTGTTTGATAATGATGAAAGAAGATTGTTTTGTGGTCGTTTGTCCGGGGAGGATGTAAAGGAGTTTCTTGACGATATAATTTTTCCACCACCCGGAAAGACTAATTCCAAGTTAAGGAGTGCCGGTTATGGGGAAGAGCATCATTGGACTCATGTTCCAATTTTTTATGAACTCCCTTATTGGTCATCGCATACTTTACGATATTCAATTGATATCATGCATACCGAAAAAAATGTGTTTGAAAACATATTTTTTACTATTGTAAATGCGGCAAAATCAAAGGATCATAGGAAAGCAAGGTCGGATTGCAAACACTTTGATGTGTTGCGTCATTTGTGGATCGATGAAAATGGCAAAATGCCAAAAGCACCGTATTCCTTAAATAAAAAACAACTTAAACTTTTGTGCCATTGGATTTGCTCATTGAAACTTCCAGACGGTTATTCTTCCAATATATCTCGTTGTTGCAATGTTGATGAGTGTAAATTTTTTGGATTCAAATCCCATGATTGTCATATATTTCTTCAAAAATTGTTGCCTCTTGCAATCCGCGAGCTTCTACCAACGCCTATTGTGGATGCCTTGACGACAATTTCAAATTTTTTTCAAGATTTGTGCTCATCTGTTGTGACAAGAACCGATTTGGATCTAATGGCGAAATCGGTTATTAGAGCTTTGTGTTTGTTGGAAACAATTTTTCCTCAAACTTCGTTTGATTCAATGGAACACTTGGTTGTACATTTAGCGGAAGAAATCAAACTAGACGGGCCGGCTTATTGGCATTGGATGTATCCAATTGAGCGTTTGTTGGGAAAATTAAAACAAAAGGTTGGTAATAAAGCAAGAGTTGAGGGTTCAATTGCCGAACGATATATGGAAGAAGAGGCTCTTAATTTTTGTTCTCTTTATTTTGCCTCCGATTCGGTTCATAATAAAGTACGTCGTAACGAAGTTTTGTTTGATGTACAAAATTCTGATAAATTAGAAGTTTTTAGATATCCAATTGAATGTCTCGGAAAAGAAAGAGCGAGATATATGGATGATGATGAACGACTGCTTGCAGAAGAATATGTTCTTTTAAACTCTCCTGAAGTTCAACCTTACCTAAGGTACCTATATCTTGTCCTAATTTAGTGATATAGTCATATTTGCATTATTTTATGTTATTTACATGTTTCTATTATTTATCTATTCCTATATTTTAGAAGGTACCAAAATCGCGTTATGAGACAACGTCCGGGGACAACTCCTCAAGATTTAGATCGTATTGTCAAGACTCGATTTAAAACTTGGCTTAAAAAAAAGGTATTTGTTACATTTAGCAAAATTTAAATCTCGATTTTGATTTTATCATTACATGTTTTATTAATTTTTTATAACTAGGTTGAGAATGATGAGACAGAGGGACCTCGTTTTAAGGACTTGCTTGAAGGACCATCACTAAGAGTCGTGACTTTTGAGACTTGTCAAGTTAATGGATATAAATTTTCGACGACATCCGCATCCGGTTCCGGTATTATTGTCAAAGGCACTTCACACGAAAATAATCTTGATTATTATGGTCAACTACAAGAAATTATGAGACTTACTTATGATGGATACAATCATGTATATGTGTTTAAGTGTATATGGTTTGACAATATCGGTGACGGTGTGAAGATGGATAAGAATCGAGTGGTGACCATTGATATAACTTCAAGATTGAGGTCTAATGAGATCTTTATTTTAGCTAGTCAAGCCTCTCAAGTATATTATGCTCCAAGTGTATTGAATCCACGAAGCAATATATATACGGTGGTCAAGTCTAAAAGTCATCCACTTGATGAAATTATCATTGTGCAAAACGATATTGAGGATGCCTTTCAAGAAGATAGATCTAATGCCGGGAGCTTTTCACTCTTTGTTGATTTTGCACAATATGGCCCATTCATTCGGCATGAAAATCATGAAGAAGAAGAAGAGGAAGAAGAAGAAGAAGAAGAACAAAACGAGGAGGACGAGGAGGAAGATGAAGAAGAGGAAGAAGAAAGAGGAGGTGATGATAACGATGATAATGATGATGAAGACGATGATGGTTTTGACGATATTGAATAATATTGTTTGTAATTTGAACTTATAATGAATGATCAATTGTTACTAGTTGTATTGGTATTGTTTTTTAATCATTAGCTTCCCAGAAAACCGACCGATTAAACAAATAACCGACCATTTTTTACCATTGATTTCCCAGAAAACCGACCGATTAGACACATAACTGACCATTTTTTACCATTAATTTCCCAGAAAACCGACCGATATATATATAAGATGGTCGGTTTTGAAGTGGTCGGTTATAACATTTTGATAACAAACTGCTATAAAACCGACCGATGATTCATTTGATTGCAAAACATGAACTTGTGACTTTATATAATGTGAAATATTTATGATTCATTTGATTGCAAAACATTCACTTGTGACATAGAGATATGAGCTTGTGGTTTTATGATATTAACGATATGTACTTATTTTCGTATTTTTTTTAAAATTTTAGGGGCTCTTTGGTTGGCTAGTGTTTACCATGTTGATTGGAATGGTGATATTGATGATGGCAAGGAAAGGGAAAGGTAAGGAAGTTGAAAAAGATAAGGGCAAGGGTAAAGGTAAACAAACAAAAAATGGAAATGGGAATGGAAATGGAAAGGGAAAGGGCAAGAGCAAGGGAAAGAGCACGTTGGCCTTGCGTGATGAGCCAACGGATTCGGATGGCGATTCGGACCCAACAAATGTGGACCCAACAAATGTAGAAGAACATGTGTATCGACTAAGGAAACCGCGATCACATTCAAGCGGAATTTCCGGAGCTAAAAAACCACTTAAACCACAACGTATCAATATCTCCGATGGACAGTAAGTCTACTTTTATTTATTTGTCCTAGTATAATTAGTTGTTTAATAGTTTTATATAGTATCATGTTTGTTGTGTTCATAATTTAAATTGTTCTATATAGTATCGAAGATAATACGGCAAAAAAGACTTTGCTTGGGATGATTCGTGAGAAATGGCCTATGGGTCATTATACTTTTAGTGACATTGACGCGGCTTATCCAAAATGGTTGGAGCAAAGGACTAATCAGTTTTTTGTAAGTAATACAATGTTAATTTTTATTATATTTGTTTTTTTATTTAGTTATGAATTTGATTTGAATATGAATTTGACACTATCACTTGTTCCTATTTTGTAGGATTTTTATAAGCATGAAAGGGGACAAAGCCGTTCACAATCAAGAAGGATTGTTGAAGATCACATAAAGAAAACAGTAAAAAGGACTATGAATGAGCTTAAGAAGAGAGTGGAGACAAAAGTGGAGGAGACCGGGGTTTCGAAGTTGTCGTTAAGGCCCCCTTATTGGTCTCTTGCATTTTGGAAAGATCTTTTAAATTATTGGGAGACGGATGAAGGGCACTTGCATAGGGCAAAGGTTGGAGCTTCAAACCGCGACCATGTTGAAAGGTTGCATAGTGCCGGTGCTCGGTCATTCAACACCGTGAGAAGGGTAATAATATTTAAATATGTATACACACACACACAAGTTTATTAATTTCATTTTATAACATAACTAATTTACTAATATAAGCTTATTTTATATTTGTAAGGAAATGACAAGGAAAAGCCGTAAGCCTCCAACTAGACTTGAGGTGTGGGATAAATGCCATAAGAAAGTTGGCTCCGATCCAAACAACCCTCAATACACTACTCCGGGCGCCATGCGCATTGCGGTAATCTCATTTTTTTGTTTTTTTCACCTTTATTATAAGTGTAAAAAAAGTTATTTGTTCTAATAAAACTTGAAAAATGTGTAGGAACGATATGCCGCTATTCTTGATCGTATGCCGGTGGAGATAACTCAAACGGGTGATCGAGATGAGCCTTGGGATTGGTGGATGGAAGCAATGGGGGTTCCCGAAGGTGAAAAACCTAAAAAGAATTATGTTCTCGGGTTCCCCACTCTTCGAGCTAGTGATCTTATTCCCACACTTGCCACTCGCTATAGGGATTCCACCCGAGGTGAAGCCGGCTCATCTTCATCCGCTCCAAGACAACGTGATGTCCTCCCCGACAATGTTTATATCTCGATTGTTAGAAATGTGCTCACGGAGATTCGCGCCAATCCTAATCGATTCGCTCGCCAACTATCCGATGAAGAGATAGCCAACTTTGTACGCACCGCCCTCGAAGCCTCTGATCCATCCGCCGATCCAACTCAAAGACTTCAATGGAATAGTCTCATTGGCGGCGAGATTGTACATATTATCGGAACCTTGATTGATGATGTCCTTCAAAAAACTGAAGCGCGTGTCGAAGCGGTAATAGTTAGATCCCATTTTGTATTTGTGTCCATTTAGAATATAGTATTGGATTTTAATTGAATTATATGTGCATATAGGAAGCGGCGAATCGGGTTGCTTTGGAAGAAAGAGATTATACGGATGTGGACGAGGCCTCGGACGTGGCCTCGGACGTGGAGGTTGGCGATGATGAAGGCAATGGTGGGGATGGCCAAGATGGGAATGGTTCCGACGACTCTCCGGTTTCTTTGTCGTCGTAGTTCTTTATGTCTTTTGTTTTATGCATTTTAAATCTGAACTTGTTGGTTGGTTGTAATGATGTTACTTTGTTGGTTGGATGTCCGAAAATATCGGACTTAACATTTTATGGTTTATCCGTTTATCGGATTTGAATTTGGTTTTAATGGTTTATCTTTTATCAATTATGTTTGCGCTTGATTTTGTTGTAGTTAGTGGTATAGGATTTAATGTTATAGTTGATATTGGTATTGGAATTGGAATGGTACAGGGGATACAATGTGTTGGTTGATATTGGTATTGGAATGGTACAGGGAAAACAGCAGAATCTGCAATTTTTTTTAAAAATAAACACAGAAAACCGACCGTTATGCTGCATAACCGACCGTTTTTTACCATTCCATTACCAGAAAACCGACCGTACAAACACATAACCGACCACCTTCAAAGTGTAAAACCGACCATCTCCTTACAGAGTGGTCGGTTATAAGGTGGTCGGTTTTGACAATTAACCAGCGTACTGCTATAAAACCGTCCGATTGTGCACATTTGACCACGGTCGGTTATGTGTGTCAGTCAACATTTTACATTTTGACATAACCGACCGCCTACGGTCGGTTTTAGTTTACTGACGTGGTGCCACGTTATGCCACGTGTTGTAAGTGGACCCACATATTAATTTGTGAAAACTCACATAACCGACCACTTCATACGGTCGGTTTTAGCCTTAAACCTGACCATGTTGGCAAAACCGACCAGGCTTTAACCGACCACTGCGTACGGTCGGTTTTAGCCGTAAAACCGACCGTTCGTGGTTATAACCGACCATATGCAGTGGTCAGTTTTGTCCTGTTTCCTTGTAGTGAAAACAGTCATTTACCAATTTATTTTCTAGGTGTTTTACTTTGTTAGAAAACTCATAACAAATCAGTTTTAGAGTACTAAATGACAAGCATATAGAAATTAATTTATTTTTTCTTTGAACTTCTTGAAGTTTGTATCAATCAGTTATGTTTAAAACAGCTATAGTGAAACTTTCTTTGTAACCTTTTGAATCTATCAGTAGAAGAATCTTTTTAGTAAATTACAGAAGTAATTTAAAAAAAAAAGAGTTTTTCGCCTAAAAGTTGAACCACGTCTCCCATGCTTTTTGAAATAAGCCTTTTTAGTTTTCTCTAAGTATATGTTGATTTATTTTATTATCAAAACACAACATGCATTATGCATATTTAATAAATATTATCAAACAATTATTATATTTTTTGTAATAACACTTCTTTTAAGAACATCATTTTACTAACAATTTCAAAAGGAGCCTAAAAGTTGGGGCTCCAACTTGAGCCAGTAAAGTCAAAATCTAAAATTCGAATGTCAGCAAGTTGGATAAGTTTAAAGTCTGCTAAAAAAATCAAATCAATTGTACCCAATTTTGAACAAAGACCTGAACTTGGTAAATTTTGACTCGATTAAATATATGAATTATGTATGAGTATTGAATATTTATATTGAAAAATATTCACACATAATAGGTATCAGGTAAATATATTACAATAAAGTTCAACACTATCTTCATTCCACACATTGTTATGTAACTCTGTTTTTTTATTACGACTCTTCGTCATTTTAATTAGCCAAAATCATAACGGCTCTCATTATTAAAATAAATGAATAAATTAAACATGAAAACTATGTACGTATAAATATTGAATTATATATTAAATTTTTTTTTGAAAAATATTAATTTATATTTAACAGATTTTAATAAAAGTAAAATACTATTTACGTACTATAGTTTATTTCGTGAGTTTTAACTCTTAAATTTTTAAATATTGTTACCCATTAGATGAAATTTCTCCATTTATAGGAAAAACAATTATGAAGTTCATTAAAAAAATAATCCTCAAGTTTTAATATGCCAGATTTTTCGCTCAATACTTTCCTAATTTTGTTGATCATCTTAAAATTTTTTTACTTTTCATATTTTTATGTGTGCCCTACAATTTAATTTTTTAAAGTTTTCATTCTCACACTTTTTATCTTGCAAAAAAATTTCACATTTATTTGTTTGAAACTATTGTGGTTCACACATAAGTTAAAGGATTAAATTTTAAGAAAATATTTTATTCTATCTTGACATATGCAAAAATAAGTTTAAATATGTGCGTAAATGTATTTTTCTAAATAAATTTAATTTTTTTTTATTATTTTTGTGCAAATTAAGTACTAATTTATTGTTATTATTCATCTAATATAGTAATTCACGTTAAACATTATTTAAAAAAAGTAATCAAATTTAGCCGTCTAGAAGATCTTTTACTATATAACAATTTATTTTCTTAATAAAATTTAATGGAATTTGATTAATATTTTCTTGACAAAATTTAATAGAATCTGAATTTTCACAAAATATATTTGGTCTAGTAAGGACTACATCACATTTCTTATCTTACAAATCTATTATATTTTCATTTAAAATCAATTGAATATACCTCTCAAAACTTATATAATATGCCTAGTTTAGTACACCTGTATATATTCTTGTGTTATGGGACACCACCTTTAGAATAAAAAGTACCAAAAATATATTTCTAATTCATTTTTTGATGATATGAAATGAAATAAAAGTAATACAAATAAATGTTTGTATAAAAAAAAATTTCTCTTTTTAATTTACCAATTTTGTGTCATATTTATTACCAAGTCAAGTCCGGCCACATAAAGTAAAAAAATAATGAAAAAGATAGCCATTTTGCATAAAAAATTTAAAAGAAAATTTCACAGAGAATCCCACCATTTTCTAATTTTGTCATCTCATATACCTCTTATCTTCCCTTCATTTCATATACATAGAAGACACAACCTCCTCAACAGACACGCCACCCATTCTCTTATAATATTGGTGCCCCTTTTTTTTTATATATATAGTGCTTCATTTTTTCTAGTGCAATCACCTTTTTCATTTGCCATTTTACATTGGTGCACCCAAACACAACTGAATTTAGTTTCTGAGATATCCATACAGTTCATAGTTTTTTTTGGGCAACTTCTTGTCAATTTGGTTGCTTATACAGCGATATACCTACACATCTATTTACAGAAACCTGAGAAACTAGTAAACTTGACCAAAGTGGTTGATTATAATATATTTTTGTAAAGCCACAAAAGCACCATGCCAAGTTTTCATCTACTGCCATATTTTGCTTTATGTACTATAATCGAGTTTCTGGATCTCGATAGTACTATGAACTTATTTGTCCACCTTGAGAATTCAATGCCTCAAAATATGTTTGTGTGTCTTCTTCGAAATCTCGATTTCTCACGTCTTTTTTCTTTAGTATATTGGGATGATCGTTTTCTGCCTTTCATGAATCATTTGCATGATTTAGGTATTGCAGATGGTGTGTTTTACATAATCAGTAGAGAAATGTGGATGCATCAAATTCCGTTAAACCAAGGTTTGCATATTATGCAGCAGCTTTCTGACCAAGGACATGCGCTTTCAAAGTTATTCAAACTTTTGTTCGAGTTAGCCTACGATGTGGGTAACGTCGAAACAGCTTACACGGATCTCAAATTATTGTTTGCTCGCCCAAGTTTCGGTTTATGTTTGGAAAAAAACTTAAATTCATTACAGATGGTTAAGTTTTCTGTAATAACTATTGTAGATCCTAACCAGAAGATTTTGCATACGGTGCATAGTCATATCTGTCCTAAACATTTGGATGGATTTCCTAATTGTCAGATCTCTGCACTAACAGAAATCAAGTCTATTGAGTGCATGTCATGTAAATTGTCCAGTGCCGTTTTCTATTTTCTAAATATGTAAGTTATTTCTTTTGATCAAATTGTTAATTATCTACAAGGTATCTTATTGTCATCATTCCATTATTTTAGTTTACATGTAAGTGTTTGGGGAATAAGATTTGCTTAATGCATGTTTCAATTATCATTGCAACTTAAAAAATTGATTATATAAGAACATATACAATTGAAAACATCACTCCTTCAATTATATATCCAGCAAACATAAATATTTACTTATATTTCAGATGATAGATTTTTTATGATTAGTTTTTTTAGCAAAGCGCAGTCATGATTGAAAGAGTGCCCTACTCCCTCCATCCACTTTAAGTTATTCAATGGTTAAGTTAAGAAAAATTTGAATGAATATTACATATACTGCTACATAATCGGAAAAAATTACAAAAGCATTTATCATCTGAAAAAATTTATAAACGAGTGAAAAGCCAATGCAAATGTAAATATGATAGATTGCAGAATTTATCGCGATATGCTGAGGTTTTAACTGCTCACATTGAGATGGAAACTCACTGGTTTGATGAGGTTGTGCAAATAAAAAAAATGTTTTTTAGAACAATAAGAATGAGGTCACTTTCTCCTCTCTTTGGAATATCGTAAATTACCGCTATGTTGGTCAATTAATCCATGACATTAAGTTGTGACCCTTGTGTCATGTTTATCAATTTAATCAATATCTAGTTTTCATCTCTCATGAGTTGGGTTTGAATCATTGTGTTTACTCATATTGCCGTATAAAATTTAGTTTTGCCTCATTTTTTATTTTTCATTGTATCAATTTGTCTTCATTTTTTTCCCAAATAGTCTTGTTTGGTGGTTCTTCTTTTTCTTTATGTACTATAATCGAGTTTCTTGATCTCTATAGTACTATGAACTTATTTGTCCACCTTGAGAATTCAATGCCTCAAAATATGTTTATGGGTCTTCTTCGAAATCTCGATTTCTCGCGTCTTTTTTCTTTAGTACATTGGGATGATCATTTTCAGCCTTTCATGAATCATTTTGCATGATTTAGGTAACACAGATGGTGTGTTTTATATAATCAGTAGAGAAATGTGAATGCATCAAATTCCGTTCAACCAAGGTTTGCATATTATGCAGCAGCTTTCCGACCAAGGACATGCACTTTCAAAGTAATTCAAAAAAAATTTCCAGTTGGCCTACGATGTTGGTGTCATGGAAATTGCTTAAGCGGATCTCAAAAATATCTTGGTTAATCTCATTCGAATTATTAGAATATCCAACAAGATTTGTATTTTGGAAGTACTTTAAAATGTAATGAGTGATGCTATTGCTATTACATACCGAAAAGCGTTCCCAACTAATGTTCCCTAATGGTCATCTTCCCGAATTCACTCCACCCAATCGCAAGGTAGTTTAAATTTAAGCAATGTTTTGTTTCAACTAAAGCTCTGATTCTACTTGGATTTTATTATGTTTGATGTATTCATTTATGAGTGTTTGTATGTCCAATGTAACTTGTTTATATTGGTTGATGAGTTATATAAATTTATAATATTGGTCTATTATTTATGTTCTTTGATTGATAAGTTGAAATGAGGAAGAACATTGGTACACAGGAGTTTATGGATAAAACTGCACAGATAATTCATGTTGGTTATTTCATTACTGTCTTATACATAGGTATGATGTAAATTAAACTATATCTTTTCTGTCAAGCATGTCAGGCAAGTACTTCTGGACCTAAGATGAGTGACCTACTTTTGGAGATGGGATACCCCCGACAAGTTGTGTTCAAAGCAGTACAACAACACCATAGAGTTATTCTCATATAATTTGATTGTATTGAAATGATCTTTTTATGCGAAATTGTACTGAGCTCATCAGTTTTTCCTTTAAATATGTGTAGGTGAAGATGATGAAGAAGCTGTGCTCAATAAAATTCTCACATACACGGCGAGCTTTAGTTTTCTTTCTTGCGTAAATCTAACCTTTTTTTATTATGTGAAAATTTATACCAAAGATTCAGTATCTGCTTTAGGAGTAGTCTTTAATTTTGCAGTAAATCACAGAAGTTAAAAAGCACATCAGTTGTTTGTGGAGACTTAACGGTGTCCTAAGAAAAATAAATACCCGTGTGAGTTAGTCTTTAAAGCCTGCAGCAAATAATGCATAAAAGTCCAGGCACTCAGGAATATATAAAAACACCATCTTTCGATATTCATCTTCACTTTGTAACACCTTGTGGAGTTTGAACTCTCTATTTAGTATACTAGTACGCAACTAAATTTGAATCGAAGTCTTATTGCCTTTTTGGACAATTTTAATGCCTTATATTAACTGTTCTGCCCTCAAGAATCTTACCGATGATTTAAATCATGTATCTGATGATCCACATGCACGTAAGGCCACAAGAGCTAATCATGTGGACCGCTTGAATGTGAATAGTGTCCGAGAATACTAGGTACCTATAATCTCTACCCTTGTTCCCGGTATACAAGATCACGACTAAGTTACGGTGGTATTTACGATCATTTAGTCATTTGCATTTACATAAGGCAAAAGTTAAAGGAAACTGATTTGTGTAAAAGTAAAACTTATATAAATTCTATACTCCTCAATAAATTTATTTTGCCTAAAAAATTAACTGAAAAAACCAAATATTCTCTAATATATACTTAATATATAATAGCGGCTGCATTTAATGCAGACTGATTTGTTTTTAAGGAATTTCATAGTAGTGTTTAACATTCAATGTATTTTTCTATGTCAAAACATGTCCACATTTTTTGCAAGCTATGAAAAGTCATTAGAGACAAGTATGGGCTTTATCATCGTGTGAAGCTGAATTCATGGCGGCTACGGCAGTAGCGTGTCAAGGCATCTGGTTGCGTAATGTTCTCAATCAAATCACAGCTGGTTGCATTGGTTCAGTTATTCTGTTCATTGACAATAAATCAGCAATTGACTTGGCTAAAAATCCAGTTTTTCATGGTAGAAGCAAGCATATAGATATACGTTATCATTTCATTAGAGAGTGTGTTGAGCGTGGTGAAATTGTTGTCAAGCATGTCAGTAGCAATGAACATCGTGCAGATAGTTTAACAAAAGCTTTGGCGACAGTCAAGTTTGAAAGGATGCGTAGCCTTCTGGGAGTTAAGGAGTTGGCATAGTGTTTGAGATTAAGGGGGACAGTGTTGCATTAGTAATCTCAAACTCAGCTAGTTGTAGAGGTCCAGTTGCAGAGGTGGAGTCGAGGTGCTGTTTGCAAGACTTAGTCATGGTGTTAAGGTGGAGTATTTCCAGGCATTCCCAATAAAGTAGCAGTACTGGTTGTTTAGGTAGTTTGTTAGCAAATGTTTCCTAGTTTATAGCTGTTTTGGTTTTCCATCTTACTTCTGTTTTTCATATATATGTATCAGTAGTGAACCTCAATAATAAAACAGATCGATCCAAAGTCTTGCATTCCTGTATTGTGTTTTACCAGTTTAAGTATCAAACAATTGCATAGATTCACATTCTATACACAACATGTGGCCTATCATCTTTCAATGTTAAATAAATTGTTTCCAAATGGCATAAGAGTCCTTTCCTTTCTCTGGCATTGGAGATGTGGAAGTTGCTTTACGCAGGCTTGTCCTTCCATTGAACTTTGTTGTCTCTGTAGAGAAATCAGACGATTATTGGCATTGGAGATGTGGAAGTTGCTTTACGCATGCTTGTCCTTCCATTGAACTTTGTTGTGTCTGTAGAGAAATCAGACGATTACAAACTTATTCTGCAGAATGGGTATTTTTTCTGAAAAGCTGAGTCACCAAGTATTTAAATAAATAAATCTTGTAAGATTACTTAGCTGCAAAGAATCTAACGCTCGATGAAACTATTGAATTTAAAGTAAATAAATAAATCTTTTATAATTACGTAGTTGTTAGGAATCGAACCCTGGATGAAGCTAAAAAATTTAAAATAAATAAATCTTGTATAATTATGTAGTTGCGAGGAATCGTACCCGGGTTAAGTGATAACCAAATTTGGTATTTTGGTAATTTGGTACTTTAGTACCGAGCGCCATATTCACATTGTTTTGCTTATTAATAAAAAGTATAGATTTGTGGAAACCGTAATTCTATAAGGATTTAAAAGGATTTTACATGTTCAAATGGGCTTTTATGGATCCTGGAAGTCTATAAACGTCATACATTTGTTTTTCACAAAATAGTAGGACATGTTTCAAACCTACAATTTTTAAACTCGTAAAACTCCAGGTACTAGTATATTCTCATTAATTTTTTTAAAATTAAATATTCATATTAATTTTTTTTTAAAATCCAATTCAAATATAACTAAATCTTTGGAACCCAACAAAATCTCTCCTAATCCATATTTAATCTACAACATTTTAAAAAAGAATTTACATAAATAGATGGATGACATAAATACAATTTAGCCTAATAGCATATGTTTTTCCCCCAAATAATATGTTAGGGGTGTTTTTGATGGATGTGTTTTTGAAACTGCTATAAAGAGGAGGGCATGACACTCTTGTGCACAATCTTTTCCGAATGGGGGCGAAAATTTGTGAAGATCAAAACAAACTTCTGATTAATATTTTGTAAGAATTTAAGAGATGATGGCCGCTAATCAAGATTTAGATGGTGAAGGAGAAGATTATGACAACCATATATTTCTAAGGTTTTCTTTTACTAGATCTAACTTCACTTGTTTGAGCAATCTATATATCTTGTTATTGTGTACCTAGATTATATGTGATCCGACTTTATAACAAATGATCTAACTTTATGAGTTTTTTTTTTGTTGACAAAATCTCACTTTATGTGGCTTAATTAAGTATAATTGAAGAAAATAAAATCACTTTTGGGCGGGAATAATATTTAGCTCGACCGATTCATCTTGCACGCATTAATCCACTTGATAATATATATAATATTTTCAAGTTTATTATAGATCAATTCTATTGGCACAAAATAGCTATATATGTGTTTATATAAACTGGAGAAAACAAAGTTTACTGAACTGCTTGCATTTTATTAAAAACGAAGTACAATATATAAGGAAATGCATAATGGAAATGGTTCCTACAAACTAGGATCTGGAAACTGAAAGTCCTAAATAAACTCTAACTTTATTTGTGACACTCCTGCACTATCTCCACCTTGTGATGCCACGTCCACCAGAAACTGAAGACTCGCACAATGCATCAAATTAACAGCTGAACTAAACTTAGAGACAAGTTTGGATTAAAACCCAACAAACTCCCCCTTAATCTGAACTTGTCTGAATGCATTTCTTGACTCCAAGCAGGTCTCTCATGATTTCGAACTTAACAGAAGTAAGAGCTTTGGTGAGGGAATCTGCACGTTGCTCTTCAGTAGACACATGTTTTACAATTATTTCCCCATTCTCCACACATTCGCGTATAAAATGATACCGAACGTCTATGTGTTTGCTTCTACCGTGGAATACCGGATTCTTGGCTAAGTCAATTGCGGACTTATTATCGATAAAGAGTGTAACAGGACCAATATCATACTCAGTTATTTGAGACAGTAATTTTCTCAACCACACAGCTTGACATGCCGCCGCAGTAGCCGCCATGAACTCGGCTTCGCAAGATGAGAGTGCGACACATCTTTGTTTCTGAGAAGCCCAAGTTATTAAACTCTTATTAAGATAAAAGACCATACCTCCCGTGCTTTTCCTGTCCTCAATATTGCCGGCTAAGTCGCTGTCAGAGTATCCAATCAACACTTTGCTGTCACTATCCCTGGAGTATGTTAAACCAAAGTCGAGAGTCCCTTGTACATATCGCAGTATGCGTTTCGCTGCAGCCTGATGTAACAGGGTTGGCTTTTCCATAAATCTGCTTACAATGCCCACAGAATAAGCTATATCAGGTCTAGTGTTGACAAGATATCTTAGGCCTCCAATTATACTTTTAAACTCTGTAGGATTCACTTCTGTTCCGCCTTCATCTTTGTTCATAACATCCTTAGGATGCATTGGTACTTTGGTCGGGTTACAATGCAGCATGCCCGCCTTGTTGAGAATTTTCTTCGCATACCCTTTCTGCTTCAGCTGAATAAATCCATCGCCTTGATCAACTTCAATACCAAGGTAGTAAGTCAGCTTGCCCAAATCACTCACATCAAACTTGCTTGCCATTTGTTCCTTAAACTCCTTGATATTTTCTGCACTGGTTCCCGTTACTAGAATGTCATCGACATAGACGCCAATTATCAATACTCCTTTTCCCACGTTCTTTGTGTACACTGCTTGATCATATGCACATCTGTTGAATCCCAGCTCTTCCAGATGCTTGTTTAACTTCGAATACCAGGCCCTCGGAGCTTGACGAAGACCGTACAGTGCTTTTATAAGTCTGTAAACCATGTGCTCTTTCCCTCTCTTTATGAATCCTTCGGGCTGCCTAACATACACCTCTTCCTTGATTTCTCCGTTCAAAAATGCTGTCTTAACGTCCAGGTGGTGTACCTCCCAATTTTCTTTTACAGCAAGAGCAAGTAATAGACGGATTGTCTCAATTCGAGTGACTGGAGCGAAGACCTCATCAAAGTCTATCCCTTGTTTTTGTACGTATCCCTTTGCCACAATCCTCGCCTTGTGTTTAACAATGTTCCCATCTGCATCTCGCTTTATCTTATAAATCCACTTCAAATCAATAGCCTTACGACCTTGAGGAAGTTCTGTCAGTTCCCAGGTTCCGTTCCTTTCAACAGCATCCATTTCTAACTCCATAGCTCTCTTCCATTCATTCCCTTTTACGGCTTGTGAATAATTTGCTGGCTCGTCCAACCCCATCAGATATAATTCTTCGTCTTCAAGTTCTACGGGTTCAGTTTCATCATAGATTTCGCTCACATTTCTGTATCGTTGAGGCCCATCACTTGAATCTGAACTCGAGACAGTCCTGACGGACTCTGGAGTTTCTCCCATTGACACTTCTCTGTCAGAGGTTGTGCTGAGAACACCTGAGCTTTGCGTGTTGGTGGTAGTGGAACCGCTACAGTTGTCACTTGAAGTCGACGAGCTTGACCCAGTATTAGTATCAGCTTCCCAACCTTGACTATTCTCACTTGATTCTCCAGGAGTGTTTGAAGCCACAGTGAATGACCCCAAGTGTGCTGTTGTTTCCTCAATGTTTTCAGACCAGTCCCAAGCCTTTCTTTCTTCAAATACGACATCTCGGCTAACACATATAGTTTTTGTTTCTGGATCATACAGTCTAAATGCTTTAGTGCCAGCCTCCTTTCCGAGATAGACCACACTTTTACTTCGGTTATCCAGCTTCCTCAAGTTTGTACCAAGTGTTTTCATATGAGCCACACACCCGAAGACTCTGATATGCTCTACATGAGGCTTCTTTTTTGACCAAGCTTCATAGGGAGTGACCCCTGTCACAGCACGAGTGGGAAGTCTATTGATCAGATATGTAGCGTGTCGAACAGCTTCACCCCAGAAGTAATTTGGCATATTCATTTCTTTCAATAAGCTCCGCGTCATTTCAATCAAAGTTCTATTGCGCCTTTCGACCACTCCGTTCTGCTGCGGCGAGTAAGGAGCAGAGAAGTGTCTGATGATTCCTGCCTCTTCACAGTATTGAGTGAATTCCTTCGATGTGAATTCTCCCCCGTTGTCCGACCTGAAAGTCATAATCCTTCTCTCTGGACTGTTTTCAACTAGAGCTCGAAAGCGCTTGAAAGCTTCAAAAGTATCACTTTTGTTTTTAAGAAGATAAGTCCACATTACCCGGCTATAATCATCAATCAAAACAAGAATATATTTGTTACCTCCAGGGGTGCTTGGCGTAATGGGTCCACACAAATCTCCATGGACTAGTTCGAGGGCCCTTTTAGCTGTGAAGTTCGAGTGTTGGGGAAATGCTTTCCTGACTTGTTTTGACATCAAACATCCGGTACATACCTCATCTGGCCGATTGATCTTGGGCATCCCATACACCATATCCTGAGTAGACATGAGTTTCAAAGCCCTAAAATTTACATGGCCCAGGCGAGAGTGCCAAAGCCAATCTTCATTATCACATTTCGCCATTAAGCACTTGGACTCACCACTGTAAATGATGATCTTGTACAGTCTATTAGGAGATCGTTTTACTTTCATCAGCAAACCGCCTTCACTCTCATGAACCCAGAGATTTTCGCCCTTTAGGACTATCCTGTAACCACTTTCCGAAAGTTGTCCGAGACTAATAATGTTATTTCGAAGGGAAGGGATATAATATACCTCGTTTAGAGTTCTGCTTTCTCCATTTTTACACCTTAAGATTATTGATCCCTTGCCTTTGATTTGAACCATTGAGCCATCGCCAAACTTAACTTGTCCTGTCACCTTCATGTCAATCTCGTGGAACTTTGAAAATTGTCCAGTCATGTGGTTACTGGCACCGTTGTCCAAGTACCACAGGTTGGATTCTACCTCCTTCACATTTTTACCCTGGTTTAGTTTAGGCGACACCTGCTCCTCATTTATAAACAGCGATTTTCTTTCATCGTTTGATCCTTCAACCATTAACAATGCAGGTTCGTCGTCCGGAATCTGCACCATATTTGCCTCCTCTTTGACTTCTCTGCCACGCCTAGGCTTCTTACATTCCACTGCATAATGACCGAAGGCACCACAATTGAAGCAACGAACTCTGCTTTTGTCACGACCATCTCGGTTGTATTCCTTCCCCTTGTATTTCTGTGATCCCTCAGTGCCACTTCTGTTTGATCGTCTCATCCATTCCTCCTTTGTGAGCAACAATTTGCTTTCGTCTTGTTTTTCACGTTCAATCCATTCCTCCCTAGTGAGTAATAGCTTTCCTCCCCCTATCTCAGTTTGTCCCTTAACTCTCTCCTCGTGAGCCTTCAAGGAGCCTACTGTTTCTTCAATTGTCATTGTCTTAAGGTCACCAAATTGCTCCATAGTTGATGCAATTTGCAGAAACTTGGATGGAACCGCGCGCAATAGTTTCTTCACTACATAACTTTCTTCCACTTTCTCTCCTAGTGCGCGTATATTAGTAACCAAGTTATTCAGTTTCATAGAAAAATCATCCACCGAGTCTGTGTCTTTCATAACCATGGACTCGAATTCTGCCTTGAGGGTCTGCACCTTTGCAGCCTTGACTCGCTCTGCGCCTTGACACAATGTCTTAATTGCCTCCCATGCTTCCTTAGCTGTTCCCTTGTCTGCAAGTGAAAGAAGCATATCTTCTGGAATGCCCTGGTATATCGCTGCCAGAGCCACTTTATCTTTTTTTTCATCGACCACGTCTGTTTTTGGATCCGTGGGTGATACAGCCTCCCACACACCGTGAGCCTGCATATACACTTTCATCTTCATCGCCCATGCTGTATAATTCGCCCTAGTCAGCATAGGATAGCTCAAGCGGATCGTCCCTTCTTTGTTCTTATCTGTCTCCATCGATTGCGCCTTGGGCATGTACTTGGGCATCAACCAGATTTCCAAGCTCTGATACCAGATTATTGGCACAAAATAGCTATATATGTGTTTATATAAACTGGAGAAAACAAAGTTTACTGAACTGCTTGCATTTTATTAAAAACGAAGTACAATATATAAGGAAATGCATAATGGAAATGGTTCCTACAAACTAGGATCTGGAAACTGAAAGTCCTAAATAAACTCTAACTTTATTTGTGACACTCCTGCACTATCTCCACCTTGTGATGCCACGTCCACCAGAAACTGAAGACTCGCACAATGCATCAAATTAACAGCTGAACTAAACTTAGAGACAAGTTTGGATTAAAACCCAACAAATTCAACTCTTTTATTGCTTTCCAGAAGCTTCTTCATGTATTTCTTTCGACCTACTTCTTTGTGCATGACTCCCTCACAGTTACTTCACGAAATGAGTGACGGCGGTGGCGCTTTAATTTAAACTTTGTGATAGTGGTTTGTAAACATGAAGAATTCTATTCTATAGACATATTAGGATTCGAGACTTCACAGGACTTTTAACATACGAGACTTCCTTGGGCAGGTTTGACCAAAAAATTCTCAAGATATTTAATGTCTTTCAAACATTGTATAGCCTGCTTCTTTCCCCATGGTTCCCTCACAGTCACGAATCCACAAAAGGTCGCAGCCCATTAATTTATACATCAAAAGCCTCCTCTTCTCTCAACATAAACTGTCACTATTTACTACAACTACTGAAACCACCTCCTCATCTCCCATCAATGCTACAGAGTGACGAAACGTTTGGGCATGACTAGAGACTTGAGTAGGGATTTACCGATAAACTACTCGGCATGACTAGAAACTTGAGTAAGGGTTTACAGATAATATAAGCGTTTGGGCATGACTAGTTTAGTCCAGTGGAGATAATCCAGAGGCAACAAATGATGATCATGAACATAGAATCAACGTAAAGGTCGAGAAGTAATAAATATAAGGTTTTACTTCATTTATTCACCTAATCAATACTTAAATACATAAAAATTAACTTGGTACAAGACATACCAAGTAACTTCAACCACTCCTAAAGAAATTTCCTATTATACATCATTCAAATAAAGCCCTAATTAAATATTAAATTCATAATTTATATGGGCTGAAAGTGCGACCTGTACTAGGGTACGCCAGGTACAAGCCTGTTCATAGACAAGTCCGTAAATCAACGTTGAAAAAAATTCTACAGAGAAGTATCTAGAATCAATCCTGATCCACGGTCAAGGAGGAGACTTGACCTCCGAGTCTCATAATCCTACTTTAAATCCAAGGCTCCGGATAGGGCCCGACCCCTCTTATCAGAATTAGGTTTTTTAGCTTGATTCTCAATACGTAGGCATCTTCTGATAATCTCGAAAGATCAATCATTAAAAACTCGAAAAACCCTAGCATAAAATACATAAGAACCCTAGCCAAACCTAGTTTTTTATTCAGAATGATGCTTAAAGTATAGCAAAGTGGGGGAAGAACACTATTTTGTGGCAAAGTCAATATAGGATTGAAGGCACTTGTTTATTTTAAGGTAATTTTTCACATATTCATTCCATAACAAGTTGAATATTTTTCAACCGTTTTCTTCCAAAACAGTCATTTACCAATTTATTTTCTAGGTGTTTTACTTTGTTAGAAAACTCATAACAAATCAGTTTTAGAGTACTAAATGACAAGCATATAGAAATTAATTTATTTTTTCTTTGAACTTCTTGAAGTTTGTATCAATCAGTTATGTTTAAAACAGCTATAGTGAAACTTTCTTTGTAACCTTTTGAATCTATCAGTAGAAGAATCTTTTTAGTATATTACCGAAGTAATTTAAAAAAAAAGAGTTTTTCGCCTAAAAGTTGAACCACGTCTCCCATGCTTTTTGAAATAAGCCTTTTTAGTTTTCTCTAAGTATATGTTGATTTATTTTATTATAAAAACACAACATGCATTATGCATATTTAATAAATATTATCAAACAATTATTATATTTTTTGTAATAACACTTCTTTTAAGAACATCATTTTACTAACAATTTCAAAAGGAGCCTAAAAGTTGGGGCTCCAACTTGAGCTAGTAAAGTCAAAATCTAAAATTCGAATGTCAGCAAGTTGGATAAGTTTAAAGTCTGCTAAAAAAATCAAATCAATTGTACCCAATTTTGAACAAAGACGTGAACTTGGTAAATTTTGACTCGATTAAATATATGAATTATGTATGAGTATTGAATATTTATATTGAAAAATATTCACACATAATAGGTATCAGGTAAATATATTACAATAAAGTTCAACACTATCTTCATTCCACACATTGTTATGTAACTCTGTTTTTTTATTACGACTCTTTGTCATTTTAATTAGCCAAAATCATAACGGCTCTCATTATTAAAATAAATGAATAAATTAAACATGAAAACTATGTACGTATAAATATTGAATTATATATTAAATTTTTTTTTGAAAAATATTAATTTATATTTAACAGATTTTAATAAAAGTAAAATACTATTTACGTACTATAGTTTATTTCGTGAGTTTTAACTCTTAAATTTTTAAATATTGTTACCCATTAGATGAAATTTCTCCATTTATAGGAAAAACAATTATGAAGTTCATTAAAAAAATAATCCTCAAGTTTTAATATGCCAGATTTTTCGCTCAATACTTTCCTAATTTTGTTGATCATCTTAAAATTTTTTTACTTTTCATATTTTTATGTGTGCCCTACAATTTAATTTTTTAAAGTTTTCATTCTCACACTTTTTATCTTGCAAAAAAATTTCACATTTATTTGTTTGAAACTATTGTGGTTCACACATAAGTTAAAGGATTAAATTTTAAGAAAATATTTTATTCTATCTTGACATATGCAAAAATAAGTTTAAATATGTGCGTAAATGTATTTTTCTAAATAAATTTAATTTTTTTTATTATTTTTGTGCAAATTAAGTACTAATTTATTGTTATTATTCATCTAATATAGTAATTCACGTTAAACATTATTTAAAAAAAGTAATCAAATTTAGCCGTCTAGAAGATCTTTTACTATATAACAATTTATTTTCTTAATAAAATTTAATAGAATTTGATTAATATTTTCTTGACAAAATTTAATAGAATCTGAATTTTCACAAAATATATTTGGTCTAGTAAGGACTACATCACATTTCTTATCTTACAAATCTATTATATTTTCATTTAAAATCAATTGAATATACCTCTCAAAACTTATATAATATGCCTAGTTTAGTATACCTGTATATATTCTTGTGTTATGGGACACCACCTTTAGAATAAAAAGTACCAAAAATATATTTCTAATTCATTTTTTGATGATATGAAATGAAATAAAAGTAATACAAATAAATGTTTGTATAAAAAAAAATTCACTTTTTAATTTACCAATTTTGTGTCATATTTATTACCAAGTCAAGTCC
This sequence comes from Heracleum sosnowskyi, assembly GCA_030848705.1. Taxonomy (NCBI): domain Eukaryota; kingdom Viridiplantae; phylum Streptophyta; class Magnoliopsida; order Apiales; family Apiaceae; genus Heracleum; species Heracleum sosnowskyi. Next base: position 15,954,350 of record CM061236.1, read on the forward strand.
GGCCAGATAAAATAAAAAAATAATGAAAAAGATAGCCATTTTGCATAAAAAATTTGAAAGAAAATTTCACAGAGAATCCCACCATTTTCTAATTTTGTCATCTCATATACCTCTTATCTTCCCTTCATTTCATATACATCCTCCTCAACAGACACGCCACCCATTCTCTTATAATATTGGTGCCCCTTTTTTTTTATATATATAGTGCTTCATTTTTTCTAGTGCAATCACCTTTTTCATTTGCCATTTTACATTGGTGCACCCAAACACAACTGAATTTAGTTTCTGAGATATCCATACAGTTCATAGTTTTTTTGGGCAACTTCTTGTCAATTTGGTTGCTTATACAGCGATATACCTACACATCTATTTACAGAAACCTGAGAAACTAACCAAAGTGGTTGATTATAATATATTTTTGTAAAGCCACAAAAGCACCATGCCAAGTTTTCATCTACTGCCATATTTTGCTTTATGTACTATAATCGAGTTTCTGGATCTCGATAGTACTATGAACTTATTTGTCCACCTTGAGAATTCAATGCCTCAAAATATGTTTGTGTGTCTTCTTCGAAATCTCGATTTCTCACGTCTTTTTTCTTTAGTATATTGGGATGATCGTTTTCTGCCTTTCATGAATCATTTGCATGATTTAGGTATTGCAGATGGTGTGTTTTACATAATCAGTAGAGAAATGTGGATGCATCAAATTCCGTTAAACCAAGGTTTGCATATTATGCAGCAGCTTTCTGACCAAGGACATGCGCTTTCAAAGTTATTCAAACTTTTGTTCCAGTTAGCCTACGATGTGGGTAACGTCGAAACAGCTTACACGGATCTCAAATTATTGTTTGCTGGCCCAAGTTTCGGTTTATGTTTGGAAAAAAACTTAAATTCATTACAGATGGTTAAGTTTTCTGTAATAACTATTGTAGATCCTAACAAGAAGATTTTGCATACGGTGCATAGTCATATCTGTCCTAAACATTTGGATGGATTTCCTAATTGTCAGATCTCTGCACTAACAGAAATCAAGTCTATTGAGTGCATGTCATGTAAATTGTCCAGTACCGTTTTCTATTTTCTAAATATGTAAGTTATTTCTTTTGATCAAATTGTTAATTATCTACAAGGTATCTTATTGTCATCATTCCATTATTTTAGTTTACATGTAAGTGTTTGGGGAATAACATTTGCTTAATGCATGTTTCAATTATCATTGCAACTTAAAAAATTGATTATATAAGAACATATACAATTGAAAACATCACACCTTCAATTATATATCCAGCAAACATAAATATTTACTTATATTTCAGATGATAGATTTTTTATGATTAGTTTTTTTAGCAAAGCACAGTCATGATTGAAAGAGTGCCCTACTCCCTCCATCCACTTTAAGTTATTCAATGGTTAAGTTAAGAAAAATTTGAATGAAGATTACATATACTGCTACATAATCGGAAAAAATTACAAAAGCATTTATCATCTGAATTTTTTTATAAAAGAGTGAAAAGCCAATGCAAATGTAAATATGATAGATTGCAGTATTTATCGCGATATGCTGAGGTTTTAACTGCTCACATTGAGATGGAAACTCACTGGTTTGATGAGGTTGTGCAAATAAAAAATGTTTTTTAGAACAATAAGAATGAGGTCACTTTCTCCTCTCTTTGGAATATCGTAAATTACCGCTATGTTGGTCAATTAATCCATGACATTAAGTTGTGACCCTTGTGTCATGTTTATCAATTTAATCAATATCTAGTTTTCATCTCTCATGAGTTGGGTTTGAATCATTGTGTTTACTCATATTGCCGTATAAAATTTAGTTTTGCCTCATTTTTTATTTTTCATTGTATCAATTTGTCTTCATTTTTTTCCCAAATAGTCTTGTTTGGTGGTTCTTCTTTTTCTTTATGTACTATAATCGAGTTTCTTGATCTCTATAGTACTATGAACTTATTTGTCCACCTTGAGAATTCTATGCCTCAAAATATGTTTATGGGTCTTCTTCGAAATCTCGATTTCTCGCATCTTTTTTCTTTAGTACATTGGGATGATCATTTTCAGCCTTTCATGAATCATTTTGCATGATTTAGGTAACACAGATGGTGTGTTTTATATAATCAGTAGAGAAATGTGAATGCATCAAATTCCATTCAACCAAGGTTTGCATATTATGCAGCAGCTTTCCGACCAAGGACATGCACTTTCAAAGTAATTCAAAAAAAATTTCCAGTTGGCCTACGATGTTGGTGTCATGGAAATTGCTTAAGCGGATCTCAAAAATATCTTGGTTAATCTCATTAGAATTATTAGAATATCCAACAAGATTTGTATTTTGGAAGTACTTTAAAATGTAATGAGTGATGCTATTGCTATACATACCGAAAAGCGTTCCCAACTAATGTTCCCTAATGGTCATCTTCCCGAATTCACTCCACCCAATCGCAAGGTAGTTTAAATTTAAGCAATGTTTTGTTTCAACTAAAGCTCTGATTCTACTTGGATTTTATTATGTTTGATGTATTCATTTATGAGTGTTTGTATGTCCAATGTAACTTGTTTATATTGGTTGATGAGTTATATAAATTTATAATATTGGTCTATTATTTATGTTCTTTGATTGATAAGTTGAAATGAGGAAGAACATTGGTACACAGGAGTTTATGGATAAAACTGCACAGATAATTCATGTTGGTTATTTCATTACTGTCTTATACATAGGTATGATGTAAATTAAACTATATCTTTTCTGTCAAGCATGTCAGGCAAGTACTTCTGGACCTAAGATGAGTGACCTACTTTTGGAGATGGGATACCCCCGACAAGTTGTGTTCAAAGCAGTACAACAACACCATAGAGTTATTCTCATATAATTTGATTGTATTGAAATGATCTTTTTATGCGAAATTGTACTGAGCTCATCAGTTTTTCCTTTAAATATGTGTAGGTGAAGATGATGAAGAAGCTGTGCTCAATAAAATCCTCACATACACGGCGAGCTTTAGTTTTCTTTCTTGCGTAAATCTAACCTTTTTTTATTATGTGAAAATTTATACCAAAGATTCAGTATCTGCTTTAGGAGTAGTCTTTAATTTTGCAGTAAATCACAGAAGTTAAAAAGCACATCAGTTGTTTGTGGAGACTTAACGGTGTCCTAAGAAAAATAAATACCCGTGTGAGTTAGTCTTTAAAGCCTGCAGCAAATAATGCATAAAAGTCCAGGCACTCAGGAATATATAAAAACACCATCTTTCGATATTCATCTTCACTTTGTAACACCTTGTGGAGTTTGAACTCTCTATTTAGTATACTAGTACGCAACTAAATTTGAATCGAAGTCTTATTGCCTTTTTGGACAATTTTAATGCCTTATATTAACTGTTCTGCCCTCAAGAATCTTACCGATGATTTAAATCATGTATCTGATGATCCACATGCACGTAAGGCCACAAGAGCTAATCATGTGGACCGCTTGAATGTGAATAGTGTCCGAGAATACTAGGTACCTATAATCTCTACCCTTGTTCCCGGTATACAAGATCACGACTAAGTTACGGTGGTATTTACGATCATTTAGTCATTTGCATTTACATAAGGCAAAAGTTAAAGGAAACTGATTTGTGTAAAAGTAAAACTTATATAAATTCTATACTCCTCAATAAATTTATTTTGCCTAAAAAATTAACTGAAAAAACCAAATATTCTCTAATATATACTTAATATATAATAGCGGCTGCATTTAATGCAGACTGATTTGTTTTTAAGGAATTTCATAGTAGTGTTTAACATTCAATGTATTTTTCTATGTCAAAACATGTCCACATTTTTTGCAAGCTGTGAAAAGTCATTAGAGACAAGTATGGGCTTTATCATCGTGTGAAGCTGAATTCATGGCGGCTACGGCAGTAGCGTGTCAAGGCATCTGGTTGCGTAATGTTCTCAATCAAATCACAGCTGGTTGCATTGGTTCAGTTATTCTGTTCATTGACAATAAATCAGCAATTGACTTGGCTAAAAATCCAGTTTTTCATGGTAGAAGCAAGCATATAGATATACGTTATCATTTCATTAGAGAGTGTGTTGAGCGTGGTGAAATTGTTGTCAAGCATGTCAGTAGCAATGAACATCGTGCAGATAGTTTAACAAAAGCTTTGGCGACAGTCAAGTTTGAAAGGATGCGTAGCCTTCTGGGAGTTAAGGAGTTGGCAAATCGTGTTTGAGATTAAGGGGGACAGTGTTGCATTAGTAATCTCAAACTCAGCTAGTTGTAGAGGTCCAGTTGCAGAGGTGGAGTCGAGGTGCTGTTTGCAAGACTTAGTCATGGTGTTAAGGTGGAGTATTTCCAGGCATTCCCAATAAAGTAGCGGTTGTTTAGGTAGTTTGTTAGCAAATGTTTCCTAGTTTATAGCTGTTTTGGTTTTCCATCTTACTTCTGTTTTTCATATATATGTATCAGTAGTGAACCTCAATAAAACAGATCGATCCAAAGTCTTGCATTCCTGTATTGTGTTTTACCAGTTTAAGTATCAAACAATTGCATAGATTCACATTCTATACACAACATGTGGCCTATCATCTTTCAATGTTAAATAAATTGTTTCCAAATGGCATAAGAGTCCTTTCCTTTCTCTGGCATTGGAGATGTGGAAGTTGCTTTACGCAGGCTTGTCCTTCCATTGAACTTTGTTGTCTCTGTAGAGAAATCAGACGATTATTGGCATTGGAGATGTGGAAGTTGCTTTACGCATGCTTGTCCTTCCATTGAACTTTGTTGTGTCTGTAGAGAAATCAGACCATTACAAACTTATTCTGCACAATGGGTATTTTTTCTGAAAAGCTGAGTCACCAAGTATTTAAATAAATAAATCTTGTATGATTACTTAGCTGCAAAGAATCTAACGCTCGATGAAACTATTGAATTTAAAGTAAATAAATAAATCTTTTATAATTACGTAGTTGTAAGGAATCGAATCCTGGATGAAGCTAAAAAATTTAAAATAAATAAATCTTGTATAATTATGTAGTTGCGAGGAATCGAACCCGGGTTAAGTGATAACCAAATTTGGTATTTTGGTACTTTGGTACTTTAGTACCGAGCGCCATTTTCACATTGTTTTGCTTATTAATAAAAGGTATAGATTTGTGGAAACCGTAATTCTATAAGGATTTAAAAGGATTTTACATGTTCAAATGGGCTTTTATGGATCCTGGAAGTCTATAAACCTCATACATTTGTTTTTCACAAAATAGTAGGACATGTTTCAAACCTACAATTTTTAAACTCGTAAAACTCCAGGTACTAGTATATTCTCATTAATTTTTTTAAAATTAAATATTCATATTAATTTTTTTTAAAAATCCAATTCAAATATAACTAAATCTTTGGAACCCAACAAAATCTCTCCTAATCCATATTTAATCTACAACATTTTAAAAAAGAATTTACATAAATAGATGGATGACATAAATACAATTTAGCCTAATAGCATATGTTTTTCCCCCAAATAATATGTTAGGGGTGTTTTTGATGGATGTGTTTTTGAAACTGCTATAAAGAGGAGGGCATGACACTCTTGTGCACAATCTTTTCCGAATGGGGGCGAAAATTTGTGAAGATCAAAACAAACTTCTGATTAATATTTTGTAAGAATTTAAGAGATGATGGCCGCTAATCAAGATTTAGATGGTGAAGGAGAAGATTATGACAACCATATATTTCTAAGGTTTTCTTTTACTAGATCTAACTTCACTTGTTTGAGCAATCTATATATCTTGTTATTGTGTACCTAGATTATATGTGATCCGACTTTATAACAAATGATCTAACTTTATGAGTTTTTTTTGTTGACAAAATCTCACTTTATGTGGCTTAATTAAGTATAATTGAAGAAAATAAAATCACTTTTGGGCGGGAATAATATTTAGCTCGACCGATTCATCTTGCACGCATTAATCCACTTGATAATATATATAATAATTTCAAGTTTATTATAGATCAATTCAACTCTTTTATTGCTTTCCAGAAGCTTCTTCATGTATTTCTTTCGACCTACTTCTTTGTGCATGACTCCCTCACAGTTACTTCACGAAATGAGTGACGGCGGTGGCGCTTTAATTTAAACTTTGTGATAGTGGTTTGTAAACATGAAGAATTCTATTCTATAGACATATTAGGATTCGAGACTTCACAGGACTTTTAACATACGAGACTTCCTTGGGCAGGTTTGACCAAAAAATTCTCAAGATATTTAATGTCTTTCAAACATTGTATAGCCTGCTTCTTTCCCCATGGTTCCCTCACAGTCACGAATCCACAAAAGGTCGCAGCCCATTAATTTATACATCAAAAGCCTCCTCTTCTCTCAACATAAACTGTCACTATTTACTACAACTACTGAAACCACCTCCTCATCTCCCATCAATGCTACAGAGTGACGAAACGTTTGGGCATGACTAGAGACTTGAGTAGGGATTTACCGATAAACTACTCGGCATGACTAGAAACTTGAGTAAGGGTTTACAGATAATATAAGCGTTTGGGCATGACTAGTTTAGTCCAGTGGAGATAATCCAGAGGCAACAAATGATGATCATGAACATAGAATCAACGTAAAGGTCGAGAAGTAATAAATATAAGGTTTTACTTCATTTATTCACCTAATCAATACTTAAATACATAAAAATTAACTTGGTACAAGACATTCCAAGTAACTTCAACCACTCCTAAAGAAATTTCCTATTATACATCATTCAAATAAAGCCCTAATTAAATATTAAATTCATAATTTATATGGGCTGTAAGTGCCACCTGTACTAGGGTACGCCAGGTACAAGCCTGTTCATAGACAAGTCCGTAAATCAACGTTGAAAAAAATTCTACAGAGAAGTATCTAGAATCAATCCTGATCCACGGTCAAGGAGGAGACTTGACCTCCGAGTCTCATAATCCTACTTTAAATCCAAGGCTCCGGATAGGGCCCGACCCCTCTTATCAGAATTAGGTTTTTTAGCTTGATTCTCAATACGTAGGCATCTTCTGATAATCTCGAAAGATCAATCATTAAAAACTCGAAAAACCCTAGCATAAAATACATAAGAACCCTAGCCAAACCTAGTTTTTTATTCAGAATGATGCTTAAAGTATAGCAAAGTGGGGGAAGAACACTATTTTGTGGCAAAGTCAATATTGGATTGAAGGCACTTGTTTATTTTAAGGTAATTTTTCACATATTCATTCCATAACAAGTTGAATATTTTTCAACCGTTTTCTTCCAAAACAGTCATTTACCAATTTATTTTCTAGGTGTTTTACTTTGTTAGAAAACTCATAACAAATCAGTTTTAGAGTACTAAATGACAAGCATATAGAAATTAATTTATTTTTTCTTTGAACTTCTTGAAGTTTGTATCAATCAGTTATGTTTAAAACAGCTATAGTGAAACTTTCTTTGTAACCTTTTGAATCTATCAGTAGAAGAATCTTTTTAGTAAATTACCGAAGTAATTTAAAAAAAAAAGAGTTTTTCGCCTAAAAGTTGAACCACGTCTCCCATGCTTTTTGAAATAAGCCTTTTTAGTTTTCTCTAAGTATATGTTGATTTATTTTATTATAAAAACACAACATGCATTATGCATATTTAATAAATATTATCAAACAATTATTATATTTTTTGTAATAACACTTCTTTTAAGAACATCATTTTACTAACAATTTCAAAAGGAGCCTAAAAGTTGGGGCTCCAACTTGAGCTAGTAAAGTCAAAATCTAAAATTCGAATGTCAGCAAGTTGGATAAGTTTAAAGTCTGCTAAAAAAATCAAATCAATTGTACCCAATTTTGAACAAAGACGTGAACTTGGTAAATTTTGACTCGATTAAATATATGAATTATGTATGAGTATTGAATATTTATATTGAAAAATATTCACACATAATAGGTATCAGGTAAATATATTACAATAAAGTTCAACACTATCTTCATTCCACACATTGTTATGTAACTCTGTTTTTTTATTAGGACTCTTCGTCATTTTAATTAGCCAAAATCATAACGGCTCTCATTATTAAAATAAATGAATAAATTAAACATGAAAACTATGTACATATAAATATTGAATTATATATTAAATTTTTTTTTGAAAAATATTAATTTATATTTAACAGATTTTAATAAAAGTAAAATACTATTTACGTACTATAGTTTATTTCGTGAGTTTTAACTCTTAAATTTTTAAATATTGTTACCCATTAGATGAAATTTCTCCATTTATAGGAAAAACAATTATGAAGTTCATTAAAAAAATAATCCTCAAGTTTTAATATGCCAGATTTTTCGCTCAATACTTTCCTAATTTTGTTGATCATCTTAAAATTTTTTTACTTTTCATATTTTTATGTGTGCCCTACAATTTAATTTTTTAAAGTTTTCATTCTCACACTTTTTATCTTGCAAAAAAATTTCACATTTATTTGTTTGAAACTATTGTGGTTCACACATAAGTTAAAGGATTAAATTTTAAGAAAATATTTTATTCTATCTTGACATATGCAAAAATAAGTTTAAATATGTGCGTAAATGTATTTTTCTAAATAAATTTAATTTTTTTTATTATTTTTGTGAGTACTAATTTATTGTTATTATTCATCTAATATAGTAATTCACGTTAAACATTATTTAAAAAAAATAATCAAATTTAGCCGTCTAGAAGATCTTTTACTATATAACAATTTATTTTCTTAATAAAATTTAATAGAATTTGATTAATATTTTCTTGACAAAATTTAATAGAATCTGAATTTTCACAAAAAATATTTGGTCTAGTAAGGACTACATCACATTTCTTATCTTACAAATCTATTATATTTTCATTTAAAATCAATTGAATATACCTCTCAAAACTTATATAATATGCCTAGTTTAGTACACCTGTATATATTCTTGTGTTATGGGACACCACCTTTAGAATAAAAAGTACCAAAAATATATTTCTAATTCATTTTTTGATGATATGAAATAAAATAAAAGTAATACAAATAAATGTTTGTATAAAAAAAAATTTCTCTTTTTAATTTACCAATTTTGTGTCATATTTATTACCAAGTCAAGTCCGGCCAGATAAAGTAAAAAAATAATGAAAAAGATAGCCATTTTGCATAAAAAATTTAAAAGAAAATTTCACAGAGAATCCCACCACTTTCTAATTTTGTCATCTCATATACCTCTTATCTTCCCTTCATTTCATATACATAGAAGACACAACCTCCTCAACAGACACGCCACCCATTCTCTTATAATATTGGCGCCCCTTTTTTTTTATATATATAGTGCTTCATTTTTTCTAGTGCAATCACCTTTTTCATTTGCCATTTTACATTGGTGCACCCAAACACAACTGAATTTAGTTTCTGAGATATCCATACAGTTCATAGTTTTTTTGGGGCAACTTCTTGTCAATTTGGTTGCTTATACAGCGATATACCTACACATCTATTTACAGAAACCTGAGAAACTAGTAAACTTGACCAAAGTGGTTGATTATAATATATTTTTGTAAAGCCACAAAAGCACCATGCCAAGTTTTCATCTACTGCCATATTTTGCTTTATGTACTATAATCGAGTTTCTGGATCTCGATAGTACTATGAACTTATTTGTCCACCTTGAGAATTCAATGCCTCAAAATATGTTTGTGTGTCTTCTTCGAAATCTCGATTTCTCACGTCTTTTTTCTTTAGTATATTGGGATGATCGTTTTCTTCCTTTCATGAATCATTTGCATGATTTAGGTATTGCAGATGGTGTGTTTTACATAATCAGTAGAGAAATGTGGATGCATCAAATTCCGTTAAACCAAGGTTTGCATATTATGCAGCAGCTTTCTGACCAAGGACATGCGCTTTCAAAGTTATTCAAACTTTTGTTCCAGTTAGCCTACGATGTGGGTAACGTCGAAACAGCTTACACGGATCTCAAATTATTGTTTGCTGGCCCAAGTTTCGGTTTATGTTTGGAAAAAAACTTAAATTCATTACAGATGGTTAAGTTTTCTGTAATAACTATTGTAGATCCTAACCAGAAGATTTTGCATACGGTGCATAGTCATATCTGTCCTAAACATTTGGATGGATTTCCTAATTGTCAGATCTCTGCACTAACAGAAATCAAGTCTATTGAGTGCATGTCATGTAAATTGTCCAGTGCCGTTTTCTATTTTCTAAATATGTAAGTTATTTCTTTTGATCAAATTGTTAATTATCTACAAGGTATCTTATTGTCATCATTCCATTATTTTAGTTTACATGTAAGTGTTTGGGGAATAACATTTGCTTAATGCATGTTTCAATTATCATTACAACTTAAAAAATTGATTATATAAGAACATATACAATTGAAAACATCACTCCTTCAATTATATATCCAGCAAACATAAATATTTACTTATATTTCAGATGATAGATTTTTTAGGATTAGTTTTTTTAGCAAAGCGCAGTCATGATTGAAAGAGTGCCCTACTCCCTCCATCCACTTTAAGTTATTCAATGGTTAAGTTAAGAAAAATTTGAATGAAGATTACATATACTGCTACATAATCGGAAAAAATTACAAAAGCATTTATCATCCGAAAAAATTTATAAAAGAGTGAAAAGCCAATGCAAATGTAAATATGATAGATTGCAGAATTTATCGCGATATATATGCTGAGGTTTTAACTGCTCACATTGAGATGGAAACTCACTGGTTTGATGAGGTTGTGCAAATAAAAAAATGTTTTTTAGAACAATAAGAATGAGGTCACTTTCTCCTCTCTTTGGAATATCGTAAATTACCGCTATGTTGGTCAATTAATCCATGACATTAAGTTGTGACCCTTGTGTCATGTTTATCAATTTAATCAATATCTAGTTTTCATCTCTCATGAGTTGGGTTTGAATCATTGTGTTTACTCATATTGCCGTATAAAATTTAGTTTTGCCTCATTTTTTATTTTTCATTGTATCAATTTGTCTTCATTTTTTTCCCAAATAGTCTTGTTTGGTGGTTCTTCTTTTTCTTTATGTACTATAATCGAGTTTCTTGATCTCTATAGTACTATGAACTTATTTGTCCACCTTGAGAATTCAATGCCTCAAAATATGTTTGTGGGTCTTCCTCGAAATCTCGATTTCTCGCGTCTTTTTTCTTTAGTACATTGGGATGATCATTTTCAGCCTTTCATGAATCATTTTGCATGATTTAGGTAACACAGATGGTGTGTTCTATATAATCAGTAGAGAAATGTGAATGCATCAAATTCCATTCAACCAAGGTTTGCATATTATGCAGCAGCTTTCCGACCAAGGACATGCACTTTCAAAGTAATTCAAAAAAAAATTCCAGTTGGCCTACGATGTTGGTGTCATGGAAATTGCTTAAGCCGATCTCAAAAATATCTTGGTGAATCTCATTCGAATTATTAGAATATCCAACAAGATTTGTATTTTGGAAGTACTTTAAAATGTAATGAGTGATGCTATTGCTATACATACCGAAAAGCGTTCCCAACTAATGTTCCCTAATGGTCATCTTCCCGAATTCACTCCACCCAATCGCAAGGTAGTTTAAATTTAAGCAATGTTTTGTTTCAACTAAAGCTCTGATTCTACTTGGATTTTATTATGTTTGATGTATTCATTTATGAGTGTTTGTATGTCCAATGTAACTTGTTTATATTGGTTGATGAGTTATATAAATTTATAATATTGGTCTATTATTTATGTTCTTTGATTGATAAGTTCAAATGAGGAAGAACATTGGTACACAGGAGTTTATGGATAAAACTGCACAGATAATTCATGTTGGTTATTTCATTACTGTCTTATACATAGGTATGATGTAAATTAAACTATATCTTTTCTGTCAAGCATGTCAGGCAAGTACTTCTGGACCTAAGATGAGTGACCTACTTTTGGAGATGGGATACCCCCGACAAGTTGTGTTCAAAGCAGTACAACAACACCATAGAGTTATTCTCATATAATTTGATTGTATTGAAATGATCTTTTTATGCGAAATTGTACTGAGCTCATCAGTTTTTTCTTTAAATATGTGTAGGTGAAGATGATGAAGAAGCTGTGCTCAATAAAATTCTCACATACACGGCGAGCTTTAGTTTTCTTTCTTGCGTAAATCTAACCTTTTTTTATTATGTGAAAATTTATACCAAAGATTCAGTATCTGCTTTAGGAGTAGTCTTTAATTTTGCAGTAAATCACAGAAGTTAAAAAGCACATCAGTTGTTTGTGGAGACTTAACGGTGTCCTAAGAAAAATAAATACCCGTGTGAGTTAGTCTTTAAAGCCTGCAGCAAATAATGCATAAAAGTCCAGGCACTCAGGAATATATAAAAACACCATCTTTCGATATTCATCTTCACTTTGTAACACCTTGTGGAGTTTGAACTCTCTATTTAGTATACTAGTACGCAACTAAATTTGAATCGAAGTCTTATTGCCTTTTTGGACAATTTTAATGCCTTATATTAACTGTTCTGCCCTCAAGAATCTTACCGATGATTTAAATCATGTATCTGATGATCCACATGAGGCCACAAGAGCTAATCATGTGGACCACTTGAATGTGAATAGTGTCCGAGAATACTAGGTACCTATAATCTCTACCCTTGTTCCCGGTATACAAGATCACGACTAAGTTACGGTGGTATTTACGATCATTTAGTCATTTGCATTTACATAAGGCAAAAGTTAAAGGAAACTGATTTGTGTAAAAGTAAAACTAATATAAATTCTATACTCAATAAATTTATTTTGCCTAAAAAATTAACTGAAAAAACCAAATATTCTCTAATATATACTTAATATATAATAGCGGCTGCATTTAATGCAGACTGATTTGTTTTTAAGGAATTTCATAGTAGTGTTTAACATTCAATGTATTTTTCTATGTCAAAACATGTCCACATTTTTTGCAAGCTATGAAGTCATTAGAGACAAGTATGGGCTTTATCATCGTGTGAAGCTGAATTCAAGGCGGCTACGGCAGCAGCGTGTCAAGGCATCTGGTTGCGTAATGTTCTGAATCAAATCACAGCTGGTTGCATTGGTTCAGTTATTCTGTTCATTGACAATAAATCAGCAATTGACTTGGCTAAAAATCCAGTTTTTCATGGTAGAAGCAAGCATATAGATATACGTTATCATTTCATTAGAGAGTGTGTTGAGCGTGGTGAAATTGTTGTCAAGCATGTCAGTAGCAATGAACTTCGTGCAGATAGTTTAACAAAAGCTTTGGCGACAGTCAAGTTTGAAAGGATGCGTAGCCTTCTGGGAGTTAAGGAGTTGGCAAATCGTGTTTGAGATTAAGGGGGACAGTGTTGCATTAGTAATCTCAAACTCAGCTAGTTGTAGAGGTCCAGTTGCAGAGGTGGAGTCGAGGTGCTGTTTGCAAGACTTAGTCATGGTGTTAAGGTGGAGTATTTCCAGGCATTCCCAATAAAGTAGCAGTACTGGTTGTTTAGGTAGTTTGTTAGTAAATGTTTCCTAGTTTATAGCTGTTTTGGTTTTCCATCTTACTTCTGTTTTTCATATATATGTATCAGTAGTGAACCTCAATAAAACAGATCGATCCAAAGTCTTGCATTCCTGTATTGTGTTTTACCGGTTTAAGTATCAAACAATTGCATAGATTCACATTCTATACACAACATGTGGCCTATCATCTTTCAATGTTAAATAAATTGTTTCCAAATGGCATAAGAGTCCTTTCCTTTCTCTGGCATTGGAGATGTGGAAGTTGCTTTACGCAGGATTGTCCTTCCATTGAACTTTGTTGTCTCTGTAGAGAAATCAGACGATTATTGGCATTGGAGATGTGGAAGTTGCTTTACGCATGCTTGTCCTTCCATTGAACTTTGTTGTGTCTGTAGAGAAATCAGACGATTACAAACTTATTCTGCAGAATGGGTATTTTTTCTGAAAAGCTGAGTCACCAAGTATTTAAATAAATAAATCTTGTATGATTACTTAGCTGCAAAGAATCTAACGCTCGATGAAACTATTAATTTTAAAGTAAATAAATAAATGTTTTATAATTACGTAGTTGTAAGGAATCGAACCCTGGATGAAGCTAAAAAATTTAAAATAAATAAATCTTGTATAATTATGTAGTTGCGAGGAATCGAACCCGGGTTAAGTGATAACCAAATGTGGTATTTTGGTACTTTGGTACTTTAGTACCGAGCGCCATATTCACATTGTTTTGCTTATTAATAAAAAGTATAGATTTGTGGAAACCGTAATTCTATAAGGATTTAAAAGGAATTTACATGTTCAAATGGGCTTTTATGGATCCTGGAAGTCTATAAACGTCATACATTTGTTTTTCACAAAATAGTAGGACATGTTTCAAACCTACAATTTTTAAACTCGTAACACTCCAGGTACTAGTATATTCTCATTAATTTTTTTAAAATTAAATATTCATATTAATTTTTTTTTAAAATCCAATTCAAATATAACTAAATCTTTGGAACCCAACAAAATCTCTCCTAATCCATATTTAATCTACAACATTTAAAAAAAGAATTTACATAAATAGATGGATGACATAAATACAATTTAGCCTAATAGCATATGTTTTTCCCCCAAATAATATGTTAGGGGTGTTTTTGATGGATGTGTTTTTGAAACTGCTATAAAGAGGAGGGCATGACACTCTTGTGCACAATCTTTTCCGAATGGGGGCGAAAATTTGTGAAGATCAAAACAAACTTCTGATTAATATTTTGTAAGAATTTAAGAGATGATGGCCGCTAATCAAGATTTAGATGGTGAAGGAGAAGATTATGACAACCATATATTTCTAAGGTTTTCTTTTACTAGATCTAACTTCACTTGTTTGAGCAATCTATATATCTTGTTATTGTGTACCTAGATTATATGTGATCCGACTTTATAACAAATGATCTAACTTTATGAGTTTTTTTTTTGTTGACAAAATCTCACTTTATGTGGCTTAATTAAGTATAATTGAAGAAAATAAAATCACTTTTGGGCGGGAATAATATTTAGCTCGACCGATTCATCTTGCACGCATTAATCCACTTGATAATATATATAATATTTTCAAGTTTATTATAGATCAATTCAACTCTTTTATTGCTTTCCAGAAGCTTCTTCATGTATTTCTTTCGACCTACTTCTTTGTGCATGACTCCCTCACAGTTACTTCACGAAATGAGTGACGGCGGTGGCGCTTTAATTTAAACTTTGTGATAGTGGTTTGTAAACATGAAGAATTCTATTCTATAGACATATTAGGATTCGAGACTTCACAGGACTTTTAACATACGAGACTTCCTTGGGCAGGTTTGACCAAAAAATTCTCAAGATATTTAATGTCTTTCAAACATTGTATAGCCTGCTTCTTTCCCCATGGTTCCCTCACAGTCACGAATCCACAAAAGGTCGCAGCCCATTAATTTATACATCAAAAGCCTCCTCTTCTCTCAACATAAACTGTCACTATTTACTACAACTACTGAAACCACCTCCTCATCTCCCATCAATGCTACAGAGTGACGAAACGTTTGGGCATGACTAGAGACTTGAGTAGGGATTTACCGATAAACTACTCGGCATGACTAGAAACTTGAGTAAGGGTTTACAGATAATATAAGCGCTTGGGCATGACTAGTTTAGTCGAGTGGAGATAATCCAGAGGCAACAAATGATGATCATGAACATAGAATCAACGTAAAGGTCGAGAAGTAATAAATATAAGGTTTTACTTCATTTATTCACCTAATCAATACTTAAATACATAAAAATTAACTTGGTACAAGACATTCCAAGTAACTTCAACCACTCCTAAAGAAATTTCCTATTATACATCATTCAAATAAAGCCCTAATTAAATATTAAATTCATAATTTATATGGGCTGTAAGTGCGACCTATACTAGGGTACGCCAGGTACAAGCCTGTTCATAGACAAGTCCGTAAATCAACGTTGAAAAAAATTCTACAGAGAAGTATCTAGAATCAATCCTGATCCACGGTCAAGGAGGAGACTTGACCTCCGAGTCTCATAATCCTACTTTAAATCCAAGGCTCCGGATAGGGCCCGACCCCTCTTATCAGAATTAGGTTTTTTAGCTTGATTCTCAATACGTAGGCATCTTCTGATAATCTCGAAAGATCAATCATTAAAAACTCGAAAAACCCTAGCATAAAATACATAAGAACCCTAGCCAAACCTAGTTTTTTTATTCAGAATGATGCTTAAAGTATAGCAAAGTGGGGGAAGAACACTATTTTGTGGCAAAGTCAATATAGGATTGAAGGCACTTGTTTATTTTAAGGTAATTTTTCACATATTCATTCCATAACAAGTTGAATATTTTTCAACCGTTTTCTTCCAAAACAGTCATTTACCAATTTATTTTCTAGGTGTTTTACTTTGTTAGAAAACTCATAACAAATCAGTTTTAGAGTACTAAATGACAAGCATATAGAAATTAATTTATTTTTTCTTTGAACTTCTTGAAGTTTGTATCAATCAGTTATGTTTAAAACAGCTATAGTGAAACTTTCTTTGTAACCTTTTGAATCTATCAGTAGAAGAATCTTTTTAGTAAATTACAGAAGTAATTTAAAAAAAAAAGAGTTTTTCTCCTAAAAGTTGAACCACGTCTCCCATGCTTTTTGAAATAAGCCTTTTTAGTTTTCTCTAAGTATATGTTGATTTATTTTATTATCAAAACACAACATGCATTATGCATATTTAATAAATATTATCAAACAATTATTATATTTTTTGTAATAACACTTCTTTTAAGAACATCATTTTACTAACAATTTCAAAAGGAGCCTAAAAGTTGGGGCTCCAACTTGAGCTAGTAAAGTCAAAATCTAAAATTCGAATGTCAGCAAGTTGGATAAGTTTAAAGTCTGCTAAAAAAATCAAATCAATTGTACCCAATTTTGAACAAAGACGTGAACTTGGTAAATTTTGACTCGATTAAATATATGAATTATGTATGAGTATTGAATATTTATATTGAAAAATATTCACACATAATAGGTATCAGGTAAATATATTACAATAAAGTTCAACACTATCTTCATTCCACACATTGTTATGTAACTCTGTTTTTTTATTACGACTCTTCGTCATTTTAATTAGCCAAAATCATAACGGCTCTCATTATTAAAATAAATGAATAAATTAAACATGAAAACTATGTACGTATAAATATTGAATTATATATTAAATTTTTTTTTGAAAAATATTAATTTATATTTAACAGATTTTAATAAAAGTAAAATACTATTTACGTACTATAGTTTATTTCGTGAGTTTTAACTCTTAAATTTTTAAATATTGTTACCCATTAGATGAAATTTCTCCATGGAAAAACAATTATGAAGTTCATTAAAAAAATAATCCTCAAGTTTTAATATGCCAGATTTTTCGCTCAATACTTTCCTAATTTTGTTGATCATCTTAAAATTTTTTTACTTTTCATATTTTTATGTGTGCCCTACAATTTAATTTTTTAAAGTTTTCATTCTCACACTTTTTATCTTGCAAAAAAATTTCACATTTATTTGTTTGAAACTATTGTGGTTCACACATAAGTTAAAGGATTAAATTTTAAGAAAATATTTTATTCTATCTTGACATATGCAAAAATAAGTTTAAATATGTGCGTAAATGTATTTTTCTAAATAAATTTAATTTTTTTTATTATTTTTGTGCAAATTAAGTACTAATTTATTGTTATTATTCATCTAATATAGTAATTCACGTTAAACATTATTTAAAAAAAGTAATCAAATTTAGCCGTCTAGAAGATCTTTTACTATATAACAATTTATTTTCTTAATAAAATTTAATAGAATCTGATTAATATTTTCTTGACAAAATTTAATAGAATCTGAATTTTCACAAAATATATTTGGTCTAGTAAGGACTACATCACATTTCTTATCTTACAAATCTATTATATTTTCATTTAAAATCAATTGAATATACCTCTCAAAACTTATATAATATGCCTAGTTCAGTACACCTGTATATATTCTTGTGTTATGGGACACCACCTTTAGAATAAAAAGTACCAAAAATATATTTCTAATTCATTTTTTGATGATATGAAATGAAATAAAAGTAATACAAATAAATGTTTGTATAAAAAAAAATTTCTCTTTTTAATTTACCAATTTTGTGTCATATTTATTACCAAGTCAAGTCCGGCCAGATAAAGTAAAAAAATAATGAAAAAGATAGCCATTTTGCATAAAAAATTTAAAAGAAAATTTCACAGAGAATCCCACCATTTTCTAATTTTGTCATCTCATATACCTCTTATCTTCCCTTCATTTCATATACATAGAAGACACAACCTCCTCAACAGACACGCCACCCATTCTCTTATAATATTGGTGCCCCTTTTTTTATATATATAGTGCTTCATTTTTTCTAGTGCAATCACCTTTTTCATTTGCCATTTTACATTGGTGCACCCAAACACAACTGAATTTAGTTTCTGAGATATCCATACAGTTCATAGTTTTTTTTGGGCAACTTCTTGTCAATTTGGTTGCTTATACAGTGATATACCTACACATCTATTTACAGAAACCTGAGAAACTAGTAAACTTGACCAAAGTGGTTGATTATAATATATTTTTGTAAAGCCACAAAAGCACCATGCCAAGTTTTCATCTACTGCCATATTTTGCTTTATGTACTATAATCGAGTTTCTGGATCTCGATAGTACTATGAACTTATTTGTCCACCTTGAGAATTCAATGCCTCAAAATATGTTTGTGTGTCTTCTTCGAAATCTCGATTTCTCACGTCTTTTTTCTTTAGTATATTGGGATGATCGTTTTCTGCCTTTCATGAATCATTTGCATGATTTAGGTATTGCAGATGGTGTGTTTTACATAATCAGTAGAGAAATGTGGATGCATCAAATTCCGTTAAACCAAGGTTTGCATATTATGCAGCATCTTTCTGACCAAGGACATGCGCTTTCAAAGTTATTCAAACTTTTGTTCCAGTTAGCCTACGATGTGGGTAACGTCGAAACAGCTTACACGGATCTCAAATTATTGTTTGCTGGCCCAAGTTTCGGTTTATGTTTGGAAAAAAACTTAAATTCATTACAGATGGTTAAGTTTTCTGTAATAACTATTGTAGATCCTAACCAGAAGATTTTGCATACTGTGCATAGTCATATCTGTCCTAAACATTTGGATGGATTTCCTAATTGTCAGATCTCTGCACTAACAGAAATCAAGTCTATTGAGTGCATGTCATGTAAATTGTCCAGTGCCGTTTTCTATTTTCTAAATATGTAAGTTATTTCTTTTGATCAAATTGTTAATTATCTACAAGGTATCTTATTGTCATCATTCCATTATTTTAGTTTACATGTAAGTGTTTGGGGAATAACATTTGCTTAATGCATGTTTCAATTATCATTGCAACTTAAAAAATTGATTATATAAGAACATATACAATTGAAAACATCACTCCTTCAATTATATATCCAGCAAACATAAATATTTACTTATATTTCAGATGATAGATTTTTTTATGATTAGTTTTTTTAGCAAAGCGCAGTCATGATTGAAAGAGTGCCCTACTCCCTCCATCCACTTTAAGTTATTCAATGGTTAAGTTAAGAAAAATTTGAATGAAGATTACATATACTGCTACATAATCGGAAAAAATTACAAAAGCATTTATCATCTGAAATTTTTTATAAAAGAGTGAAAAGCCAATGCAAATGTAAATATGATAGATTGCAGAATTTATCGCGATATGCTGAGGTTTTAACTGCTCACATTGAGATGGAAACTCACTGGTTTGATGAGGTTGTGCAAATAAAAAATGTTTTTTAGAACAATAAGAATGAGGTCACTTTCTCCTCTCTTTGGAATATCGTAAATTACCGCTATGTTGGTCAATTAATCCATGACATTAAGTTGTGACCCTTGTGTCATGTTTATCAATTTAATCAATATCTAGTTTTCATCTCTCATGAGTTGGGTTTGAATCATTGTGTTTACTCATATTGCCGTATAAAATTTAGTTTTGCCTCATTTTTTATTTTTCATTGTATCAATTTGTCTTCATTTTTTTCCCAAATAGTCTTGTTTGGTGGTTCTTCTTTTTCTTTATGTACTATAATCGAGTTTCTTGATCTCTATAGTACTATGAACTTATTTGTCCACCTTGAGAATTCAATGCCTCAAAATATGTTTATGGGTCTTCTTCGAAATCTCGATTTCTCGCGTCTTTTTTCTTTAGTACATTGGGATGATCATTTTCAGCCTTTCATGAATCATTTTGCATGATTTAGGTAACACAGATGGTGTGTTTTATATAATCAGTAGAGAAATGTGAATGCATCAAATTCCCTTCAACCAAGGTTTGCATATTATGCAGCAGCTTTCCGACCAAGGACATGCACTTTCAAAGTAATTCAAAAAAAATTTCCAGTTGGCCTACGATGTTGGTGTCATGGAAATTGCTTAAGCGGATCTCAAAAATATCTTGGTTAATCTCATTCGAATTATTAGAATATCCAACAAGATTTGTATTTTGGAAGTACTTTAAAATGTAATGAGTGATGCTATTGCTATACATACCGAAAAGCATTCCCAACTAATGTTCCCTAATGGTCATCTTCCCGAATTCACTCCACCCAATCGCAAGGTAGTTTAAATTTAAGCAATGTTTTGTTTCAACTAAAGCTCTGATTCTACTTGGATTTTATTATGTTTGATGTATTCATTTATGAGTGTTTGTATGTCCAATGTAACTTGTTTATATTGGTTGATGAGTTATATAAATTTATAATATTGGTCTATTATTTATGTTCTTTGATTGATAAGTTCAAATGAGGAAGAACATTGGTACACAGGAGTTTATGGATAAAACTGCACAGATAATTCATGTTGGTTATTTCATTACTGTCTTATACATAGGTATGATGTAAATTAAACTATATCTTTTCTGTCAAGCATGTCAGGCAAGTACTTCTGGACCTAAGATGAGTGACCTACTTTTGGAGATGGGATACCCCCGACAAGTTGTGTTCAAAGCAGTACAACAACACCATAGAGTTATTCTCATATAATTTGATTGTATTGAAATGATCTTTTTATGCGAAATTGTACTGAGCTCATCAGTTTTTTCTTTAAATATGTGTAGGTGAAGATGATGAAGAAGCTGTGCTCAATAAAATTCTCACATACACGGCGAGCTTTAGTTTTCTTTCTTGCGTAAATCTAACCTTTTTTTATTATGTGAAAATTTATACCAAAGATTCAGTATCTGCTTTAGGAGTAGTCTTTAATTTTGCAGTAAATCACAGAAGTTAAAAAGCACATCAGTTGTTTGTGGAAACTTAACGGTGTCCTAAGAAAAATAAATACCCGTGTGAGTTAGTCTTTAAAGTCTGCAGCAAATAATGCATAAAAGTCCAGGCACTCAGGAATATATAAAAACACCATCTTTCGATATTCATCTTCACTTTGTAACACCTTGTGGAGTTTGAACTCTCTATTTAGTATACTAGTACGCAACTAAATTTGAATCGAAGTCTTATTGCCTTTTTGGACAATTTTAATGCCTTATATTAACTGTTCTGCCCTCAAGAATCTTACCGATGATTTAAATCATGTATCTGATGATCCACATGAGGCCACAAGAGCTAATCATGTGGACCGCTTGAATGTGAATAGTGTCCGAGAATACTAGGTACCTATAATCTCTACCCTTGTTCCCGGTATACAAGATCACGACTAAGTTACGGTGGTATTTACGATCATTTAGTCATTTGCATTTACATAAGGCAAAAGTTAAAGGAAACTGATTTGTGTAAAAGTAAAACTAATATAAATTCTATACTCCTCAATAAATTTATTTTGCCTAAAAAATTAACTGAAAAAACCAAATATTCTCTAATATATACTTAATATATAATAGCGGCTGCATTTAATGCAGACTGATTTGTTTTTAAGGAATTTCATAGTAGTGTTTAACATTCAATGTATTTTTCTATGTCAAAACATGTCCACATTTTTTGCAAGCTATGAAGTCATTAGAGACAAGTATGGGCTTTCCATTTGTTAAAAAATTTAGGAATATTGAAAGATGTGGTAAGTATCGTTTGCTAGATATGATACAGTTGCTTATTAGCTTTCTATCTTGTAAATTCCCAATTCATCTCTTGAAAGTTGTTAGATATAGAAACTCAGATAGAAGATCTGGTGGACTCTATTCATGCTGCTAAAACAGAAAAGGAGGATGATATCCAAGGTAAAAGAAAATGTAAAATACAACAAATGCTATTTACAGATATCGTGTTTTCGTGAACTGCGGGAGATGTCTGACATGTTGTATTTGTGTGAAAGCAGGATTAAATTGTGTTGGAATGAAGAGAAAACATAAGAAGCAAAAAAGTTGTTGGACATACAAGGTTGACAACTATTACTACCCGCGGGAATTTACACTACAAGAAAAACGGCTAAATTCGACAAGAAAAATTCTGTCGAATTTAACTAAATTCGACGGAATTTTGTCGAATTTAACTAAATTCGACAGAAAATGTGTTTGTCGAAAATGCTCGCGTCGAATTTAGCAAATTCTGTCGAATTTATGTAAATTCGACAGACTAAATTCTGTCGAATTTAGCCGAATATTTCAAAATTTTGAAATTTTCAAATTTCGCTAAAAAATTTAAATTTTCAAATTTTGGCGCCCTTAGTGCATTAAATTCGACAAAATATGGTCGAAATTAGTATGATAAATGCGACGGAACACAGTCCAAATTACATATTAAATTCGACAAAATCCGGTCGAATTTAATGAACACCAGTTTTTAAAAAATAAGCAGCAGAATCTGCTGCTCAATAATTTATCCAATTTTTTGCGATTTTTCACTAGTGTTTGTATACTAGTGTTTGTATATCAAGAAGGTAATTACATTAAACAATAATGGATACAATAGTCATTTTTTGTACTAATCCGAAAATAATATAAATCAATAATGTTGAACTAAAAATACAATAATTTCTACTTCTTTTGAAACACATTAAAACTCAAACACTATAAAATTACTCTACCCAAATAATATCCAAATGTAAAGAAAATATAAAAAAAAACTTAACTTGGTGTGTGTATAATTATAATGACTTGTGTTGTTTCGCTTTTAAGAAGCATACTACAAACAACTCACCGGAATTGAATGGGGGTGAACTTGCCGGAATTGATTGGGGTGAACTCGTCGGATGCTAGAAATGTAATTAATGGATGTGCTAATATGAATTATGTATATATATAGTGCTTAAAATATATGAAACATGTGTTAGTGTTTATGTATATAAATTGATAAGTATGTTTGTTAGAGAAGAAAAATGGAGTAGGAGTAATTGAATGTTTATGAGAAAATATGAATGAATGAAATATATAAAAGAGAAAGAGATGAGTGTAATTAAATTAATGGTTAGAATGAAATATTTTAGGGAAGAAATGGATGGTTTAGATTCAATGTAAAAGAGCAATCCATGTGCTTGTTTTTCAACCACTACCAGCGTGACACGTGGCAAGAGAAAATTAACTTATTCTGAATTTTACTAAATTCAACCAAATATGGTCGAAAATAAAACACGGGTAAATTCGACAGAAATCAGTTGAATTTAGGAGCTGGTACTAAATTCGACCGTTTTTGGTCAAATTTAAGAGCTCGTACTAAATTCGACACAACACTGTCGAATATAGTTTTGACTAAATTCAAAAAATTTGGCGGCAAAATTCCCACCAAAACTAGAAGTTAAATTCGACAGAATTCGGTGTAATTTGGCTAAATCTGGTCAAAAATAAAACATGGGTAAATTCGACTGAAATCGGTTGAATTTAGCTAAATTCGACTGAAATCTGTTGAATTTAGCTAAATTCGACCGATATCAGTAGAACTAAAGCTTAAATTCGACCACAAGCCCTAGTTGGTCGAATTTAGTGTAAGTGATATATATATATTTGTTAAAATGTTTAAGATATAAATATTTAAATTAACTATTTTTTTGCACACACTATATTCTTTTGATAATCTTCACATCCGTACGGTTGGATTACTCAAAACAATTTTTAAATAAACTTAAAACTCTAACCCTAGGCTAACCCCTAAATCTAAACCCTAAACCGCCCATATTCTACTCAACTATGTCGTTTATGTACAGAATTATAAAAAAAAACTTTTTTTTCTACCCATTATTATTTATTCAAATTTTTTTAGTGAATGTAATATATCATCCAAATACTTTCATTTTTTTTTTTGTATTTTTTAAAACCAATTAGATATTTAATTTAATTTTTCTAAAAGTATCAAAAAATGAAAGTTCAACATTATCTAATCATATTAAAAAAATTATGTAAAATTTTTGTACAACTAAATTCTTACATGTAATAAATTTTATCCTTATATTTTTATTTATTTTTCATGATGTGTACAACTATATTTATTTTCCATCTCTTTTTTAGGGGATTTTCATTTGGACTACATAAAATTTTGGATCGTGGCTAAATTCGACCGTTTTTGGTCGAATTTAGGAGCTGGAACTAAATTCGACATAATGCTGTCGACTATAGTTTTGATTAATGTGAAAAATTTTGGGCGGGAAATATCCCACATTTTACTAAATTCAAAAATATTAGCGGCAAAATTCTTACCTTTTACTAAATTCGACACAATAAAAAAATCTGTCGAATTTAGTACTGAATTCGACAACATAAAAAAAATCTGTCGAATTTATTACTAAATTCGACAGATCGATTTCGACAGAATACATTTTCGACCGAAAACTGTCGAATTTAGCCGCAGTGTATAATTTCGACTGAATTCTGTCGAATTTGGTTTCTGTCGAATTTGGTTTGTCGAAATTAGCCTTACTTTTTTGTAGTGTTAATGATAGGATTTGGAGTTCCCAATGCCAGGATTACAACGGTTCGTAGAAATATTCCAGAAATGGCGGGAGGGAGAGGGACTCCATTCTTTTACTTTGAGAACGTGCATGGCTCGTGCACCGCAAAGGGTGTGGGAAACCATAAACAGGTTTTTGTACGGGATCAAGCCAGAATTTGTGGACTTCGTTCATTTTTGTGCAGCAGCTCGCAAAAGTGGTTACATTCATAACCTCCCAATCGATGACAGGTTTTAGATTCTTCCCGTATCTCCATCGACCATACAAGAAGCACGTCCTTTTACGAAAAAACGGTGGCCGAAATGGGATCCAAGAACCAAGTTAAATTGTATTGTTACTAAAAACTTGATAAATCGGGACTTGATCCTCCTAGACATATCAGGAAAAATGTGCTTAAACAGTGCAGAAGGGATACTTTGTTGGGGTTGGGAAGAATAAGGTTGCTCGTCTTGACCATGACATGATAGAGGTAATTAATAATGGGATTTCCGGAGAACCATACAAGTCAAGTCAGCAAAACTACTCGATACATATGCCTTGGAAATACATTCCATGTATGCAATGCAAAAAAAAAACTTTTTGATTTCATTAATTCTTTAAATAATGAGTATCTTTCAATGTTAAATAAATTGTTTCCAGATGGCATAAGAGTCCTTTCCTTTCTCTGGCATTGGAGATGTGGAAGTTGCTTTACGCAGGCTTGGTCTTCCATTGAACTTTGTTGTCTCTGTAGAGAAATCAGACGATTACAAAATCAAGTGGAGCCGGTTTAGTGCTACAAAGTCCTGATGGATTCCTCATAGAGTATGCACTAAAACTTGACTTCCCAACGACAAACAATGAGGCTGAGTATGAAGCTCTGATAGTTGGCTTAGGGCTGGCTGGAGCCTTGAGAGTTAAAACTCTGAAAGTATGTGGAGATTTGAGGCTAGTGGTTTCCCAAGTAAATGGGGAATTTGAGGCCAGAGATGAAGTCATGGCCTAGTACTTGAAACTTGTCAAGGCCATCATGACTTAGTTTGATGAATGCTATGTAGAGCACATTCCAAGGGAAGAAAACATGAAGGCTGATGCCTTGTCTAAATTTGCTTCTTCCGAAATTGAAAACTATGCAGGGAGTGTATACTTCCAAGTCCTGAGGACCCCAAGCATCAACGGAAAGTTGGTAGCACCCATTGATGTTGCTAGTTGTTGGATAGATCCCATCAAAGCTCATCTGGAAACTGGGTGGTTACCCAACGACACTTCAGAAGCACGAAAGCTATATGTGAGGGCATTAAGGTATGCCCTGATTGAGGGAATTCTATACAAGAAGTCTTTCATCATTCCTTATCTAAAATGCTTGAGACCCCAAGAGGCAGAATTGGCCCTAATGGAAGTACATGAAGGAATTTGTGGGCAGCACTTGGGGGGCAGAGCCCTTGCTCATAAAGTCACCCGTCTAGGTTTCTATTGGCCAAGCATACTTGCTGATGCTAAAAGCTACGTGAAGAAATGTGAACGGTGCCAAAAGCATGCACCAGTGGTTAGACAACCACCAGAAATGATGACATCCATTAACTCACCTATCCCCTTTGCCATGTGGGGAATGGATATACTCGGGCCATTTCCAATGGCAAGTGCTCAACGAAAGTTCTTGATAGTAGCAATCGACTACTTCACCAAGTGGATTGAGGCTAAGCCATTAGCCAAGATAACCACCAAGCAAGTGATGCATTTCTTCTGGGAAAATGTGATATGCAGATATGGAATTCCACGAATCCTGGTCACGGACAATGGAACTCAGTTCAACAATGATGAGTTCAAGAAATATTGCGATGAGAATGATATCAAGTTGCGCTTCACTTCTGTTGCCCATCCACAAGCAAATGGGCAAGCTGAGGTTGCAAATCGAATTATCCTAGATGGACTGAAGAAAAGAGTTGAACGCTCCAGAAACACTTGGGTAGACGAATTGCTCCCCATACTTAGGGCATATCGTACTACCTGCAAAGTCACCACCGGAGCAACTCCATTTCTATTGGCTTATGGAGCAGAGGCAGTGGTTCCGGTGGAGATTATTCACACGTCTCCAAGAGTTGAGGCCTATGAGCCAGAAACAAATGAAGAAGGCTTGAGGCTAGCCTTAGAACTAATTGACGAAGTTAGAGATGAAGCAAACGCCAAGATAGTTGAGCATCAAAAGAAGGCATCTTTCTACTACAACCTAAGGGTTAAAGAAAGGTTCTTTCGACAAGGAGACTTGGTCCTTCGAAAGATTGAGGCATCCGAAGTTGGACAAAAAGGCAAGTTGGCCCCAAATTGGGAAGGACCATATCGCGTCAAGAACGTATTTGGTCGAGGCTCGTACAAGCTAGAAACCCTTGAAGGGCATGAGGTGCCAAGGACTTGGCATGCCTCCAATTTGAAAGTTTATTATGTTTAAAGTGTTTCCTAAGTGGACTCACTACTAGAAATAAGGTTTGATAAAACCAACCCAAGTTTTAAACTTGAGTACTATGTAAGGGTTGAACCCATTTTCAAAGTTATGAATTCCATATTCTTATGTTTTCATTATATGTGTGATGCATTCCGATAGACATGTTAAATAAGCATGCAAAGCCAAGAATGTAAAAGGTTGAACGAAAGCTTAAATAAAAGTTAAGCCCGTAGGCTGAAAGTACAGTACAAGCCATGAAAGGCCATAAATAAAACTACAAAAGAAAAACTACATCATCTAAGCTGCCTTGTCTACGGCCTCCTCCTTCTCCTCCTCCTCCTCTTCCTCTCCCTCTAAAGCAGAACCAGAGTGAGTGGCAGCATAATCATCCCTGGCAGTTTGACCAGGTCGAGAAGTATGATCTAGGTCGAAGATCCTGTCATCTTCCTCCATGTCGTCCTCTCCAGTTATAGCCAACTCTAAAAGAGTAGGAGCATGAGGGCTTGGAAAATCAGAAATGGTGAGAGATCCAGGCATCTTCTCCAAAACAGCAGCAAGAGCGCCATCCCATCCCTTAGTATACTTAGTATACTGAACTGGGAAGAGGAGCTCATCATGCTTATCAATCAAGTCCTTGTACTCCTGGGAGTCAAGGTACCAGCTCAGCCTGGGAGTCGGCTAACTCCTTCTCCCTCCTAGCCAGTGTGGCCTTCAGCGAGCCCACCTCCTCTTGGGACTTCTCGAACTTGCCTTGGTTGGCCTCGAAAGATGAGCGCCAAGCCTTGGCTTGAAAGATAGCCCCTTGAAAGTTGGCATTAGCCTACAAACAAGTTACAAGTCAATACAAGATATAAAACTTGAAACATGTTAAAACTACAAAGAAAAATAGAAGAAAACAACTGTTAGATATAATTGCTGACGTTTGTTCATCAGTGTTTAAGTACCAGGTACTCATCAGAGTTTACTGGAAGCCAGTCAGAGTTTATTAAAGTCTGACGGGGAGAAAGTTTACCTTAGCTGTCGGTGCTAATATTAAGATTCTAGAAGCAATATATCTTGAAGATGGAAAGAAGCAAGATATATTGAGACAGATAAGGAAACGGAACAGAAGACAGAAGCAATCCTAATTTGATATGATTTGTATAGCTAATTTATAGGAATATCAATTAGAGATTGATTATGTAACTGTGTATTATATAAACACAGATAGGTTAACCCTAAAAGGGATGTGAATACTGAATACATTATTCTTGTAACCTAGCAGCTCTCTGTGATTCTTTAACATCACAAAGAGAAGAGTTATTTATATAATTCAGTTGTTGATTCATAAACAGTGTTCTCAATTGTTATTATTATACTTATATTGATTATATATTGTGTAATTCGGCCTAAAAATTGGTATCAGAGCCAAGGCTGTTTAATATATACAGTTTATCGATCTAAACACAAGTATAATCATGGCTGACAACTCTCAGGAAGGTTCAAATGCAGGTTCTAATGCTCAGAAGGTTCAACCTACTTCTGTGAGTCGATATGAGACTATCAGGGTTCCAATTCTAAGACCAGTTGAATATCCAATATGGAAGGTGAAGATGACTATGTTTCTGGAAGCCATAGATCCAGAATACCTTGATAGAATCAATGATGGTCCTCATATGCCAACTAAATTGTCTCCTGTTATAACTGGTCAAGAACAAAAGACTGTTCCAAAAGAGAAGAAAGATTTGACTCCTGAAGATATCTCATCAATTGCAAAGGATGCAAAGGTTAGACATCTACTTCACAGTGCCTTAGATAATGTCATGTCTAACAGAGTTATTGGCTGCAAAACTGCCAAAGAAATTTGGGATGCTTTAGAAGTCAAGTGTCAAGGAACAAGTGCTATAAAGAAGAACAGGAAGACTATTCTAACACAGGAGTATGAACACTTTGATTCTAGATCTGATGAAAGTTTGACAGATACTTATGACAGATTTTGTAAATTGTTGAATGATTTGTCCCTGGTTGATAAAGAATATGAACTTGAAGAGTCAAATCTCAAGTTCCTGTTATCTCTACCTGAAAGATGGGATTTAAAGGCAACAACAATCAGAGACAATTATGATCTTGAAGAAACAGATCTTGATGAAATCTATGGGTTGCTCAAAACTCATGAATTGGAGATAGAACAAAGAAACAAAAGATCTGGAAGGAAGACAAAATCTGTTGCTCTTAAAGTTGAAGAAAAGCCTGTCAAGAAGGAATCATCAAGAAAGAAAGCCAAAGGAAAGGCTTTAGTCATTAAATCTGACAGTGAGTTATCAAACTCTGATGATGGCTCAAATACTGATGATGAAGCTTCTGATTCTGAGGATGATGAAGAAGAGATGATGAAGATGGCTGCTTTAATGGTGAAGACTTTCAAGAAGATGGGATTCAAGAACTTCAAGAAAGGAAAGAGATTCTCAAGGGAAGATTCAAATTCTTATAAAAGAAAATTCAGAAAGTCTGATGAAAAAGATACCAAGTTTGGAAAGAAAGACAAGTCAAAGATCCAGTGCTACAAGTGTAAAGAAATGGGTCATTATGCTCCAGAGTGCAAGAAAGGAAAATCTGAGAAAGCACTCATCACTAAAGGCAAGGACTGGGCAGACACTTCAGACTCAGATGAGGGAGTCAATTATGCTCTCATGGCAACTGTTAGAGATGAAGCTGAGTCATCTGAAAACAAGGTACCCCTAACAACTTATGCTTATGATACTGATAATATATCTGAATTAAGAATTTATTTTAAAAGCATACATGTTAGTTATAGGGATTAGACTTTAGAGAATGAAAGAATCAAATCTGAGAATCTAGGTCTTAAAGAGAGGAATAAATTTCTTGAAGAAAGACTTGTTAACATGCAACAAGTTCAAAAGGAGAGAGATGATGCTGTTTATGTTGAACAGGAGTTGCTTAAAAGATATAGGCAAATAGAATCTGAGTTGGAAAAAGAGAGGAAAGTAATTAAAACTTGGACCAATTCTGGAAAAGACACACATCAGGTTTTTCAGTCAGATACTGTAGGTTTAGGTTACTGTGAGGAAGATGAACTAAGGTTTAAAGATAAAGTTAAAGTGAAACCACAACTTAAACCTGTGAAATTTGTTCATGAATCCAGTAAGCTAAAGTCTGTAGTTGTGAAAGAAGCTGTTATGGAGCAAATTGAAACTTGTGAAGAACAGGTTAATATTGGTTCAATAACAGAGAATAAGATTGAGATAGAAGCTGTTAAAGAACCAGTAAAAATCTGTGATAAACAGGTTAATGTTGGTTTAATGACAGAAAAACAATTCAAACATAAGCTTAAAGAAGTAAAGTCTGTCAACAAACATAAAATCTCTAAGAAAAATAGGAATGGAAAAGTAGGCATTAATAAAAGAAATGATTATCTGCCTAATTCTGCTGCTCCTAGAAAAACATGTCATAGTTGTGGTAGTTCTAACCATCTTGCCAGGTTTTGCAAGAAGAACAAAGATATTAACTCTTTACCCTCCACATCTGGAGTAAAGAATGATTATGTTAGGGTTAGACCACAGACTTTATGCACACACTGTGGGAGCACTTGGCATTCCATTTATACTTGCAAGAGTTATCATGCTATTTATCACAACTATTATGAGCTAAAACCCAACTTGAAATGGGTTAGAGCAAACTCTGCAAGTGTAAAGTCTGACAATGTTAGTTTAAACTTTGTTGATAGTGATTCCGCTGCAAAAGCTAACAATGTTAAGAAAGCCAAAGGATCCAAGCAAGTCTGGATCCTTAAATCTAACACTTAGTGATTGTTTGTGATTGCAGGGCATAAAAGAGAGCACTCTTATCTTGGACAGTGGATGCTCAGGACATATGACTGGAAATAAAGGCCTGCTATCAGACTATGAGGAAAAAGCTGGCCCAAAAGTTTCCTATGGAGATGGCAACATAGGACATACTCTGGGATATGGCAATATCAATCTTGGAAGTGTCATCATTACAAATGTAGCTCTAGTCTCAGGACTCAAGCATGATCTGCTTTCTGTGAGTCAAATCTGTGATAGAGGATACCATGTAGATTTTCATAATGAACATTGTGAAATAATCATCAAATCTACAGGGAAAGTTGTTCTAGTTGGACACAGGCACAATAACATCTATGAAGCAAGTTTGGTAACAAACTCTGAAGCAAAAACTGTGTGTCTATCTGCAAGAATGTCAAGTGAAGAGAGTTGGAAATGGCATAAGAAGCTCTCTCATCTAAACTTGAACAACATCAATGAGCTGATTCGAAAAGATCTTGTAAGAGGACTTCCAAAGTCAATACTTAGCTTAGATGGTCTATGTGATTCTTGTCAAAAGGCCAAGCAAAGGAAGTCATCTTTCAAGAGTAAATCTGAATCTTCAGTTGTGGAACCTTATCATCTTTTACATGTTGATCTCTTTGGTCCAGTAAATATAATGTCATTGGGCAGAAAGAAATATGCTCTAGTCATTGTTGATGAGCATACTAGGTACACTTGGGTGTACTTCTTAGCAAAGAAGGATGAAACTGCCTCAATACTAATGGATCATGTAAAACTACTGGACAAAGGATCACAGTACAAAGTGAAAATTCTAAGAAGTGATAATGGTACTGAATTCAGAAATTCTGTAATGGAAGCTTTCTGCAAGGAAAGAGGAGTGAAGAAAGAATTTTCTGCACCTGGAACTCCACAGCAAAATGGTGTAGTTGAAAGGAAGAACAGAACCCTAATCGAAGCTGCCAGAACAATGCTTGATGAAGCAAAATTGCCAACCTATTTCTGGGCAGAAGCTGTTCAAACTGCTTGTTTTACTCAAAATGCAACACTGATCAACAAGCATGGGAAAACACCATATGAGATGGTGAAAAATAAGAAGCCAAATTTGAAGTATTTTCATATTTTTGGATGCAAGTGCTTTGTGTTGAAAACTCATCCTGAACAGTTGACCAAGTTTGACTTAAAAGCTGATGAAGGAATTTTTGTTGGATACCCACTATCAACTAAAGCATTCAGAGTCTACAATCTAAGAACTAAAGTGATCATGGAATCTATACATGTGTCATTTGATGACAAGAACATAACTGGAATAGAAGATGAAGAATATCATGATCAACTTCGCTTTGAAAATGAAGATCTAAACTCTGATGATGTAAACTCTGATGAAGCAAATCCAACAAACTCTGTCGAAGCATACTCTGATCCTCTACTGGTAAACTCTGAAGAATTTTCTCGGTCAGAACAAAATAGAGAACCAGTTGAGGGGGAGCGTGAAGAAACTTCAGAAACTTCTAAAAGTGATGACTCAAATTCTGAAATAGAGTCAAATGAAGAATCCAACAGAAACTCTGAGTCAAACTCTAAAAGTTCAAATACTGAACAATCCAATTCAGGGGGAGCCTCAGAGACTGCAAATGGTCAAGAAGAAAATCAGGATAGCATGAATCAAGGGGGGGGATCTAATAATGCTAGTAGAAGCCAATCACCAACAGCAAGAAGGTGGACACAAGCCCATACACCTGACTTGATAATTGGAGATCCAGAAGCTAGTGTAAGAACTAGAAGTGCTACAAATAATGAATGTCTGTTTCATGCATTCTTATCTCAAACAGAGCCCAAGAAAGTGGAAGAAGCTCTTCAAGATGCTAACTGGATAACAGCAATGCAAGAGGAGTTAAATGAATTTGAGAGGAATGAAGTCTGGACACTTTTACCAAGACCAAGGAACAGATCTATTGTTGGTACAAAGTGGGTTTTTAGAAACAAAACAGACAGTGATGGAGTGATTACAAGGAATAAGGCTAGACTTGTGGCAAAAGGCTATTCACAGCAGGAAGGAATTGACTATGATGAAACCTTTGCTCCAGTTGCAAGATTGGAGGCAATAAGGATTTTTCTGGCCTATGCTGCTCACAAAAAAGTTTAAAGTCTTTCAGATGGATGTGAAAAGTGCTTTTCTCAATGGAAAACTTGAAGAAGAAGTGTTTGTTGAACAACCACCAGGGTTTGTAGATCTCAAACATCCAGATTATGTCTACAGGCTTGATAAGGCATTATATGGACTAAAGCAGGCACCAAGAGCATGGTATGAAACTCTGGCTCAA
The DNA here is from genome assembly GCA_030848705.1 of Heracleum sosnowskyi. Taxonomy (NCBI): domain Eukaryota; kingdom Viridiplantae; phylum Streptophyta; class Magnoliopsida; order Apiales; family Apiaceae; genus Heracleum; species Heracleum sosnowskyi. The sequence goes on from CM061236.1 coordinate 15,987,901, forward strand.
TTTCTTTTAGAAAGTGGGTTCACTAGAGGTACAATTGACAAAACCTTGTTCTATTTTAACTATGGTGATGACTTGCTGTTAGTTCAAATCTATGTGGATGACATAATTTTTGGGTCTACTAATGACAAACTCTGTAAGAAATTTGCCAAGCTTATGCAGTCAAGGTATCAAATGAGTATGATGGGAGAGCTTAGTTATTTTCTAGGCTTACAGGTCAAGCAAACAGATGATGGGATTTTCATCAATCAAGCAAAATATACCAGAAATCTTCTCAAGAAATTTGGTATGCTTGATAGTTCATCTGCTACAACTCCCATGGCTACCGCAACAAAGCTAGACAAAGACATAGGAGCCTCAGTAGATATGACAAACTATAGAGGGATGATAGGGTCTCTTCTTTATCTCACTGCAAGTAGACCTGATATCATGTATGCAACATGTCTTTGTGCAAGATTTCAAGCAGACCCCAGAGAGCCACATCTAACAGCTGTAAAAAGGATTTTAAAATATCTCAAAGGAACCATAACTCTTGGTTTGTGGTATCCTAGAGAATCAGAGTTTAACTTAATTGGTTACTCTGATGCAGACTTTGCAGGCTGTAAGATAGACAGAAAGAGCACTAGTGGAAGCTGTCAATTTTTAGGTGACAGATTAGTTTCTTGGTACAGCAAGAAACAGAAATCAATTTCCACATCCACAGCAGAAGCAGAGTATATAGCTGCTGGTAGCTGTTGTGCACAGATTTTATGGATGAAGAATCAATTGCTGGACTATGGATTAAGGTACTCTAAAATACCTATTTACTATAATAATCAAAGTGCTATTGCTATGACAGGTAATCCAGTACAGCATTCCATGACCAAGCACATCAGCATAAGGTATCATTTTATCAGGGAACATGTGGAAGAAGGACACATTGAGCTTCATTTTGTGTCTACAGACCAACAGCTTGCAGATATCTTCACCAAACCTTTGAGTGAAGCTACCTTTACAAGACTGGTAAATGAACTTGGAATGATTTCTGGTTTTGACTAGAAATACTGGTTAGATTCAAACTCAATACATGATTGATTTTATGCTCATGGTTCTTTGCATGTGTTAACTGTTATTTGTACCAGCATGTTAAACTCTGATAGTAAACTCTGTTAGTTATACTCTGTCAGTCATACTCTGATGTCAAACTCTGATGTTATACTCTGATTGTGATATTGTCTGAAACATATGGACCAATGAAGAAAGCTGTATGAAGCATGTTATCAGTACGTAATAATGAATCCTTCTAAGTATTATAAATTCTGATTACAAAATGTGCAGAAATTTTACACAGCATGACACTGTCTCTTTATTTATAGCATCTCTTAGTTTATCGATCCTAAACACTGAGTCTGTATTAGTTGTTTGCACTCTCTCTCATAAATTAATTGTATTAACTGATGAAAAGTCTAAACTCTGATAATTAATTGCAAATATTTCACCCTCAAATCAAAAGATGCCAAAAAGTGCACAAATTCCTTTGAGATCATGTTGTGCCTAGGAAGATCCAGGAACTTATTGTATGAAATAAGGGCTAAAATCTTTGATTTTTGGTGACTAGTGCCAACCACTGATTACTGGAAAAAAAAAATTAAAAAAAAAAAAAAATTATATATAAAGGGGGTGAAAATAAAAGATATATCCAAATGAAAGGATATCAGAATACAGAGTTTAGATATTAAAATCAGATGTTATTTTTTATTTTATATGAGAGTTTGAGCAAGCAGTTTTTACTGCTTTAGTTTGTGGATTTTATGCACTTTGAGATGATCTAAATATTCATGTTCAGTAAACTCTGCTAATTCACACACATATACTCACACTTGTACAGTTTGTGAAAAGAGTTTATTTATAAAGAAGGAGGATTGGTAAACACTGATGAACTGTGTACTCTACGCTGAGATAATTTTATTTTAATCTCTGATGATTAAAATTAATTATTTGTTTCAGACAGTTAACAATTTTTGAGAAAACATTCTTGAAAATAAAACAGAGGAGAGAGGTTGAGTGTCTAGAAAAGTGTAAAAGGCGGTAATAATTGCTGTTTTTACTGCACATGCGCATTGGAAACTGCCAATTACTGCTGTCAGTCATTGCATGTGTGCCACGTGTCCCACTCACACAGTTAACGGAGTAAGACAGTTGTGTATTAATGATTAAAAACTGTTCAGTTTTTAATTTTGAATTTCATATTTATACAATACACACACATACGTCTAAATCTTTCACATCTTACTTCAATTCACATCTATTGTTACACACACATATTCACAAACACCTTTCTACTTACAAACCCTTTCGAGCTTTTGAATCTGTTTCTTTGTTATTCTCTCACTTCTTACTAATGGCGACAACAGCGTTTGTTTCTTCTGGATTAGAATTTGTTCCAAACAATTATGCAGCACCACTAAACACTGTCAATTCACCAGAGGCGTTTCACTTGATTCAGCGTTTCTTGACAAATTCTGATATTGGACATGCTCTCACTGAACCGATGAAGCTGTCTGGGTCTCAAATTAGAGCTTTCTGGCAGACAGGTGTTTATGATGATGGAGGAGAGGCTGGGTCTCCGTCGATTGTCTTTGAGTATCAAGATCAGGAGTTTGTGGTTACTCCTGTGACTGTTCGTGATGCCTTGAACTTTGAGGATTTTAATTCTTATACCATTTCGGTTGGAGATGGAGATCTGCTAAGAATGATGAGGGATATTGGTTACTCTGGGTCATTAACCAAGGTAGGTCAATTGAAGCGTCCATTCCTGAGGAAGGAGTGGAGTTTTTTCTTTGATTGCATCACAAGAGCTTTTGGGAAGAAATGCACCAATTGGGATGCAATTCCTGCAGATAGTCTGCAAATCGGGTATTCCTTACTTTATGGTACTCACTTTGATTTTGCTAGATTAGTTTTACATAATATTGGTGAGAAGATGACAGAAAATCGCAGTGTTGTCTATTTTGGTCGTTTTTGTCAACTGCTGTTTTCTTTCTGTGTTCCTGAGATTGAAATTCCTGAGGATCATGTTATTCAGTCATTTAGACTGCATAAACGCATATTTTCTGACTTAACAAACAAGGATCTTAAGAAAGGGGATGTTGGTGCTCTGCTATTACCTGAGAGAGTGCAACAGTTTGCAAATAATCCTCCACAACCACAATTACAACCTGAACCAGAATCTCAAACTCTAAATACTGAACCTCCACCCTCTACTTCTCAACAACCACAATCTGGTGGTAGAATTAAGAAAAGAGCCGTCAAGAGAAAAGTTCGAGCTCACAGGCCAAAGTCTGGTGATGAAGATGATGCTGATCATGAGGTTCTTCATCACAAAAAGAGGAGGTTGGTAGCCAATTATCTTTTTGATAATTTGGATGAGTCTACACCAGACTCTGAAGCTGTCCAGCATGAAGCTCCAGAAGATTTTGTTGAGGAGCCTGTTGTAAATGCTAATGATGAGGACAGGATTTTTGTAGATGCTGAAGCTCCTGAAGTTATTGTTCAGGAGGCTACTGAAAATCTTGAAGCAGTCTCTGTGCCTGACTTGGCAAATGCTGATATAGAGGCTGATTTTGATCAAGACAATTTATTTGCTGATTTTGAAGTTGAAGCACATCCTAGTATCAGTGTTTGTGATACTGAGGATGTGGCAGCTGATCAACCCTCCCAAATTCTAGATGAGTCAATTGCAACTCATACAGAGATTCTCTCTGTCAATAATACAATTTCTGAAAAGGGTGAGGAGGTTGATCAGGTACTTGAAGCTGTTAAGGTAGTTGAAGCTGCTATAGAGAATTTTGATGAAGCTATGGCAGAGAATGTTAAAGAAACTACTGTACAAACAAAAGATATTGTTGCAGAAACTGTTCCTATAGAAACAGAGGTTATTGTCAACTCTGAGATTCCTGAAGCTGCACAGCTAAATGCTGAGGTTACTGCAGACAATGTTATTGAAGAAATTGCAGAGCAGTGAGAGGAGAATGCTAATGAAGATCGAGTTGATTTTGATAATGCTGATCACACATCTGTAAACTTTGATCATGCAAACTCTGGGATCAATCCTGAACTTTCAGACTCTGATGAGTCTATACCTTTTCTAAGAGATCCTACAGCAGAGTCTATCAAAGAAAATCACAATGCCACTGAAGATCATTTCAGGGAAATGCATTATGCTAATTGGTCAGGAGCAGACTGCATTTTCTCTACTCAAAGGGCTGCTGATTTTGTACATAAGACTGCTACAGAGATTACTAATCCTGAGTTATTATCACATTTTAAGGCGACCATTGTTCAAGTTAAATCATTGCACAACCGCTTTGATGAGACTCACAAGGTTGTTCTTGGATTGAGTAATGATATTGCTCTGAAGGAGTTCGCACTAAAGAAAGATAGAGCTCAATTTTCATCTATGCAAAAAGATCAAGCGGAGATCAAGCAGAGGCTTACTAATGTTGAAAGCAATCAGACTGTTATGTCTTCACAACTAACTTCTATTGCTGCATCACTTGAGTTGCTGACATCAGTTTTTATTCCTGATGATGTCAAAAAGGGGGAGAAGATACCTAAAGACAAATACAGAAGGACTCCAACTTTGAGATTGAGGGATGATTCAAATGATGGTGGAAGCAGGGAAACAGAGAAAAGGTCAAAGTCTTCTCAAGAGCAAGGGCGACTTAGGTCAAACTCTGCTAGACAGACAAACTCTGAAAGGTTAAACTCTGGTAGTCAATCTTCTTCAAGACTTAAAAGTCTAGTGATTTCATCAAATCCAACTACTGATGAAGAGATTGCTGCTAAACTTTTCATGGAAGAACATGGTGGTGAAGCCACAGTGGAAGATATAGATGCTGAGATGAAGCTTCTTGCTGAAGAACACCAGAAAAAGATTGAAGCTGGTACTTATAAGAAGAAATCAGTAAAGGCTCCTAGAAAGAAAGAAATTGGAATTTCTATCAAAGAAAATACTCAAGGCCTGTGATTGCAAATACTGATAAAGGAAAGGGTAAACTGGTAGAAGAAGGGCAGTTACCAAAGAAGAATTATTCAACCTCTGACGTTGCTCAAGTTGAATCAAGGCCAAATAAATCAACCTCTGACGTTGCTCATGTTGATATTTCTACTAAAGTTGTGACAACCTCTGACAAGGCTCAAGTTGTACAAACTCAGCTAGCTCCACAACTCAAAGGTTTCTTAAGACCTGTACTTTCTGAAACTCTGACGCTAGAACCTGTGAACTTTTCTCAAACCAGGACAGTACTTGGAAAAGAATCTTATGACAAGTCTGGTTTAGGTTCACACAGGGAAAAGAGAATAAATAACAGATCTTTAGATCAAACATCACTGGCAGAAGCTGGTATTGGGGTATCTCAAGAGAGCCTTGATAAACTAGAATCTGTTCAGATGGTTTATCATAAAGAATTAAAGAAAGAGTTTCTGTTATACTTTATGTCTGATGGAAAAGTTTACAGAGTAGGAGAAGCTGATGTTCAATTGAAGCTATGGGAAGAGCTTGAGTATGTTTTATACATTCTCAAAGTCAAAAATAGAAGTACTCACAATGCTGCTCTAGTTCTAAGAGAAAGGATGCTGAAAACAAAAGCTATGCTTGGAGGAGGTGTTTCTAGTGCATATATTCCTAAGTACAAAGATGCTTATGGAAAGATTGTTGAGATGAAGAGAAACAGTGCTAAGTTCAATACTGCACTGGGTATAAAAGTCTTGGAATTCAACTTAGAGTCTGACAAATCTTACTATATTCGGCTAGGGAATGAAATGAGGAAGAACATCATTTATTCTCTGAGAGCTGCTATCTACCAGACTGGAGAAAGTGATCCAGAACTCAAGGAATTGAAAGGGATCATGGTAGATGAGCTGGAAAAGGCTGAAAGGAGGCTACTTATCGATTATCTCAGGACAGTGCCTGATATTGAAGAGATTAAGTAAAGTCTGACTGTAAGTTTTTAAAGTTTTCTGTTCTAAGTTAAAGTTAAACTCTGATTATATTTAAACACTGCATTTGTTATATGTTTTGACATCATCAATTATCTATTAACTTGTACATCTTTATTATGCACAAGTTGGGGGAGATTGTTAGATATAATTGCTGACGTTTGTTCATCAGTGTTTAAGTACCAGGTACTCATCAGAGTTTACTGGAAGCCAGTCAGAGTTTATTAAAGTCTGACGGGGAGAAAGTTTACCTTAGCTGTCGGTGCTAATATTAAGATTCTAGAAGCAATATATCTTGAAGATGGAAAGAAGCAAGATATATTGAGACAGATAAGGAAACGGAACAGAAGACAGAAGCAATCCTAATTTGATATGATTTGTATAGCTAATTTATAGGAATATCAATTAGATATTGATTATGTAACTGTGTATTATAGAAACACAGATAGGTTAACCCTAAAAGGGATGCGAATACTGAATACATTATTCTTGTAACCTAGCAGCTCTCTGTGATTCTTTAACATCACAAAGAGAAGAGTTATTTATATAATTCAGTTGTTGATTCATAAACAGTGTTCTCAATTGTTATTATTATACTTATATTGATTATATATTGTGTAATTCGGCCTAACAACAACTTACAGCAGCAATCCTCTGAGAGCCTGCATGCTCCACACCCTCCAAAGTGGAGTTGGAAAGAAATCCTTGTAGTCACAAGGAGTCAAGGAATGATAAGACCATTCCACAGCATGTTTAGACACCCCCACTACGGTGTCTTTCTTCCTGAGACCCCAGTTGGGGCGCCAAACTGAACTTTTGGCCGAAGAAGGACCCTCAGCCTCATCAGTAAGGTCCACATGAGGCCTTATAAAGGCTGGGACACTTGAAGCACGAGGATCCTTAGCTCCCAAACGAGCCCTCTTCATCCTTGCTGTTTCCCCATCTTGGGGCTCGTTGGTCTTATTGATAAAGACCGTAACTGCAAAAAAACACAAGGAAAGAAACAGTTGGTATAAGATAATCTTAAATAAATAAAGGAAAATATGAGGTGAGAATTACCCTTATCAGAAACATTTGAAAGTCCCAAGGACTTAAGCTGGAACTCATCCAGGAGCACCCAAGCCGTTGTAGCATAATCATCTTTTGTGAGCTCGGCATAGGCATGGGCCTCCTCATCATTCAGAATTATATTACCGGGACTACCATCCGAGACCCTACTGAAAGATCTGCGGAAAAGGGTACCCCAATCCCCTCCTTCCCAAACTAAATAAATAAATTCATTTTTCCATCTTGGGTTATTATCGGGGATGGATTTTGGATGAAAAATGGGAGGAGTGGAAGGACGATGGTTGATATAAACCCAACCCAAAGTAATGGCAGAGCTATTTTTAAATTGGAATATTTTTCTAAATAAGGCAACAGAAAGATGAAAATTGTTCTTCAAGCAAAGAACAATGAAACACATAATGATTCTCCAGGCGTTTGGTGGACGTTGGCAAGGGTTAATCCCAACATCAGCCAAAAGCCTGGGAATGAACTCATGGAAGGGAAACCTGAGTCCCGCAACAATGGCATCCTTATAAATGCATAGAGCATCAGGACGCCAATGGCAGGAACGGTCCCCTGGGCCGGCTGAGACTAACCGATAGGGGGACTTAATCCTATACATCTTATTATAGTCCCTAATCAAGTCGATTTCATGAAATTTATTGCTACAATCGAATCATTCTAAGTGCGAAACAGAAGGATATTCATCATTACGTTCTAAAATCATATCTTGAAGAGACATATGAGACGAACGAATGGTGATACCTCTCTTAGACGCTTGATTCATTTTCTGGAGACGTTGAGCAGTACGGTCAAACATCTTCAAATCTTCAAAGAAATTCTCAGAAAATCTTCAAATCTTCAAGGAGAAATCCCAGAAAAATCTTCAAATCTTCAAATCTTCAAACTAGAACCCAGAAAATCTTCAAGGGATGAAGACTGAACCCAGAAAATCTTCAAGGGATGAAGATTGAACCCAGAAAAACAGGAAAATAGCCCCGGAAACTTTGCCGGAAATCGCCTTACTACGGAGTAAGAAGAAAGAAAAACTAAGAATACTAGAGAGAAATTTTGGAAAGTTGAAAGTATGAAGTGAAGAATAAAGTGGAAATCCCACTCTTTTATAATTGAAGTGACTGGAAACCCAACCGGTTAAGGAAGGACAACCGTCTATAGCCAGTTAAGGCCCACAAATCCATTTATGGATTATAGAGATTAAAACCCAAATAATTTGGGTCTCAGGAAAATTCGAAGCCCAAACAATAAGCCCCAAGGCTGGAATAATTTAAGTCCAATTAAAAATTGGGCTAGTTAAAGCCCAAGAAAAGAATGTAATTTGAAATATAGCCAAGGCAAAATCAAAGATTTAAGGTCGAAAAGACATTAAATCGAAATCGTACGACCAAGGTCGAAAACATATGGGAAAACGAGGTCGAATCCAACGACCTCGCTCCCAAATAAAGTCGAAAAATAATGAAATTGAGGTCGAAAAAACCTTAGAACGACATCGAAGGCTCGAAGTCGAAAATACACGAGGAATTGAGGTCGTTTCCATCGACTTCGTACCAAAAATCAAGTCAAAAAATTGAAAATTCAAGGTCGAAAATGGCCTAGAAAACGAAGTCTAAACGTTTGACCTCACGCCAAAATGAGGTCGAAAACGACCTAGAGATCGAGGTCGATATTGACCTAGGAATCCTGGTCGAAAATATATGGGTTCGAGGTTAAAAATTCCTGGTCGAAAAAGGCTGGAACGAGGTCGAATGACCGAGGTCGAAAATGACCTGTACATCGAGGTCGTAACCATCGACCTTGGACTAAAACGAGGTCGAAAGAGTAAATGACCAAGGTAGAAAATCCTGGTCGAAAAAACACGACTTCGAGGTCGAAGCCACGAGATCGAAAATGGCCTAAAAATCGAGGTCGAAAGCTTCGACCTCACAACCAATTGAGGTCGAAAAAGCACGATTTCGAGGTCGAATACTCGAGGTCGAAGACTTGAGGTCGAAGGTATATTGAAATCGAGGTCGAACAGACGAGGTCGAAAAAGACTTGGAATTCCTGGTCGAAAGCTTCGACCTCACAGCTGTTTGAGGTCGAATTCCTGGTCGAAAAAGACCTAATTCCTGGTCGAATTCCTGGTCGAAAATGACCTATTTTGAGGTCGAAAATACCCTAAAAATAGAAAATTTTGGGGAAAAACACGCTATAATTTCTATGAAAACCCCGAGGAGATTTTCCCAGAAGTTGGGGGGCAAATGATATGGTCAGAAAATAATTATAGAAATATAATTAATGATTCGTTGGAAAGGCCCCGTAATTAAGGCCCAAAACCCTGATTATTTATTAATTTCGTAATTAATAAATAAGGGAAATATACAGCTCATGAAAAGAGTCCAAAATATGGTAAATTAGTCAAATAAGGATCCAGAATCCCAACTAATGAGTCATAGCCTTTATCAACAAGGAAAAGACTTATTCAGCAATAAATACAATGTTTATCCAATATCAAAAAGGAGACTTATTCGCTAAGACTCCTAATCCTACCATAAATACAAGGCTCCAGACGCCTATATAAGGACCCTGATCCTACAATCAGAACTACGTCTTTGGCTTGATTCTCAATAACGAATTGAGATACGTAGGCATCTTGTGAGGACCGATTTAGTCTCGAAACACAAGTGCAGCCATTAAAGCTCGAAAGCTCATAAATCCTAGAAATTAATATACTAGCACGTTTTTTAATCCACAACACCAAAATATGATAATTATAGTGTATTTGTTTCTAAATTAGGAATATAAGATAGAGTTCCATATGTTTCATTTAGCACAATTTAAGCATAAAATATACTGAATTTCGTTGTCCACGATCATTCAACTTACTAGTTACAATAAATATTTTTATAAAATGTGTTTGTACTTGAATTAGGAGAAAACTTTCTTCAAAGTACAGAAGACAGTGGGTCGAAATTGTTTAAATTATATTTATCTGATAAATTTATAAATTCTATTAAAAAAACAATAGCATATATAACAAATTGACAACCGACTAACTATTCAGTGTTTTGGTCATAATTGTATTGTATAAATATGTAAACCATATATAATAGTGTTATATATATATGTGTCTATATATATATATATATATATATATATATATATATATATATATATACTAGCTTAAAACCCGTACGATGCACGGATTATTAATTGTTATTTTTTTTAATATTTTATTAATTGTAATTGTGCAAAAAATAAGTAAACATGTTAAAATAGCTAAACATATTTAATTAATTAAAAATATTAAAACAGATTTTAAAATAAATAAGTATGGGTTTGTCCGTTATATTTTTGGAAATGAGGGGTTTTAGTAAGAAAAAATAAAAAAATGTAACATATATTTAGTTTAAAAAGTTAAATGCTCGTGATATTTTTAGAAAATGAGGTTTAAAAATTTAATAATTAAAAGTATTTAAATACGTTTTAAAATAAATAAGTAAAGGGTTTCCTGTGATATTTTTGGAAAAAGAATGGGTTTTAGTGAGAAAAATAGAAAAAGTAAATTGTAAAAGGCAATTTCCTGTGATATATTTAGAAAAGGAGGGAGTTTGTTAGAAAAAATATATAATGTGTTTTAGCTGAAAAGGTAATTGGTTATAAATAGGTATTTGATTATTTATATTTTAATATTTTTAGTAATTGCATTTGTTAAGAAAAATAAGTAGACATGTTAAAATAGGTAAACTTTAAAAAAATAATTATAATATTAAAATATGTTTAAAAATAAATAACTAAATGTTTGTCCGTGATATTTTTGGAAAATGGGGGTTTTATTAAGGAAAAATAGAAAAACTAACATGTTTTTAGTTAAAAATGGTAATTGCCCGTGATATATTTGAAAAAGTAGGGGAATTTGTTAGAAAAAATAATGTATTTTAGGTGACAAAGGTAATTGATTATAAATAGGTAATATTATTATTTAATAATATATTTTTATAAATAAGTATAGTTAATTAAGGGCAATTAAGTAAAATCACAACGTACCATACCGACCAACCAAACTTTTAATGTTTCGTGTATTATATAATACTAGCTTATAGCCCGTGCGATGCACGGTTACTTAAATTTTATTTATAATTATTTTGTTTATAATTATATTTTTATTACGATGCAACACACAATTGGTTTTTTAATATTTATAATTGTATTTATTTATGAATATTTTAATATTTAAAAGTTATTAGTTTAGCCAAAAAAAATTATAGTTAAAAATTTGATATTTATTATATTTTACACGCTCAATTTAATATTTGTTTATATTGAGTTATAAAAGTTTGATTTGACTAATTTTACGGTTCACATGAAATTCACAAAATAATCATTAATTTAGTTGTGATTTAATAGTTCTTTTTCAATTAAAAACTATTCTAAAACTAAAAAGAGAATAAAGTGACGAAATTTAATGTTGAGAATTCTATTCGATTTAGGAAATCTACCTAACTTATATGTAGTTTAGATTATTAGAATAACCTTTATTAACCAAATACAGGTTTTAATGTTAAATCTAACGGTTTTCACCTATCTATTTAAGATTAAACGATTTTTATTATTTTGGTTATAAATGGGTTTCCTTATTTAATTACAACTATTTTTATGTTTTAACTTTTTGGAAAATCCAATCCTAATATAATATATTTTAACTTATATCATTTTTAGATAATAATTTCTTTTTATATGATATAATCTTGATCATCTATTTTTAAAAGTATTGGATCTAACGGTTGAGAATGTTTTGGCTGTATTTAGGACCAAACTACCAGGATAACATCATTAATTTTTCTTAATATTTATAATTTTTTTATTTTTTTATTTTTTAAATATTTATTGCTAAAATATAATATACTCTTTTTTGTAATATGTTAATGATGCGGAATTTTGAACTTTTGAGAAAATAAATTATCAATTAAAATATATTTTTTTGTAATAGTTCTTCTTTTAAAGTAGTACAACGTGACGATCAAAATTCTGTATAAAATTCATTTTTTTATAGTATATCCCGTAAATATCTATGTTATTATATTAAAGACTAAATAATGAAAGTTTTCTTATAAGTGTGGTCGCTTTGTTTGATCACTCAATTCATAATCGTTGGATCTTTCAAGTTAAATTGTTGAGAAACGTTATATATAAGAGTAAAATTATCATTAGAATGATCTAAGATTTGAATCTACCAACAACATATTAAAATTTACAGGTTTTTTTTTTGAAAAAAAAAGATTTTTTTTTCATTTTTTTACTTTCAGACATATGTTATTTGATAATATTTTTTGTAAAGTACGCTTTTTTAGGAAAGTACTATACTAATTGATTAACAAACTTTTAAAGTTTAGAATTTAATCATTTACAATGTATGTAGGTTAAAAAAGTTAGGTCTGTTCTGTAGTGAGTCTACAATTTCAAAATACTGTTTTTTTTAATATGAATATAGTCCGGCTAACAATGAAATTAGGTCTCTATGAAATTAGGTCTCTATGAGTGCTTATAAAACAAAATCACCATTTCCGTATAATTTATTATTAAATAATAAATTATATTTGATTAGTTATGATCTATAACTTAATAAAATAGGATAAAAAATATGCACCATTTTATAAAATTTTATCCTCGTATTATTATATTCTTTGTTGATTTGAATTTTCTTAGATTGATTTTAATTTTTGAACATAGATTTCTAAATTTAAAATAGTTAGAAAAAAGTAATTAAATTGGCGTTAAAATAATGATGACATAATAATCATTATTAGAATTTAAATACTCACTTTACTGATTGGGCTTTATCTTGTGTTTTAAAAATCAGATTTTGACGATTTTACACCCCACGTGAAGATAATTAAATTATTTTTAATTAAAAGACGGTTTAACAATTTTTATCTAACTGGAATTGTCCATGAAAGAGAAAAAAAAGTCATGAATTTTTTACATGGAGAATTCTATTCAATATAGAAACTTATTTATATTTGGTATATTTGGTTTAAATTATCAAAATACACTTTTTAGAATTTAAATATAATCCTATTATAAATAAAATACACTTTTTTAATATTTGATCAAACGATTTTCATTTATCTAGTTAAGATCTAATAGTCCTTATTAATTTGATTGTCATGATAAAATTTTTGGATAAATCCCTATTATGCTTATTATATAAAAGAGTTTAATATTTTTAAACAGAATAAAAATTATGTTATGATTATATAAAATTTTATTCTCATATTATTATAGTCTTTATCGATTTGAATTTGTTCTTAATTTATTTTAATACTTTATTGAAAGAAAGATAAAATTTCTATATTTAAAAGAATTAGTGGAAAAATAAATAAATTGGTGCTACAATTATAAAAAAATATTTATTAAAATTTAGATACTCACTTTACTATTTGGGTTCTATGTTTTAAAAATTGAATTTTGACGATTTTACAACCCATGTGAAACTAACGAAATTATCTTTAATTTAATGATGATTTAATAATTATTATCTAACTTGACCAGTTGACCTACCCATAAACCGAAAAGAAAAAGAAAAGATGGTTAAGTATTATATTCAAAATTATTGTTTATGAATATGAAACCCTCAATATTTTGATATTATCATTTTATGTTTGTTATATGTAAAATAATATAATTATAATTTGGATTAATCAAATTGTTATGTTACTTCACAAAAAAAATGTTTAAATTTATTCATGTACAGCCTAAGTCTCTTATAACGCAGGATCACATGTATCATTGTTATATGATATACATGAGCATTATATTGATACTTTTTAATATTGTAATCCATATGAATTGTTATCTGATATTTGGTTTAACAATTATTATCTAACTCGAACTATACATAAATTAAAGAGAAAAGATATTTAAGAATTTTTACATAGAAAAATTTTAAATTATCAAAATACACTTTTTAGTATTTAAATATAATTCTATTATTAATCAGATACACTTTTTAATATTAGATCAAACAATTCTCATCGATCTAACTGTAATAAATAATTTGGTCGTATAGTGGTCGTACACGGACGAGATAGATTTTAATTTTTTCTTAAATTGATTTTAATATTTTATTGAAATAAATATAGAATTTATAAATTTAAAAGAATTAGGAAAAAAATTAAATTGGTGTTACAATAATAAAAAAAAATATTAAAATTTAAATAATCACTTTGGGCTCTATGTTGAGTTTTAGACAACAGATTTTAACAATTTTACAGCTCACGCGAAACTAACAAAATTATCTTTAATTTAATGATGGTTTAATAATTATTATCTAACTGGAACTATCCATAAACTAAAGAGAAAAGATAATTACGATTTTTTATATAAAGATTTCTATTCAATATAGAAAACCTATTTATAATTGGTTTAAATTAAAAAAAAATTATTAAAATTTAGATAATCACTTTACTGTTTGGGCTCTATCTCTAGTATTAGACAACAGATTTTAACAATTTTACAGCCCACGCGAAGCTAACAAAATTATCTTTAATTTAATGATGGTTTAATAATTATTATATAACTGGAACTATCCATAACCTAAAGAGAAAAGATAATTACGATTTTTTACATAAAGATTTCTATTCAATATAGAAAACCTATTTATAATTGGTTTAAATTATCAAAATACACCTTTTAGTATTTAAATACTATCCTATTATTAATCAAATACAATTTTTAATATTATATCTAACGGTCCTCATCTATTTGAATATTTATAGTTTTATAATCCAACGGATCATATACTTTTGGTAGTACAGTGACCGACCAAAGTTTTGGATGCTTATTATATACTAGCTTAAAACCTGTGCGATGCACAGATTGTTAATTGATATATTATTTTATTTTTTTAATATTTGATTAATTGTAGTTGTGCAAAAAATAAATAGGCATGTTAAAATAGGTAAACACTTTTAATTAATTAAAAACATTAAAACAAATTTTCAAATAAATAAATATGGGTTTGTCCGTTATATTTTTGGAAAATTAGGGGTTTTAGTAAGAAAAAATAAAAAATGTAATATATATTTAGTTTAAAAAGGTAAATGCCCGTGATATTTTTGGAAAATGAGGTTTTAAAATTTAATAATTAAAAGTATTTAAATACGTTTTAAAATAAATAAGGAAAGGGTTTCATGTGATATTTTTGGAAAAAGAATGGATTTTAGTGAGAAAAATAGAAAAAGTAAATTGTAAAAGACAATTTTCCGTGATATATTTAGAAAATGATGGACTTTGTTAGAAAATATATATAATGTGTTTTAGCTGAAAAGATAATTGGTTATAAATATGTATTTGATTACTTATATTTTAATATTTTTAGTAATTGCATTTGTTAAGAAAAATAAGTAGACATGTTAAAATAGGTAAACTTTTAAAAAATAATTATAATATTAAAAAAGGTAATTGCCCGTGATATATTTGAAAAAGTAGGGGAATTTGTTAGAAAAAATAATGTATTTTAGGTGAAAAAGGTAATTGGTTATAAATAGATAATATTATTATTTAATAATATATTTCTATAAATAAGTAAGGTTAATTAAGTAAAAACACGAAGTACAAGGGCAATTAAGTAAAATCACAAGGTACCATACCGACCAACCAAACTTTTAATGTTTCGTCTATTATATAATAGTATTGATAGTAATGATATACATATATATCGGGGAATTTTTGGGTTTCGGATTTAGATTGGGTTTTGATGGGGTTTCGGTTTTCGGGTCGGATTTCGGATCAGTATGTCTAAAATCCAAATCCAAATATTTCCGGTTTTAAAAATTAAATCCAAATCCAAATCCAAAAAATCGGGTTCGATAAATCCAAAATTTCGGATTTGGGATGGGGTATCCGTAGGATCAGATTATTTTGCCATCCCCGCTACACATGCATAGAGCTCACGCCGCATATAAGTTGATACAGGTGGTAAAATGTAAAATGGGGCAAAATGACCGCGCATTGCCCCTTAATGTTTCTATCACATGCCACTACTAATACTACAACAACTTACATTTCTTCTGTGATATATCCGCCGCAGACTCGCCTTATACTGCTACCTCTCGCCGCCAACTTCAACCAGCACCTTATCAGCATCTAACACAGAGTAATGGCAAACCCTAACAACAATTGCTACCTTGAAAAATGTCCATTTCGATTTTTCTTTAGATATATGCATTTTAATGGATCCTTCGATACATTAAGGGTACTGTAAGTTATGGTTTGGTGTATTCAAGGAAGTGTGGTAACAACGTACTGATGGGTTTTTCACATAGTGATTTAGTTGGGAATGTAGATGACAGGAAGAGCACATGTGGAATGGTTTTCTATTTAAATGAGAGTCTTATAACGTGGGTGTCACAGAAACAGAGGTGCGTGATTTTGTCGTCTTGTGAAGCTGAGTTTATAGCTGCAACTGCACCAACATATCAAAGCATGTGGTTGAGGAATGTTCTTAGTCAGGTGACAAACGAGTGCATAGGTCCAGTTGTTGGAAATAAGTGATCTCAAACTATGGTTTATTTATTTGTCTATGACAAGCTGCATGTATTAGTTTATTTCTTTTGTTGATTTAGTCGTGAGTTAGTTCCTTGCAAGTAGGTATGTTGAATAAGTAGTGCAGCAGTTGAGTAGTTTCAGGAGTTTGTTAACTCATGTCCTATTTTGTAGGCATGATAGAGTACTGTGTCTTTCCATATATTTGTAGTGCTTTTCAAGATGAATAACAAGCGAGTCTTTTGTCAAGCAAACGTTTGTGTTTTTCTATCTCAGTATACATCAAACAGTTATTATATTTGTATTACAAACATACTAACAAGAATTGGTATCAGAGCTAGAAGTTCTTAGTGAACGTCAAAAGATCGAACGATGGATGCGAACAAGGGAAAGAGTGGATCACTAGGCCTGACGTACCCCATGTTGACAAGAACTAACTACACTACTTGGGCTCTCAAGATGAAAGTAATTCTGCAGGCACAGGGAGTATGGAACGCAGCGTCGCCGGGTGAATCAAAGGACCCTATCGAAGAGAAAGCAGACAAAGCGGCAGTGGCCATGATGTATCAGGGACTGCCGGAGGATATGCTGCTGAGTATGGCTGAGAAGAAAACAGCCAAGGAGATCTGGGAGGCCTTAAAGACTTTGTGTCAAGGCTCAGACAAGGTGAAAGCAGCTCGCGTGCAAACTCTAAAGGCTGAGTTTGAAGCAATGATGATGAAGGAAAGTGAACAAATCGATGACTTCTACATGAGAATGAACGGACTGGTGACGAATATTAGAGCTCTTGGTGAGACGATGAAGGAGTCATACATAGTGAAAAAGTTCTTGAGATCTGTCCCCACAAAGTTCCTACAGATTACATCTACGTTGGAACAATTTAGTAACTTGGAAACTATGTCCATGGAGGAAGCTGTAGGTTCCCTCAAGGCACACGAGGAACGTTTGAAAGGGAAAGGTGAAAGCAACGAAAGTCAACTGTTGTTAACCAGAGAAGAATGGGAAAAACGAGAAAGTAACGAAAATAAATTACTGTTAACCAAGGAGGAGTGGATGAAGCGTACTGGGAGTGGAGGAACCTCAAACTCCAGATACAAAGGACGGGATAAAAGCACCGTGAAGTGTTACAATTGTGGTATATATGGACATTTTGCCGTCGAATGTCGTAAACCCAAGAAAAATCAGTACAACAAGCAGGAGATCAACATGACGATGGTGGATGATGATGAGCCAACGTTACTGCTAGTGAAGCATAACAAGGAGAAGGAATCAGGTGTTGTGATGCTGAATGAAGAACGCATTGCACCTGCCATGCTGTCGAAAAATGGAGGAAATGACTCAAATCTTTGGTATCTTGACAATGGGGCAAGTAACCACATGACAGGATTCAAGACCAAGTTCTCAAGCCTCGATGAAAGTGTTAAAGGTCAGGTTCGATTTGGAGATGGGTCTGCTGTAAAGATCGAAGGCAAAGGCACCGTCAGCTTGATGTGCAAGAACGGAGAAGAAAGAGCCCTCAGAGAGGTATTTTATATCCCTAGTCTGAAAAGTAATATAATGAGCTTAGGGCAAATGTCTGAAGAAGGTGATAAAGTAGTGCTTAGGGGAGAATTCCTGTGGATATATGATAAACAAGAGCGGTTGTTAATGAAAGTAAAGAGGTCTCCTAACAGACTGTATAAAATCATAATTGAATCAAGTCATCTAGCTTGTTTGATGTCTGTGAGGGATGATCTATCAAGTCTGTGGCACAAGAGACTAGGTCACGTGAATTATCAGGCAATAGCCTTGATGTCAAAACAGAAAATGGTGAAGGGTTTACCGGACCTGCAGAAAATAAAGAATGTGTGTCAAGGATGCTTGCTATCGAAGCAGACCAGGAAACAAATACCAGCTAAATCTAAGTTTAGTGCTCAAAAGGTACTAGAACTAGTTCATGCGGACTTGTGTGGCCCTATTACGCCTGAAACAAATTCTGGTTTCAGGTATTTCTTTCTAATTGTAGACGACTTCAGCCGGTATATGTGGGTGTATTTTCTGAAGTCCAAGGACGAAGCACTTGAAGCATTTAAGGAGTTTCGAACAGCAGCAGAAAAGGGATCGGAAAAGGTTGTGAAAGTACTGAGAACAGATCGTGGAGGAGAGTTCACTTCGAAAGAATTTAAGGAGTATTGCAAAGCTGCAGGGATTGACAGGCACTATACTACACCCTACACACCCCAGCAAAACGGGGTGGTAGAACGTAGAAATAGGACAGTTGCTGAGATGACAAGAAGTAGCTTGAAAGAGATGCAGCTACCAGCTAAGATGTGGGCAGAAGCGGTTCGAAATTCAGTTTACATTCTCAATAGGGTACCAACTCGAGCACTTACTGGTCAGACTCCTTATGAAGTATGGAATGAAAGAAAACCAGATATATCTCATGTTCGCATATTTGGTTGTTTGGCTCACATGAAAATTCCAAATGTTAAGACGAAGAAACTTGATGATCGTAGCATGCAGGTAATCAATCTTGGACGAGAACAAGGCACAAAGGGCTATCGTTTATATGATCCTATCAATAAACGTATATGGGTCAGTCGTGATGTAGTATTTGAGGAGTCAAAAACCTGGAGCTGGGATGAGAAAGACGAAAGTGATGGGTTGGAAGCAGAGTTTCATATCGACAACTTGAGTGAGAATAGCGGAGAAACAATGGATGACAATGAGAATGTAGAAACTCATGACACAGACGGTGGTAATGATCAAGAAGATGAGAACACGCCTACTCGTTCATCTCGTTCATCTCAGTCTTCTGATCATTCGTCTCACTCTACTCAGTCTACTGCTCAATCGACTCAGTCTACTCCTTCCCAATCTGTAACAGCTCCGAGATTAAATAGAGACGATTACGATGACAGTGTGGAACCGAGGAGAGTTCGACCCATCGCAGACATATACAATGATACTGAGGAAGTTATATTAGACGAGGAGTTGTATCTGATGGGTGTCGAAGAACCTGCGAGTTACAAGCAGGCTGCAAAGGATGAAAACTGGAATAGGGCGATGAAAAAGGAAATGGAGTCGATTGAAACAAATAACACATGGAAGTTAACGACGCTGCCACCTGGTCAGAAAGTTGTGGGCCTGAAATGGATATTCAAGCTGAAGAAGGATGCTGAGGGAAAAATTGTGAAACACAAGGCACGTTTAGTGGCGAAGGGATACGTTCAAGAGCATGGTGTTGATTTCGATGAAGTGTATGCTCCAGTCACTCGATTAGAGACGGTTCGTTTGTTGTTAGCCCTGGCTGCAAAGTCGAGTTGGGAGGTTCATCACCTCGACGTGAAGACTGCGTTCTTAAACGGGGAGATAAAGGAGGATGTGTATGTCTCGCAACCAGAAGGATTCGAAGTATCTGGGCATGAACAGAAGGTCTATAAGCTAATCAAGGCCCTGTATGGCTTAAGACAGGCTCCCCGGGCATGGTACGAGAAACTAAATGCTTGTCTTGTGAGTCTTGGTTTCAGCAAATGCCCGTATGAACATGCGGTGTATACGAGAAAGAAAGGAGAAGATAGCATGATTGTGGCAGTCTACGTGGATGATCTACTTATCACAGGTTCTAAGGAGTCCATGATTACGGAATTTAAGAGGGAAATGAATCAGAAGTTTGCAATGAGTGATCTGGGGCAACTCAACTACTATCTGGGTATCGAGGTTACACAAGGAGAGGGTTTTATCGAGCTAAAACAGGCTGGCTATGCTCGTAAGATTTTGGAAAAGGCTGGACTAGGAAGCTGCAACCCAGCTAAGTTTCCTATGGATTTGAAAGAGCAGATATGCAAGGATGAAGGGGGTGAGGCTGTAAACCCCACACAGTACAAAAGTTTGATAGGAGGACTTCGATATCTGGTACATACTAGACCAGATATCGCGTATTCAGTAGGCATTTTGAGTCGATATATGGAGCGACCAACCAAGTTACACTTGAATGCTGTGAAACGGGTTCTGAGGTATGTGAAAGGTACGATTCAGTATGGTTTGGTCTACTCGAAGAGCAATGGCAACAACATCATAACGGGTTATTCAGATAGTGACTTAGCAGGTCATTTGGATGACAGACGCAGCACTGCAGGCATGGTATTCTACCTCAACGAAAGCATCATCACATGGGTTTCGCAAAAACAAAGATGCGTAGCCTTGTCCTCTTGCGAAGCAGAGTTTATGGCAGCAACTTCAGCAGCTTGCCAAGGGATATGGCTAAGGAATGTCTTGGGAAGAATCACCTCTGAAAGTCTTGGACCAGTGACTTTATGTATTGACAACAGATCGGCAATCGACTTGGCTAAAAATCCTATGTTCCATGGTAGAAGTAAGCATATTGATATTCGGTACCACTTCATAAGGGAATGTGTGGAGAGAGGCGAAGTTGTGTTAAAACATGTTAGTAGCAGTAATCAGAAGGCTGATATTATGACCAAAGCGTTGGCAACAATCAAGTTCGAGAAAATGCGGAACCTGCTTGGTGTTAAAGAGTTGGTCAGATGTGTTTGAGATCAAGGGGGTGAATGTTGGAAATAAGTGATCTCAAACTATGGTTTATTTATTTGTCTATGACAAGCTGCATGTATTAGTTTATTTCTTTTGTTGATTTAGTCGTGAGTTAGTTCCTTGCAAGTAGGTATGTTGAATAAGTAGTGCAGCAGTTGAGTAGTTTCAGGAGTTTGTTAACTCATGTCCTATTTTGTAGGCATGATAGAGTACTGTGTCTTTCCATATATTTGTAGTGCTTTTCAAGATGAATAACAAGCGAGTCTTTTGTCAAGCAAACGTTTGTGTTTTTCTATCTCAGTATACATCAAACAGTTATTATATTTGTATTACAAACATACTAACAAGACCAGTTACACTATACATAGATAAAAAGTCAGCAATTGATCTTGCAAAGAATCCTCTGTTCCCTGGTCGTAGCAAACATATATTGATATCCGTTATCATTTCATCCGTGAGTGCATTGAGCATGGGGAAATCATTGTTGAACATGTTCCAAGTTATCACAGCGTGCAGACTTTATGACAAAGGCTTTGCCAACTATGAAGTTTGAGAAAATTAGGAAATTACTGGGTGTGAAGGAGATCGTTAATAAAGTTTAAGATTAAGGGGAGTTTGTTGGGCTTTTAATCTTAAACTTGTTAAGTTTTATTTTATTAACAGCTGTGTGTAGCTGTTTGATTTAGTCAAGGAGTCAGTAGAGATTATGTAGGATCGAGAGAAAATAAAGGACGTAGTGGAGATTGTTTAGGAGAGTAGTGGTTTGTTTATTTCGTAGTTTCTAGCCACTTTGATGTAGTAGTTTCTATATATCAGTTGTATTGCATTCTGAAAAGAATAAGAGAGAGTTTTAGCAGTTCATGTACTTGTGCATTTCAGGTGTATTCAAACAGTTTATTTATTCTCAAATACTGATTTGTTTAAACGTTTACAACATATTATATATGTTCTTTGATTGATAGGTTGAAATGAGGAAGAACATTGGGAACACAGATGTTGTATATGGATAAAAGTGCACAGATAATACATGTTGGTTATTTCATTACTGTTTTGTACATAGGTATGATGTAAATTAAACTATATCTTTTCTCTCAGGCAAGTACTTCTGGATCTAAGTATGAAACTAGTATACAACTAAATTCGAAATTAAATACCAGTATGAGTAGTCTTTAAAGCCTGCAGCAAAAGTAATGGATAAAACTCCAGGCACTCAGGACTCAGGAGTATATAAAAACACCATCTTTGGATATTCATCTTCACATTGTAACACCATGTGGAGTTTGAACTTTCTATTAGTATACTAGTATACAACTAAATTCGAATTGAAGTCTTATTGCCTTTTTTGGACAATTTTAATGCCCTACTGCCCTCAAGAATCTTACCGATGATCATGTATCCGATGAATGTGCACCTAAGTCCACAAGAGCTAATCATGTTACCCATTAAATATTGTTTATTGTGTGAGTTTTAACTCTTTTTTTAAGATATAATGTTCTTCTACACAACATCTAGTTTTCTTAATAAATTACATGTTATATTTTTAAAATAAATTAATTTTCAACTTAATACCATATTACTCTAACATATTCCTCTCATTTTCATTAAAATATAAATAAATCTTATAATTAAAAAATATATTAAATAGTAAAATAGAGTAGTATGTTATAAGTTCTAAGAGTTTTTATTATAAGTGGTTTTATGTGGAATATGACCCTATATATATATATATATATATAAATAATTATAAAATTCATTAAAAAAAAACCTCAAGTTTTAATATGCGAATTTTTGCTCAATACTTTCCTAATTTTGTTGATCATATTAAACTTGTTTTACTTTACATAATTCTAGGTGTGCCCTACAACTTAATTTTTTAAAGTTTTCATTCTCACACTTTTTCTATTCTTGCAAAAAATTTGCACATTCATTTGTTTGAGATAAGTTAAAAGATTACATTTTAAGAAAATATTTTATTCTATCTTGACACATGCAAAAATAAGTTTAAATATGTGCGTAGATGTATTTTTCTAAATAAATTTAATTTTTAATTATTTTTGCGCAAATTAACTACTAATTTTTTGTTATTATTCATCTAATCTAGTAATTCACGTTCAACATTATTTAAAAAAAAGTAATCAAATTTAGCTGCCTGTCTAGAAGATCTTTTACTTTAGAAAATAAATTTTATTTTCTTAGTAACATTTAATAGAATCTGATTAATATTTTCTTGATAAAATTTAATAGAATCTGAATATTCACAAAATATATTTTGTCTAGTAAGCACTACATCACATTTCTTATCTTACAAATGTGTTATATTTTCATTTAAAATCAATTGAATATACCTCTCAAAACGAATATAATATGCCTAGTTTAGGACACCCCTATATATTCTTGTGTTATGGGACACCACCTTTAGAATAAAAAGTACCAAAATTAAATTTCTAATTTATCATTCTTTAATGATATGAAATGCAATAAAAGTAATACAACTATATGTCTGTATAAAAAAAAAATTCTCTTTTTAATTTACCAATTTTCTGTCATGTCCGGCCAAATTAAGTTAAAAAATAGTGAAAAAGATAACCATTTTGCATAATATTTTAAAAGACAATTTGACAAAAAAACCCACCATTTTCTTATTTTGTCATCTCATATACCGCTTTATCTACCCTTCATTTCATATACATATAAGGCACAACCTCCTCAATGTACACACCACACATTCTCTTATAATATTGGTGCCCTTTTTTTATATATAGTTCGTCATTTTTTCTAGTGCAATAACCTTTTTCATTTTCCAATTTGGTTTTGTCTTCCTAGCATTACATTGGTGAAGGGAAACACAACTGAATTTACTTTCTGAGATATCCATACAGTTCATAGTTTTTTTTGGCAACTTCTTGTCAATTTGGTTGCCTATACAGTGATATACCTACACATCTATTCTCAGAAACTAGTAAACTTGACCAAAGTGATTGATTATAATATATTTTTTTAAAGTCACAAAAGCACCATGCCAAGTTTTCATCTACTGCCATATTTTGCTTTATGTACTATAATCGAGTTTCTGGATCTCGATAGTACTATGAACTTATTTGTCCACCTTGAGAATTCAATGCCTCAAAATATGTTTGTGTGTCTTCTTCGAAATCTCGATTTCTCACGTCTTTTTTCTTTAGTATATTGGGATGATCGTTTTCTGCCTTTCATGAATCATTTGCATGATTTAGGTATTGCAGATGGTGTGTTTCCCTATCATCGTTTACAACTCAATAGCATCCAAAAAAGAAGTAATTAAATCCAATAAAGGCTTCTACATTTTCTTCTCATAATTTATATAAACTTCATAATTCCTATTTCCTAAGTGGCTCCAAGATAATAAAACTAGTCCTAAAATATCAATCTCCATAAAAGCACATTCTTCTAGGTGAGCTTAAAAGGAACTCTACAAAATACGGAAAAGGCGATAATAATGATTTTTTTATGTTGTAGTTCTGCATAACATATAAGTACATCAATGCAAGTTTGTATTTTTTTTAGTGTATGTCAGATTATTATCGAGGTTCTAGTTCACTCTCTCTTTCTCACACAGTCCCATTTATAAACAAACTGAAAATTTACACAATGATTGACCTTTTAACCAACAGAAAGAAAAGCAAAAAACAAGTAAGATTAAGAAAAAATTGCCTAGATTGACTAGAGGCTATCACTTTGTGAATTAAAGGTAATGTCAACTATAAAGCGACACTCTATCAATATTATTCACCCTATGTGAGTGTAAAATGAACAAACAGAAATATAAGGGTCAAAAAGTATGATTTCAGTACCTTAGGTGCTAAAAGGTACACTTTTAAAACACAGGGGCTGATGGGTATATGGTACTAAACCTCAGGGGTTAAAAGGTCATTAAGCCAAAAGTAAAACTAATATAAATTCTATACTCCTCAATAAATTTATTTTGCCTAAAAAATTAACCGAAAAATCAAATATTCTCTAATATATACTTAATATATAATAGCGGCCGCATTTAATGCAGACTGATTTGTTTTTAAGGAATTTCATAGTAGTGTTTAACATTCAATGTATTTTTTAATGTCAAAACATGCCACATTTTTTGCAAGCTATGAAGTCATTAGATACAAGTATGGGCTTTTCATTTGTCAAAAAAATTAGGAATATTGAAAGATGTGGTAAGTATCGTTTGCTAGATATGATTCAGTTGCTTATTAGCTTTCTATCTTGTAAATTCCCAATTCATCTCTTGAAAGTTGTTAGGTATAGAAACTCAAATGTAAATTAAACTATATCTTTTCTGTCAGGCAAGTACTTCTGGATCTAAGATGAGTGACCTACTTTTGGAGATGGGATACCCCCGGCAAGTAGTGTTCAAAGCAGTACACAGCAACACCGTTATTCTCATATAATTTGATTGTATTGAAATGATCTTTTTATGCAAAATTGTATTGAGCTCATCAATTTTTTCTTTAAATATGTGTAGGTGAAGATGATGAAGAAGCTGTGCTCAATACAATTCTCACATACACTGTGAGCTTTAGTTTTCTTTCTTGAGTAAATCTAACCTTTTTTTATTATGTGAAATTTTGTACCAAAGATTCAGTATCTGCTTTAGGAGTAGTCTTTAATTTTACAGTAAATCACAGAAGTTAAAAAGCACATCAGTTGTTTGTGGAGATTTAACAGTGTCCTAAGAAAAATAAATACCTGTGTGAGTTAGTCTTTAAATACATTTCGTGTATGCAATGCAAAAAAAAAACTTTTTGATTTCATTAATTCTTTAAATAATGAGTATGTTCTAAATCACAGATAAATAATTTTAGTTTGACACAGTGGCCTGTTGCATTAGTAATCTCAAACTCAGCTAGTTGCAGAGGTCCAGTTGCAGAGGTGGAGTCGAGGTGCTGTTTGAAAGACTTAGTCATGCTGTTAAGGTGGAGTATTTTCAGGCATTCCCAATAAAGTAGCAGTAGTGGTTGTTTAGGTAGTTTGTTAGCAAATGTTTCCTAGTTTATAGCTGTTTTGGTTTTCCATCTTACTTATGTTTTTCATATATATGTATCAGTAGTGAACCTCAATAAAACAAATCGATCCAAAGTCTTGCATTCCTGTATTGTGTTTTACCAGTTTAAGTATCAAACAATTGCATAGATTCACATTCTAGACACAACATTTGGGCTAAGCTATCCGATGTTGGCCAGGAGCAATTACACAGCCCGATACCTCAAAATGAAGGTCTTCATGCAGGCTCAAGGAGTGTGGACTGCTGTTGAACCAAGTGATGCGAAAGCAGTAGTTGAGGAGAAAACGGATAAGGTTGCATTAGCATTTATCAGGGCATACCTGAGGAGATTCTACTCTCAGTTGCGGAAAAGAAAACAACTAAGGAAGCTTGGGATGCGATTAAAACTCTTTGCCAAGGTGCAGATAGAGTAAAGAAAGCTCGAGTCCAAACTCTAAAGGCCGAGTTTGAGGCGTTGAGTATGAAGGACTCGGACCATCTTCATGACTTTTATATAAAGATAAACGGACTTGTAACGAATATACGAGCATTGGGTGAAACGATGCAAGAATCTTACATAGTAAAGAAATTACTACGAGCAGTACCTGGTAAGTTCTTGCAAATAACATCCACAATGGAGCAATTTAGTGATCTTTAAACCATGACAGTCGAAGAAGCCATAGGTGCGCTGAAAGCTCATGAAGAAAGAACTAAATGAAGGGTAGAGTCAAACGAAACCCAACTGATGCTTACGGAGGAGGAGTGGCTAAAGAGAGAAAGCAATGAAGAAAAGCTTCTGTTTACTCGAGAGGAGTGGCTAAAGCGTAACAACAAGAGAATTTCAGAGGGTCAATCTTCTGGCTTCAAGAATTGAATGGTACGTGACAAAAGCAGGGTAAAATGTTTTAACTGTTACTTGTATGGACATTTTGCTGCAGATTGTCGCAAGCCCAAAAGGAATAAAGAACAGAAGCAAGAAGCAAACATAGCCCAGATCGAAGACGATGAACCTGCATTGCTACTTGCGAAGCATGAGAAGGATAACTCAAAGTTGATGTTGTTGGATGAAACAGACGTAAGGCCGCGTCTAATGTCAAATGATGACGCCATAAAATTTGATTCCAACCTGTGGTATCTTGACAACGGCGCAAGTAATCACATGACTGGGCAAAAATCAAAGTTCAACATACTTGACGAGGTAATCACATGGCGTGTAACAATATTATTAGCATTGGACAATTGTCAGAAGATGGTAATAAAGTTGTGATTAGAGGTGAATACATGTGGGTATATGACAAGGGTGAAAAGCTACTTATGAAAATTAAAAGATCTCAAAATCGATTGTACAAGATAATAATCGAGTCTGGAAGTCCTGAATGCTTGTTGTCAAGGACAGACGAGGTGTCAAAATTGTGGCATGCTCGGTTGGGTCATGTTAATTATCAAGCTTTATCTCTAATGTTTAAGGAGAAAATGGTGAGAGGGCTACCACGAGTTATACAACCAAAGGAATTGTGCACTGGATGTCTCATGTCGAAACAAGCACGCAAACATGTTCCAACTCGTGCAAAATTTCAGTGCAAGTGAAGTTCTTGAACTTGTTCATGGAGACTTATGCAGACCTATTACACTAGAGACAGCCTCCGGAAAAAGGTATATCATCTTGTTAGTAGATGATTTCAGTCACGTTATGTGGGTGTATTTACTCAAAACAAAAGGAGAGGCTCTTGCTGCTTTTAAGAACTTTCGAGCATTAGTTGAAAATGGAATCGATCGAAAGGTGAAGACATTCAGGACTGATAGAGGCGGCGAGTTTATGTCAACCGAATTCAAACAGTATTGTGAAGAAGAAGGGATAACAAGGCATTATACGGCTCCGTATACCCCACAATAGAACGGGGTAGTAGAGCGTAGAAACAGGGCAGTAATGGAGATGACTAGAAGCTATTTGAAAGAAATGAAATTGCCAGCAATGTTGTGGGGAGAGGCAGTTAGACACTCAATATATGTGTTGAACAGACTTCCAACACGAGCGTTAACTGGTGTAACTCCATACGAAGCATGGTCTGAGAAAGAAAAGAAGCCTGACATTGGACATATTAGAGTGTTTGGCTGCACTGCCCATATGAGGGTACCAAGTAGAGGTCTTCAGAAGTTGGATAATCGAAGTTTGTGTGTGGTAAATCTCGGAAAGGATCCTGGCTCCAAGGCTTATCGTCTTTTTGACCCAAAGGATAATCGTGTTTATGTAAGCAAGGATGTCGTGTTTGAAGAAAATAAATCGTGGGCCTGGGAAAGTCTGGATAAGGATAGTATGATTCAAGAAAGTTCGTTTTCTGTTCTTGCGGATCCAGAGGAGATACAGAAAGGAAGGGAGAATAATTCAAATGACAATGGCACAGGCGATGGTGATGAACTGCATTATACTACTCCGTTGCAGTCTAATGGAGATGGTACTCGTTACCATTTGGACTCGGATAATTATGACGACAGTGAGGAGCCCAAGAAAAACCGATCAGTTGTTGATATATATAATGATACGGAGGAGATAATTACAGAAGAAGAATTGCACTTGATGGGGGTTGAAGAACCAACAAACTATCGAGATGCATCAAAGAATCAAAACTGGAAGAAGGCTATGTAAGCAGAGTTAGAATCAATTGAAATGAGTGGCACCTGGAATCTCACGGAATTTCCACCAGGTCAAAAGGTGATTGGTTTGAAGTGGATCTTTAAATTAAAAAAGGATGCGAATGGTGCAATAATCAAACACAAGGCGAGACTCGTAGCGAAAGGGTATGCACAGGAGCACGGGATAGACTATGATGAAGTATACGCACCTGTGACTCGACTAGAAACAGTGCGTTTACTGTTGGCATTATCAGCCAAAAACTGTTGGCAAGTTCATCACTTAGACGTCAAGACGGCGTTTCTGAATGGTGAAATAAGTGAAGACGTTTTCATTGCACAACCTGATGGATTTGAAAAACATGGTCGAGAACACTTGGTGTATAAATTGAAGAAGGCGGTTTATGGTTTACGTCAAGCGCCTCGTGCGTGGTATGCAAGGCTCAATCAATGTCTGGAGGGTCTTGGATTTAAGAGGTGTCCATATGAGAATGCTATATATACTAGAGGAGAAGGAGGTGAATGCTTGATAATTGCTGTATATGTAGATGACATATTGGTTACTGGAGCCAATGTTGACAGAATCGAAGAATTCAAACGACAAATGAGAAGAAACTTTGAAATGACTGATCTTGGAAATCTGAGTTACTATCTGGGAATCAAAGTAGATCAAGGTGCTAATTATATTGAGCTCAAACAGTCAAGCTATGCTAAGAAGATACTCGAGAAAGCTGGGTTGGGGGATTGCAATCCTATTAAATATCCTATGGATCCTAAGGAACAGATTTCAAAGGATGAAGGAGGAAGAACTGTAGATCCTATAATGTACAAGAGCATGGTAGGAGGTCTCCGCTATCTGGTAAATACTCGTCCTGATATTGCTTTTCCAGTCGGGATTGTAAGTCGTTATATGGAACCTCCTACAACTATTCATTTGAATGTAGTAAAAAGGATATTGTGTTATATCAAGGGGTCAGTGCATTATGGATTGGTTTATTCAAAACACAGTGGGAATAATCTCATTACAGGATATTCTGATAGTGATTTAGGCGGGACAGTTGATGATCGGAAAAGTACTGGAGGAATGGTCTATTATTTGAATGAAAGTCTAATTTCGTGGGTTTCACAAAAGCAGAGATGTGTTGCTTTATCATCGTGTGAAGCTGAATTCATGGCGGCTACGGCAGAAGCGTGTCAAGGCATCTGGTTGCGTAATGTTCTCAATCAAATCACAGCTGGTTGCATTGTGATAAGTGGATTTTTAATCCACTTGGAACGCTTCATATCGGCTTAAATTGATGACTTGAACTCAAGTATGTGGTGTGTTTAATGTGTTTTCATTAAGTTTTGCAGAACCAAGAGTTGGAGGTTAATTTGATTAAAATTCGGATTTTCCGGGTAGGTTGCGCAGTCTTCACTGTTTTGGCCATATCTGGAGTTCTACAAGTCCGATTCTGACGATCTTACAGCTCACGCGAAGAGGACAACATTTTCTATAATTCTAGGCAGAAGGTTCTGCGCGGGCGCCCAGGAATTGTACTGGAATTCTGCGCGGCCGCCCAGGAAGTCAGAATCGCCAGAATTGCCAGAATTCGATTTTAATAAGGAAATTTTCACAAATTCGACTTCTAATCATTACGGTAATTGCTTGGGGTGGCCAGAAACTTCCAGAATCAGTTGTAAACATGGAATATGCAATTCTTATTGCATTCAAAGATGGAAATTGCCGTAATTCTATTCTAACTCAAAAACGACAATTGCTTGGAAGAGGGACAACTTGGAGCTATAAATACACACCTTGGGGGGACATAATCAACACATCACAATACATCACAACACACCAGAGATCAGATTCAATATTGGAGCACAAGATCGAGGAGCCTAGAACGAAGAACGTGACTACGAGGAGATCTAGACATAGTTTTTCTTGTATTCTTCAATTTTGGTGTAACTTTTGGATGCTTCCGGATTTGTCCTCTAAACCTTTAACTCTTATTCATATTTACATCATTGATTTCTTGTTTTTCATCATGCTTTCATCAAACCCCGTGACGATGAGAAGTTCGATCATGAACTAATCGTTGTCATGGGTCCTAGCGGATTTATTTATGGAATTTAGTAGTTGATTGCCTTATTGATATGTGTGTGATGAATTATCGATATCCTTGTATGGTTGTGCTTATTCTTATTTGATGTGTCGCGAACATCTAAGTTGTTTCGTTAATCTTCTGTGAAGCGAGAGCGGATCTTAAGATTTAGAACTTGCCATGCTAGCATAGGAGTATGTATGTTTTGACATCATGATTTGTAGCGTAAATTGAGAAATATTATGCTGCCCTATGTGATCTTAATAGATAACTTGTGCTTAAACCGTTATGTTTTCAAATCTTATAGAGATATAGGGTCTAAACATAATTGGTGTCTACCCATCTTCTATCTTTTTTGTGGATGTATGAGTAGTTTGGTATTCGTATACTGAGAGGTAACCTATACTTGTTTCGTGTTGTCTGATCAGATATCAAAACCATCACATATATTGATTAAAGGCATGCTCTCTAAAGGAAGTATTTAATGAAGTTAGGATCCCATGTTTTATTCTCATATACATAAATCGATTTTAATCCTCTTAGTTAGTTAATTCTTAGTTTAATAATTTGTTCTCTAGTTAATTTTAGATAATCAAACCCAAATTGTTAATTGTCTTAGCAGTGGATAAAAATCATACATTGTTGCATAGGTACATTAATTGAATTGAACACCTCATTAGATCTCTGTGGGAACGAACTTGACTTATTCGTATATTACTTGTGACCACGTGCGCTTGCGTGATTTTGTGCTAACAAGTTTTTGGCGTCGCTGCCGGGGATCATCGGTGTTTTATTTTAGTTTATGTGCTTATCATCAGTGGTCGTTAGAGTTCACTGACTCGGATTGTAGTTGTTTGTTCTGTGTGTTTCAGGTACTTGAACGTGTATGCGAACACGTTCTCAGACTCGTAAATTGGAAGAAGAAAGATTAAAGTTAGTAAAGATGGGAGACGTACCAGAAGGAGTAGAACCTGCAGCTAAGGCTTTGAAGGACTATTCTCAGCCAAAGATCAAAGATATTCAGTCGAGTATTGTCAGGCCGGCTATTGCAGCTAATACCTTTGAAATCAAGCCTGGCACGATTCAGATGGTGCAGAATTCAGTGCAGTTTGGGGGTGCTCCAACGGAAGATCCTAATATGCATATTAGGGATTTCATCGAGATTTGCGACACCTTCAAGACCAACGGAGTGTCGGAAGATGCCGTGAAGCTGAGACTTTTCCCATTTTCTCTGAGGGATAAGGCTAAGGGCTGGTTGCACTCTCTACCAGCAGGTTCTATTACTACATGGGAGGATCTTGCTCAGAAATTTCTTACTAAATTCTTCCCCATGGCTAAAACTGCTGCGATCAGGAATGCTCTTACTCAGTTTTCTCAGCATTCTGGAGAAACTTTATGTGAAGCTTGGGAGCGTTACAAGGAGATGCTTAGGAAGTGTCCTCATCATGGAATGCCTGATTGGATGGTGATCAATTGCTTCTATAATGGTTTGGGAGGTCAATCTCGACCAATGCTTGATGCAGCATCAGGTGGAGCTCTGTGGGCTAAGAGCTACGATGAAGCTTATGAACTAATTGAGATGATGGCTGCTAATGAATACCAGAATCCAACTCAGAGGTTATCACAAGGCAAGGTAGCAGGGGTTCTGGAGGTGGATGCAGCTACGGCAATAGCAGCCCAGTTAAAGGCTTTGTCCATGAAGGTTGATTCTTTGTCTAACTATGGAGTTCAACAGGTGGCTAGTGTTTGTGAGCAATGTGCAGGTGCACATGACACGACTCAATGTGCCATATCTAGTGAATTGGCGCAGTTCGTGAGCAATTTTTAGAGATCACAGCAGCCAGTGCCTAATGCTTATCATCCCAACAACAGGAATCATCCTAATTTCAGCTGGAGTAACAATCAGAGTGGCCAGCAACAATCTCAACAGCCATATCAGCAGTATGGAGCAAGGCCATTCAACCCTTCTAGTTTTCAGCAGCAGTATGCTCCAAGGCAACCGTATCAACCACCAGGTTTTCAACAACCATCTCAAGGCAATGTTGGTCAATCTTCTATTGAAAAGTCTGAATTGGAGGAATTGAGGCTAATGTGCAAGAGCCAAGCTGTTTCCATCAAGACTCTGGAGAATCAAATCGGTCAGATTGCCAATGCATTGTTGAATAGACCACAGGGAACTCTCCCTAGTGATACGGAAGCTAATCCAGGCAAATGGGAGACCAAGGAACATGTCAAAGAAGTTACCTTGCGATCTGGAAAGGTTACGAATGATCAGAATGCAGAAACGGATGAAAAAGAAGAAATTTTGAAAAATGGCCAGAAGGTGGAGCGCGCCCTCCCCCTATCAAGCGCGCCCTCCCCTGCCCTTCTGCCAGAAAGTGAAGAAAAAGTTGAAAAAGCTAGTTTGGGGGTGAACGAAGCGGAAAATGTTGATCATTCTTCTGAGAAACCTATTTCGAAGCAAGCTACTGAGACCAAGGAGGTCTATCCTCCTCCGCCATTCCCCAAACGTCTTCAGAAGCAAAAGTTGGATAAGCAGTTCGCCAAGTTTCTCGAAGTTTTCAAGAAGTTGCATATCAACATACCATTTGCGGAAGCTCTAGAACAAATGTCGAGCTATGCAAAGTTCATGAAGGGTATTCTATTTCGGAAGTTGAAACTCGAGGAGTTGGAGACCGTCGCTCTTACAGAAGAGTGCAGTGCGATTCTACAGCAGAAGTTACCTCTAAAACTCAAGGATCCAGGGAGTTTCACCATACCGTGCACAATCGGCAATCTATCTTTCAACAAGTGCTTGTGTGACTTGAGAGCTAGTATTAATCTGATGCCGTTGTCTGTCTTCATGCAACTTGGGCTGCCGGAGCCTAAACCTACCAACATGTCTTTGCAGCTGGCTGATCGGTCGATCACATATCCAAGAGGTATAGTGGAGGATGTTTTGGTTAGAGTGGATAAACTCATTTTCCCTGCTGATTTTGTGATCTTGGACTTTGAGGAAGATAAGAGGATTCCTATTATCTTGGGAAGGCCGTTCTTAGCTACAGGCCGAACTTTAATCGATGTGCAGAAAGGAGAACTTACCATGAGGGTGCATGACCAGAATGTCACCTTCAGTGTGTTGAATGCAATGAAGTTCCCTACAGAGGAAGAAGAATGTTTTTCAGTAGACTTGGTCGAGTCTGCAGTGTACACGGAGATGGAGCAATTTTTTAAGTCAGATACATTGGAGAAGGTACTGATAGAAGATTCTGAGACGGAAGACAAAGACAGAGAAGAGCAACTGCAGTACTTGAATGCTTCTCCGTGGAAAAGAAAGATTGACATGTCATTTGATTCTCTTGGCATAGCTGAGCTGAAAAATTCTCAGGAGCGTCTCAAGCCGTCTATTGAAGAAGCTCCTAAACTCGAACTCAAACCATTACCGGAGCACTTGAGGTATGCATTTTTAGGTGATGCATCTACTTTACCTGTGATTATTGCATCTAACTTGTCAGGTAGTGATGAAGAGAAACTTTTGCGAATTCTGAGAGAGTTCAAGTCAGCCATTGGTTGGACCATAGCGGATATTAAGGGAATCAACCCTTCGTATTGCATGCATAAGATTCCGCTTGAAACATGGAGTAACCCAACAGTGGACCCTCAGAGAAGGCTTAATCCTATCATGAAAGAGGTGGTGAAGAAAGAAATTCTTAAGTGTCTGGATGCAGGCATTATCTATCCTATTTCAGACAGTTCATGGGTTAGTCCGGTGCAATGTGTGCCGAAGAAAGGAGGCATGACAGTAGTTGCTAATGAGAAGAATGAGCTCATCCCTACTCGTACAGTTACAGGGTGGAGAATTTGCATGGACTACCGAAAGCTGAATAAAGCCACTAGAAAAGATCACTTCCCTCTACCATTCATTGATCAGATGCTAGACAGGTTGGCTGGTCATGAGTTTTATTGCCTTCTGGATGGGTACTCAGGCTATAATCAGATTTGTATTTCTCCAGAGGATCAGGAGAAGACCACATTCACATGTCCTTTTGGCACTTTTGCATTCCGTCGCGTTTCTTTCGGACTCTGTGGTGCACCGACAACTTTTCAGAGGTGCATGATTTGCCATATTTTCAGATATGATTGGCATTAATGTGGAGGTGTTCATGGATGACTTCTCAGTGTTTGGAACTTCTTATGATCAGTGCCTACAAAATCTTGGCATGGTGCTGAAAAGGTGCGTTGAGATCAATCTGGTGCTCAACTGGGAAAAATGTCACTTCATGGTGCAAGAGGGAATCATTCTTGGGCATAAGGTATCTAGCAAGGGACTTGAAGTGGATAAGGCCAAAGTGGAGACGATTGAAAATCTTCCTCCACCAATTTCAGTTAAGGGAATTCGCAGTTTTCTTGGTCATGCGGGTTTCTATCGGCGATTCATTCAAGACTTCTCCAAAATCTCTAAACCCTTATGTAGTTTGTTGGAAAAGGATGTTCCTTTCAAGTTTGATGAAGATTGCTTAGCTGCTTTCGAGCTCTTGAAGAAGAAGTTGACTACTACACCTATTATCACTGCACCTGACTGGGATGAACCTTTTGAGTTGATGTGTGATGCTAGTGACTATGTCATGGGAGCTGTTCTTGGGCAAAGGAAGAACAAGGTGTTTCATGTGATTTACTATGCTAGCAAAACTCTCAATGATGCTCAGCTGAACTACACTACTACAGAAAAGGAACTTTTGGCAATTGTGTACAGTTTCGAGAAATTCAGGTCTTATTTGCTTGGAACTAAGGTAGTAGTCTATACTGATCATGCTGCTATTCGTTATCTGATTTCTAAGAAAGATTCAAAGCCTCGGTTGATTCGGTGGGTTCTTTTGCTCCAAGAGTTTGATTTGGAGATTAAAGACAGAAAGGGTACAGAAAACCAGGTGGCGGATCATTTGTCACGTTTGGAAGACCACGGTACAGATTCAAGGAATAAAACTCTAATCAATGAATCTTTTCCTGATGAGCAACTTTTTGGGGTGCAAGATGAAGAACCATGGTTTGCAGACATTGTGAACTATCTTGTGAGTAATGTTATCCCTTCTGAATTCTCTTAGCTCAAAAGAATAAGTTTCTACATGATGTCAAGTGGTACCGTTGGGACGAGCCATTCTTATTCAGGCAGGGAGCTGATCAGATATTAAGAAGATGTATTCCCTATAGTGAAACTGAGGGTGTCTTGCGAGATTACCATTCCACTACTTATGGAGGCCATTATGGTAGAGAGAAGACAGCTACTCGAGTACTTCAGGCAGGATTCTATTGGCCAACTCTGTTTAAAGACGCTCATCAGTTTGTGTTGAGATGTGATCGATGCCAAAGGGTTGGTAATATTTCTAGGAGAAATGAGATGCCTCTTAACATGCTGCTTGAAGTGGAGATTTTTGATGTATGGGGAATCGATTTCATGGGATCGTTTGTTTCATCTTGCAACAATCAGTACATACCGTTAGCTGTGGATTACGTGTCTAAATGGGTTGAGGTGAAGGCTTTACCGACCAATGATGCTAAAGTGGTGCTGAATTTTCTGCATAAGCAAATTTTCACGCGTTTCGGAACTCCGAGGGTGATTATCAGTGATGAGGGTACGCATTTTTGCAATCGAAAGTTTTCAGCTTTAATGGCTAGGTATAATATCAATCATCGTGTTGCTACTGCTTATCATCCTCAGACAAACGGTCAAGCTGAAGTTTCTAATAGGGAGATCAAACGGATTCTTGAGAAAGTGGTAAATCCTTCGAGGAAGGATTGGTCGTTGAAGCTTGATGAAGCTGTTTGGGCTTACAGGACAGCTTATAAGACTCCGTTGGGTACATCTCCGTTTCAGTTGGTGTATGGTAAGGCTTGTCATTTGCCTGCCGAGCTAGAGCACAAGGCATATTGGGCATTGAAGAAGTTGAATTTCGATTTGAAAGCTGCTGGTGAGAAAAGAATGCTTCAAATTAATGAGTTGGATGAGTTCCGTCTACAGGTCTATGAAAATCACAAGTTATACAAGGAGAAGGTTAAGAGATGGCATGATAAGAAGTTGGTGCACAAGTCCTTTGTTCCTGGCCAACTTGTTTTGCTTTTCAACTCTCGTCTCAAACTTTTTCCTGGTAAACTCAAGTCAAGGTGGTCGGGACCATTTACGGTCAAAACTGTGTTTCCACATGGTGCAGTGGAAGTCTATGATAAGTCACCGGATGAAGCATTCAAGGTCAATGGTCAGAGGTTAAAACCGTATTTTGGTGAACGGGTGAATCGCGAGGTGGAAATCGCGGTTCTTATTTCGACTGATTAAGGAGTCAGGAATCACGTCAAGCTATTGACGTAAAACGAGCGCTTCGTGGGAGGCAACCCATGTGTTAGGTATGTTTCTACTATCTTTCTTATTACCTTCAATGAGGGCATTGAATATTCTAAGTTTGGGGGTGATTTGGGGATAAGTAGTGTTGTGGTGTTATGTGTTCATGTAGGAAATCATATTTTGCATGTTTGTGGTAATTCATTCATGTTTTGTTCGTATTTTGCATGTTTGTTTCATGGAGGACATTTTGTTTATGTTTTTATTATATGTTGCATGGCATGAATATTTCATGATCGCTTAGGACGAGCTATTTCTGTTTAGTAGGTAGATATTGATTTGATTGTGGTAATCATAAATAGAGGGATGATTTAAGTTCTTATGAAATTGACATGCATGTTATGAAAACAAAATCTTTACACAATTCATCGTTTGCTTTTGGGCTAGATTAGGGCCATGCCTGTTTGGATGTTTTGAGGCTTTATCATTTGTTTATAGTTAAAATGTTCTTTATTCCCTTGATGGCGTAGGAGCACCAAAGTATAGGTTTGGGGGAAAACAGGGATTTCATGCTAAGTGTTTTTAGTTGTGCGTCAAATGGCTAGTAGCCAGCTCATATTTTATGAGTAGTCTAGGATGAATGAGATGGAGTGAAACGCACTCATTCTTGTGTGAAAAAAAAAATTAAAAAAAAAGAGAGAGAAAAGAAAAAAAATAAAATAAAAAAAAATGAGTGTTTGTGAGAGTGTGAGTGTGTATAATTGACTAGGGTGAGCTCTTTAATACTCGAGTAATTAAGTCTGAGGGGTACTTGTACCTGGTAACCTAAAGCCCTTTGTGGTTTGGGATTGCCGACCTAACACTTGCTACATGGGTATTATTGTATAAGCCTTTTGGGGTCTCATCCATTGCACGGTCAAATAAACACGTGTGTTATGTTGTTTTGTTATGTGTTGTAGTTGTTAGTAATAAAGCATGAATTCCTGTCTAACTTAAATGATGATGGAGGTGTCTCTGAGTTATGAAGTGTCTAGCGTTCATTCTTTTTATAAACTAGTGATTGCCTTGATGAAGAATGGGTATGATTTTTGGTCTAGTGTTAGGAGTATATCTGATGAGTATCGCACACACCACGTTTTCGTTCATGTATTGTTAGTATACGGGGATTTAGTCGAGCTCTGTTTGGAAGTTATTGCATGATTTGAGATGTTTGTTTATTGAATGGTTATGGTTAGTTTAAAGGGGATCTTTGCATTTTTTTCATGTAGTTGCATTCATATAGTTTGCATTGTTAGTTGCATTGTTAGATGGATTTTGTGGGTACATTCACTATAGGCCCTCACGAGACCTTACTCGTCCACTAGGGCTGCCTAGGGGTTTAAAGGGCTTGTTGCATATGCCAAATGCAACCGTGATCACCTACGGAAGTGGTACTAGTTAGTTGTATATAGTTATATTATTTATGCTTGAGGACAAACATCAGTTTAAGTTTGGGGGTGTGATAAGTGGATTTTTAATCCACTTGGAACGCTTCATATCGGCTTAAATTGATGACTTGAACTCAAGTATGTGGTGTGTTTAATGTGTTTTCATTAAGTTTTTCAGAACCAAGAGTTGGAGGTTAATTTGATTAAAATTCGGATTTTCCGGGTAGGTTGCGCAGTCTTCACTGTTTTGACCATATCTGGAGTTCTACAAGTCCGATTCTGACGATCTTATAGCTCACGCGAAAAGGACAACATTTTCTATAATTCTAGGCAGAAGGTTCTGCGCGGGCGTCCAGGAATTGTACTGGAATTCTGCGCGGCCGCCCAGGAAGTCAGAATCGCCAGAAATTGCCAAAATTCGATTTTAATAAGGAAATTTTCACAAATTCGACTTCTAATCATTATGGTAATTGCTTGGGGCGGCCAGAAACTTCCAAAATCAGTTGTAAACATGGAATATGCAATTCTTATTGCATTCAAAGATGGAAATTGCCGTAATTCTATTCTGACTCAAAAACGGCAATTGCTTGGAAGAGGGACAACTTGGAGCTATAAATACACACCTTGGGGGGACATAATCAACACATCACAATACATCACAACACACCAGAGATCAGATTCAATATTGGAGCACAAGATCGAGGAGCCAAGAATGAAGAACGTGACTACGAGGAGATCTAGACATAGTTTTTTCTTGTATTCTTCAATTTTGGTGTAACTTTTGGATGCTTCCGGATTTGTCCTCTAAACCTTTAACTCTTATTCATATTTACATCATTGATTTCTTGTTTTTCATCATGCTTTCATCAAACCCCGTGACGATGAGAAGTTCGATCATGAACTAATCGTTGTCATGGGGTCCTAGCGGATTTATTTATGGAATTTAGTAGTTGATTGCCTTATTGATATGTGTGTGATGAATTATCGATATCCTTGTATGGTTGTGCTTATTCTTCTTTGATGCATCGCGAACATCTAAGTTGTTTTGTTAATCTTCTGTGAAGCGAGAGCGGATCTTAAGATTTAGAACTTGCCATGCTAGCATAGGATTATGTATGTTTTGACATCATGATTTGTAGCGTAAATTGAGAAATATTATGCTGCCCTATGTGATATTAATAGATAACTTGTGCTTAAACCGTTATGTTTTCAAATCTTATAGAGATATAGGGTCTAAACATAATTGGTGTCTACCCATCTTCTATCTTTTTTGTGGATGTATGAGTAGTTTGGTATTCGTATACTGAGAGGTAACCTATACTTGTTTCGTGTTGTCTGATCAGATATCAAAACCATCACATATATTGATTAAAGGCATGATCTCTAAAGAAAGTATTTAATGAAGTTAGGATCCCATGTTTTATTCTCATATACATAAATCGATTTTAATCCTCTTAGTTAGTTAATTCTTAGTTTAATAATTTGTTCTCTAGTTAATTTTAGATAATCAAACCCAAATTGTTAATTGTCTTAGCAGTGGATAAAAATCATACATTGTTGCATAGGTACATTAATTGAATTGAACACCTCATTAGATCTCTGTGGGAACGAACTTGACTTATTCGTATATTACTTGTGACCACGTGCGCTTGCGTGATTTTGTGCTAACACATTGGTTCAGTTATTCTGTTCATTGACAATAAATCAGCAATTGACTTGGCTAAAAATCCAGTTTTTCATGGTAGAAGCAAGCATATAGATATACGTTATCATTTCATTAGAGACTGTGTTGAGCGTGGTGAAATTGTTGTCAAGCATGTCAGTAGCAATGAATAGCGTGCAGATAGTTTAACAAAAGCTTTGGCGACAGTCAAGTTTGAAAGGATGCGTAGCCTTCTGGGAGTTAAGGAGTTGGCAAATCGTGTTTGAGATTAAGGGGGACAGTGTTGCATTAGTAATCTCAAACTCAGCTAGTTGTAGAGGTCCAGTTGCAGAGGTGGAGTCGAGGTGCTGTTTGCAAGACTTAGTCATGGTGTTAAGGTGGAGTATTTCCAGGCATTCCCAATAAAGTAGCAGTACTGGTTGTTTAGGTAGTTTGTTAGCAAATGTTTCCTAGTTTATAGCTGTTTTGGTTTTCCATCTTACTTCTGTTTTTCATATATATGTATCAGTAGTGAACCTCAATAAAACAGATCGATCCAAAGTCTTGCATTCCTGTATTGTGTTTTACCAGTTTAAGTATCAAACAATTGCATAGATTCACATTCTATACACAACATGTGGCCTATCATCTTTCAATGTTAAATAAATTGTTTCCAAATGGCATAAGAGTCCTTTCCTTTCTCTGGCATTGGAGATGTGGAAGTTGCTTTACGCAGGCTTGTCCTTCCATTGAACTTTTTTGTCTCTGTAGAGAAATCAGACGATTATTGGCATTGGAGATGTGGAAGTTGCTTTACGCATGCTTGTCCTTCCATTGAACTTTGTTGTGTCTGTAGAGAAATCAGACGATTACAAACTTATTCTGCAGAATGGGTATTTTTTCTGAAAAGATGAGTCACCAAGTATTTAAATAAATAAATCTTGTATGATTACTTAGCTGCAAAGAATCTAACGCTCGATGAAACTATTGAATTTAAAGTAAATAAATAAATCTTGTATAATTACGTAGTTGTAAGGAATCGAACCCTGGATGAAGCTAAAAAATTTAAAATAAATAAATCTTGTATAATTATGTAGTTGCGAGGAATCGAACCCGGGTTAAGTGATAACCAAATTTGGTATTTTGGTACTTTGGTACTTTAGTACCGAGCGCCATTTTCATATTGTTTTGCTTATTAATAAAAAGTATAGATTTGTGGAAACCGTAATTCTATAAGGATTTAAAAGGATTTTACATGTTCAAATGGGCTTTTATGGATCCTGGAAGTCTATAAACGTCATACATTTGTTTTTCACAAAATAGTAGGACATGTTTCAAACCTACAATTTTTAAACTCGTAAAACTCCAGGTACTAGTATATTCTCATTAATTTTTTTAAAATTAAATATTCATATTAATTTTTTTAAAAATCCAATTCAAATATAACTAAATCTTTGGAACCCAACAAAATCTCTCCTAATCCATATTTAATCTACAACATTGAAAAAAAGAATTTACATAAATAGATGGATGACATAAATACAATTTAGCCTAATAGCATATGTTTTTCCCCCAAATAATATGTTAGGGGTGTTTTTGATGGATGTGTTTTTGAAACTGCTATAAAGAGGAGGGCATGACACTCTTGTGCACAATCTTTTCCGCAATGGGGGCGAAAATTTGTGAAGATCAAAACAAACTTCTGATTAATATTTTGTAAGAATTT
Source organism: Heracleum sosnowskyi (assembly GCA_030848705.1). Classification (NCBI taxonomy): domain Eukaryota; kingdom Viridiplantae; phylum Streptophyta; class Magnoliopsida; order Apiales; family Apiaceae; genus Heracleum; species Heracleum sosnowskyi. The sequence continues at coordinate 16,029,840 of CM061236.1, forward strand.
AAGAGATGATGGCCGCTAATCAAGATTTAGATGGTGAAGGAGAAGATTATGACAACCATATATTTCTAAGGTTTTCTTTTACTAGATCTAACTTCACTTGTTTGAGCAATCTATATATCTTGTTATTGTGTACCTAGATTATATGTGATCCGACTTTATAACAAATGATCTAACTTTATGAGTTTTTTTTTTGTTGACAAAATCTCACTTTTTGTGGCTTAATTAAGTATAATTGAAGAAAATAAAATCACTTTTGGGTGGGAATAATATTTAGCTCGACCGATTCATCTTGCACGCATTAATCCACTTGATAATATATATAATATTTTCAAGTTTATTATAGATCAATTCAACTCTTTTATTGCTTTCCAGAAGCTTCTTCATGTATTTCTTTCGACCTACTTCTTTGTGCATGACTCCCTCACAGTTACTTCACGAAATGAGTGACGGCGGTGGCGCTTTAATTTAAACTTTGTGATAGTGGTTTGTAAACATGAAGAATTCTATTCTATAGACATATTAGGATTCGAGACTTCACAGGACTTTTAACATACGAGACTTCCTTGGGCAGGTTTGACCAAAAAATTCTCAAGATATTTAATGTCTTTCAAACATTGTATAGCCTGCTTCTTTCCCCATGGTTCCCTCACAGTCACGAATCCACAAAAGGTCGCAGCCCATTAATTTATACATCAAAAGCCTCCTCTTCTCTCAACATAAACTGTCACTATTTACTACAACTACTGAAACCACCTCCTCATCTCCCATCAATGCTACAGAGTGACGAAACGTTTGGGCATGACTAGAGACTTGAGTAGGGATTTACCGATAAACTACTCGGCATGACTAGAAACTTGAGTAAGGGTTTACAGATAATATAAGCGTTTGGGCATGACTAGTTTAGTCCAGTGGAGATAATCCAGAGGCAACAAATGATGATCATGAACATAGAATCAACGTAAAGGTCGAGAAGTAATAAATATAAGGTTTTACTTCATTTATTCACCTAATCAATACTTAAATACATAAAAATTAACTTGGTACAAGACATACCAAGTAACTTCAACCACTCCTAAAGAAATTTCCTATTATACATCATTCAAATAAAGCCCTAATTAAATATTAAATTCATAATTTATATGGGCTGAAAGTGCGACCTGTACTAGGGTACGCCAGGTACAAGCCTGTTCATAGACAAGTCCGTAAATCAACGTTGAAAAAAATTCTACAGAGAAGTATCTAGAATCAATCCTGATCCACCGTCAAGGAGGAGACTTGACCTCCGAGTCTCATAATCCTACTTTAAATCCAAGGCTCCGGATAGGGCCAGACCCCTCTTATCAGAATTAGGTTTTTTAGCTTGATTCTCAATACGTAGGCATCTTCTGATAATCTCGAAAGATCAATCATTAAAAACTCGAAAAACCCTAGCATAAAATACATAAGAACCCTAGCCAAACCTAGTTTTTTATTCAGAATGATGCTTAAAGTATAGCAAAGTGGAGGAAGAACACTATTTTGTGGCAAAGTCAATATAGGATTGAAGGCACTTGTTTATTTTAAGGTAATTTTTCACATATTCATTCCATAACAAGTTGAATATTTTTCAACCGTTTTCTTCCAAAACAGTCATTTACCAATTTATTTTCTAGGTGTTTTACTTTGTTAGAAAACTCATAACAAATCAGTTTTAGAGTACTAAATGACAAGCATATAGAAATTAATTTATTTTTTCTTTGAACTTCTTGAAGTTTGTATCAATCAGTTATGTTTAAAACAGCTATAGTGAAACTTTCTTTGTAACCTTTTGAATCTATTCAGTAGAAGAATCTTTTTAGTAAATTACAGAAGTAATTTTAAAAAAAAAGAGTTTTTCGCCTAAAAGTTGAACCACATCTCCAAGCTTTTTGAAATAAGCCTTTTTAGTTTTCTCTAAGTAAATGTTGATTTATTTGATTATCAAAACACAACATGCATTATGCATATTTAATAAATATTATCAAACAATTATTATATTTTTTGTAATAACACTTCTTTTAAGAACATCATTTTACTAACAATTTCAAAAGGAGCCTAAAAGTTGGGGCTCCAACTTGAGCTAGTAAAGTCAAAATCTAAAATTCGAATGTCAGCAAAGTTGGATAAGTTTAAAGTCTGCTAAAAAAATTCAAATCAATTGTACCCAATATTGACAAAGACGTGAACTTGGTAAATTTTAACTCGATTAAATATATGAATTATGTATGAGTATTGAATATTTATATTGAAAAATATTCACACATAATAGGTATCAGGTAAATATATTACAATAAAGTTCAACACTATCTTCATTCCACACATTGTTATGTAACTCTGTTTTTTTATTACGACTCTTCGTCATTTTTATTAGCCAAAATCATAACGGCTCTCATTATTAAAATAAATGAATAAATTAAACATAAAAACTATGTACGTATAAATATTGAATTATATATTAAATTTTTTTTTGAAAAATATTAATTTATATTTAACAGATTTTAATAAAAGTAAAATACTATTTACGTACTATAGTTTATTTCATGAGTTTTAACTCTTAAATTTTTAAATATTGTTACCCATTAGATGAAATTTCTCCATTTATAGGAAAAACAATTATGAAGTTCATTAAAAAAATAATCCTCAAGTTTTAATATGCCAGATTTTTCGCTCAATACTTTCCTAATTTTGTTGATCATCTTAAAATTTTTTAACTTTTCATATTTTTATGTGTGCCCTACAATTTAATTTTTTAAGGTTTTCATTCTCACACTTTTTATCTTGCAAATAAATTTCACATTTATTTGTTTGAAACTATTGTGGTTCACACATAAGTTAAAGGATTAAATTTTAAGAAAATATTTTATTCTATCTTGACATATGCAAAAATAAGTTTAAATATGTGCGTAAATGTATTTTTCTAAATAAATTTATTTTTTTTATTATTTTTGTGCAAATTAAGTACTAATTTATTGTTATTATTCATCTAATATAGTAATTCACGTTAAACATTATTTAAAAAAAGTAATCAAATTTAGCCGTCTAGAAGATCTTTTACTATATAACAATTTATTTTCTTAATAAAATTTAATAGAATCTGATTAATATTTTCTTGACAAAATTTAATAGAATCTGAATTTTCACAAAATATATTTGGTCTAGTAAGGACTACATCACATTTCTTATCTTACAAACCTATTATATAGAGGGCTACTCTAATGAGACCCTAATGAGAATTGAGACCCCATCACTATATACACACACATACTCACATATATTTTTAATCTGAACCACTCAATTAAATAACATAGATACACACATGTATGTATCTCCCTCATCCTCCACTTACCCTTTCTACTTAATCTCCATAGCAACTCCCCTCCTCTCTCTCTCTCTCCATATACACACATTTTCTGAAATCTTTTCCAGTTATTCCCTCGAGTGCTTTTACTTGTCTAGCTATTTCACTTTCCATTTCTCTCAAATCTCTCAATCTCTCTCTCTCTCTCTCTCTCCACACACACACAACAAACATGTACGCGACTGATTCCTACACTACCAGTCCCCAAACTCGCCGCACTCGTCCGAGTCGATCCACCTACCTCCCTCCACATCTCCGCAACACAAACCCACACTCTACATTCTCCGATCACACCTCTAATTATGCATAAATCACCAAAATTTCATCGCAAATCACTAAAAAGAACGGATCTAAGAGCTATTGAACTATATTAAATTTAACTAAATAATTACCAAAATATTAGTTGAAATTCACCAAAATATAACCCACCATCACTATTCTGCCACCATAACTACAGAATCACCAAAATTTTAGTACAAATTATCAAATTTCAACACAAATCACCAATTTTAAATGCAAATCACCAATTTTCAACGCAAATCACCAAAATTTCATAATGTAAATCACCAAAAAACACACCCATCCAGCTCTTCATCCTAATCAAACCACCAGAAGTATCTGAAACAAAGTGAGATGAAATAGGCCTAGGAACACCGTACTTGTAGATGATGGAGATGAATAGGAGGAGAGAGACGGAGAGGCCGACGGCGAAGAAGTTGGCCGTGAGGAAGTCTTTGACGGCGGCGCGCCGGCGAGTTTTACGGTGTTTGGATGATTTGGTGGTGGAAGACGGGAGGAGAGAGTGGGCCCAGCCGCGACGGGGGTTGTTGGAACCACCGATGTAAGTGGAGAGAGGCATGGTTGCGAGTGAGGGAGTGAGAATTCTATTATTATATGTATGTAAGTACAGTTAATTGAGTGGGAGAGAGATGAGATCTGGAGAGAGAGAGGAGAGAGAGGAGAGATGAGTGATGTGAGGAGAGAGAAATAATTATTCTAATTTAAAGATATGTGTGTTTATTTATGGTCCAGATTAAAAGTAGTTTTAAAATTGAGTGGTTGAGATTTAGTCTCAGTTCTCATTTTAACATAGGGTCTATATTTTCATTTAAAATCAATTGAATATACCTCTCAAAACTTATATAATATGCCTAGTTTAGTACACCTGTATATATTCTTGTGTTATGGGACACCACCTTTAGAATAAAAAGTACCAAAAATATATTTCTAATTCATTTTTTGATGATATGAAATGGAATAAAAGTAATACAAATAAATGTTTGTATAAAAAAAATTTCTCTATTTAATTTACCAATTTTGTGTCATATTTATTACCAAGTCAAGTCCGGCCAGATAAAGTAAAAAAATAATGAAAAAGATAGCCATTTTGCATAAAAAATTTTAAAGAAAATTTCACAGACAATCCCACCATTTTCTAATTTTTTCATCTCATATACCTCTTATCTTCCCTTCATTTCATATACATAGAAGACACAACCTCCTCAACAGACACGCCACCCATTCTCTTATAATATTGGTGCCCCTTTTTTTATATATATAGTGCTTCATTTTTTCTAGTGCAATCACCTTTTTCATTTGCCATTTTACATTGGTGCACCCAAACACAACTGAATTTAGTTTCTGAGATATCCATACAGTTCATAGTTTTTTTTGGGCAACTTCTTGTCAATTTGGTTGCTTACACAGTGATATACCTACACAACTATTTACAGAAACCTGAGAAACTAGTAAACTTGACCAAAGTGGTTGATTATAATATATTTTTTTAAAGCCACAAAAGCACCATGCCAAGTTTTCATCTACTGCCATATTTTGCTTTATGTACTATAATCGAGTTTCTGGATTTCGATAGTACTATGAACTTATTTGTCCACCTTGAGAATTCAATGCCTCAAAATATGTTTGTGTGTCTTCTTCGAAATCTCGATTTCTCACGTCTTTTTTCTTTAGTATATTGGGATGATCGTTTTCTGCCTTTCATGAATCATTTGCATGATTTAGGTATTGCAGATGGTGTGTTTTACATAATCAGTAGAGAAATGTGGATGCATCAAATTCCGTTAAACCAAGGTTTGCATATTATGCAGCAGCTTTCTGACCAAGGACATGCGCTTTCAAAGTTATTCAAACTTTTGTTCCAGTTAGCCTACGATGTGGGTAACGTCGAAACAGCTTACACGGATCTCAAATTATTGTTTGCTGACCCAAGTTTCGGTTTATGTTTGGAAAAAAACTTAAATTCATTACAGATGGTTAAGTTTTCTGTAATAACTATTGTAGATCCTAACCAGAAGATTTTGCATACCGTGCATAGTCATATCTGTCCTAAACATTTGGATGGATTTCCTAATTGTCAGATCTCTGCACTAACAGAAATCAAGTCTATTGAGTGCATGTCATGTAAATTGTCCAGTGCCGTTTTCTATTTTCTAAATATGTAAGTTATTTCTTTTGATCAAATTGTTAATTATCTACAAGGTATCTTATTGTCATCATTCCATTATTTTAGTTTACATGTAAGTGTTTGGGGAATAACATTTGCTTAATGCATGTTTCAATTATCATTGCAACTTAAAAAATTGATTATATAAGAACATATACAATTGAAAACATCACTCCTTCAATTATATATCCAGCAAACATAAATATTTACTTATATTTCAGATGATAGATTTTTTATGATTAGTTTTTTTAGCAAAGCGCAGTCATGATTGAAAGAGTGCCCTACTCCCTCCATCCACTTTAAGTTATTCAATGGTTAAGTTAAGAAAAATTTGAATGAAAATTACATATACTGCTACATAATCGGAAAAAATTACAAAAGCATTTATCATCTGAAAAAAATTATAAAAGAGTGAAAAGCCAATGCAAATGTAAATATGATAGATTGCAGAATTTATCGCGATATGCTGAGGTTTTAACTGCTCACATTGAGATGGAAACTCACTGGTTTGATGAGGTTGTGCAAATAAAAAATGTTTTTTAGAACAATAAGAATGAGGTCACTTTCTCCTCTCTTTGGAATATCGTAAATTACCGCTATGTTGGTCAATTAATCCATGACATTAAGTTGTGACCCTTGTGTCATGTTTATCAATTTAATCAATATCTAGTTTTCATCTCTCATGAGTTGGGTTTGAATCATTGTGTTTACTCATATTGCCGTATAAAATTTAGGTTTGCCTCATTTTTTATTTTTCATTGTATCAATTTGTCTTCATTTTTTTCCCAAATAGTCTTGTTTGGTGGTTCTTCTTTTTCTTTATGTACTATAATCGAGTTTCTTGATCTCTATAGTACTATGAACTTATTTCTCCACCTTGAGAATGCAATGCCTCAAAATATGTTTATGGGTCTTCTTCGAAATCTCGATTTCTCGCGTCTTTTTTCTTTAGTACATTGGGATGATCATTTTCAGCCTTTCATGAATCATTTTGCATGATTTAGGTAACACAGATGGTGTGTTTTATATAATCAGTAGAGAAATGTGAATGCATCAAATTCGGTTCAACCAAGGTTTGCATATTATGTAGCAGCTTTCCGACCAAGGACATGCACTTTCAAAGTAATTCAAAAAAATTTCCAGTTGGCCTACGATGTTGGTGTCATGGAAATTGCTTAAGCGGGTCTCAAAAATATCTTGGTGAATCTCATTCGAATTATTAGAATATCCAACAAGATTTTTATTTTGGAAGTACATTAAAATGTAATGAGTGATGCTATTGCTATACATACCGAAAAGGGTTCCCAACTAATGTTCCCTAATGGTCATCTTCCCGAATTCACTCCACCCAATCGCAAGGTAGTTTAAATTTAAGCAATGTTTTGTTTCAACTAAAGCTCTGATTCTACTTGGATTTTATTATGTTTGATGTATTCATTCATGAGTGTTTGTATGTCCAATGTAACTTGTTTATATTGGTTGATGAGTTATATAAATTTATAATATTTGTCAATTATTTATGTTCTTTGATTGATAAGTTCAAATGAGGAAGAACATCCGTACACAGGAGTTTATGGATAAAACTACACAAATAATTCATGTTGGTTATTTCATTACTGTCTTATACATAGGTATGATGTAAATTAAACTATATCTTTTCTGTCAGGCAAGTACTTCTGGACCTAAGATGAGTGACCTACTTTTGGAGATGGGATACCCCCGACAAGTTGTGTTCAAAGCAGTACAACAACACCATAGAGTTATTCTCATATAATTTGATTGTATTGAAATGATCTTTTTATGCGAAATTGTACTGAGCTCATCAGTTTTTTCTTTAAATATGTGTAGGTGAAGATGATGAAGAAGCTGTGCTCAATACAATTCTCACATACACGGTGAGCTTTAGTTTTCTTTCTTGCGTAAATCTAACCTTTTTTTATTATGTGAAAATTTATACCAAAGATTCAGTATCTGCTTTAGGAGTAGTCTTTAATTTTGCAGTAAATCACAGAAGTTAAAAAGCGCATCAGTTGTTTGTGGAGACTTAACGGTGTCCTAAGAAAAATAAATACCCGTGTGAGTTAGTCTTTAAAGCCTGCAGCAAATAATGCATAAAACTCCAGGCACTCAGGAATATATAAAAACACCATCTTTCGATATTCATCAACACTTTGTAACACCTTGTTGTAACACCTTGTGGAGTTTGAACTCTCTATTTAGTATACTAGTACGCAACTAAATTTGAATGGAAGTCTTATTGCCTTTTTGGACAATTTTAATGCCTTATATTAACTGTTCTGCCCTCAAGAATCTTACCGATGATTTAAATCATGTATCTGATGATCCACATGCACGTAAGGCCACACGAGCCAATCATGTGGACCGCTTGAATGTGAATAGTGTCCGAGAATACTAGGTACCTATAATCTCTACCCTTGTTCCCGGTATACAAGATCACGACTAAGTTACGGTGGTATTTACGATCATTTAGTCATTTGCATTTACATAAGGCAAAAGTTAAAGGAAACTGATTTGTGTAAAAGTAAAACTAATATAAATTCTATACTCCTCAATAAATTTATTTTGCCTAAAAAATTAACTGAAAAAACCAAATATTCTCTAATATATACTTAATATATAATAGCGGCTGCATTTAATGCAGACTGATTTGTTTTTAAGGAATTTCATAGTAGTGTTTAACATTCAATGTATTTTTCTATGTCAAAACATGTCCACATTTTTTGCAAGCTATGAAGTCATTAGAGACAAGTATGGGCTTTCCATTTGTCAAAAAATTTAGGAATATTGAAAGATGTGGTAAGTATCGTTTGCTAGATATGATACAGTTGCTTATTAGCTTTCTATCTTGTAAATTCCCAATTCATCTCTTGAAAGTTGTTAGATATAGAAACTCAGATAGAAGATCTGGTGGACTCTATTCATGCTACTAAAACAGAAAAGGAGGATGATATCCAAGGTAAAAGAAAATGTAAAATACAACAAATGCTATTTACAGATATCGTGTTTTCATGAACTGCGGGAGATGTCTGACATGTTGTATTTGTGTGAAAGCAGGATTAAATTGTGTTGGAATGAAGAGAAAACATAAGAAGCAAAAAAGTTGTTGGACATACAAGGTTGACAACTATTACTACCCGCGGGAATTTAATGATAGGATTTGGAGTTCTCAATGCCAGGATTACAACGGTTCGTAGAAATATTCCAGAAATGGCGGGAGGGAGAGGGACTCCATTCTTTTACTTTGAGAACGTGCGTTGTAATAGCCCCAGATCCGGGGTCGGGGATCCGGTCGTTACGGTCTCAATTCCCATCAATAATACTTGCACTTGAACCAAAACAATTAAACTACATGCTGTGACCCCACAATAACAATACCACACACACACAACTAGTTATAGTCCCAGAGATGAAATTGGAATAAGTATCTAGTCATAGGATCCACAAGTTATAAGTTATTACAAGCCCAAAAGATTACAGAGTGCATTTAAAAGTTCTTGCCATTGCTTACATTAATCATAATATAAATGAGTCTGATACACAAAAGCTGAAGCTTAGACTACTGATTGCTACTACCTCAGCTATGGCTGCTACCACATCAACGGGTAAATCTCTGACGGCTGCTACCCATTTTCGCAGAGTGTGCTGGTTGCGGGTCATCTGCTCTAGCTGTTGTTGTGATATAAATAAATAAAGCAAGGGTGAGCAATAGAGCCCACCAAAATAGTTTATGACAAAATAACAGTTCAAAGATATTTTTGTAACCACATGATATGCCTTAAACGGATAAGAAACTAGTATAATATAAAGGATGAAGTTACAAGGAAAATTAATATAATGTTTCCGTAACCCAAAATCCACTTATGCATATATATCCTTAATCAGGTTTTATCAGAGTCATAACTCATAAAATAAAAGATGAAGTTGCATGAATTTTTTGTCACTTCATTTCCAAACACTTTTCGACCTCCTGCCAACATGATTGGTTCTTCACCCCAATACATGTTGCAGGAATATACAAATTGGATGATGAACCAATACGGGAGTTGCTACCGCGCCCGCCATACCCAACCTTACTATGATCAGTAGCAGGTCGTACAGCTCAAATATGTTTTCTACATGTAGATGGAAGAATCACGGCAGCCTGACATTGTCTACCGCCTTCCGGTGATCTCCCGGCCCATTTGGGGCAATAAAAGTTGGATGGGTCGGCGCAACTGGACCACTTACACCACTCATAGTTCAGATGAAATCCATGACTCTGAAACGTAAAGATCGTCCTCCTTTCCCCAAGTGTAACACTTGTTGATACGACTCCACTAAGTAGTTATATCTAGGTTGGAAAGCAAGATTCTTCAATATTTCCCAAGCGATGCTTGTTAATGGATATCGACTTGTTCCATCAATTTACCCCTCGATCGTTGAGTTGGTAACACAACAATTGACTTGCAGCACTTAAATTGTTCCGAGAAAATATCTGTCCCACGACAGTTTTTTTCAGTGAGAGTTTAAAAAGAGTAGTAGTCACTTAAATCAGGTTTCCCATATTTTTGATAGTTGAGCGAGCATTTAAATCCCCTTTAAAAGACAGATTTAAATGGAAAAACATTGTTTTGGGAACCTCTTTTTGATTTAAAAAAATAATTAATAATATTTATTAAATAAGTAAATCTTAAATGAATATTCGAAAATAATATTCATTAAGTAAATCATGATCAAATGAATATTCAGAAATAATATCCATTAAATAAATAAACCTCGAATGAATATTAAATAAATAAACCTCGGATGAATATTAAATAATTAAACCTCGAATGAATAATAAATAATTAAACCTCGAATGAATAATAAATAATTAAACCTCGAATGAATAATAAATAATTAAACCTCGAATGAATAATAATATTCATTAAATAATTAAACCTCGAATGAATAATAAATAATTAAACCTCGAATGAATAATAATATTCATTAAATAATTAAACCTCGAATGAATAATAAATAATTAAACCTCGAATGAATAATAATATTCATTAAATAATTAAACCTCGAATGAATATTCAAAAATAATATCCATTAATTAAACAATCCTCGAATAACAGATTCCCGATATCTTTATCGGAAAATAACCTTTAATATATACAGAAAATATAATTACCTCGGATCTAAAGAAATATCATACGCCGGCCTTTATAAAATCTGGCTTATAGCTGATATCCCATATCTAGCTTATAAGTCCCAACATCAAGTCATATCCTCGAATATCGCTATATATAGCAGTTCGAAAACAATCATGCAATTTATATATCGCAATTGCATATCATAATTGAAAACAGTTATTATCACAACAACAGTAGTATAGGTTTCGAAAACTTGCCTGGTGGTGAGGTAGGGGTAGTGTGCCTCGAGTCAATCCGGTGATCTATACATAGTCAAAGTATCCGAGATTAATCACTTAATACTTTTAAGACACTAAGTACGTACTTTACTTAAGCTAAAACATGTTATCAAGTTGACTCCTTAAGACTCTTCACGCGTATGCTTGTTCACGCATTTTTATGAAATAGAGATTAAATCCTTTTAACACGAAATCTTTTCGAGGGTCCTCCCAAACGTACCTAGCATGTTAAAACAAAGTTTCACATTCCAATAAGTTGCTTAAAGGGTTTAATCATTGCCTCAAAGTTGGCTAAGTGGTATAGTCCGGTTTCTCGAAACATCCTTAATTAAAACACTTGTTTCTCCTAAACCGTAAATCGGATTCACATGATCTTTATACCAAAACAAACCTTGAAACAAGACCTACACTATACTAGGCAGTGGTGACCTTGGACAGAAGCCCTTATGCTCGAATATCACAAACAAAACATGGTTAAGGAAAATCGGGCATTATAACGACTATATTTTAACGATTCCAAAGTTTAATCATAAACTTTACATAATCAACCAAACCAATTCACCAAGTCAAATCCTCAACATCATTACTAATCCATAATCATCATCAATCAGTCAAAACCAACATCTACTTGCTTATCATCAAATCAACATCAAACTTTCATCAAAATCACTTAATCATCCTTATGATTATACTAACTAAACTACACTTAAAACTAACCATATAAATCAATTCATAGCTAAGGGTTTCAAGAGTTTATACCTTCCTTGGAGTGTATATGAGCTTAATAAACCTTGTATAGTCCTTATATAACCTTAAGATAGCTTGAATCAACCAAATAGATCAAGAAACAAAAGTTAGTTCTTGAAATTACTATTCATTTCACTATTCATGTTCATCTTTGACCTAAGATTCAAGCATGATATATTCCATGGATGATGCTAAGATTAAGAGAATACCTTAGTCTAGGAATTAGGAAGCTTTTGAATCCAAGAACATGATTTATGGATGAGTGGATGATTGATTCTTGAAAAAGTATATTTGTTCTTCAAGAAATGGCCGAATATTTTTTGTTCTTCAAGGTGTTTCTTTCTTGATTTTCTTTCCTTGGTTACTTTGATAATTGTGTGATATTTTGTATTAAAAAGTGGTGAGTCATCACATTTTGGCTTGTCACAGGGACACATGTCGCACATGCATGAGCTTGGCTAAAGTAGCTTTACTGGTTTGTTTCCTTTCACATGGATGATCCAAATGTTGCATTCCTCGAATTAATCTTGTTACATGTTACTTCCATGCCTATATTTAATCCCGTAAGTGTCTCGTTGTACCGTCTCCGTTTAATCGCGTAGAATGTTCGCAGGCTTTCTTAAGTGTTCTATCGAAGTAGTTTACCGTACACGGTCTCGATATTTCTAATTCTTTTATTAAATCCATATCCATGGAATTGATAATTTAAATCCTCCAACATTCTCAAATAATAATTAATCCGTCCGTTCTTGGTGAAATTTCGGAGAAAACAGAAATGCTATTTTTCCGATTCTGACAGCTTTTGCATTCCTTCATTTACATCGTAGATCACTAATACGACTTTGAAAGTTTATTATATCATCCCGCATATAGGGTGGTCTGAAAAACTTTTTAAATGAAAAAGTTACTATTCATCAGTGGTTTTTAACAAAAGTTACTATTCATCAATAGTTCTTAAATAAGTACAAAATTTGGGGATATTACATGCATGGCTCGTGCACCGCAAAGGGTGTGGGAAACCATAAACAGGTTTTTGTACGGGATCAAGCCAGAATTTGTGGACTCCGTTCATTTTTGTGCAGCAGCTCGCAAAAGAGGTTACATTCATAACCTCCCAATCGATGACAGGTTTTAGATTCTTCCCGTATCTCCATCGACCATACAAGAAGCACGTCCTTTTACGAAAAAATGGTGGCTGAAATGGGATCCAAGAACCAAGTTAAATTGTATTGTTACTAAAAACTTGATAAATCGGGACCTGATCCTCCTAGACATGTCAGGGAAAATGTGCTTAAACAGTGCAGAAGGTATAACTTTGTTGGGGTTGGGAAGAATAAGGTTGCTCGTCTTGACCATGACATGATAGAGGTAATAATGGGATTTCCGGAGAACCATACAAGTCAAGTCAGCAAAACTACTCGATACATATGCCTTGGAAATACAATCCATGTATGCAATGCAAAAAAAAAAACTTTTTGATTTCATTAATTCTTTAAATAATGAGTATCTTTCAATGTTAAATAAATTGTTTCCAGATGGCATACGAGTCCTTTCCTTTCTCTGGCATTGGAGATGTGGAAGTTGCTTTACGCAGGCTTGGCCTTCCATTGAACTTTGTTGTCTCTGTAGAGAAATCAGACGATTACAAAATCAAGTGGAGCCGGTTTAGTGCTACAAAGTCCTGATGGATTCCTCATAGAGTATGCACTAAAACTTGACTTCCCAACGACAAACAATGAGGCTGAGTATGAAGCTCTGATAGCTGGCTTAGGGCTGGCTGTAGCCTTGAGAGTTAAAACTCTGAAAGTATGTGGAGATTCGAGGCTAGTGGTTTCCCAAGTAAATGGGGAATTTGAGGCCAGAGATGAAGTCATGGCCTAGTACTTGAAACTTGTCAAGGCCATCATGACTCAGTTTGATGAATGTTATGTAGATCACATTCCAAGGGAAGAAAACATGAAGGCTGATGCCTTGTCTAAATTTGCTTCTTCCGAAATTGAAAACTATGCAGGGTGTGTATACTTCAAAGTCCTGAGGACCCCAAGCATCAACGGAAAGTTGGTAGCACCCATTGATGTTGCTAGTTGTTGGATAGATCCCATCAAAGCTCATCTGGAAACTGGGTGGTTACCCAACGACACTTCAGAAGCACGAAAGCTATATGTGAGAGCATTAAGGTATGCCCTGATTGAGGGATTGAGGGAATTCTATACAAGAAGTCTTTCATCATTCCTTATCTAAAATGCTTGAGACCCCAAGAGGCAGAATTGGCCCTAAGGGAAGTACATGAAGGAATTTGTGGGCAGCACTTGTGGGGCAGAGCCCTTGCTCATAAAGTCACCTGTCTAGGTTTCTATTGGCCAAGAATACTTGCTGATGCTAAAAGCTACGCGAAGAAATGTGAACGGTGCCAAAAGCATGCACCAGTGGTTAGACAACCACCAGAAATGATGACATCCATTAACTCACCTATCCCCTTTGCCATGTGGGGAATGGATATACTCGGGCCATTTCCAATGGCAAGTGCTCAACGAAAGTTCTTGATAGTAGCAATCGACTACTTCACCAAGTGGATTGAGGCTAAGCCATTAGCCAAGATAACCACCAAGCAAGTGATGCATTTCTTCTGGGAAAATGTGATATGCGGATATGGAATTCCACGAATCCTGGTCACAGACAATGGAACTCAGTTCAACAATGATGAGTTCAAGAAATATTGCGATGAGAATGATATCAAGTTGCACTTCACTTCTGTTGCCCATCCACACGCAAATGGGCAAGCTGAGGTTGCAAATCGAATTATCCTAGATGGACTGAAGAAAAGAGTTGAACGCTCCAGAAACACTTGGGTAGACGAATTGATCCCCATACTTAGGGCATATCGTACTACCTGCAAAGTCACCACCGGAGCAACTCCATTTCTATTGGCTTATGGAGCAGAGGCAGTGGTTCCGGTGAAGATTACTCACACGTCTCCAAGAGTTGAGGCCTATGAGCCAGAAACAAATGAAGAAGGCTTGAGGCTGGCCTTAGAACTAATTGACGAAGTTAGAGCTGAAGCAAACGCCAAGATAGTTGAGCATCAAAAGAAGGCATCTTTCTACTACAACCTAAGGGTTAAAGAAAGGTTCTTTCGACAAGGAGACTTGGTTCTTCGAAAGATTGAGGCATCCAGAGTTGGACAAAAAGGCAAGTTGGCCCCAAATTGTGAAGGACCATATCGCGTCAAGAACGTATTTGGTCGAGGCTCGTACAAGCTAGAAACCCTTGAAGGGCATGAGGTGCCAAGGACTTGGCATGCCTCCAATTTGAAAGTTTATTATGTTTAAAGTGTTTCCTAAGTGGACTCACTACTAGAAATAAGGTTTGATAAAACCAACCCAAGTTTTAAACTTGAGTACTATGTAAGGGTTGAACCCATTTTCAAAGTTATGAATTCCATATTCTTATGTTTTCATTATATGTGTGATGCATTCCGATAGACATGTTAAATAAGCATGCAAAGCCAAGAATGTAAAAGGCTGAATGAAAGCTTAAATAAAAGTTAAGCCCGTAGGCTGAAAGTACAATACAAGCCATGAAAGGCCATAAATAAAACTACAAAAGAAAAACTACATCATCTAAGCTGCCTTGTCTACGGCCGCCTCCTCCTCCTCCTCCTCCTCCTCTTCCTCTCCCTCTAAAGCAGAACCAGAGTGAGTGGCAGCATAATCATCCCTGGCAGTCTGACCAGGTGGAGAAGAATGATCTAGGTCGAAGATCCTGTCATCTTCCTCCATGTCGTCCTCTCAAGTTATAGCCAACTCTAAAAGAGTAGGAGCATGAGGGCTTGGAAAATCAGAAATGGTGAGAGATCCAGGCATCTTCTCCAAAACAACAACAAGAGCGCCATCATATCCCTTAGTATACTGAACTGGGAAGAGGAGCTCGTCATGCTTATCAATCAAGTCCTGTACTCCTGGGAGTCAAGGTACTCGTCGATAAAGTCATCCTTTCTCTTCGTCAAAGAAACCAGCTCAGCCTGGGTGTCGGCTAACTCCTTCTCCCTCCTAGCCAGTGTGGCCTTCAGCGAGCCCACCTCCTCTTGGGACTTCTCGAACTTGCCTTGGTTGGCCTCGGAAGATGAGCGCCAAGCCTTGGCTTGAAAGATAGCCCCTTGAAAGTTGGCATTAGCCTACAAACAAGTTATAAGTCAATACAAGATATAAAACTTGAAACATGTTAAAACTACAAAGACAAATAGAAGAAAACAACTTACAGCAGCAATCGCCTGAGAGCCTGCATGCTCCACACCCTCCAAAGTGGTGTTGGAAACGAAATCCTTGTAGTCACAAGGAGTCAAGGAATGATAAGACCATTCCACAGCATGTTTAGACACCCCCACTACGGTGTCTTTCTTCCTGAGACCCCAGTTGGGGCGCCAAACTGAGCTTTTGGCCGAAGAAGGACCCTCAGCCTCATCAGTAAGGTCCACATGAGGCCTTATAAAGGCTGGGACACTTGAAGCACGGGGATCCTTAGCTCCCAAACGAGCCCTCTTCATCCTTGCTGTTTCCCCATCTTGGGGCTCGTTGGTCTTATTGATAAAGACCGCAGCTGCAAAAAAACACAAGGAAAGAAACAGTTGGTATAAGATAATCTTAAATAAATAAAGGAAAATATGAGGTGAGAATTACCCTTATCAGAAACGTTTGAAAGTCCCAAGGACTTAAGCTGGAACTCATCCAAGAGCACCCAAGCCGTTGTAGCATAATCATCTTTTGTGAGCTCGGCATAGGCATGGGCCTCCTCATCATTCAGAATTATATTACTGGGACTACCATCCGAGACCCTACTGAAAGATCTGCGGAAAAGGGTACCCCAATCCCCTCCTTCCCAAACTAAATACATAAATTCATTTTTCCATCTTGGGTTATTATCGGGGATGGATTTTGGATGAAAAATGGGAGGAGTGGAAGGACGATTATTATATTTTTTGTAATAACACTTCTTTTAAGAACATCATTTTACTAACAATTTCAAAAGGAGCCTAAAAGTTGGGGCTCCAACTTGAGCTAGTAAAGTCAAAATCTAAAATTCGAATGTCAGCAAGTTGGATAAGTTTAAAGTCTGCTAAAAAAATTCAAATCAATTGTACCCAATATTGACAAAGACGTGAACTTGGTAAATTTTGACTCGATTAAATATATGAATTATGTATGAGTATTGAATATTTATATTGAAAAATATTCACACATAATAGGTATGAGGTAAATATATTACAATAAAGTTCAACACTATCTTCATTCCACACATTGTTATGTAACTCTGTTTTTTTATTACGACTCTTCGTCATTTTAATTAGCCAAAATCATAACGGCTCTCATTATTAAAATAAATGAATAAATTAAACATGAAAATGAAAACTATGTACGTATAAATATTGAATTATATATTAAAAAATTTTTTGAAAAATATTAATTTATATTTAACAGATTTACGTACTATAGTTTATTTCGTGAGTTTTAACTCTTAAATTTTTAAATATTGTTACCCATTAGATGAAATTTCTCCATTTATAGGAAAAACAATTATGAAGTTCATTAAAAAAATAATCCTCAAGTTTTAATATGCCAGAATTTTCGCTCAATACTTTCCTAATTTTGTTGATCATCTTAAATTTTTTTTACTTTTCATATTTTTATGCGTGTCCTACAATTTAATTTTTTAAAGTTTTCATTCTCACACTTTTTATCTTGCAAAAAAATTTTACATTTATTTGTTTGAAACTATTGTGGTTCACACATAAGTTAAAGGATTAAATTTTAAGAAAATATTTTATTCTATCTTGACATATGCAAAAATAAGTTTAAATATGTGCGTAAATGTATTTTTCTAAATAAATTTAATTTTTTTTATTATTTTTGTGCAAATTAAGTACTAATTTATTGTTATTATTCATCTAATATAGTAATTCACATTAAACATTATTTAAAAAAAGTAATCAAATTTAATCGACTAGAAGATCTTTTACTATATAACAATTTATTTTCTTAATAAAATTTAATCGAATCTGATTAATATTTTCTTGACAAAATTTAATAGAATCTGAATTTTCACAAAATATATTTGGTCTAGTAAGGACTACATCACATTTCTTATCTTACAAATCTATTATATTTTCATTTAAAATCAATTGAATATACCTCTCAAAACTTATATAATATGCCTAGTTTAGTACACCTGTATATATTCTTGTGTTATGGGACACCACCTTTAGAATAAAAAGTACCAAAAATATATTTCTAATTCATTTTTTGATGATATGAAATGAAATAAAAGTAATACAAATAAATGTTTGTATAAAAAAAATTACTCTTTTTAATTTACCAATTTTGTGTCATATTTATTACCAAGTCAAGTCGATAAAGTAAAAAAATAATGAAAAAGATAGTCATTTTGCATAAAAAATTTAAAAGAAAATTTCACAGAGAATCCCACCATTTTCTAATTTTGCCATCTCATATACCTCTTATCTTCCCTTCATTTCATATACATAGAAGACACAACCTCCTCAACAGACACCCCACCCATTCTCTTATAATATTGGTGCCCCTTTTTTTTATATATACAGTGCTTCATTTTTTCTAGTGCAATCACCTTTTTCATTTGCCATTTTACATTGGTGCACCCAAACACAACTGAATTTAGTTTCTGAGATATCCATACAGTTCATAGTTTTTTTTGGGCAACTTCTTGTCAATTTGGTTGCTTATACAGTGATATACCTACACATCTATTTACAGAAACCTGAGAAACTAGTAAACTTGACCAAAGTGGTTGATTATAATATATTTTTGTAAAGCCACAAAAGCACCATGCCAAGTTTTCATCTACTGCCATATTTTGCTCTATGTACCATAATCGAGTTTATGGATCTCGATAGTACTATGAACTTATTTGTCCACCTTGAGAATTCAATGCCTCAAAATATGTTTGTGTGTCTTCTTCGAAATCTCGATTTCTCACGTCTTTTTTCTTTAGTATATTGGGATGATCGTTTTCTGCCTTTCATGAATCATTTGCATGATTTAGGTATTGCAGATGGTGTGTTTTACATAATCAGTAGAGAAATGTGGATGCATCAAATTCCGTTAAACCAAGGTTTGCATATTATGCAGCAGCTTTCTAACCAAGGACATGCGCTTTCAAAGTTATTCAAACTTTTGTTCCAGTTAGCCTACGATGTGGGTAACGTCGAAACAGCTTACACGGATCTCAAATTATTGTTTGCTGGCCCAAGTTTCGGTTTATGTTTGGAAAAAAACTTAAATTCATTACAGATGGTTAAGTTTTCTGTAATAACTATTGTAGATCCTAACCAGAAGATTTTGCATACGGTGCCTAGTCATATCTGTCCTAAACATTTGGATGGATTTCCTAATTGTCAGATCTCTGCACTAACAGAAATCAAGTCTATTGAGTGCATGTCATGTAAATTGTCCAGTGCCGTTTTCTATTTTCTAAATATGTAAGTTATTTCTTTTGATCAAATTGTTAATTATCTACAAGGTATCTTATTGTCATCATTCCATTATTTTAGTTTACATGTAAGTGTTTGGGGAATAACATTTGCTTAATGCATGTTTCAATTATCATTGCAACTTAAAAAATTGATTATATAAGAACATATACTATTGAAAACATCACTCCTTCAATTATATATCCAGCAAACATAAATATTTACTTATATTTCAGATGATAGATTTTTTATGATTAGTTTTTTTAGCAAAGCGCAGTCATGATTGAAAGAGTGCCCTACTCCCTCCATCCACTTTAAGTTATTCAATGGTTAAGTTAAGAAAAATTTGAATGAAGATTATAAAAGAGTGAAAAGCCAATGCAAATGTAAATATGATAGATTGCAGAATTTATCGCGATATGCTGAGGTTAACTGCTCACATTGAGATGGAAACTCACTGGTTTGATGAGGTTGTGCAAATAAAAAATGTTTTTTAGAACAATAAGAATGAGGTCACTTTCTCCTCTCTTTGGAATATCGTAAATTACCGCTATGTTGGTCAATTAATCCATGACATTAAGTTGTGACCCTTGTGTCATGTTTATCAATTTAATCAATATCTAGTTTTCATCTCTCATGAGTTGGGTTTGAATCATTGTGTTTACTCATATTGCCGTATAAAATTTAGTTTTGCCTCATTTTTTATTTTTCATTGTATCAATTTGTCTTCATTTTTTTCCCAAATAGTCTTGTTTGGTGGTTCTTCTTTTTCTTTATGTACTATAATCGAGTTTCTTGATCTCTATAGTACTATGAACTTATTTGTCCACCTTGAGAATTCAATACCTCAAAATAATGTTTATGGGTCTTCTTCGAAATCTCGATTTCTCGCGTCTTTTTTCTTTAGTACATTGGGATGATCATTTTCAGCCTTTCATGCATGAATCATTTTGCATGATTTAGGTAACACAGATGGTGTGTTTTATATAATCAGTAGAGAAATGTGAATGCATCAAATTCCGTTCAACCAAGGTTTGCATATTATGCAGCAGCTTTCCGACCAAGGACATGCACTTTCAAAGTAATTCAAAAAAAATTTCCAGTTGGCCTACGATGTTGGTGTCATGGAAATTGCTTAAGCGGATCTCAAAAATATCTTGGTGAATCTCATTCGAATTATTAGAATATCCAACAAGATTTGTATTTTGGAAGTACTTTAAAATGTAATGAGTGATGCTATTGCTATACATACCGAAAAGCGTTCCGAACTAATGTTCCCTAATGGTCATCTTCCCGAATTCACTCCACCCAATCGCAAGGTAGTTTAAATTTAAGCAATGTTTTGTTTCAACTAAAGCTCTGATTCTACTTGGATTTTATTATGTTTGATGTATTCATTCATGAGTGTTTGTATGTCCAATGTAACTTGTTTATATTGGTTGATGAGTTATATAAATTTATAATATTGGTCTATTATTTATGTTCTTTGATTGATAAGTTTAAATGAGGAAGAACATTGGTACACAGGAGTTTATGGATAAAACTGCACAGATAATTCATGTTGGTTATTTCATTACTGTCTTATACATAGGTATGATGTAAATTAAACTATATCTTTTCTGTCAGGCAAGTACTTCTGGACCTAAGATGAGTGACCTACTTTTGGAGATGGGATACCCCGGACAAGTTGTGTTCAAAGCAGTACAACAACACCATAGAGTTATTCTCATATAATTTGATTGTATTGAAATGATCTTTTTATGCGAAATTGTACTGAGCTCATCAGTTTTTTCTTTAAATATGTGTAGGTGAAGATGATGAAGAAGCTGTGCTCAATACAATTCTCACATACACGATGAGCTTTAGTTTTCTTTCTTGCGTAAATCTAACCTTTTTTTATTATGTGAAAATTTATACCAAAGATTGAGTATCTGCTTTAGGAGTAGTCTTTAATTTTGCAGTAAATCACAGAAGTTAAAAAGCACATCAGTTGTTTGTGGAGACTTAACTGTGTCCTAAGAAAAATAAATACCCGTGTGAGTTAGTCTTTAAAGCCTGCAGCAAATAATGCATAAAACTCCAGGCACTCAGAATATATAAAAACACCATCTTTCGATATTCATCTTCACTTTGTAACACCTTGTGGAGTTTGAACTCTCTATTTAGTATACTAGTACGCAACTAAATTTGAATCGAAGTCTTATTGCCTTTTTGGACAATTTAATGCCTTATATTAACTGTTCTGCCCTCAAGAATCGTACCGATGATTTAAATCATGTATGTGATGATCCACATGCACGTAAGGCCACAAGAGCTAATCATGTGGACCGCTTGAATGTGAATAGTGTCCGAGAATACTAGGTACCTATAATCTCTACCCTTGTTCCCGGTATACAAGATCACGACTAAGTTACGGTGGTATTTACGATCATTTAGTCATTTGCATTTACATAAGGCAAAAGTTAAAGGAAACTGATTTGTGTAAAAGTAAAACTAATATAAATTCTATACTCCTCAATAAATTTATTTTGCCTAAAAAATTAACTGAAAAAACCAAATATTATCTAATATATACTTAATATATAATAGCGGCTGTATTTAATGCAGACTGATTTGTTTTTAAGGAATTTCATAGTAGTGTTTAACATTCAATGTATTTTTCTATGTCAAAACATGTCCACATTTTTATGAAATAGAGATTAAATCCTTTTAACACGAAATCTTTTCGAGGGTCCTCCCAAACGTACCTAGCATGTTAAAACAAAGTTTCACATTCCAATAAGTTGCTTAAAGGGTTTAATCATTGCCTCAAAGTTGGCTAAGTGGTATAGTCCGGTTTCTCGAAACATCCTTAATTAAAACACTTGTTTCTCCTAAACCGTAAATCGGATTCACATGATCTTTATACCAAAACAAACCTTGAAACAAGACCTACACTATACTAGGCAGTGGTGACCTTGGACAGAAGCCCTTATGCTCGAATATCACAAACAAAACATGGTTAAGGAAAATCGGGCATTATAACGACTATATTTTAACGATTCCAAAGTTTAATCATAAACTTTACATAATCAACCAAACCAATTCACCAAGTCAAATCCTCAACATCATTACTAATCCATAATCATCATCAATCAGTCAAAACCAACATCTACTTGCTTATCATCAAATCAACATCAAACTTTCATCAAAATCACTTAATCATCCTTATGATTATACTAACTAAACTACACTTAAAACTAACCATATAAATCAATTCATAGCTAAGGGTTTCAAGAGTTTATACCTTCCTTGGAGTGTATATGAGCTTAATAAACCTTGTATAGTCCTTATATAACCTTAAGATAGCTTGAATCAACCAAATAGATCAAGAAACAAAAGTTAGTTCTTGAAATTACTATTCATTTCACTATTCATGTTCATCTTTGACCTAAGATTCAAGCATGATATATTCCATGGATGATGCTAAGATTAAGAGAATACCTTAGTCTAGGAATTAGGAAGCTTTTGAATCCAAGAACATGATTTATGGATGAGTGGATGATTGATTCTTGAAAAAGTATATTTGTTCTTCAAGAAATGGCCGAATATTTTTTGTTCTTCAAGGTGTTTCTTTCTTGATTTTCTTTCCTTGGTTACTTTGATAATTGTGTGATATTTTGTATTAAAAAGTGGTGAGTCATCACATTTTGGCTTGTCACAGGGACACATGTCGCACATGCATGAGCTTGGCTAAAGTAGCTTTACTGGTTTGTTTCCTTTCACATGGATGATCCAAATGTTGCATTCCTCGAATTAATCTTGTTACATGTTACTTCCATGCCTATATTTAATCCCGTAAGTGTCTCGTTGTACCGTCTCCGTTTAATCGCGTAGAATGTTCGCAGGCTTTCTTAAGTGTTCTATCGAAGTAGTTTACCGTACACGGTCTCGATATTTCTAATTCTTTTATTAAATCCATATCCATGGAATTGATAATTTAAATCCTCCAACATTCTCAAATAATAATTAATCCGTCCGTTCTTGGTGAAATTTCGGAGAAAACAGAAATGCTATTTTTCCGATTCTGACAGCTTTTGCATTCCTTCATTTACATCGTAGATCACTAATACGACTTTGAAAGTTTATTATATCATCCCGCATATAGGGTGGTCTGAAAAACTTTTTAAATGAAAAAGTTACTATTCATCAGTGGTTTTTAACAAAAGTTACTATTCATCAATAGTTCTTAAATAAGTACAAAATTTGGGGATATTACATGCATGGCTCGTGCACCGCAAAGGGTGTGGGAAACCATAAACAGGTTTTTGTACGGGATCAAGCCAGAATTTGTGGACTCCGTTCATTTTTGTGCAGCAGCTCGCAAAAGAGGTTACATTCATAACCTCCCAATCGATGACAGGTTTTAGATTCTTCCCGTATCTCCATCGACCATACAAGAAGCACGTCCTTTTACGAAAAAATGGTGGCTGAAATGGGATCCAAGAACCAAGTTAAATTGTATTGTTACTAAAAACTTGATAAATCGGGACCTGATCCTCCTAGACATGTCAGGGAAAATGTGCTTAAACAGTGCAGAAGGTATAACTTTGTTGGGGTTGGGAAGAATAAGGTTGCTCGTCTTGACCATGACATGATAGAGGTAATAATGGGATTTCCGGAGAACCATACAAGTCAAGTCAGCAAAACTACTCGATACATATGCCTTGGAAATACAATCCATGTATGCAATGCAAAAAAAAAAACTTTTTGATTTCATTAATTCTTTAAATAATGAGTATCTTTCAATGTTAAATAAATTGTTTCCAGATGGCATACGAGTCCTTTCCTTTCTCTGGCATTGGAGATGTGGAAGTTGCTTTACGCAGGCTTGGCCTTCCATTGAACTTTGTTGTCTCTGTAGAGAAATCAGACGATTACAAAATCAAGTGGAGCCGGTTTAGTGCTACAAAGTCCTGATGGATTCCTCATAGAGTATGCACTAAAACTTGACTTCCCAACGACAAACAATGAGGCTGAGTATGAAGCTCTGATAGCTGGCTTAGGGCTGGCTGTAGCCTTGAGAGTTAAAACTCTGAAAGTATGTGGAGATTCGAGGCTAGTGGTTTCCCAAGTAAATGGGGAATTTGAGGCCAGAGATGAAGTCATGGCCTAGTACTTGAAACTTGTCAAGGCCATCATGACTCAGTTTGATGAATGTTATGTAGATCACATTCCAAGGGAAGAAAACATGAAGGCTGATGCCTTGTCTAAATTTGCTTCTTCCGAAATTGAAAACTATGCAGGGTGTGTATACTTCAAAGTCCTGAGGACCCCAAGCATCAACGGAAAGTTGGTAGCACCCATTGATGTTGCTAGTTGTTGGATAGATCCCATCAAAGCTCATCTGGAAACTGGGTGGTTACCCAACGACACTTCAGAAGCACGAAAGCTATATGTGAGAGCATTAAGGTATGCCCTGATTGAGGGATTGAGGGAATTCTATACAAGAAGTCTTTCATCATTCCTTATCTAAAATGCTTGAGACCCCAAGAGGCAGAATTGGCCCTAAGGGAAGTACATGAAGGAATTTGTGGGCAGCACTTGTGGGGCAGAGCCCTTGCTCATAAAGTCACCTGTCTAGGTTTCTATTGGCCAAGAATACTTGCTGATGCTAAAAGCTACGCGAAGAAATGTGAACGGTGCCAAAAGCATGCACCAGTGGTTAGACAACCACCAGAAATGATGACATCCATTAACTCACCTATCCCCTTTGCCATGTGGGGAATGGATATACTCGGGCCATTTCCAATGGCAAGTGCTCAACGAAAGTTCTTGATAGTAGCAATCGACTACTTCACCAAGTGGATTGAGGCTAAGCCATTAGCCAAGATAACCACCAAGCAAGTGATGCATTTCTTCTGGGAAAATGTGATATGCGGATATGGAATTCCACGAATCCTGGTCACAGACAATGGAACTCAGTTCAACAATGATGAGTTCAAGAAATATTGCGATGAGAATGATATCAAGTTGCACTTCACTTCTGTTGCCCATCCACACGCAAATGGGCAAGCTGAGGTTGCAAATCGAATTATCCTAGATGGACTGAAGAAAAGAGTTGAACGCTCCAGAAACACTTGGGTAGACGAATTGATCCCCATACTTAGGGCATATCGTACTACCTGCAAAGTCACCACCGGAGCAACTCCATTTCTATTGGCTTATGGAGCAGAGGCAGTGGTTCCGGTGAAGATTACTCACACGTCTCCAAGAGTTGAGGCCTATGAGCCAGAAACAAATGAAGAAGGCTTGAGGCTGGCCTTAGAACTAATTGACGAAGTTAGAGCTGAAGCAAACGCCAAGATAGTTGAGCATCAAAAGAAGGCATCTTTCTACTACAACCTAAGGGTTAAAGAAAGGTTCTTTCGACAAGGAGACTTGGTTCTTCGAAAGATTGAGGCATCCAGAGTTGGACAAAAAGGCAAGTTGGCCCCAAATTGTGAAGGACCATATCGCGTCAAGAACGTATTTGGTCGAGGCTCGTACAAGCTAGAAACCCTTGAAGGGCATGAGGTGCCAAGGACTTGGCATGCCTCCAATTTGAAAGTTTATTATGTTTAAAGTGTTTCCTAAGTGGACTCACTACTAGAAATAAGGTTTGATAAAACCAACCCAAGTTTTAAACTTGAGTACTATGTAAGGGTTGAACCCATTTTCAAAGTTATGAATTCCATATTCTTATGTTTTCATTATATGTGTGATGCATTCCGATAGACATGTTAAATAAGCATGCAAAGCCAAGAATGTAAAAGGCTGAATGAAAGCTTAAATAAAAGTTAAGCCCGTAGGCTGAAAGTACAATACAAGCCATGAAAGGCCATAAATAAAACTACAAAAGAAAAACTACATCATCTAAGCTGCCTTGTCTACGGCCGCCTCCTCCTCCTCCTCCTCCTCTTCCTCTCCCTCTAAAGCAGAACCAGAGTGAGTGGCAGCATAATCATCCCTGGCAGTCTGACCAGGTGGAGAAGAATGATCTAGGTCGAAGATCCTGTCATCTTCCTCCATGTCGTCCTCTCAAGTTATAGCCAACTCTAAAAGAGTAGGAGCATGAGGGCTTGGAAAATCAGAAATGGTGAGAGATCCAGGCATCTTCTCCAAAACAACAACAAGAGCGCCATCATATCCCTTAGTATACTGAACTGGGAAGAGGAGCTCGTCATGCTTATCAATCAAGTCCTGTACTCCTGGGAGTCAAGGTACTCGTCGATAAAGTCATCCTTTCTCTTCGTCAAAGAAACCAGCTCAGCCTGGGTGTCGGCTAACTCCTTCTCCCTCCTAGCCAGTGTGGCCTTCAGCGAGCCCACCTCCTCTTGGGACTTCTCGAACTTGCCTTGGTTGGCCTCGGAAGATGAGCGCCAAGCCTTGGCTTGAAAGATAGCCCCTTGAAAGTTGGCATTAGCCTACAAACAAGTTATAAGTCAATACAAGATATAAAACTTGAAACATGTTAAAACTACAAAGACAAATAGAAGAAAACAACTTACAGCAGCAATCGCCTGAGAGCCTGCATGCTCCACACCCTCCAAAGTGGTGTTGGAAACGAAATCCTTGTAGTCACAAGGAGTCAAGGAATGATAAGACCATTCCACAGCATGTTTAGACACCCCCACTACGGTGTCTTTCTTCCTGAGACCCCAGTTGGGGCGCCAAACTGAGCTTTTGGCCGAAGAAGGACCCTCAGCCTCATCAGTAAGGTCCACATGAGGCCTTATAAAGGCTGGGACACTTGAAGCACGGGGATCCTTAGCTCCCAAACGAGCCCTCTTCATCCTTGCTGTTTCCCCATCTTGGGGCTCGTTGGTCTTATTGATAAAGACCGCAGCTGCAAAAAAACACAAGGAAAGAAACAGTTGGTATAAGATAATCTTAAATAAATAAAGGAAAATATGAGGTGAGAATTACCCTTATCAGAAACGTTTGAAAGTCCCAAGGACTTAAGCTGGAACTCATCCAAGAGCACCCAAGCCGTTGTAGCATAATCATCTTTTGTGAGCTCGGCATAGGCATGGGCCTCCTCATCATTCAGAATTATATTACTGGGACTACCATCCGAGACCCTACTGAAAGATCTGCGGAAAAGGGTACCCCAATCCCCTCCTTCCCAAACTAAATACATAAATTCATTTTTCCATCTTGGGTTATTATCGGGGATGGATTTTGGATGAAAAATGGGAGGAGTGGAAGGACGATTATTATATTTTTTGTAATAACACTTCTTTTAAGAACATCATTTTACTAACAATTTCAAAAGGAGCCTAAAAGTTGGGGCTCCAACTTGAGCTAGTAAAGTCAAAATCTAAAATTCGAATGTCAGCAAGTTGGATAAGTTTAAAGTCTGCTAAAAAAATTCAAATCAATTGTACCCAATATTGACAAAGACGTGAACTTGGTAAATTTTGACTCGATTAAATATATGAATTATGTATGAGTATTGAATATTTATATTGAAAAATATTCACACATAATAGGTATGAGGTAAATATATTACAATAAAGTTCAACACTATCTTCATTCCACACATTGTTATGTAACTCTGTTTTTTTATTACGACTCTTCGTCATTTTAATTAGCCAAAATCATAACGGCTCTCATTATTAAAATAAATGAATAAATTAAACATGAAAATGAAAACTATGTACGTATAAATATTGAATTATATATTAAAATTTTTTTTGAAAAATATTAATTTATATTTAACAGATTTACGTACTATAGTTTATTTCGTGAGTTTTAACTCTTAAATTTTTAAATATTGTTACCCATTAGATGAAATTTCTCCATTTATAGGAAAAACAATTATGAAGTTCATTAAAAAAATAATCCTCAAGTTTTAATATGCCAGAATTTTCGCTCAATACTTTCCTAATTTTGTTGATCATCTTAAATTTTTTTTACTTTTCATATTTTTATGCGTGTCCTACAATTTAATTTTTTAAAGTTTTCATTCTCACACTTTTTATCTTGCAAAAAAATTTTACATTTATTTGTTTGAAACTATTGTGGTTCACACATAAGTTAAAGGATTAAATTTTAAGAAAATATTTTATTCTATCTTGACATATGCAAAAATAAGTTTAAATATGTGCGTAAATGTATTTTTCTAAATAAATTTAATTTTTTTTATTATTTTTGTGCAAATTAAGTACTAATTTATTGTTATTATTCATCTAATATAGTAATTCACATTAAACATTATTTAAAAAAAGTAATCAAATTTAATCGACTAGAAGATCTTTTACTATATAACAATTTATTTTCTTAATAAAATTTAATCGAATCTGATTAATATTTTCTTGACAAAATTTAATAGAATCTGAATTTTCACAAAATATATTTGGTCTAGTAAGGACTACATCACATTTCTTATCTTACAAATCTATTATATTTTCATTTAAAATCAATTGAATATACCTCTCAAAACTTATATAATATGCCTAGTTTAGTACACCTGTATATATTCTTGTGTTATGGGACACCACCTTTAGAATAAAAAGTACCAAAAATATATTTCTAATTCATTTTTTGATGATATGAAATGAAATAAAAGTAATACAAATAAATGTTTGTATAAAAAAAATTACTCTTTTTAATTTACCAATTTTGTGTCATATTTATTACCAAGTCAAGTCGATAAAGTAAAAAAATAATGAAAAAGATAGTCATTTTGCATAAAAAATTTAAAAGAAAATTTCACAGAGAATCCCACCATTTTCTAATTTTGCCATCTCATATACCTCTTATCTTCCCTTCATTTCATATACATAGAAGACACAACCTCCTCAACAGACACCCCACCCATTCTCTTATAATATTGGTGCCCCTTTTTTTTATATATACAGTGCTTCATTTTTTCTAGTGCAATCACCTTTTTCATTTGCCATTTTACATTGGTGCACCCAAACACAACTGAATTTAGTTTCTGAGATATCCATACAGTTCATAGTTTTTTTTGGGCAACTTCTTGTCAATTTGGTTGCTTATACAGTGATATACCTACACATCTATTTACAGAAACCTGAGAAACTAGTAAACTTGACCAAAGTGGTTGATTATAATATATTTTTGTAAAGCCACAAAAGCACCATGCCAAGTTTTCATCTACTGCCATATTTTGCTCTATGTACCATAATCGAGTTTATGGATCTCGATAGTACTATGAACTTATTTGTCCACCTTGAGAATTCAATGCCTCAAAATATGTTTGTGTGTCTTCTTCGAAATCTCGATTTCTCACGTCTTTTTTCTTTAGTATATTGGGATGATCGTTTTCTGCCTTTCATGAATCATTTGCATGATTTAGGTATTGCAGATGGTGTGTTTTACATAATCAGTAGAGAAATGTGGATGCATCAAATTCCGTTAAACCAAGGTTTGCATATTATGCAGCAGCTTTCTAACCAAGGACATGCGCTTTCAAAGTTATTCAAACTTTTGTTCCAGTTAGCCTACGATGTGGGTAACGTCGAAACAGCTTACACGGATCTCAAATTATTGTTTGCTGGCCCAAGTTTCGGTTTATGTTTGGAAAAAAACTTAAATTCATTACAGATGGTTAAGTTTTCTGTAATAACTATTGTAGATCCTAACCAGAAGATTTTGCATACGGTGCCTAGTCATATCTGTCCTAAACATTTGGATGGATTTCCTAATTGTCAGATCTCTGCACTAACAGAAATCAAGTCTATTGAGTGCATGTCATGTAAATTGTCCAGTGCCGTTTTCTATTTTCTAAATATGTAAGTTATTTCTTTTGATCAAATTGTTAATTATCTACAAGGTATCTTATTGTCATCATTCCATTATTTTAGTTTACATGTAAGTGTTTGGGGAATAACATTTGCTTAATGCATGTTTCAATTATCATTGCAACTTAAAAAATTGATTATATAAGAACATATACTATTGAAAACATCACTCCTTCAATTATATATCCAGCAAACATAAATATTTACTTATATTTCAGATGATAGATTTTTTATGATTAGTTTTTTTAGCAAAGCGCAGTCATGATTGAAAGAGTGCCCTACTCCCTCCATCCACTTTAAGTTATTCAATGGTTAAGTTAAGAAAAATTTGAATGAAGATTATAAAAGAGTGAAAAGCCAATGCAAATGTAAATATGATAGATTGCAGAATTTATCGCGATATGCTGAGGTTAACTGCTCACATTGAGATGGAAACTCACTGGTTTGATGAGGTTGTGCAAATAAAAAATGTTTTTTAGAACAATAAGAATGAGGTCACTTTCTCCTCTCTTTGGAATATCGTAAATTACCGCTATGTTGGTCAATTAATCCATGACATTAAGTTGTGACCCTTGTGTCATGTTTATCAATTTAATCAATATCTAGTTTTCATCTCTCATGAGTTGGGTTTGAATCATTGTGTTTACTCATATTGCCGTATAAAATTTAGTTTTGCCTCATTTTTTATTTTTCATTGTATCAATTTGTCTTCATTTTTTTCCCAAATAGTCTTGTTTGGTGGTTCTTCTTTTTCTTTATGTACTATAATCGAGTTTCTTGATCTCTATAGTACTATGAACTTATTTGTCCACCTTGAGAATTCAATACCTCAAAATAATGTTTATGGGTCTTCTTCGAAATCTCGATTTCTCGCGTCTTTTTTCTTTAGTACATTGGGATGATCATTTTCAGCCTTTCATGCATGAATCATTTTGCATGATTTAGGTAACACAGATGGTGTGTTTTATATAATCAGTAGAGAAATGTGAATGCATCAAATTCCGTTCAACCAAGGTTTGCATATTATGCAGCAGCTTTCCGACCAAGGACATGCACTTTCAAAGTAATTCAAAAAAAATTTCCAGTTGGCCTACGATGTTGGTGTCATGGAAATTGCTTAAGCGGATCTCAAAAATATCTTGGTGAATCTCATTCGAATTATTAGAATATCCAACAAGATTTGTATTTTGGAAGTACTTTAAAATGTAATGAGTGATGCTATTGCTATACATACCGAAAAGCGTTCCGAACTAATGTTCCCTAATGGTCATCTTCCCGAATTCACTCCACCCAATCGCAAGGTAGTTTAAATTTAAGCAATGTTTTGTTTCAACTAAAGCTCTGATTCTACTTGGATTTTATTATGTTTGATGTATTCATTCATGAGTGTTTGTATGTCCAATGTAACTTGTTTATATTGGTTGATGAGTTATATAAATTTATAATATTGGTCTATTATTTATGTTCTTTGATTGATAAGTTTAAATGAGGAAGAACATTGGTACACAGGAGTTTATGGATAAAACTGCACAGATAATTCATGTTGGTTATTTCATTACTGTCTTATACATAGGTATGATGTAAATTAAACTATATCTTTTCTGTCAGGCAAGTACTTCTGGACCTAAGATGAGTGACCTACTTTTGGAGATGGGATACCCCGGACAAGTTGTGTTCAAAGCAGTACAACAACACCATAGAGTTATTCTCATATAATTTGATTGTATTGAAATGATCTTTTTATGCGAAATTGTACTGAGCTCATCAGTTTTTTCTTTAAATATGTGTAGGTGAAGATGATGAAGAAGCTGTGCTCAATACAATTCTCACATACACGATGAGCTTTAGTTTTCTTTCTTGCGTAAATCTAACCTTTTTTTATTATGTGAAAATTTATACCAAAGATTGAGTATCTGCTTTAGGAGTAGTCTTTAATTTTGCAGTAAATCACAGAAGTTAAAAAGCACATCAGTTGTTTGTGGAGACTTAACTGTGTCCTAAGAAAAATAAATACCCGTGTGAGTTAGTCTTTAAAGCCTGCAGCAAATAATGCATAAAACTCCAGGCACTCAGAATATATAAAAACACCATCTTTCGATATTCATCTTCACTTTGTAACACCTTGTGGAGTTTGAACTCTCTATTTAGTATACTAGTACGCAACTAAATTTGAATCGAAGTCTTATTGCCTTTTTGGACAATTTAATGCCTTATATTAACTGTTCTGCCCTCAAGAATCGTACCGATGATTTAAATCATGTATGTGATGATCCACATGCACGTAAGGCCACAAGAGCTAATCATGTGGACCGCTTGAATGTGAATAGTGTCCGAGAATACTAGGTACCTATAATCTCTACCCTTGTTCCCGGTATACAAGATCACGACTAAGTTACGGTGGTATTTACGATCATTTAGTCATTTGCATTTACATAAGGCAAAAGTTAAAGGAAACTGATTTGTGTAAAAGTAAAACTAATATAAATTCTATACTCCTCAATAAATTTATTTTGCCTAAAAAATTAACTGAAAAAACCAAATATTATCTAATATATACTTAATATATAATAGCGGCTGTATTTAATGCAGACTGATTTGTTTTTAAGGAATTTCATAGTAGTGTTTAACATTCAATGTATTTTTCTATGTCAAAACATGTCCATATTTTTTGCAAGCTATGAAGTCATTAGAGACAAGTATGGGCTTTCCATTTGTCGAAAAATTTAGGAATATTGAAAGATGTGGTAAGTATCGTTTGCTAGATATGATACAGTTGCTTATTAGCTTTATATCTTGTAAATTCCCAATTCATCTCTTGAAAGTTGTTAGATATAGAAACTCAGATAGAAGATCTGGTGGACTCTATTCATGCTGCTAAAACAGAAAAGGAGGATGATATCCAAGGTAAAAGAAAATGTAAAATACAACAAATGCTATTTACAGATATCGTGTTTTCATGAACTGCGGGAGATGTCTGACATGTTGTATTTGTGTGAAAGCACGATTAAATTGTGTTGGAATGAAGAGAAAACATAAGAAGCAAAAAAGTTGTTGGACATACAAGGTTGACAACTATTACTACCCGCGGGAATTTAATGATAGGATTTGGAGTTCCCAATGCCAGGATTACAACGGTTCATAGAAATATTCCAGAAATGGCGCGAGGGAGAGGGACTCCATTCTTTTACTTTGAGAACGTGCATGGCTCGTGCACCGCGAAGGGTGTGGGAAACCATAAACAGGTTTTTGTACGGGATCAAGCCAGAATTTGTGGACTCCGTTCATTTTTGTGCAGCAGCTCGCAAAAGAGGTTACATTCATAACCTCCCAATCGATGACAGGTTTTAGATTCTTCCCGTATCTCCATCGACCATACAAGAAGCACGTCCTTTTACGAAAAAACGGTGGCCGAAATGGGATCCAAGAACCAAGTTAAATTGTATTGTTACTAAAAACTTGATAAATCGGGACCTGATCCTCCTAGACATGTCAGGAAAAATGTGCTTAAACAGTGCAAAAGGGATAACTTTGTTGGGGTTGGGAAGAATAAGGTTGCTCGTCTTGACCATGACATGATAGAGGTAATAATGGGATTTCCGGAGAACCATACAAGTCAAGTCAGCAAAACTACTCGATACATATGCCTTGGAAATACATTCCATGTATGCAATGCAAAAAAAAAACTTTTTGATTTCATTAATTCTTTAAATAATGAGTATCTTTCAATGTTAAAAAAATTGTTTCCAGATGGCATAAGAGTCCTTTCCTTTCTCTGGCATTGGAGATGTGGAAGTTGCTTTACGCAGGCTTGGCCTTCCATTGAACTTTGTTGTCTCTGTAGAGAAATCAGACGATTACAAACTTATTCTGCAGAATGGGTATTTTTTCTGAAAAGCTGAGTCACCAAGTATTTTAAATTTTTTTTGAGTAAGTTATAATGTCTACAATTTAGATTAACTTTAAAAGTATTGAGTAAGTTGAAGTTCGAGGACATGTACAAAAATTTTATGACAGATTGATTGTTCGCTTATTTGTTTTAATGTGAGCATCCTAATCATTTCTATTGAACCGAAACTCGTCAATTTTTGTAAGACAAACTTGACGACATTTGTATTTCAAGTTACCAAAATTATGCTTGTTTGTGATTTGAAAGAAACCATAATGTGATTCTTTTTAGTGGAAGCATCTCTTTCTATCTGTTAATTTGGTGCCTAGCTAGCTCTACTTATATTTGTGGAAACCGTAATTCTATAAGGATTTAAAAGGACTTTTACATGTTCAAATGGGCTTTTATCGATCCTGGAAGTCTATAAACGTGGGTAGTAGAACAAGTGCATTGATACACTACAACAAATCTGGGCAATTATGACGGAAATTTTACATTGAAATCTTCGCAATTGGTCCAAGTATGTCTTTCGTCACAAGTACTAGTTTCGTCACCGGAAGAGTTTTCGTCATAAGTATGGTGTATGCCATTTTACTACCAAAATGTTCTATAATATGAGAGCTTTATAGTCAAATCTATTATCATACATTTGTTTTTTCACAAAATAGTATGACATGTTTCAGACCTACAACATTTTTAGGTTTTTAAACTCGTAAAACTCGAGGTACTAGTATATTCTGATTAATTTTTTTTAAAATTCAATTCAAATATAACTAAATCTTTGGAACCCAACAAAATCTCTCCTAATCCATATTTAATCTACAACAACATTTAAAAAAAGAATTTACATAAATAGATGGATGACATAAATACAATTTAGCCTAATAGCATACATTTTTCCCCCAAATAATATGTTAGGGTGTTTTTGATGGATGTGTTTTTGAAACTGCTATAAAGAGGAGGGCATGACACTCTTGTGTACAATCTTTTCCGCAATGGGGGCGAAAATTTGTGAAGATCAAAACAAACTTCTGATTAATATTTTGTAAGAATTTAAGAGATGACGGCCGGTAATCAAGATTTAGATGGTGAAGGAGAAGATTATGACGACCATATATTTCTAAGGTTTTCTTTTAGTAGATCTAACTTCACTTGTTTGAGCAATCTATATATCTTGTTATTGTGTACCTAAATTATATGTGATCCGACTTTATAACAAATGATCTAACTTTATGAGTTTTTTTTTTGACAAAATCTCACTTTATGTGGTTTAATTAAGTATAATTGAAGAAAATAAATTCACTTTTGGGCGGGACTAATATTTAGCTCGACCGATTCATCTTGCACGCATTAATCCACTTGATAATATATATTATATTTTCAAGTTTATTATAGATCAATTCAACTCTTTTATTGCTTTCCAGAAGCTTCTTCATGTATTTCAAACCTCTTTCGACCTACATCTTTGTGCATGACTCCCTCACAGTTACTTCACGAAATGAGTGACGGCGGTGGCGCTTTAATTTAAACTTTGTGATAGTGGTTTTTAAACATGAAGAATTCTGTTCTATAGATATATTAGGATTCGAGACTTCACAGGACTTTTAACATACGAGACTTCCTTGGGCAGGTTTGACCAAAAAATTCTCAAGATATATAATGTCCTTCAAACATTGTATAGCCTGCTTCTTTCCCCATGGTTCCCTCACAGTGTCGCAGCCCATTAATTTATACATCAAACAATTCTTGTTTTAATTATTATCACTATTTGCCACTACTACAAAAGCCTCCTCTTCTCTGATCATAAATTGTCACTATTTACTACAACTACTGAAACCACCTCCTCATCTCCCATCAATTCTACAGAGTGACGAAACGTTTGGGCATGACTAGAGACTTGAGTAGGGATTTACCGATAAACTACTCGGCATGACTAGAAACTTGAGTAAGGGTTTATAGATAATATAAGCGTTTGGGCATGACTAGTTTAGTCCAGTGGAGATAATCCAGAGGCAACAAATGATGATCATGAACATAGAATCGACGTAAAGGTCGAGAAGTAATAAATATAAGGTTTTACTTTATTTATTCACCTAATCAATACTTAAATACATAAAAATTAACTTGGAGTACAAGACATACCAAGTAACTTCAACCACTCCTAAAGAAATTTCCTATTATACATGTTGTGGAATAAAAACTGTGCTTGCGAATTTAATGCTAGGGTTAGAGAGCTTCGAGCTTTAATGGTTGGTCTCATGTTTCGTGGCTAATTCTGCCCTCACAAGATGCCTACGTATCTCAATCAATGCTAAGAATCAAGCCAAAAAACGTAGTTCTTGGTGTTGCCCTCGGGACTATGGCGGCAGGGGCACACCAAGGACGTAGTGACTTGTATGTCCTTATTCGAGGATGAAGTCTAAAACGTTGTAGACGACGTATGGAGTTGTGTCCAAAACGTAGTTCTTTATGTTGCCCTCGGGGCTATGGCGACAGGGGCACACCAAGGACGTAGTGACTTGTATGTCCTTATTCGAGGATGAAGTCTAAAACATAGTTCTGAGATGAGGGGTCAGACCCTTTATATAGGCGTTTAGAAGCCTAATGGATAAGTATTGATTTCCTTGAAGGATAAATCTTATCTTTGACGGTGGATAAGTATTATCACTTTCTTGAAGGATAAATTTTATCTTTAACAGTGGATAACTATTATCACTTCCTTGAATGATAAGTCTTATCCTTGATGGTGGATAAGTATTATCACTTCCTTAAATGATAAGTCTAATCTTTGACTGTGGATAAGGATTAATTCTAGATCTTTCCTTGTAGGAGTTGTTTCCATGTCATAACGGACTTGTATTGAAACAAACCCAATTGTATTAGAACAAGCCTGTATTGGACGTCTCCTAATACAGGTTGTACTTCTAGCCCAAATATTAATTACGAAATTAATATTTAATTAGAGTTTCGGGCCTTATTAATGGGCCTTATTTATGGACCAGCTAGGTTTAATTAATGCAATATTAATTATGACTTTAGGGTTATTTTTAACCCATATCATTTGCCCCCCAACTTCTATGATAATGCACTAGGATTTCATAGAAGTTATACCGGTCTTTTTCGAGACTTGAGGTCTTTTTATCCCTTACCTGGGACTTACTACCCTTTTTTGGGGATTTTAATATACACTAGTGTTTCACGAATATCATCTTGGTGTAAAGTGTGGAGCGACCTACACATTTACGACGATTTTGTCTTATTCCAGGCTAACTTGACATTTGCATAAGCCTTTTATGTCTTATACCGTCTTGTTTTGGTTTCAAGCCTTTCATTGATCATATCGAATGATGGGGTTTGGACTCAATGTCTTAGGTTACTGGGGTATCAACCCTTCACCCATACGAGTTCTTATTGATGGCTTCACTCGTAGTGATTCTTTCTCAAGTCTATCATATCAAACTTCTCTTGAGCTTGAAATTTTCGCTAATTAACAACAAGCATCTTAGGCTTTCTTTTGTATGTTTATTAGCAACATTCACCCTTCGGGGTTCGTTGTATTCAGCTCTATTTGTGCAGTTGACATGCATATTTTGTATGCTTTCCTTTGCATTCATTTGTAGTTTGTCTTGGCAATGCTTTGAGGATGTTTCTACCAATCAAAACGGGTTCAACCCTTCATATGCTTTCTAGGAAGCTCATGATTTCATCGAACCTTATTTATACTTATCATACTAGCGGATAATTTTAGGATGCACTAAACATAATAAACTTTTAAGTTTGAGGCATGCCAAGTCCTTGGCACCTCATGCCCTTCGAGGGTTTCTAATTTGTATGAGCCTCGACCAAATACGTTCTTGACGCGATATGGTCCTTCCCAATTTGGGGCCAACTTGCCTTTTTGTCCAACCCCAGATGCCTCAATCTTTCGGAGGACTAAATCTCCTTGACGGAAGAATCTCTCTTTAACCCTTAGGTTATAGTAGAAAGTTGCCCTTTTTTGATGTTCAACTACCTTAGCATTTGCCTCATCTCTAACCTCATCAATTAGATCTAAGGCCAGCCTCATGCCTTCTTCATTTGTCTCTGGCTCATAAGCTTCGATTCTTGGAGATGTGTGAGTAATCTCCACTGGAACCTCTGCCTCTGCCCCATATGCCAGCAGAAAGGGGGTTGCTCCAGTGGTGACTTTACAAGTAGTACGATATGCCCATAGTATGGGGAGAAATTCGTCTCCCAAGTGTTTCTAGAGCGTTCAACTCTTTTCTTCAGACCATCTAGGATAATTCGGTTGGCAACCTCAGCTTGCCCATTTGCTTGAGGATGGGAAACAGAAGTGAAACGTAACTTGATATCATTCTCGTCACAATACTTCTTGAATTCTTCGTTGTTAAACTGAGTTCCATTATCTGTGACCAAGATACGTGGAATCCCGTATCTGCATATCACATTTTCCAAGAAGAAATGCATTACTTGCTTGGTGGTTATCTTGGCTAATGGTTTAGCCTCAATCCACTTAGTGAAGTAGTAGATTGCCACTATCAAGAACTTTCTTTGCGCACTTGCCATTGGAAATGGTCCAAGTATATCCATCCCCCATATGGCAAATGGGATAGGTGAGTTTATGGATGTCAACATATCGGGCGGTTGCCTAACCACTGGTGCATGCTTTTGGCACCGTTCACATTTCTTCACATAGCTTTTAGCATCTGCTAGCATGCTTGGCCAACAGAAACCTAAACGGGTAATTTTATGAGCAAGGGCTTTGCCCCCCAAGTGTTGCCCACAAATTCCTTCATGTACTTCCCTTAGGGCCAATTCTGCCTCTTGGGGTCTCAAGAATTTTAAGTATGGGATGATGAAAGACTTTTTGTATAGGATTCCCTTAATCGGGGCATACCTTAGTGCTCTCACATATAGCTTTCGTGCTTCTAAAGTATCGTTAGGTAACCAACCAGTTTCCAGATGAGATTTGATGGGATCCATCCAATAGCTAGCCACATCAATGGGTGCTATCAACTTTCCATTAATGCTTGGGGTCTTCAAGACTTGGAAGTACACACTCCCTGCATAGTTTTCTATTTCAGAAGAAGCAAATTTGGACAAGGAGTCAACCTTCATGTTTTCTTCTCTTGGAACGTGTTCCACATAACATTCATCAAACTGAGTCATAATAGCCTTAACAAGTTTTAGATACTTGACCATGACTTCATCTCTAGCTTCGAACTCCCCATTTACTTGGGAAACTACCAACCTCGAGTCTGCACATACTTTCAGAGTCTTAACTCTCAAAGCTCCAGCCAGTCCTAAGCCAGCTATCAGGGCTTCATACTCAGCTTCATTGTTTGTTGTCGGAAAGTCCAACTTTAGTGCATACTCAATGAGAAATCCATCGGGACTTTGTAGCACTAAACCTGCCCCTCTTGATTTTGTTTTTGATGCCCCATCAAAATAGAGCACCCAGTATTCCTTAAATACTGTCTCTTCATCTTGTTTTTCAACTTCTTTGCCCTCCAAGGGTACTAATTCCTGCCCCCCCCCCCCCCCCCGACTTCTTGGTTGTCGATGGTACATTCAACCATGAAGTCAGCAAGTGTATGTGCTTTAATGGCCGTTCAAGGCTTATACTTGATGTGGAACTCTCCCAACTCAATCGCCCATTTGATCAGTCTTCCACTGACCTTAGGACTATGCATGATGTTTCTTAATGGTTGGTCAGTCAAGACTTCTATCTTATGCGCTTGAAAGTACGGGCGTAATTTTCTTGAGGCCATGATCAAGGCTAAATCAAACTTTTCTATCAGATAGTAGTTTACTTCTGCTCCGTGCAGAATTTTGCTCACATAGTAGATGGGTTTCTGAACCTTTGATTTTTCCTTCACCAAAACAGCTCCCAAGGCGGTGTTTGAAAATGCCAAGTCTAAATATAGAATTTCTCCTGGCTTTGGTTTTGCCAACAGTGGTGCCTCAACCATGTACTTCTTCAAGGCCTCAAAGGCCTCCTGGCTTTCAGTTGTCCACTCAAAAAATTTCACGTTCTTGAGTGCTTTGAAGAAAGGTAAGCACTTCTCTCCTGACTTGGATATGAATCTTCCCAATGTCGCCACTCTTCCCGTTAGTTTCTGAACATCCTTGACGGTTCGTGTGGCTCCATGTCCAGGATTGCTTTGATTTTTTCGGGGTTAGCCTCGATTCCTCTCTTGGAAACCATCAGGCCTAAAAATTTTCCTGAGCCTACACCAAAGGCACATTTAGCTGGATTCAACATCATCTTGTGGTGCCTCAGCACTTCAAACGCTTCTCGTAGATGGTTTATATGATCAGCCTTATCGAGGCTTTTAACCAACATGTCATCCACGTAGACCTCCATGGTTTTTCCAATCAGGTGTTCAAAAATTTTGTTCACCAACCTTTGGTATGTTGCCCCTGCATTCTGAAGTCCAAATGCCATGACTAGATAACATAAAACACCAAAGTCAGTGATGAATGATACCTTGGAGATGTCATCTTTGTGCATTTTGATTTGGTTGTATCCACTGACGCCATTCATGAAACTTAGCATCTCGTGCCCAGCTGTGGCATCTATTAGGGCATCAATCCTTGGTAAGGGAAAACAATCCTTAGGACATGCATCGTTCAAATCAGTGAAGTACACACACATCCTCCATTTGCCAATGGCCTTTTTGACCATCACTGGGTTAGCCAACCATTCTGGGAATTGAATTTCTTCAATGAACCCGACTTCCAGAAGCTTTTCTACTTCCTGCTTGATGGCCTCTTGCCTCTCTGGAGCAATATTTCTCTTCTTCTGTTTCACTATCTTCCTTTCAGGATCCACATTCAATTTGTGGGTTATTAATTGGGGATCAATCCCTGGCATGTTAGTCGCTGTCCAAGCAAAAACATCATTGTTTTCATGAAGAAAAGATATGAGTTTGCTCTTCAATGGTTCAGGCAATAGTGCTCCAACGTAAGTCACCTTCTCCGGTTCACCGGGGTATAAGGGAATTGGGATTAAATCCTCAACTGGTTTCCCTTTTCTGTCCTCATTATCTCTAGTATCCATGTCTTCAATGGGGAGAACCTGCCCCCCGATTCCATCAGGCCTTAACGTGGCTACGTAACAACTTCTAGCCATCTTTTGGTCTCCCCGTTCTTCACCAATCCCATTCCTTGTTGGGAACTTAATTTTCAGATGGTAAGACGAGACTAAAGCCTTAAATGCATGAAGGCCCGTTCTTCCAAGGATCGCGTTGTAGGTTGAAGTTGCCTTTATAACTATGAAGTTCAAGATCTGAGTAGACGCATTTGACCCTTGCCCCATTGTCATAGGGAGTTGGATTGTGCCTTCCACCTTCGACTCCACTCTATTGAATCCATATATGGGCATATTTGAGGGTGTCAACTGAGAGTCACTATAGCCCATCTTGATAAAAGCATCATGAATCAAGATGTCCACTGAAGGATCCATTGTCAACAAGAACTCTCTTCGTTTCAGAATTGCCAATCATAGGTACGATGACTAAGGGATCATCGTGGGGAAACTTCACTCCTTCCAAGTCAGAATCATCAAAACTTATCGCTATTTCCGTTCTGGCACGCTTCGGTGCTTCTCCAACCACAGTCATTACCTCTCGGGCATAGGCTTTCCTTGAGTTTCGGGAGGACCTAGCAGCAGTTGGTCCTCCGAATATCATGTTGATGACTGGCCCTCGGGGCTTGGGGTTACGATCTTGATCGTTGTCCCTCCTGTCATAGTCCTTCCTTTCATAGTTTCCTCTTTGACTCCCTTGATTTCCATCCTTGGTGAATTTATTGAGTTTTCCTCTTCGTATCAAAAACTCGATTTCGTCTTTCAGTTGTCTACAATCATCTGTGACATGACCAACTTCTTTGTGAAAATGACAAAATTGATTTTGGTTTCTTTTAGACAAGTCGGTCCTTAGTGGCTTCGGCCATCGAAGATCCTCTTCCTTTGCAATTTCCATCAAAATTTGACTCCTAGGAGTGTTTAACCTTGCATACTCCGTGAACTTCGGCCCAAAATTGTTCCTCTTGGGAGGAGAATCAGAACTCTTTGACGTTCTAGGAAACTTTTCCTTGACGTCGTACTCCTGAGTTTCTTTTCTTTTCATTGAGTTTCCACTGCCACCAGTAGTGGGTTCATACTTTCTTTGCTGGATTCCCATGAGGGATGCAGAACTTTTCTCATGCACCCTCCCACTTACAAATTGGTTGATGAATGCCTTACTCAACTCCTTGAAGGTCCAATAGAGTTGGGAGGCAAACGACTGTACCAACGTTGTGCCATGCCCGCTAGGGTTTATGGAAACGCCCGGCACTTAACCGCATCATTGGTTGGCTGCAACAGTAGTGCATTGGAGAAGGTTCTCACATGATTAGCGGGATCTCCCGTTCTATCATAAGCTTTCATTGTTGGCATCTTGAATTTCCTGGATATGTTAGCTTTCATGATGTCTTGAGTAAAGGGTGGTGTTGGATCATCAGGATCTCCTAGGGGCAACAAAACATTAGGATCACCCCTTGGGGCTTCAGCCCTCTTGCTTTTCCTTGGCGTTGAATCCAAGTTGATTACCGAGACTCTTCCTGTCCCTTGGTTTTGTGTCCTTGCGGCCTCCTCTTCTGCCAATAGTTTCTTGAGCCTTGCAGTCTCGGCTTCATGGGCCGTAATTCTTTCTTTAGTAGTTTGGAGTTGTTCCCGATTTGTTTGGGAAGAGCGTCTCCTTCTTGGGGCAACGTCCCTCTCATCTCTTGTTGAATAATTCTCCTCCTTAGTATAGGGACCTTAGTAGTCTTGAATCAAGGGGGTTCGTCTTGGTATTGTTGTTTCCTTGGGGTGGTTGGGGATAACGGTCCAAATTTTGCCTGAGTAGATTCATGAACTGACCCATGGGGTCTCCACCCTGGTCCCCTTCTCCTTGTTCCGCTTCACCTTCCTCTTCTTCATTCTCAATGTCCGCAGTGAAAAAGGATTCATCTGCCTCCCCATACTGGGAGTCGTCCTGTTCATTATAATCCTCATCCATTTCTTCATTATACTCAGGGTCTTCCCTATTTTGATTGTGGCTTTCTTGATCATCAGATTCAGGGGGATTAGCCCTAGTTCCCACTCTTCGTGGAGGCATCTTACTGAAATTTGGAAAATTCACATTAGGCTCGTTTACTGGGTTACAGATACAGTCATTACATAATTGGAAGTAGACTCCCGCAGTTCTATATTTTATCACAATTAATCATAATCGTATAGACAACAGTATAATAAGGTTGTGATCGCGTCACAACAGAACTGGATTCAACTGAAAGGAAACAAATATATACATGGTACCAAAGATACATAGTCTGGGTCAACATCGACAGTTTACAAGTACAACTGTCCTAACATCATCTAGTCAAAAGTGAAATACATGGTCTATCCTTCTAGTCAGAAAAGGGATAATATATACAATGGAACAATCCCACAAAAATCGGCACTACTATGTCCGTACATGACTAGAAGACTAGACTACTACATCACCAACTCTGAAATCAGCCACTGGTGCGGCTCCATGCCCTCACCCTCGTCATGGCTATGCGGAAAATCTCCTCAGCATCAACCCTGGATACCCTGCCATCGCCATCAGTAGGCTCAACTCGAATCCTCATCCGTGCCCTCAGCTCAATGCGAGTCATCGTCCTCCTGGCAACTCGAGGGGGCACAGACCTCCCGCCGCCCTGGCGTACCATCCTGGCATCTCTCTCCGCTGCTAGCTGCATCCGTGACTCTGCTAATCTAGCCTCGGCCACTACCAAATCTGACTGAACCCTGCTCACGGTCCAGTTATGCACACACACTGGTATTCCCTCTAACGAGACATGGTGTGGGGTAACCGGGTCTGCTGGTGGTACAACCTATGCCTGCTGTGGCTCAGGGGTAAGCTCCTCAAAATCATCAAGGGAAGGGCTCAAAGGCAGTGGTGGAGGGGTAGG
Source organism: Heracleum sosnowskyi (assembly GCA_030848705.1). Classification (NCBI taxonomy): domain Eukaryota; kingdom Viridiplantae; phylum Streptophyta; class Magnoliopsida; order Apiales; family Apiaceae; genus Heracleum; species Heracleum sosnowskyi. Next base: position 16,074,004 of record CM061236.1, read on the forward strand.
GGCTCTATCAGTAGAAAGTGGAGTCTGGTCCTCAGCATCCCCTTCCATATCCTCAATATCAGCTAGGGTCTGATTCTCCTCTGGATCCTCATCACCCGAATCCTCAACAACCTCGGTGTCCGCATCTGCCTAGACCTCCTCCGGGTCCTCCTCCGGGTCCTCCTCCCCAAAACCCTCATAGTATGGATCTGTAGTCCGAAGCAAGTCCTCATCATGCTGTCTCTCGTAAGCCTCAGGGTCAGAGATGTCGCTCGCCTACACAATAACGAACTATGTTACTATCATGATATTAAAGTTCCCATAAGGGTTTTAATCGAACTTGGCAAGAGTTCTTATTATCTTAGTGAATTTATTATTGTAACGTCGCATCATCTCTGGGGTTTATAACTCTCTCTCTGATACCATTTCTGTAACAGCCCCAGATCCGGGGTCGGGGATCCGGTCGTTACGGTCCAAAACAATTAAACTACATGCTGTGACCCCACAGTAACAATACCACACACACACAACTAGTTATAGTCCCAGAGATGAAATTGGAATAAGTATCTAGTCATAGGATCCACAAATTATAAGTTATTACAAACCCAAAAGATTACAGAGTGCATTTAAAAGTTCTTGTCGTTGCTTACATTAATCATAATATAAATAAGTCTGATACACAAAAGCTGAAGCTTAGACTACTGATTGCTACTACCTCAGCTATGGCTGCTACCACATCAACGGGTAAATCTCTGACGGCTGCTACCCGCTTTCGCAGAGTGTGCTGGTTGCGGGCCATCTGCTCTAGCTGTTGTTGTGATATAAATAAATAAAGCAAGGGTGAGCAATAGAGCCCACCAAAATAGTTTATGACAAAATAACAGTTCAAAGATATTTTTGTAACCACATGATATGCCTTAAACGGATAAGAAACTAGTATAATATAAAGGATGAAGTTACAAGGAAAATTAATATAATGTTTCCGTAAACCAAAATCCACTTATGCATAGCTATCCTTAATCAGGTTTTATCAGAGTCATAACTCATAAAATAAAAGATGAAGTTGCATGAATTTATTGTCACTTCATTTCCAAACACTTTTCGACCTCGTGCCAACATGATTGGTTCTTCACCCCAATACATGTTGCAGGAATATACAAATTGGATGATGAACCAATACGGGAGTTGCTACCGCGCCCGCCATACCCAACCTTACTATGATCAGTAGCAGGTCGTACAGCTCAAATATGTTTTCTACATGTAGATGGAAGAGAATCACGACAGCTTGACATTTTCTACCGCCTTCCGGTGATCTCCCGGCCCATTTGGGGCAATAAAAGTTGGATGGGTCGGCGCAACTGGACCACTTACACCACTCCTAGTTCAGATGAAATCCATGACTCTGAAACGTAAAGATCGTCCTCCTTTCCCTAAGTGTAACACTTGTTGATACGACTCCACTAAGTACTTATATCTAGGTTGGAAAGAAAGATTCTCCAATATTTCCCAAGCGATGCTTGTTAATGGATATCGACTTGTTCCGTCAATTTACCCCTCGATCGTTGAGGTGGTAACACAACAATTGACTTGCAGCACTTAAATTGTTCCGAGAAAATATCTGTCCCACGACAGTTTTTTTGAGTGAGAGTTTAAAAAGAGTAGTAGTCACTTAAATCAGGTTTCCCATATTTTTGATAGTTGAGCGAGCATTTAAATCCCCTTGAAAAGACAGATTTAAATGGAAAAACATTGTTTTGGGAACCTCTTTTTGATTTAAAAAAATAATTAATAATATTTATTAAATAATTAAATCTTAAATGAATATTCGAAAATAATATTCATTAAGTAAATCATGATCAAATGAATATTCAGAAATAATATTCATTAAATAAATAAACCTCGAATGAATATTAAATAAATAAACCTCGAATGAATATTAAATAATTAAACCTCGAATGAATAATAAATAATTAAACCTCGAATGAATAATAAATAATTAAACCTCGAATGAATAATAAATCATTAAACCTCGAATGAATAATAATATTCATTAAATAATTAAACCTCGAATGAATAATAAATAATTAAACCTCGAATGAATAATAATATTCATTAAATAATTAAACCTCGAATGAATAATAAATAATTAAACCTCGAATGAATAATAATATTCATTAAATAATTAAACCTCGAATGAATATTCAAAAATAATATCCATTAATTAAATAATCCTCGAATAACAGATGCCTGATATCTTTATCGGAAAATAACCTTTAATATATACAGAAAATATAATTACCTCGGATCTAAAGAAATATCATACGCCCTTAACCTAGGGCCTTTATAAAATCTGGCTTATAGCTGATATCCCATATCTAGCTTATAAGTCCCAACATCAAGTCATATCCTCGAATATCGCTATATATAGCAGTTCGAAAACAATCATGCAATTTATATATCGCAATTGCATATCATAATTGAAAACAGTTATTATCACAACAGTAGTATAGGTTTCGAAAACTTGCCTGGTGGTGAGGTAGGGGTAGTGTGCCTCGAGTCAATCCGGCGATCTATACATAGTCAAAGTATCCGAGATTAATCACTTAATACTTTTAAAACACTAAGTACGTACTTTACTTAAGCTAAAACATGTTATCTAGTTGACTCCTTAAGACTCTTCTCGCGTATGCTTGTTCACGCATTTTTATAAAATAGAGATTAAATCCTTTTAATACGAAATCTTTTCGAGGGTCCTCCCAAACGTACCTAGCATGTTAACACAAAGTTTTACATTCCAATAAGTTGTTTAAAGGGTTTAATCATTGCCTCAAAGTTGGCTAAGTGGTATAGTCCGGTTTCTCGAAACATCCTTAATTAAAACACTTGTTTCTCCTAAACCGTAAATGAGATTCACATGATCTTTATACCAAAACGAACCTTGAAACAAGACCTACACTATAATAGGCAGTGGTGACCTTGGACAGAAGCCCTTATGCTCGAATATCACAAACAAAAAATGGTTAAGGAAAATCGGGCATTATAACGGCTATGTTTTAACGATTCCAAAGTTTAATCATAAACTTTACATAATCAACCAAACCAATTCACCAAGTCAAATCCTCAACATCATTACTAATCCATAATCATCATCAATCAGTCAAAACCAACATCTACTTGCTTATCATCAAATCAACATCAAACTTTCATCAAAATCACTTAATCATCCTTATGATTATACTAACTAAACTACACTTAAAACTAACCATATAAATCAATTCATAGCTAAGGGTTTCAAGAGTTTATACCTTCCTTGGAGTGTATATGAGCTTAATAAACCTTGTATAGTCCTTATATAACCTTAAGATAGCTTGAATCAACCAAAGAGATCAAGAAACAAAAGTTAGTTCTTGAAATTACTATTCATTTCACTATTAATGTTCATCTTTGACCTAAGATTCAAGCATGATATAATCCATGGATGATGCTAAGATTAAGAGAATACCTTAGTCTAGGAATTAGGAAGCTTTTGAATCCAAGAACATGATTTATGGATGAGTGGATGATTGATTCTTGAAAAAGTATCTTTGTTCTTCAAGAAATGGCCGAATATTTTTGGTTCTTCAAGGTGTTTCTTTCTTGATTTTCTTGCCTTGGTTACTTTGATAATTGTGTGATATTTTGTATTAAAAAGTGGTGAGTCATCACATTTTGGCTTGTCACAGGGACACATGTCGCACATGCATGAGCTTGGCTAAAGTAGCTTTACTGGTTTGCTTTACTGGTTTGTTTCCTTTCACATGGATGATCCAAATGTTGCATTCCTCGAATTAATCTTGTTACATGTTACTTCCATGCCTATATTTAATCCCGTAAGTGTCTCGTTGTTCCGTCTCCGTTTAATTGCGTAGAATGTTCGCAGGGTTTCTTAAGTGTTCTATCGAAGTAGTTTACCGTAAACGGTCTCGATATTTCTAATTCTTTTATTAAATCCATATCCATGGAATTGATAATTTAAATCCTCCAACATTCTCAAATAATAATTAATCCGTCCATTATTGGTGAAATTTCGGAGAAAACAGAAATGCTATTTTTCCGATTCTGACAGCTTTTGCATTCCTTCATTTACATCATAGATCACTAATACGACTTTGAAAGTTTATTATATCATCCCGCATATAGGGTGGTCTGAAAAACTTTTTAAATGAAAAAGTTACTATTCAGCAGTGGTTTTTAACAAAAGTTACTATTCATCAATAGTTCTTAAATAAGTACAAAATTTGGGGATATTACATGCATGGCTCGTGCACCGCAAAGGGTGTGGGAAACCATAAACAGGTTTTTGTACGGGATCAAGCCAGAATTTGTGGACTCCGTTCATTTTTGTGCAGCAGCTCACAAAAGAGGTTACATTCATAACCTCCCAATCGATGACAAGTTTTAGATTCTTCCCGTATCTCCATCGACCATACAAGAAGCACGTCCTTTTACGAAAAAACGGTGGCCGAAATGGGATCCAAGAACCAAGTTAAATTGTATTGTTACTAAAAACTTGATAAATCGGGACCTGATCCTCCTAGACATGTCAGGAAAAATGTGCTTAAATAGTGCAGAAGGGATAACTTTGTTGGGGTTGGGAAGAATAAGGTTGCTCGTCTTGACCATGACATGATAGAGGTAATAATGGGATTTCCGGAGAACCATACAAGTCAAGTCAGCAAAACTACTCGATACATATGCCTTGGAAATACATTCCATGTATGCAATGCAAAAAAAAAAACTTTTTGATTTCATTAATTCTTTAAATAATGAGTATCTTTCAAAGTTAAATAAATTGTTTCCAGATGGCATAAGAGTCCTTTCCTTTCTCTGGCATTGGAGATGTGGAAGTTGCTTTACGCAGGCTTGGCCTTCCATTGAACTTTGTTGTCTCTGTAGAGAAATCAGACGATTACAAAATCAAGTGGAGTCGGTTTAGTGCTACAAAGTCCTGATGGATTCCTCATAGAGTATGCACTAAAACTTGACTTCCCAACGACAAACAATGAGTGTAACAGCCCCAAATCCGGGGTCAGGGATTTAGAGTAGTCACAATCCATTTACTCCTTGCCTTACCTGTATTACTCACACCGTTCATAATTCACCTGCTCATGACCCCACAATATATGTCTCGCACACACACACAGGTTAGAGTCTCAGAAACGACACGAAACAACAACTGTGGAATAAATAATTTTTATTACAATACCCAAATGTCTTTTGAATCTGTCACTGATACAATTTCTAAGTAATGTTACATTACCAACTTAGCCTTCTGATGCTCACAATCCTCTCATACCATTCATATCTATACATAAGTTGAATACCAAAAGCTGTAGCCTGATTCGATTGGTTCGTACTACTCTTCGGGAACACTGCTAGAAACTGTTTATGGAAACGCCTTGCGGGGTATCTGCCGTCCCATTGGCATCCTGCTTCGCTGCTATATAATATATATAAAACAATAGCAAGAGTGAGCGATAGCTCAGCAAGGTAATAAAAGTATGGCATAATCCTGCCTTTAACTCAACCCAGAATAAAGCGGGTATCAGACAATAATTTGTCAAAATATCTCGATACTGAAATTATTTCCTTATCGGAATGTATTCCAAAAACAGTACCCTTGTTGTATTTCAAATATCAGTTTCATAATATTTCTGCAAACCTTCGATATTCATACTATGAACAAAGTTCTAGTATAATATAAAAGATGACGTTACAAGGAAAATTAACATAATGTTTCCGTAACCCAAAATCCACTTATGCATATGTAATTTGAGTAAGGTTTTATCAGAGTCATAACTCATAAAATAAAAGATGAAGTTGCACGAATTTATTGTCACTTCATTTCCCAACACTTTTCGACCTCCTGCCAACATGATCGGTTCTTCACCCCAATACATGTTTCAGGAATATCCAAATTGGATGATGAACCAATACTGGAGCCTTCACCGCGCCCGTCGTACCAACCTTACTATGATCAGTAGCAGGTCGTACAACAAAAATATATTTTCTACATGTAGATGGAAGAATCACGACAGCCTGACATTGTCTACCGCCTTTCTGGATCTCCCGGCCCATTTGGGGCAATAAAATGATGGATCGGCGCGACTCGACCTCTTACACCTGCTCCTAGTTTAGATGAAATCCATGACTCTGAAACGTAAAGATCGTCCTCCTTTCCCCAAGTGTAACACTTGTTGATACGACTCCACTAAGTAGTTATATCTAGGTTGGAAAGGAAGATTCTCCAATATTTCCCAAGCGATGCTTGTTAATGGATATCGACTTGTTCCATCAATTTACCCCTCGATCGTTGAGGTGGTAACACAACATTTGACTTTCAGCAATTAAATTGTTCCGAGAAAATATCTGTCTCTTGACAGTTTTTGAGTTGAGAGTTTAAAATGAGTAGCAGTCACTTAAATCAGGTTTCCCATATTTTTGATAGTTGAGCGAGCATTTAAATCCTCTTAAAAGACAAATTTAAATGGAAAACATTGTTTTGGGAATCTCTTTATGATTTAAAAATAATCAGGAATATTTATTAAATAAGTAAACCTTAAACGAATATTCGAAAATAATATTCATTAAGTAAATAACGATTAAATGAATATTCAAAAATAATATTCATAATTAAATAAACCTCAATGTCTATTCAAAAATAATATTCATAAATAAACCTCAAATGAATATTCAAAGATAATATTCATAAATAAACCTCAAATGAATATTCAACAATAATATTCATTAAATAAACCTCAAATGAATATTAAAAAATAATATTCATTAAATAACTTTAAATGAATATTCAAAAATAATATTCATTAAATAACTTTAAATGAATATTCAAAAATAATATTCCTTAATTAAACCTCAAATGAATATTCAACAATAATATTCATTAAATAAACCTCAAATGAATATTCAACAATAATATTCATTAAATAAACCTCAAATGAATATTCAAAAATAATATTCATTAAATAACTTTAAATGAATATTCAAAAATAATATTCATTAAATAACTTTAAATGAATATTCAAAAATAATATTCATTAAATAACTTTAAATGAATATTCAAAAATAATATTCCTTAAATAAACCTCAAATGAATATTCGAAAATAATATTCATAAATGGATAATCATCGAACAATAGTTGCCCGATATCTTTATCGGAAAATAATCTTTAATATATACAGAAAATATAATTACCTCTGATCTAAAGAAAATCATATGCCCTTATCCTAGGGCATTTATAAGAAAACTGGCTTATAGCTGATATCCCATATCTAACTTATAAGCCCCAACCTCAAGTCATAACCTCAAGTATTGCTATACATAGCAGTTCGAAAACAAGTATGCAATTTATATATCGCAATGTGTATCATATATGAAAACAGTTTATTATCACAACAACAGTAAGTATAGGTTTCGAAAACTTGCCTGATGCTCGAGAAGTGATAGGGGTTCGCGACGATGCCGGACAATCTAGACAAAGTCAAAGAAAACGCATGATTAATCCCCTGGATAATCCACTTGTACTAAATGCTTAAACACGTAAGCGAAACACAACCAAGGCATTACTAGCTCGTTATAGGCTCGTACTAAGTCCATGCTAATCGACAATTACTTAAGTCGTAGGTTTAGTCCGAAATCGATCCTCGAATACAAGTTATACTTAAGCATTTACAACATTGGTTTCTAAGTCATGTTCTTAGTGGTTTTCACTTGCGCAACCTCGGCTAACACATTTTTATAAAATCGAAAAATAATCTTTTGGACTCGAAACCTTCGCACACCTCTTCCCAACTGATCTTAGCACTTTACCATGAAATCTCATATTTTATAATCACTTTTAAGGGTCTCAAACACAGTCATGAAGTTGATGTGTTTCTGTAATTTCATTTCTCGAACAACCTTTACTAAAACGACCATAACTCAGAAACCGTAAACTCTTTTGACATGATTCTTGCGGCCAAACAAACTAGACAAAACTATCTACACAATCATATGCAGTGCTTACTTTTTAGACACAGTTATGCTCTCGGGTGACTACTGTCAAGGCAGTACAAAACAAATGGGCATTACGACGGCTCTAAATCGAGCATTTCCATTTTGTCACAACATAACCAAGCCACACCGGGCATACCATACATCCAAAACCTCAACAAACAACCATCATACACCTCTAAGATCAGTGGTGAGTCTCAAATCCAACACCCATCATTTTACACATTTAAACAAAGCCAAACAATCACTAAATCACTTATTCATGATCTTAACTTTACATGAACATCAAAACCACTTCAAAACTCATATAAAACTCAAAGGTGGGTTAGGTTTTTACCTTCTTTGAAGTTCTAGCAACACTACCAAGTGTTTAAAAACACTTAACAAGCCTTTAACAAGCCTTAGATAGTCCTTAAGTGCTAAATCCTTAAGATCAAAACAAGAAAACCACTTGAATTTACTATTCATCCTCATCTTGTAAAATTCATAACAAATCGAAAAATAAGAGTTTGGCGATAAAATTTCTACCAGACCTTGTTCTCTTCTCGGGCTTTCTTTTGGGTCGTATATCATCACCAGGGAATGCTTGAAGCTCTACTTATGGGCGTTTTAAGATCGATGGCAGAAACTGCCAGGAACATCAACTTGGGGAAGGGATTTGACTAGGCTAAACCCCTTTGTTACCCATGGAGTGGAGAAGCTATGGTTAAAATTTGGTGATTTATGGATGGATAGAAGTGGAGATATGAATTTTTCCTTGAGTTGTGCTCTTGTTTGGCAGATTGGAGAGCTTTTTGCTCATCTTTGCTTTTCTTTCGTTTTTAACTTGGATGCATCTTTTCTTTTGTGTTGTCAACACTTCATTGGTCCAAGTGTTGGCCTCTCATCAAACAACCCCATTTTTGCCAATGTTGCAATTACACCATTAGCTTTTTGGTTGACTTTCATGCATGACACCTTGGTTTTTCTTCTTCCACCAATTGGATCGTCTTTGTGTCCTTTTAATAAAATCAATACGTTATAGCTTATATGTTGCATTTTATTACTCCACTGTGGCACAATCCCTTAAATCAATATTAACTCCAACATCCCTTATCTATTCCCTCTTTATTCCTTGTTCTTAGAAAATGTTCTCGCGTTTCTTCGAATATTCTCAATCTCTTTTTATAGAGTTCCTTAACTCTTGGTTAGCTTCCTTTTTGTTTAAATCCTTGAATCCATTTGATATAATTCTCTTGATGATCATGTAGGATATTTAGTCTTGTCATAATTTCAATCCTTAATCCATGATTCGTTTGCTTAATCGCTTAATCTCGTTATAAAGTATCTGCGGTTTTCGTTCTAAATTCTCAAATCAAATATAATAAAATTCCAGAATATTAAATCCTCAAATCCTCAATTTAATATCTCATTTCTTGATTATAGTAATATATAATTCACTGTCCGGTCAAATACTACACCAAAATAAAATTTGGAATTTCTGAATTCCGATCGTCTTTGCATTCACTTATTTACTCCGTAGATCACTAATATGACTTCGGAATATCCACACTACGTCTCGTACATAGGTGACATGAAAATTTTTCTTAATTCTCAAAATCACTATTCATCCACCAAATTCACTATTCACTTATGCACTTAATCATAATAAGAAAAGTTTTTAATTTTACCAAAAATTCGGGTTATTACAATGAGCCTGAGTATGAAGCTCTGATAGCTGGCTTAGGGCTGGCTGGAGCCTTGAGAGTTAAAACTCTGAAAGTATGTGGAGATTCGAGGCTAGTAGTTTCCCAAGTAAATGGGGAATTTGAGGCTAGAGATGAAGTCATGGCCTAGTACTTGAAACTTGTCAAGGCCATCATGACTCAGTTTGATGAATGCTATGTAGAGCACATTCCAAGGGAAGAAAACATGAAGGCTGATGCCTTGTCTAAATTTGCTTCTTCCGAAATTGAAAACTATGCAGGGAGTGTATACTTCCAAGTCCTGAGGACCCCAAGCATCAACGGAAAGTTGGTAGCACCCATTGATGTTGCTAGTTGTTGGATAGATCACATCAAAGCTCATCTGGAAACTGGGTGGTTACCCAACGACACTTCAGAAGCACGAAAGCTATATGTGAGAGCATTAAGGTATGCCCTGATTGAGGGAATTCTATACAAGAAGTCTTTCATCATTCCTTATCTAAAATGCTTGAGACCCCAAAAGGCAGAATTGGCCCTAAGGGAAGTACATGAAGGAATTTGTGGGCAGCACTTGGGGGGCAGAGCCCTTGCTCATAAAGTCACCCTTCTAGGTTTCTATTGGCCAAGCATACTTGCTGATGCTAAAAGCTACGTGAAGAAATGTGTACGGTGCCAAAAGCATGCACCAGTGGTTAGACAACCACCAGAAATGATGACATCCATTAACTCACCTATCCCCTTTGCCATGTGGGGAATGGATATACTCGGGCCATTTCCAATGGCAAGTGCTCAACGAAAGTTCTTGATAGTAGCAATCGACTACTTCACCAAGTGGATTGAGGCTAAGCCATTAGCCAAGATAACCACTAAGCAAGTGATGCATTTCTTCTGGGAAAATGTGATATGCAGATATGGAATTCCACGAATCCTGGTCATGGACAATGGAACTCAGTTCAACAATGATGAGTTCAAGAAATATTGCGATGAGAATGATATCAAGTTGCGCTTCACTTCTGTTGCCCATCCACAAGCAAATGGGCAAGCTGAGGTTGCAAATCGAATTATCCTAGATGGACTGAAGAAAAGAGTTGAACGCTCCAGAAACACTTGGGTAGACGAATTGCTCCCCATACTTAGGGCATATCGTACTACCTGCAAAGTCACCACCGGAGCAACTCCATTTCTATTGGCTTATGGAGCAGAGGCAGTGGTTCCGGTGAAGATTACTCACACGTCTCCAAGAGTTGAGGCCTATGAGCCAGAAACAAATGAAGAAGGCTTGAGGCTAGCCTTAGAACTAATTGACGAAGTTAGAGATGAAGCAAACGCCAACATAGTTGAGCATCAAAAGAAGGCATCTTTCTACTACAACCTAAGGGTTAAAGAAAGGTTCTTTCGACAAGGAGACTTGGTTCTTCGAAAGATTGAGGCATCCGGAGTTGGACAAAAAGGCAAGTTGGCCCCAAATTGGGAAGGACCATATCGCGTCAAGAACGTATTTGGTCGAGGCTCGTACAAGCTAGAAACCCTTGAAGGGCATGAGGTGCTAAGGACTTGGCATGCCTCCAATTTGAAAGTTTATTATGTTTAAAGTGTTTCCTAAGTGGACTCACTACTAGAAATAAGGTTTGATAAAACCAACCCAAGTTTTAAACTTGAGTACTATGTAAGGGTTGAACCCATTTTCAAAGTTATGAATTCCATATTCTTATGTTTTCATTATATGTGTGATGCATTCCGATAGACATGTTAAATAAGCATGCAAAGCCAAGAATGTAAAAGGCTGAACGAAAGCTTAAATAAAAGTTAAGCCCGTAGGCTGAAAGTACAGTACAAGCCATGAAAGGCCATAAATAAAACTACAAAAGAAAAACTACATCATCTAAGCTGCCTTGTCTACGGCCTCCTCCTCCTCCTCCTCCTCTTCCTCTCCCTCTAAAGCAGAACCAGAGTGAGTGGCAGCATAATCATCCCTGGCAGTCTGACCAGGTGGAGAAGTATGATCTAGGTCGAAGATCCTGTCATCTTCCTCCATGTCGTCCTCTCCAGTTATAGACAACTCTAAAAGAGTAGGAGCATGAGGGCTTAGAAAATCAGAAATGGTGAGAGATCCAGGCATCTTCTCCAAAACAGCAGCAAGAGCGCCATCCCTTCCCTTAGTATACTGAACTGGGAAGAGGAGCTCGTCATGCTTATCAATCAAGTCCTTGTACTCCTGGGAGTCAAGGTACTTGTCGATAAAGTCATCCTTTCTCTTCCTCAAAGAAACCAGCTCAGCCTGGGAGTCGGCTAACTCCTTCTCCCTCCTAGCCAGTGTGGCCTTCAGCGAGCCCACCTCCTCTTGGGACTTCTCGAACTTGCCTTGGTTGGCCTCGGAAGATGAGCGCCAAGCCTTGGCTTGAAAGATAGCCCCTTGAAAGTTGGCATTAGCCTACAAACAAGTTATAAGTCAATACAAGATATAAAACTTGAAACATGTTAAAACTACAAAGAAAAATAGAAGAAAACAACTTACAGCAGCAATCGCCTGAGAGCCTGCATGCTCCACACCCTCCAAAGTGGAGTTGGAAACGAAATCCTTGTAGTCACAAGGATTCAAGGAATGATAAGACCATTCCACAACATGTTTAGACACCCCCACTACGGTGTCTTTCTTCCTAGTTGGGGCGCCAAACTGAGCTTTTGGCCGAAGAAAAGGACCCTCAGCCTCATCAGTTAGGTCCACATGAGGCCTTATAAAGGCTGGGACACTTGAAGCACGGGGATCCTTAGCTCCCAAACGAGCCCTCTTCATCCTTGCTGTTTCCCCATCTTGGGGCTCGTTAGTCTTATTGATAAAGACCGCAGCTGCAAAAAAACACAAGGAAAGAAACAGTTGGTATAAGATAATCTTAAATAAATAAAGGAAAATATGAGGTGAGAATTACCCTTATCAGAAACGTTTGAAAGTCCCAAGGACTTAAGCTGGAACTCATCCAAGAGCACCCAAGCCGTTGTAGCATAATCATCTTTTGTGAGCTCGGCATAGGCATGGGCCTCCTCATCATTCAGAATTATATTACTGGGACTACCATCCGAGACCCTACTGAAAGATCTGCGGAAAAGGGTACCCCAATCCCCTCCTTCCTAAACTAAATACATAAATTCATTTTTCCATCTTGGGTTATTATCGGGGATGGATTTTGGATGAAAAAATGGGAGGAGTGGAAGGACGATGGTTGATATAAACCCAACCCAAAGTAATGGCAGAGCTATTTTTAAATTGGAATATTTTTCTAAATAAGGCAACAAAAAGAGGAAAATTGTTCTTCAAGCAAAGAACAATAAAACACATAATGATTCTCCAGGCGTTTGGTGGAAGTTGGCAAGGGTTAATCCCAACATCAGCCAAAAGCCTGGGAATGAACTCATGGAAGGGAAACCTGAGTCCCGCAACAATGGCATCCTTATAAATGCATAGAGCATCAGGACGCCAATGGCAGGAACGGTCCCCTGGGCCGGCTGGGACTAACCTATAGGGGGACTTAATCCTATACATCTTATTATAGTCCCTAATCAAGTCGATTTCATGAAATTTATTGCTACAATCGAATGAATCTAAGTGCGAAACAGAAGGATATTCATCATTACGTTCTAAAATCATATCTTGAAGAGACATATGAGAAGAACGAATGGTGATACCTCTCTTAGACGCTTGATTCATTTTCTGGAGACGTTGAGCAGTACGGTCAGACATCTTCAAATCTTCAAAGAAATTCTCAGAAAATCTTCAAATCTTCAAGGAGAAATCCCAGAAAAATCTTCAAATCTTCAAATCTTCAAACTAGAACCCAGAAAATCTTCAAGGGATGAAGATTGAACCCAGAAAATCTCAAGGGATGAAGACTGAACCTAGAAAAACAGGAAAATAGCCCCGGAAATCGCCTTACTACGGAGTAAGAAGAAAGAAAAACTAAGAATACTAGAGAGAAATTTTGGAAAGTTGAAAGTATGAAGTGAAGAATATAGTGGAAATCCCACTTTTTTATAATCGAAGTGACTGGAAACCCAACCGGTTAAGGAAGGGCAACCGTCTATAGCCAGTTAAGGCCCACAAATCCATTTATGGATTATAGAGATTAAAACCCAAATAATTTGGGTCTCAGGAAAATTCGAAGCCCAAACAATAAGGCCCAAGGCTGGAATAATTTAAGTCCAATTAAAAATTGGGCTAGTTAAAGCCCAAGAAAAGAATGAAATTTGAAATATAGCCAAGGCAAAATCAAAGATTTAAGGTCGAAAAGACATTAAATCGAAATCGTACGACAAAGGTCGAAAACATATGGGAAAACGAGATCGAATCCAACGACCTCGCTCCCAAATAAATTCGAAAAATAATGAAATTGAGGTCGAAAAAACCTTAGAACGACATCGAAGGCTCGAAGTCGAAAATACACGAGGAATTGAGGTCGTTTCCATCGACTTCGTACCAAAAATCAAGTCAAAAAATTGAAAATCCGAGGTCGAAAAGACCCTAGATCGAAGTCGATTGATTGAGATCGAAAATACACTATAAATCGAGCTCGAACCCCTTGACCTCACACCCAAGTGTGGTCGAAAACAGAAGGATTCAAGGTCGAAAATGGCCTAGAAAACGAAGTCTAAACGTTCGACCTTACTCCAAAATGAGATCAAAAATGACCTAGAGATCGAGGTCGATATTGACCTAGGAATCCTAGTCGAAAATATATGGGTTCAAGGTTAAAAAATCCTGGTCAAAAAAGGCTGGAACGAGGTCGAATGACCGAGGTCGAAAATGACCTGTACATCGAGGTCGTAACCATCGACCTGGGACTAAAACGAGGTCGAAAGAGTAAATGACCAAGGTAGAAAATCCTGGTCGAAAAAACAGGACTTCGAGGTCGAAGCCACGAGATCGAAAATGGCCTGAAAATCGAGGTCGAAAGCTTCGACCTCACAACCAATTGAGGTCGAAAAAGCACGATTTCGAGGTCGAATACTCGAGGTCGAAGACTTGAGGTCGAAGGTATATTGAAATCGAGGTCGAACAGACGAGGTCGAAAAAGACTTGGAATTCCTGGTCGAAAGCTTCGACCTCACAGCTGTTTGAGGTCGAATTCCTGGTCAAAAAAGACCTAATTCCTGGTCGAATTCCTGGTCGAAAATGACCTATTTTGAGGTCAAAAATACCCTAAAAATAGAAAATTTTGGGGAAAAACACGCTATAATTTCTATGAAAACCCCGAGGAGATTTTCCCAGAAGTTGGGGGGCAAATGATATGGTCAGAAAATAATTATAGAAATATAATTAATGATTCGTTGGAAAGGCCCCGTAATTAAGGCCCAAAACCCTGATTATTTATTAATTTCGTAATTAATAAATAAGGGAAATATACAGCTCATGAAAAGAGTACAAAATATGGTAAATTAGTCAAAGAAGGATCCAGAATCCCAATTAATGAGTCATAGCCTTTATCAACAAGGAAAAGACTTATTCAGCAAGCAATACAATGTTTATCCAATATCAAAAAGGAGACTTATTCGCTAAGACTCCTAATCCTACCATAAATACAAGGCTCCAGACGCCTATATAAGGACCCTGATCCTACAATCAGAACTACGTCTTTGGCTTGATTCTCAATAACGAATTGAGATACGTAGGCATCTTGTGAGGACCGATTTAGTCTCGAAACACAAGTGCAGCCATTAAAGCTCGAAAGCTCATAAATCCTAGCAATTAATATATTAGCACATTTTTTAATCCACAACAGCAAAATATGATAATTATAGTGTATTTTTTTCTAAATTAGGAATATAAGATAGGGTTCCATATGTTTCATTTAGCACAATTTAAGCATAAAATATACTGAATTTCGTTGTCCACGATCATTCAACTTACTAGTTACAATAAATATTTTTATAAAATGTGTTTGTACTTGAATTAGGAGAAAATTTTCTTCAAAGTACAGAAGACAATGGGTCGAAATTGTTTAAATTATATTTATCTGATAAATTTATAAATTCTATTAAAAAAAACAATAGCATATATAACAAATTGACAACCGACTAACTATTCAGTGTTTTGGTTATAATTGTATTGTATAAATATGTAAACCGTATATAATAGTGTTATATATATATATATGTCTGTATATATATA
This sequence comes from Heracleum sosnowskyi, assembly GCA_030848705.1. Lineage (NCBI taxonomy): Eukaryota > Viridiplantae > Streptophyta > Magnoliopsida > Apiales > Apiaceae > Heracleum > Heracleum sosnowskyi. The sequence goes on from CM061236.1 coordinate 16,089,878, forward strand.
TATACTAGCTTAAAACCCGTGCGATGCACGGCTTATTAATTGTTATTTTTTTTTTTAATATTTTATTAATTGTAATTGTGCAAAAAATAAGTAAACATGTTAAAATAGCTAAACATATTTAATTAATTAAAAATATTAAAACAGACTTTAAAATAAATAAGTATGGGTTTGTCCGTTATATTTTTGGAAATGAGGGGTTTTAGTAAGAAAAAATAAAAAAAATGTAACATATATTTAGTTTAAAAAGTTAAATGCTCGTGATATTTTTAGAAAATGAGGTTTTAAAATTTAATAATTAAAAGCATTTAAATACGTTTTAAAATAAATAAGTAAAGGGTTTCCTGTGATATTTTTGGAAAAAGAATGGATTTTAGTGAGAAAAATAGAAAAAGTAAATTGTAAAAGGCAATTTCCCGTGATATATTTAGAAAAGGTGGGACTTTGTTAGAAAAAATATATAATGTGTTTTAGCTGAAAAGGTAATTGGTTATAAATAGGTATTTGATTATTTATATTTTAATATTTTTAGTAATTGCATTTGTTAAGAAAAATAAGTAGACATGTTAAAATAGGTAAACTTTTAAAAAATAATTATAATATTAAAATAGGTTTAAAAATAAATAACTAAATGTTTGTCCGTGATATTTTTGGAAAATGGGGGTTTTAGTAAGGAAAAATAGAAAAACTAACAAGTTTTTAGTTAAAAATGGTAATTGCCCGTGATATATTTGAAAAAGTAGGGGAATTTGTTAGAAAAAATAGAAAAAATAATGTATTTTAGGTGACAAAGGTAATTGATTATAAATAGGTAATATTATTATTTAATAATATATTTTTATAAATAAGTAAGGTTAATTAAGTAAAAACACGAAGTATAGTTAATTAAGGGCAATTAAGTAAAATCACAACGTACCATACCGACCAACCAAACTTTTAATGTTTCGTCTATTATATAAAAAAAATAATGTATTTTAGGGAAAAAAGGTAATTGGTTATAAATAGGTAATATTATTATTTAATAATATATTTCTATAAATAAGTAAGGTTAATTAAATAAAATACGAAATACAGTTAAGGGCAATTAAGTAAAATCACAACGTACCATACCGACCAACCAAACTTTTAATGTTTCGTCCGTTTTTCAATTTACTTTTTCTATTTTTCTCACTAAAATCCATTCTTTTTCTAAAAATATCACAGACAAACCCTTTACTTATTTATTTTAAAACGTATTTAAATAATTAAATTTTAAAACCTCATTTTCCAAAAATATCGCGTACACTTACCTTTTAAAACTAAATATATGTTACATTTTTTTTTCATACTAAAACCCCTCTTTTTCCAAAAATATAACGAGCAAACTCTTACTTATTTATTTTAAAATATGTTTTAATGCTTTTAATTAATTAAAAGTCTTTAGATATTTTTACATGCTTACTTATTTTTTTAACAAATACAATTTAAAAAATAATAATAAAATAATAATTAACAATCAGTGCATCACGGATTGTTAATTGTTATTTTACTATTATTTTTTAATATTTTATTAATTGTAATTGTGCAAAAAATAAGTAGACATGTTAAAATAGCTAAACACTTTTAATTAATTAAAAACATTAAAACAGATTTTAAAATAAATAAGTATGGGGTTGTCCGTTATATTTTTGGAAATGAGTGGTTTTAGTATGAAAAAATAAAAAATGTAACATATACTTAGTTTAAAAAGGTAAATGCCCGTGATATTTTTGGAAAATGAGGTTTTAAAATTTAATAATTAAAAGTATTTAAATACGTTTTAAAATAAATAAGTAAAGGGTTTCCTGTGATATTTTTGAAAAAAGAATGGATTTTAGTGAGAAAAATAGAAAAAGTAAATTGTAAAAGGCAATTTCCCGTGATATATTAAGAAAAGGTGAGACTTTGTTAGAAAAAATATATAATGTGTTTTAGCTGAAAAGGTAATTGGTTATAAATAGGTATTTGATTATTTATATTTTAATATTTTTAGTAATTGCATTTGTTAAGAAAAATAAGTAGACATGTTAAAATAGGTAAACTTTTAAAAAATAATTATAATATTAAAATAGGTTTAAAAATAAATAACTAAATGTTTGTCCGTGATATTTTTGGAAAATGGGGGTTTTAGTAAGGAAAAATAGAAAAACTAACAAGTTTTTAGTTAAAAATGGTAATTGCCCGTGATATATTTGAAAAAGTAGGGGAATTTGTTAGAAAAAATAGAAAAAATATTGTATTGTAGGTGACAAAGGTAATTGATTATAAATAGGTCATATTATTATTTAATAATATATTTTTATAAATAAGTAAGGTTAATTAAGTAAAAACACGAAGTATAGTTAATTAAGGGCAATTAAGTAAAATCACAACGTACCATACCGACCAACCAAACTTTTAATGTTTCGTCTATTATATAAAAAAAATATTGTATTTTAGGGAAAAAAGGTAATTGGTTATAAATAGGTAATATTATTATTTAATAATATATTTCTTTAAATAAGTAAGGTTAATTAAATAAAACACGAAATACAGTTAAGGGCAATTAAGTAAATTCACAACGTACCATACCGACCAACCAAACTTTTAATGTTTCGTCCGTTTTTCAATTTACTTTTTCTATTTTTCTCACTAAAATCCATTCTTTTTCTAAAAATATCACGGACAAACCATTTACTTATTTATTTTAAAACGTATTTAAATAATTTAAATAATTAAATTTTAAAACCTCATTTTCCAAAAATATCTCGTACACTTACCTTTTAAAACTAAATATATGTTACATTTTTTTTTTTCATACTAAAAGCACTCTTTTTCCAAAAATATAACGAGCAAACTCTTACTTATTTATTTTAAAATCTGTTTTAATACTTTTAATTAATTAAAAGTGTTTAGCTATTTTTACATGCTTACTTATTTTTTTAACAAATACAATTTAAAAAATAATAAAAAAATAATAATTAACAATCAGTGCATCACGGATTGTTAATTGTTATTTTACTATTATTTTTTAATATTTTATTAATTGTAATTGTGCAAAAAATAAGTAGACATGTTAAAATAGCTAAACACTTTTAATTAATTAAAAACATTAAAATAGATTTTAAAATAAATAAGTATGGGGTTGTCCGTTATATTTTTGGAAATGAGTGGTTTTAGTAAGAAAAAATAAAAAATGTAACATATATTTAGTTTGAAAAGGTAAATGCCCCTGATATTTTTGGAAAATGAGGTTTTAAAATTTAATAATTAAAAGTATTTAAATACGTTTTAAAATAAATAAGTAAAGGGTTTCCTGTGATATTTTTGAAAAAAAGAATGGATTTTAGTGAGAAAAATAGAAAAAGTAAATTGTAAAAGGCAATTTCCCGTGATATATTTAGAAAAGGTGGGACTTTGTTAGAAAAAATATATAATCTGTTTTAGCTGAAAAGGTAATCAATATACTTATATAAACGAGAAGACGGGGGTGGTGAGGTGGCGCCACTAGAATCGCTCCGTTCTATTTTTCTAATTTTCTCAATTTTTCACAATTTTTAATTTTAATAATTACAACTTCCTTTATTATTTTCGATTTTGTAGGAAGAAAATTGATAATTACACTTTTATTATTTTCAAACTTGATAGAACTTTCTTTTATTATTTTCAAACTTGATAGAACTTTCTTTGATTTAGAAAATTACAACTTCCTTATTATTTTCGAATTTGTAGGACTTGATAGAACTTTCTTTGATTTAGAAAATTACAACTTCCTTATTATTTTCGAATTTGTAGGCTTGATAGTACTTTCTATTATTATTTTCAAACTTGATAGAACTTTCTTTGATTTAGAAAATTACAACTTCCTTATTATTTTTGAATTTGTAGGACTTGATAGAACTTTCTTTTATTTAGAAAATTTCTTTGATTTAGAAATTTACAACTTCCTTATTATTTTCGAATTTGTAGGATTTGATAGAACTTTATTTGATTTAGAAAATTACAACTTCCTTATTATTTTTGAATTTGTAGGCTTGATAGAACTTTCTTTTATTATTTTCAAACTTGATAGATTTTCTTTGATTTAGAAAATTACAATTTCCTTATCATTTTCGAATTTGTAGGACTTGATAGAACTTTCTTTGATTTAGAAAATTACAACTTCCTTATTATTTTCGAATTTCCTTATTATTATTTAGAATCGCTCGATTCATATTTATCTAATTTTCTAGAGCTCCACAATTTTAATTCAAAATAAATATTTTTCTCATTTACATTCGAATTTTTAGGGAAGACATTCCTTATTTACACTCAAAATTTTAGGTAAGACAGTAAATATATAAAAGTCAATCCTATTTAAAATTTAATTAAACAAGTATTACCTTTTTTTATCAACTAACTTAAATCCTATTTAAGTTCATTTTTCTGATTTTCTCAATTTTTCACAATTTTTAATTTTAATAATTACAACTTCCTTTGTTATTTTCGATTTTGTAGGAAGAAAATTGAAAATTACACTTTTATTATTTTCAAACTTGATAGAACTTTCTTTTATTATTTTCAGACTTGATAGAACTTTCTTTGATTTAGAAAATTACAACTTCCTTATTATTTTCGAATTTGTAGGACTTGATAGAACTTTCTTTGATTTAGAAAATTACAACTTCCTTATTATTTTCGAATTTGTAGGCTTGATAGAACTTTCTTTTATTATTTTCAAATTGATAGAACTTTCTTTGATTTAGAAAATTACAACTTCCTTGTTATTTTTGAATTTGTAGGACTTGATAGAACTTTCTTTGATTTAGAAAATTTCTTTGATTTAGAAATTTACAACTTCCTTATTATTTTCGAATTTGTAGGACGTGATAGAACTTTCTTTGATTTAGAAAATTACAACTTTCTTATTATTTTCCAATTTGTAGGCTTGATAGAACTTTCTTTTATTATTTTCAAACTTGATAGAACTTTCTTTGATTTAGAAAATTACAACTTCCTTATTATTTTCGAATTTGTAGGACTTGATAGAACTTTATTTGATTTAGAAAATTACAACTTCCTTATTATTTTCGAATTTCCTTATTATTATTTAGAATCGCTCGATTCATATTTATCTAATTTTCTAGAGCTCCACAATTTTAATTCAAAATAAATATTTTCCTCATTTACATTCGAATTTTTAGGGAAGACATTCCTTATTTACACTCAAAATTTTAGGTAAGACAGTAAATATATAAAAGTCAATCCTATTTAAAATTTAATTAAACAAGTATTACCTTTTTTCTCAACTAACTTAAATCCTATTTAAGTTTTAATATATTTTTCTAGAGTTTCACTATTTTAATTTAATTTGAATTTTTAGGGAATACAATCAATATCTTTATCTTCTTTATATAGATAAAGGAAAACCCCCAGGAGCTCTACAATTGCTCGATTCATATTTATTTAATTTTCTAGAGCTCCTCTATTTTAAATATTTGAAATTAAAACTTCCTTTTTTAAGTCCTACTTTTTAGAAAAGAAAATCGAAACCTTTTAGAATAAAATTTAGTTTCCTTATATTACTTTCGAATTCAAAAAAAAAAAAATCAAAAAATATATCAAATCAATCCTGTTTTTTATAGGCAAGACAATAATTATATCAATGAGTCCCTTTTAGAATTTAAATTATATATGCACCCAAGGTTAAATCTTATCCGTCTTCCGAAAACCAAAACTCTTATATATACCCAAGTTAATGCCTAGGTCTAGATAATCTTTAATTGAATTCTCAGATTGTTTTTTGCTCTAAAATTTTACTTTGGGGTTTGTCGTATTTTATTATAACGCATTAACGTTTATCTTTTCTAATTTTTTTGTGTTTATTGTTTGTTGCAGAAAAGTTCCATCAAGGTTTAGGATAATATTTGATTATTTGATGCATGGAATCACTGCCTGCACGGTTCCATATTTCGGAGAGTTTTTACAAGTTTGTAACACCCAGTAAGATGTTACTATTATTCGGATAAACATTGTTCCCTGTAGTTGATGGATTACGGATTTAGGGGTAAGATTTATAACTATTGTGTTTTTTAATGTTACTATAAAGTGAAAGTTGATGTACGTATTGAAGCGTGAAATTGTATTATAAATCGGGTGCATGGGTTGGAAGTTGGACACGTGAAGAGATTCATGGATTATGTATGAATTACATATTAGGGTATATTTAATTAAACTACTTTGATGTTGTATTTGTTACTCTAAATTATTTAATACATGAAATTTCATTGTTATAATGTTTATATGTATTATTTAAAAATTGTCGATAACACTATTGTTTTGGTCGGATCAAAACAATACATACATAAAGTGAAGTTCTATCTTTTGTTGATCATGTACTTTTTATTCGTACTGCAAGATTTATTTTCATTATTTTATTTTAATTTTTTTATTTGTTATCTTTTTATTTTAATAATATATATTTAATTATATTTAATTTATATTTTTCTAAATATTTTTATGTTATTAATTAGAAAGTGACAAATTTTTAATTTGAGAATTCTATTCGATTTAGAAAATTTTCATGTATTTGGTTTAAATTATCAAGATATATTTTTGGTATTTTCAATATAATTCAACTAACAACCAAATACATTCTTTCATATTTGATCCAACGATTCTTATCTATTTATTTTAAAATATAACGATCTTTATTATTTTGATATGTAATAGTTACAATTACTTCATATTAAATTCTAATACCAATACTTCCACTTTTGACTTATTTCCTTTTTAGATAATAATTTCTATTTTTATATAATATAATCTTGATCCTTTATTTTGACTTATTTCCTTTTTCCTTTTATTTTTATTTATTTTTATTTTTTGTTTATTTTATTTTTTTATATCGTTTATATTTTTTTATAATCTTGATTGTTTTTTGTTTTTTATAAACAAAATAATATTTTGTTTCTTTTGATCTTTTATTTTTATTTATTTATTTATTTATTTATTTATTTATTTATAAATTAATATATTTTTTATTATTTTCTTAGAGGGTATAAGTTGAGTATAATTTACTTATTAATTATACTGGTCTCTTTATTAATTTATGATTACTTCCGAGTTTAGAACTTTTGAAAAATACAATTCTATACAATCTCTTTGAGCTTATATTCTTTTTAGATAATAATTTATTTTTTATATGATATAATCTTGATCGTCAATTTTAAAAGTTTTGGATCTCATGGCTGAAATTGTTTTGGCGGTACTGACAAAATTTTTGGGATAACATCCCTTCTATGCTTATTGAAAACGTGATACAAATCGGTATAAATAAAGAATATATAAAAGTAATTTATTGTATTATCTATATTTAGTTAATTTGTACTAAATATAGTGTTTTCTAATTTATAAAATAGTAAGAAATTTTGGGGGAAATCAGTATAAAATATGTATATGATTATTTATAGTTGTCTATCTATATATAATTTGTAAGACAAAGTATTCACAAATTTATATGACATATTAGATTTATTTCTCGATTTTTTCTTAAAATAATATTTATTTGAACTTTTTCTTAAAATAATATTTATTTGAACTTTTTTTTACAAAAATATGATAAGACCGTCGCGAAGGCTTAGGGGTCGTTTGACAAATTTGAATCGTTCAAATTTCTAAATGATATGAATTGTTCATCTATCTGAATTAAGAATGAGTAAGACTGTTTGATAAATCAATTGCATTAAAATCTGAATGATTTTTACATAATATCCATTTAAATTAATTATATTTTACTAAAAAATTATTTTATAATTTATCTAATTGATATCATATTTTTCTATTTTTGCTAAACTTTGAATATCATTTTTTTTTTCAAAATATTTAATATCTGTGATGTAATATACTCATAATTTTTTTCTAAAAAAACTCACGTTTAATTTATATATATGTTTTACATATACATTAAAAATCATTTTTTAAAATTTTTACCTTCTAATTATATAGAAGATAAAACTTACAGAAAATGTAAGTTTCTATATAATAAAATAAAATAGAGGAGCCTTATTTTCTTTTCATTTCTTTTCTCGAGTACCTATATTTTAAACAATAAAAATTAGAATTTTGAAAAAGATTTGAATTAAATTTTATGATATAATAAAATTGATTAATAGATGATGTAATTGATTATGTAATTAGTTTGTTTTATGTTCAATTTGGTAACAACGAGAAAGCGGGTGAGTGGGAGAAAACATGTTTAACGAGAGAGCGATTAAGAGGAGCATATTATATGATAGAATTTAATATGTATGTATTATGTATTTTAAAATAGAAGTGATTAATATACTAATATTTGATATAATATTAAAATAATGAAATATATTAAACAATTGTCCTTTTCTATAATTATTCAAAATTTCGGTAATGAAAAACACTAAACGGAGAATTTAAAAGAAACCTTAATTTCATGTTTTAAATATAATTTTGTTTAAAAACATATTTTTAAGAATAGTTTTTAGAAAAAATTGAAGAAATTATTATAAAGCCGCTGCAAAGCGCGGCTTATTAAACTAGTTGGTTATAAATAGGTATTTGATTATTTATATTTTAATATTTTTAGTAATTGCATTTGTTAAGAAAAATAAGTAGACATGTTAAAATAGGTAAACTTTTAAAAAATAATTATAATATTAAAATAGGTTTAAAAATAAATAACTAAATGTTTGTCCGTGATATTTTTGTAAAAGAAGAGGTTTTAGTAAGGAAAAATAAAAAAACTACCATATATTTTAGTTAAAAAAGGTAATTGTCCGTGATATATTTGTAGGGGAATTTGTTAGAAAAAATAATGTATTGTACGTGAAAAAGGTAATTGATTATAAATATGTAATATTATTATTTAGTAATATATTTCTATAAATAAGTAAGGTTAATTAAGTAAAAACACGAAGTACAGTTAATTAAGAACAATTAAGTAAAATCACAGCGTACCATACCCACCAACCAAACTTTTAATGTTTCGTCTATTATATAATAGTATTGATAGTAATGATATACATATATATCGGGGAATTTTTGGGTTTCGGATTTAGATTGGGTTTTGATCGGGTTTCGGTTTTCGGGTCAGATTTCGGATCAGTATGTCTAAAATCCAAATCCAAATATTTCCGGGTTTAAAAATTAAATCCAAATCCAAATCCAAATCCAAAAAACCGGGTTCGATAAATCCAAGGATTTGGGATCCGGTATCGGTAGGATCAGATTATTTTGCCATCCCTGCTACACATGCATAGAGCTCACGCCGCATATAAGTTGATACAGGTGGTAAAATGTAAAATGGGGCAAAATGACGGCGCATTGCCCCTTATTGTTTCTATCACATGCCAGTACTAATACATACAACAACTTACATTTCTTCTGTGATATATCCGCCGCATACTGCTACCTCTGGCTGCCAACTTCAACCAGCAGCTTATCAGCATCTAACACGAGTAATGGCAAACCCTAACAACAATTGCTACCTTGAAAAATGTCCATTTCGATTTTTCTTTAGATATATGCATTTTAATGGATCCTTCGATACATTAAGGGTACTGTAAGTTATGGTTTGGTGTATTCAAGGAAGTGTGGTAACAACGTACTGATGGGTTTTTCACATAGTGATTTAGTTGGGAATGTAGATGACAGGAAGAGCACAGGTGGAATGGTTTTCTATTTAAATGAGAGTCTTATAACGTGGGTGTCACAGAAACAGAGGTGCGTGATTTTGTCGTCTTGTGAAGCTGAGTTTATAGCTGCAACTGCACCAACATATTAAAGCATGTGGTTGAGGAATGTTCTTAGTCAGGTGACAAACGAGTGCATAGGTCCAGTTACACTATACATAGATAAAAAGTCAGCAATTGATCTTGCAAAGAATCCTCTGTTCCCTGGTCGTAGCAAACATACTGATATCCGTTATCATTTCATCCGTGAGTGCATTGAGCATGGGGAAATCATTGTTGAACATGTTCCAAGTTATCACAGCGTGCAGACTTTATGACAAAGGCTTTGCCAACTATGAAGTTCGAGAAAATTAGGAAATTACTGGGTGTGAAGGAGATCGTTAATAAAGTTTAAGATTAAGGGGAGTTTGTTGGGCTTTTAATCTTAAACTTGTTAAGTTTTATTTTATTAACAGCTGTGTGTAGCTGTTTGATCATTTAGTCAAGGAGTCAGTAGAGATTATGTAGGATCGAGAGAAAATAAAGGACGTGGTGGAGATTGTTTAGGAGAGTAGTGGTTTGTTTATTTCGTAGTTTCTAGCCACTTTGATGTAGTAGTTTCTATATATCAGTTGTATTGCATTCTGAAAAGAATAAGAGAGAGTTTTAGCAGTTCATGTACTTGTGCATTTCAGGTGTATTCAAACAGTTTATTTATTCTCAAATACTGATTTGTTTAAACGTTTACAACATATTATATATGTTCTTTGATTGATAGGTTGAAATGAGGAAGAACATTGGGAACACAGATGTTGTATATGGATAAAAGTGCACAGATAATACATGTTGGTTATTTCATTACTGTTTTGTACATAGGTATGATGTAAATTAAACTATATCTTTTCTCTCAGGCAAGTACTTCTGGATCTAAGTATGAAACTAGTATACAACTAAATTCGAAATTAAATACCAGTATGAGTAGTCTTTAAAGCCTGCAGCAAAAGTAATGGATAAAACTCCAGGCACTCAGGACTCAGGAGTATATAAAAACACCATCTTTGGATATTCATCTTCACATTGTAACACCATGTGGAGTTTGAACTTTCTATTAGTATACTAGTATACAACTAAATTCGAATTGAAGTCTTATTGCCTTTTTTGGACAATTTTAATGCCCTACTGCCCTCAAGAATCTTACCGATGATCATGTATCTGATGAATGTGCACCTAAGTCCACAAGAGCTAATCATGTTACCCATTAAATATTGTTTATTGTGTGAGTTTTAACTCTTTTTTTAAGATATAATGTTCTTCTACACAACATCTAGTTTTCTTAATAAATTACATGTTATATTTGTAAAATAAATTAATTTTCAACTTAATACCATATTACTCTAACATATTCCATTCATTTTCATTAAAATATAAATAAATCTTATAATTAAAAAATATATTAAATAGTAAAATAGAGTAGTATGTTATAAGTTCTAAGAGTTCTTATTATAAGTGGTTTTATGTGGAATATGACCCTATATATATATATATATATAGGCAAGTGCTCAAATGAGACCCTATCTTAAAATGAGAACTGAGACTCAATCTCAGCCCCACGTTTTGTACATCTAGATAAAATCGCGCGTAGCCATACATATTAAAATCTAAATTTTATTTCCTCTCTCTCATCCACCCATTTCCTCTCTCTCTCATCCACCCATTTCCACATTTCTCTCACCCATCACTGCACTTCACCTCCGACCACCACTCTTTTGACGTCACCTCCATTCTGTTATACCAACGTCGTCATCACTGTTTCTACACGAATTCCGATCTATATTATTTTCGATCTGCTTCGGTTGCTCCTCCTACATGTTTTGCTCATCATTTCATATTCTTGATTGATGTAGCTTAATAGGAAACATATGCAATGAGTAACCAATTTCAGATTTGTAAGTTCTCAGATTTAACGATTTTTGTAAAATAAGTGGTTATGGCTGTTATAGCGGTGACAGAGATGTGGAGGGATGAATATTATGTTGGGGATGATGATTGTGATGGTGGTATGTATAGTAGAGACAATAATTTTCAGTGATTTTGTTTTGAATTTATTTAGTGATTTGTGTTAAAACTTGGTGATTTGTTTTTGCAATTTTAGTAATTTTAGTAATTTAGGATTAAATTTGGTGGTGATGATGATTCTGATAGTTGTATTTGGTGATGGTTGTGGCGTAGTGGATGTGGAGATCAGCGCAGTGTGATGATATACAATTATATAGGTGTGTATGTATATAGATGGTAATATTTATTTTTGGTGATTTTGGTGATTTGTTTTAAAATATTTTGGTGATTTGTATTGAGATTCGGTGATTTGTGTTGAAATTCCGTGATTTGTAAAGATGCTAGTGATAGTGGTAGAGTGTGTAAAAATGATGGGTAGATCAAAAACGTGTATGCGGTGGTCAATTAGAGAACATGATGTAAATTGATAATAGTTTCCGGTGATAAATCGGAGAAGAAAAGAGCAAATCGTAAATGTAACATATTGCAGAAGGATTGATCGGAGAAATGGAGATGTGGTGCTACTGTGCGGAGGCAAGAGAAGTTAGGTTGACCGGGGTCTGACCGGAAAAGGGGGGATGGCGGCGAGGTGTGACCGGAGATGGTAGGAGATGGCGGCAAGGTGGTGGGATAGATGACAGTGAGATGGTGGTGGGAGGTGGTGGATGAAGAAGAAATTTCAGATCTATATTTGGTAGTGGTGATACATACATGTGTGTGTATAATTAATTTGTATGGTTTAGATTTAAAGAAATGGAGGGCTGAGATTATTTAATCAGTCTCATCATTATCTGAAATTAAAATTGGGCCTAATTTTGTGGCCCAATATGCAGTTCTCATAATAACACAGGGTCTCACTAGAATAGCTATATATATATATATATATATATATATTCTTAATGCTCCATTTATACAAAAAAATAATTATGAAATTCATTAAAAAAAAACCTCAAGTTTTAATATGCGAATTTTTGCTCAATACTTTCCTAATTTTGTTGATCATATTAAACTTGTTTTACTTTACATAATTTTAGGTGTGCCCTACAACTTAATTTTTTAAAGTTTTCATTCTTTTTCTATTCTTGCAAAAAATTTGCACATTCATTTGTTTGAGATAAGTTAAAAGATTAAATTTTAAGAAAATATTTTATTCTATCTTGACACATGCAAAAATAAGTTTAAATATGTGCGTAGATGTATTTTTCTAAATAAATTTAATTTTTAATTATTTTTGCGCAAATTAACTACTAATTTTTTGTTATTATTCATCTAATCTAGTAATTCATGTTCAACATTATTTAAAAAAAAAGTAATCAAATTTAGCTGCCTGTCTAGAAGATCTTTTACTTTAGAAAATAAATTTTATTTTCTTAGTAACATTTAATAGAATCTGATTAATATTTTCTTGATAAAATTTAATAGAATCTGAATATTCACAAAATATATTTTGTCTAATAAGCACTACATCACATTTCTTATCTTACAAATGTGTTATATTTTCATTTAAAATCAATTGAATATACCTCTCAAAACGAATATAATATGCCTAGTTTAGTACACCCCTATATATTCTTGTGTTATGGGACACCACCTTTAGAATAAAAAGTACCAAAATTATATTTCTAATTTATCATTCTTTAATGATATGAAATGCAATAAAAGTAATACAACTATATGTCTGTATAAAAAAAAATTCTCTTTTTAATTTACCAATTTTCTGTCATGTCCGGCCAAATTAAGTTAAAAAATAGTGAAAAAGATAACCATTTTGCATAATATTTTAAAAGAAAATTTCACAAAAAAACCCACCATTTTCTTATTTTGTCATCTCATATACCTCTTTATCTACCCTTCATTTCATATACATATAAGGCACAACCTCCTCAATGTACACACCACACATTCTCTTATAATATTGGTGCCCTTTTTTTTTATATATAGTTCGTCATTTTTTCTAGTGCAATAACCTTTTTCATTTGCAAATTTGGTTTTGTCTTCCTAGCATTACATTGGTGAAGGGAAACACAACTGAATTTACTTTCTGAGATATCCATACAGTTCATAGTTTTTTTTGGCAACTTCTTGTCAATTTGGTTGCCTATACAGTGATATACCTACACATCTATTCTCAGAAACTAGTAAACTTGACCAAAGTGATTGATTATAATATATTTTTGTAAAGTCACAAAAGCACCATGCCAAGTTTTCATCTACTGCCATATTTTGCTTTATGTACTATAATCGAGTTTCTGGATCTCGATAGAACTATGAACTTATTTGTCCACCTTGAGAATTCAATGCCTCAAAATATGTTTGTGTGTCTTCTTAGGAATCTCGATTTCTAGCGCTTTTTTTTAGTACATTGGGATGATCGTTTTTTGTCTTTCATTAATCATTTTCAGGATTTAGGTATTGTAGACGGTGTGTTTTACATAATCAGTAGAGAAATGTGGATGCATCAAATTCCGTTAAACCAAGGTTTGCATATTATGCAGCAGCTTTCCGACCAAGGACATGCGCTTTCAAAGTTATTCAAACTTTTGTTCCAGTTGGCCTACAATGTGTGTGACGTCGAAACAGCTTACTCGAATCTCAAATTATTGTTTGTTGGCCCAAGTTTCAATTTATGTTTGGAAAAAAACTTAAATTCATTATAGATGGTTAAGTTTTCTGTAATAACTATTGTAGATCCTAATCAGAAGATTTTGCATACGGTGCATAGTCATATCTGTCCTAAACATTTGGACGGATTTCCTAATTGTCAGATGTTTGCACTAGGAGAAATCAATTCTGTTGAGTGCATGTCATGTAAATTGTCCAGTGCCGTTTTCTATTTTCTAAATATGTGAGTTATTTCTTTTGATCAAATTGTTAATCATCTACAAGGTATCTTATTGTCATCATTCCATTATTTTAGTTAACATGTAAGTGTTTGGGGAATAACAACATGTTTCAATTATCATTGCAACTTAAAAAATTGATTATAAGAACATTTACAATTGAAAACTTCACTCCTTGAATTATATATCCAGCAAACATAAATATTTACTTATATTTCGGATAATAGATTTTTTATGATTAGTTTTTTTAGCAAAGGCAGTCATGATTGAAAGAATGCCCTACTCCCTCCATCCACTTCAAGTAGCTCATTTGACTATTCAATGGTTAAGTTAAGAAAAATTTGACTGAAGATTACCTATACTAACTAATCGAAAAAAGTTACAAAAGCATTTGTCATCCGAAAAAAATGGTAAAGAGTGAAAAGCCGATGCAAATGTAAATATGATAGATTGCAGAATTTATCGCGATATGCTGAGGTTTTAACTGCTAAAATTGAGATGGAAACTCACTGGTTTGATGAGGTTGTGTAAATAAAAAATGTTTTTTAGAACAGTAATAATGCGGCCAGTTTCTCCTTTCTTTGGAAGATCGTAAATTACCAGTATGTTGGTCAATTAATCCATGACATTAAGTTCTGACACTTGTGTCATGTTTATCAATTTAATCAATGTCTAGTTTTCATTGTGTTTACTCATATTGCGGTATAAAATTTAGTTTTGTCTCATTTTTTACTTTTCATTGTATTAATTTGTCTTAATTTTTTTCCCAAGTAGTCTTGTTTGGTGGTTCTTCTTTTCTTTATATACTATAATCGAGTTTCTTGATCTCTATAGTACTATGAACTTATTTGTCCACCTTGAGAATTCAATGCCTCAAAATATGTTTATGGGTCTTCTTTGAAATCTCGATTTCTCGTGTCTTTTTTCTTTAGTACATTGGGATGATCATTTTCAGCCTTTCATGCATCATTTGCATGATTTAGGTATTGCAGATGGTGTGTTTTATATAATCAGAGAAATGTGAATGCATCAAATTCCACTACAAGAAAAACGGCCATTTCCTACCATTCAATTGGTTGGAAATGGTCACATTTTGGTCGGAAATGGAATCAATTCCAACCAAACCCGTTGGTTGGAATTGCTCAAGTCGGAAATGCTTAATGGTAGGAATTGCTAGGTTATTTCTAAAAGGCCCCCACATGCCAAGTGGCTGCCACATGGGTAGCCACTTGGCATGTGGGGCCTAGACACGTCACTTGACACGTCAAGAGCCACGTCAGCTTAAAGTGGTCCCCAATGATGACATGTCATCCACGTGTTAAGTGGGACCAGTCCACGTCATTTTTGCCACATCACATTTGACTTCAGTCAAGATCTATTTCCTACCAATTTCTAATATGTCAATTGGTTGGTTTTATATCAGAAACCATGTAAATTAGCATTTCCTACCAAGCATTTCCTACCATTCTGGGTTTCGAATGGTAAGCTTGGTAGGAAATGTGCAAATTTGGTAGGAAATGGTAGCTTTTCTTTTTGAAAAATTCTTTTTTTTTTTGGTCATTTCCTGGACAATCCACAATCCACATTCATCAAAATCAATCATAACATCCAAACCAAATAATACACTATAAATACAATGACTAGTAACTAAAATTACTTTCAATTAGATTAAAACATCCAACAAGTTTCTAACAACTTCATTATACATCCAACTAAAATTAAGAGTTTTAAGGTTTAATCTTCCTCACTATCCGAGTCTTCACCTTCAGATTCACCATCTCCACCTTCCAAATCTCCTTCTGCATCTTTCATTGCACATGCACCTTCCATTGCACAAGATTTACCTTCACAATCAGCCTCAACATCGCCTTCATCGTCGGAAATGTTCGTCACATCGTCCTCCTCATCGGAACTATCACCCATGACCTACAACTGAAATAACACAAAAACACAGAGAAGAGCATTTGAGTCACCACATTTGAGCACATCTTATATACATTTGCAAACCAATGTAACTCTTATATTTATTGATACAAATATCCTAGTTTGTAATTTTTAAATCATGATTATACATGTATGGACATAGAGTGTTCTGCATTTGGTTCATCTACATGGCATTAGATAATCAAGCCAGGCACATCAATATCTAAACTTTAGTAACATCAAGGCATTCTTCTATATAATTTTAAGCTTATTTTTTTATTCTCACTCAAACAGGGTGTTGATAACGGATTTGATCATTATGTGGATCCAATATTTTTCAACACCTGTTCAAAGGTAAAAACACCCGCTTTCAAAAATATCCTTATGATACATGATATACTTATTAAAGTTATTTCTACGACGAGTCTCCATATTTTTGTTATGAATGCATGTCACCAGGACAAAATTTTCTTTTACCACTAACCTCTCTGATTTTCTCCATTGATCCAAAATAGTTCGCACAAACATTATAAAAATAAATTACTTCTATACTTTAAACAAAGACAGAGCAGATGCAAACCACTAATTTGACAATACATTTTACATGAAATAAATGTACCAGAGGGTATACTCGTCCAATACACACACACACCTATATTGTACTACATATCTATCTATGTCTAATCCAGAAATTAACTTACATCT
Organism: Heracleum sosnowskyi; assembly: GCA_030848705.1. NCBI lineage: Eukaryota > Viridiplantae > Streptophyta > Magnoliopsida > Apiales > Apiaceae > Heracleum > Heracleum sosnowskyi. The sequence goes on from CM061236.1 coordinate 16,107,078, forward strand.
TTGGAGGTTGTTTGTGGTTCTGACTTGAGAGATCACCCCAAGAAATGTCTTCCACACCCCAGGAGGCTTCACACCAGCTTGAGGGTCTTTAAATGCCTGCCGCAAAAACAAAGGCATGTGAGAAATGACAGGCAGTACCAGAACTAAAACAAATAATACTGAGAATTATGTCAATTATCTTGTCGAGGAAAGGAAACTATTGAAAAATAAATTTCTGGCAATACAGTATACTTCCTTGATATTCTTCCTTGATATTTCAGAACAAAATAAGGAGTTTTCACAAACAAACTAGCGCAACTGAAATGTGGAAATATAGCAATAATCAACTGAGCAATCCTGTCACCAGCCTTCACTTCAAAATCAACATCAGAGTAGTTAAACAAGATGACTCCAACAGGACCTCTGTAGTCAGCATCAATCACACCGGCACCAACATCAATTGAATGCTTCCATGCCAAACCAGATCGCGGGGCTACATATCAAAATTATTTATAACTAAGAGCACATCTGATAGAGAAGATACTTGCTTGCAAAATTAAAGTACTAGAGGGTAACTAATTAACATAATGCAAAAAGACCTTTAGACAATTGAAATAAACACACCGTAACATCATTGTGTTATTTTTTTTTTAAAGATGCTTATCGTGTTGTGAATAAACAGCTTGCTACATAAACAGTTCTGCTTGTATAACATGACACAAATTATATATCTTTTTGTCCACACTTCCGAACAAACTAATAACATGAATCAATCCATTGATAGAGGCAGGGCAAACAATCTCTTTAGAAAATAATAGATGTGCTTCATATACATTTTTATACAAACCCTTAATAACAAGCAAAATTAAATTGCATTTGCCAGTTCAGAAATTCATATGTTCAACCAACATCACTCTACAGCTAATTCTCCATCTTTATCACTATATAATCAATAGTTACCCGTAAATAATGAGAAAGTTACACAAGTGGATATATTTTAACAAAATTTCATTGGGAACTTTGATCAAACAGTTTATAAACAAAAAAGCCATGCTCCAAACCATCATTTACAAACAAACAATTCAACTAAAAATGAGTATAAAAAACAAACAAATAATTAGATAATAAAAATATATACCAATACGAGCATAAGTTCCTTCAGGTACTGCTATTCTGAGATCTGTTGGAACCAACGCTTTGCCTCTAGCAGGTACTTTGATCTCCGATGCACTACATTTCATAAACAACAAAGACTATTACACACACTGATACACACACAAACGAATTGATGATGAAGATAAGGAGGAGTACCTAGAGAGATCATAACCAGCGGAAAGAGGGGAACCCTAATTTAAACCCCAAATCGATTGAAGCCCAAATCGATTGAAACCCCTAATTTTATTGAAGTTGGTTGAAGCCCTAATCGATTGAAGCCCCAAATCTATTTGTGAAACTGATTAAACGCCAATTGTTTGAGTGATTTGATTTGTTTACCGTCGAGAGAGTGCGAGAGATGGAAAAGAGATAAGAGTGTGAAGAGATAAAGTGTGAGAGTGAAAAGAAAAGAGAGAAGAGTGAGGGCGGTATATTTGCCGCTCGGTTTTTTGTCTGAAATTTTCAGCCCCCCGCTCTTATTTTCGTGTCTGTCTGCTGTGAGGTTTTAACAAAAAAATATTTTCTATAGCAAAAATTGGGTTGAGTAGAATCGAACCCCTGCCTTCTCCCAGAATAACCAACTGCCCAACCACTGCGCCAACCATGCTTTTGTACTAAATTAGCAGTAAATTATATGTATCATGCTCCGAATCAATTTTGTAAATTATAAGTTTGATAGATAGATTCATTATAAAAATGTAGGAGCTTAAATTAAAAAAATCTAAAATTTCACATACAACTAAGAAATCAACATATTTAATCATCCGTAAGGTTAGATCGTTGAAAATAAAATTAAAAAAATCGAAAATCGTAACCCTAGACAACCCCTAAAATATGAGTATAAACTCTAACTCAATCTTCGAACACCGACACTGTTTCGTTTTCTAAACGACTTTAACTTTTTGTAATTCTTTCTTGTTTAAATTTTTTTCCTTACCTTCATCAAACTACAAAACAACGTTTCATCTAAAAAAAATTAATTTATCAATATGTCTTTATATTTTTAATTTTTTTTCCGATATAATTAGGTTTTAGCGAATAACATAAAAACATAAAAATGTAAGTTTAAATCAACTAATTTTTATCCTCCACTACTAAAATGAGTAGATCTTTATGTCCGTAGAGTTTGATTAACAAAAATCATGATAACCGATAACAAAAATAAATAATAAAAACACATTCTCCCATAATTTTATTTATTTTTATTATTTTATTAAGACATCAAAACCTACCATCCACTCTCCGAGAATGACCAAGTGCTAAACCACTTCACCAACAACACTTTTGCACTAAATCAACTGTAAATTTTCTATTTCATACCCCAAATCTATTTTATACATTATAATTTTGATAGATAGATTCATTATAAAAATATAGGAGTTTAAATTAAAAAACTCTAAAATTTTACATACATCTAAGAAATCAATATATTTAATCATCCGTAAGGTTAGATCGTTGAATTTATTTTTTAAAAAAATCGAAAAGTGTAACCCTAGACAACCCCTAAAATATGAGTATAAACTCTAACTCAATTTTTGAACACCGACACTCTTTCGTTTTCTAAATGACTTTAACTTTTTGTAATTCTTTTTTGTCTAATTTTTTTTCCTTACCTTCATCAAACTATAAAACGACGTTTTATCTAAAAAAATATAATTTATCAATACGTCTTTATATTTTTAAATTTTTTTCCGATATAATTAGGTTTTAGCGAATAACATAAAAACATAAGAATGTATGTTTAAATCAACTAATTTTTATCCTCCACTACTAAAATGAGTAGATCTTTATGTCGATAGAGTTTGATTAACAAAAAACATGATAAGCGATAACAAAAAATATAATAAAAACACATTCTCCCCTAATTTGCATTCTGCAACCCTTTCCTACCAATTTTGGTAGGAAATGCACTTAATAATTGGACCAATAACAAACAGCCACGACCGATGACATGGAAGCGGGGACCAGAAAAAGTTAAAATTTTGCATTCAGGTCTTTTCCTACCAATATTGGTAGGAAAAACACCTGGAAAAATAATAATATTTATATTTTAAGAAATTGTATATTAATCTAAAAATGTGAGGGATTGTGACGTGGAAGGTGGGGTCCTTTCATTATCAAAATGCAACTAAAACCTACCAAAATCGGTAGGTTTTGTTTTCCTACCAAAGTTGGTAGGAACAGGTTGCTGGTAGTTTTTGTTGACGAGGCTACTTACGTGGATGGTGGGGTATCATCACATTCATTTCCTACCAGTTTTGGTAGGTTTTGATTTCCTATCAAAACCTACCAAAATCTAGTAGGAAATGACCCTGACAAAATTTCGTTATTTTTTTTCTCCGAAATTGTTTATTAATTTAAAATACGTGAGGGATAATGATGTGGAATGTGGGGTCGTTGAAAAGTCAAATTGTGACCAAAACCGACCAAATCTGGTAGGAATTGATTTCCGACCAAGAATTGGTAGGAATTGATGCTTGCGTGTACAAAACATGGGACCCACATACACCATTTCCAACCAATTTCTTTGTTGGTTGGAAATGCTCAGTCATTTCCAACCAAATTTTTTTGGTATGTTTTAAATGGTAGGAAATGGCCGTTTTTCTTGTAGTGTTCCGTTCAACCAAGGTTTGCATATTATGCTGTAGCTTTCGGACCAAGGACATGCACTTTCAAAGTTATTCAAACTTTTGTTCCCAGTTGGCCTACGATGTTGGTGACGTCGAAACAGCTTACGTGGATCTCAAAAATATCTTGGTGAATCTCATTCGAAGTATTAGAATATCCAACAAGATTTGTATTTTGGAAGTACCTTAAAATGTAATGAGTGATGTTAAATACCCAAAAGCGTTCTCAAATAATGTTCCCTAATGGTCATCTTCCCGAATTCACTCCACCCAATCGCGAGGTAGTTAAAATTTAAACAATGTTTTGTTTCAACTAAAGCTCTGATTCTACTTGGATTTTAATATGTTTGATGTATTAATTCATGAGTGTTTGTATGTCCAGTGTAACTAGTTTATATTGGTTGCTGAGTTATATAAATTTATAATATTGGTCTATTATTTATGTTCTTTGATTGATAAGTTGAAATGAGGAAGAACATTGGTACACAGGTGTTTATGGATAAAACTGCAGAGATAACTCATTTTGGTTATTTCATTACTGTCTTGTACATAGGTATGCTGTAAATTAAACTATATCTTTTCTGTCAGGCAAGTACTTCTGGATCTAAGATGAGTGACCTACTTTTGGAGATGGGATACCCCCGGCAAGTTGTGTTCAAAGAAGTACACAGCAACACCGTTATTCTCATATAATTTGATTGTATTGAAATGGTCTTTTTATGCGAAATTGTATTGAGCTCATCAGTTTTTTCTTTAAATATGTGTAGGTGAAGATGATGAAGAAGCTGTGCTCAATACAATTCTCACATACATGGTGAGCTTTAGTTTTCTTTCTTGCGTAAATCTAACCTTTTTTTATTATGTGAAAATTTATACCAAAGATTCAGTATCTGCTTTAGGAGCAGTCTTTAATTTTGCAGTAAATCACAGAAGTTAAAAAGCACATCAGTTGTTTGTGGAGACTTAACAGTGTCCTAAGAAAAATAAATACCCGCGTGAGTTAGTCTTTAAAGCCTGCAGCAAATAATGCATAAAACTCCAGGCACTGAGGAATATATAAAAACACCATCTTTCGATATTCATCTTCACATTGTAACACCATGTGGAGTTTGAACTCTCTATTTAGTATACTAGTACGCAACTAAATTTGAATCGAAGTCTTATTGCCTTTTTGGACAATTTTAATGCCTTATATTAACTGTTCTGCCCTAAAGAATCTTACCGATGATTTAAATCATGTATCTGATGATCCACATGCATGTAAGGCCACAAGAGCTAATCATGTTTGAATGTGAATAGTGTCCGAGAATACGAGGTACCTATAATCTCTACCCTTGTTCCCGGTATACAAGATCACGACTAAGTTACGGTGGTACTTACAGTCATTTAGTCATTTGCATTTACATAAGGCAAAAGTTAAAGGAAAGTGATTTGTGTAAAAGTAAAGGCTTAATGACTTTTTAACTCCTGAGGTTTAGTACCATATACCCATCAGACCCTGTGTTTTAAAAGTGTAGCTTTTAGCCCCTAAGGTACTGAAATCATACCTTTCGACCCTTATACCGGTTCATAACAAAAAACCGGTATAACTCGGATGGGCAAAACTGTTTTTACAGTTATACCGATTTATAGTGTACCTTTTAGCGCCTGAGGTACTGAAATCATACATTTTAGCCCCTGTCATCTTCAGGGTTATTTGCCTTTGGATTTTATCCACGCAAGGTGATAACCGCTATGGTGTTGAGATTTTTATTGCTGGACTTTCAACTATATTCAGTAAGTTTGGATAGAAAGAGCGTTTTTCAGAAGTCAAATTGCTTTTCAAAATTTTCCCAGTACATGTGCAGAAGGGCTTTCAATTAGCGGAAAAAGTCTTTGCCTGCAGTAGAAGTGGAAAAGGAGAGTGCAAATGATCAGGGCAATAGTGAAGCTCCAAGAACAATCTGCACTGTTTTGAGTGAATACTCCCAGGACAATTTTTTGGGTCAGCAGCAATGAGAAGATTATTGCATTATGTGCAATTGGCCAATAAAGTCCACCAGTGTCGTATTTTGTGATGTACACATTGATAAACTGAAAGGTGCAGTTGTACATTTTCACAACAAAGAAATTATACTGACTACAATTCTAACCTACCAGAAATAATAACAGAAGAGACAGGAAAGAAGAACCGGTCTTTCAAATGAAGTAAAACGAAAACAAGAAACTTTAAACGCATTACATATTCCGCTTGCCAGAAACAAACAAGAAACTTTAAACATATTCAACTCGCCAGAAATAAATAATGCAAAAAAAAATCTTTCTCAAATAAAAAAAATAAATTGCCACGTCTAACCGCCCAGATTGTAATGAGCGTCGTCAATGTATATCAGACCACTAAGATGAGTGCACTTGAAGGTAAATAAGGATCAATCTTGAACTTGAATCGATAAGCGCTTATGATTGTTCCTAAAGAGAGCATCTAATTAGAAACTTTCAATTTCCCTATCATCGTTTACAACTCAATAGCATCCAAAAAAGAAGTAATTAAATCCAATAAAGGCTTCTACATTTTCTTCTCATAATTTATATAAACTTCATAATTCCTATTTCCTAAGTGGCTCCAAGATAATAAAACTAGTCGTAAAATATCAATCTCCATAAAAGCACATTCTTCTAGGTGAGCTTAAAAGGAACTCTACAAAATCCGGAAAAGGCGATAATAATGATTTTTTTTATGTTGTAGTTCTGCATAACATATAAGTACATCAATGCAAGTTTGTATTTTTTTTAGTGTATGTCAGATTATTATCGAGGTTCTAGTTCACTCTCTCTTTCTCACACAGTCCCATTAAACAAACTGAAAATTTACACAATGATTGACCTTTTAACCAAGAGAAAGAAAAGCAAAAAACAAGTAAGATTAAGAAAAAATTGCCTAGATTGACCAGAGGCTATCACTTTGTGAATTAAAGGTAATGTCAACTATAAAGCGACACTCTATCAATATTATTCACCCTATATGAGTGTAAAAGGAACAAACAGAAATATAAGGGTCAAAAGGTATGATTTCAGTACCTTAGGGACTAAAAGGTACACTTTTAAAACATAGAGGCTGATCGGTATATGGTACTAAACCTCAGGGGTTAAAAGGTCATTAAGCCAAAAGTAAAACTAATATAAATTCTATACTCCTCAATAAATTTATTTTGCCTAAAAAATTAACTGAAAAAATCAAATATTCTCTAATATATACTTAATATATAATAGCGGCCGCATTTAATGCAGACTGATTTGTTTTTAAGGAATTTCATAGTAGTGTTTAACATTCAATGTATTTTTCAATGTCAAAACATGTCCACATTTTTTGCAAGCTATGAAGTCATTAGATACAAGTATGGGCTTTCCATTTGTCAAAAAAATTAGGAATATTGAAAGATGTGGTAAGTATCGTTTGCTAGATATGATACAGTTGCTTATTAGCTTTCTATCTTGTAAATTCCCAATTCATCTCTAGATGTGGTAAATTAAACTATATCTTTTCTGCCAGGCAAGTACTTCTGGATCTAAGATGAGTGACCTACTTTTGGAGATGGGATACCCCCGGTAAGTAGTGTTCAAAGCAGTACACAGCAACACCGTTATTCTCATATAATTTGATTGTATTGAAATGATCTTTTTATGCAAAATTGTACTGAGCTCATCAATTTTTTCTTTAAACATGTGTAGGTGAAGATGACGAAGAAGCTGTGCTCAATACAATTCTCACATACACTGTGAGCTTTTGTTTTCTTTCTTGAGTAAATCTAACCTTTTTTTATTATGTGAAAATTTATACCAAAGATTCAGTATCTGCTTTAGGAGTAGTCTTTAATTTTACAGTAAATCACAGAAGTTAAAAAGCACATCAGTTGTTTGTGGAGATTTAACAGTGTCCTAAGAAAAATAAATACCTGTGTGAGTTAGTCTTTAAATACATTTCGTGTATGCAATGCAAAAAAAACTTTTTGATTTCATTAATTCTTTAAATAATGAGTATGTTCTAAATCACAGATAAATAATTTTTGGTTGACACAGTGGCCTGTTGCATTATTAATCTCAAACTCAGCTAGTTGCAGAGGTCCAGTTGCAGAGGTGGAGTCGAGGTGTTGTTTGCAAGACTTAGTCATGCTGTTAAGGTGGAGTATTTTCAGGCATTCCCAATAAAGTAGCAGTAGTGGTTGGTTAGGTAGTTTGTTAGAAAATGTTTCCTAGTTTATAGTTGTTTTGGTTTTCCATCTTACTTATGTTTTTCATATATATGTATCAGTAGTGAACCTCAATAAAACAAATCGATCCAAAGTCTTGCATTACTGTATTGTGTTTTACCACTTTAAGTATCAAACAATTGCATAGATTCACATTCTATACACAACATTTGGGCTAAGCTATCCGATGTTGGCCAGGGCAATTACACAGCCCGATCCCTCAAAATGAAGGTCTTCATGCAGGCTCAAGGAGTGTGGACTGCTGTTGAACCAAGTGATGCGAAAGCAGTAGTTGAGGAGAAAACGAATAAGGTTGCATTAGCATTTATCAGGGCATACCTGAGGAGATTCTACTCTCAGTTGCGGAAAAGAAAATAACTAAGGAAGCTTGGGATGCGATTAAAACTCTTTGCCAAGGTGCAGAAAGAGTAAAGAAAGCTCGAGTCCAAACTCTAAAGGCCGAGTTTGAGGCGTTGAGTATGAAGGACTCGGACCATCTTCCTGACTTTTATATGAAGATAAACGGACTTGTAACGAATATACGAGCATTGGGTGAAACGATGCAAGAATCTTACGTAGTAAAGAAATTACTACGAGCAGTACCTGGTAAGTTCTTGCAAATAACATCCACAATGGAGCAATTTAGTGATCTTTAAACCATGACAGTCGAAGAAGCCATAGGTGCGCTGAAAGCTCATGAAGAAAGAATTAAATGAAGGGTAGAGTCAAACGAAACCCAATTGATGCTTACGGAGGAGGAGTGGCTAAAGAGAGAAAGCAATGAAGAAAAGCTTCTGTTTACTCGAGAGGAGTGGCTGAAGCGTAACAACAAGAGAATTTCAGAGGGTCAATCTTCTGGCTTCAAGAATTGAATGGTACGTGACAAAAGCAGGGTAAAATGTTTTAACTGTTACTTGTATGGACACTTTACTGCAGATTGTCGCAAGCCCAAAAGGAATAAAGAACAGAAGCAAGAAGCAAACTTAGCCCAGATCGAAGACGATGAACCTGCATTGCTACTTGCGAAGCATGAGAAGGATAACTCAAATGTCAAATGATGACGCCACAAAATTTGATTCCAACCTGTGGTATCTTGACAACGGCGCAAGTAATCACATGACTGGGCAAAAATCAAAGTTCAACATACTTGACGAGGGAATCATAGGGCGTGTAACAATATTATTAGCATTGGACAATTGTCATAAGATGGTAATAAAGTTGTGATTAGAGGTGAATACATGTGGGTATATGACAAGGGTGAAAAGCTACTTATGAAAATTAAAAGATCTCAAAATCGATTGTACAAGATAATAATCGAGTCTGGAAGTCCTGAATGCTTGTTGTCAAGGACAGACGAGGTGTCAAAATTGTGGCATGATCGGTTGGGTCATGTTAATTATTAAGCTTTATCTCTAATGTTTAAGGAGAAAATGGTGAGAGGGCTACCATGAGTTATACAACCAAAGGAATTGTGCACTGGATGTCTCATGTCGAAACAAGCACGCAAACGTGTTCCAACTCGTGCAAATTTCAGTGCAAGTGAAGTTCTTGAACTTGTTCATGGAGACTTATGCAGACCTATTACACTAGAGACAGCCTCCGCAAAAAGGTATATCTTCTTGTTAGTAGATGATTTCAGTCACGTTATGTGGGTGTATTTACTCAAAACAAAAGGAGAGGCTCTTGCTGCTTTTAAGAACTTTCGAGCATTGGTTGAAAATGGAATCGATCGAAAGGTGAAGACATTCAGGACTGATAGAGGCGGCGAGTTTATGTCAACCGAATTCAAACAGTATTGTGAAGAAGAAGGGATAACAAGGCATTATACGGCTCTGTATACCCCACAACATAATGGGGTAGTAGAGCGTAGAAACAGGGCTGTAATGGAGATGACTAGATGCTATTTGAAAGAAATGAAATTGCCAGCAATGTTGTGGGGAGAGGCAGTTAGACACTCAATATATGTGTTGAACAGACTTCCGACACGAGCGTTAACTGGTGTAACTCCATACGAAGCATGGTCTGAGAAAGAAAAGAAGCCTGACATTGGACATATTAGAGTGTTTGGCTGCACTGCCCATATGAGGGTACCAAGTAGAGGTCTTCAGAAGTTGGATAATCGAAGTTTGTGCATGGTAAATCTCGGAAAGGAGCCTGGCTCCAAGGCTTATCATCTTTTTGACCCAAAGGATAATCGTGTTTATGTAAGCAAGGATGTCGTGTTTGAAGAAAATAAATCGTGGGCCTGGGAAAGTCTGGATAAGGATAGTATGATTCAAGAAAGTTCGTTTTCTGTTCTTGTGGATCCAGAGGAGATACAGAAAGGAAGGGAGAATAATTCAAATGACAATGGCACAGGCGATGGTGATGAACTGCATTATGCTACTCCGTTGCAGTCTGATGGAGATGGTACTCGTTACCATTTGGACTCAGATAATTATGACGACAGTGAGGAGCCCAAGAAAAACCGATCAGTTGTTGATATATATAATGATACGGAGGAGATAATTACAGAAGAAGAATTGTACTTGATGGTGGTTGAAGAACCAACAAACTATCGAGAGGCATCAAAGAATCAAAATTGGAAGAAGGCTATGTAAGCAGAGTTAGAATCAATTGAAATGAGTGGCACCTGGAATCTCACGGAATTTCCACCAGGTCAAAAGGTGATTGGTTTGAAGTGGATCTTTAAATTAAAAAAGGATGCGAATGGTGCAATAATCAAACACAAGGCGAGACTCGTAGCGAAAGGGTATGCACAGGAGCACGGGATAGGCTATGATGAAGTATACGCACCTGTGACTCGACTGGAAACAGTGCGTTTACTGTTGGCATTATCAGCCAAAAATTGTTGGCAAGTTCATCACTTAGACGTCAAGACGGCGTTTCTGAATGGTGAAATAAGTGAAGACGTTTTCGTTGCACAACCTGATGGATTTGAAAAACATGGTCGAGAACACTTGGTGTATAAATTGAAGAAGGCAGTTTATGGTTTACGTCAAGCGCCTCGTGCGTGGTATGCAAAGCTCAATCAATGTCAGGAGGGTCTTGGATTTAAGAGGTGTCCATATGAGAATGCTGTATATACTAGAGGAGAATGAGGTGAATGCTTGATAATTGCTGTATATGTAGACGACATATTGGTTACTGGAGCCAGTGTTGACAGAATCGAAGAATTCAAACGACAAATGAGAAGAAACTTTGAAATGACTGATCTTGGAAATCTGAGTTACTATCTGGGAATCGAAGTAGATCCAGGTGCTAATTATATTGAGCTCAAACAGTCAAGCTATGCTAAGAAGATACTCGAGAAAGCTGGGTTGGGGGATTGCAATCCTATGAAATATCCTATGGATCCTAAGGAACAGATTTCTAAGGATGAAGGAGGAAGAACTGTAGATCCTATAATGTACAAGAGCATGGTAGGAGGTCTCCGTTATCTGGTAAATACTCGTCCTGATATTGTTTTTCCAGTCGGGATTGTAAGTCGTTATATGGAACCTCCTACAACTATGCATTTGAATGTAGTAAAAAGGATATTGTGTTATATCAAGGGGTCAGTGCATTATGGATTGGTTTATTCAAAACACAGTGGGAATAATCTCATTACAGGATATTCTGATAGTGATTTAGGCGGGACAGTTGATGATCGGAAAAGTACTGGAGGAATGGTCTATTATTTGAATGAAAGTCTAATTTCGTGGGTTTCACAAAAGCAGAGATGTGTTGCTTTATCATCGTGTGAAGCTGAATTCATGGCGGCTACGGCAGCAGCGTGTCAAGGCATCTGGTTGCGTAATGTTCTGAATCAAATCACAGCTGGTTGCATTGGTTCAGTTATTCTGTTCATTGACAATAAATCAGCAATTGACTTGGCTAAAAATCCAGTTTTTCATGGTAGAAGCAAGCATATAGATATACGTTATCATTTCATTAGAGAGTGTGTTGAGCATGGTGAAATTGTTGTCAAGCATGTCAGTAGCAATGAATAGCGTGCAGATAGTTTAACAAAAGCTTTGGCGACAGTCAAGTTTGAAAGGATGCGTAGCCTTCTGGGAGTTAAGGAGTTGGCAAATCGTGTTTGAGATTAAGGGGGACAGTGTTGCATTAGTAATCTCAAACTCAGCTAGTTGTAGAGGTCCAGTTGCAGAGGTGGAGTCGAGGTGCTGTTTTCAAGACTTAGTCATGGTGTTAAGGTAGAGTATTTCCAGGCATTCCCAATAAAGTAGCAGTACTGGTTGTTTAGGTAGTTTGTTAGCAAATGTTTCCTAGTTTATAGCTGTTTTGGTTTTCCATCTTACTTCTGTTTTTCATATATATGTATCAGTAGTGAACCTCAATAAAATAGATCGATCCAAAGTCTTGCATTCCTGTATTGTGTTTTACCAGTTTAAGTATCAAACAATTGCATAGATTCACATTCTATACACAACATGTGGCCTATCATCTTTCAATGTTAAATAAATTGTTTCCAAATGGCATAAGAGTCCTTTCCTTTCTCTGGCATTGGAGATGTGGAAGTTGCTTTACGCAGGCTTGTCCTTCCATTGAACTTTGTTGTCTGTGTAGAGAAATCAGACGATTATTGGCATTGGAGATGTGGAAGTTGCTTTACGCATGTTTGTCCTTCCATTGAACTTTGTTGTGTCTGTAGAGAAATCAGACGATTACAAACTTATTCTGCAGAATGGGTATTTTTCTGAAAAGCTGAGTCACCAAGTATTTAAATAAATAAATCTTGTATGATTACGTAGCTGCAAAGAATCTAACGCTCGATGAAACTATTGAATTTAAAGTAAATAAATAAATCTTTTATAATTACGTAGTTGTAAGGAATCGAACCCTGGATGAAGCTAAAGAATTTAAAATAAATAAATCTTGTATAATTATGTAGTTGCGAGGAATCGAACCCGGGTTAAGTGATAACCAAATTTGGTATTTTGATACTTTGGTACTTTAGTACCGAGCGCCATTTTCACATTGTTTTGCTTATTAATAAAGAGTATAGATTTGTGGAAACGGTAATTCTATAAGGATTTAAAAGGATTTTACATGTTCAAATGGGCTTTTATGGATCCTGGAAGTCTATAAACGTCATACATTTGTTTTTCACAAAATAGTAGGACATGTTTCAAACCTACAATTTTTAAACTCGTAAAACTCCAGGTAATAGTATATTCTCATTAATTTTTTTGAAATTAAATATTCATATTAATTTTTTTTTAAATCCAATTCAAATATAACTAAATCTTTGGAACCCAACAAAATCTCTCCTAATCCATATTTAATCTACAACATTTAAAAAAAGAATTTACATAAATAGATGGATGACATAAATACAATTTAGCCTAATAGCATATGTTTTTCCCCCAAATAATATGTTAGGGGTGTTTTTGATGGATGTGTTTTTGAAACTGCTACAAAGAGGAGGGCATGACACTCTTGTGCACAATCTTTTCCGCAATCTATATATCTTGTTATTGTGTACCTAAATTATATGTGATCCGACTTTATAACAAATGATCTAACTTTATGAGTTTTTTTTTTGTTGACAAAATCTCACTTTATGTGGCTTAATTAAGTATAATTGAAGAAAATAAAATCACTTTTGGGCGGGAATAATATTTAGCTCGACCTATTCATCTTGCACGCATTAATCCACTTGATAATATATATAATATTTTCAAGTTTATTATAGATCAATTCAACTCTTTTATTGCTTTCCAGAAGCTTCTTCATGTATTTCAAACCTCTTTCGACCTACTTCTTTGTGCATGACTCCCTCACAGTTACTTCACGAAATGAGTGACGGCGGTGGCACTTTAATTTAAACTTTGTGATAGTGGTTTGTAAACATGAAGAATTCTATTCTATAGACATATTAGGATTCGAGACTTCACAGGACTTTTAACATACGAGACTTCCTTGGGCAGGTTTGACCAAAAAATTCTCAAGATATTTAATGTCTTTCAAACATTGTATAGCCTGCTTCTTTCCCCATGGTTCCCTCACAGTCACGAATCCACAAAAGGTCGCAGCCCATTAATTTATACATCAAAAGCCTCTTCTTCTCTCAACATAAACTGTCACTATTTACTACAACTACTGAAACCACCTCCTCATCTCCCATCAATGCTACAGAGTGACGAAACGTTTGGGCATGACTAGAGACTTGAGTAGGGATTTACCGATAAACTACTCGGCATGACTAGAAACTTGAGTAAGGGTTTACAGATAATATAAGCGTTTGGGCATGACTAGTTTAGTCCAGTGGAGATAATCCAGAGGCAACAAATGATGATCATGAACATAGAATCAACGTAAAGGTCGAGAAGTAATAAATATAAGGTTTTACTTCATTTATTCACCTAATCAATACTTAAATACATAAAAATTAACTTGGTACAAGACATACGAAGTAACTTCAACCACTCCTAAAGAAATTTTCCTATTGTACATCATTCAAATAAAGCCCTAATTAAATATTAAATTCATAATTTATATGGGCTGAAAGTGCGACCTGTACTAGGGTACGCCAGGTACAAGCCTGTTCATAGACAAGTCCGTAAATCAACGTTGAAAAAAATTCTACAGAGAAGTATCTAGAATCAATCCTGATCCACGGTGAAGGAGGAGACTTGACCTCCGAGTCTCATAATCCTACTTTAAATCCAAGGCTCGGGATAGGGCCCGACCCCTTTTATCATAATTAGGTTTTTTAGCTTGATTCTCAATACGTAGGCATCTTCTGATAATCACGAAAGATCAATCATTAAAAACTCGAAAAACCCTAGCATAAAATACATAAGAACCCTAGCCAAACCTAGTTTTTTATTCAAAATGATGCTTAAAGTATAGCAAAGTGGGGGAAGAACACTATTTTGTGGCAAAGTCAATATAGGATTGAAGGCACTTGTTTATTTTAAGGTAATTTTTCACATATTCATTCCATAACAAGTTGAATATTTTTCAACCGTTTCCTTCCAAAACAGTCATTTACCAATTTATTTTCTAGGTGTTTTACTTTGTTAGAAGACTCATAACAAATCAGTTTTAGAGTACTAAATGACAAGCATATAGAAATTAATTTATTTTTTCTTTGAACTTCTTGAAGTTTGTATCAATCAGTTATGTTTAAAACAGCTATAGTGAAACTTTCTTTGTAACCTTTTGAATCTATCAGTAGAAGAATCTTTTTAGTAAATTACAGAAGTAATTTTAAAAAAAAAAGAGTTTTTCGCCTAAAAGTTGAACCACGTCTCCCATACTTTTTGAAATAAGCCTTTTTAGTTTTCTGTAAGTATATGTTGATTTATTTTATTATCAAAACACAACATGCATTATGGATATTTAATAAATATTATCAAACAATTATTATATTTTTTGTAATAACACTTCTTTTAAGAACATCATTTTACTAACAATTTCAAAAGGAGCCTAAAAGTCGGGGCTCCAACTTGAGCTAGTAAAGTCAAAATCTAAAATTCGAATGTCAGCAAGTTGGATAAGTTTAAAGTCTGCTAAAAAAATTCAAATCAATTGTACCCAATATTGACAAAGACGTGAACTTGGTAAATTTTGACTCGATTAAATATATGAATTATGTATGAGTATTGAATATTTATATTGAAAAATATTCACACATAATAGGTATCAGGTAAATATATTACAATAAAGTTCAACACTATCTTCATTCCACACATTGTTATGTAACTCTGTTTTTTTATTACGACTCTTCGTCATTTTAATTAGCCAAAATCATAACGGCTCTCATTAAAATAAATGAATAAATTAAACATGAAAATGAAAACTATGTACGTATAAATATTTGAATTATATATTAATTTTTTTTAAAAAAATATTAATTTATATTTAACAGATTTTAATAAAAGTAAAATACTATTTACGTACTATAGTTTATTTCGTGAGTTTTAACTCTTAAATTTTTAAATATTGTTACCCATTAGATGAAATTTCTCCATTTATAGGAAAAACAATTATGAAGTTCATCCGGAGTTGGACAAAAAGGCAAGTTGGCCCCAAATTGGGAAGGACCATATCGCGTCAAGAACGTATTTGGTCGAGGCTCGTACAAGCTAGAAACCCTTGAAGGGCATGAGGTGCCAAGGACTTGGCATGCCTCCAATTTGAAAATTATTATGTTTAAAGTGTTTCCTAAGTGGACTCACTACTAGAAATAAGGTTTGATAAAACCAACCCAAGTTTTAAACTTGAGTACTATGTAAGGGTTGAACCCATTTTCAAAGTTATGAATTCCATATTCTTATGTTTTCATTATATGTGTGATGCATTCCGATAGACATGTTAAATAAGCATGCAAAGCCAAGAATGTAAAAGGCTGAAAAATCTTAAATAAAAGTTAAGCAGAACCATCTAAAGCAGAACCAGAGTGAGTGAGTGGCATCATAATCATCCCTTGCAGTCTGACCAGGTGGAGAAGTATGATCTAGGTCAAAGATCCTGTCATCTTCCTCCATGTCGTCCTCTCCAGTTATAGCCAACTCTAAAAGAGTAGGAGCATGAGGGCTTGGAAAATCAGAAATGGTGAGAGATCCAGGCATCTTCTCCAAAACAGCAGCAAGAGCACCATCCCATCCCTTAGTATACTGAACTGGGAAGAGGAGCTCGTCATGCTTATCAATCAAGTCCTTGTACTCCTGGGAGTCAAGGTACTCGTCGATAAAGTCATCCTTTCTCTTCCTCAAAGAAACCAGCTCAGCCTGGGAGTCGGCTAACTCCTTCTCCCTCCTAGCCAGTGTGGCCTTCAGCGAGCCCACCTCCTCTTGGGACTTCTCGAACTTGCCTTGGTTGGTCTCGGAAGATGAGCGCCAAGCCTTGGCTTGAAAGATAGCCCCTTGAAAGTTGGCATTAGCCTACAAACAAGTTATAAATCAATACAAGATATAAAACTTGAAACATGTTAAAACTACAAAGAAAAATAGAAGAAAACAACTTACAGCAGCAATCGCCTGAGAGCCTGCATGCTCCACACCCTCCAAAGTGGAGTTGGAAACGAAATCCTTGTAGTCACAAGGAGTCAAGGAATGATAAGACCATTCCACAGCATGTTTAGACACCCCCACTACGGTGTCTTTCTTCCTGAGACCCCAGTTGGGGCGCCAAACTGAGCTTTTGGCCGAAGAAAAGGACCATCAGCCTCATCAGTAAGGTCCACATGAGGCCTTATAAAGGCTGGTACACTTGAAGCACGGGGATCCTTAGCTCCCAAATGAGCCCTCTTCATCCTTGCTGTTTCCCCATCTTGGGGCTCGTTGGTCTTATTGATAAAGACCGCAGCTGCAAAAAAACACAAGGAAAGAAACAGTTGGTATAAGATAATATTAAATAAATAAAGGAAAATATGAGGTGAGAATTACCCTTATCAGAAACGTTTGAAAGTCCCAAGGACTTAAGCTGGAACTCATCCAGGAGCACCCAAGCCGTTGTAGCATAATCATCTTTTGTGAGCTCGGCATAGGCATGGGCCTCCTCATCATTCAGAATTATAATACTGGGACTACCATCCGAGACCCTATTGAAAGATCTGCGGAAAAGGGTACCCCAATCCCCTCCTTCCTAAACTAAATACATAAATTCATTTTTCCATCTTGGGTTATTATCGGGGATGGATTTTGGATGAAAAATGGGAGGAGTGGAAGGACGATGGTTGATATAAACCCAACCCAAAGTAATGGCAGAGCTATTTTTAAATTGGAATATTTTTCTAAATAAGGCAACAGAAAGAGGAAAATTGTTCTTCAAGCAAGGAACAATAAAACACATAATGATTCTCCAGGCGATTGGTGGAAGTTGGCAAGGGTTAATCCCAACATCAGCCAAAAGCCTGGGAATGAACTCATGGAAGGGAAACCTGAGTCCCGCAACCATGGCATCCTTATAAATGCATAGAGCATCAGGACGCCAATGGCAGGAACGGTCCCCTGGGCCGGCTGGGACTAACCTATACTTAATCTTATACATCTTATTATAGTCCCTAATCAAGTCGATTTCATGAAATTTACTGCTACAATCGAATGAATCTAAGTGCGAAACAGAAGGATATTCATCATTACATTCTAAAATCATATCTTGAAGAGACATATGAGAAGAACGAATGGTGATACCTCTCTTAGACGCTTGATTCATTTTCTGGAGACGTTGAGCAGTACGGTCAGACATCTTCAAATCTTCAAAGAAATTCTCAGAAAATCTTCAAATCTTCAAGGAGAAATCCCAGAAAAATCTTCAAATCTTCAAACTAGAACCCAGAAAATCTTCAAGGGATGAAGATTGAACCCAGAAAATCTCAAGGGATGAAGATTGAACCTAGAAAAACAGGAAAATAGCCCCGGAAACTTCGCCGGAAATCGCCTTACTACGGAGTAAGAAGAAAGAAAAACTAAGAATACTAGAGAGAAATTTTGGAAAGTTGAAAGTATGAAGTGAAGAATAAAGTGGAAATCCCACTTTTTTATAATCGAAGTGACTGGAAACCCAACCGGTTAAGGAAGGGCAACCGTCTATAGCCAGTTAAGGCCCACAAATCCATTTATGGATTATAGAGATTAAAACCCAAATAATTTGGGTCTCAGGAAAATTCGAAGCCCAAACAATAAGGCCCAAGGCTGGAATAAGTTAAGTCCAATTAAAAATTGGGCTAGTTAAAGCCCAAGAAAAGAATGAAATTTGAAATATAGCCAAGGCAAAATCAAAGATTTAAGGTCGAAAAGACATTAAATCGAAATCGTACGACCAAGGTCGAAAACATATGGGAAAACGAGGTCGAATCCAACGACCTCGCTCCCAAATAAAGTCGAAAAATAATGAAATTGAGGTCGAAAAAACCTTAGAACGACATCGAAGGCTCGAAGTCGAAAATACACAACCAATTGAGGTCGAAAAAGCACGATTTCGAGGTCGAATACTCGAGGTCGAAGACTTGAGGTCGAAGGTATATTGAAATCGAGGTCGAACAGACGAGGTCGAAAAAGACTTGAAATTCCTGGTCGAAAGCTTCGACCTCACAGCTGTTTGAGGTCGAATTCCTGGTAAAAAAAGACCTAATTCCTGGTCGAATTCCTGGTCGAAAATGACCTATTTTGAGGTCGAAAATACCCTAAAAATAGAAAATTTTGGGGGAAAACACGCCATAATTTCTATGAAAACCCCGAGGAGATTTTCCCAGAAGTTGGGGGGCAAATGATATGGTCAGAAAATAATTATAGAAATATAATTAATGATTCGTTGGAAAGGCCCCGTAATTAAGGCCCAAAACCCTGATTATTTATTAATTTCGTAATTAATAAATAAGGGAAATATACAGCTCATGAAAACAGTCCAAAATATGGTAAATTAGTCAAAGAAGGATCCAGAATCCCAATTAATGAGTCATAGCCTTTATCAACAAGGAAAAGACTTATTCAGCAAGCAATACAATGTTTATACAATATCAAAAAGGAGACTTATTCGCTAAGACTCCTAATCCTACCATAAATACAAGGCTCTAGACGCCTATATAAGGACCCTGATCCTACAATCAGAACTACGTCTTTGGCTTGATTCTCAATAACGAATTGAGATACGTAGGCATCTTGTGAGGACCGATTTAGTCTCGAAACACAAGTGCAGCCATTAAAGCTCGAAAGCTCATAAATCCTAGCAATTAATATACTAGCACATTTTTTAATCCACAACACCAAAATATGATAATTATAGTGTATTTTTTTCTAAATTAGGAATATAAGATAGGGTTCCATATGTTTCATTTAGCACAATTTAAGCATAAAATATACTGAATTTCGTTGTCCACGATCATTCAACTTACTAGTTACAATAAATATTTTTATAAAATGTGTTTGTACTTGAATTAGGAGAAAACTTTCTTCAAAGTACAGAAGACAGTGGGTCGAAATTGTTTAAATTATATTTATCTGATAAATTTATAAATTCTATTAAAAAAAATAGCATATAACAAATTGACAACCGACTAACTATTCAGTGTTTTGGTTATAATTGTATTGTATAAATATGTAAACCGTATATAATAGTGTTATATATATATATGCCTGTATATGTATATATATACTAGCTTAAAACCCATGCGATGCACGGATTATTAATTGTTATTTTTTTTTAATATTTTTTTAATTGTAATTGTGCAAAAAATAAGTAAACATGTTAAAATAGCTAAACATATTTAATTAATTAAAAATATTAAAACATATTTTAAAATAAATAAGTATGGGTTTGTCCGTTATATTTTTGGAAATGAGGGGTTTTAGTAAGAAAAAATAAAAAAAATGTAACATATATTTAGTTTAAAAAGTTAAATGCTCGTGATATTTTTAGAAAATGAGGTTTTAAAATTTAATAATTAAAAGCATTTAAATACATTTTAAATAAATAAGTAAAGGGTTTCCTGTGATATTTTTGGAAAAAGAATGGATTTTAGTGAGAAAAATAGAAAAAGTAAATTGTAAAAGGTAATTTCCCGTGATATATTTAGAAAAGGAGGGAGTTTGTTAGAAAAAATATATAATGTGTTTTAGCTAAAAAGGTAATTGGTTATAAATAGGTATTTGATTATTTATATTTTAATATTTTTAGTAATTGCATTTGTTAAGAAAAATAAGTAGACATGTTAAAATAGGTAAACTTTTAAAAAATAATTATAATATTAAAATATGTTTAAAAATAAATAACTAAATGTTTGTCTGTGATATTTTTGGAAAATGGGGGTTTTAGTAAGGAAAAATAGAAAAACTAACAAGTTTTTAGTTAAAAATGGTAATTGCCCGTGATATATTTGAAAAAGTAGGGGAATTTGTTAGAAAAAATAGAAAAAATAATGTATTTTAGGTGACAAAGGTAATTGATTATAAATAGGTAATATTATTATTTAATAATATATTTTTATAAATAAGTAACGTTAATTAAGTAAAAATACGAAGTATAGTTAATTAAGGGCAATTAAATAAAATCACAACGTACCATACCGACCAACCAAACTTTTAATGTTTTGCCTATTATATAAAAAAAATAATGTAATTTAGGGAAAAAAGGTAATTGGTTATAAATAGGTAATATTATTATTTAATAATATATTTCTATAAATAAGTAATGTTAATTAAATAAAACACGAAATACAGTTAAGGGCAATTAAGTAAAATCACAACGTACCATACCCACCAACCAAACTTTTAATGTTTCGTCCGTTTTTCAATTTACTTTTTCTATTTTTCTCAATAAAATCCATTCTTTTTCTAAAAATATCACGGACAAACCCTTTACTTATTTATTTTAAAGCGTATTTAAATAATTTAAATAATTAAATTTTAAAACCTCATTTTTCAAAAATATCACGTACACTTACCTTTTAAAACTAAATATATGTTACATTTTTTATTCATACTAAAACCCCTCTTTTTCCAAAAATATAACGAGCAAACTCTTACTTATTTATTTTAAAATCTGTTTTAATGCTTTTAATTAATTAAAAGTGTTTAGCTATTTTTACATGCTTACTTATTTTTTTAACAAATACAATTTAAAAAATAATAAAAAAATAATAATTAACAATCAGTGCATCACAGATTGTTAATTGTTATTTTACTATTATTTTTTAATATTTTATTAATTGTAATTGTGCAAAAAATAAGTAGACATGTTAAAATAGCTAAACACTTTTAATTAATTAAAAACATTAAAACAGATTTTAAAATAAATAAGTATGGGGTTGTCCGTTATATTTTTGGAAATGAGTGGTTTTAGTAAGAAAAAATAAAAAATGTAACATATATTTAGTTTAAAAAGGTAAATGCGCGTGATATTTTTGGAAAATGAGGTTTTAAAATTTAATAATTAAAAGTATTTAAATACTTTTTAAAATAAATAAGTAAAGGGTTTCTGTGATATTTTTGAAAAAAGAATGGATTTTAGTGAGAAAAATAGAAAGAGTAAATTGTAAAAGGCAATTTCCCGTGATATATTTAGAAAAGGTGGGACTTTGTTAGAAAAAATATATAATGTGTTTTAGCTGAAAAGTTAATTGGTTATAAATAGGTATTTAATTATTTATATTTTAATATTTTTAGTAATTGCATTTGTTAAGAAAAATAAGTAGACATGTTAAAATAGGTAAACTTTTAAAAAATAATTATAATATTAAAATAGGTTTAAAAATAAATAACTAAATATTTGTCGGTGATATTTTTGTAAAAGAAGAGGTTTTAGTAAGGAAAAATAAAAAAACTACCATATGTTTTAGTTAAAAAAGGTAATTGTCCGTGATATATTTGAAAAAGTAGTGGAATTTGTTAGAAAAAATAATGTATTGTACGTGAAAAAGGTAATTGATTATAAATATGTAATATTATTATTTAGTAATATATTTCTATAAATAAATAAGGTTAATTAAGTAAAAACACGAAGTACAGTTAATTAAGGACAATTAAGTAAAATCAGAGCGTACCATACCACCAACCAAACTTTTAATGTTTCGTCTATTATATAATAGTATTGATAGTAATGATATACATATATATCCGGGAATTTTTGGGTTTCGGATTTAGATTGGGTTTTGATAGGGTTTCGGTTTTCGGGTCGGATTTCGGATTAGTATGTCTAAAATCCAAATCTAAATATTTCCGGGTTTAAAAATTAAATCCAAATCCAAAAAACCGGGTTCGATAAATCCAAGGATTTGGGATCGGGTATCCGTAGGATCAGATTATTTTGCCATCCCTGCTACACATGCATAGAGCTCACGCCGCATATAAGTTGATACAGGTGGTAAAATGTAAAATGGGGCAAAATGACGGCGCATTGCCCCTTATTGTTTCTATCACATGCCAATACTAATACATACAACAACTTACATTTCTTCTGTGATATATCCGCCGCAGACTCGCCTTATACTGCTACCTCTCGCTGCCAACTTAAACCAGCAGCTTATCAGCATCTAACACGAGTAATGGCAAACCCTAACAACAATTGCAACCTTGAAAAATGTCCATTTCGATTTTTCTTTAGATATATGCATTTTAATGGATCCTTCGATACATTAAGGGTACTGTAAGTTATGGTTTGGTGTAAAAAAACCCACCATTTTCTTATTTTGTCATCTCATATACCTCTTCATCTACCCTTCATTTCATATACATATAAGGCACAACCTCCTCAATGTACACACCACACATTCTCTTATAATATTGGTGCCCTTTTTTTTTATATATAGTTCGTCATTTTTTCTAGTGCAATAACCTTTTTCATTTGCAAATTTGGTTTTGTCTTCCTAGCATTACATTGGTGAAGGGAAACACAACTGAATTTACTTTCTGAGATATCCATACAGTTCATAGTTTTTTTTGGCAACTTCTTGTCAATTTGGTTGCCTATACAGTGATATACCTACACATCTATTCTCAGAAACTAGTAAACTTGACCAAAGTGATTGATTATAATATATTTTTGTAAAGTCACAAAAGCACCATGCCAAGTTTTCATCTACTGCCATATTTTGCTTTATGTACTATAATCGAGTTTCTGGATCTCGATAGAACTATGAACTTATTTGTCCACCTTGAGAATTCAATGCCTCAAAATATGTTTGTGTGTCTTCTTAGGAATCTCGATTTCTAGCGCTTTTTTTTAGTACATTGGGATGATCGTTTTTTGTCTTTCATTAATCATTTTCAGGATTTAGGTATTGTAGACGGTGTGTTTTACATAATCAGTAGAGATATGTGGATGCATCAAATTCCGTTAAACCAAGGTTTGCATATTATGCAGCAGCTTTCCGACCAAGGACATGCGCTTTCAAAGTTATTCAAACTTTTGTTCCAGTTGGCCTACAATGTGTGTGACGTCGAAACAGCTTACTCGAATCTCAAATTATTGTTTATTGGCCCAAGTTTCAATTTATGTTTGGAAAAAAACTTAAATTCATTACAGATGGTTAAGTTTTCTGTAATAACTATTGTAGATCCTAATCAGAAGATTTTGCATACGGTGCATAGTCATATCTGTCCTAAACATTTGGACGGATTTCCTAATTGTCAGATGTTTGCACTAGGAGAAATCAATTCTGTTGAGTGCATGTCATGTAAATTGTCCAGTGCCGTTTTCTATTTTCTAAATATGTGAGTTATTTCTTTTGATCAAATTGTTAATCATCTACAAGGTATCTTATTGTCATCATTCCATTATTTTAGTTAACATGTAAGTGTTTGGGGAATAACAACATGTTTCAATTATCATTGCAACTTAAAAAATTGATTATAAGAACATTTACAATTGAAAACTTCACTCCTTGAATTATATATCCAGCAAACATAAATATTTACTTATATTTCGGATAATAGATTTTTTATGATTAGTTTTTTTAGCAAAGGCAGTCATGATTGAAAGAATGCCCTACTCCCTCCATCCACTTCAAGTAGCTCACACTACAAGAAAAACGGGCATTTGTGACCGCTTAAAACCAACCGAAGGCACGTGGTCGGAAATACAAGCTTAAAACCGACCGTATTCTCCGACCACCAACAACGGTCGCAAACAAATTTAAAACCGACCACGGACCGACCACAGGTGGTCGATAATGATGGTAATGGGGCCCAGAGTCACTACTGTCTGCAGCGTCACATGTACACGTCACTAAAAAAGGGTCCCAGATTACACGTCAGTATCGTAACCGACCACGTTATTTCCGACCGCTATGGTCATAACCGACCACCTCTGTGCATTAAATGTTGTCACCTAAACTTTTCCAGCTGCAGCACTCTGATTGGCTGATCTATGCAAGCTGGAACGAGCAGAACAAAACCGACCGCATCGGTCGGTTATGACTCTGTCACTTTTTGTTTATTGTAGCAATATCACCTTCACTTTCTATTTTCTTGAAAGTTCATCAAAATTTGGAGAAGACAAAGAAAAGAGCAAAATATAATTGTAAGACATTTATATAGATATATATATGTGTGTGTGTGTGTGTATTGTGTTATATATATATATATGTGTGTGTGTTGAATTATTTTGTTTTATAGGTTGTATAAAAGAAGGTGAAGGTGAAGGTGAAGGTGAAGGTGAAGGTGAAGAAGAAGGTGGTACAAAATATAAGGTAATTTTCTTGATTCTATAAATGTGGTGTTTATTCTTATGTATGTGCATATACTTGATTATATATATATAATGTTGATATATATATATATATATATGAAATGAGTTAATTAAGAATATTTTTTTGTATATATAAAATGATGAGTTAAGAATATATATATATATATATATATATATATATTTGTTTGTATGCAGATGTCAACCAAAGATCGTAGTTGGATGAATCGCCGGTTAGAAAGTAATCGAATAACACTTACTTCGGAGTATAAATTGGGTGTTGAGGAATTTATAAAATTTGCAATGGAAAATAAAGGAGTGCTTGAAGGTTACATGAAATGCCCTTGTATTAATTGTACAAATATAAATTGGGAGACTATTGATAATGTTAGATATCATTTGATAGCTAGTGGCATTTGTCCGGGTTATAAAGTTTGGACATTTCATGGCGAGTCTTTACCAAAACGACAAAAAAAAAGACCACGTTGTGAAGAAAGAGTGGTTGAATAACCGGTAGATATGGAGGCGATGTTAAGAGATGTTGGAGCCCAAATTTTTAGTGATGCCTTTGATCGTAATAATGATAATACTAGTAATGCAAGTACTAGTAGGGTAGAAGAGCCTCCTAATGCAAATGCTTCCGAATTTTACAAAGAAGTCAATAGATGTGGAACACCCATTTATCCGGGAAACACTAAGTACACAAAATTGTCTTTCTCTACGAGGTTGTTGCATTTTAAAAATACATCACATTGTAGTGAGAAGTCTTTTAATTTGTTACTTGAGATTATTGGCGATGTTCTACCACCAAATAACACATTACCATTTACTTACTACGAGGTAAAAAAAATGGTGAAGGAATTGAAGTTATCATACGACAAAATTGATGCATGTGAGAATAATTGTATGTTGTATTACGGGGATGACAAAGACAAAATAATTTGTGATTATTGTCAAAAGGATCGTTATAAAAAAGCACATGGGAAAAAAAGTACCACCATTCCCAACAAGATCTTAAGACATTTTCCTCTTATAAGTCGCCTTCAACGATTATTTATGTTAGAATATACGGCTAAACAAATGACATGGTACAAGGATAGAGAGGTAAAAGAAGGAGAAATTAGTCACCCTGCGGATGGAGATGATTGGAAAAAATTTGACATTCAACACCCATCATTTGCTAAGGAATTTCGCAATGTACGACTTGGACTTTCAACGGATGGTTTTAACCCATTCGACAATTCTGGAAATAAAGTATACACGGTATGGCCGGTGGTAATTGTTGTCTATAATCTTCCACCTTCGATGTGTATGAAACGACCTTACATGTTTTTGACTCTCTTGATTCCCGGTCCCGATAATTCAAAAAAAGATCTTAATGTATATCTTCGACCACTTATCAATGAGTTAAAAATTTTGTGGAATAGCGGAATTGAGACATTTGACCAATCACAAAAAAATAATTTTCACATGAGGGCGGCACTTATGTGGACTATTAGTGATTTTCCGGCTTTAGCACAACTTAAAGGATGGTCAACAAAAGGTAAGATGGGATGTCCGGTTTGTCTTGGAAGTGTAAAAGGTTTTCAACTTAAAAAATGTGGAAAGGCATGTTGGTATGGCACTAATCGAGTTTTTTTGAGTGAAAATGATTCTTTACGGAAGAAAGGGTCTAAGTTTGCGAGTACGGAGAGGGCCGTGTTTAGAGGGCGGATGGGCGGTGACTATGAAAAATTGACATTTGATCATTTAGAATTTCCTCCACCCGGAAGTTTGACCAAATATCGAGCTTTGGGTTATGGAAAAGAACACAATTGGACGAGCAAGCCAATTTTCTTTGAACTTGAATATTGGGAATCACTTGGTCTACGTCATTGTATAGATGTCATGCATACCGAAAAAAATGTCTTCGAAAATGTATTTTACACAATTGTGGATGTTGCTCAAATTTATCTCGATGCGTGAAGTTGGACATTCTTAAATTTCATGGTTTAAAATCACATGATTGTCACATTTTCATGCAAAAGTTGATGAGTATTGCGTTTCGTGAGTTCTTGCCTCGTGATATTTTAGAAGCCCTAGCGGCACTTTCAAATTATTTTGTGGATATTTGTTCAACAATTTTAGTACGTAGTGATCTAGAACTTTTGGAGAAATCCATAGTGAAGACATTATGTGTGTTAGAAACTATTTTCCCCCCAAGTTTTTTTGATATTATGGAACACTTGATCCTACACTTGGCCGAAGAATGTCGACTTGGGGGACCCGTTCACTATCGATGGATGTATCCTTTTGAACGATTGTTGAAATTTATGAAAGATAAGATCAAAAATAAGGCGCGGGTGGAAGGTTCGATTGCGGAACAATATGTCGAGGAAGAAACCGTCAACTTTTGTTCATTTTACTTTAAATCAAATGTTGAAACGGTTCATAATACCGTGCGTCGGAATGAAGTTGTGGTTGAAAAACAAGATGATAGTATTTTGGAAGTTTTTAGATATCCAATTGAGTGCAATGGAAAACATGTTGTTCGATACTTAGATGATGATGAACACTTCATTGCGGAATATTATGTTCTCTTGAACATGCCGGAGGTTCAACCATATATTCGGTATGTTCTATTTGTGAAAAATGTTGTATTTTTTTTTAATTTTAAAGATTAAATTTTAATAATTCTCACTTATGTGTAGGGAATACACATCTTATACCCGTGCAACACCCGGAGAATTGGAATCACTTCTTAAGACTCACTTCAAAAGTTGGTTCAAAAGAAAGGTAACCATGCATACATATTATATTTCAATTATTTATACAAATTTTAACATGCATACATATTATATTTCTAATATTTAATGATATTTAGATTCAAGATGATGTTGAGATATATCCACGGTTCAAAGATCTACTTCATGGACCGGCACGCACCGTATTCACATTTGAAAATTGTAAAGTTAATGGGTACAAGTTTTATTGTAGAAAAAATTCCGGTGTTATCGTCAAAGGTACTTCTCATGCAAATATCCTTGAAAATTATTATGGTCAACTAGAAGAAATTGTTAGACTCATTTATAGAGGTGGAAATCATGTGTATTTGTTTAAGTGTCATTGGTTTGATTCCGCGGGAAGTGGTGTACGCGTTGACAAAAATCGAGTTATTACCGTTGATATAAAATCAAGATTGAGGTCCAACGAGGTATTTGTTTTAGCAAGTCAAGCGAGTCAAGTGTACTATGCACCTAGTGTAGTAAACCCCCGTAGTAATATATATACGGTTGTTTCAATTAAAAAAAGTCATCTTGACGAATCAATTACACTTTCCACCGAAAATCCATACCAAGAAGATACTTCAAATGCATCGACATCTTTTTCATTGTTTGTTGACTTTGGACAATATGAGCCAATTCCGAGAATTCGATCCGAAGATTATGATAATGATGAAGATATGGTTGAGGAAGAAGATGACAATGTCAATGAAAATGATGAAGAGTTAAATGAGGAAGACCAAGAAAATGAAAACGAAGACGAAGAGGATGAGGATGAGGATGATGAAGGCTATGAAAATATTCACTAGTGGTGATATTGTAACATTTCAAAGATGTTGTAATGATTACAAATGTTATGACTAGTACTATGGATTGAGATTGTGATGAATTTGTAGCAACATGAATATTGTTATGATATTTTAATATAATTTTCAAGAGTTTGTTATGAGATTAGCATGTGATTGCATTATAGCATTTTCAACCATTTTTTACCATTTGCGTACAAGAAAACCGACCATTTTGGATTATTTCCGACGATTTTTGACCATTTAATTGCCAGAAAACCGACCAAATAGAGTATTTTCGACGAAATTTAACCATTTAATTGCCAGAAAACCGACCAAAAAGAGTATTTCCGACGAATTTTAACCATTTGATTGCCAGAAAACCGACCATATTCTTGATCTGGCAGTCGGAAATGAGTTGGTCGGAGAGACTTCCACCACCCCTCTCTCACGCGCTACTGCTTTAAAACCGACCAAATACCAAAACCGACCAACATCGGTCGGAAATGTGTTTCCTATTTTTTTTAATTTTTTGATTGGTTCAGAATATAATATAGTAAATAAAATATATATGTTACGAACTCTAAATATATCCCTAAATTATAGAAAAATATAATTAGTGAACTTTCGTTTTTTTAAAAATATTTTTCCTCATTACTTTAAAATATACTAGAAACTAAATAATTTGAAATCATCGTACAACATTATTAAAAAATGTATAATATCATGTAATGGTCTTTCCTAAGTTAGATGTTCTGTTAGGGAAGAAAAAGAAGTAAAAATTTGTTCTTTCAAAAAATTTAATAAGTAAACGTCTATTTCTCTGAATGTTGGAGTTTAGGATTTGGATTTTGTTTGACTGTAGCCTAGGGTTAGATAGTATGAAAATTTAAATTAACTTTTTAACTAATCCAACCGTACGGATATTGAAAGAGGTAGTTAACGTACTAATCTACAAAAAATCAACTCATTTCAAATTAATCTATTGGGTTTTTATAATAAAAATATTAATTTACACTTAAATTTGGCTTAGGGTTACATTTAAAAATAAATAAATTAAAGTCTTATCCGATCTAACCGTACGGATCTGGAAACATGTAGTTCACATATTTCTACAAAAAAAATCAATTTTCTTGAAGTTCTTTTGTTATCTTTTTATAACGAAAATGCCTTTTTGAAAGTTATAACCGACCATTAGGGTATCACAATGGTCAATTATAACCCTTTTTGATATATTTATACTAATTATAATAAATTTATAATTCTTCCATAAATTTTTAATACATTGGACTACCTAATAATTATTATTATTAATTTTGAAAATATTAATTTGAGGATTTATTTTTGAAATCAAAATTCTTGACTACAGGTTCCAGTTATATATATTGTTAGATTCTCAATATTTATCAATTGTCGTTGTTGTTACAGTGGTTTGGTGCCAGTTCACCTAATTAGGAGGGCCGGGTTCGAATCTTCCCCAAGCTGGTTTTGGTAGAAATATATTTCACATCCCGCTCTTTTTGTTTTGGTGAAAGTTAAAACACCCGCCTTCAATAATTGAGTTTTATACAATTTTTTTGGTGAAAGTTAAA
Organism: Heracleum sosnowskyi; assembly: GCA_030848705.1. Taxonomy (NCBI): domain Eukaryota; kingdom Viridiplantae; phylum Streptophyta; class Magnoliopsida; order Apiales; family Apiaceae; genus Heracleum; species Heracleum sosnowskyi. The sequence goes on from CM061236.1 coordinate 16,137,337, forward strand.
GCCCGGGCTTCAATAATTGAGGGACACATGTAATTCAATACTACGTCGTTTGACAATAGATATAGTGGGGTTTTATACCTTTTCTTTGCAAAGTGGGTTTTGTCGCATACAATCGTTGTGCTAGGGTTTGAGCGACCGACATTCAATTGCTTAGTTCCTCCATAATCAACTACATCTGGTACCATAATCCTAATCTATATCTGCATATACCATCATATATCGACTATATATGCATGTCTGTTTATTTTTGTTGCTTTAAAATCCATTTATGTTGCTTCATAATCCAATTTTGTTGTTTCATAATGCATTCTTGATGATACTATGTCTATTTCTGATAATATATGTATGTCTTGCTTGATCAATTGATCTGTCACTTTCTTAATTTTTGATTTGTTTAGGTTTTTGCTTTTTTGCTCTGTTATCTTGAAATATGTTTTTGATCTATCAATATGATTCGTCTTGATATATTTTGGTGCAAGTGCTCTCTCTCTCTCTCTCTTTCTCTCTCTCTCCCTCTTTCTCGGGATGTGTGTGTCACTGTGTGTCTTTCTTCTCTCTCGGGTGATTTTCTTCTTGGATGTGTGTCTCTGTGTGTCTTTCTGGGTGGTTTGCATGCATTCTTAAAGTTTCACTCTGCGTAAAATTATAAAATTGGTTATGATTTATTTTTAATTTCTATATATAATTATATGCCTCTCTATGCGTTAAAATATATGGGTAGTATGCTCTCACTGTATTAATTTATCAGTAATAGTGTTAATTCTCGATAATTTCCGTTGTTTTTATAATGATATGGAACCTATATAGTTAATTAGTAGGGGGGCTGATTTAATTACGTGCAAAAAATAAGTTATTTTTTTGTGTAAATATAAGCTCTTAGCTGCCTTGCTCCAAAGTGTGATAATCTGTGAGCATTTTATATCCTTTGAAAGCTTTATTTTATAAATCTTTTGCATCTTTCGTTTTACGCACGTCTCTGTAAAAGTTGTAATCTTGAGAAGTATATATCCTTTGCTCTTAGCATTCTGTAAGAGATTTAATTTAAATCCAATTATTATACACATATGTAAGAGTTTTGTAATTACAAATCCTTCTCTTTTTGCTTCTGTGATAGACGAGGAAATTCAACTATGCTATAGAAACATTGTAATTAAGCTTAAATTGTACAAAGGAGATTAATTGGGACATGAAAACCTTCTGTGCTTTATTAATTTGTAAGCTATTAGGTGATTGATGATCATGCTTATTTTTGTCATGATATTAATGTAATGCTTATGATTAATCTTGATGCCATTTACAGTGATATATATATTTATATATATTATATATGTTTATTTTGTAGTCCATGGCACCAAGAAAGAACAAGGGAAAGTCAAAGGAGATTGTGTCTAGAGGGAGTACCAATGGGAGGGCTGCAAGGGCTGCAAGGGCTGTAGGTAGTAGTTCAAACAGAGGCAGTAGTTCAAACAGAGGCAGAATGCAAACTCCAAGAACTCCGCCAAGTCCAGAAAGTCCTCCAAGTAGTCCAGAAAGGCCAGCAAGTCCGCTTGATCCTAATACGCATAGAATGACACCTGCCGACGAGCGTGCTTGGAGGGGCCGCAAGCCCAGAACAAATTCAATGGGTAGGTTCGGGGAGACGAGGCCCACAAAACCTGAACGCATAGACATTCACGGGGGGCGGTAAATTATAAACTCAATTTATTTCTAGTTAAAATAATATATACAAGATATTGAATTATTTTCCATGGATTTTGTTGTAATTGGTTATCATTTATTGTGGATTGCGTGCAGTATTTTTGACGATACTGCCAAAAAGACTTTGCTTGCAATTATCCGTGAGCACTGGCCGGCGGGCTGATATTTCTGCAAAACACCCCGGGTGGATGGATGGCGTTATAACTGAGTTTAAGGTATATCATCATACGCTATGTATTTTCTTTATTATGTACATACAGTTGGACACTTATATTTTTGCAAGAGCACTGCAAGAATGCTATATATATATATATAACCTGTTTTACATATATATACATACTATTATTGTTTTTCAGTATTTTTACAAGAATTTGAGGGGCCAAAGTCGGTTTGAGGCCACTCATAGCATTAAGGAGCATGTGAAGAGATCGTGCAAACGAATGATGAATGAGGAGAAGGATCGTTTGCACAAAAAAATGGCGGAAACTGGAATGTCGGCTCAGGACTTGAGGCCGTCCTATTTCCATCCAATTCTGTGGGACCAGCTGTTGAAGTTTTGGGATAGCGAGGGTCATAAGCATCGGGCTTCAGTTGGAGCAAACAATCGGAAAAAAGTTTCTACCTTGCATAGTGCAGGTGCAAAACCATTTGAGGCTATTGAAATGGTAAAGTTATTACTTGTCATTTTTACTGGTATCTTTTCTCCTTTCGATTTATTATATATGTTGTTGTAATATTTGTAAATCGTTCATTAACTATTGTAAACATTGAGTAGGAAATGACAAGAGCGAACAAATGAAAGAAGCCAAGACGTCTTGAGCTATGGGAACAGACACATACCACTGCAGCTTCGAGGAGGGCTAACAGGGGGGGAAGTGGGGCCCCATTAGTGTACACTACGCCGGAAGCCATGGCAATTGCGGTTAGTGTGCCTAATTGTATTGTATTTCTGTCTAATTTTTTATTTTTGTGTTTTCTGTCGTATATTGAGTACATGCATATGTGACAGTTTTATACCTTTCTAAGGCAATTTAAATTCAATATGCATATTTTCAACTCATGGTAAATGAGGATAATGCTTCTATTTTAACTAACAGATTTATAAGTTAAATTAATATATGAATTGAAGTAAGGCTATAAAGGGAACTCTAGTAAATATTAGCATTAACTAAAATTAAATTATCAAAAAAGATAAAATTTTAGAAGTCTTTACGGTGTAGCAAAGTACATCAAAGTACGACACAAAAATCAAAGATTTATATAACTAAATATCCCTCTTTTCTTACTTGTTTAGATATCTACTGAAAATTTATAGTTTTAATTTTTTAAATGGTACATATGTTGTGACTCATACGTCTACAAGAAGTAGCACTGTATATAAACTATAAATTAAGTTCAATAATGTTTAAATATAATAAAATAAAATTGTGATGCATGAAGCCATGGAAATTGCAGTTAGTGTACCTAATTGTGATTCTGTCTAACTTTTTATTTTTGTGTTTTCTGTCTAAAGTACATACATAATGGTGTGCACCAAAATTCATGAATGCAGTACTGAAATTAATTGTCTTGCAATATTATATATGATGATTGGCCTGCTTGTACAGATTTCAATTGTTTGATTTTTTGTGGTATATATATAAATGGTGGTAATTAATTTAAAGTATTTGTGCAGGCTCGCTACAGTGCTATTCTAGAGCGTGAAGGAGTTGACCTAACTCCTGGAATAGAGTTGACTGAGCCTATACAGTGGTGGTTGCAGGCTACAACTAATGGAGCTGAGAAGCCCAAAAAGAATCGACTCATTGGTTTTCCGAATGTTCCCGCAAGCTCATTGCTTCCTGATTTGGCTCACCATTACAGAGAAGGCACTCGAGGAGGGGCTAGTTCCTCATCCTCGGCCCCCAACCGTTCCCCCACTATCCCAGATCATCTCTTCGTGCAGGTTGTATATTTAATGTTACTTATTATTTGAATAACTTCACACTCTGCACACATTACTTTGTTCCAGAAACAGTTACACATTTATCAGTTTTTAAATTAAAGTTGTTGGTACACATTTTTTTGTGCAGGTTGTCCGACATGCTGTCACTAGTGCGCAAGCTGACCCAGCTTATTTCCAAAGGCAGCTTGATGACAGGGAACTAGAAGGCCTGGCTAGAAATCTCCTTGAGGTATCTGATCCTGAGAGTAGGGGTAACTTCAACAATGTGTTCTTCCGGGAGGTGGTGAATGTTGTCACCTCGATCATGAAAGATATTTGTAATAAATATGAGGAGGAGACACAAGCGGTAAGCCTACTATATTTAGTGTATATTTATATCTCTTTTGCATGTTTTTTTTATGGGCCATATATAACAAGATATAGTAAAAGTAGTACTTCATGTTTATTTTAAATTTTGATGTTTGTGTACATTCAGCCGCATGTATGAGTGAATTTTAATGTGCTTTTTGCAGGCTATTGAAGAAGCAAATCAAGAATTCACTGAGGGGGAAAGTTCTGAGTATGATGACTCTGGCAGCGACGGTGAAGCAGGGCGCGCAAATGATGACCATGGTGATGCTGAAATGTAGTCAGCTAGGTCTGGGATGTAATTGACATGGCCATAGATGTTTTTGGTTGTTTTTAGTAGATGCTCTGTTCGTAATGACTTGTTGTTACTTTGTTTGAACTAAACTTTGCTGGGAAGTTAGTTTTCATTTATGGTTCATGTTAAAACTTTGTTGGGAATTGTTGGGAACCTTCTGGTTATGTTGTTGGTTTTTGTTTATGGTTGATGTTGAAACTTTGTTGGATGTGTAACTTTATGTTTGTAATGGATGATCTAGCTTATGGTTTTCTGCAATTTTATGTTTGTAACTTTGTTTCCTTTATGTTTGCTTATGTTTTTATATTTGAAATTTCTTGATTTTAGTTTGGTAAACAGGAAGTAGCAGTAGTGTATTAGCTAGCATATACACAACAAAAATAACCCAGAAAACTGACCATGTGAATATTGAATTGGTGGGTTATCAGTGGTCAAAAATGACTATACGGGGACCACAAATAAAACACACCGTATTGACATAACCTACCACATTGTTACCTACCAGTGATGGTCGGTTGCATATGACGTGGCATCTGTTCAAAACGCAGCGTTTTGATATTTCCAACCGACATGTTTCCGACCATAGATGGTTGATTTTAATGGTGACGTGCCATTGGACACGTAGATGCCACATGGGTCTCCTTGCACAAGTGTAAAAAGTGGACACCGACCGGGACGGCGGTCGGCTGCGGTCGATAATAAGGGTGATAACCGACCGTGGTGTCATTTACGACCAGGTTTCAGCCGACCACTTCCATCGGTCGGTAAGTGGTCGGTTATAGTGTTTGTACCGACCGATTCGTGTTATTTCCGACGAATGTTGTTGGTCACAAATGCCCGTTTTTCTTGTAGTGTCATTTGACTATTCAATGGTTAAGTTAAGAAAAATTTGACTGAAGATTACCTATACTAACTAATCGAAAAAAGTTACAAAAGCATTTGTCATCCGAAAAAAATGGTAAAGAGTGAAAAGCCGATTCAAATGTAAATATGATAGATTGCAGAATTTATCGCGATATGCTGAGGTTTTAACTGCTAAAATTGAGATGGAAACTCACTGGTTTGATGAGGTTGTGTAAATAAAAAATGTTTTTTAGAACAGTAATAATGCGGCCAGTTTCTCCTTTCTTTGGAAGATCGTAAATTACCAGTATGTTGGTCAATTAATCCATGACATTAAGTTCTGACACTTGTGTCATGTTTATCAATTTAATCAATGTCTAGTTTTCATTGTGTTTACTCATATTGCGGTATAAAATTTAGTTTTGTCTCATTTTTTACTTTTCATTGTATTAATTTGTCTTAATTTTTTTCCCAAGTAGTCTTGTTTGGTGGTTCTTCTTTTCTTTATATACTATAATCGAGTTTCTTGATCTCTATAGTACAATGAACTTATTTGTCCACCTTGAGAATTCAATGCCTCAAAATATGTTTATGGGTCTTCTTTGAAATCTCGATTTCTCGTGTCTTTTTTCTTTAGTACATTGGGATGATCATTTTCAGCCTTTCATGCATCATTTGCATGATTTAGGTATTGCAGATGGTGTGTTTTATATAATCAGAGAAATGTGAATGCATCAAATTCCGTTCAACCAAGGTTTGCATATTATGCAGTAGCTTTCCGACCAAGGACATGCGCTTTCAAAGTTATTCAAACTTTTGTTCCCAGTTGGCCTACGATGTTGGTGACGTCGAAACAGCTTACGTGGATCTCAAAAATATCTTGGTGAATCTCATTCGAAGTATTAGAATATCCAACAAGATTTGTATTTTGGAAGTACCTTAAAATGTAATGAGTGATGTTAAATACCCAAAAGCGTTCTCAAATAATGTTCCCTAATGGTCATCTTCCCGAATTCACTCCACCCAATCGCGAGGTAGTTAAAATTTAAACAATGTTTTGTTTCAACTAAAGCTCTGATTCTACTTGGATTTTAATATGTTTGATGTATTAATTCATGAGTGTTTGTATGTCCAGTGTAACTAGTTTATATTGGTTGCTGAGTTATATAAATTTATAATATTGGTCTATTACTTATGTTCTTTGATTGATAAGTTGAAATGAGGAAGAACATTGGTACACAGGTGTTTATGGATAAAACTGCAGAGATAACTCATTTTGGTTATTTCATTACTGTCTTGTACATAGGTATGCTGTAAATTAAACTATATCTTTTCTGTCAGGCAAGTACTTCTGGATCTAAGATAAGTGACCTACTTTTGGAGATGGGATACCCCCGGCAAGTTGTGTTCAAAGAAGTACACAGCAACACCGTTATTCTCATATAATTTGATTGTATTGAAATGGTCTTTTTATGCGAAATTGTATTGAGCTCATCAGTTTTTTCTTTAAATATGTGTAGGTGAAGATGATGAAGAAGCTGTGCTCAATACAATTCTCACATACGGTGAGCTTTAGTTTTCTTTCTTGCGTAAATCTAACCTTTTTTTATTATGTGAAAATTTATACCAAAGATTCAGTATCTGCTTTAGGAGTAGTCTTTAATTTTGCAGTAAATCACAGAAGTTAAAAAGCACATCAGTTGTTTGTGGAGACTTAACAGTGTCCTAAGAAAAATAAATACCCGCGTGAGTTAGTCTTTAAAGCCTGCAGCAAATAATGCATAAAACTCCAGGCACTGAGGAATATATAAAAACACCATCTTTCGATATTCATCTTCACATTGTAACACCATGTGGAGTTTGAACTCTCTATTTAGTATACTAGTACGCAACTAAATTTGAATCGAAGTCTTATTGCCTTTTTGGACAATTTTAATGCCTTATATTAACTGTTCTGCCCTAAAGAATCTTACCGATGATTTAAATCATGTATCTGATGATCCACATGCATGTAAGGCCACAAGAGCTAATCATGTTTGAATGTGAATAGTGTCCGAGAATACGAGGTACCTATAATCTCTACCCTTGTTCCCGGTATACAAGATCACGACTAAGTTACGGTGGTACTTACAGTCATTTAGTCATTTGCATTTACATAAGGCAAAAGTTAAAGGAAAGTGATTTGTGTAAAAGTAAAGGCTTAATGACTTTTTAACTCCTGAGGTTTAGTACCATATACCCATCAGACCCTGTGTTTTAAAAGTGTAGCTTTTAGCCCCTAAGGTACTGAAATCATACCTTTCGACCCTTATACCGGTTCATAACAAAAAACCGGTATAACTCGGATGGGCAAAACTGTTTTTACAGTTATACCGATTTATAGTGTACCTTTTAGCGCCTGAGGTACTGAAATCATACATTTTAGCCCCTGTCATCTTCAGGGTTATTTGCCTTTGGATTTTATCCACGCAAGGTGATAACCGCTATGGTGTTGAGATTTTTATTGCTGGACTTTCAACTATATTCAGTAAGTTTGGATAGCAAGAGCGTTTTTCAGAAGTCAAATTGCTTTTCAAAATTTTCCTAGTACATGTACATGTGCAGAAGGGCTTTGAATTAGCGGAAAAAATCTTTGCCTGCAGTAGAAGTGGAAAAGGAGAGTGCAAATGATCAGGGCAATAGTGAAGCTCCAAGAACAATCTGCACTCTTTTGAAATTGGCCAATAAAGTCCACCAGTGTCGTATTTTGTGATGTACACATTGATAAACTGAAAGGTGCAGTTGTACATTTTCACAACAAAGCAAATTATACTGACTACAATTCTAACCTACCAGAAATAATAACAGAAGAGACAGGAAAGAAGAACCGGTCTTTCAAATGAAGTAAAACGAAAACAAGAAACTTTAAACGCATTACATATTCCACTTGCCAGAAACAAACAAGAAACTTTAAACATATTCAACTCGCCAGAAATAAATAATGCAAAAAAAATCTTTCTCAAATAAAAAAAATAAATTGCCACGTCTAACCGCCCAGATTGTAATGAGCGTCGTCAATGTATATCAGACCACTAAGATGAGTGCACTTGAAGGTAAATAAGGATCAATCTTGAACTTGAATCGATAAGCGCTTATGATTGTTCCTAAAGAGAGCATCTAATTAGAAACTTTCAATTTCCCTATCATCGTTTACAACTCAATAGCATCCAAAAAAGAAGTAATTAAATCCAATAAAGGCTTCTACATTTTCTTCTCATAATTTATATAAACTTCATAATTCCTATTTCCTAAGTGGCTCCAAGATAATAAAACTAGTCGTAAAATATCAATCTCCATAAAAGCACATTCTTCTAGGTGAGCTTAAAAGGAACTCTACAAAATCCGGAAAAGGCGATAATAATGATTTTTTTTATGTTGTAGTTCTGCATAACATATAAGTACATCAATGCAAGTTTGTATTTTTTTTAGTGTATGTCAGATTATTATCGAGGTTCTAGTTCACTCTCTCTTTCTCACACAGTCCCATTAAACAAACTGAAAATTTACACAATGATTGACCTTTTAACCAAGAGAAAGAAAAGCAAAAAACAAGTAAGATTAAGAAAAAATTGCCTAGATTGACCAGAGGCTATCACTTTGTGAATTAAAGGTAATGTCAACTATAAAGCGACACTCTATCAATATTATTCACCCTATGTGAGTGTAAAAGGAACAAACAGAAATATAAGGGTCAAAAGGTATGATTTCAGTACCTTAGGGGCTAAAAGGTACACTTTTAAAACATAGAGGCTGATGGGTATATGGTACTAAACCTCAGGGGTTAAAAGGTCATTAAGCCAAAAGTAAAACTAATATAAATTCTATACTCCTCAATAAATTTATTTTGCCTAAAAAATTAACTGAAAAAACCAAATATTCTCTAATATATACTTAATATATAATAGCGGCCGCATTTAATGCAGACTGATTTGTTTTTAAGGAATTTCATAGTAGTGTTTAACATTCAATGTATTTTTCAATGTCAAAACATGTCCACATTTTTTGCAAGCTATGAAGTCATTAGATACAAGTATGGTATTTCCATTTGTCAAAAAAATTAGGAATATTGAAAGATGTGGTAAGTATCGTTTGCTAGATATGATACAGTTGCTTATTAGCTTTCTATCTTGTAAATTCCCAATTCATCTCTTGAAAGTTGTTAGATATAGAAACTCAGATAGAAGATCTGGTGGACTCTATTCATGCTGCTAAAACAAAAAAGGAGGATGATATCCAAGGTAAAAGAAAATGTAAAATACAACAAATGCTATTTACAGATATCGTGTTTTCATGAACTGCGGGAGATGTCTGACATGTTGTATTTGTGTGAAAGGAGGATTAAATTGTGTTGGAATGAAGAGAAAACATAAGAAGCAAAAAAGTTGTTGGACATACAAGGTTGACAACTATTACTACCCGCGGGAATTTAATGATAGGATTTGGAGTTCCCAATTCCAGGATTACAACGGTTCGTAGAAATATTCCAGAAATGGCGGGAGGGAGAGGGACTCCATTCTTTTACTTTGAGAACGTGCATGGCTCGGTGCACCGCGAAGGGTGTGGGAAACCATAAACAGGTTTTTGTACGGGATCAAGCCAGAATTTGTGGACTCCGTTCATTTTTGTGCAGCAGCTCGCAAAAGAGGTTACATTCATAACCTCCAAATCGATGACAGGTTTTAGATTCTTCCCGTATCTCCATCGACCATACAAGAAGCACGTCCTTTTACGAAAAAACAGTGGCCGAAATGGGATCCAAGAACCAAGTTAAAATGTATTGTTACTAAAAACTTGATAAATCGGGACCTGATCCTCCTAGACATGTCAGGAAAAATGTGCTTAAGCAGTGCAGAAGGGATAACTTTGTTGGGGTTGGGAAGAATAAGGTTGCTCGTCTTGACCATGACATGATAGAGGTAATAATGGGATTTCCGGAGAACCATACAAGTCAAGTCAGCAAAACTACTCGATACATATGTCTTGGAAATACATTCCATGTATGCAATGCAAAAAAAAAAAACTTTTTGATTTCATTAATTCTTTAAATAATGAGTATCTTCCAATGTTAAATAAATTGTTTCCAGATGGCATAAGAGTCCTTTCCTTTCTCTGGCATTGGAGATGTGGAAGTTGCTTTACGCAGGCTTGGCCTTCCATTGAACTTTGTTGTCTCTGTAGAGAAATCAGACGATTACAAACTTATTCTGCAGAATGGGTATTTTTTCTGAAAAGCTGAGTCACCAAGTATTTTAATTTTTTTTTGAGTAAGTTATAATGTCTACAATTTAGATTAACTTTAAAAGTATTGAGTAAGTTGAAGTTCGAGGACATGTACAAAAATTTTATGACAGATTGATTGTTCGCTTATTTGTTTTAATGTGAGCATCCTAATGATTTCTATTGAATCGAAACTCGTCAATTTTTGTAAGACAAACTTGACGACATTTGTATTTCAAGTTACCAAAATTATGTTTGTTTGTGATTTGAAAGAAACCATAATGTGATTCTTTTTAGTGGAAACATCTCTTTCTATCTGTTAATTTGGTGCCTAGCTAGCTCTACTTATATTTGTGGAAACCGTAATTCTATAAGGATTTAAAAGGACTTTTACATGTTCAAATGGGCTTTTATCGATCCTGGAAGTCTATAAACGTGAGTAGTAGAACAAGTGCATTGATACACTATAACAAATCTGGGCAATTATGGCGGAAATTTTACATTGAAATCTTCGCAATTGGTCCAAGTATGTCTTTCGTCACAAGTACTAGTTTCGTCACCGGAAGAGTTTTCGTCATAAGTATGGTGTATGCCATTTTACTACCAAAATGTTCTATAATATGAGAGCTTTATAGTCAAATCTATTATCATACATTTGTTTTTTCACAAAATAGTATGACATGTTTCAGACCTACAACATTTTTAGGTTTTTAAACTCGTAAAACTCGAGGTACTAGTATATTCTGATTAATTTTTTTTAAAATTCAATTCAAATATAACTAAATCTTTGGAACCCAACAAAATCTCTCCTAATTCATATTTAATCTACAACAACATTTAAAAAAAAGAATTTACATAAATAGATGGATGACATAAATACAATTTAGCCTAATAGCATACATTTTTCCCCCAAATAATATGTTAGGGGGTGTTTTTGATGGATGTGTTTTTGAAACTGCTATAAAGAGGAGGGCATGACACTCTTGTGCACAATCTTTTCCGCAATGGGGGCGAAAATTTGTGAAGATCAAAACAAACTTCTGATTAATATTTTGTAAGAATTCAAGAGATGATGGCCGGTAATCAAGATTTATATGGTGAAGGAAAAGATTATGACGACCATATATTTCTAAGGTTTTCTTTTAGTAGATCTAACTTCACTTGTTTGAGCAATCTATATATCTTGTTATTGTGTACCTAAATTATATGTGATCGGACTTTATAACAAATGATCTAACTTTATGAGTTTCTTTTTTTGACAAAATCTCACTTTATGTGGTTTAATTAAGTATAATTGAAGAAAATAAATTCACTTTTGGGCGGGACTAATATTTAGCTCGACCGATTCATCTTGCACGCATTAATCCACTTGATAATATATATTATATTTTCAAGTTTATTATAGATCAATTCAACTCTTTTATTGCTTTCCAGAAGCTTCTTCATGTATTTCAAACCTCTTTCGGCCTACTTCTTTGTGCATGACTCCCTCACAGTTACTTCACGAAATGAGTGACGGTGGTGGCACTTTAATTTAAACTTTGTGATAGTGGTTTGTAAACATGAAGAATTCTGTTCTATAGATATATTAGGATTCGAGACTTCACAGGACTTTTAACATACGAGACTTCCGGCAGGTTTGACCAAAAAATTCTCAAGATATATAATGTCTTTCAAACATTGTATAGCCTGCTTCTTTCTCCATGGTTCCCTCACAGTGTCGCAGCCCATTAATTTATACATCAAACAATTCTTGTTTTAATTATTATCACTATTTGCCACTACTACAAAAGCCTCCTCTTCTCTGATCATAAATTGTCACTATTTACTACAACTACTGAAACCACCTCCTCATCTCCCATCAATGCTACAGAGTGACGAAACGTTTGGGCATGACTAGAGACTTGAGTAGGGATTTACCGATAAACTACTCGGCATGACTAGAAACTTGAGTAAGGGTTTATAGATAATATAAGCGTTTGGGCATGACTAGTTTAGTCCAGTGGAGATAATCCAGAGGCAACAAATGATGATCATGAACATAGAATCGACGTAAAGGTCGAGAAGTAATAAATATAAGGTTTTACTTTATTTATTCACCTAATCAATACTTAAATACATAAAAATTAACTTGGAGTACAAGACATACCAAGTAACTTCAACCACTCCTAAAGAAATTTCCTATTATACATGTTGTGGAATAAAAACTGTGCTTGCGAATTTAATGCTAGGGTTAGAGAGATTCGAGCTTTAATGGTTGGTCTCATGTTTCATGGCTAATTCTGCCCTCACAAGATGCCTACATATCTCAATCAATGCTAAGAATCAAGCCAAAAAACGTAGTTCTTGGTGTTGCCCTCGGGGCTATGGCGGCACGGGCACACCAAGGACGTAGTGACTTGTATGTCCTTATTCGAGGATGAAGTCTAAAACGTTGTAGACGACGTATGGAGTTGTGTCCAAAACGTAGTTCTTTATGTTGCCCTCGGGGCTATGGTGACATGGGCACACCAAGGACGTAGTGACTTGTATGTCCTTATTCGAGGATGAAGTCTAAAACATAGTTCTGAGATGAGGTGTCAGACCCTTTATATAGGCGTTTAGAAGCCTAATGGATAAGTATTGATTTCTTTGAAGGATAAATCTTATCCTTGACGGTGGATAAGTATTATCACTTTCTTGAAGGATAAATCTTATCCTTAACAGTGGATAAGTATTATCACTTCCTTGAATGATAAGTCTTATCCTTGATGGTGGATAAGTATTATCACTTCCTTAAATGATAAGTCTAATCTTTGACTGTGGATAAAGATTAATTCTAGATCTTTCCTTGTAGGAGTTGTTTCCATATCATAACGGACTTGTATTGAAACAAGCCCAATTGTATTAGAACAAGCCTGTATTGGACGTCTCCTAATATAGGTTGTACTTCTAGCCCAAATATTAATTACGAAATTAATATTTAATTAGAGTTTCGGGCCTTATTAATGGGCCTTATTTATGGACCAGCTAGGTTTAATTAATAAAATATTAATTATGACTTTAGGGTTATTTTTAACCCATATCATTTGCCCCCCAACTTCTATGATAATGCACTAGGATTTCATAGAAGTTATACCGGTCTTTTTCGAGACTTGAGGTCTTTTTATCCCTTACCTGGGACTTACTACCCTTTTTTGGGGATTTTAATATACACTAGTATTTCACGAATATCGTCTTGGTGTAAAGTATGGAGCGACCTACACATTTACGACGATTTTGTCTTATTCCAGGCTAACTTGACATTTGCATAAGCCTTTTATGTCTTATACCGTCTTGTTTTGGCTTCAAGCCTTTCATTGATCATATCGAATGATGGGGTTTGGACTCAATGTCTTAGGTTTCTGGGGTATCAACCCTTCACCCTTACGAGTTCTTATTGATGGCTCCACTCGTAGTGATTCTTTCTCAAGTCTATCATATCAAACTTCTCTTGAGCTTGAAATTTTCGCTAATTAACAACAAGCATCTTAGGCTTTCTTTTGTATGTTTATTAGCAACATTCACCCTTTAGGGTTCGTTGTATTCAGCTCTATTTGTGCAGTTGACATGCATATTTTGTATGCTTTCCTTTGCATTCATTTGTAGTTTGTCTTGGCAATGCTTTGAGGATGTTTCTACCAATCAAAACGGGTTCAAACCTTCATATGCTTTCTAGGAAGCTCATGATTTCATCGAACCTTATTTATACTTATCATACTAGCGGATCGTTTTAGGATGCACTAAACATAATAAACTTTTAAGTTTGAGGCATGCCAAGTCCTTGGCACCTCATGCCCTTCGAGGGTTTCTAATTTGTATGAGCCTCGACCAAATACGTTCTTGACGCGATATGGTCCTTCCCAATTTGGGGCCAACTTGCCTTTTTGTCCAACCCCGGATGCCTCAATCTTTCGGAGGACTAAGTCTCCTTGACGGAAGAATCTCTCTTTAACCCTTAGGTTATAGTAGCACTACAAGAATTTTTGAATCAGACGACACTCATCAGACGACACTTCGACGAAAAAGCGTTGGCTGAAAATTTCACACAACGGTTTTTTTTTCAAGCTTTTCATTGTGTTGTCTGATCTTAAACTTAACGACGGTTTTAGAAACTGTCGTCTAGAAGATCAAAATAGACATACGTTTTACAACGGTTTTTGAAAGTAGTGTTGTCTAATCATTTGTCTTACAATGGTGCTCAAAACCGTTGTTAAACTTAGACAACTGTTTTTATCAGATATTGCTTCAAATGCTGTCACACAACGGTGACTAAATACTGTTGTCTGATTTTAACAACGGTTTTTAAAAGCATTGTCTGAAGAAACTTCAGACAATGCTTTAATCAATGTTTTCAAAAAACGTTGTTAAAATTAGACAACTGTTTTGGTAAACGTTGTATAAAATGTAATCAGATAATGGTTTGTGAATACTGTTGTCTGAATTGCATGAAACACACAATGGTTTTGTACTCTAAGTTCTTTAGCTCTCACACAAGCGTTTGGAAGTGAAAAACCGTTGTCTGATTTTATAGCAGGAAAAAAAAAATTGGAACTCGGCACCCCTGCCAAAACATACCAAACATCAAAGGCAATACAATGCCATACCAAACAAACATGAGGCAACAAAACATCAATCAAGAACTGTTATGTTCAAAGTAGCAAACATAGTTATCATATTACAAAGTTCATGTAATTAAAAGTACACAAATTAAATTACATCAAGAAAGTTGAATTGTTTCATCTACATCTCGCACGTAGCTATGTTCCTCTTCCTCAAGTAAATCAACATCGGGAAAATTGGGCACAAAACAGTCATTCTCAAGTTCTACTTCCACGGATCCCTCATTTTCATCATCATTATCTTCATAGTACTTTTTCTCGGGTAGTTTCAACACCACGGACCATAATTTATCAAGAGGATCGTCGATGTAACAAACTTGCTTAACATGTTTTGCTAACACAAATGGATCGTTTAAAAACCCCAACCTATTCAAATTAACCAATATATAACCCAAGTCATCTTCCTTGACCCCTTTGTTTATATCTACCCACTTGCACCAAAAAATAGGGACCCTAAAGTAGTTATAGTCCAACTCCCATATACTTGTTATAACTCCATAATATGTATGTGATGTGTGCTCAATATTTTGATCCTTACCCTGCACTATCATTGTATCAGCTTCAACGCACACACCACTACATTGAACTTGACGCGTATCATCACGATCCTTGGTAGCAAAGGTAACTCCGTCCATTTTATAGCCGCTGAACGTAGGCACAGCCTTGTTAGGCTCATCTGCGATCCATCTTATCTCCTGCGATATCTCTTTTTCATCAACCAAATCTGAAGCAATCTTTAAAAAAAAAACAAGTTACAAAATGATTAATATGAGCAGTAGTTTGTAAAACATGTAGAAAACTATTACTAAACACACATAATACCTTTTCTTTAAACCATTTTGGGAATTTCTCATTTTGTTTGTTCTTCAGCCACATTTCATCATTTTCATGTTCCGAATATTTGGTCATTAAAAATGCCATGTGTTCACTGCATTTAAGTAAAAGAGACTACATAAATAATGAAATAATGACATAAAATATGGACTGGATTTTTCTAGGTAAAAGAGTGCAGAAAATGGTAAATGTAATGAAAGTAATTTTATTAACTCAAAGTAAGGCCTAACAGCAGTAGTATTTTGTAGAACACATAAATGTGCTACGTGCAAATCAGTGCTGCTCGGGGTTATCACCGTTGCACCGGATAATGGCCTGCAAATGCCATCCTTGGTATGTCTACTTTTTTTAGGTACCCCAATAGTTGCTTCTTTATGGTCTACCAAACATTCAACCGCCTCTTCCGCAATATAGGACTCAGCAATGCAACCTTCTACACGAGCCCGATTCCTTATATATCCCTTAAATGTCTTCATGTATCTCTCAAAAGGATACATCCACCTAAGGAAAATTGGTCCACAAAGCTCAACTTCTCTTACAAGATGAACCGAGATATGAAACATTAAATCAAACAAGGAAGGGGGGAAGTATTTTTCAAGCTGGCACAAAGTTTCTACCAGTTGCGACTACATTTTCTCCAGCTTATCAACCTCAACGACTTTACTGCAAATTGCCTTAAAGAAGAGGCAGAACCTGATAATAGTGTTCCTGACCTGTTTTTGCAGTGACGATCGAATCGCAATTGGGAGCAGGTGATGCAGAATCATATGACAGTCATGAGATTTCATTCCTGTAAGTCGAAGATTTTCCATTGAAACTAGACTTCGAATATTTGAACAAAAACCATCAGGCAACTTCATACCAAGAAAGGATGAGCAAACAGCTTTTTTTTCAGAATGAGTTAAATTCCAAGGTGCCAATGGTAACTTCTCTTTTTTTCCAGGAGTTTTTGGCCTTAGTTCTGTTATTATTCCCATTTCGGCCATGTCAAGACGGACTGATTCTTTGTCTTTTGTCTTCTTTGGTATATTAAGCATGGTACCAAGTAAAGCTTCACATATGTTTTTCTCTATATGCATCACATCGAGAACATGCCTAACCGGCAAAAACTTCCAATACTCAAGCTGAAAGAATATAGAAACCTTCTTCCAAACTGGCCGAGCATCACCTTTCTTCAATCGAGGTTGGCTTTGTGTCTTACCGTAGACATGACCCTTTAAATGTTGTACTCTTTCAAGCACCTGCTCTCCGGTTAATGGAACTGGAGCCAATTCTTTTTCTACGGTGCCATCAAAATCTTGTTTCTGCCGACGATATGGGTGATGACGGGGCAACCACCTCCGATGCCTCATGACCACACACTTTCGGTAATTAACCAGCCTCGTAGCTTTCGTTTCATCAACACAAATAGGACACCCGTTATATCCTTTAATAATATTGCCCGATAAGTTTCCATAGGCTGGATAATCACAAATAGTCCATAATAAAATGCCTCTTAATAAAAAATACTCCTCCTTGTAAGCGTCATACACTCGTTTCCCTTGCCACAACATTTTTAAATCTTCCACAAGTGGTTGAAGGAACACATCAATATCATTACCGGGTTGAGTTGGTCCGGATATCAACAAACATAGCATTATATACTTCCTCTTCATACAAAGCCAAGGTGGAAGATTGTAAATTGACAACAATACTGGCCAACATGAGTAATCAATATTTGTGCTGTGAAAGGGATTGAATCCATCTGAGGATAAAGCTAATCGCAAGTTTCTAGGATCCGAAGAAAAATCTGGCCACTTGGTGTCGACTTCTTTCCATGTTTGTGCATCTGCAGGATGTCTCATTTTATCATCCTTCACTCTCTCCGTGTCATGCCAAGTCAAGTCCTTGGCTGTTTGAGGTGAGTTGAACAAAGTCCTCAAACGTGGTAGTAATGGAAAATACCATAATACCTTGGCAGGAATCCCTTCCAATTCATCCCCTTTTTTGTTTAACTTCCATCTAGAGGCATCACAAATACGGCACCTCGTCTCATCTTCATCTCTATCTCCACGATATAGTAGACAATCATTCGGACATACGTGTATTTTTTCATACTCCATTCCTAAAGCACACAAGCTTTTTTTAGCTTCAACGAATGAAGAAGGAAAACTGTTGCCGTTTGGAAGCATAGACCCAACCAAAAGTAGAATTTCAGAGAAGCCACAATCAGATATTTGAAATTTTGCTTTCAAGTTGTATAACTTTACTAAAGCCTTCATCTTTGTAAATCCTTCACATCCCGGATAAAGGGGTTCATGTTCAGATTGAATATGGTTA
Organism: Heracleum sosnowskyi; assembly: GCA_030848705.1. NCBI lineage: Eukaryota > Viridiplantae > Streptophyta > Magnoliopsida > Apiales > Apiaceae > Heracleum > Heracleum sosnowskyi. The sequence continues at coordinate 16,155,515 of CM061236.1, forward strand.
AATAAATCTGAGGAATCTAGGGAAACATCATCATCACTGCCACCATTCTCTGTTTTCATCGGGATTTGATCCACGGATTGTGAACTGCCGGTCTCCTCAGTGATAGGCTCACTTTCTTCTGTATTACACTCTCTGTGCCAAATCCAACGCGTGTAGGTCTGATCGATACCATAGCTGAAAAGATGGTCCCTCACTTTTCGAGCTTTCCAAGATTTACTATGTGCGCAATTTATACATGGACAGCTCAATTTATTTTCATCACATCCGTTCTCAAATGCAAATAACAATAATTCTTCCACCCCTCTTTTGAACTCACATGTTCTTCTATCAGCTTTTAACCAAGACCTGTCCATCTTTTACAGTAACATAACAATAATCAGAGTCATAGCAGTAAACAATACTAACATTACTAACTGCACAGAAATTAAACAATACACAGAAAATTACTCAAGACCAAAACTGTAGTATAATGCAAATTATACTACAAAGTATACTAAAGTTTTTTGGTTAACCAAAAAACTACCAAAAATTATACTGCAAATTAAACTGTAGTAACACCGGGGCAATAAATTTGCAGTATACTACAGTTTTAGTATAAATTACAAAACTGTAGTCATTGTCTAATTGATATAAAGACCAAAACTTGAGCAAATTAGGTTTTCATTTTCTTACAAACACATCAATATAGACAACAAATTAACATATCATTATCAATACAAATCAAAATATCATGAAAAATTACCTTAACGGAGATGAGGAATGAGGAGATTTTGAATGTATGCCTGCACAGAGTTTCTTCACGAAAATGTCAATTTTTGGATGAGGAGATTTCAGTGTAGGGGATGGGAATGGTGGAGAATCTGCAGGATGTCAGTGTAATGGTAAAGAATGATGGGATTTGAGTGAAGAATGGAGGAATCGATGGTGAAGGATGGAGGAATTGAGTAGAGTTTCTTAAAGAGGGGAAAGGGTTTGAACTAAAGTTTCTAAAAGTGGGAGAATGAGCTTCGGACAAAGATAAAGGCATAAATCCCGACTATATCAAAATACAATGACAACCTATAACGGTTTGTTAAATTACCAAACCTGATAGAACAGTTGTATTACCTGCATTCAGACAATACTATGTAACCAAAAACCGTTGTAAAATGTGTATACTGTTTAGAGGTTTAAACCAGTCCCAGACAACAGTTTTTTGATGTGAGACCGTTGTATTTATAACCCTCACACAACGAGACATTCTACAACGGTTTGTTAAATTACCAAACCTGATACAACAGTTATCTTAGCTGCATTCAGACAATACTTTTTAATACAAAACCGTTGTAGAATGTGTACACTGTTTAGAGGTTTAAAACTATTTCAGACAACGGTTTTGTTATTCTTACCGTTGTATATATAAAGCTTATCCAACGATTTTCTCGTCTATATCATTAATTAGAATATAACTATGCGATTAAATATTATATCGAATTCTTATTTACACGTTATAGTTGAAAATATTGTTTTAGATGAATACGGTTCAATATATCACCAAAGACGTAATAATATTAAGGTTTTATATATGTAGTACAAGTTAACCATGCATCCAGTAGACATTATAATGCGAATGTACTATAAAGAGACGTCTCAAGCGACATGATCATATTCACGTATTTATTTAGCAATCGACAATAATGCATCGAATAGATATTATATGCTACCGTAAAGAACGATAACATCATTCATGTAACACACCAGTTCGGTAATGTCATCCATCATACAATGTACGTGTAGATATACAAATACAATTGATAACGTCTTATTCCTTCCTAACCTGTATCGTAATAATGAATTAATCACAATAGGTACATATTTGTAATTGACTGATAAAATACGGGTGACATAAGTCGTTACTTGAATCGGTACATATTTATAATTGATTAATAAAATACGGGTGACATTAGTCGTTATTTTCTTAAAAATAGTGTTATAATGTTGATAATATATAAACTTATGAAAAAATAATAAATAACTAATTCAATTACACATAAATATTTCACAATTTTTATTAATAATTAATTTAATAATTAATTTAATTTAATAATTCTTATGAAATTAAGAATTTTATAAATAAATAATTATTAGAATATAATTATTTTTAACTCCGACTTTCATTTCCCCCTTGTTTTTTGAAGCCCAACTTTCATTTCCTCCTTTGTTTTTCGAAGCCCAACTTTCATTTCCCCCCTTCTTTTTTGGCCCGATTTCAATTTCCCCCCATTTTTTTGACCCGATTTCAATTTCCCCCTCTTACCTTTACACATCTCCCAATTCACTCTCTCTCTCCGTCTCACAATTCAACCCAACTCCCAATTCACACTCTCTCTCTCCGTCTCACAATTCAACCTAACTCCCAATTCATTTCCCTCGTCTCTCTTTTTCGGTCTCTCTCTCCCCTCTCTGTCACTTATGACCCCTTCGAAGAAGGCAAAATCTGATCCCCTTGTAACTGCAAACCTTTTGAAGGCACTGAAAAAGAACAAGGCGACTAAGTCACAACCCATGAAGAAGAAGGGGGTTCGTGAAGAAAAGGGTTTGTTGAAGAAAAAGGGGCCCCTGAATCGCCTGAATCAGTGAAGAAGACGGGTATTTCTAAGAACCTAAAAGGTAAATTAGCCAAGAAGAAGAAAAAAGAGGAAGCACCAGTGGCAAGCAGACAAGAAGGGCTTAGGCTTTTAAAACGAGGACCAGTTACCATGCATAGGATTGTTAGGCGAAAGATGTTGGGGATTAAGCATACGGTGCTTTTTAATGCAAAGGGTGTTCCATACGGTCCAGCAGCCACTGAAATGGCATCTTATGTTGGGGTTCTTGCCCGAACTAAAGCGCCCATATGGTATGATAATTGGAAACGCGTCCCGAAGGAAAGGAAGAACAAAATCTGGGATTGTGTACAGGTAAAACAAATTGCATTCCATAACTAATTATTTTTTTATTTTTGTAAAATTATGACTTAATTTGGGGGTTTGTAATGAGTTAGAAGGTCATTTCGTGGCAAGACTCCGTTGTTTCGGGTCTGCATGTGGTCTTAATCTTTGTTTCGGGTCTGCATGTGGTCTTGATCTTTGTGGTTGAATAATTTCATTAGTTGTTGAACAAATTTCGTTAATTGCTTCTTGATTTTTTGATGAATTGTAATTGTTATTGGAAGTTCATAAAAAGGATGTGAGTCCTTGGCGATTATACGAATTTATTTTGAGGTCGTGTTCTTGATTGGGTTACCGGAGTTTATGAACTTTCGGTTGTGTGTGGATTATGTAAAGAATGATGGTTGAGTGAGTTTAAATGTATGTTATGGTGCTATGTTGCTGTATCACTGAGGTGTTGGTGTTTAAAAAGGGTCAACTGGTAATGTCTGTATGTATGTCTCTGTATTGTACTCTGTTTTTGGTTTTTTAATCAAGTTAACATATGTGTGCTAATCAAAATGAATATATATGTAGATGGCATACGTGGTACCACAAACAGCGAGGAGTATTATTATGAAATCGGCATGCTCGAAATGGAGGGAGTTCAAGAGTAAATTAACAACAGCTTATATCCTTCCGCATAAAAATCAGCGTGAGCTGTTACAGTTTCCTCCGGCTGATTACTCGTTCATTGAGAAGGCACATTGGGACATTTTCGTTACTGACCGTCTATCTGATGATTTTAATGTGAGTTTTTGACCTTATTTGTTTACAAAATTCTGAGATAGCAAAAGTAATTAGTAGTACAACATTGTTTCTCATATTTTTGTTTGTTCTTCAAGGGCATCCACAACATACAGCAAAAAAGGAGGAAAATGAGTGAATATGATCACTGCATGTCTCGAAAGGGTTATTCCAACCTAGAGCATGAAATGGTTAGTAATCGTTACTCATATTAGACAAAACATGTATAATAAATATGTTTTAATGACACTGTATGTTTTTTCAAACATGTTTACAAATACAGTCTCAAGGTGATCCTGAAATGGAGATAGACAGATCAGATTCGTGGGTCCGTGCACGCAAGGATAAAGATGGGAACTTTAAGTCTGAGAAAGTTAAAGAAATTGCTGATGATATTGTAAGTTGTTCATTTATGTAATTTAACTTTATCATACCATTTATTTTCTAAATAATACTCTTTGTCTCTTTTGTTTCTTAACTACTTCCATTTGCTGTCAATATTTTAGGACAAAATGAAAGAAAGAGTTAAACAAGGGGAAGTTACGGTAGAAGGCTCCGATGATGTCTTGACCAAGGTGCTCGGTAAACCTGAGCATGGAGGACGGGTACGTGGGCAAGGGGCTTATGTCAAGCAGTCTACATACTTTAAACTCCCGAGGCAGAGGAAGAAAGGCAAGTCAATAGAGGACAGAATCCAAGAAGGTATTCATAAATTTATGAAAGAAGAGACTGAAAAGATAATTCGGGAGCGATATTCCTTTTGGGTCGATGAGATGGCAAAGATGAAAGCAGCTTGGTTGGGAAAGAATACTGAGTCTGATTCTAGTCCAAATATTGGATCACAACAAGGGAGTTGTTCCAAGGGCGCACATGCTATGATGAAGGAGTTGGAGTTGCAAGGTGCAAGAAAAAAATTGGATCTTATTAAAGATGACATGTTGGTTGGAGAGGAAAATCATTTTCAGGAGAAGACTGAGTTGGATAAAAAGAATGAGGAGAAGACTGAGTTGGAGAAAACGAATGAGGAGAAGAATGGGGCGGGAAAAAATAATGAGAAAATTATTGAGTTGGAAGAAGTCAAAGATGGGGAAATGGAGGTTGTACAAGTCGAACATGATTAAGAAGCTGGTAAGGTGGGCATGAAACCTGAATTGGCTGTTATGGAGTACAAATTGGCAATCGACTCTCCTTTAAATATTGTTGCTTATGCAACAGTGGATACAAAGGCTGATGTCGTTCATGGGAAAGCTATAGAAGAACAGAATGCACGAGTGTCTATTACTCGTGCAATTCAAGGATCTGTAAAGATTCCTTTCCCAATCAAGGATGAAATCGAGACCGTTGAACAAGCTGTTGGAACTTATATTTCATGGCCAAGAGACCTTATAATTGAACTGAAGACAAGCACTGCAGTGAATGGAAGTACAAAGGTAAATTTTTTATTTTTGATAATTTAACAGATCTACATTCTTTAACACATGACATTCTCAATTTTCTTTTTATAATCCACTTCAGGGAAGTAAGAAAATTATGGGAAAGAAGTTTAAAAAGGTGAAAGATTGTGGGAAAGCACCTGAAGTAGAAGAAGAAGAGTATGTGTTGGAGTTTGGTCCTGATTACCCGCCTCTTGTGAAGCGTTTGTGGCTTTGGGCCAAAAATGCCTTGAAAGACGGCCGTGCAAATTCTTTTCAGCTATGCCAACAAGCCTTTGGATCAACCGGTAAAAAGGCTCTGTTTTTATCAGATGTGTATGCTTTGTGCTCTGGGGGTGAAATATCGGGGTCTGTTATTTGTATGTTTGCTAAGTAAGTATCGCAGTTTATAATTTTCTTTGGCCTTCCAAATACTTGAATAAAACTTTTAGTTTGTTGTAATGACTGTATACTTTTTTTGCAGTTCACTCCAGGATTACTTGAAAAAACAGAAAATGTCTGACATGGTAACATTTGTTGATCCTGCGATGATAGGCGCCCTCGGTTGTGGAACTGCAGGACAGAGGTCGCAAGCCCTATATAACAGATTCAAGAACTCTAAGCCAAACCAATTATTTCTGCTCCCATATAATCACGCGTTAGTACTTTTTTTATGCCTATATATATGTGCTTAATGTCATATCTGTTGCATGTAATGCCATGATATAGTTTAGGGAGCCTGAATAAATTTATAGTTTGTGAATCTAGGCCTTGTAAATAAAATCAATCTGGCCCTTATAAATAAAATCCTTATCCTCTAATAAAGATATATGTTCTCATTTGTGTTGTTCATGGAATAATAGCAACCATTGGGCGTTGACGGCTGTAAATCCGGATACACAAATAGTTTACCATATGGATCCTTTAAAGCGGAGAATTGCAAGTGAAGAATGGATAGAAGTTGTTGACAAGTTAGTACCACATAAGAAATATATTTCATTTGGAATGACATCTATATTTATATTAAGAAAACTGACTTTTTTCTGATTTATGTTATATTGCCGTAGTGCCATCAAACTGTACAAGGACAAAGCAAAGAAGTTTCTGAAGAAGAAAATAATGTGGGAGAATCTTGCGGTAATATCTTTTTCTTAGTGCATATCTTATATGTTTCTGTTTTACAAAACATAATTTGGCCGTATATATAATTTTATTTAATGTTTCTTCAGGGAGTTCCTCTCCAAATAGGGAGTAAAGATTGTGGTCTATTTGTGATGCGCTATATGAAAGAAATATGTCTAGACAAGGAACTCCAATTTTCTATAAAGGTATGATTCCAAATTTCTGAATTTTTTCTTAATCCTACTACTTCATGGTGAAGCCTGTTTGTGACTTGGTCTATTGTTTCATTTTATAGTGGCTACGCAGAAACAACCAAAACTTTTATGGCATGCCTGAGCTGAATGAAGTAAGGACTGATTTCGCGAAGTATTTCATGAAGAACCACGCCTCTTAAACTTAATCGTATAGCTGGGTATTTTGGGTTGAACAAATCTTAAACTTTTGGGAGCTTCACTGTCTAGTTTATGGTAAATATAGCTTTTAAGCTTAAGTGAATATTTTAGTCCATCTCTTTTGTTGGTATGTTCACCTGAAAATATTTAATCTTGTGGTTGGATTTGGTTGGTGGTTTGGAGAATATTGGTTGTAATGGTTAATCGTTTCGAGAATATTGGTTGTAATGGTTGATCGCTTGGAGAATATTGGTTGTATGGAATGAATTTAATGGTTTTTGATTTTGGCATGTTTATTTTACACTGTACTGGTTTTGATTGTATATACAAAAACTGTTGTCTAGTTTCCTTTTAGCCAATTAGAACAGACAATGGTTTATAATACCCAAGGTTTATAAGAAAACATCGTGTGCTTTATCACCAGACAATGCTTTGACAACTAGACCGTTGTATAAAGAAAAGTCACACAACAGCAAAACAAATGCAACAATTGTCTATAAGAAAACATAACAATGTTTTTAGCAAAATGAAAGCGTAGTGTCTTACATATTTAGACAACAACTAGTAAGAACAAAAGTGTGGTGTACTTAAACCACATACAACACAATAAGAAAATGAAAACGTTGTAAGTTTAACACTTACACAATGCTTTTGCAAAACTAAGACGTAGTGTCTTATACATTCAGACGACATATAGTAAGCACAAAAGTGTGGTGTAGTTGAACCACATACAACACAATAACAAAATGAAAACGTTGTAAGTTTAACACTTACACAATGCTTTTGCAAAACTAAGACGTAGTGTCTTATACATTCAGACGACATATAGTAAGCACAAAAGTGTGGTGTACTTAAACCACATACAACACAATAACAAAATGAAAACGTTGTAGGTTAAACACTTACACAATGCTTTTGCAAAACTAAGAACGTAGTGTCTTAAACATTCAGACGACATGTAGTAAGCACAAACGTGTGGTGTGATTAAACCACATACAACACAATAACAAAATGAAACCGTTGTAGTTTACACATTCAGACAACATAAATTGCAAATATAAAACGTTGTAGGTTACACATTCAGACAACATGATATTCAAACTAAACTGCTGTCTATATACATTTCGCACAACCCTTCTTTAGAGAAAGACCAATGTCTATACCATAAACAAACAATAGTTTTATATTTTATAAACCATGGACTTCGATGAATTTAGACAACACTTCGACTTTGAGAAACACTTGAGTGACATGAAATTGGACGATAGTTTCTCGTGAAACCGTTATCTACACCAGCTTTCATACAACAGTTTTAAAACTACTTATGTTGTCTTTCGGCAACATAGACAACGGTTATGCTGATGTCGTCTGATACGCGCAACAGATGGCACTCCAATAGACAACGGAAAAGGAAGGCTTCAGACGACGGATATAAACCGTTGTGTGATCGATTTTTTCTTGTAGTGTAGAAAGTTGCCCTTTTTTGATGTTCAACTACCTTAGCATTTGCCTCATCTCTAACCTCATCAATTAGATCTAAGGCCAGCCTCATGCCTTCTTCATTTGTCTCTGGCTCATAAGCTTCGATTCTTGGAGATGTGTGAGTAATCTCCGCTGGAACCTCTGCCTCTGCCCCATATGCCAGCAGAAAGGGGGTTGCTCCAGTGGTGACTTTACAAGTTGTACGATATGCCCATAGTATGGGGAGAAATTCATCTCCCAAGTGTTTCTAGAGCGTTCAACTCTTTTCTTCAGTCCATCTAGGATAATTCGGTTGGCAACCTCAGCTTGCCCATTTCCTTGAGGATGGGAAACAGAAGTGAAACGTAACTTGATATCATTCTCGTCACAATACTTCTTGAATTCTTCGTTGTTAAACTGAGTTCCATTATCTGTGACCAAGATACGTGGAATCCCGTATCTGCATATCACATTTTCCCAGAGGAAATGCATTACTTGCTTGGTGGTTATCTTGGCTAATGGTTTAGCCTCAATCCACTTAGTGAAGTAGTCGATTGCCACTATCAAGAACTTTCTTTGCGCACTTGCCATTGGAAATGGTCCAAGTATATCCATCCCCCATATGGCAAATGGGATAGGTGAGTTTATGGATGTCAACATCTCGGGCGGTTGCCTAACCACTGGTGCATGCTGTTGGCACCGTTCACATTTTTTCACATAGCTTTTAGCATCTGCTAGCATGCTTGGCCAACAGAAACCTAAACGGGTAATTTTATGAGCAAGGGCTCTGCCCCCCAAGTGTTGCCCACAAATTCGTTCATGTACTTCCCTTAGGGCCAATTATGCCTCTTGGGGTCTCAAGCATTTTAAGTATGGGATGATGAAAGACTTTTTGTATAGGATTCCCTTAATCAGGGCATACCTTAGTGCTCTCACATATAGCTTTCGTGCTTCTAAAGTATCGTTAGGTAACCAACCAGTTTCCAGATGAGATTTGATGGGATCCATCCAATAGCTAGCCACATCAATGGGTGCTATCAACTTTCCATTAATGCTTGGGGTCTTCAAGACTTGGAAGTACACACTCCCTGCATAGTTTTCTATTTTAGAAGAAGCAAATTTGGACAAGGAGTCAACCTTCATGTTTTCTTCTCTTGGAACGTGTTCCACATAACATTCATCAAACTGAGTCATAATAGCCTTAACAAGTTTTAGATACTTGACCATGACTTCATCTCTAGCTTCGAACTCCCCATTTACTTGGGAAACTACCAACCTCGAGTCTGCACATACTTTCAGAGTCTTAACTCTCAAAGCTCCAGCCAGTCCTAAGCCAGCTATCAGGGCTTCATACTCAGCTTCATTGTTTGTTGTCGGAAAGTCCAACTTTAGTGCATACTCAATGAGAAATCCATCGGGACTTTGTAGCACTAAACCTGCCCCGCTTGATTTTGTTTTTGATGCCCCATCAAAATAGAGCACCCAGTATTCCTTAAATACCGTCTCTTCATCTTGTTTTTCAACTTCTTTGCCCTCCAAGGGTACTAATTCCTGCCCCCCCCCCCCGACTTCTTGGTTGTCGATGGTACATTCAACCATGAAGTCAGCAAGTGTATGTGCTTTAATGGCCGTTCAAGGCTTATACTTGATGTGGAACTCTCCCAACTCAATCGCCCATATGATCAGTCTTCCACTGACCTTAGGACTATGCATGATGTTTCTTAATGGTTGGTCAGTCAAGACTTCTATCTTATGCGCTTGAAAGTACGGGCGTAATTTTCTTGAGGCCATGATCAAGGCTAAAGCAAACTTTTCTATCAGATAGTAGTTTACTTCTGCTCCGTGCAGAATTTTGCTCATATAGTAGATGGGTTTCTGAACCTTTGATTTTTCCTTCACCAAAAAAGCTCCCAAGGCGGTGTTTGAAAATGTGTCAAGTCTAAATATAGAATTTCTTCTGGCTTTGGTTTTGCCAACAGTGGTGCCTCAACCATGTACTTCTTCAAGGCCTCAAAGGCCTCCTGGCTTTCAGTTGTCCACTCAAAAATTTTCACGTTCTTGAGTGCTTTGATGAAAGGTAAGCACTTCTCTCCTGACTTGGAGATGAATCTTCCCAATGTCGCCACTATTCCCGTTAGTTTCTGAACATCCTTGACGGTTCGTGTGGCTCCATGTCCAGGATTGCTTGGATTTTTTCGGGGTTAGCCTCGATTCCTCTCTTGGAAACCATCAGGCCTAAAAATTTTCCTGAGCCTACACCAAGGCACATTTAGCTGGATTCAACATCATCTTGTGGTGCCTCAGCACTTCAAACGCTTCTCGTAGATGGTTTATATGATCAGCCTTATCGAGGCTTTTAACCAACATGTCATCCACGTAGACCTCCATGGTTTTTCCAATCAGGTGTTCAAAAATTTTGTTCACCAACCTTTGGTATGTTGCCCCTGCATTCTTAAGTCCAAATGCCATGACTAGATAACAGAAAACACCAAAGTCAGTGATGAATGATACCTTGGAGATGTCATCTTTGTGCATTTTGATTTGGTTGTATCCACTGAAGCCATTCATGAAACTTAGCATCTCGTGCCCAGCTGTGGCATCTATTAGGGCATCAATCCTTGGTAAGGGAAAACAATCATTAGGACATGCATCATTCAAATCAGTGAAGTACACACACATCCTCCATTTACCATTGGCCTTTTTGACCATCACTGGGTTAGCCAACCATTCTGGGAATTGAATTTCTTCAATGAACCCGGCTTCCAGAAGCTTTTCTACTTCCTGCTTGATGGTCTCTTGCCTCTCTGGAGCAATATTTCTCTTCTTCTGTTTCACTGTCTTCCTTTCAGGATCCACATTCAATTTGTGGGTTATTAATTGGGGATCAATCCCTGGCATGTCAGTCGCTGTCCAAGCAAAAACATCATTGTTTTCTTGAAGAAAATATATGAGTTTGCTCTTCAATGGTTCAGGCAATAGTGCTCCAACGTCAGTCACCTTCTCCGGTTCACCAGGGTATAAGGGAATTGGGATTAAATCCTCAACTGGTTTCCCTTTTCTGTCCTCATTATCTCTAGTATCCATGTCTTCAATGGGGAGAACCTGCCCCCCGATTCCATCAGGCCTTAACGCGGCTACGTAACAACTTCTAGCCATCTTTTGGTCACCCCGTTCTTCACCAATCCCATTCCTTATTGGGAACTTAATTTTCAGATAGTAAGACGAGACTAAAGCCTTAAATGCATGAAGGCCCGTTCTTCCAAGGATCGCGTTGTAGGTTGAAGTTGCCTTTATAACTATGAAGTTCAACATCTGAGTAGACGCATTTGACCCTTGCCCCATTGTCATAGGGAGTTGGATTGTGCCTTCCACCTTCGACTCCACTCTATTGAATCCATATATGGGCATATTCGAGGGTGTCAACTGAGAGTCAGTATAGCCCATCTTGATAAAAGCATCATGAATCAAGATGTCCACTGAAGGATCCATTGTCAACAAGAACTCTCTTCGTTTCAGAATTGCCTATCATAGGTACGATGACTAAGGGATCATCGTGGGGAAACTTCACTCCTTCCAAGTCAGAATCATCAAAACTTATCGCTATTTCGGTTCTGGCACGCTTCGGTGCTTCTCCAACCACAGTCATTACCTCTCGGGCATAGGCTTTCCTTGAGTTTCGGGAAGACCTAGCAGCAGTTGGTCCTCCGAATATCATGTTGATGACTGGCCCTCGGGGCTTGGGGTTACGATCTTGATCGTTGTCCCTCCTGTCATAGTCCTTCCTTTCATAGTTTCCTCTTTGACTCCCTTGATTTCCATCCTTGGTGAATTTATTGAGTTTTCCTCTTCGTATCAAAAACTCGATTTCGTCTTTCAGTTGTCTACAATAATCTGTGTCGTGACCAACTTCTTTGTGAAAACGACAAAATTGATTTTGGTTTCTTTTAGACAAGTCGGTCCTTAGTCGGCCATCGAAGATACTCTTCCTTTGCAATTTCCATCAAAATTTGACTCCTGGGAGTGTTTAACCTTGCATACTCCGTGAACTTCGGCCCAAAATTGTTCCTCTTGGGAGGAGAATCAGAACTCTTTGGCGTTCTAGGAAACTTTTCCTTGACGTCGTACTCCTGAGTTTCTTTTCTTTTCATTGAGTTTCCACTGCCACCAGTAGTGGTTTCATACTTTCTCAAGCTCTCTTCAGCCTTGATGTATTTTCCGGCTCTGTCTTGGAGCTTCAACATGCTCTCGGGTGGATGTTTTGCCAAGGATCTCTTGAAGTGATCATCAGTGGTTCCTTGATGTAGGGCTATCATAGCTACTTTGTCCTCCAAGTCTGGGACTTTCAAAGCCGGCCTCCATGGTGAATCGATTTATATAATCTCTCAGAGCCTCATTCTTTCTTTGTTGGATTACCACGAGGGATGCAGAACTTTTTTCATGCACTCTCCCACTTACAAATTGGTTGATGAACGCCTTACTCAACTCCTTGAAGGTTCAATAGAGTTGGGAGGCAAACGGCTGTACCAACGTTGTGCCATGCCCGCTAAGGTTTGTGGAAATGCCCGACACTTAACCGTATCATTGGTTGGCTGTAACAGCAGTGCATTGGAGAAGGTTCTCACATGATTAGCGGGATCTCCCGTTCCATCATAAGCTTTCATTGTTGGCATCTTGAATTTCCTGGATATGTTAGCTTTCATGATGTCTTGAGTAAAGGGTGGTGTTGGATCATCAGGATCTCCTAGGGGCAACAAAACATTAGGATCACCCCTTGGGGCTTCAGCCCTCTTGCTTTTCCTTGGCGTTGAATCCAAGTTGATTACCGAGACTCTGCATGTCCCTTGGTTTTGTGTCCTTGTGGCCTCCTCTTCTGCCAATAGCTTCTTGAGCCTTGCAGTCTCGGCTTCATGGGCCGCAATTCTTTCTTTAGTAGTTTGGAGTTGTTCCCGATTTGTTTGGGAAGAGCGTCTCCTTCTTGGGGCAACGTCCCTCTCATCTCCTGTTGAATAATTCTCCTCCTCAGTATAGGGACCTTAGTAGTCTTGAATCAAGGGGGTTCGTCTAGCTTGTTGATTTTGGGGTCCCAGACCTTGAATGTAAGGGGGCACATATGCCTCATGGTAGATTGGATTAGTTCCACTATTGTCCGCCGGGGGTCGAGGTGGCATACCATACGTTGGCATACCGAGAGTTTGAGTCGTATATTGGGGGAGATCCGTGGTGTGAAGTTGAATGCCATGTGGTGCGTTTGCAAGCAGTGGAGTGGTTGTGATTGGTTGCTGGAGAGTGGTCTCTTGTGGATTCGGTCCATGAACGACCATTTGCAGGGGATTCGTCCCTTCATCAGTAATTGGGACTTCCGGTCCTTGAGTAGTAGTGATAGGGATATTTGCCCCTTCAGCGCCAGTGACTGGCGGTGGTTGGCTTCCATGAGTCTCGGTTGCAGAGGTAAGAGGAAGTCCGTCAGAGGTACGAGTGTCTCGAGTGGTTTTTCGTGTGTTTGCCATGGTTGATGTTGTCTTCCCACAGACGGCACCAAATGTTGTGGAATAAAAACTGTGCTTGCGAATTTAATGCTAGGGTTAGAGGGCTTCGAGCTTTAATGGCTGGTCTCATGTTTCGTGGCTAATTCTGCCCTCACAAGATGCCTACGTATCTCAATCAATGCTGAGAATCAAGCCAAAAAACGTAGTTCTTGGTGTTGCCCTCGGGGCTATGGCGGTAGGGGCACACCAAGGACGTAGTGACTTGTATGTCCTTATTCGAGGATGAAGTCTAAAACATTGTAGATGACGTATGGAGTTGTGTCCAAAACTTAGTTCTTTATGTTGCCCTCGGGGCTATGGCGGCAGGGGCACACCAAGGACGTAGTGACTTGTATGTCCTTATTCGAGGATGAAGTCTAAAACGTAGTTCTGAGATGAGGGGTCAGACCCTTTATATAGGCGTTTAGAAGCCTAATGGATAAGTATTGATTTCCTTGAAAGATAAATCTTATCCTTGACGGTGGATAAGTATTATCACTTTCTTGAATGATAAATCTTATCATTGACAGTGGATAAGTATTATCACTTCCTTGAATGATAAGTCTTATCCTTGACGGTGGATAAGTATTATCACTTCCTTAAATGATAATTCTTATCTTTGACGGTGGATAAGGATTAATTCTAGATCTTTCCTTGTAGGAGTTGTTTCCATATCATAACGGACTTGTATTGAAACAAGCCCAATTATATTAGAACAAGCCTGTATTGGACGTCTCCTAACACAGGTTGTACTTCTAGCCCAAATATTAATTATGAAATTAATATTTAATTAGAGTTTCAGGCCTTATTAATGGGCCTTATTTATGGACCAACTAGGTTTAATTAATGTAATATTAATTATGTTTTTAGGGTTATTTTTAACCCATATCAATACATCATTCAAATAAAGCCCTAATTAAATATTAAATTCATAATTTATATGGGCTGAAAGTGCGACCTGTACTAGGGTACGCCAGGTACAAGCCTGTTCATAGACAAGTCCGTAAATCAACGTTGAAACAAATTCTACAGAGAAGTATCTAGAATCAATCCTGATCCACGGTCGGAGACTTGACCTCCGAGTCTCATAATCGTACTTTAAATCCAAGGCTCCGGATAGGGCCCGACCCCTCTTACCACAATTAGGTTTTTTAGAAATCAACCTTGAGATACGTGGCCATCTTGTCCATCATTAAAAACTCGAAAAACCCTAGCATAAAATACATAAGAACCCTAGCCAAACCTAGTTTTTTATTTACAATGATGCTTAAAGTATAGCAAAGTGGGGGAAGAACACTATTTTGTGGCAAAGTCAATATAGGATTGAAAGCACTTGTTTATTTTAAGATAATTTTTCACATATTCATTCCATAACAAGTTGAATATTTTTCAACCGTTTCCTTCCAAAACAGTCATTTACCAATTTATTTTCTAGGTGTTTTACTTTGTTAGAAAACTCATAACAAATCAGTTTTAGAGTACTAAATGACAAGCATCTAGAAATTAATTTATTTTTTCTTTGAACTTCTTGAAGTTTGTATCAATAAGTTATGTTTAAAACAGCTATAATGAAACTTTCTTTGTAACCTTTTGAATCTATCAGTAGAAGAATCTGTTTAGTAAATTACAGAAGTAATATTTTAAAAAAAGAGTTTTTGGCCTAAAAGTTGAATCACCTCTCCCATGCTTTTTGAAATAAGACTTTTTAGTTTTCTCTAAGTATATGTTGATTTATTTTATAATCAAAACACAACATGCATTATGCATATTTAATAAATATTATCAAACAATTATTATATTTTTTGTAATAACACTTCTTTTAAGAACATCATTTTACTAACAATTTCAAAAGGAGCCTAAAAGCTGGGGCTCCAACTTGAGCCAGTAAAGTCAAAATCTAAAATTCGAATGTCAGCAAGTTGGGTAAGTTTGGGCTCCAACATGAACTTGGTAAATTTTGACTCGATTAGATATATGAATTATGTATGAGTATTGAATATTTATATTGAAAAATATTCACACATAATAGGTATCAGGTAAATATATTACAATAAAGTTCAACACTATCTTCATTCCACACATTGTTATGTAACTCTGTTTTTTTTATTACGAACTCTTGGTCATTTCAATTAGCCAAAATCATAACGGCTCTCATTATTAAAATAAATGAATAAATTAAACATGAAAACTATGTACGTATAAATATTGAATTATATATTAAAAATCTTTTCAAAAATATTAATTTATATTTAACAGATTTTAATAAAAATAAAATACTATTTACGTACCATAGTTTATTTCGTGAGTTTTAACTCTTAAGTTTTTAAATATTGTTACCCATTAGATGAAATTTCTCCATTTATAGGAAAAACAATTATGAAGTTCATTAAAAAAATAATCCTCAAGTTTTAATATGCCAGAATTTTCACTCAATACTTTCCTAATTTTGTTGATCATCTTAAATTTTTTTTACTTTTCATATTTTTATGTGTGCCCTACAATTTAATTTTTTAAAGTTTTCATTCTCACACTTTTTATCTTGCAAAAAAATTTCACATTTATTTGTTTTAAACTATTGCGGTTCACACATAAGTTAAAGGATTAAATTTTAAGAAAATATTTTATTCTCTCTTGACATATGCAAAAATAAGTTTAAATATGTGCGTAAATGTATTTTTCTAAATAAATTTAATTTTTTTTATTATTTTTGTGCAAATTAAGTACAAATTTATTGTTATTATTCATTTAATATAGTAATTCACGTTAAACATTATTTAAAAAAAGTAATCAAATTTAGCCGTCTAGAAGATCTTTTACTATATAACAATTTATTTTCTTAATAAAATTTAATAGAATCTGATTAATATTTTCTTCACAAAATTTAATAGAATCTGAATATTCACAAAATATATTTCGTCTAGTAAGGACTACATCACATTTCTTATCTTACAAATGTTATATTTTCATTTAAAATCAATTGAATATACCTCTCAAAACTTATATAATATGCCTAGTCTAGTACACCTGTATATATTCTTGTGTTACGCGACACCACCTTTAGAATAAAAAGTACCAAAATTATATTTCTAATTCATTTTTTGATGATATGAAATGAAATAAAAGTAATACAAATAAATGTTTGTATAAAAAAAATTTCTCTTTTTAATTTACCAATTTTGTGTCATATTTATTACCAAGTCAAGTCAGGCCAAATAAAGTAAAAAAATAATGAAAAAGATAGCGCATAAAAAATTTAAAAGAAAATTTCACAGAGAATCCACCATTTTCTAATTTTGTCATCTCATATACCTCTTATCATCCCTTCATTTCATATACATATAAGACACAACCTCCTCAACAGGCAAACCACCCATTCTCTTATAATATTGGTGCCCCTTTTTTTATATATATAGTGCTTCATTTTTTCTAGTTCAATCACCTTTTTCATTTGCCATTTTACATTGGTGCACCCAAACACAACTGAATTTAGTTTCTGAGATATCCATACAGTTCATAGTTTTTTTTGGGCAACTTCTTGTCAATTTGGTTGCTTATACAGTGATATACCTACACATCTATTTACAGAAACCTGAGAAACTAGTAAACTTGACCAAAGTGGTTGATTATAATATATTTTTGTAAAGCCACAAAAGCACCATGCCAAGTTTTCATCTAGTGCCATATTTTGCTTTATGTACTATAATCGAGTTTCTGGATCTCGATAGTACTATGAACTTATTTGTCCACCTTGAGAATTCAATGCCTCAAAATATGTTTGTGTGTCTTCTTCGGAATCTCGATTTCTCACGTCTTTTTTCTTTAGTATATTGGGATGATCGTTTTCTGCCTTTCATGAATCATTTGCATGATTTAGGTATTGCAGATGGTGTGTTTTACATAATCAGTAGAGAAATGTGGATGCATCAAATTCCGTTAAACCAAGGTTTGCATATATATTATGCAGTAGCTTTCTGACCAAGGACATGCGCTTTCAAAGTTATTCAAACTTTTGTTCCAGTTAGCCTATCGAAACAGCTTACACGGATCTCAAATTATTGTTTGCTGGCCCAAGTTTCAGTTTATTTTTGGAAAAAAACTTAAATTCATTACAGATGGTTAAGTTTTCTGTAATAACTATTGTAGATCCTAACCAGAAGATTTTGCATACGGTGCATAGTCATATCTGTCCTAAACATTTGGATGGATTTCCTAATTGTCAGATGTCTGCACTAACAGAAATCAAGTCTATTGAGTGCATGTCATGTAAATTGTCCAGTGCCGTTTTCTATTTCCTAAATATGTAAGTTATTTCTTTTGATCAAATTGTTAATTATCTACAAGGTATCTTATTGTCATCATTCCATTATTTTAGTTTACATGTAAGTGTTTGGGGAATAACATTTGCTTAATGCATGTTTCAACTATCATTGCAACTTAAAAAATTGATTATATAAGAACATATACAATTGAAAACATCACTCCTTCAATTATATATCCAGCAAACATAAATATTTACTTATATTTCAGATGATAGATTTTTTATGATTAGTTTTTTTAGCAAAGCGCAGTCATGATTGAAAGAGTGCCCTACTCCCTCCATCCACTTTAAGTTATTCAATGGTTAAGTTAAGAAAAATTTGAATGAAGATTACATATACTGCTACATAATCGAAAAAAATTATTAAAGAGTGAAAAGCCAATGCAAATGTAAATATGATAGATTGCAGAATTTATCGCGATATGCTGAGGTTTTAACTGCTAACATTGAGATGGAAACTCACTGGTTTGATGAGGTCGTGCAAATAAAAAATGTTTTTTAGAACAGTAAGAATGAGGTCACTTTCTCCTCTCTTTGGAATATCGTAAATTACCACTATGTTGGTCAATTAATCCATGACATTAAGTTGTGACCCTTGTGTCATGTTTATCAATTTAATCAATGTCTAGTTTTCATCTCTCATGAGTTGGGTTTGAATCATTGTGTTTATTCATATTGCCCTATAAAATTTAGTTTTGCCTCATTTTTTATTTTTCATTGTATCAATTTGTCTTCATTTTCTTTCCCAAGTAGTCTTGTTTGGTGGTTCTTCTTTTTCTTTATGTACTATAATCGAGTTTCTTGATCTCTATAGTACTATGAACTTATTTGTCCACCTTGAGAATTCAATGCCTCAAAATATGTTTATGGGTCTTCTTCGAAATCTCGATTTCTCGCCTCTTTTTTCTTTAGTACATTGGGATGATCATTTTGCATGATTTAGGTAATACAGATGGTGTGTTTTATATAATCAGTAGAGAAATGTGAATGCATCAAATTCCGTTCAACCAAGGTTTGCATATTATGCAGCTTTCCGACCAAGGACATGCACTTTCAAAGTTATTCAAACTTTTTTTCCAGTTGGCCTACGATGTTGGTGTCATCGAAATTGCTTAAGCGGATCTCAAAAATATCTTGGTGAATCTCATTCGAAGTATTAGAATATCCAACAAGATTTGTATTTTGGAAGTACTTTAAAATGTAATGAGTGATGCTATTGCTATACATACCGAAAAGTGTTCCCAACTAATGTTCCCTAATGGTCATCTTCCCGAATTCACTCCACCCAATCGCAAGGTAGTTTAAATTTAAGCAATATTTTGTTTCAACTAAAGCTCTGATTCTACTTGGATTTTATTATGTTTGATGTATTAATTCATGAGTGTTTGTATGTCCAATGTAACTTGTTTATATTGGTTGATGAGTTATATAAATTTATAATATTGGTCTATTATTTATGTTCTTTGATTGATAAGTTCAAATGAGGAAGAACATTGGTACACAGGAGTTTATGGATAAAACTGCACAGATAATTCATGTTGGTTATTTCATTACTGTCTTATACATAGGTATGATGTAAATTAAACTATATCTTTTCTGTCAGGCAAGTACTTCTGGACCTAAGATGGGATACCCTCGACAAGTTGTGTTCAAAGCAGTACAACAACACCGTAGAGTTATTCTCATATAATTTGATTGTATTGAAATGATCTTTTTATGCGAAATTGTATTGAGCTCATCACTTTTTTCTTTAAATATGTGTAGGTGAAGATGATGAAGAAGTTGTGCTCAATACAATTCTCACATACACGGTGAGCTTTAGTTTTCTTTCTTGCGTAAATCTAACCTTTTTTTTATGTGAAAATTTATCCCATAAATTCAGTATCTGCTTTAGGAGTAGTCTTTAATTTTGCAGTAAATCACAGAAGTTAAAAAGCACATCAGTTGTTTGTGGAGACTTAACGGTGTCCTAAGAAAAATAAATACCCGTGTGAGTTAGTCTTTAAAGCCTGCAGCAAATAATGCATAAAATTCCAGGCACTCAGGAATATATAAAAACACCATCTTTCGATATTCATCTTCACTTTGTAACACCATGTGGAGTTTGAACTCTCTATTTAGTATACTAGTTCGCAACTAAATTTGAATAGAAGTCTTATTGCCTTTTTGGACAATTTTTCTTGTAAACACGTATATATATATATATATATATATATATATATATATATATATGTATAAGATGTTTACAGAAACAAAATAGATGTGCTTGTCAAATGACTTGGCAATTTTATTCATGTTGCTGAAACGTACATATAGAAAAGAAAATAACTAAAAGCCTGGAAACAAGGATACAGGCCCATGACTCAAACAAACAGACTCCATGATCCTACAAACTCTCAACACTTATTTGACCAAAGCAAAATGCAAACTAACGGCTAAAAACAATATATGTTTATGATTAACCCAACATTCTCCCCCTTAATCTTAAACATTTTCAAACAATCTCCTTCACTCCCAAAAGCCTCCTCATTTGTTCAAACTTGATGGTAGTCAATGCTTTTTTAAGCACATCTGCACGCTGCTGATCACTGGCTATGTGCTTCACAATTATCTCCCCTCGCTCGACGCATTCCCGGATGAAATGATACCGTATGCCAATATGTTTACTACGCCCATGGAAAACAGGATTTTTCGCGAGATCTATAGCTGACTTATTGTCTATGTAAAGAATCACAGGGCCTAAGTTCTCGTTCATTACCTGACTAAGAACATTCCGAAGCCACAATCCTTGGCAAGCTGCTGCCGTGGCTGCCATAAACTCAGCCTCGCAAGATGATAAAGCAACACATTTTTGTTTCTGCGACATCCAAGAAATCATGTTTTTATTTAAATAAAATACCATGCCCCCTGTGCTTCTCCTGTCATCAAGATTGCCTCCCAAGTCACTATCTGAGTAGCCCGTTAAAATGTTGTTTTCCCCTTTCCTTGTATAGATCAATCCGTAATCAAGTGTTCCTGATAAATATCGAATTACCCTCTTGACAGCATTGTGATGAAGTACCGTTGGTCACTGCATATACCGACTGACTATCCCAACAGCATACGAAATATCAGGCCTGGTGTGCACAAGATAGCGAAGTCCACCTACCAAGATTTTGTAATGGGTCGCATCCACTGGTTTTCCTCCCTCGTCCTTAGTTAAAACCTCCTTTGGATCCATAGGATATTTGGTAGGATTGCATCCCAACATTCCAGCTCGTTCCAGAATTTTCTTTGCATAGCTCGACTGCTTGAGTTCGATGAATCCTTCCTTTTGCTGCACTTCAATTCCTAGATAATAAGTTAACTTCCCCAGATCAGTCATTTCGAACTTTGAGTTCATTTGCCTTTTGAACTCTTTGATGACCTCCACACTTGATCCTGTAACCAAAAGATCGTCAACATAGACTGCGATAATCAGCCTTTCTCCCCCAATGCTTTTGGTGTACACTGCATGCTCGTATGGACAGCGATTAAAACCAAGATCCATTAGACAACTGTTGAGTTTTGCGTACCAGGCTCGAGGAGCTTGACGAAGACCGTATAGTGCTTTTAACAGCCTGTAAACACAATGTTCCTTCCCTTTGATCTCGTATCCTTCCGGCTGAGCTACGTAAACCTCTTCCATAATTTCACCGTTTAGAAAAGCTGTTTTTACGTCGAGATGATGGACTTGCCACTGATTTCTTGCAGATAATGCCAATAACAGTTGAACTGTTTCCAGCCTAGTTACCGGGGCAAAAATTTCGTCGAAATCAACACCATACTCTTGAGCATAGCCCTTTGCTACGAGTCTCGCTTTGTGTCTGACTACTCTTCCATCTGCATCTTTCTTTAGTTTGTATATCCACTTTAAGCCAATGATTTTCTGTCCTTGTGGCAATTCTGTAAGCACCCAAGTCCCATTTTTAGAGATGGACTCGATTTCTTTATTCATTACCTGATTCCATTCACGTTTCTTCGATGCTTGCACGTAATTGACTGGCTCCTCCATGCCTGCTAACAACAATTCATTTTCCAACTCTACATTTTCTGCATTGTTGTAGATATCGTTGATAGCTTTGAACTTCTTCGGAGTATGACTGTCATCATAATTGTCTGAGCTTGGGTGACTGGTTGGAGAGGGAGGTGGCGTTGCCTCATTTTCCTCTGAATTCCCCACATTTTCTGTCTGTTCATGACTGCCTTGTACGTTGTCTGTGTGCACTTCAGGGACCATAAAATACTCAGCTCTTCCTTCTTCCACTTGTTTTCCCCAAAGCCAACATTCTGACTCCTCAAAAACAATATCCCTGCTCACAAGTATTCGATTATTTATAGGGTCAAACAATCGATAAGCTTTCATACCTGGCTCTTTCCCGAGGTTAATCACTTGCATACTCCGATCATCCAGCTTCTTTGTGTGCACCTGTGGTATTTTCATATGCGCCAAGCAGCCAAAAACTCGTATATGACCAATATTTGGTTTGGATCATGTCCATACTTCATAGGGTGTTTGACCGGATAGAGCTCGAGTGGGCAGCCTGTTCAGTATGTAGACCGAGTGTCGTATTGCCTCACCCCACATTTCTAATGGCAGTTTCGTTTCTTTCATCATGTTGCGTGCCATTTCCACCACTGTGCGATTTCTACGTTCGACAACGCCGTTCTGTTGAGGCGTATATGGAGTAGTAAAGTGTCTTTCAATTCCAGCCTCATCGCAATATGAAATGAACTCTTTTGATAGGAACTCCCCACCCCTGTCTGATCTAAATATCTTTATCTTCCTGTCATTTCCATTCTCAACCTTGGCTCTAAATTTCTTAAAAGTGTTGAAGGCCTCGCTTTTATTCTTAAGAAAATAAACCCACATTATGCGACTAAAATCGTCAACAAGAAGAAAAAAATATTTGTTACCTCCAGCTGTCTCTGGTTCAACGGGGCCGCACAGATCACCATGAACAAGTTCAAGTACTTTGCTGGCACTATAACTCGACTTGGATGGAATGGACTTTCTGGTTTGCTTCGACATTAGGCAACCTGTGCACAGATCGTTTGGTTTGACAACATTAGGTATCCCGTACGCCATTTTCGCCTTGCACATCATAGCCAAAGACTTGAAGTTCACGTGACCCAGTCGTGTGTGCCACAGATAGGCTGCTTCCTCAGACTTTGACAAGTGACATTCAGCCTTAACATTCTCGATGATTATCTTGTATAGTCTGTTTGGGGAGCGTTTAACCTTCATCAGCAAATTTCCTTCCCTTTCATATACCCACAAGAACTTTCCATTCAGCACGACATTATTCCCCTCCTCTGAAAATTGGCCCAGGCTAATTATATTACTGTGTAGACTGGGTATATAATACACATCATGCAGTATTCGCTCATCGCCATTCTTACATTTGAAAATAATAGACCCTTTTCCCTCTATGTTAACCGTTGACCCATCTCCGAATTTTACTTGGCCATTGACTCCTTTGTCAAGTTCCTTAAACTTTGATTTTGCACCCGTCATATGATTACTGGCGCCGTTATCCAAATACCACACATTAGAATCCCATTGTGTTTCTTGAGCAGTGTCACCAAGCTTTGGTCGCATTCCGAGCTCGTTCAACATGACTAAGTTAGCATCCTTGGCTTCATGCATCGCCATTAATAATGCTGGTTCATCATCATCCATTTTAGCTAGCTGAACTTCTTGTGTAACTTCTCTAGCACGTCGAGGTTTCCTGCATTCTGCTGCATAATGTCCATAGATATTACAATTGTAACACTTAACTTTACTTTTGTCCCTTGTACCTCGACCTTTCATGTATCCACTTGACTCTCCTCCGGTTTTTCCTGTCCTCTTTAGCCATTCTTCTCTGGTCAACAACAGCTTGCTTTCTTCCTTCTCTTTCTTTGCCCATTCATCCTCAGTGAGCAACAATTGGCTGCCCTGTCCACCTTCTGTTTGGCCCTTCAATCTTTCTTCGTGAGCCTTAAGAGACCCTACTGTCTTTTCCACTGTCATGGTCTCGACATTCCCAAATTGCTCTATCGTCGAAGCTATCTGTAGAAACTTCGTTGGCACATCTCTTAGTAGCTTTTTCACCACATAGGACTCACTTATCTCTTCTCCGAGTGCCCTGATATTTGTCACTAAGCCATTGAGTTTCATGCAAAAGTCATCCAATTGATCATTGTCTTTCATCTGCAATGCCTCGAATTCCGTTTTCAGGGTCTGAACTCTCGCCTTCTTTACTCTTTCAGCACCTTGGCTCAGAGTTTTAATGGCATCCCAGGTGTCCTTTGCCTTCTTCTTTTCTGCGATCGAGAGCAGAATCTCTTCCGGTATGCCCTGGTACATCATGGCCAGTGCTACCTTATCAGTTCTTTCGTCTGTCACAGCTTTTGGATCAGATGGTGTGTGCTTGCATAAGCACCTTCATCTTCAACGCCCAAACAGTATAATTGGTTTTAGTCAGCATTGGATAGCTCAAACCCATAGATCCTCCCTTTATCTTTCCTGCGTCCATCGTTGTCTTTGACATCTACACCAGCTAGCACTGAGAATCTTGTAGCTTTGATACCAATTCTTGTAAACACGTATATATATATATGTATAAGATGTTTACTTGTAAACTGAGAAACAAAATAGATGTGCTTGTCAAATGACTTGGCAATTTTATTCATGTTGCTGAAACGTACATATAGAAAAGAAAATAACTAAAAGCCTGGAAACAAGGATACAGGCCCATGACTCAAACAAACAGACTCCATGATCCTACAAACTCTCAACACTTATTTGACCAAAGCAAAATGCAAACTAACGGCTAAAAACAATATATGTTTATGATTAACCCAACAATTTTAATGCCTTATATTAACTGTTCTGCCCTCAAGAATCTTACCGATGATTTAAATCATGTATCTGATGATCCAATCCACATGCACGTAAGGCCACAAGAGCTAATCATGTGGACCGCTTGAATGTGAATAGTGTCCGAGAATACTAGGTACCTATAATCTCTACCCTTGTTCCCGGTATACAAGATCACGACTAAGTTACGGTGGTATTTATAGTCATTTAGTCATTTGCATTTACATAAGGCAAAAGTTAAAGGAAACTGATTTGTGTAAAAGTAAAACTAATATAAATTCTATACTCCTCAATAAATTTATTTTGCCTAAAAAATTAACTGAAAAAACCAAATATTCTCTAATATATACTTAATATATAATAGCGGCTGCATTTAATGCAGACTAATTTGTTTTTAAGGAATTTCATAGTAGTGTTTAACATTCAATGTATTTTTCTATGTCAAAACATGTCCACATTTTTTGCAAGCTATGAAGTCATTAGAGACAAGTATGGGTTTTCCATTTGTCGAAAAATTTAGGAATATTGAAAGATGTGGTAAGTATCGTTTGCTAGATATGATACAGTTGCTTATTAGCTTTCTATCTTGTAAATTCCCAATTCATCTCTTGAAAGTTGTTAGGTATAGAAACTCAGATAGAAGATCTGGTGGACTCTATTCATGCTACTAAACAGAAAAGGAGGATGATATCCAAGGTAAAAGAAAATGAAAAATACAACAAATGCTATTTACAGATATCGTGTTTTCATGAACTGCGGGAGATGTGACATGTTGTATTTGTGTGAAAGCAGGATTAAATTGTGTTGGAATGAAGAGGAAACATAAGAAGCAAAAAAGTTGTTGGACATACAAGGTTGACAACTATTACTAAATGCATATCCTGGAAGTAGATTCAAAGTTTTTGGAAGCACACTGAAGTTCAGAACTCATGCATTTGGCAAAGACTTATGGATGGATCTTCAAGACAGTTCAAAAGCACATTGATGTGATTGAAGATGAGGCTATCTCTCCTGATGAAAAAGCACTGGTGGAAGAGCTCAGAGAAGTTCTTAAAGAAGCTCTCAACAGAGAGAATGAAGCAAGACAGAAAAGGAAGCCTGAAGCTAAGTAAAAATTCTCTGTCAATTCTGATCTTGGTTAGTTAAGTTGTCAGCATGTATTAATTGTAAATTTGTTGTTATTTTCCATAAAAACAAATTGGGGGAGATTGTTAGGATTTATGGGTGATAGCTATGAGAAAACTTAACTAGATATTTTATGTACTTAATTTTATTAAGTATAAACATACTGTCACAGCCAGAGTATGTCTATGTAACTGTTTTTGTTTGCTGCATATAAGATTCTAGTACATCTTGGTAGAAGTTCATTTATTTGTTCAAGCCTCAAGAAGTGCTCAAGATGAACAGCAAAAATAAATATTACTGTCACAACATTGACATTAAGGTTACTTAAAGACAGCATGTTGCAAGTCACGACAGTACATTCACTCTGACAGCAACATTTGCGGAAGCCCTCAGACAACAACTTTACCTTAGCATGACAGCAAGCTTGGAAATCCTGACAGCACCTTCTGCGGAGATTTCCTACTGTCACCAAAAACGCATTCCTGTGACAGCAAGCTTAGCCATCAGGATACTGTCATGAAGGGATAAAATTTGTATTGGGGATCTACCCAGTCAAACTTGTGACAGTTTGGATGTTCAAGAAACAGGCGTGTTGCAGTATCCCAACACTGCAATAGGTTTGCAAGACTACGACCGAAGCTTGAAAGATTACATGACAAAGCTCACCAATTCCAGAGTATGACAAATCTACATCTACTGAATTGTGTTAGCTTAATATAGAATGGTTCTAGATTGCTTTGTTCTGTACTGATAAGCTGTTCGTATAGCAATTTAGGAAAGATTCACGGGTAGGCAGTTTGTAAAAAGCTGCCACTTGAAAATGACAGCAGCTTCACTAGACCCGTGTTGATAGTGATAGGATTAGTCTACTAAGACTATCTCTCAATCCATTCTTTGTAACGATCACTCTAGAAACTGAAGCTCAAGAAAACGAACATTTTCTTGAGGTTGTAGCAACCCATTTCAAAATAAATAAAACATTTATTTTGTGAGAAATACTCGTGTGTCTACTTGTGTTTGCATTCGATAAAACTGATAAACGTTAATCTTAGTTTTTGTTGTTGAAATGTAGATTGAGATTTATCAGTATTGCATTCAACCCCCCCTTCTGCAATAGTCAAGGACCAACAACTGGTATCAAAGCAGACATATTGTTCTACAAATCTGAGATCATGACAAGTATGCAGAAGTCAAGTAGCATAAAGATTCCAGCTTTTGATAAGGAGAACTACAATGTATGGAAAAGAAAGATCATGTTGTTTATCAAAGCTGCGAATCCATTATACTTGGGTATCCTCCAGAATGGTCCCTTCGTGCCATGAAAATAAATCGAAGCCTCAACTGTGGATGGTGTTCTTGTTCCAGCCTACTGGGTCAACAAATTACCTTCAGAGTTTCTGGAGCCAGAAAAAGAGAAGGTAGCCTTGGATGATTACTTGCAACTCATCTTACTCGATGCTCTCACTTTGGACAAAGCCATGTGTGGGAATGTAATTGGGTGCTCATCAGCCAAGGACATGTGGAACAAGATCGAGCTGCTATGTGAAGGAAGTGAAGAAGTGAAAGACAATCAAAGAAAAATTCTTATCTCTCAGTACGAAGCTTTCATGGCAAAGTCAGGAGAAGACCTAACAACAATGTTTGAGAGGTTTAGTAAACTGATGACTGAACTACAGATTCATGGCAAGTACTATGATAGGAAGGAGTTAAATGTCAAGTTCTTTCTCACACTTCCTGAGCATCTTGAGCACAAAGTCACTGCCATAAGAGAAGGAAGAAATCTGAACAATATTTCTCTTGAAACTTTATATGGTGTGCTTAAATCATATGAGCTTGAGTTTTTCCAGAAAAGAGTTATTCTAGCTGGATCCAGAGGAAAGATGGCTAATATGTTAGGTGCTCTCATGGCTCATGTGCCAAGAATCACTCAACCTAATGAAGAAACTCAAGTCACACAACCTGCTCCAGTACCTACTCTTAAGATTGAAGAGGTTGTGGATGATGAGGAGAAAGTTGTACTGCAGATAACTGATGTTTAAGATGAAGACTTATACTCCTTAGAAGAAATGGAGAAGATGGATAATCCAACCATGGCATACATGGCTAAGAAATTTAAAAACATAAGATTCAAGAGAAACAAGCCGTTTAAACCTCAAGGTCAAACATCAAGGTTCAGCAGAGGGAATTCTTCCAAGGTTGAAGGTGGTGCTAAACTCAAAAATGAATTAGTCTGTGCTAAAGAAATTGAGGAGTTTCTAAGGAAAGAAATTAGTAAAAATGAATTCAAGATTAAACCCTACAGAAACTCATCGAAACAACTTCAGGATTATCATGAGAAACACACAGAGGATCAAAAAGTAGGGATAGGTTTTGAGTATGGCAAAAGACCTGGTAAGGAAATTGTTAGTCAGGATTGTTCAACTGATGCTTCTGTCAAACCTCATGTCCTCAAGAAGATCAACAAACCAATTTTCAAACTTTCTGAACTTGAGTTTGATGAGGAAGCCATGCTCATCAAGCAATAACTTGATGATGAGGATGAAGGTATTGACAGTTCAATAGTTGAAGGAAAAGATGTTGTCTCTATCCCCAAGACAGTAACTTTGCCAAACAATCTGACAGAATGTTCTAAAGATGCTGTCAATAATGGCAAGACAGTAGCTTCTAAAGATACTGTCAAGAGAGCTTCAAAGACAACAACTTCCAAACCTACTGTCAAGACAGAATGTGTGAAAGGTACTGTCAAGAAGAGCTCGACAGCAACTTCAGAACATCCTGATGACACAGTTACCTACAAGTCTAGAAACAGGAATGGTAAGTTAGGAAATGGCAATGCTAATGCTGGTAATGCTCCTAGAAAACAATGCAATAACTGTGACTCCTCACATCACTTAACTCATGTTTGTAAGAAACCATAAGAGGTCAAAGACAATGTGACCATGAAAGATGGTAACTTACTTAGAACCCCCATTATGCATAGATCTATGGTGGTGTGTAATAACATTAATTGTATGCCATGCAAGATAACTGCTATGAGTACTTGTTTCAATCTGCCTATTTTATCTACTGAACAATGTACCTACTTGCAAACTGTTGAGACTTCTGAGCCTACTGGAAACAGTAAGAAGGCTACATCCACTAAGAATAAGACCAAGTCTAATTCTAAAGAAAAGTGGGTGAAGAAAGGGGTCCAACAGAAGATTCCTGATGTGATGGTTAAAGTTGAAAATGTTGATTATGTCTGTGATACTGAAGTAACAGGACCCAACAAGGATTGGGTACCATATGCCTCTTAAACACAACTTGTTTTGCAGGGTAAGAATAAGGAGCATGTCACATGGATCATTGACAGTGGCTGCTCTAGACACATGACTGGTGATAAAGCCCTGCTATCACAATTTGTAAAGGAAGCTGGCCCAATCATAACCTTTGGAGACAACAGCAAGGGTTACACAATGGGATATGGATGTTTGGAAATTGTAAATGTTGTCATTAATGATATTGCACTTGTTGATGGATTGAAACACAACCTGCTCAGTGTCAGCCAATTCAGTGACAGAGGATTCAAGATTGATTTTGACATGATGGTGTGCAATATCTATCACAAGAAAGATGGAAGCCTCTCTCTGAAAGGGGTAAGGAAAGGAATCCTGTTTGTTGCTGACCTAAGCTCAACAAAGAAGGATAAGATTTACTGTTTCTACAGTAAAGCTACTGTTGGTGACAGTATGCTTTGGCACAGGAAACTCTCTCACCTCAAATTCAAGACAATGAATATGCTGATGAAGAGGGAATTAGTTAGAGGACTACCTCAACAGGAATTCTGTTAAGAAGGACTATATGAGGACTGTCAAATAGGAAAATTGAAGAGAGCTGTGCACAGGTCAAAGCAAATCAACACCAACACAAAGCCACTCAAACTAATTCATATGGATCTCTTTGGACCAGTTAATGTTCCATTTTTATCCAAGAAGAGATATGCATTAGTTATGGTGGATGATTATTCTAGGTATACTTGGGTGAAGTATCTAGAATCAAAAGATGAAGTTGTTCAAGTTATCATTGATCACTTAAGAGTTCTTGACATAACTCCAAATGCCAAAGTTTAAATTCTAAGAAGTGACAATGGTACTGAGTTCAGAAATGCCACAATTGGTAATTTCTGCAAAGATGAAGGAATTGTACAACAATTTTCTGCTGCAAGGACACCACAACAGAATGGAGTTGTAGAAAGGAAGAACATAACTCTTATTGAAGCTGCCAGAACTATGCTTCATGATGCAAAGTTACCTACATACTTCTGGGCAGAAGCTATCAACACAGCCTGTTACACACAGAACAGAACCTTGATCAACAAGACTTATAGGAACACTCCTTACTATCTGCTCAATGGAAAGAAACCTACTGTCAAGTACTTTTATGTGTTTGGAAGCAAATGTTTCATGATGAAAGATAACCATGAAATGAAAGGGAAATTTGACACCAAAGCTTATGAAGGTATTTTCATGGGTTATGCTTTAGAAAGGACTGCCTACATAGTCTATCTCTTGGAACACAGAATCATAGATGAAAGTGTGAATGTCACATTTGATGAAACCAAGTTTCTTGGATTGCATGAAGAAGGTCAAATACAAATTCTTAGATTTGAGAATCAAGGATACTTGGAAGAAGAAGAAATTGTTGATGAAGAACCTACATTTACTCAAACTGTAGAAACTGAAAAAGATGTTGTCATTGAAAGTGATATAAATCAAACTCCAGCTCAGTCACAGACTATTTCAGGAAATACTCAAAATGATGGTGACTCTGGAGATGTTGAAGAAAATGGTGGAGACAATTGCCCTGGTGAAGACTAAGTTCCTCTAACTGAGGCTACTGTTTCAGATCAAACAAGAAGCTTGCCCAGAACTACAAGGTGGAACAAGGATCACACAAATGACTTAATTATTGGAGATCCTTCTTCTGGGGTGAGAACCAGGAACAATGTTTCTGCTGACAGTATGTTTTCATGTTTCCTGTCTCAAGTGGAGCCTAAAGCAATTGATGAAGCATTGTTGGATTCTGATTGGGTGATTGCTATGCAAGAGGAACTCAACCAGTTTGAAAGAAACAATGTATGGAAGCTGGTTCCAAGACCAAAGGGAAAGTCAGTTATTGAGACAAAGTGGGTTTCAGAAACAAACTGGATAAAAATGGAAATGTGACTAGAAACAAGGCAAGGCTAGTAGCTAAAGGTTACTGTCAACAGGAAGGGATAGATTATGATGAGACATTTGCACCTGTTCCCAGACTTGAAGCAATCAGGATTTTTCTAGCCTTTGCTGCACACTGTAACTTCAAGGTGTTCCAAATGGATGTCAAAAGTGCTTTTTTAAATGGAGAGTTGGAAGAAGAAGTGTATGTTGAACAGCCACATGGTTTTGAAGATGCTGAAATGTATGATTTTGTGTACAAGCTATTCAAGGCACTTTATGGATTGAAACAAGCTCCAAGAACATGGTATGATACCCACTCTGCCTTTCTGTTGGAAAACCAGTTTACAAGAGGTGTAGTAGATAAGACTCTATTCTACAAGCATCATGGAAAAGACATCATTCTGGTTCAAATTTATGTTGATGATATCATCTTTGGTTCATCAAATGAGAAGCTGTGTGAGAAGTTTTCATCTATAATGAGAAACAAGTATGAGATGAGCATGATGGGAGAACTGTCATTCTTCCTTGGTTTACAAGTTCTTCAAAAAGATGATGGAATCTTCATTTGTCAAGCAATGTATGTCAAGGACTTCTCAAGAAGTTTAACCTAGAAGATTCATCACCTGCCAAGACTCCCATCTCTACTTCAACCAGTCTGGATCTAGACTCCAAAGGGAAGAAAGTGGACTCTAGTGCTTACAGAGGCGTGGTTGGATCTCTTCTTTATCTAACTGCTAGCAAACCTGACATAATGTTTGCTACATGTCTCTGTGCAAGGATTCAAGCTGATCCAAAGGAGTCACACTTGATTGCTATCAAAAGGATTTTTAGATATCTTAAGGGCACTCCCAATCTAGGCCTTTGGTATCCTAAAAACACTGGATTTGAGCTAGTGGGGTATTCTGATTCAGATTATGCTGGTTGTAGGATTGACAGAAAGAGCACTACAGAAAGCTGTCAATTTCTTGGTGGAAGATTGGTGTCATGGTTTAGTAAGAAGCAACATTCAGTTTCTACATCTACTGTAGAAGCTGAATACATTGCTGCTGGAAGTTGCTGTGCACAAATTCTATGGATGAAGAATCAACTGTTGGATTATGGTCTAGTGTTAAATAATATCCCTATCTACTGTGATAACACTAGTGCCATAGCCATCTCAGATAATCCTGTTCAACACTCTAGGACAAAGCACATTGATATTAGGCATCATTTCATAAGAGAGCATGTTGAAAGAGGAACTGTGAAGTTGATCTATGTCCCTACAGAAAAGCAACTTGCAGATATCTTCACAAAACCACTGGATGAAGCAACCTTTAACAGGTTGGTAAGTGAATTGGGAATGCTAAATCTGGTATGTTAACTTACTAGTTTTTCCATTCTAAACTTTTTATGAAGCTTGTGACAGTAACCCTAACAAGTTGCTGTCATGAGAAAGTTACTGTCTACCTAAGTCTCTATCTGTTTTCGACAGCACGTTTACTTTGACTTTGTTAAATTGAATTTTGTGCTAGTCTTTTACTTGAAAGTTAGACTCTATATGACATTAACTTGCATGGTTTTTAATGTTGAAATTGGTCAAGGAATTTTCTTGATTGGTCAGTTTTGCTTTGATTGTTGGATTAGTGGTAGACATCATTTAATTGCAATCTGTGGTAGTTGTATGGGTATTCCAAACTGTTGACCGTTTACATCCCTCTTAACCAAGTATGCCTATAAAATGAATCTTAGGCCATATTAGTGAATCATTTAGAAAAAGGGTAAAATGGAAAACAAAGTAGGAATCGAATATAGGCCTAAGCCTTGTGGAAGTAAGCCCTACAATGAAGAAGTAGAAGCCTTGTTTGATGAGTTATGGGACGCCCTCGATGAGGAAGAAGAAAAAGAACTTGCAGCCAAGGCCGTTGAGGAGGCTAAGGTGCAAGAAGAGGCAAAGGAGCTTCAGGCACTCCTTAAGGAAGAAGGAACCTCGGAAGAGGAAGTTAGGGAAGAAGTTCTAGAATTGGTTAAGAAAGACTGTAATGAATAGTTAATATCACCAATTGTAGTATTTTACCCTTCTTCAGTTAATAAAATTAATAAAATTATCGGGCCTTTTTCTGTAGTTTCCATTTGCTTGCTGTGTGTGTTGTTAATTGCTTATCTCGTTGAATATTGTTTTGAATGAATGATGAATCAGTAATAAATATTGTATATGTTTAACTGGTGTCTCTTTAGTTAAGTTATTAATCATAACATTTTCAATACAAAGTCTTGACAGTTGTTATTTTCCTGCAAAGGTTGCTGTCATCAAGAAAAGTATCTGTCACGGTCATTTGACAGTTAGCTTCTCGACAGTAGTAAACAACTTTCTGTCATGACTTGTAAAAGATATTGTCATGTGAGAACTTAACCATGACAGTATGTTTTGCGCGAAATGTTTCTGTCATGCAAAACATGTTGTCATCACACCAAAGTTATTGACACGGTTCTTGTGAGCGCACAGGTTACTGTCAAAGTAGTGGACCATTAAAATCGGACACACATCCTCCACGAGGAGAGAGAAATCAGCCAGTAACCCACGTGACTGTTAATTGGGTTAAGACACGATTTCACTTTTCCACTTTGTCAGTTAAACGCTTGAACTTCCCTCTAAATTCATCAAACATACAACTGTTCTCAAAAAGCAAACACAACACTCTCCTTTCTCTTCTCTCCAAGCAATTCATCTTCTACCTTCTTTCTTCTCTCAATAAGCAATAATGGCCCCCAAGCAATCAATTTCACAAACCAACTTTGTTGGCATCTACTCTCCAAGTGATGTTGGTGAGGGTTTCAAAGGGCTTGTTTATTTCCTAAATAAGTCCTACCTTGGGTATGCAATTACCTCTACTCCTGTTCTTGACCTAGACATGATTGAAAATTTCTGGGAGACAGTCGTTGCTCAAGAAGATGGTGACATCTCCTCCATTCAGTTCAAAATCAAGGAGCACATCTACTCTCTCAATGTTCAGGGCATCAATGCAGCTTTGGGAATTGTGCTGGAACCAGGAAAGACTTATGCCGAGCTTGCTAGTGATGAGACCCTGAAGAAGCTCTTCTTGAAGATTGGGTATTCTGGACCTATTCTTGAAGAGGGAACAACAAAATGGTACCCCTCTGGTGAAATGGACATGAAATATCTCCGCAAGGAGTGGAGTATGGTGTTTGATGCTATGGTGAAAGTGTTCTCTACTAAGACCACAGGCTGGAATGGAATTCCCACCTACATCAAGAAACTCACTCACTCTCTTGTTCATGGGTACAAAGTGGATATTGGAAAGCTGCTAATGGCACACCTCAAGGCTGCCATAGGTAAGAAGGTAAACATCTATCCTCGCTTTCTAATGTTATGCATTAATTCTTTATGTGACTTTGATGAGAATGCCCCTCGTTTAGAGGTGTGCCCTGTACTGAAAAGAAACACTCACACAACTCTCAATTCACAGAATTTAAATGCACATATTCCACTATGTTTCACCAAACACATGGTTGATCAAGTGACTGGCCTTGATTTTCCATTACCTTCTGGTTTTGACACCTTCACTATTGAGAATGAAGCTGGATTAGACCCAAATTCAGCTAACCCTCATTCTACCCCATACATTCAGCCTAGGTTCTCTAGACTTCCCAAAGTACAGAGACAAGCCTTACAAGAAACAAGAAAAAGACCCCTAGAGACTGGTGTTGGTGGTAGTGTTGAGAGTCAAGAGGGAGCTCCTGCACCTAGTGCAGCAAATAAGGAAGGTAGTCCACTAGAACCCACAGTGGTTCGTCCTGAGCCTAAGAAGAAGAGAGATAAGAGGACCAAAACCACTATAAGCCTCCCTGCAGTCTCCCAAAAGACTGTAGAGGAAAATAGGGAAATAACCTCCTCCCTAGGTGTTCCTTCTCAACAAGGGACATCTATTGAAATTGGCCTATCTCCCAAGGCACCCTGTAAAGAGTCTGCACAACCTCATGTTCCAACTCATGAGGAGCCTCCACTTGCAGAAACACACATGGAGTCAGGACACAGTGAGGATTTCACTTCCCCTATTGATGCTTCTCAAGTTAGATCTGAGAAACAGCCATCATTCTCTTCTCCACTTTCACCTTCTTCCTTCCCTACACATTCATTTGTTTCTTCTCCACAACCTAGAGAGGGGGACAGTCCTAACCCTTCAGGTTTTGATCATCCATCTCCAATCATGGATGAGCCC
The DNA here is from genome assembly GCA_030848705.1 of Heracleum sosnowskyi. NCBI lineage: Eukaryota > Viridiplantae > Streptophyta > Magnoliopsida > Apiales > Apiaceae > Heracleum > Heracleum sosnowskyi. The sequence continues at coordinate 16,190,860 of CM061236.1, forward strand.
CCATCAAGTGGTCCACAAGAACCCATTTCTCAAAGTGCGATGGACACCACTCCTTCAAACACTGAGAAAGAGCAAGGTACAACTCTGCTAGAAAGTGGAACAGCCAGTACCTTGTTCAATCTCCAAGGAGCATCTTACCTTAGGGAAGATGCTGTTACAACCTCAGTTGCTGTCAAAGACACTGTGAATGTTGCTGTCACAGGTGACCCTGCTGTCAAGGACTCAGTTGAAGTTGTTGTCAAAACCAAACCTGTTGTCCAAGATGCAGTGGAACCTACTGTCAATCTTCCAACTGACAGTTACATTCCTGGCAAAGTTCCTATCACCTCTGCTCATCCTGATTTTGATGCTGTCATAGTTGAAGATGTCTCTGATGATGATGTGCCACTATCTCAGTTCTTAAAGGTACACTCTAAACCATCTTTTTCATTGCATGTAAGTACTGCTCATACCCACGCATCTAGGATGAGTGAGGGTGTGCAAAAGAAAAGAGAGATAAAAGAAAAGATAGGTGAGCATAAAAATGAGAGGCAGCCAAATGAGCTGGCAAAAGGTGAGGGACTTGAGCATGTCCAGAGTGATTTTGAGGGAGCCTCACATTTCCAGGCATTAGGCCATGAGAGTTCTTCTGTGAGGAGTGATGAGATCACTCAGAAAAACACTGAGAGTGTGAGAACCCCCACAGCCTCCAAGCCCCAATCTTTTCCTTCACCCCCAAGAAGGTTAAGATCAGGTGGTCCCTCTACTACACTCAGGTTTACAGCTCTAGAGAACAGGTGTCTCTCCATGGAATCCAAGCTTGACAGCCTGTCTACAATGGTGGCCACTGACTTCTCTAGCATTCAGGAGGCCATTCAGGTTCTATCTGTCAGTATTGATGCTGCCAACTTACCTAAGGGGGAGAAAAGGGCAAGATCAGAATCTCAAAGGGCAGAATCAGAAGGTGTCACCAGGCAGGATGTAGCTTAGGGGGAGCATGTCTCAAAGAAGGTTTCAAGGAGTGAGGGGGAGCCTGTAGCTAAAGGGAGATCAGTGTCTGCAAAGAAGAAAAGGGGAACTAAAGGAGATTCAGGAAGTAAGGGGGAACAAGTGCAAGAGGCTGAAAACCTCTTTGAATATGTGATGGCTGGAGAAACTGTTCTAATGTCCAAAGAAGCCCTGGAAGCAATGGAAGGGAATGTTCCTTCCAAGAACCCAATTTTACCTCCTCTAACAATAAGAGAGCCAACTCCAATTCCAAAGGAGAGTGCTCTTGAAAGGCAATGGAGAGAAAAGGAGGAGGATAACAGGTTGGGAAAAGGGAAAGACAAGATGCCTGAATACATCTTGTCAGGAAACACTTGGAGTGAAGGAACAAAGTTCAGCCAAGAAGATGCCAATGCCCTAATGGTTGACTACAGGGAAAGTACCTTGAAGAATCACGATGAGGACTTCTACAGGATAGTTGAGGGAGCTATGAAGGAGCCAATCAGAAAGTTCAGTAACTGCTCAACCTTGCTTAAAGAGAAAATCACCAGTGTATGTGTAAAGATCAATGAAGAAAGGAGGTGGGCTATTGATGTGTACTTAAACACTGGAATATCCATGTTCATTACTATGCAGCTGTTGCAGAGTCTTCCAGCAAAAGTGCTAACAGTAATGAAGAACAAAATCACAGCAAACCATATAGCCTTCAATGAGATTTTACATCTGCAAATGATGAATTTAATTGCAGAGAAACTCCCAGAAGTCTACACCAATCCATTCTGTGTCTACTATGAAGGTAACACTAAAAGTGGTAGCAGGAGATGTGCATACATGAGTCTAGGAGGCACTTCAACAATGGAGTCAAGGTCAATCTTGAAGGTGTTAAACATGATTCTCAACTCTAAAGCCAACAAGGAAAGAGTTCTTGCTGTCAAAGCAATCTATGACTTGCTGGTGAAAAGGGACAAGAAACTGAGTTCTACAATGAAGAAGATGATCTCCAAAGCAAACTCCAACAAAGCTGAACAAGGAGAAAGTTGCTCCTATGATGTTCCTTTTGATGATGATGATGATGAGTTGGATGGTAGTGGAGGAACTGGAGAAGCAGGAAATGCTAGTGGAAGCACCTCTGGGAATGTTGGACCTAAATTCCAGGAGGAAAATAAAGAAGAAGCTCCTGAGCAAGAAAAAAAAGATGCTGGAGTTACAGAAGAAGAGGAGTCGGTAATAGTTGAAGCTTTGGAGGCAAATATTTTAAAATGTGCTATAGACAATATAAATGCTGAAGAAGATACTGTCACCAAAGAAGCTGTCACAGAAGACACTATCCTCAAGGAAGCTGTCATGAAAGAAGCTGTCACCGAAGACACTGTCAAGGAAGATACTGTCATGGAGGATATTGTCAACAAATATGATGTCAAGGATGAAATCAAGCCTACTATCAAACCTAAAACGACAAAATCCTTAGCAAGGGCTTGGTTTTCTAGACAGGAACCTGAACCTGAGGAAACTACAAAAGCAAGGAAAAGAAAACACAAGTACTCAGGAAAGGAGAAAGCTACTGGACTTGGCAGGAAACTTAGGAAGCCTATCCAATCAAAACTCGACAGCTCTCTGGATTTTTTGGAAAAGGAAGCTACACAAATCAGGAATGTCGAGGTGAAGTTAGATAGCAACAAAGAAGCAACTGAATATGTTCTTTGGTTTGATGCATCACATGATGTATCAGAAACTCTTTCATACAGTAGGAGAATAGAACCAAGGAGAATTGATTACTTCTACTTGGTAAGGATGGTCAATCTAATGCAAGGTTATGACAATGTCCTGGAGAAAGTCATGAACCACGTTTTGGCATACAAAGCTGTGAGAGATAAAGAATTCTATCAGAAATATGGGGAATGTTCACTGTATGATGATGCTAACATTGCTCATTTGCTCGAATATTCTGATGAAGAAATAGCTGAGTATGAAGATGACCTTCCTGGAGAAGAGGTGCAATCCCAACCAAGTCATGAAGAATCTTCAAACCCTACAGGAAGAGAAACCTGTTGCCCAGTAATAATCTATTGTAGAAGGGGGGTTGAATACAATAGTATAAGATAATCGACTTCTTAATGTATATATCACAAATATGAAAGAAAGATAACATCTTTATTAAATCTGATATAAAACTGTTACAAACTCTCTCAAGAAATTCTGATGTTCTTGAGAGCTGCTAGGTTACACAAATACTCAAGTGTATGATCGATTATGTTCACGTCCATAAATCGAAACCTAAACTGTGTTTATATACTACACAGCTTCTCTATCAATGATAAGTCCTAATCAATTACAAAGATTGAAACCTATCCATAATTGATAGCTACATTCTACAAACCAGGAACCGACAAAATAAACTTCCATGTTTAACTAGACTCCAAATATAACTCGAAGTAGGAATCCTGATCAGCTTCCAGTCCTGATGATCAAACCTGATCCTAGTCCTAATATGTATTATGATCCTGACGACCATGAAATCCTGATGATGTCAGCAATCCTGATCAGTTGAGTCTAGCTCCTGACGATCATTGAATTCTGATCTAACAATCTCCCCCAATCTCATACTTTGTGAAATAAAGTATAGATTCCTAAGATTCAATGATGTCAAAAACATATATACAAAATGTACAAGTATCTGCAGCAACAACTTATCTGTTTAAACTCTTTGATAGAACAGATTCATCTTCAAGAAGTTGGATAACAAATTTTCTTCTTTTTCTTCAAGAATTTGAATCAGCCTTTCCTTAAGATTTCTGAGTTCTTCATCTTCCTCATTAATCTGGTAGATAGCTGCTCTGAGATTCAATATGGAGCTTCTCTGAAGACTGTGCTCTTCAAGCAAAAGATAAGCAATTTCCTTCCCATCAGGATTGAGAGTAAGTTGTGTCATGCCAAAAGTTACTTCTTTAACAGCAGTACCCTTTGCATTTCCACATCCTGACCTCTTTGATTTAAGTACATGGGAGTATAATTACCATTGAAATTACTATTTCCATCCAGTCTTCTTCTTATTGTTGACAAAATCATGTCACTCCATTCTTTGCACATTTGATTCTTCAATCTCAAAAGATAATGAACATATTTCAGTTCCTGTGTAGTTTTCATCAGCAGATCTTGAATAGATAGAATCTTCACACTGCCATCTTTCATGAAGTACAGAAGCTTTTCTTTCTTGTCAAAACCATCATGACAATCTATAACTATGTCAACAGCTAGTAAATTGTTCAGGTTTTCAGAAGTTAAAGTACCTCCAATTTCAGTTAAGGAGTATGGATCAACATATGACATATTCAGCTATTCAGCATCCCTGTGTCCAATTACTCCTCTTGAATTGCTTGACAATTGCTTCATTTTTGAAAACATCTTTAACCAAAGTGCTTTTGATCTAATCAAATCAGATAAATCAACAACACTTGAAACACTTGTAATAATTCCTCCAGACTGAAAATTGATAAGTGTATCACACCTCAGTGTACTAATATGTTTCCACTTCTTATCTTTTTCCTTTTCAAAGGCATAGCTTCTTTCTAGTGAAGATTCTTGTCTGCTTGGGTTCCTCCATTTTCTTTCATTTGAGAGTTTAAGCCTTTGTAAATAGAGATTGAAATCTCTACTTGTTCTTCTTGTAATTTCTCTTCTTCTGGTTTCTTCTTCTTCATCTACTTCCTTGTTGTGAGAATCAACCACAGTAGATAAGATCATCAAATCAATCTCTTGCAGAATTTCAGAATCATCAGGATCTTGAATATTATCAGGAACAACATCAGGATTAGATTCTTCAATTTGATTTGTATTAAAGAGAGTTGATTTTCTTGATTTTCTTCTCAATTCAGGTTCTTCTTCAATATTTCCATCATCACCAAAAGTAGATCTGTCAGGAACTACTAGAGTTTGAATAGGTTCAGGAATTTCTTTAATTCTTAACCCTCTAGACCTTGTTTGTCTAGGTATTGTTTGAGTTGAAGAACCTCTTCTACTTCTTCTAGCTCATCTCCTACCTCTGCCTCCTCTACCTCTAGCAGGAGCAGGGTTATTAAAGCTTTCCATCATTTCTCTCTGTTGTTTTAAGAATTCTTCATGTGAGAGATCAGGATATTCTTCACTTGCTGTAGAGAGTGTTTTTCTTGCAAATAATTGTTGAACTCTTATATCAATGTGATATAGAGTAACAATTCTGCCATCCTTTGTAGTAAACTTCTGGAATAAATTTGATGCATCTTCAGGATTATCAATAAAAATATCTTCATCACCTTCAGGAATTGTAGCAAGAGTATGTCCATGACCAGGTGTCAGGATTTGTTCTTCCGTCAGGATCTGAGATTGCACCAACGTTCTTACTGTCTTAACTCCAGAATCAAAAACGTGAATTGACTGTGTTGTTTGACTTTGTGAAGTTTGAATTGTAGACTTCATAACAGCAGCATCAGAGGTTTCTCCTTGTATCACTTTGTCACTACCATCATCTCCAGTATCATCATCATCATTCCTTAATACTAGATCAGGTGTGCATTTTGTCCGACTAACCTTCTCCCCCTTTTTGACATCAGGATTTGACAATAAATTCAAAATTAAGGAAAGAGAGGCTTGAATGTCAGTTACCTTAGTATCCAGAGAATCAATCCTTCTGTTGATGGAGGTTTGTTCAGAAATAACAGATTTCACTTGGGATTCTACTACCCTTAGCTGAAAAGTAGTAGGCACCTTTGTAAAACATTGAGAAATATCATTCCTCACCAACTCAGTGGAGTTCTTGATAGAATCAATCTCACTTTTGAGACTTTTGGATAACAGAGTTGTAGCCTTCAGATGATTCTTCAAATCTTGATTCTCTATAGATTTCACTGCATCATAGGCATGTTCCAAAGCAGAAGAATAACTTACAGATTCAGTAGATCTGTGCCATGAATTATTCCATTCATTTTGTCTAAGTGCCTCAGCATGATTAAAGGAAGGAATAGAAAAATCTTGTCTCTGATCTTTCCTAGTGGAAGCTTTTCCAGCCATATATGTACTTGATGAACCAAAATTAGTTCCAAGACTAATTTTGAGTGTTGTAGCAAGCTGTTCCTTCTCTTTTCGATTCTCATCATCATCACTATCATCAGAGTCATCATCATCAGTACTATGAGTAACATCAAGATCAGGAATAGCTATACCTTTCATTTTATCCTGTGAATCTGTGATAGGATGATCCATTGGTCTTGAACGAAGTGGCTGTATCAGGATAGGCTCAGCATCAGGAGCACCACTAGCGTCAGGATGAACACCGTCAGGATTTGATATGCTTGCATCAGTAGTTGCTACCAATGGTTCTTGTGGAGCTTGAGGTTCAGAAGCTGCTTCAACATTTTGAGTCAAAGGTTCTTGTGTGCTTCCCTCATTGATAGTGTCCTCGACCAATCTTTGAACTTCATCTGCACCAGAAATCCCTTGAGCTGTGTCAGGAAATTTCTCAGAAACTGTAGCTTGGCCTGCATCTTCACTTTGAGAAGATGGTTCTTGTGTAGCTGGAATGTTGATGTCTTCATTCTCCCTTTGAGAAAATGGTTCTTGTGGGACCATTCCACTAGCTAAGCCTGCACTCAAACTTTGATTGAGTGGTTCTTGTGTGGCTGGATCATCAGAAAGAGCTGTTGGACCACTTTGAGGTACAGGTTCTTGTGGGCTTGATCCTTTCAGTTTCTTCTGTCTCTGATAGACTAACTCTTCTGCCTTCCTTAGCTTTTCCATTGGATGTTTTATCCCAAGTTTGGAAGCAGCAGCACCATACTTCTCCCATGAAATATCAACATGTCTTTTTGTTGGAGAGTCCTGTGCTGGAGAGTCTGAAATAGAAACCACTTGACTTGGTGCAGCATCAGGAATACTAACATCATGATTTGCTTGAGCAGTAGATATTGATTGCTCAATCAGAATAGAAGTGTCATGTACATCAGTATCCTGCTTCTTTTCTAAAGGAATTTGATACCTGCTTTTTGATAACTTCCTTTTCTTCTGTGGTGTAGACAATGGAACCACAGCTGCAGTAGCAGTATCAGCAACTTCCTTATTCACATTCATCACAGAGGATATAGGTAAGTCATCCTCTGAATCAGTCTCATCCCGGAGCACTAACTTTCTTTTAACAGAAACAACCTCACCACCCCTTGCAGCTTTCTTCACCAGGACCCCTTGTACACCCCCTTGTAACTTCTTTTTAGTGAGTGGTGTAGAGGAAAAATCCTTTGAACCTGATTGCCTTCCTGACACATCAGTTCTAGCTGACTTCTTTGATTTTTCAACTAAAGTCTTTTGAGAGACAATAGAGGTGGCAGTTGACTGTTTAGACTGTTTAGGATGAATGCTTGGGTTAGGAACAAGGTGTGATTGGCCTTGCCCCATAGCATTACAAATTAAACCATAACGAGTAGGCATTTTCCTATGTAAGAAAAACCTAACCTCATCAGGAATAAAAGCATTTCCTATGAAACCATTTGCCTTATCAGGATTGAAAAACACAAAAAAATTTAATATGAAGTAAAATAAAATTTTATTTAAGAAAAAAAATTTTATTTTGACAATATATCCTGATAAATTCTGTTTTGAAAAAAAATGATTACAAAATAAATAGAATAATACCCATGTAACCATTCTTACCAATTAACGAGGCAAAGTAATTATGAGAAACTGAATAGTCACCTCGATATTGAGAAAATGACCTGCATCCTTAACACACATTCTCTATAAAATAGAACTGTTAAACATAACATCATCTATCTATTAAAAACACAAACCCTCTCCATAGAAAAACTTACGAAAACCTTTCACCTTCTTCGTTTTTCAATGGCTGCTAACCAACAACAAAACAACTTACCAGACGAAGAAGTCGAAAATCTCGATGAAATCTGGCAAGAGATGTTTGATGCACTGGCTGAGATCGCAGAAGATGAAGAGCCTCAACCAGTTCCTGACCCTCAGGAACATGAAGCCTTTGTTAACGCAATCGCTGATGTTCTTTGGCACAACTTCCAGCAGGCCAATCCTGACTGGAATCCTCTTGACAATCTCATATTTGTCAATGATGAAGAGGATGAAGACGATGAGGATGATGAAGAGGATGAGGAGCTCGTCCAAGAGCTTGAGAAAAGAAAGAAGAGAATCCGCGATGCTTGTATGTCATGCAAGTTGGAGGCACGGAAGAGTCCCGGTGGACACGGTGACGATCCGCCTTCAAGTGCATCAGCTCCTCTTCTTGTCCTTTAAGGATGGAACAAGAGATCTTCCAATCCTGATGGACTGTGAAGCTGCTCAGGAGCATTCATGCTAATCTGTAGGGCACGTGTTCCTGAGTAGAACAATAGACTAGGAAAAAATATGTAATTTCCATTTTCATTTGTAATGAATCTTCAAGAATTAATGAAATTTGTCTATTTTCTCAACTGTTTTCTTTCTGTACTTGCCTGCAAAATTTGTTAGTAACACTGATATTGACATATAAAATGACGAATAGTAAACTCTGATAAAAATATAATTGAAATTGAGAATTAAGACTGAAAACTTAATCAAAGACTAAGTAAAAATCTTATTTCCAGAGTTGACCAGAAGTGTTGATGACAAATTAGCATAGAACCTCTGGTTTTCATACCAGCTTCAATATCTGAGCATCAGGATTTGACCAGTTGACTTCCTGTCAGGATTGTATCCTATCAGGATTTGATCAAAGAAAACATACCTTTCTGAATAACCATCAGGATTTGACAGTTATCAGGATTTCCTCTCTGTAGCTTTCCTCAGAAATTCTCAAAATTCATCATTCCAAGTTCATTCACCAATTTATTGAAAGTAGCTTCAGGTTGTGGCTTGGTGAATATATCAGCTAGTTGTTGATCAGTAGGAACAAAGTGAAGTTCAATTGTTCCTTTCAGAACTTGTTCTCTTATGAAGTGATATCGAATACTGATGTGTTTAGTAAGAGAATGTTGAATTGGATTTCCTGTCATTGCAATAGCACTTTGGTTATCACAAAAAATAGGGATTTTTGAGTATGACATGCCATAGTCTAACAACTGATTTCTCATCCACATTATCTGAGCACAACAACTTCCTGCAGCATTGTACTCAGCTTCTGCAGTTGAAGTGGAAATGGATTTTTGCTTTTTACTGAACCATGAAACTAGTCTTCCACCCAAAAACTGACAGCTTCCTGAAGTACTTTTCCTGTCTATTTTGCATCCTGCAAAATCAGCATCTGAATAACCACACAACCCAAAATCTGATTCACTTGCATACCAAAGGCCAAGTGAAGGAGTGCCTTTGAGATATCTGAAAATTCTTTTGACTGCAATCAGATGGGGTTCTCTAGGTTTTGCTTGAAATCTTGCACACAGACAGGTTGCAAACATGATATCTGGTCTACTTGCAGTGAGATACAATAAAGAGCCAATCATTCCTCTGTAGTGAGTTACATCTACCTCAGTACCTTGATCAGGATCAAGTTTGGTAGCTGTAGCTATAGGAGTTGTAGCAGGAGAACTATCTTGCATGTTAAACATTGTCAATAAATTCCTTGTATATTTAGACTGATTGATAAAAATCCCTTCATCAGTCTGTTTAACTTGAAGACCAAGAAAGTAACTCATTTCTCCCATCATGCTCATTTGATATCTTGACTGCATAAGCTTAGAAAACTTTTCACACAGCTTATTGTTTGTTGACCCAAAAATGATATCATCCACATAAATCTGAACTAACAACAAGTCCTTACCATGATTCAAATAAAATAGAGTTTTATCAATAGCACCTCTTGGAGCTTGCTTTAGTCCATAAAGTGCCTTATCCAATCTGTAGACATGATCTGGATATTTAGGATCAATGAAACCAGGAGGTTGCTCAACATAGACCTCTTCCTCCAGTTCTCCATTTAAGAAAGCACTTTTAACATCCATCTGGAAAACCTTGAATTTCTTATGAGCTGCATAAGCAAGAAATATTCTGATGGCTTCTAGTCTTGCAACAGGAGCAAAAGTTTCATCATAGTCAATTCCCTCTTGTTGAGAATACCCCTTTGCAACTAGTCTAGCTTTGTTTCTGATTATCACTCCATCAGAATCAGTCTTGTTCTTGAAAATCCACTTTGTACCAACAATTGATCTATTCTTTGGTCTTGGTACCAGTTTCCAGACTTCATTTCTTTCAAATTCATTCAGTTCTTCTTACATTGCAGTAACCCAATCAGCATCTTTAAGTGCATCTTCAACTTTCTTTGGCTCCTCCTTGGATAGAAAGTTATTGTATAGACATTCATTCTGAGTTGCACTTCTTGTTTGAACACCTGCATCAGGATCTCCAATGATCAAATCAGGAGTATGACTTGCAGTCCATTTCCTTGCTGGTGTTAAATTGTTTCTTGAAATAGATGCTCCCTCTGGATTGGTGTTATCTTGATTTGAAGAATTTGCTTGATTTGAAGAATTTGCTTGATTTGAAGCTCCCCCTGAATTATTTCTATGTCCTCTTGATAAGTTATCAGGATCATCACTTGAATCAGTATCTGAAGAATTATGTCCTGATGATTGAGTTGACTCTGAACTTGTAGTAGAATGCTGTTGCTCCCCCTCAATATTAGCACTACTAGAAGTATCACTATTGATTGCATCATCAGTATTAGTACCATCAGTATCTGGTGTGTCATCAGGATTTGGTGACCTATCAGGATCTGATGTATTGACAGGATCTGATTCACTTTCTTCAGGTTCCTTGGTAGCTTCATTTTCAAAAATCAATCTATCATGAGAGTCTTCATTTATTCCAGTTATCTTCTTGTCATCAAAAGATACATGTATTAACTCCATGACAGTTCTTGTTCTCAAATTAAAAACTCTGAAGGCTCTTGATGCAGGATAGCCTATGAAAATTCCTTCATCAGCCTTTGTTTCAAATTTCCCTAGTTGTTCAGGGTGAGTTCTGAGAACAAAACATTTACAGCCAAACACATGCAGATGCTTCAGACTAGGTTTCTTTTCCTTGAGTGATTGATAAGGAGTAACACCATGTCTGTTTATTAATGTCAGATTTTGAGTATAGCATGCTGTGTTGACTGCTTCTGCCCAGAAATATGTAGGTAACTTAGCTTCTTCCAACATAGTTCTGCCAGCTTCAACAAGAGTTCTATTTTTCCTTTCAACTACTCCATTTTGCTGAGGTGTGCCAGGAGCAGAGAATTGTTGAATAATTCCTTTGTATTTTCAGAACTCTTCCATCTTTGAATTCTTAAATTCAGTACCATTATCACTTCTCAGTATCTTGACTTTGTACTCTGTGGTTCTCTCAATCATTCTCACATGATCCAACAGAACTTCAGGAGTCTCATCTTTTCTGTGCAGAAAATACACCAGGTGAATCTAGAATATTCATCAACAATTACAAGAGTGTACCTTTTCTTACTGATGGTCATGATGTTGACTGAACCAAATAGATCAAGATGTAGCATGTGATATGGTTCTCCAATAGAGGATTCTGATTTACTCTGAAATGATGTTCTTCTTTGTTTTGCTTTCTGACATGCATCACAGAGTCCATCAGGAGTATACAAAACTTTAGGTAATCCTCTCACCAAATCTTTCTTAACCAACTCATTGATATTGCTGAAGTTGAGATGAGAAAGCTTCTTGTGCCAATTCCAACTTTCATCTGCTGATGCTTTACTAATCAGACAGGTAGGGGAGACATCAGTATTTGATTGAATGTTGGCTTCATATATGTTACCATGCCTGTAGCCAGTCAGTGTTATCTTTCCTGTTGCTTTACTGACTACTTCACAATGTGTGGAATAGAAGTTGACATGATAACCTCTGTCAGTGATTTGACTAATACTCAACAAGTTGTGTTTCAGTCCTTTCACTAGAGCTACTTTTTCAATGATGACATTTCCAATAATTATATTGCCATATCCCAAAGTTTGTCCAATGTTGCCATCTCCATAAGACACAGTTGGGCCAGCTTTTTCCTCATATTCTGATAACAGGGCTTTGTTTCCAGTCATGTGCACAGAACATCCACTATCCATGACTACCACATTTTTCTTTTTACCCTGCATCAGAATTCCAAAACACTAATTAGAATGTTTAGGAACCCACACTTGTTGGGTCCCTTTGTCATGCATTTTATTAACATTCACAACAAAAGACTTTCTGACCTTAGCAGTCCTGACAAGATTTACTCCATCAGGATTTGCTTTGTCAGTATCAGTATTAACAAAAGCATGCTTCACTATGACATTCTCAATTCTATCAGACTTTGTACTATTTTTATCAACTTTAGGCAATGGATCATAAAAGTTATAGTACAACTCATGATAATCTTTACAAGTATAAATAGAATGTCATATACTACCACAATGAAAACAGGACTTCTGTGGTTTATAAAATACTGATCTATTCCTAATATCATATTTAGAAATATCAGCAATCTTCTTCTTACTCTTCTTACAATCAATAGAAAGATGATTAGAGTTCCCACGGTTAAAACAACACTTTCTAGGTGCATTTGGGATATATTTATAACCATTCTCTTTATTGATCCCAACTTTACCATTCCTGTTTCTCTTAACAGTAGCTTCCTTTTTCTTATCTGTCACCTCACAGATTTTATCCTTAAGCTGTTTCTGAGACAATAGTCCTACATTCTTAGTGACTTTCTTCATGACATGTTTTGACTTTATAATATTAATTCCTTGAGTAGAAGTAGATCCCTTTTCAAAAGTAGAATTGGAATCCTTATCAAAAACAAAATTAATAGGAGTAATCTTAGTTTTGGTTTTATCTAAAACATGTCTATAGGTCTTTGGACTGACTGTCTCATCTATGACAATTTTCTATTTCAATTTCTTATCCTCATCTGACTTATATCCTAGACACTCTTTCCAATTCTTAGAGGTATTAATCTCATGAAATTTCCTACCAGAGTCTGTCCAGGTTCTGATTTTCTCATTAGCATATTTAAGTTCCTTTTCAAGAGCAGTACATTTGGATTTCATCTCTAAATACATGTGATTAGCATTATCACATTCTTTTTGTACTTCTTGCATACGAGAAAATTCAGCTTCTAATATATCATTCCTTTTTCTAAGTTCAGACATCTCAGATAAGATCCTGGTATTTTCAGCAGTTTGACTTCTAAAGTTAATATGTAATGACTTTAGAAAACGTCTTAACTCAGAAGCATTATCAGTATCAAAATCAAAGATAGTATTGAGTACCTTATCATCAGGAGCAGCAGTTACATCAGCATTGGCCATTAGAGCATAGTTGACTACCTCAGTATCAGATTCTGAGGAAGAGTCCATCCAATCCTTGCTTGATGTGATAAGTGCCTTTGTCTTCTTGCACTCAGAAGCAAAGTGACCCATACCATTACACTTGTAGCATCTAACCTTTGACTTGTCAAATTTGCTACCCTTGCTGTCCTTTTTGATATACTTGTCTTTGTTTGCATTGAAGGCCTTTTTCTGAAAGTTGCCTTGTCTTCTACTCTTCCTGAACTTCATCCTCCTGAAGTTTCTGACAATCATAGCAACCATCTCTTCCATGTCTGAGTCAGAAGAATCATCATCAGTATTGGCATCAGGATTGCCATCAGTATCTGATGAGGAGTCATCAGGATCTGACTCAACTATTCTTGTTTTACTTCTAGAGACCTCCATAGTTTTTCCTTTTGATTTAGCCTCTGCTTTCAAAGCAATAGATTTTGCCTTGCTGCTTTTCTTGTTCTTTCTCTGTTGAACTTCAAGATCATGAGTTCTTAGCATCCCATAGACATCATCAAGAGACACAGTGTTCAGATCATACTGATGTCTAATGATTGAGGTCTGAGTGTCCCATTCTTCAGGTAAAGCTCTTAGAAACTTGGTGTTTGAATCTTCAGTTTCATATTCCTTGTCAACTAAAGATAAACTGTTCAATAGTGTCAGAAATCTATCATATAGATCAGTTAGGCTCTCTTCAGGTCTTGCATAAAATTGTTCATATTCTTGAATCAAAAGAGCCCTTCTATTTTTCTTGACAGATGCAGATCCCTGGCACTGAGTTTCTAAAGTATCCCAGATTTCTTTTGAAGACTTGCATGGAATCACTCTGTTTGACATGACAGCATCAAGACTACTGTGCAAGATATTCTTTATCTTTGGTTCCCTGAGTACATGAGCTTTTTCTTCTGGAGTCCATTCACTTTTGGCTTTGACCACATAATGTTCAGGTACAGTATCTGTTCGTTCAACGAACTTCGTAGGTATATATGGTCCATCACGAATCCTGTCCAAATAGTCAGGATCCATAGCCTCCAGGTACATCAGCATTTTTACCCTCCATGTTGGATATTCTGATTTCTTCAAGATGGGAATCTTCATGCTTTCATACTTGGTTGTCGACATCTTTAGATCGTATCTGATTCAGAATTAAATCAGTTTGCTCTGATACCAATTGTTGCCCAGTAACAATCTATTGTAGAAGGGGGGTTGAATACAATAGTATAAGATAATCGACTTCTTAATGTATATATCACAAATATGAAAGAAAGATAACAGCTTTATTAAATCTGATATAAAACTGTTACAAACTCTCTCAAGAAATTCTGATGTTTTGAGAGCTGCTAGGTTACACAAATACTCAAGTGTATGATCGATTATGTTCACGTCCATAAATCGAAACCTAAACTGTGTTTATATACTACACAGCTTCTCTATCAATGATAAGTCCTAATCAATTACAAAGATTGAAACCTATCCATAATTGATAGCTACATTCTACAAACCAGGAACCGACAAAATAAACTTCCATGTTTAACTAGACTCCAAATATTACTCGAATTAGGAATCCTGATTAGCTTCCAGTCCTGATGATCAAACCTGATCCCAGTCCTGATATGTATTCTGATCCTGACGACCATGAAATCCTGATGATGTCAGCAATCCTGATCAGTTGAGTCTAGCTCCTGACGATCATTGAATTCTGATCTAACAAAACCACTGAAGATATGGAAGATGCATTCTTGAAGAAAAGCAGAGAAGCCAACAAAGTGGAGAGTGAAGGACCCAATTACCAATCTTGTATGCTTGAGAATCCTCTGAGAATCAAGTTCATATGGGAAGAGATTCCAGTGAGAAGCTTTCACAAACTCAAAACCAGTGCCCTGAAAGACTTACTCTACTTGGTGATTGGATCAATTCATCCATTGGAACAACAATACTCTTATGAGATTGAAGGCATTCTCCAAAGGAGAAAGGGCGAGGACTCAAAGCTAGATAAGTCAAGGAGAAAAACCCTAAATGCATATCCTGGAAGTAGATTCAAAGTTTTTGGAAGCACACTGAAGTTCATAACTCATGCATTTGGCAAAGACTTATGGATGGATCTTCAGGATGCTAGAGTATGCCTCTCCAAGACAGTTCAAAAGCACATTGATGAGATTGAAGATGAAGCTATCTCTCCTGATGAAAAAGCACTGGTGGAAGAGCTCAGAGAAGTTCTTAAAGAAGCTCTCAACAGAGAGAATGAAGCAAGACATAAAAGGAAGCCTGAAGCTAAGTAAAAATTCTCTATCAATTCTGATCTTGGTTAGTTAAGTTGTCAGCATGTATTAATTGTAAATTTGTTGTTATTTTCCATAAAAACAAATTGGGGGAGATTGTTAGGATTTATGGGTGATAGCTATGAGACAACTTAACTAGATATTTTATGTACTTAATTTTATGAAGTATGAACATATTGTCACAGCCAGAGTATGTCTATGTAACTGTTTTTGTTTGCTGCAAATAAGATTCTAGTACATCTTGGTAGAAGTTCATTTATTTGTTCAAGCCTCAAGAAGTGCTCAAGATGAACAACAAGAATAAATATTACTGTCACAACATTGACAGTAAGGTTACTTTAAGACAGCATGTTGCAAGTCACGACAGTACATTCACTCTGACAGCAACATTGGCGGAAGCCCTCGGACAACAACTTTACCTTAGCCTGACAGCAAGCTTGGAAATCCTAACAGCACCTTCTACGGAGATTTCCTACTGTCACCAAAAGCGCATTCCTGTGACAGCAAGCTTAGCCATCAGGATACGGGATAACATTTGTATTGGGGATCAACCCAGTCAAACTTGTGACAGTTTGGATGTTCAAGAAACAGGCGTGTTGCAGTATCCCAACACTGCAACAGGTCTGCAAGACTACGACCGAAGCTTGAAAGATCACATGACAAAGCTCACCAATTCCAGAGTATGACAAATCTACATCTACTGAATTGTGTTAGCTTAATATAGAATGGTTCTAGATTGCTTTGTTCTGTACTGATAAGCTGTTCGTATAACAATTTAGGAAAGATTCACGGGTAGGCAATTTGTAAGAAGCTGCCACTTGAAAATGACAGCAGCTTCACTAGACCCGTGTTGATAGTGATAGGATTAGTCTACTAATACTATCTCTCAATCCATTCTTTGTAACGATCACTCGAGAAACTGAAGCTCAAGAAAACGAACATTTTCTTGAGGTTGTAGCAACCCATTGCAAAATAAATAAAACATTTATTTTGTGAGAAATACTCGTGTGTCTACTTGTGTTTGCATTCGATAAAACTGATAAACGTTAATCTTAGTTTTTGTTGTTGAAACGTAGATTGAGATTTATCAGTATTGCATTCAACCCCCTTCTGCAATAGTCAAGGACCAACATAAGTTATTCCTTTTGATCAAATTGGTAATTATCTACAAGGTATCTTATTGTCATCATTCCATTATTTTAGTTTACATGTAAGTGTTTGGGGAATAACATTTGCTTAATGCATGTTTCAATTATCATTGCAACTTAAAAAATTGATTATATAAGAACATATACAATTGAAAACATCACTCCTTCAATTACATATCCAGCAAACATAAATATTTACTTATATTTCAGATGATAGATTTTTTATGATTAGTTTTTTAGCAAAGCGCAGTCATGATTGAAAGAGTGCCCTACTCCCTCCATCCACTTCAAGTTATTCAATGGTTAAGTTAAGAAAATTTTGAATGAAGATTACCTATACTGCTACATAATCGAAAAAAATTACAAAAGCATTTATCATCTGAAAAAAATTATTAAAGAGTGAAAAGCCAATGCAAATGTAAATATGATAGATTGCAGAATTTATCGCGATATGCTGAGGTTTAACTGCTAACATTGAGATGGAAACTCGCTGGTTTGATGAGGTTGTGCAAATAAAAAATGTTTTTTAGAACAGTAAGAATGAGGTCACTTTCTCCTCTCTTTGGAATATCGTAAATTACCACTATGTTGGTCAATTAATCCATGACATTAAGTTGTGACCCTTGTGTCATGTTTATCAATTTAATCAATGTCTAGTTTTCATCTCTCATGAGTTGGGTTTGAATCATTGTGTTTACTCATATTGTCGTATAAAATTTAGTTTTGCCTCATTTTTTATTTTTCATTGTATCAATTTGTCTTCATTTTTTTTCCAAGTAGTCTTGTTTGGTGGTTCTTCTTTTTCTTTATGTACTATAATCGAGTTTCTTGATCTCTATAGTACTATGAACTTATTTGTCCACCTTGAGAATTCAATGCCTCAAAATATGTTTATGGGTCTTCTTCGAAATCTCGATTTCTCGCGTCTTTTTTCTTTAGTACATTGGGATGATCATTTTCAGCCTTTCATGAATCATTTTGCATGATTTAGGTAATACAGATGGTGTGTTTTATATAATCAGTAGAGAAATGTGAATGCATCAAATTCCGTTCAACCAAGGTTTTCATATTATGCAACAGCTTTCCGACCAAGGACATGCACTTTCAAAGTTATTCAAACTTTTTTTCCAGTTGGCCGACGAAGTTGGTGTCATCGAAATTGCTTAAGCGGATCTCAAAAATATCTTGGTGAATCTCATTCTAAGTATTAGAATATCCAACAAGATTTGTATTTTGGAAGTACTTTAAAATGTAATGAGTGATGCTATTGCTATACATACCGAAAAGAGTTCCCAACTAATGTTCCCTAATGGTCATCTTCCCGAATTCACTCCACCCAATCGCAAGGTAGTTTAAATTTAAGCAATGTTTTGTTTCAACTAAAGCTCTGATTCTACTTGGATTTTATTATGTTTGATGTATTAATTCATAGTGTTTGTATGTCCAATGTAACTTGTTTATATTGGTTGATGAGTTATATAAATTTATAATATTGGTCTATTATTTATGTTCTTTGATTGATAAGTTCAAATGAGGAAGAACATTGGTACACGGGAGTTTATGGATAAAACTGCACAGATAATTCATGTTGGTTATTTCATTACTGTCTTATACATAGGTATGATGTAAATTAAACTATATCTTTTCTGTCAGGCAAGTACTTCTGAACCTAAGATGGGATACCCTCGACAAGTTGTGTTCAAAGCAGTACAGCAACACCGTAGAGTTATTCTCATCTAATTTGATTGTATTGAAATGATCTTTTTATGCGAAATTGTACTGAGCTCATCAGTTTTTTCTTTAAATATGTGTAGGTGAAGATGATGAAGAAGCTGTGCTCAATACAATTCTCACATACACGGTGAGCTTTAGTTTTCTTTCTTGCGTAAATCTAACCTTTTTTTTATTATGTGAAAATTTATACCAAAGATTCAGTATCTGCTTTAGGAGTAGTCTTTAATTTTGCAGTAAATCACAGAAGTTAAAAAGCACATCAGTTGTTTGTGGAGACTTAACGGTGTCCTAAGAAAAATGAATACCAGTGTGAGTTAGTCTTTTAAGCCTGCAGCAAATAATGCATAAAACTCCAGGCACTCAGGAATATATAAAAACACCATCTTTCGATATTCATCTTCACTTAGTAACACCATGTGGAGTTTGAACTCTCTATTTAGTATACTAGTACGCAACTAAATTTGAATCCAAGTCTTATTGCTTTTTTGGACAATTTTAATGCCTTATATTAACTGTTCTGCCCTCAAGAATCTTACCGATGATTTAAATCATGTATCTGATGATCCACATGCACGTAAGGCCACAAGAGCTAATCATGTGGACCGCTTGAATGTGAATAGTGTCCGAGAATACTAGGTACCTATAATCTCTACCCTTGTTCCCGGTATACAAGATCACGACTAAGTTACGGTGGTATTTATAATCATTTAGTCATTTGCATTTACATAAGGCAAAAGTTAAAGGAAACTGATTTGTGTAAAAGTAAAACTAATATAAATTCTATACTCCTCAATAAATTTATTTTGCCTAAAAAATTAACTGAAAAAACCAAATATTCTCTAATATATACTTAATATATAATAGCGGCTGCATTTAATACAGACTGATTTGTTTTTAAGGAATTTCATAGTAGTGTTTAACATTCAATGTATTTTTCTATGTCAAAACATGTCCACATTTTTTGCAAGCTATGAAGTCATTAGAGACAAGTATGGGCTTTCCATTTGTCGAAAAATTTAGGAATATCGAAAGATGTGGTAAGTATCGTTTGCTAGATATGATACAGTTGCTTATTAGCTTTCTATCTTGTAAATTCCCAATTCATCTCTTAAAAGTTGTTAGGTATAGAAACTCAGATAGAAGATCTGGTGGACTCTATTCATGCTGCTAAAACAGAAAAGGAGGATGATATCCAAGGTAAAAGAAAATGTAAAATACAACAAATGCTATTTACAGATATTGTGTTTTCATGAACTGCGGGAGATGTCTGACATGTTGTATTTGTGTGAAAGTAGGATTAAATTGTGTTGGAATGAAGAGAAAACATAAGAAGCAAAAAAGTTGTTGGACATACAAGGTTGACAACTATTACTACCCGCGGGAATTTAATGATAGGATTTGGAGTTCCCAATGCCAGGATTACAACGGTTCGTAGAAATATTCCAGATATGGCGGGAGGGAGAGGGACTCCATTCTTTTACTTTGAGAACGTGCATGGCTCGTGCACCGCGAAGGGTGTGGGAAACCATAAATAGGTTTTTCTACGGGATCAAGCCAGAATTTGTGGACTCCGTTCATTTTTGTGCAGCATCTCGCAAAAGCGGTTACATTCATAACCTCCCAATCGATGACAGGTTTTAGATTCTTCCCGTCCCTCCATCCACCATACAAGAAGCACGTCCTTTTACGAAAAAGCGGTGGCCGAAATGGGATCCAAGAACCAAGTTAAATTGTATTGTTACTAAAAACTTGATAAATCGAGACCTGATCCTCCTAGACATGTCAGGAAAAATGTGCTTAAACAGTGCAGAAGGGATAACTTTGTTGGGGTTGGGAAGAATAAGGTTGCTCGTCTTGACCATGACATGATAGAGGTAATAATGGGATTTCCGGAGAACCATACAAGTCAAGTCAGTAAAACTACTCGATACATATGCCTTGGAAATACATTCCATGTATGCAATGCAAAAAAAAAACTTTTTGATTTCATTAATTCTTTAAATAATGAGTATCTTTCAATGTTAAATAATGTTGGATAATCTCAAATAATAAAAAGATGTTTTATTTGTTTATTTATTAATTTGTGTTTATTTATCTCATGACTGAGTCATGGTGTCTGTTAGGAGAAATTGTAGGCAATAAAAGGAAGTAGAGTACGTGTAGGAAAGTGGTTACTGCAGGTCCTTGTTTGTAGCTCAGTAGTTAGTTTTCTTTGCTTTATATTTGTAACTTGCCAGTTGAATAAGAGTATCAGTTTTGGCATTCTTGCTATTACAGTTTATATTGATATTCATATTTGAATACTAGATTTGGTATCAGAGCTAGAATGTCAACAGTGGAGATGAACAAAGCGAAAGGTGGATCGTTCGGTCTAACGTATCCAATGTTGGCCAGAGATAACTACACGGCTTGGGCACTCAAGATGAAAGTATACATGCAAGCTCAGGGAGTTTGGTGTGCAATTGAGCCTAGTGACCCAAAGGTAGCAGTTGACGAAAAGACGGACAAGATCGCATTAGCCATGCTATATCAGGGCATTCCGGAAGAAATTTTGCTCTCAGTTGCAGACAGAAAAACCTCGAAGGATACGTGGGATGCGATAAAAACGCTTTGCCAAGGCGCAGAAAAGGTGAGAAAAGCAAGGGTACAAACCCTCAAGGCAGATTTTGAATCTCTCAGTATGAAGGAGACAGATGTACTTGATGATTTTTACATGAAATTGAACGGAGTCGTGTCGAACATAAGAGCACTTGGCGAAGATATGAAGGAATCAAATGTAGTCAAACGACTGCTGAGAGCAGTTCCGTCCAAGTTTCTGCAGATTACTTCTACAATGGAACAGTTCAGTGACTTGGAAACGATGACCGTGGAGGAGGCTATGGGCTCATTGAAGGCACATGAAGAGAGGATAAAGGGCAAGACAGACACAGGTGAAGCAAGGCTTATGCTCACAGAGGAAGAGTGGCGAAAGAGGGAAAGTTCTGAAGGAAAATTGTTGTTCACTCGGGAAGAATGGCTGAGGCGCTCAGGAAAGAAAGGAGCGGAGGGACAAACCTCAGGATTCAGGCCTCGAGGAGTGCAAGACAAAAGCAAGGTACGATGCTTTAATTGCAATGTGTATGGACATTTTGCATCAGAGTGTAGAAAGCCGAGGCGCTCGAGAGATCAAAACCAAGAATCAAACCTGACTAAAATGGAAGATGATGACGAACCAGCGTTGCTTCTGGTTGAGCACACTAATGATGAGACGAAACTATTGGTTCTTGATGAAAGAGGAGTGAGACCATCGCTAAAAGCAAAGTCAGACGGTGTGCAAGAAGATTCCAACTTGTGGTATCTTGACAACGGTGCTAGTAGTCATATGTCTGGGCAGAGATCAAAGTTCTATTCCTTAGATGAGGGAGTAACTGGGCGAGTTAAGTTTGGAGATGGATCAGCTGTGGAGATCAAAGGGAAGGGAACGATTGTTTTCAAATGTAAGAACGGCGAAGAAAGGACCCTCAAGGACGTCTACTTCATTCCCAGTCTATGTAGCAACATCATTAGCCTGGGCCAATTGTCTGAAGAAGGAAAACGAATCACGATCAAGGGGGAATATATGTGGATCCACGAAAGGGAAGGAAAGCTACTGATGAAAGTGAGGAGGTCTGCAAATAGGCTGTACAAACTCATCATTGAATCTGAAAAACCGAGGTGCTTGATATCAAAAGCTGAAGAGGATTCCAGGTTGTGGCATGCCCGGTTAGGTCATGTGAACTACCAAGCCATGACACTAATGGTTAAGGAGAGAATGGTCAGGGGACTCCCGAAGATCATACATTCCAAGGAAGTGTGCGAGGGTTGTTTGTTGTCAAAGCAGACGAGGAAACAGCAGCCAACAAAATCAAGTTTCAGTGCGTCTAAAGTGTTAGAGCTTGTTCATGGTGATCTCTGTGGCCCAATCACACCCGAGACTGCTGCTGGTAACAGATATGTTTTCTTATTAGTTGATGATTTCAGCCGTGTTATGTGGGCATATCTACTGAAAACCAAGGATGAAGCTTTTGATGCCTTCAGAAAATTCAAGGCATTAGTCGAAAAGGGGCCTGATCGAAAGATTGAAATGTTTAGAACGGACAGAGGAGGGGAGTTTGGATCAAATAGCTTCAAGGTATACTGCGAAGAAAATGGCATACAGCGACAATATACTACTCCTTATACGCCACAACAAAATGGCGTTGTGGAACGTCGTAACAGAACCGTCATGGAGATGGCCAGAAGTTTGTTGAAAGGGATGAATTTGCCAGCAAAGTTCTGGGGGGAAGCAGTCAGGCATGCCGTCTATGTGTTAAACCGAGTACCAACTAGAGCATTAACTGGAATTACTCCTTATGAGGCATGGACGGAAGTGAAACCAGATATAGCTCATCTCCGTGTATTCGGATGTGTTGCCCATATGAAAGTTCCAAGCCAACACACATCCAAACTAGATGATCGAAGTATTCGAGTTATAAACCTCGGAAAGGAGCCTGGTACAAAGGGCTACAGGCTATACAACCCCAAGAAAGGACAGATACATGTAAGTAAGGACGTCACATTTGAAGAAAACAAGTCATGGCTGTGGGAAGAATCAGAAATTGAGAAAGGTGAACAGATGGCTACGTTCGACATAGATGGGTTGCAGGAAGATAATGGCAATATCGTAGAAGAGAGTGAGAATGATGCAGGCCAGTCACAAAGCCCTGTGTCACCAAAAAGTTCTGTGTCATCACCTGCAACACGAACACTTCGAGTTGAAGACTATGATGACAGTGCTACACCAAAAGGAACCAGACTGTTGTCAGACATTTACGACGACACTGAGGCTGTGGTATTGGATGAAGAATTATATCTGATGGGGGTCGTTGAACCAGCAAACTACAGAGAAGCAGTCGAGGATCAAAATTGGCGACGAGCCATGGATGCAGAGATAGACTCTATTGAAAGAAATGGTACTTGGTCTCTTGTCGAGCTTCCATCGGGACAAAAGGAGATAGGCTTAAAGTGGATATTTAAGATAAAGAGGGATGCAACAGGAAAGGTGACAAAGCACAAGGCTCGCCTCGTGGCAAAGGGGTACGCTCAGGAGCACGGCATAGACTACGAGGAGGTTTATGCTCCGGTGACTCGTTTGGAGACTGTCCGTTTACTGTTGGCATTGGCTGCGAAAAGAAATTGGGAAGTACATCACTTGGATGTAAAAACCGCATTTCTCAATGGAGAAATCACAGAGGATGTTTATGTTTCTCAACCTGAGGGATACATAAAACATGGACAAGAAAGAATGGTGTACAAACTGATCAAGGCTCTGTATGGCCTCCGTCAAGCGCCTAGGGCCTGGTACGCTAAGCTTAACATGTGTCTCGAAAGTCTAGGTTTCAAACGGTGTCCATATGAGAATGCTGTGTACACAAGGGGAGAAGGAAACAAATGTTTGATCATTGCCGTCTACGTTGACGACATATTGGTCACAGGGGCTGATCTAATTGGAATAGAGAGCTTCAAGACGCAGATGGGAACAAAGTTTGAGATGACAAATCTAGGAAAATTGAGTTATTATTTAGGGATTGAAGTGGAGCAGAACCAAGGCCATATCGTTTTGAAGCAAACTTCATATGCAAGGAAGATTTTAGAGAAAGCTGGGATGAAAGACTGCAACTCAACCAAATATCCGATGGACCCGAAAGATCAGATAAGCAAGGATGAATTTGGGAAGGTTGTCGACCCTACTATGTACAGGAGCTTGGTTGGGAGTCTGCGTTATTTAGTTAATACCCGTCCAGACATTGCATTCGCCGTAGGAGTTGTGAGTCGCTATATGGAGCGACCGACTGTTCTTCATTTGAATGCTATGAAGAAGATACTGAGATATCTAAAGGGCACGCTGCAGTATGGACTTGTGTACTCAGAGAATGGAGAGAACAACATTATATCGGGGTATTCAGACAGCGATATGGGTGGCACAGTGGATGACAGAAAGAGCACCGGGGGGATGGCCTATTACCTGAATGAGAGTCTTATTTCTTGGGTATCCCAGAAACAGAGATGTGTAGCTCTGTCTACCTGTGAAGCTGAACTCATGGCAGCCACCGCTGCGGCCTGTCAAGGAATCTGGCTGAGGAATGTGTTGAGCCAAATAACAGCTGATAAGGTCGGTCCAGTTACACTATATATCGATAATATGTCTGCTATCGACTTGGCAAAGAATCCAGTGTTCAATGGGAGGTCTAAACACATCGACATTCGCTATCATTTTATCCGCGAATGCGTCGAACGAGGTGAAGTCATAGTTAAGCATGTGTGCAGCGAAATGCAGAGAGCAGATAGCCTAACCAAGGCAATGTCGACAATAAAATTTGAGAGGATGCGCAATCTCTTGGGAGTTAAGCAGCTGGACAAAATGATTTGAGATTAGGGGGGAAATTGTTGGATAATCTCAAATAATAAAAAGATGTTTTATTTGTTTATTTATTAATTTGTGTTTATTTATCTCATGACTGAGTCATGGTGTCTGTTAGGAGAAATTGTAGGCAATAAAAGGAAGTAGAGTACGTGTAGGAAAGTGGTTACTGCAGGTCCTTGTTTGTAGCTCAGTAGTTAGTTTTCTTTGCTTTATATTTGTAACTTGCCAGTTGAATAAGAGTATCAGTTTTGGCATTCTTGCTATTACAGTTTATATTGATATTCATATTTGAATACTAGATAATAAATTGTTTCCAGATGGCATAAGAGTCCTTTCCTTTCTCTGGCATTGGAGATGTGGAAGTTGCTTTACGCAGGCTTGGCCTTCCATTGAACTTTGTTGTCTCTGTAGAGAAAAATCAGACGATTACAAACTTATTCTGCAGAATGGGTATTTTTTCTGAAAAGCTGAGACACCAAGTATTTTAAAGAAATTTTGAGTAAGTTATAATGTCTACAATTTAGATTAACTTTAAAAGTATTGAGTAAGTTAAAGTTCGAGGACATGTACAAAAATTTTATGACAGATTGATTGTTCGCTTATTTTTTTAATGTGAGCATCCTAATGATTTCTATTGAATCGAAACTCATCAATTTTTGTAAGACAAACTTGACGACATTTGCATTGCAAGTTACCAAAATTATGCTTGTTTGTGATTTGAAAGAAACTATAATGTGATTCTTTTTAGTGGAAACATCTCTTTCTATCTGTTAATTTGGTGCCTATCTAGCTCTACTTATATTTGTGGAAACCGTAATTCTATAAGGATTTAAAAGGACTTTTACATGTTCAAATGGGCTTTTATCGATCCTGGAAGTCTATAAACGTGGGTAGTAGAACAAGTGCATTGATACACTACAATGAGTAATTATGACGGAAATTTTACACTGAAATTGTCGCAATTGGTCCAATTACGACGGAAAAATTTCATCATTTTTGCTCAAGTTTTAAGTTCGCATTTTCGTCACAAATGTCATTCTCGTCACAAGTATGTCTTTCGTCACAAGTACCAGTTTCGTCACCGGAAGAGTTTTCGTCATAAGTATGGTGTATGCCATTTTACTACCAAAATGTTCTATAATATGAGAGCTTTATAGTCAAATCTATTATCATACATTTGTTTTTTCACAAAATAGTATGACATGTTTCAGACCTACAACATTTTTAGGTTTTTAAACTCGTAAAACTCCAGGTACTAGTATATTTGATTAATTTTTTTTTAAAATCCAATTCAAATATAACTAAATCTTTGGAACCCAACAAAATCTCTCCTAATCCATATTTAATCTACAACAACATTTAAAAAAAGAATTTACATAAATAGATGGATGACATAAATACAATTTAGCCTAATAGCATACGTTTTTTCCCCAAATAATATGTTAGGGGTGTTTTTGATGGATGTGTTTTTGAAACTGCTATAAAGAGGAGGGCATGACACTCTTGTGCACAATCTTTTCCGCAATGGGGGCGAAAATTTGTGAAGATCAAAACAAACTTCTGATTAATATTTTGTAATAATTTAAGAGATGATGGCCGCTACTCAAGATTTAGATGGTGAATGAGAAGATTATGACGACCATATATTTCTAAGGTTTTCTTTAACTAGATCTAACTTCACTTGTTTGAGCAATCTATATATCTTGTTATTGTGTACCTAGATTATATGTGATCCGACTTTATAACAAATGATCTAACTTTATGAGTTTTTTTTTTGACAAAATATCACTTTATGTGGCTTAATTAAGTATAATTGAAGAAACTAAATTCACTTTTGGGCGGGACTAATATTTAGCTCGACCGATTCATCTTGCACGCATTAATCCACTTGATAATATATATTATATTTTCAAGTTTATTATAGATCAATTCAACTCTTTTATTGCTTGCACTACAAGAAAAACGGTCATTTCCTACCATTCAATTGGTTGGAAATGGCCACATTTTGGTCGGAAATGGAATCAATTCCAACCAAACCCGTTAGTTGGAATTGCTCAAGTCAGAAATGCTTAATGATAAGAATTGCTAGGTTGTTTCTAAAAGGCCCCACATGCCAAGTGGCTGCCCATGTGGCTTGCCATATGGGCAGTCACTTGGCATGTGGGGCCTAGACACGTCACTTGACACGTCAAGAGCCACGTGTCAAGTGGGACCAGTCCACGTCATTTTTGCCACGTCACATTTCCTACCAATGTCTAATATGTCAATTGGTTGGTTTTATATCAGAAACCATGTAAACTAGGATTTCCTACCAAGCATTTCCTGCCATTCTGGATTTCGAATGGTAAGCTTGGTAGGAAATGTGCAGATTTGGTAGGAAATGGTGGCTTTTCTTTTTGAAAAATTCTTTTTGTTTTGGTCATTTCATGTACAAATAATTGTACAATCCACAATCCACATTCATCAAAATCAGTTATAACATCCAGACCAAATAATACACTATAAATACAATGACTAGTAACTAAAATTACTTGCAATTAGATTAAAACATCCAACAAGTTTCCAAACTCATTTTCAACCTGTATTACTATCAATTCTTTAACTAGTAACTAAAACTAAATGCAAATAAATAAATATCCAATCACATTCACAAAGAAAATTGTTCTAAACATCCAATCACATTTTCGGACACTAGTTTCCAAAAAGTTCCAAACCAAACACAAACACCATAAACAAAGTTCTAATACTTCCCACTCATCCACAACCAAAAACAAAGTTATCGGACAGTAACCAAAAACAAAGTTCACATCTAACAAAATTTCAGGATACTTAAAATTAAGAGTTTTAAGGTTTAATCTTCTTCACTATCCGAGCCTTCACCTTCAGATTCACCATCTCCACCTTCCAAATCTCCTTCTGCATCTTTCATTGCATATGCACCTTCCATTGCACCAGTGTTACCTTCACAACCAGCCTCAACATCGCTTTAATCGTCAGAAATGTTCGTCACATCGTCCTCCTTATCGGAACTATCACCCATAACCTACAACTGAAATAACACAAAAACACATAAGTGACATACACATCAAGGTAAAATAATAGTAAAGACGTAAAAACACTTGGAAGAAATTTACCTCTTTCGCCTTGGCTTGATACCTTTTGAACATATCGTTTCATTTTAAATCTTTTCATTTCATGACTGATTGTTACCACTAACTTCCCACACTTAATTTTCAGTTACCAAGTTACCACTACCATTCCACATTTAAGTTCTAAAGTTAAGAGTATGATGTTGATAATGTTAATAAGCCAGCACTAAAGTAACTGTAACCAACTCGTACGAAGGTGAAGTAAAATTACTGAAGGTGGAAACTAAAGCATAACAATAACATAAATTCATAAAACTTATAAAAAGAATATAAAATGAATCTCATAAAATAAACAAATAATAATTTAAACTTATAGGCTTTTCACAAGCAGTGTCATCATTGATTTCTCGCAGTTTATTCCGCCATGGTGACCTCCTAGTACCGTCCATTGGCAACATCCCTCTATTTCTCTTCCCAGCCCTCGTCAGCTTGAAATACCTTGATCAAGCAAACAAAACATGCACATCGTATGAAAAAAATAGACACAAACATTGCCATTAACAAGATATAAAATCACATCTAGATGTAAAATTAACAACGATAATTCATCAGAGCATAATTGAAAGAAACAAATGGGCCTCAAATTTAGTTGTTTTCATTGTAGAAATACTCAAAGTATATTTATAAACCATCGGAGGCACACATTGTTACAATTCTAACAAGCAATCAAATTAAACTTAAAAGTCACAAAAAAACAAATAAAAAAAACACTTGAAATACCTTCTTGTTCCATTGTTTTTGTTGTAGTTGATAAGTAGTAACAAACTTGCGTTTGACTTGCTTCTTACCTAAAATCATGTAAAGACATAATTGATTCAATATTATAAATTTAAGTTAGTGATAACTACTCTAGGGTAGAGTGAAAATACTGAATAATTACATTTACCTACAAACTCATACTTGATCAGAAGCATTTGATTAATAAACAACACATAAGTCATGGAAATATCAAACATGAACATTGACTGAGAACCAAACTCATACTTGACATGATTATAGACTTAAAACCCCAATTTGAATGACAAGAAACATTTCAATATTAAATTTGTATTCCTTTAAGCTTTATACATTCATTATTGCAAAAAACTTTAGTGAAGTTTAAAAAGATCCACAAAGAGGTCAAATCTTCATTGGGTGAGTAATTAATCTCGTAGTACGTAAGTATTTATAAATATTAAAAATAACTTCCTCTACCATTACACGGGCTTTGGAGGCAGGGAAATGAGTATAAATTTACACATACACATACACATAATTAAAACAAAACATAATGGAACCAAATATACACATACATATATGTTTATACATGCATACATACACTTAATATATACATACACATACTTACATCAAAGAGAAAAAGTAGAAGAGAATGTACCTTACGAAGATATAAACCAACTAGAACCAAATGAACCAACTGGAACCAGCTCAAATCCGAATCTCAAACAAAGATAAACCTTAATTAAAGACGAAAATTGAAGACCCCTAATTTAAACCCCAAATCGATTGAAGCCCAAATCGATTGAAACCCCTAATTTTATTAAAGTTGGTTGAAGCCCCAAATCGATTTGTGAAATTGATTAAACGCCAATTGTTTGAGTGATTTGATTTGTTTACCGTCGAGAGAGTGCGAGAGATGGAAAAGAGATAACAGTGCGAGAGTGTAAAGAGATAAGAGTGTGAGAGTGAAAAAAAAAGAGACAAGAGTGAGGGTGGTATTTTTGCCGCTCGCTTTTTTGTCTAAAATTTTCAGCCCCTGCTCTTATTTTCGTGTGTGTCTTCTGTGAGCTTTTAACAAAAAAATATTTTCTAAAGAAAAAATTGGATTGTGCATAATCGAACTCCTCCCCTCTCCGAGAATGACCAAGTGCTAAACCATTGCACCAACAACGCTTTTGCACTAAATTAGCTGTAAATTTTCTATATCATACCCCAAATTTATTTTATAAATTATAATTTTGATAGATAGATTCATTATAAAAATATAGGAGTTTCAATTAAAAAAATCTAAAATTTTACATACATCTAAGAAATCAATATATTTAATCATCCGTAAGGTTAGATCGTTGAATTTTGTTTTAAAAAAAATCGAAAAGTGTAACCCTAGACAACCCCTAAAATATGAGTATAAACTCTAACTCAATCTTCAAAAACCGACACTCTTTTGTTTTCTAAACGACTTTAACTTTTTGTAATTCTTTTATGTCCAAATTTTTTTCCTTACCTTCATCAAACTACAAAACGACGTTTCATCTAAAAAAAATTAATTTATCAAAACGTCTTTATATTTTTAAATTTTTTTTTGATATAATTAGGTTTTAGTGCATAACATAAAAACATAAGAATGTAAGTTTAAATCAACTAATTTTTATCCTCCACTACTAAAATGAGTAGATCTTTATGTCCATAGAGTTTGATTAACAAAAAACATGATAACCAATAACAAAAAATATAATAAAAACACATTCTCCCCTAATTGTTTTTATTATTTTATCAAGACATCAAAACCTACCAATAATGGTAGGTTTTGATGTGCGAGGGAAATTCAAATTTTTCGTGCTTTTTTTGGCAGAAATTGCCAAAAAAATTGGGTTGTGCAGAATCGAACCCCTCCCCTCTTCGAGAATGGCCAAGTGCTAAACCACTGCACCAACAACGCATTTGCACTAAATCATCTGTAAATTTTCTATATCATACCCCAAATTTATTTTATAAATTATAATTTTGCTGCCAATGATGTTGCTGCCTTGATTGTTGGTGATGATGACGATTGTTCACCTTTTAGGGATATTGTAGTGCAGACAAAACAAATGTACTTGAAGCGAGTATTTGAAACGTGTTCTCAATTCATGGCCCTTCAATATCCATTGTTGTTTCCGTATGGCGATGGAGGTTTTCATCCAGAAATTCCTCTAGAAAGTAAATCACAAAAGGTCCCTACACCTATGTCTTCCGATGAATGTCCAGATGAGAGTAAGGCAAGAACAACTATTTCAATGAGGGAGTATTATGCCTACAAACTAATGATACGACCTGATCAAGGTTTTCTTTGTTTCTCATACTACTTTCTCTGCAATGATCTAATTTTTTGCTACCTATTGGGTTACCTTAATTTTATTTTAATTTTGGAATACAGGAATGACAATGCACCAAGGTGGCAGGCTTTGGCAACAATTTGTTGTTGATGCTTTTGCGGCTGTAGAGCAATATAGACTTGACTGGATAAAGACACATCAACGTATCATTCGCTCTGATTTGTATAGGTCCATTCGTGATCGTATACACAGGGGTAATACAGATTCGTCCAATGTTGGTCAGAATGTTATTCTCCCTGCTACTTTTATAGGCTCACAACGATATAAGAATCAGTATTTTAAGGATTCACTTGCTATTTGTCGTAGCATTGGACACCCTTCTTTGTTTTTAACAATGACATGCAACACGCAATGGCCAGAGATTCAAGAGATGCTTAAGCACAAACCTGGAGTTGATGTCAGTAATGCTCCAGATATTATTGCACGAGTTTTCAAGTCGAAGCTTGATCAACTCATTGATTTAATAAAGAAGAAAAAATACTTTGGCAGATGCATTGGAAGTAAGAATTTTACCACAATCTCATAATACTACGCTCATTTTTTTCTGGATTAATGTTTTTTGACAAATGATAATCCTCTTACATTTTTTCTTACATTTAAAAAATAGTTATGCATGTGATTGAGTTCCAAAAGCGAGGCCTTCCCCATACACATATTCTTATTTGGCTCCATCTGAATGATTGACCAAAACGAATAGATCAAATTGATGATCTAATATCGGCTAAAATACCATATGAGAAGGCTGATCCCATTGGATATCATATTGTTAAAAAATTCATGATCCATGGACCATGCGGTAATGACAATATGGGATCTTCATGTATGGTTAAAGGAAAATGTATTCGGCATTTCCCAAAAAGGTATAATTTTATTTCGAACTGTGATTTTTACATTCAACAATGTAATGTTTTATATTACTTATTATATTTCATGAATTATGCAGGTTCAATCCAACAACCATTTTTGATGATTGTGGGTTTCCATAGTATCGCAGACGAAGACAAAATAACATTGTGACAAGGAAATGTGTTGATTTGGACAATCAATTTATTGTACCGTATAACAAAGATTTGCTTATTCGGTTTCATTGCCACATAAATTTGGAAGTTTGCAAAAGCAGCAGGTCTTTGAAATATTTATTCAAATATTGTTTGAAGGGACATGATACGACAACTATGATCTTGAAGAAAAAAGATAATGGTGTTAGTGATTCTACCAATACTGTGAAGAAAATGAATAATAATGAAATTAACCAGTATTTGGATGGAAGGTACGTATGCATGGGGGAGGCAGCTTGGAGGGTTTTCGGTTTTGACATACACCACCGATTTCCTACGGTTGAGAGGTTACCAATACATTGCCCAGGTGAAAAAATGTGACATTCAACACTGGAGAAAATTTGCAAAATATTGTCGATAAGGCGAGTTCCAAAGATAGCAAGTTAGAAGGGTGGTTTATAGCCAATAAAACATTAGTTGGTGCAAAAGAATACACCTATATGGAATTCCCTCATTACTTTACATGGAAAGCTGATCAAGGAAAATGGAAGGAGAGGGAGAAAAGGACTGTTGTAGGCAGAATTATCGATATTCACACCTCTGCAGGAGAAACTTTTTTCTTGCGAATGCTCTTAATGCAGGTAAAAGGTGCAACTTCCTTTGAGGACCTTCGTACGGTTAATGGTAAGGTCTACAAAACTTTCAAAGAGACATGTGATGCACTTGGTTTACTAAAAGATGATAGACAGTGGCATGTAGCTTTACAAGAAAATGCTCTTAGTGCAATGCCACGCCAATTACGGGAATTATTTGTTCACATACTGACGAACAGTACAGTTGCGGATCCTTTAAAACTATGGATAGAAAACTGGAAGAGTATGTCTGAAGATATTGTTTATAATAGGTGACAACTTACCAGTAATTCCACTCTCCATCTTACCAACAATGAGATTCAAAATTGGTCTTTAGCAGGTACGTTCTAATAACCTAAATGTTTACGCACAAATATCATTTACAATGTTGTGTTTACATTATGTAACTAAATATGATCTTATTTCCAGAAATTGATAAGCTACTTAATGATGTTGGCAAAAGTTTAAAAGACAACAGTACTTTGCCATTTCCTGATCCATTATATCTTGGAAATACAGAAAATTGTCTTATAGCTGAGGAAACCGGATATGATAAGGAGGAAATCAAACTGGAGCATGCACGACTCTTTTCAAATCTCAATGAAGATCAACTTCTTGCTTATAATTCAATATCTGAGAGTATAGATCAGGGTAAGGGTGGATTGTACTTTGTTTACGGCAGTGGTGGTTGTGGAAAAACTTTCATATGGAAGACCCTTTGTTGTCGTCTTCGGAGTCAAGGACAAATTGTGCTACCTGTTGCTTCATCTGGTATTGCTCCAACTTTACTTCCTGGAGGTAGAACGACTCATTCTCGATTTCACATTCCTTTGAAACTAGGCCACATTTCAATTGCTGGTATTAAACATGGGACTAACATTGCTGAATTAATGCAACATACAAATTTAATCATTTGGGATGAGGCTCCCATGCAGCATCGCCATGCGTTTGAGAGTGTTGATCGATGCCTTAGAGACATTATGTCTGCAGTTTACCCATCGAGATCCAAACAATCTTTTGGTGGTATCACTGTTGTTTTTGGAGGAGATTTTCAACAGATTTTACCTGTTATTCCAAAAGGATCAAGAGCTCAAATTGTGTATGCATCTTTCAATCAGTCAAAGCTATGGCATCAATGCCAGGTTTTCTTATTAAGACAAAACATGCGTTTATCGGGAGGGAAATCAGCTGAAGATTTAAGACAAATTGAAGAGTTTAGCAGGTGGGTGCTTGATGTAGGTAATGGTGAACTTCCTAATATAGGACCTGACACTAGTACAAATCTGACAAATAAGGTTTTATATGTCGGAAAAAAATAAACCGACGTATATGACAATAGTATACATCAGGTTTAGCGTGAACCGACGTAAAAAGTACTTTCAAAATTCTAATATACGTCGCCTTTTCAAAATTCTGACGTATAAAGCGTTATATACGTCAGGTATCTAATTGTGTGACATAAAAAGGGCGACGTAACAGATCAAATTTGTACTAGTGTGACGATGCAACATCTAATCCTCAGGTATTGATTCCAGACAAATTCTTGATTAAATCATCTGGT
Source organism: Heracleum sosnowskyi (assembly GCA_030848705.1). Taxonomy (NCBI): domain Eukaryota; kingdom Viridiplantae; phylum Streptophyta; class Magnoliopsida; order Apiales; family Apiaceae; genus Heracleum; species Heracleum sosnowskyi. The sequence continues at coordinate 16,225,162 of CM061236.1, forward strand.
ATAGAAATCAAAGACATTGTTGATGTTGTCTATCCAGATTTTCAAAGTAACATGTCATTTGATACATATCTAAGGCAGAGGTCCATTCTCGCCGTAACGAATGCGGTCGTTGGGGATATTAATGATTATATTCTTGATCTTATTCCTGGAGATTCACATATATATATTATAGCCAAGACTGTCTTGCAAAAGATTTCAGTGCAGGGAATGATTTTTAATCTGCATTTCCAGTTGAATATATTAATTCAATAAATATGCCATTCCTTCCCAAACATTAACTGAAATTAAAAGTCGGCTCTGTGGTGATGCTTATGAGGAATCTTAATCAACTAATGGGATTATGTAATAGAACCAGTATGATTGTTAAGAAATGTTTGAAAAATAGCATCATCTGTCAGACTCTTTGCGGATCAGAAGCAGGTACAATGCACATAATTCCGAGAATTGAGATGATGCCTACAGATACTAAATGGACATTTGATTTCAAAAGAGTGCAGTTTCCTCTGCAATTGTGTTTTGCGATGACGATTAACAAAAGCCAAGGACAGTCTCTAGACACCGTTGGACTCTACCTTCCAAGGCCAGTTTTTACACACAGTCAATTCTATGTTGTTGTATCAAGAGTTACATCTGCTGCCGGTCTTCATATATTGATTTATGGTGATGATGGATGTTCAAAGAATTCAACAACTAACGTTGTGTACGAAGAGGTCTTCTACAATCTTCCAAGTGTTGAAGACTAAATCTTTTTGTTTAGTTGTATTAGAATCAAATTTTGAACATTTATGCTACAATGTAAAATAAACAGATAATTGGAGGTCCATTTTATGACTTTAAATTCAATTGTTGCTACATTTATATCATTTCATATGTTCAAAGTCATGTAAAATTTGAAAAATAATGTTATAAAATAGGAAGACCTCTTTCTCTTTATATGTTTTCAATTGACCTAATTTGTAGCATTCTACATTTCCTTTGAATTCAGATATATAATATAAGAATATAAATTTGCATTTAAAATTTAAATCTATTGATTTGTCATGTTATTAGGAGAGGAAATCAAGGAATTTTAACTAATTACATGATATCATCATTAGGATCAATTAGGATCAATATTAAAAGTCAAGTAAAGCTATCATTTGGAGAAAATCATGGACTCCTTATGTCTAAGATAACCATGATAAACAACCAAAATAAATCAAAGATTTTAGACCTTAAACGAATCATTAAGGTTACTATATTATCCCGTCAATCAGTCTCTCTCATTTTTATAAATGGCTCCATAAGGAAATACACTTATACATTCTAAATAATGGAAAATTTAGACATGGGTATTTCAACTCTTCTTCTCAACTAATTTTTGGTCTACATAATATATTGTTAAACGTATGAATTTGAACATTCTATTAAAATTGTTGTTACAGGTATGAACGTCCACCATCATCTTGCAACTTTGGGTGTAACAAGGACAGACTGGATTTTGAAGGTTCGTGTGACAAGAATGTGGCCATCTATATCCCAAGGGACTGTAGTTATGCAGAACATGATCGTCCTAGATTGTGAGGTACAGATCATTCATTTATTTTATTTTGTAGTTGATTCCCTGATATTTTTTTTAGGGAACAATTAGTTTAACCATCGCAATTAACATTTACACAATAGACATAGGCATGTAATGGTTACTCCTCAGCTGTTGAATCAAGTTGGAAATCTTTTCAATGAAGGAGGTTTATACAAGATTTTCAATGTCCGTGTTAGGGCTGCAACTGGTGTATTAAGACCTGTTAACTCCGTTAACTGCACAACTACGGTCGAACAGTTGCTTGATGATTATTTCATTATTCCAATGCATAAGTTTGAATTAGTACCTCTGCCAATTATTTAAGAGGCAGTGAATACTACCCGTCAATCCTTTGAAGCTCTCTATTCCACAGGTACTCTATCTATGTTTGTCTAATTTTCTAGCATTTATTTATTTATGTCACCACATATTTTGAATTCCGCATATGTTTAATGTGTACCTACTTCAGATGTTATCGGAATCATGGAACATGTACAACCTCTGCACACATATGAAACACATTATGGTCCACGTCAAGTGGTGCATTTCACAATAACAGATGAAAGGTTGTAACTTTAAAATGTATTCATTTAATAAAGAGTTTATCTGTAGGAAGATGATTAAGATCCATAACAAATTTTGTGTTTTTTAATTATTAATAGGAAGTCGTACAATGTTTCATTTTAGGGTCCGTTGGATGCAAATACTAAGCAACTATATGGAGTAAATTTCGATCGTCTGATGGTCTTGATCTTGGCAAGTACAAGGATTTCAAAATATAAAAGTAATATCTTCCCCAGCATCTTAATAATGTCTCTTTATTCAAATAACTAAATTCAATTATACAATTATGTGACTATGAAAACTAATTCCTTTTTTCAACATTTAGGCAAAATCTTCATTTCAAATCTACCATCATCTAGGATATATGTCAATATTGATCATGAGGAAGTTTTCTTGATGAGGCAGAAGTATATTAGTTAGTACTTTTCTCAATTTTTACTAATCATAGTTATTTATATTATTCACTTATTCATAATAATTATTTTATTTTAATAATTCCATTACATTCATTGTTTTTGTAGGTATATTAATCAAGGTAATCGGTTTCCCGTGCATGGTCCATGAAAGCTATTCATCAAACTTTGTGAAAATTGAGGGATGCTGAGATGATTAGCAGATGCAATATTGCACTTTAATAAGTTTATTAGCATATTGTTTTCTCCACAAGTTGTTTATTATCTTGGGTAATAAACGTTTTGTATTGTTTCACTATTTTATTGTTCTCGCTCAAACATTTAGTTATTTATTTTATGTACTTCAAATGTTTGGTTTTATCAAACTAATTATTTTCTTCAGCGATGATTTATATCTTACTTCTTTTTGTTGTTGATTATTGTATTTAATTATAAAATTTATTTCACATGTTTAAAGTAATAAAATTAAAATTACAATGAGTATTAAATGTTATAGAAGTTTATTGTACATACCACAAATTTATGAACAATAATTAAAAAAACATATTTATTGTCGATTAAAAAAACTTATTTATTGTCGATTAAAAATTTATTTGAAATATAAAAAAGGATCCCAATAAACTAATTTATTCTTTACTTTAAGTAAAAATGCGTAGTTTTATTATAGATTTATTGTTTATTCTATACATACATAAATAAATTCGGATTGTTGATAGATATTTATTGGGATAATTTTAGGAAATCCAACAAAATGTCGAAGAATTTGTACATAATGATGTGTCTAACAACTAGCAATTTTATATTTTTAATTTCTTGACTATTTTTTATGTACATAAAAGAGGTTAATCTACTATTTTTGTACGTGTTTTGGGGTCCGTAGCATTATTCATAATTAAAATTCGATATGTATACTTGATTAATTTAATTTATTTGTCTCAACTTAAATCAAATCAGCCATTTTAATAAAATTTATATTTATATTTTTTAAAGATCAATTTTGTCCTTGATTTCACGTAAATAACAATCATAAGATCATTAACCAAATCATACACTAAAATATATTTATCAACTTAAATTTTGTATCAATCATGTCCATGTTTTAAGTTAAATTGATAAGGCTAAAAATAATATCAATTAAACCACCACAATCACGTATAAGTTATAACTACTCAAAAAGATTGAATCATATAAAGGCACAACACGTCACCACTACCTGTAACAACACCTTCAACTTGGCAATTTTGTAAGTTGTCTTTGTTGATGTTATATTGTTTAACGATTATATTAATCTCTTGGTAACGATATTTGTAACAGAGAAATGACATACAATCAACTCTCGGAACTTGATACCACCCGAAGTACATGGAATATGAAGGTACGTGTTACAAGAATGTGACCATCAATATCTATTCAAGCTGCACATGGAAGAGAAAACCTTAAAGGATATAATCTTATTTTGATGGATGACAACGTAAGTGAGCCAATTCATTTCGGTTAAAAACCATTTAGTTTTAATACCCTTATGTGGTTTTATGTACTCTCTGCTACTACTATGGTTTAATGGTTTAATATATTTTTGTTCAATGATATTGTCTAGAATTCTCATGTCCAAGCATTCATATATGCTGATCAATGGAATTCTATGGCTGGCAATATTGATGAAGGGAGCATATATGTTATTTCAAACTTCTATACTAAGGCAGCAACATGTTCCTTGAAGCCAGTTTCGTCAAATTTTTTGATTAATTTCTCTCCTTCAACCATTGTCCAGAAATTAACAAAGGATGACTTTATGATACCATCGCACAAGTTTGAGTTTGTAGACCTTGGAGACTTATTCGGTATTGCAAGTAATTATCCAAATGATGAATATCCTGAATATTCAACAGGTTAGACATCTTATACTTAAATTGGTAATGACAATAAAATTATACTATCATATTTCATTATATTTCTGAATATCCTGAATATCTCCCGTAGTCAGCTATAATATTTCTTTGGTGCATGTAATAGACTGAAGGGTTTCGGGCATGAAAACGCAACGGAAAAACGCGTAAAACAGAAAAATAACGAAACCCTCCGCAGGATCCATACGAACGCGATATTTAATTCGTGAACAGAATTTTTTACCTTTTAAGAAGCTTTAAGATTTGGTTGACAGATGGATGTCCTTTGCTATGATCACCACGTATCCCGCCTTGCGATATACGTCTCTAATCAGTCCATACGAACGCCCGATCGTCCAACGATCACCGGAGTTGGTACTAGCCAAAAACTGCCCTCGAAAATATCTCTCTCTCTCTAGCCTCTCTCAGATGTAGAGCTGCTAGGGTTTTCTCAAAAACGAATTTTGTATCTTACCCTAAAACAATACATCTTAATGTATTTATATGGAGAGAATTCTGGGCCTATACCTAAGGATGTATGCGGCTTCACCTAAGTCCTTCATTTCAAATTGTTTGAACAACCATGCCTTAATTGATGACAACATCTCTACATTGTTTCCAATGAGTAAAATGTCATCTACATATAGAACTAGAAAAACCACTGCATTTCCCTCACTCTTCCTATACACACACGTTTCACTTGGATTCTGATCATATCCATATGACTGGACTGCATGATCAAAACGAATGTTCCAATACCTGGAAGCTTGTTTCAGTCCATAAATAGACTTCTTAAGCTTACACACTAGCTGCTCTTGGCCTTCCTTAATGATTCCTTCTGGTTGCTGCATATAGATGGTTTCCTCAAGACTTCCATTAAGGAAAGCTGTCTTGACATCCATTTGCCAAATCTCATAATCGAGATGAGCTGCTATAGACAAAAGAATCCGGATTGACTTAAGCATAACTACCAGCGAAAAGGTTTCCTCATAATCGATCCCTTCTTTCTGAGTATACCCTTTCGCAACAAGTGTTGCCTTCCAGGCTTTCACCTTTTTATCAGATCCTCTTTTTCTCTTGTAGATCCACTTACATCCAATGGGTTTTACACCTTTGGGTGGTTCCACGAGCTCCCAGACTTGATTGGAATACATAGATTCCATCTAAGATTGCCTAGCCTTATGCCATAGATCTGCATCCTTATCTTGTAGTGCTTGTTCGTATGTCCTGGGATCCTCATCATGTTCACCAGAGACTAAGTCCGAAGACTCTCCCAAAAACATGAATCTCTCAGGTTGTTGAACAACCCTCCCACTATGATGAAGCACTGGTGCGGTATTGGTGATAGGTTGTGCATTTACTTGTGGTTGTTCTACATATACTATCGGCACATTAGGATTATCTGTTCCTCCCACTAATTCCTCTAAAACAATAGTACTCATGGGTTTGTGGTTCATTATATTGTCTTCCTATAAGAATCTAGCATTGGTGCTAACAATGACATCCCGATCCTTAGGACTATAAAACAAATAGCCTTTCGTTCCAATGGGATAGCCCACAAATAGCCTCACTTTTGTACGAGAATCTAAATTAGTCGCGTTCTTGTTCAGTACATGTGCTGGACAACCCCAAATCAGAATGTGTCTTAGATTTGGCTTGTCACCAGTCCACAATTTTATCGGAGTCTTAGGAACCGACTTAGAAAGTACTAGGTTCAGAAGGTAAGCCGCTATTTCTAAAGCATGTCCCCAAAACGACTTGGGTAAATCCGAATACCTCATCATCGATCTAAAACTCTCCAATAAAGTCCGTTTCCTTCTCTCTACTACACCATTCTGCTGAGGTGTGCTGGTGCAGACAACTGGGATGTGATCCCATGTTCTCGCCACTACGATCTGATCGTAGTGACTTGAAACTTTTACCAAGTCGTTTCTCCGTTTTAGCTTTGTACTCCTTGAATTTATCAAAGCACTCAGACTTACGGCGCAACAAGTAAATGTACCCATATCTTGAAAAATCGTCAATGAAAGTGACAAAATACTCAAAACCACCACTTGCTTGGATATTCATAGGTCCACATAAATCAGTATGAACCAACTCTAACACTTCTTTAGCTCTATTCCCCTTTGCCTTAAAAGGCATGTTAGTCATTTTACCTTCCAAGAAGGATTCACATACTGGAAATGGCTCCACTGCCAATGAGCTTAAAGGCCCGTCTACTACCAGTCTTTGAATCCTCCTCAAGTTAATATGACCTAATCTTAAGTGCCAAAGAAGTGTTTCGTTCAAACTAGAAGGTTCCTTTCTTTTATTAGTGATAAAATATGTGTTATTTAATACCCTATGTTGTAGTTGCAGTGCAGGTTGTCTAGGATTAATAATGTACAAATTGTCTTGCAATGTACCAGAACATATAACTTGTTTATTCATCATAATAGAAAAATTACGATCCAAACAAACATTATAACCATCCAAAGCAAGTTTAGAAACCAAAATCAAATTCCTTCTAAAAGAAGGTACATAAAGACAATTGTTCAAAACCAAAATCTTATTACAACCAAAAGATAAAGTAACGTCTCCCACTACAACTACTGCTACTATCGTGGCATCACCAATGAACACATATATCTCACCATCTCTAAGCATTCTGGATTTCTGGAACCCCTGCACAGAATTACAAACTTGGTCAGTGGCTCCTGTATCTACACACCAAGTGCTCGTAGATATAGCCGCTATATACGTTTCTGTAACTAGAGAAAGAGCTAGACATACCAGTTTTGTTCTTCTTGGAAAGAGTACAATCATGTTTCCAGTGACCCGACTGCTTGCACCTGAAGCACTTGCCCTTAGGCTTCTTCACAGCATTTTGAACTCCCACTGGTTTCACAACTTTCTGTTCCTGAGACTTTTTCTTCTTCTTCTTGCCTTTCAGTTTAGAAGAAGAACCTTTCTCAGCCACATTCACTTAAACATTCTGCTGAAACAATCGTTCAGCTGCCTGAAGCTCTGTCAGAAGTTCCGCACGACTATACGACCTCTTGTTCATGTTGTAATTCAAGCGGAACTGCTCAAAACCTTTGGGCAAACTCATAAGGATGATATCGATTTGCGTTTTCGCATCAATCTCAGCACCAATGACCTCCAGTTCATTTATATGAGACATCATTAAAAGAACATGGTCCCTTACAGGTGTTCCTTCATCCATCTGAGTGTTCATTAGAGATTTCATTGCTACTTGCCTAGCAGCCCGATTCTGATCTCCGAAAAGTTCCTTGAGATTAAAAAGCATATCCCCAGCAGTGACCATGGCCTGATGCTGATGCTGCAAAACACCCGACATTGCTACCAGAATGTAACATCGTGACATCTCATCTGCCTTAATCCACTTCTTATAATACTCTTTATCCTCATATGGAGCATCGGCACCAGGCTGATCTGGTTAGGGTTCAGTAGTACAAAATTTGTACTCCTCAGCAGTCAACACTATTTCCAAATTGCGTTTCCATTCAAAATAGTTAGGTCTGGTAAGTTTGTTATCCTTAAGTATGGTGAAAAGTGGATTAAAGCCCATTCTATCCTTAGAATCATACATATAACACATAATTAGAATGTCGTACATAAAAACTTAATACATATAGACTCCTCTAACTATTAATTAAGATTAATATACTAACACTTAAACACCATAAGTATCTGGTCCGCCACGATGGGTGACATATATACCACCTATATTTGTTTAAATGTTACTTCAGTCCTATTACTAAATAGTATGCCACGTTAGGGTGGTCTCTTACTACCTTTCATAGCTAAGTGTATACCATTATTTAAATCTTAAATTGATCCCTTAAATCAGACTTTTCTGTTTGATGTATCAATGGATAAATCCCAGATATTTTTGGAGAAGTCACATCGGTCTTGCTTAATACCCAACAACCTAGTCAGAAATATCCATTATCAACATCAATCAAGGAGTGTCCAATTAGTTTCTCGAATTCTATGAAACTTGGTATGGCACGTTGGGGTGATCTTACCTTTCAATATTCGTGATTAATTTAAGAAGTTTGTTCTAATAATATCCTTAACACTACCAGACACCATAAATCATACGCCGCGATGGGTGACATATATACGATTCATAATTGTCATAGTGTTAAATTACATACAAACAATAATGGATGACCATGGGACTTAATTTCAAATTAAATCCCTCTCCCACTTAGTATTTTACTTGTGAGGATTTTAATCTAGATGCATCGTCCTATGTTATTTCTTCGAAGTCCACATGTATCACAAAGAACAATACAAACCATGTATAACATAGCAAGATACACATCATGATTAAGCATATTAAACATAACCCTATGTCCATGTCGTTCTAGAATACTAAGGTTAGTATCACATGGCATGAAACACATATAAGGCACGTATAATAGCAATAATCAAACCAAGTGGATAATCAATATGTAAAACATATTAATAAACCATCCGCTATTATGGCCGCATCCAAACTTTGATCCAAAACACAGCAGTGCGGATCGAACTTGAATTTCTAAAAACAACAAATCACTGTTTTCAGGATGTAAACGACGTCAAGCGCCTTATATCCGCGCGAGTGACATTTGTCAGTTATGTTCAGACGCACATTTACCTTTCCGAAAAGGTTTTTCGGGAAAATTCGGACACAGTACGCAAAATCAGCGAAACTCCTCAGAAACCAGCAAGTAGCAGCAGAAGCACTTCTTCTCTTGTAGCTCCATTGATAAAACAATTACATAGAAACAAAACTGACATATTCTATTACAATATATCATAATCTAACTCAAATACAAATCGAATTACTTGATTACAATCTTATAACGTAAATCAAGAAAACATACACGATCAACCTTCGTGATTAACAATCGCAAATACAATAACCACGATAAACCACGTGGGATCCAATCGCATAAACAGTAACCACGATAAACCACGTGGGATCTAATCACATAATTATAAAACATGGCCATAATAGTGGATAACAATCTGCATCACAAAATACATACGAGCAACCACTATATACATGCATATATAATTACGACATGGACAACATATCATAAAACGCAGAACCCTAGAACCAGGCTCTTGATGCCAATTATTGGAACATATAAATCACGGTGCTGCGTTTTATGATAAAAATTAAAGAGTTCGAAAAGAAGATTAACCTTAATCGCTACGGCGCAAGCGATTCAATTTCACGTCTTCTACTGAATTCCTTGATTCCCTTTGAGCGAAGTGTGGCCTTCGATCTCCCAAAGTTTCCTCTCCTCAAAACTTCGAAATTCCAAAACCCTAGCTGCATGCGGCTGCCCCTAGGTCTCAATTTCAATTTCTGTTGTGTGTTTTTTTTCCAGCTTTAAGGAGAACGAGAATATATATAGGCTTCAGTACGGATCATGGACAATTAGGTCGGGCCTTCCAATGACATTCGGGGTCAAGCCCAATGTCATTAAATATTAATTCAATCCACTAAAGAATTAATATTTGCACTACCGTTCCTAATGCCGCAATTCTTTTATTATTTAATTCGGCTCCTATATTATTTGCTTACTAAATTCTCCACATTTAAGATATCGCATGTCCATTAATTAAATTAATCACTGACAATTAATTTAATTAATATCTTATTTATCCTTGATCATCCACTCAACCTTATAATTATGTCAGAAATTAATCTGCCTGCAGGGCTTCACGTAATTATATTTATGAGTTTTCAAGAGGACATCATCAACCCAAATATTATCAGGACATGGATTCCTTCTGTAATTCATATCCCACTCACATAATATTGTAATTAATAATTAATTACATCTTACATGAATCAAAGCAAGTGCATTGCATACAAGTGTCAATCACTACATCCGAATTAAGAACCTAAGCAATAATAATATCATAGAATCTTAGTTCTTCTTAACTATCAGAATAAAAGAACAATTCTAATATTTTGATCATGTTCAATATACACAAAGTATATAAGTATTATTCAATAGTCAAGATAAACTATTCCCAAATAATACTACAGTCATTCCAGTGGGTTGTCTAGTACCACTTAGATTGTGAACCTTTATTATATTATATATAGACACTGATAATCTAATCTTCTGTTATCCCATTTGATACTAGATTATCCATAATATATAATAAACAGACAATGTAATAATATGCAATCAAGATTCTCAATAAAATGGAAAATGTTATATACTTCAAACGAATAGTTCAGTATAAAACCCAACAATTGAAACTCAGATAGAAGATCTGGTGGACTCTATTCATGCTGCTAAAATAGAAAAGTAGGATGACATCCAAGGTAAAAGAAAATGTAAAATACAACAAATGCTATTGACAGATATGGTGTTTTCATGAACTTCAGGAGATGTCTGACATGTTGGATTTGTGTGAAAGCATGATTAAATTGTGTTGGAATGAAGAGAAAACATCTCATTGGGGTGTGTGGTATAGATCCCGTGTGTGTATGTATTTTTTTCAGTAAAAAATCAAAGTAGAGACAGAAAGTGATCAACTCTTACAAAAAAAATCAGCATGACTCACAAACATCGCCTTTTTCCCTATCTAATAATGTAATTTGCCCAATATAAATACTTCGTAATTACGCAAATACGGTAGTCATGGTTAGTTTTGGGGATGTACAAGGATGCTCGTTGGGGTGTGTGGTACAGATCCATGTGTGTATGTATTTTGTTGGTAAAAAAACCAAGAGTAGGGACATAAAGTGATCAACTCTTACCAAAAAACAGCATGACTTACAAACATCGACTTTTTTCCCATATAATAATTTAATTTACCAAATATAAATACGTTGTAATTACGTAAATACGGTAGACATGGTTAGTTTAGGGATGTATAAGGATGTTTATTTCAACTTAAAAATTGTACTTTTATTTTATAATTTTAATAACTCATAAATTATACATAATACAAAATTACGCAAAGATATATGTACTTAAAATTTTCGTTTTTCTCTTAAAGCAATTTTAAGTCATAAACAAATATTTTAACTAACCCAAACGGGATCTATAATCTCAAAAAAGTAGAGAAACTGATTTTTTTTGTAAAGATTTTGTTGGCCTTGTCGCGGGTCATAAAGCAAAATTTACAATGAAATATCATCATTCTTACTATAATATTTCAACTTTCTATATATGGTTCATATACATCAATCTGATTAGTTTGTAAAAGATGGAGGTGGTCGTGGAACTAATGTAAAAAGTTATAAGTAGAGAGAATATGAGATGTAAAAGAATATAAAATTTATAAACCCTTAAAAATAAAATAAAAATAAATAATATATTTATGAAATCAATATTTTGTGTACACATTTACCACATCAAATTTACAGATACTTAACTAATTGTACATCTAATTTAATATCGAATTTAATGTGGACCTACTAAGTAATTTTCTTTACATTCCTGGATCTTTTAATGAATAATAAACCACAAATAAAATTTAAGGACAATTTTTTTTTTGGTCATGAGATATGTTAAAATTAAGTTGAAAAAATATTTAAAAGGCTAATAATGGGAAAAAATGAATGGTTCTAATCATTAATGATATACCTTTGAGAATTAAGTTGATAAAGTAGAAATTTATACAACATTAACCCCATTATCAATTAAGTTGATGAATGCATATATATTTTTAGTTGATGTATAGATGATAATTTTCCTCAAGAAACAACTTCAACGGATCTACGAAAATTCTTCTTGCGAGCATTTGTGAAACTAATCTCATAAGGGCATTGAGCCCTCTATAAAGGTCATATGACGAAAACTATATTGTACTTTCAAATGTATGGATAATGATACAATATTTGTTATCATGGTAAGTTATGAATAATAAAATTGACAACCCAACATTGTAAAAAATATCATTTATGTGGACAAATTGGTATAATGTGGGAATGGGCCACTGAATATATGTATGGAAAATAATTATGAGAGAATTCAGGGCGATATGATGAAAATCTAAGTTGTTTTTTTAAATTTTTTCAGAATCGTTTTTCAGTTGTTGATAATTAAAAAATAAAAATACGATACATATATAATCGAAATACAAAGATAATCCATCCAAGTATACTATGCTAGATAATTAAGTGATACAAAGTGTTATATTTATGATGAACATTCACTTCTTTTCTATGAACCAGATCGCGTACAAAGTGAAAATCAATAGCAATATGTTTCATTTTGCCGTGGAAGACAGGATTTTTGCAGAGATACGTAGCTCCCACATTATCACAAAATACATCCGGAGGATTGTGTAAAGGAAGACGGAGCTCGAACAGAAGATTTGTCACCCAATTAGCTTCAGCAATGGCACTGGCAACAGCTCGATATTCGGCCTCCGTGGAAGAACGTGCAACAGTTCGCTGTTTCTTTGATGACCAACTAATAGGGGTGTCACCATAGTAAATCACAAATCCAGTAGTTGATGTTCTATCGCAGAGATTACCAGCCCAATCAGAGTCGGTATAAACTCGAAGACATGATTCAGATGATTGTTTGATATTCAAACTAATCATTGATGTTTGCTTGAGATATCTGAGCAACCTTTTAACAGCTTGCCAGTGAGGGCGTTGCGGATGATGCATAAACTGAGCTAATTTATTAACAACGAAGGCAATATCAGGTCTAGTAAATGAGAGATATTGAAGTTTACCAACAATGCGCCTGTAATCAGAAATATCAACAGCTGGATCATGAGGACTAATTGTGAGTGAAACTGATGAACTGATGGGAGTTGTCATACCATTACTATCCTGCATATTAGTCTCAAGAAGAAGATCGTGAATATATTTTGACTGATATAGAGCAATACCATCAGAATGTGGAAATATTTCAACACCCAGAAAAAAATTCAGAGAACCAAGGTCCTTCAAAGAGAATCGTTGAGACAAAAATTGTATTATTTTTTCAACAAGCGAATGATGACTTCCTGTGACAATAATGTCATCCACATACACACAAACATAGGCAACGAGCGCAGCATGATTTAGAATAAATAATGAGCCATCAGAATGAGACTTGTAGAAACCCATATTGGTAACTAAAAATGATTTTGACTCAGTGTACCAAGCAGACGATGCCTGTCTAAGTCCATATATAGGACGTTGCAACTTACAAACGTAATCAGGAAACTGTGGGTGCTCAAATCCTGGAGGATGACGCATGTAAATATTTTCCTCCAAACGCCCTTGGAGGAATGCATTGTTGACGTCTAATTGGCGAATATGCCAACGTCGATGTACTGCAATGGATAAAACAAGCCTTATTGTAGTAGGCTTAATCACTGGACTGAAGGTGTCCTGAAAGTCAATGCCAGGACGTTGAGTAAATCCTTTAGCGACCAATCTCGCTTTATAGCGCTCAATGGACCCATCCGGGTTATGTTTGATTTTGAAGAGCCACCGACAATCAACTACATTTTCTGAAACAGACTTAGGAACTAGAGTCCAAGTTTGATTATTTAGCAAGGCTGTGTATTCCTCTTTCATGGCTTGTCTCCAGTGCTCATGCTTTTGTGCTTGTTTATGTGTGAGAGGTGTAAATGTATCAGAAGGTGCTGCTGAAAACCCGTAAAATTTGTTTGGTTTGAATATGCGATTTTGAGCTCTTGTGATGGGGCGTGTTACAGGTGGGGGTGAGTCTGGTATAGGCTCAATGGGAGGTGATGCAACAGGCTGCTGAGAGGAGTTGTCCGGGTTATTTGATGCAGTTGAATGAGGTGAGTCTTGGTGTGTAATGGTGTGTGATTTACCAGGGACAAGAGAATGAGGTTGTGATTGTATGTGGGGAGTGTTTGAAGACACATGTATTGGAGGTAGAATAGTTTTTGCGGATGAAGGCGTAGTTGTACTCGATGGCAAAGTAGTCTCAAGAGAATTAGTATCGAGAGGAACCCAGTCCATATGAGTCATGGACTTAACTAGTGTGGAAAATAGATCTTTACATGGAAATTTTTCCTCAAAGAAAACAACATCTCTGGACAAATATAATTTTGAAGAGTGCGGGTCATAACATTGATGAAAGTGGTATTTCACAGAAAAACCTAAATATATGCATGGTGTTGATTTTGGTTGGAGTTTATGAGAGGCATATGGTTTAAGCCATGGAAAGCATAAACACCCAAATACACACAAATATTTATAATTTGGAGCTTCACCAAATAACGACTGAAAAGGAGATTGATGAGGTTTGCTTTGAGTAGGAAGCCTGTTAATCAAATATGTGGCATATGTACAAGCAAATGACCAAAAATTTGATGGTAAAGAGGCTTGATAAAGTAAGGTCTTGGCTATCTCAATGATATGACGATGGCGTCTTTCAGCCAAGGCAACACGCTGTGGTGTATACGATGGGGAAACTAAATGCTCAATACCCTGGGAAGCCAAGTAAGGATCAAGACCTTGAAATTCCCCACCTTCATCGGTATAAAGGGACCGAATTTTGTTTTTGAAGTATCGTTCGACCAAAATTTGAAATTGCTGAAAAAGTGAAGCAACTTCATTTTTAGTTTTCATGGTGTAGAGCCAAATGTATTTTGTGTATTGGTCAACGAAAATAACATAATATAACTTTTTGTCAATGGACATAACAGGTGAAGTCCCCCATAAATCACTCTAGATTATTTGTAGTGGATGCAGACTTTGTAAAGAATTATTAGAGAAAGACAAACGGTGGCTTTTATTGCAGCAACAAGCATTACACACTGAAAATTTATTCATTTGACAATAAGGAAGTGAAAAATTATGCAATAATGATTTGATAATTTTAAGATTGGGATGACCAAGCCGTTGATGCCACCGAGACAATGGAATAGTGGCAGAGGCAGAGTAGACATTGGGACTTCGAGTTGATGTATGAAGAGAGGCTACAGATGACCATTGGTATAAGCCAGACCTATTCGGGCCGCATGCTAGCACTGCTCTTGTACTCAGATCCTTCACACAGAAATAGGAAAGAAAGAACTCAATAGAGGTTTCATTGTCACAACAAAACTTAGAGACAAGTAATAAATTTTGCTTCATATTTGGTGCATATAATACATCAGACAAAATAAAATTGGAATTGGAGGAATTCAATTAAATTGTACCAGTTTGAGAAATAGGAACCATATTACCATTTCCCATAGCTATTTCTTCTGGTCCATTATATGCATGCACCTCGGTAAAGTTGGAAGTGTCTGAAGGAATGTGAAGTGAAGCCCTTGAATCAACAATCCATGGAGAAGCAGGAATTTGAACGTTTTCGGCAAAATGAGCTCTGGCCTCCATATGATTATGTGAGCGCGAACGGCAGACTTTGGCTGTGTGTCCAAACTTATCACATAATTGACATCGAGGACGAGAATCAGATTTGTGTGAATCACTTTGCAAACCTGTAACTGATTGCTGAGGAGCAGGTGTACTCCAAGACTGTTTATAGCTTCGAGGATAAAAGTTGCGTGAAGTTTGTTGGTTGCGACGTGGTTGAGGTTGGCGAAAAACATGAGACTGGGTGGGCCCTTTTTGCGCAACTGCAGCAGTAATATATAGGTGAGTCCACGGGTGTAACTGACATCCTTTGGAGTGCTTCTTGTCTCAAATAAATTTCATGATTGGTCAATTTGTCATACAGATCCTCGTAAGTAATTGGAGTATCACGAGCACGGATTGCTGCGGCTATATTGCTATAATCGGAGTTGAGTCCTGCAAGTATTTTGACAATAATTTCTTCGTTGGACATGGGTGAGCCAGCAATGGCTAATTCATCCTTAATGGATTGTATCTCGCGAAGATACTCGGCAATGGACTTCTGATCCTTTGTTATTCGAGTGAGTTGATCTCGGAGACTAAGTATTCGTTTGTGTGAGTTGTTGGCAAACATGGTATGCAGAGAATCCCATGCTTGTTTGGCTGTGGGTGATGTAGCAATCATGGAGGCAAGTGTTGAATCTACTGATGCTAAGATAGCATTGTGAATCAATCGATCTTGTCGAAGCCACAACTTGAAGTCTGGATTTGCAACAGATTTATTATTTTCAGTGATTGTTTGAGTTGGTGCTGGGCTACTGCCATCAAGAAAGCCATATATATCATGACCATGAAGTAGCATTTCAATTTGTGCTTTCCAAATGGTGAAATTGGAGCTACCAGAGAGTTTGATTGGGAGTTGTGCTGTTGGATTAAACTGAATAATCTGGTTCATGGTTGAGTTACCGGAAGAGTTGGTGTTTGAAACAGAAATCGTCATTGTTTTTTTTTTTTTGGTGGTAGAAGGGTTAGGATTTTACTCGTTAGAGTTTATTAGCTCTGATACCATAAGAAGATGAGCAAGTCTCAGGATTGTATTATATGTGAGAGAGGTTACATCATTTAAATACTATATACAGTCATATGATAAACAAATACAATTAACCTAGACTACAATATTTACAATCAGGGGAGTGAATTCTACCATAATCCAAGGCCTGATTATTTGTTCGTATCTTCAGCTGATATGGTTTTATTGACATGATTTGATGCTGATATGGTTTTATTAATATTAACTAAAAATGAAATGATTTAGCAAGCACGGAAATTGATACAAAAACTTAGCTCATCGAAATTAGCTCTTTGATTAAAATAATTAAGGATATTGTGTTTTAGGTATTTTCATTTAATGTAAAATTTTAATTAGTTAATCGTTAAATTTAAAAAATTACTCCCTTTGTCCTAGTTTAATTGTCCACTTTAATTTTTGCACGTGTTTTAAGGTGTGAAAAAAGTATAGTTCCTTAAATTATTTTTAAAATTTTCTTTTCTAAATAAAATATCAAAATCTAAACTTTTATTCAGAAAAAGAAAATTAAAAAAATAATTTATGGAATTATTTTATTTGCACCTTAAAATGCGTGCAAAAAGTAAAATGGACAATTAAATCGAGACGGAGGGAGTAGTAGTTATTATGTTAGTTAATTGATATAAAAAAATAAAATTCAGTTGGTAATGAGTTTAACTTGAGTTGAGTTTAAATTTAATTAAAAGGTAGAATCGAAATTAAATAAAGAAACATGTTAGTTTTAATTTGGTTGACCTAAAATTTAGTAGTGGACTTTGTTTGGTGCTAGAATAATTCACAATTTTTCCATTGATAAATTGATATATATGTGGTAAACTCGAGTATTATAATAAAAAATATTAAAAAAATTATAATAAAAATATATTTAAACATGTGTAACCTACTGATAAATACATATTTAGAAACTTATTACGATTTATTATTAAAAAAATGAAATTAAGAACCATGTAATATATGAATTCATTAAATTAAGAGATTACTGTTATTCCCAAATGACCTAACAGAATTGTAGAAGGGGGGGTTGAATACAATTTTGATATTTCTTTAATCTTAAAAACAACTTACAAATAAAACTGAACTTAAAGTAAAAATCACAAGCACATTAATAATTTCAGTTGGATTGTTTGATGATCCAACTGAAGTGATTTTTATTGCGGAAATAATCTGTGATACAAAAGCACACAGCTGCTCAGTTACAAAGTTGTAGAGAAGAATGCTCTCAAAGATAGCTAATACAAACTATTTGTTTTTCTTCTCTTTCACACTTATTTTAACTGCTACACTTGGTTATATATTCCCAAGTTTACAAAGCTATTTTTGGCTACACTAAAGTACACTAAAGGTAACCGCCAATAGTTTACTTTTCATCCCTTTGTCCAGTGGTCCTTGGAGATCCTTGCTTTTGTCTTCATGCTTATTATGATCACTCCCAAGAGCCCAATTGGAAACTGGGATGTTTCCTTATTCCCCATATCCATTTTAATGGTTTCCAATGCAAAGTACACTTCCACATCACCTTTAGATTTGTTCAGTAACCTGTCACTATCACTTTGTCAACTATTCAGAAAAGAAATAATGATTCGTTGATAGCAGGGAGATGTGTTTCGTTGATAGCTTTATTCTTCATTCCGTTGATGGTGTTTCTCTCGTTTCGTTGATGAGTAAACTCCATACCGTTGACAGAGTAATCTTCATACTGTTGACATGTCTTCACTTAGGCAAAATTACAAGGCACAAGATATTTACAATTAACCAACCTATTTTGCCTATCTATCATTTAGTCAACATGACTTAGAAAACCTATCTAGTACATACAACAAAATGCATATCAAACTGTGAAGTATTGTACAGTGCAATTGCTACATCACTCATTTCGTTGATGAGCTACCTGTCAACGGAATGCTGCAAAGCATGCCATTTCGTTGACAGTTACAAAATGACTTAATACAAAATCTACTAAGTGTTTTTATAATTATCATCAAGAACAACATATTCCTAACAATCTCCCCCAATTTATGACTGATAGAATAACAGCCATAAATCAAGCGCCTTGATGATAACAAAAACACTCAGTCAAATTACACATGATAAAAGTAGAAATTGCATTGAGCTTCATTGAATTTAATTAAATTTCAAAGTAGAAAATCTTACAAAACAAGTGCACAGAGTTGCTCCTCTAGACTGAGCAGATTTTTCATCTTTGCCTCTGTGGTCTTGTTTTCTTCCCTTTTCTTGCATTGTTCTCCTCAATCTGAGCTTGAAGTCTTCTGTAGAAAATCTTCTCTTCTTCATCTTGCTTCCCCAACTTGGATTGCATTAATCTTAGAGTTTCATTGGATGCCTTCTCCAGTTGGTCTTCTATTCTGAAGAATCTTCTACAGTTGTCCTTGTCTCTGAATTCCATCATCCAAAAAGGTTGGAGATGAATCTTCTTTCCTGTTTGAGGGACCTTCAATACTCTGGGAAGTGCACCAGGCTTGTTCCAGCTAGCTTTGATTTGGCAAATTTTGGAAACAACTTCAGATTTAGCTGTTTTGGTAAAACCAAAATCTTTCTTCAGGCATTTAAACACAGATAGCAGTGTCTGATAGTCTTCTCCCAGAATTCTATGTAGAGGCCAAACCTGTTCTCTCCCACCCTTGTAGACAAACACCAATCTCTCTGGTAGTTTGTAAGAAGCTGTTATTCCTCTCACTTCAACTAGGTCATCAAGATTGATATGTAGGTCAGACTCCTCCCTGATATCAGCAATGTAGATGAAGTCTTCTGGGTTGGTAGGAGGTTTTTCAGCTTGTGGTCTCCTTACTAGAATTGGCTTAGCCTTGGTAGCCCTTTGCTTAGATTTCTTCTTTGGATCCATCTCAAAGAGGAATTTTGGAAAGTTGGCCTCATCAAACTCAATTGGCTCTTCCTTTGGCTCAATTGGCTGATCATGGAAATTAACAGGATGTTTAGGATCAAAGGCTAACTTTACCCCTAGAGCTGGATCAGGAATTGTTGGAGGTGCAGTTGGTACAGAAGAGTCTGATGCAATACTCTGAGAGTCATCATTCTCAAAGGCTATATTTCTCCTAGCTCTTGCCTTTGGTTGCCTTGTGGTCTTCTTTGCACTCCTTTCCTCTCTGGATTTTTCTTCTTGCTGTCTTTCTTCTTCATCAAGAGATTGAGCAACTGCAAGTGCTTGCATTGCTGCTCTTTCTGACTCTTCAGCCTTAGCTTCAGCAAAGTTTGGGTGACCAGCCCAAACACAGATTTGTTGTCCATTCCTGTAGACAATTGCCCTTTGCTTCCTTATCTCATAATCATTGCTTTCCTTGCTTTTTGTGATGAGTAGACCAAGAAGCTTGTGCTCATCTGGATAAGGTGCAGGATAGAAAGTCCTTTCTGTATTTTTGCCCTTTGGTTTAGCAGGAGACTTGGGAGATAAGCTTCTTTGTAATGTAGCTTGTTCCACATCCCTAATGCATGAAGTTTGTCCTTTCTCCTTTCTTGAACCTTGAGTGACTCCATGTAGAAGGGGCTCTACCTTATATAAAGAATTGGTCTGTGGCTCCCATTTCGTTGATGCTAAAACCATGGCATCCGTTGATGGCTCTGTAGAAGAAGCTTGATTCGTTGATGGATCTGAAATCTTTGCAGAATCAACTAACTTCTTGATTCTTTCATCTATCCTGGACCAGTGGTCTTTAATTTGTTCAGCAAGCTGTAGCTTCATATATGCTTGCTGAATCAGGTCAATGCTGTCCAGTTTAGCTTTTCCTGACTCCCCCATAGCTAGTGGCTCCTTTGGCAGAGAAATGGCTGGGACCATAACCTTTGTGATTTGAATGTTTAGCTCCTTAGATTTCTCCCCCTTTTTGTTATCATCAAGAGAGATGATTGGGAGTCCTTGAGCTGCCACTAGCTGGGCCAAGAGTAGTGTCTGCTTCTCCTGTTCCTTTTGCATCTGAGATAAAGTAGCTTCCACCTTGTCCACTCTAGAAGAGAGAGTCTTCAAGGAGGTAGCCACCTCAGGTTCCTTAGAGAAAAACCTATTCATCTTGGACACAGTGAGAAGAGGAAGCTTTTCATCTAGCCTCCTGTCATTAGCATCCTTGAGATTGCTAATTGAGTCCTTGATTTCTCTAGCCTCAATCCTTGTCTGCATCATCTGTAGCCTCTGGATTTCCAGTGAATCCATAATAGCCTTGTAGAATTTCTTGTCATTGGCATTTGCAGACTCATGAGCCAGATAGGCCTCATTGTACTGCCTTGTGATTGCAGCATCCAGGGAGATCCTTCCTTGTAAATCTTGAAAAAGCCAGTTTGGTGTAGGAGGCACCACAGAAGTCCCAGTCTGTGAAGTAGTGGCCACCTGATTGTCACCAAAGTTGTCCTCATCATCAGAGAAATCAAACTCACCACTTGCTGCAGCTCCTGGAGATAGATTGGTCAAGGCATCCTTTGCTCTTTGCATTGATGCAGTTGTATGAATTAGTTGTAGTGACCTTTCTGCCTCCACATTGCCCTGTTGAGCCAAAACTTGATAGGCTGACACAGGATGAGTAAAGGTCTCAGGATCCAGGGAAATACTATCCAGAGTTTGTTGATAATGCTCTTGGAAAGTAAGTTCCCTTTCTCCCTCATTGACCTCCATTGACTCACTAGCAATGGCTGATTCCTCCCTTATGACTCCTGTAGTCCCTTCTCTCTCTCCTCTATTTTCTTGCATCATGGGCTCCCCATGGCTCACACCTCTCACACCCTCACCTTCACCTACTAAGGTGGAACTCTCAATCTCTCCTTTTGCCTGGCTGGAAGAAATAGCCAGCCTCTCACTCTCATTCTCTCCTTTTGCCTGGCTGCAAGCCAGCCTCTCAGTTTCACTCCCTCTCAATCCTAGAAGTGTCTCAACTACCACTAGATCATCTGCACTAGTTGTGGAAACAACTTGATTTTCAATTAGAGGTGCAGAGTGAACTATCAACGGTATGGTAGTTTGAACTGTCAACGGTATGGATACCGTTGATGGAGAAACACTTGTCAACGAAAGAGCCTGTTTCGTTGATGAAGTCAAGAAAGCACTTTGAGAATGAGAAATTACAGTAGAGTCTGTGGTGATTGATATTACAGTAGAGTCTGTAATATCTATCATTTAGAAGCATGGTTAGGAGAATTAACATGGAATTAGTTAATGCATCAAAATTACTAATCTTTCCAGAAAAGACCTTAATGAATGCATCAGCTAAATAACTGTATTCCCTAACCAAACCTCTCCTAATTATCTTACCCAAGTTATCAGTAGGCAAAGAGTAGTTTATAGAATTTAGCATGGTAGTTATTTCAGTGTTAGTAGGCAAAGCATCACAGTTATTATCAGGAATATGTAAACATGCTTGCAAAACATCAGAATTAACTATGTACTCATTACCTTGAAGAGTGAATTGCAGTGTGCAGTTTGTTCCACTATACTCACATGAGGTCCAAATCTCCTCGATTATTTCATTGTAGAGTGGTGTAGAGTGAAACATCGCATAGCTCAACTTACAGTTCCTCATGAAGTCCATCATCTTGAAAAAGATGCTGTTTGGACTCTCCTTAACAACAAATGGAATAGAATTGTTCTTCTCATAGATGAACCCACCAGCAGACATAAGCTTGACTATGGGTGCCATTTTTGAGTGAGGAAAAGCTTCGAGCTGTATTGCTTGTTAGAGAGAAGAAGATAGAAAAACTTTTGGAATTTTTTAGAACAGGTAGAAATGAAATAAAGAAATTGGAATTTCTTAAATACTCCCCCAAAAATTCTCAGAAATTAAGTCCAATAATTAATCTAAATTACCTGATTGGCTTAAAAAAGTAACCGTTAGAATTAAATATTACCACGATTTATACTTACAGAGGTGTATGTATAGATCGTGATACAGAACGTGCAATTTCAACGGTTCAGATTAAAAAGCGCTACATCAACGAATCAGGATTGGGCGGTTAAAGTCCCATCTTATTTCGTTGATAAAGCTGCGTTTCGTTGATATAAAAGAGCTATCAACGAAACACCCAGAAAAATGCTAAGACTGTCAACGAAATGGTTCGTTTCGTTGACATAGTAATTTTGACTTAGACAAAATTTCACTTTTTCCTGAGAAAATCAATTCACAAAAAAATTATAGCAAATTCCTGGCTGCATTTTAACTTGCAAAAATCTCAAAATAATTAAGAGAAATTTAGCATACCTAGCTCACTTACTAATCTTGAGAATGTGGATTCATCAAGTGGCTTGGTAAAGATGTCTGCAAGTTGTTGTTCACTTGGAACAAAATGTAACTCCACAGTACCATTCATAACATGTTCTCTAATAAAGTGGTACTTGATGTCAATGTGCTTGGTCCTTGAATGCTGCACTGGATTCTCAGTAATGGCAATGGCACTAGTGTTGTCACAGAAAATAGGAATTTTCTCAACTCTTAATCCATAATCAAGTAGTTGGTTTTTCATCCATAAAATCTGTGCACAACAACTTCCAGCTGCAATATACTCAGCCTCAGCTGTGGAGGTGGAAACTGAGTTTTGTTTCTTGCTGAACCATGATACAAGCTTGTTTCCTAGAAATTGACAGGTTCCAGTTGTGCTTTTCCTGTCAATTTTACATCCTGCATAATCTGCATCTGAATAACCAATTAGTTCAAAACCAGATTCTCTAGGATACCAAATGCCAAGGTTTGGTGTTCCTTTGAGATATCTGAAAATTCTTTTAATAGCAACTAAATGGGATTCCCTAGGATCAGCCTGAAATCTAGCACATAGACATATAGCAAACATAATATCAGGTCTAATAGCTGTTAAATATAAAAGTGAGCCAACCATGCCTCTGTAACTTGAAATGTCCACAGATTTTTCCTTAGTATTCAATTCAAGTTTGGTGGCAGTAGGCATGGGTGTTTTGGCAGGAGAGCATTCCATTAAGTTAAACCTCTTTAACAAATCATTAATGTACTTGGTTTGACTAATGAAAATGCCTTCATTAACTTGCTTCACTTGAAGACCAAGAAAGTAAGTTAATTCTCCCATCATGCTCATTTCATATTTACTTTGCATAAGCTTGACAAACTTTTGACAAAGTTTCACATCTGTAGACCCAAAGATTATGTCATCTACATAAATTTGAACAAGTATTGTAGAGCCATTCACAATCCTATGAAAAAGAGTTTTATCTACAGTACCTCTAGTGAAGTGATTCTCAAGAAGGAACTGTGAAAGTGTGTCATACCAGGCTCTAGGTGCTTGTTTCAAACCATAGAGTGGTTTGAGGAGAAAGTACACATACTCTGGAAAATCATCATCTTCAAAACCAGGAGGTTGACTTACATACACCTCCTCTTCCAATTCTCCATTCAGAAAAGCACTCTTCACATCCATTTGATAGACCTTGAAATTGGCATGGGCTGCATAGGCTAGGAAAATCCTTATTGCTTCTAGTCTTGCAACAGGAGCAAAGGTTTCATCAAAATCAATTCCTTCTTCCTGTGAATAGCCTTTTGCAACCAATCTAGCTTTGTTCCTTGTGACTATGCCATTTTCATCCATCTTGTTTCTGAACACCCATTTTGTGCCTATGACACTCCTGTCCTTAGGCTTGGGCACCAGCTTCCAAACATTGTTCCTTTCAAATTGGTTTAGCTCTTCTTGTATAGCCAAGACCCAATCTGGATCTAGAAGTGCATCATCAACTTTCTTTGGCTCATCTTGAGACAGAAAGCTGCTGTATAGACATTCTTCTTGAGTTGCTCTTCTAGTTTGGACTTTTGAAGACACATCACCTATAATAAGTTCAAAGGGATGATCTTTAGTCCATTTCCTTGAGGGAGGTAGATTTGCTCTTGAAGAAGTAGCTTCATGATCATGATTGCCTTGATTAGATATTTGTCCTTGAGAAACTCCCCCTGAGTTTGTTGTCCCTAATTGATCACTCCTGGAAGCATTTCTGTGACTGTCAACGGAATGTCCATTTTGACTGTCAACGAAACGCTCATTCTGACTGTCAACGAAATGACCATTTGGTCTACTAGCAGCTATTCTTTTCAATCTTAATGCAGCAATTTCATCTTCACTGCTGCTTTCATCTGTGCTAGATACAACAACTTTGGACTGTTTCTCAATAGTCTTATCATGATCCATTTGTTCTCCTTCCTCATTCTCAAAAGAGAGACTTTCATGGAAACCTTCATCACAGAGACCCTGAATTTTGAGATCATAAAAAACAACATGTACAGATTCCATAACAATGTTGGTTCTGAGATTGTAGACTCTGTAGGCTTTCCCTGCTGCATATCCCACAAATATTGCTTCATCTGCCTTTGCTTCAAATTTCCCCAAGTGCTCAGCTTGATTTCTCAGAACAAAACACTTGCAGCCAAAGACATGAAGAAAATCCAAAAGTGGTTTCTTTCTTTTGAGTAGTTGATAAGGTGTCATTCCCTTGGCCTGATTAATCAAAGAAATATTTTGAGTGAAGCAAGCTGTGTTAACTGCCTCAGCCCAAAAATAAGTTGGTAACTTTGATTCATCTAGCATTGTCCTTGCAGCTTCAATAAGTGTTCTGTTTTTCCTTTCAACTACACCATTTTGCTGTGGTGTCCTTGCTGCTGAGAACTCATGCAAAATACCATTTTCTTCACAGAACACCTTCATGCTTGAATTCTTGAATTCGGTCCCATTGTCACTCCTAATCCTTCTCACTTTCAAGTCAGGATGATTGTTTACCATCTTGATGTGATTGATAATGATTTCACTTGCCTCATCCTTGGAGAGCAAAAAGAAAGTCCATGTAAATCTAGAAAAATCATCAACAATCACAAGACAATATTTCTTCTTTGAAATAGACATGACATTTACAGGGCCAAACAAATCCATATGAAGCAACTCAAGCTGATGGACAATTGATGACTCTGTCTTTCTTTTGAATGATGCCTTCTTTTGTTTCCCTTTTTGACAGGTATCACACAAACCATCCTTGGAAAACTCCACTTGTGGAATTCCTCTAGCAAGATCTTTCCTCACCAAATCATTCATAACTTTAAAGTTCAGATGAGATAATTTCTTGTGCCATAGCCAACTTTCATCCTTGCTTGCCTTGCTGAAAAGGCAGGTGATGGTTTCTGGACTTGTGCTACTAAAGTCAGCAATGTACACATTCCCTCTTCTGAATCCAGTCATTACCACATTGTTGTTTCCTCCTTTAGAAACAACACAGGCTTCTTTAGAAAAAGTAACTAAAAATCCTTTGTCACAAAGTTGGCTGATACTAAGCAAATTGTGCTTAAGACCATCCACCAATGCAACTTCATCTATGATGACATTCTCTTTTGAAATCAAGCCATATCCCTTAGTTTAGCCTTTGCTGTCATCTCCAAAAGCAATACAAGGGCCAGCTCTTTCCTGAAACTCTGTGAGCAGGGTAGAATCACCAGTCATGTGTCTTGAACAACCACTATCCAAGTACCAAAGATTCCTTTTGTCTCCCTGCACACAATAAAACCAAATCAAGTCGATTTTGGTACCCAAGTTTCCTTGGGTCCTGTTTTGTTAGCCTTTGCTTTTCCTTTTATATCATTTTTCACCTTGGGCTCAGATTGATTTAAATCAATCTTTATCCTTGGTGTTGATTTCTGAGGATTGCTCACATTTTCATTCACAGCATGCATAATTGGAGGAACAAACATGTTATTCATATTCCATGGCATTTGTGACACATTAAACATATTCATGTATGGATTAGACACAAATGGCATGCTGGCATATGGATTTTGAAATTGTGCATATGGAGCAAACATGTTAGGCATAACAGGCATTGTAGGCATAGAACTATTCATTGCAGGCTTGGGAATTTTCACTTTAACAGTCTTCTTAACAGATTTGCAGTTAGTAGATAAATGACTAACACTTCCACAATTAACACATGTCTTTCAAGGAGCATATTTATCAGGTGTGTAATTGTTGTGTTTGTTAATTCCTACTTTGCCATTCCTGTTATTCTTTTTATTTCCCTTAGCCTCAACTTGAACATTCTCTAACTTATCTTTCAATTGCTTGTTGGACAAGTGACCTACATTAGCTCTCTCAACAGGCTTCTCAACTTTCTTTGATTTACTAGACTCACCTTGAACAAAGTTCTTGGTGACAGGACCATACTTATTATTAAGTCTAGTGAGTTCATCTTTTCTTTTCTCTGTCAACGAAACACCCTGATCGGTTGATGGTTCATCTGTCAACGAAACATTGCATTCCGTTGACATATCAACCTTCAACAAATGATCATTGTTGTTCGTTGACTCTGTTTCTGATTCTAAGGTTTCACAAACATACCCTAGTTTCTCTTTGTTCTTTTTCCATGATTTTTCACAGAAAGATTCCATACCTTGAACATTAATGATGTTGGTAGCAACATTCCTGGCATCTTTCCATTTAGCAATCACACTTTGTTCTATTTCAAGTTGTGTCTTAAGAATTTCTTCCCTTTTTAACACGTTCTCAAGTTCCTTATTAGCATCCCTACTAACACATCTCATTTTCTCAAATTCAAGGAGCTGTGCTTCTAACATTGCATTCCTATCACTTAAGAGCAAATTAGTCTCTTTTATTCTTGAATTCTCTTTGGTAAGTGATTTAAGAGTAACACGCAAATTATATAATACAGTAGATATTTCATTTACTGCACTATCGCATTCCTCTTTAGAAAGCTCAGAAAGATTAGTAATTGTTACCTGGTTGCTTGAGGAGCTTGCTTCCTGCTCATGATTGTTAGCCATAAGAGCCAAGTTGACATATTCAACATCATCATCAGAATCTTCACCATTACCAGCCCAATCATACTCCTGAGACATGAAAGCCTTTTCTTTTTGCTTGAGAAGTTCAAAGTATTTCTTTTTATAATCAACAGGCTCAAATTTCCTGTTGCTCTTCTCAATCTTGGGCTTTCTGCAGTCTCCAGCAAAGTGACCAAGCATTCCACAATTGAAACATTTAGATTTAGACTTTTCAATCCAGTTACTTTTGTTAGGTTGAAAGTCTCTCCTTGGTGGCCTTGCTTCTGAGTTTCTCTTGAACTTGAACTTAGAGAATTTTCTTGACAGAAAAGCAATGTGTTCATCAATCTCATCTAAGTCATCCAAGTTGGCTGGTTCTGGTTCTTCTTCTTCTGTCATCTTACCTTTACCCTTGCTAACATCACTTCTACAACTAGCTCGACTAGTTGTGGCCTTTGCAGCTTCTTCAGTGTCATCTTCCAGTTGGTTCACAGATGCAATCAATGCAATAGATCCACCCTTCTTCTGTACCTTTTCAATTTCCTCATCTTGCTCCATTTCCATCTCATAAGTCTTCAAGGTTCCATAAAGCCTTTCAAGAGTGTAGTCTTTGTACTCTTGAGTGTTTCTGAGAGAAACAGTCATAGGCTTCCATTCTTTTGGAAGAGCTCTAAGAAATTTAAGGTTTGAATCCTTGGTTTGATAGATCCTCCCATACAACTTTAATCCATTCAAAAGCTTTTGAAACCTACTAAACGTGTCATTTAGGGTTTCACCAGCTTTAAAATGAAAATGCTCATATTGTTGTATAAGGAGCTGCATTTTGTTTTCCCTAACTTGCTCAGTACCTTCACAGAGAGTTCTAACAGTGTCCCATACTTCTTTGGAGGTTGTACAGTTGATGACATTGTCAAACATCTCTTGTTCCAAACCATTAAACAGAATGTTCATGGTTCTCTTATCTTTATGGATTTCTGCAAGATCTTCAATAGTCCATTCTGAGACAAGTTTTGGAATTTCTACATCAGGAGCATCATCTGGCACTCCAACTCTAGATGCAAACTTCATGGGAACGTGTGGACCTTTCTCAATGCAGTCTACATATCTCTCATCCATAGACATGAGATGTAAATGCATCTTTACTTTCCAGTGAAAGTAATTGTCCTTATCAAGAACTGGTATCTTCACACCTGCATCCTTCTTCACCATGGTTTCTGTTTTTGGTCTTGATCTTTAAACTTCTTGTATGTTAGAAGCTCGCTCTGATACCAATTGTTATTCCCAAATGACCTAACAGAATTGTAGAAGGGGGGGTTGAATACAATTTTGATATTTCTTTAATCTTAAAAACAACTTACAAATAAAACTGAACTTAAAGTAAAAATCACAAGCACATTAATAATTTCAGTTGGATTGTTTGATGATCCAACTGAAGTGATTTTTATTGCGGAAATAATCTGTGATACAAAAGTACACAGCTGCTCAGTTACAAGGTTGTAGAGAAGAATGCTCTCAAAGATAGCTAATACAAACTATTTGTTTTTCTTCTCTTTCACACTTATTTTAACTGCTACACTTGGTTATATATTCCCAAGTTTACAAAGCTATTTTTGGCTACACTAAAGTACACTAAAGGTAACCGCCAATAGTTTGCTTTTCATCCCTTTGTCCAGTGGTCCTTGGAGATCCTTGCTTTTGTCTTCATGCTTATTATGATCACTCCCAAGAGCCCAATTGGAAACTGGGATGTTTCCTTATTCCCCATGTCCATTTTAATGGTTTCCAATGCAAAGTACACTTCCACATCACCTTTAGATCTGTTCAGTAACCTGTCACTATCACTTTGTCAACTATTCAGAAAAGCAATAATGATTCGTTGATAGCAGGGAGACGTGTTTCGTTGATAGCTTTATTCTTCATTCCGTTGATGGTGTTTCTCTCGTTTCGTTGATGAGTAAACTCCATACCGTTGACAGAGTAATCTTCATACCGTTGACATGTCTTCACTTAGGCAAAATTACAAGGCACAAGATATTTACAATTAACCAACCTATTTTGCCTATCTATCATTTAGTCAACATGACTTAGAAAACCTATCTAGTACATACAACAAAATGCATATCAAACTGTGAAGTATTGTACAGTGCAATTGCTACATCACTCATTTCGTTGATGAGCTACCTGTCAACGGAATGCTGCAAAGCATGCCATTTCGTTGACAGTTACAAAATGACTTAATACAAAATCTACTAAGTGTTTTTATAATTATCATCAAGAACAACATATTCCTAACAATTACTTTGGTGATTTCTCATTGGAAATACGAACAGGTAAGGTAAATAACTAAAATCTTTTATATGATTGATTTATTTAGTATTTAGAAGTAAATTATGATTAACTCCAAAATAGTTTTTATTTTTTGATTAGTAATTTATTCACCAAACAATGGTAATACACTTTTATCGTATATATTTAATATTTTAAATAATAAAAATATATGTACTGTTGGGCGCTTATATACATTTATAAATACATATCATTAATAATATTTTTATTATAAAAAATTTACCTATATTACATTGTTT
Source organism: Heracleum sosnowskyi (assembly GCA_030848705.1). Classification (NCBI taxonomy): domain Eukaryota; kingdom Viridiplantae; phylum Streptophyta; class Magnoliopsida; order Apiales; family Apiaceae; genus Heracleum; species Heracleum sosnowskyi. Next base: position 16,255,326 of record CM061236.1, read on the forward strand.
TGATTTTTGAATATTATATTTATATTTATTTCTAATGAGTTTCGAACCGTTGATCTTTGATAGTATTTTTAAATTATCTTTCTTACTTATTATTTTATACTACTTTGAGTATAGTTGTAAATCTCTAAATATAATTTTTTTTATTTAATATATCGTAAATGGAAATCGATCACATGATATATGGTAGTATTAATTGCTTTATTATCCGTTTTACTCTTATTGTATAATACGATATAATTATGAAAATTAATTTATAATGTATAGTAATATAATTATGATTGACTTCATATTGAAAGAGTAGTTGTTATTATAAATGTTTAATTATGAAAAATAATTTAAACCAAATATAAATATGTTTTCTTTATTGAATAGAATTCTCCAATTAAAAATTCGTAACTCTCTTTTCTCTTCCATTTATGGATAGTTTCAGTTATAAAAAGTTTGTTAAACCATCATTAAATTAAAGATAATTATGTTAGCTTCGCTGTAAAATCGTCGAAATCAAATTTTTAGAACTTAAAATAAAGCTCAAATTGTAAAGTGAGTATCTAAATTTTCATAATAATATTTATTTCATTATTATATTAAGACCAATTTAATTATTATTTTTTGATATAAAAAGATGTATATATGGATATGTTAAATAAAATCATTATTGTATTTAAATTAGAATTGTTAAATTAAGGTTAGTAAAATAGGATGAGAATGTTAAATAAGAAAAACTCTTAATATGATTGATGTAAAATTTTGGGTGAGTTTAAAATAATTCATTGCTTATCTGTGCTTTTTATAATAAAGGATATATATATATATATACTAGCTTAAAACCCGTGCGATGCACGGATTGTTAATTGTTATTTTATTATTATTTTTTTAATATTTTATTAATTGTAATTGTGCAAAAAATAAGTAGACATGTTAAAATAGCTAAACACTTTTAATTAATTAAAAACATTAAAACAAATTTTAAAATAAATAAGTATGGGGTTGCCCATTATATTTTTGAAAATGAGGGGTTTTAGTTAGAAAAAATAAAAAAAATGTAACATATATTTAGTTTAGAAAGGTAAATGCCCGTAATATTTTTGGAAAATGAGGTTTTAAAATTTAATAATTAAAAGTATTTAAATACGTTTTAAAATAAATAAGTAAATGGTTTCTTGTGATATTTTTGGAAAAAGAATGGATTTTAGTGAGAAAAATAGAAAAAGGAAATTGTAAAAGGCAATTTCCCGTGATATATTTAGAAAAGAAGGAACTTTTTAGAAAAAATATATAATGTATTTTAGCTGAAAAGGTAATTGGTTATAAATATGTATTTGATTATTTATATTTTAATATTTGTAGTAATTGCATTTGTTAAGAAAAATAGGTAGACATGTTAAAATAGGTAAACTTTTAAAAAATAATTATAATATTAAAATAGTTTTAAAAATAAATAACTAAACGTCCGTGATATTTTTGGAAAAGGAGGGGTTTTAGTAAGAAAAAAATAGAAAAACTAACATGTTTTAGTTAAAAAAAGGTAATTGCCCGTGATATATTTGAAAAAGTAGGGGAATTTGTTAGAAAAAATAATGTATTTTAGGTGAAAAAGATAATTGGTTATAAATATGTAATATTATTATTTAATAATATATTTCTATAAATAAGTAAGGTTAATTAAGTAAAAACACAAAGTACAGTTAATTAAGGGCAATTAAGTAAAATCACAATGTACCATACCGACCAACCAAAATTAAGGGTAATTAAGTAAAATCACAACGTACCATACCGACCAACCAAACTTTTAATGTTTGGTCTATTATATAATAGTATTGATATATATATATAACTTACTCTGTTAAAGAGAATAAGACTTTTTAAAGATTATTGTTGAAAATTGATGTTCTATGAAAAAAGTACATGTGAAAAAAATATTGTTGTTTAAAAAAATTATTTTATACGTAATTTTCAGCAAAAAGCTGTTGTTATTGTTGAGTTACACACCCGTTATTACCCTCAATTGTTATAAAAACACTTACACTGATATATATATATATATATATATATATATATATAAAGTCATTGCTTCATGAATAACACTCTTATAACAATAAAGAACACCATAGAATCTTACATAAATTGCATGTTGATTCTAATTTTCTTACCATAAAAGGCTTATTACGAATAAAAAAGAATCTAACAAAAAATTAGAATCAAATAAAACATGATTACATGTAATTTCATTGTGATAAATATATATATACAAGATTCTGTATTGGATTCTATAATGGATTATATGTAATGTTTAATTTTTAAATTTAGATGAAATTCTACGTTAAATTCGTTATGTTAGGCTTAATTGTTGTTCAATTTTATGATTCTAATTTTAAAAAATCAATTTTTATGAAAAATAAAGTGTTTATGATTGTGTTCTTTATTGTTCTTTATATAATGTGTTCTTCCTAGAGTGCAACTATATATATATATATATATATACTAACTTAAAACTCGTGCGATGCACGGATTGTTAATTATTATTTTTTTATTATTTTATTATTATTTTTTTAATTGTATTTGTTAAAAAAATAAGTAGGCATGTTAAAATAGCTAAACACTTTTAATTAATTAAAAATATTAAAATAAATAAGTAAAGGTTTGCCTGTTATATATTTGGAAAATGAGAGGTTTTAGTAATGAAAAATAAAAAATGTAACATATATTTAGTTTAAAAGGTAAATGTCCGTGATATTTTTGGAAAATGAGGTTTTAAAATTTAATAATTAAAATATTTAAATACGTTTTAAAATAAATAAGTAAAGGGTTTCTTGTGATATTTTTTGAAAAAGAATGGATTTTAGTGAGAAAAATAGAAAATGTAAATTGAAAAAGACAATTTCCCGTGATATATTTAGAAAATGAGGGATTTTGTTAGAAAAAAATCTATAATGTGTTTTAGCTGAAAAGATAATTGGTTATAAATAGGTATTTGATTATTTATATTTTAATATTTTTAGTAATTGCATTTGTTAAGAAAAATAAGTAGGCATGTTAAAATAGGTAAACTTTTAAAAAATAATTATAATATTAAAATAGGTTTAAAAATAAATAACTAAAGGTTTGTTAATGATATTTTTGGAAAATGAGGGGTTTTAATAAGGAAAAATAGAAAAACTAACATGTTTTAGTTAGAAAAGATAATTGCCCGTGATATATTTGAAAAAGTAGGGGAATTTGTTTGAAAAAATAATTTATTTTAGGTGAAAAAAGTAATTGGTTATAAATAGGTAATATCATTATTTAATAATATATTTCTATAAATAAGTAAGGTTAATTAAGTAAAAAAACGAAGTACAGTTAAGTAAGGGCAATTAAGTAAAATCACAACGTACTGTACCGACCGACCAAACTTTTAATGTTTAATCTATTATATAATAGTATTGATTAATAAAAATATTTTGTTAAAAATAATTAAATAAGGCAAGTACTGTACCAAAAACAGATACCAAAATTTTTAATGTTTCGTCTATAATTATTAATTATTTATTTTTTTATATATTTTATTAATTTGCATTTGCTAAAAAAAATAAGTAGGTGTGTTAAACTTTTTTAAACAATTAAAAGTATTAAAATAGATTTAAAAATAAATTAATAACTGTTTGCCCATGATATTTTTGGAAAAAGAGGGGGTTTAGTAAGGAAAAATAGAAAAAGTAACATGTTTTAGCTACAAATGTAAGTGTTCGTAATTAAAAGTATTTAAATATGTTTCAAAATAAATAAGTTAGGATTGGCCTGGGATATTTTGGAAAATGAGGGATTTTAGTAAGGAAAAATAAAAAGAGTAACATGTTTTAGTTGAAAAAGGTAATTGCCCGTGATTTTTTTAGAAAAAGACAGGATTTTGTTAGAAAAAATAGAAAAGATAATGTATTTTAACTGAAAAGGTAGTTGGTTATAAAAATGTTATTATTTAATAATAATTTCTTTAGAAAATAAAAAAATAGAAAAAGTAGCACGTTTCAGCTGAAAAAGTGCTCATAATTAAAAGTATTAAAATAGATTATAAAATAAATAAGTAAGGGTTTGTCCGTGATATTTTTGGAAAATGAGTGGTTTTAGTAAGGAAAAATAAAAAGAGTAACAGGTTTTGTTAAAAAAGATAATCGTCCGTGTTTTTTTAGAAAAAATAAAAAAGGTAATGTATTTTAGCTGAAAAAGTAATTGGTTATAAATAATGTTATTATTTAGTGATAGTTTTTTTTTTTGCCCAGAAAGAATGAAATTTTATTAAACTTTCAAATCTTGTAACAAAACATGTTGAAATCAAGGTGGACATCTCCCACCTTCCATATACGCTCTGCTATAGAACTAGAACCTCTCGCTAAGAAGTGAGCGGCTTGGTTCGCAGACCGCTTAACAAATCTAAACTGAACGTTTTTGGACTGTAATCTTGTCAACAAAAGTCGACATTCGCTGACCAAACTCCCTAAGCCTGAGAAGCATAGAAACGAGCTGCGAATTGCTTGAACCATTGACAAGCAATCTGACTCCAATGTAACATTGCTTAACTCATTTTGCATCACCCAAGTTAACGCTTCTCTAATGCCCATTACTTCGGCCATTTCTGCACTAACTTTGCCTCTCCGGCTTTTCGTTTTGGCTTCGACTAATTGACCAGCAGAATCACGCACAATAAAAGCAATACCATAGGTATCAGACTCCTCAAAAATGGTTGCATCAGAATTAATCTTGACACTATTAGAACTAGGTAAACTCCAATGTTCGTTTCCATCCTCAGGCGACATGTAGCCTAAAAATCGATCGAAGGTACGATCTTGAACATTTTTCCACTGGTCAAGAACAGAGCATGCTGAAGCTACCACTTCATTCGGGTTCATGCTGCACTGATTCCAAATAAGGTCATTTCTACTTTTCCAAATCATCCAACAAGCCATTACTGCTGTCTGGATTACCTCCTTCGAATGGAGTTCAAAAATTCGAGATAACCACTCAGAAAAAGACAGGACATTATGAGAAGAGAAGCATCAATCTTAGTCAGGCAAGTACATGGACAAAGCACTAGTACGTGTAAAATTGATTCATATTCCAAGTTGCAAACTGCACAGATCGGATTTACCTGGAATTTTCTACTCCAAAGCAAATCCTTGGTGGGAAGACAATCTGTTCAAGCTCGCCAAAGGAAGTTTTTGACTTTAGGAGGAATTTTTAAATTCCATAGAGAACGCCAGAAGCCTGAATTGTTCACTGCAGCAGTGTCTACTCTTCATTTATCAATAAGCATATACGCACTCTTTACCGAATAATTTCCAAACTTCTCCTTCTTCCAGTACCAAGAATCTTCCACCTCCTTATCAATAGGAATTGAAAGAATAATGCTTGAGTCTCTATTGTCGAACATGTCCATGATTAAATCGAAAGCCCAAGCATTCCTAACAGGACACATTAGAGATGAAACCTTTTGATTCTTAAGAGCTTCATTATCAGTATGGATAAGCATCTATAGCACCAGGGAGCCATGGATCAGAGCATATATTAATCGAAGCACCATTTCCCACTCTACAGCTTACTCCCTTTCTGATAAAATCCTGAGTTTCCATAATGCTTCGCCAAATATAACTAGGATTGTGACCAACCTCAGCATTTAGAAAAGTCCCCTTAGAGTAGTATCTAGCCTTGAAAACTTTGCTAACTAGCTTATCCTGAAATTTTAGCAATCTCCAACCCTGTTTACCGAGTAGAGCTAGATTAAAATCCCGGATATTACGAAATCCCATACCACCTGAAGATTTGCTTTTGTACATTCTAGTCCAACTCTGCCAATGAATATTTCTATCTTTTTTCGAATCAGTTTGCCACCAATACTTACACATTATTCTCTCTAACTGTTGACATAAATCCACAGGAAGAAGAAAAACACTCATGGAATAATTGGGAAGAGTCTGAGCTATTGTTTTCAGCAACACCTCCTTACCACTCTTGGATAAAGAATTTTGATCCCATCCCAGGACCCTTGTTTTCAATTTCTCCTTGATAAAACCAAAAATAGCAGATTTATTTCTTCCAATAATGTTAGGAAGACCTAAATAGCTACTTTGATCAGAAGCTTCAGTATAGTTCATCTTTGAGCAAAGAGAATGTTTAAGAGATTCCGGAATATTTTTGCTGAAAAAAATCGAAGACTTACCATTGTTGATCTTTTGACCTGAAGCAACCTCAAAGATATTTAACACAGACAATATGTGATCAACATTTTACATATTTGCTTTGCAGAAAATATAAGAGTCGTCCGCGAAGAACATATGTGATATGGAGGGAGCCGTCCTAGCTACTTTAATTCCAGTAATTAGACGTTTTCTTTCAAAATCTTGCAACAAAGATGAGAGCCCTTCCATACAAATAAGGAACAAATAGGAGGATCGAGGGTCTCCTTGCCTGAGACCTTGCTCAGGAATAATCAAACCAAAATTTCGACCAGCATGGGCAATGGAGTATTTCACCGAATTTAGACAACTCATAAACAGATGCACAACATGACTGTGAAAACCCATTCGAAGTAGCATTGCCTCCATATAGGACCATTCAACTCTATCATACGCCTTTGACATGTCCAATTTTAAAGCCATCCAACCCTCTTTTCCTTGAGTCTTTCTCTTCATATAATGCATGATTTCGAAAGAAATCATTATGTTATCCGTTATAAGTCTTCCTGGGATGAAAGCACTTTGAGCTTCCGAGATTAAAGAGTCGATAACCATCTTCAACCTATTGGCCAGAACTTTGGATATCACTTTGTATAATACATTGCATAAAGAGATGGGCCGAATATCCGTCATGAACTCAGGATTTGGTTTCTTTGGAATGAGAGCTATATTGGTATTCTGCAATTGAGCGTCAAGACAGCCAGTACCAAAGAATTGCTGCACTATGGAAACCACATCACTTTTAACAATGGGCCAACATTTTTGATAAAAAACTGGGCTCATCCCATCCGGGCCCGGGGACTTGTCGGGATGCATACTAAACAAGGCTTCTTTTACCTCCTTCTCAGTGACTTCAGCAAGTAACATGGCATTTTGATCCGTGGTCACCTTACTTTGAACTTGATTCGTTACCCTGTCCCAGTTTGTATTCGAAGCTTTAAAAAGATCCTTGAAATAATTCTCCACTGTTTGCTCCAAACCACTTCCCCATTCCACTATGTTGCCTTGGTTATCCAACAAACGTTCTATTAGGTTCGATTTCCTTCTATTCTTCGTGGCTGTGTGGAAATACCGACTATTTTGATCCCCTTCCTTTAACCAAAGTTGTTTAGCACGTTGACGCCAAAAAACCTCTTGTTGAACATACGTTTCTGTCAGTTTCTTCTTTTCTTCCTGTAAGAGATTCAAAGAAATGCTGTCAGTTCGCCCTTTTAGCATCTGCATAATTCTTTTACTCTTGTTTATTCGTTTTTTGAAGCTTCCAGTATACTCCTTTCCCCACTCAGATAAGATCTCAGAACAACGAGTCAATTTGTCGTAGAAAGAACAGCCACTAATACTCCAAACTTCCTCGACTATTTGGAAACACATAGGTTCTCTTAACCAAGCATTTTCGAACCTGAATTTTTTTGTCTGGACAAAACTGCGACCTTGAGTTGGCTCTAACCAAATCGGAGTATGATCCGAGGTGGAGACATCTAGATTCGTGATTTTGACCTCTTTAAAAAGATGATGGAAGTCTTGGTTTACTAAGGCTCGATCTAATCTTACTTCAATGTGGTTGGGAGTACCCAGTCCACGTTCCCAGGTAAACTGATGGCCACATAAGTTTAAATCAATCAAATTGCAATCATTTAAAGTATCCTGGAAACCTGACAGTAGACGATTAGGGTAGGGTCGACCACCTCTTTTATCTATTTGAGCCAAAACGTTGTTCATATCTCCGATCAAACACCAAGGATGATTGATATCGTTGTGCAGATGTCGAACTAAAGCCCAAGTTTCTTCCCTTTTTGACCTGTCCGGTTCCCCATAAATGCCAGTAAGACGGTATTGCATACCCTCCCTAGTAGAAACATCAACATCTATATGATTCTTACTATAGGAGCGCAATATGACAACATTTTTGTAACGCCAAAGAAGAGCGATTCCTCCACTATGACCACTAGCTTCGACCACGAACATACCTTCAAAATTCAACTTCAGCCTCAACCTTTCTATCACTGCCTTCTTACATAAAGTCTCGCAAAGAAAAACAAAATCGGGACGTTTCTGGAGGACAATCTCCCTTAGGAATTGTGAAGCCCATGGAGTCCCAATCCCATGGCAATTCCAGCTGATTAGACTCATAATGATAGGCGAGTACCACCTTGGATACTCGCCTCTGGTCCGTTTTTTGAAAGAGTAGATGTAGAAGAAATTGCATGATCTGTCTGCATTGGCATGTCTTCATCAGTGTCCAGAATTATGCCCGTTTGCTGACTTAAATGTTTCTCAAGGCCCACATTATCCAAAGTCCTACGTTTCTTGGACTCGACAATTATTTCAGAATTATTTTGAGATTGTGAAATAATTGATACGGTTTCCTTATCTGTTCCAATCTCTGCATTCCCGCTTATTTGGTTTTTTTGAGTAACATTATCTCCTGGAAATCCTCTATTGTTAACAACTCCCTGATTTTGTGGAGTAATTTTTGGATCTTGAGCATGTCCACCCATCACCGGAATTTCTCTTCCGTTGTTATTCCGATCAACAATTTCAGCACCATTTCTAAGCCATTTCGCTCCTATAGGTTTTACTTGTCGTCTAAGAGGGGCTCGCAGCCATGCACCGTATGGCTTCGTAATCTCTGCTTCTGGAACTTCAAATAATTTACCACAAAACTTTTCTGAATGCCACAGATGAAACAAAAGATAGGAGCATTTTCGTATTTAAAAGATATCCAGAACCATTCGTCATTAGACTGCTTGATCTTCATTCTACGCTTGAGAGGACAAGTAACATCCAGAGCTACTCGAATCCGAAAATATTCTCTCCATACGCCATTAAAATTGCTAGGGCATGATGAAATGAAGGTTCCAATGTTGTTCCCCACCGATGCAAGAATATGTTCCGTCATAAACCCAATCTTAAGATCGTGAACTTGAACCCACATTTCTAACTTATGCAACTCCACACTCCTGGGATTTTCTCCATCACTTAACCATTTCATTATTAACGCTCTTCTGTTAAACGACCAAGGGCATCCTTCCATGACCCTTTTTACGTCTACTTCATGGTAAAACTGAAATAGATAGAGATTGATTTCCAATTCCTTAATATAAACTCCCCTTCCTGGCTTCCACAATGCTGCTAAAGTTTGTTGTAGGGCTTGAAAATCTACCCGTCCTTCTGTTAAGAATTTTCCAACAATGCAAAGTTTAGCATCAAACCCAAATGTTCCTTCTTCTGCCTCTGCATTTTCTTCTAATTCCAATGATAAACCTCCCTCCTCTTCATCTTCCAGTGAGATGTTGTTCACAGCTTGTACCAGAGAACTTGATGTCGCCATTAGAAGGGTTATAATAAAAATGAAGACAAACGAAACTCGATAACACAAAGAGAACAATCAAACCATGTCAATAGACAAGACAATAAGTAAGGGTAATTAAATAAAATCACTTAGTACCGATCATCCGTCCGTCAGATTACCAAACTTTTAATGTTTTGTCTTTAATAATATAGCTTAAAACTCGTGCGATGCACGGATTGTTTTTAATAATTGTTACTTTTATTAATTATCTTTTATATTTTATTAATTTCATTTATTAAAAAAATAATTAGGCTTGTTAAACATTTTTAAATAATTAAAAGTATTAAATTGGATTTTAAAATAAATAAGTAACGGTTTGCCCGTGATATTTTGGAAAAATAGGGGTTTTAGTAAGAAAAATAAAAAGGAACATGTTTTCGTTGAATTTTAAAATATAAAAGTAAAGATTTTCCCGTGATATTTTTGAAAAAAAAGGGGTTTTAGTAAAAAAAAAAAAAAAAATGTGACATGTTTTAGCTAAAAAAGGAAATTGCCCGTGATTTTTCTAAAAAAGAGGGGAAATTTAATTGCCATTTAAAAGTATTAAAATATGTTTTAAAATAAATAAGTAAGGGTTTGCTCGTGATATATTTGGAAAATGAGGGATTTTAGCAAGGAAAATAGAAAAAGTAACATGTTTTAGGTGGAAAGGAAATTGCCCGTGATTTGTTTAGAAAAAAATGGTAATGTATTTTAACTGAAAGGGTAACTGATTATAATAATTTTTATAATAATTAAATAAACAATTAAATAAGGCAAGTAACGTATCAAAAAACAGGTATCAAAACTTTCAATGTTTCGTCTTTAATAATATAGTATAGATAGAGAGATAGATTTATAATATTAGTATTTTATGCTACTAAATGGAATAGCCCGTTATATTTTTGAGGTTTTAGTTATGAGAAATATTAGTTAGAAAATATAAAAAAGAATATACATTTTGGAAAAAAAAAACTAATCGGTTAGTCATTAATAATTATAATATTATTATTTTATTTTATTAAATAGAACTGTTTGTGATATTTTTGGAAAATGAGAGATTTTATTTAGGAAAAAAAGAAAAGTAGAAATTTGAGTTAGAAAATATAAAAAAGAATATACACTTTGGCTAAAAATGGTAATAGGTTAGTTATTAGCAATTATAACCTTATTATGTTATTTTATTAAATGAAACTGTTTAAGATATTTTTGGAAAATGAGATGTTTTAGTTAGGAAAAAATAGAAAAGATATTCTATATAATAATTTTAATATTTTATCTAAAGGTTCTCATCGATTTGATCAGAAATATCTAACGACTATGAATGGAGTGACCAGACTACAAAAACTTTCTACAAAACTTTAAATGTTTCGTTTTAATATAATAGTATATAATATATATATAGAAGATGGTCCAACGGAGAACTCTAAAAATTGGGTAACTTAGTAACATTTTTTTTCAACCGTTGGATCAATCCATCTCACTGTGTCAATAAACGTGGAGTTACACCTCCGTTAAAACCAACATCCTAACGTGCATGCATTAGGTTTTTAACTACTTTTTAATATAAATTCTTATTAAAGTTTTTAAATATTTTTATTTTTGTAAAAAATAATGATTTACTCTAAAAGGTATATAACAAAAAAAGGAATATACAGAACATTAAATTAATATATAAAACAAAATTAAAAAACACAAATAAAATTTACAAAACACAATAATTTACACGACACTAAAATACAAAATGTGTTTGTCGACCTTCAAATTGAATAACACAATAAAAAGAAAAAATATTGATTTTCTCTGAAAATTATATCACACAAAAATTTGAAAATACAGAACAAAAAATACAAATAAAATTTACACAACACAATAATTTACAGAACATTAAATTACATAAAGTTAGAAACATACAGAACATAAAGTCAAAATGTAAAACATTAAAAAGAACAAAATGTAAAAAAAATTAGAAACACAAAATATATAAAAAAAATAATTATAGAACTCAACATATTTATAAAATAATGAAATATAGAACATATAAAATATATACAACATAACAGTTTTTGGTACAACACAATCCAATTTAACTATTGTACAAAATATTTAATATTTTTTAACAAAACATAATTATTTTTTACGGTAAAATAGTGAAAAATGAACAAAAAGAATGACAGTTATTAATTACTAGACACAAACAGAGGTGTTTTAACGTGTCTATTAGTTCCTAGGTTACAAGTTTAATGAGTTACCCTATATATATATATATATATATATATATATAGTCAAGTTCTATGGACACTTAGTTCCAGACTTGGAGTATGTTTTAACAAATATCATTATCAAATTAGATATGTTGCACAGCAATGGAATATTTTTGTATACTTGAGAACATTTTCATGCATATTACGTTCTGCAAATAAGATATATGCATAATATCTTTGTAAATTAAAATTATCATCAAATTGGATGTTTTATAGACCATATGTTATGTTTACAAAATATTACTCAATATATTATTTTATAGAGAATGTGTTTTACTTGCAGAACATATATATATGGTCTCCAAGTCTCCAACTAAATAATTAAATAAATAGTGGTTTCCATAGAACTTTACTATATATATATATACTAGCCTTGCGATTAATATTTTTATTAATTGAATATTAAATGAATTTGTTAAAAAACTAAGTAGGTCTCTAAATATATTTTTATGAAAATTTATAATTATAATAATAAGACATGTTAAAAATAATAAATAAACTTTCAAAATAAACAGGACTATTTAAATAAGTTTTTCAAATAATTAGGCCTACTTTTAAAATAATTAGAGTAAATTGTGATAATTAATTATAATATATTATACTAATTAAAAATTATATACTTTATTAGTATATTATTTTAATTGATGTGTAATAATTATTCTTAAATAAATATCTTTAAAGATGTACTAAAATATTTTTAAATAAATAAGCCCGTAAATTGGTCCAAGTATATTGACTTATAAAGTATAAGCTCATCACGACCCAAATAAATAGGTTTAAGAGATGCGTTCTAATTAGCATAGTTAATTTTTTATATATAAATATGTTTATAAAAGAACAACTGACCAAACTACTAATAAAATTTTATTTTACAAGTGTTACTTTTAAATATTTTCTCACTTAATTTTTAATTTTTTAATTTTAGTTTTTGTTAGTTATATATAGGTGTAACAGCCCGACTTTTCGGACTATTAATTCTAAATACAAAACTTAAATAAAATACATTTCTTTATTCAATAAATACAAAATTGCACAAAAGTCAAATGCAGCGGTCAAACTTAATAATCAAAAATATAAAATCGGACACGCATCTAGGGCTGAGCAGAACCGAACCAGAACCGAAAAACCGAACCGAATAGTATAATTTCGGTTCGGTTCAGTTCTAATTTTCTGAAAATTCGGTCTTTTCAGTCTGGACCGCATATACCGAAATAAATATCGGTTCGGTTTGGTTCGGTTCTTTCAAAAAAAATTTGGTCCGAACCGAATGGACCGATTTTTTTTTATTTTATATTTATATAATTTTTATAGATATAATATATTAATTTTATATGTATGTATATATTCAAAATTTTGCATGGCTTATTTTTTGTACGAGATTTGAAGTTTGAACTATTATATTTACATTTCATACTTGTATTTCATTAGCTAATATTTTTATTTTTAGAAAAATCATATTTTTTGGTTTTTTTTGAAATATAAATTTTTTATTTGAAAAAGTTTCGGTTCTTTTATGAAAGAACCGAACCGAATAGCATTATTTCGGTTCGGTTCTGTTCCGGTCCAAAATACAATTTTGGTTCGGTTCGGTCCGGAAAAAAATGATAATTCGGTTCTCGGTCTATTCGGTTCGGTCCGATTATGGACCAAACCGACCGAATGCTCAGCCCTAGACGCATCTCCACAATTCAATAATCAATATCTTGTACTTAACAAAATTTATTCTAATAGCACAATTATTCTTAACTAATCATTTACGTCAAATCACGTAGCACGAAATTCACAAGTTCACATCGATATTCTCAACAAGCTTCCGTAGTGTACCAACCAGAAATATTATGAAAGAGTGAGCTACACAGCTCAGCAAGTAACAAATTGACTTAGAAATATTCTCAAAATCAATGGGCATTTTAGCAAAACAGATTTTCTCAAAACAATAATAATTTAAAAGCCTTTACGAAAATAGATCCGACCCAAAGTTTATATTTAAAAATCCAGAATTTAAAACAGAAACATAATTCAAAACAGAAACGAAATTCTTATAAATGCCACAGTCTTGCTCTACGGCCACACTTTCCCAGTAGCCGGGATTTTATTCTTATTCTTATACATCACACTTTGCCAGTGACCGGCATCTAAAGTTCAATAATTACGCCCCCTTAATAGGTATCTTAAGTTGCACACTTGTGCGCCTACTAAGGGTACCTAATGTAACGCCCCCAAATCCACCTATCAGTGAATTCGGGTCGCCACGATCCATAACATCATTATCACTCAAAATATAATACATACCATAGTAATACATACAACACGTAGTGCTTCCAGCCCACAAGTCCAGGCATCATTCTATTCCCAAATTATTACATCGCTATTAATTGAATACACACCAAGCCACTGAATACATAAAGTTTAGTGAGTAGATATTGCTTTTTGGTGTAGCCGTCCTGACGTTATCTCTGATACAGCGTTGCTACTCCAAGTCGGTTCCGTGCTGCATTTTCTCCTTCCCTTTATCTCTGTACCGGGACGATTCGCCTCTTACCTCTTTAACTGAAAAATATAGTTTAACAACAAGAGTGAGCAACTATGTGCTCAGCAAATTCCACTGACTGGCTCTCTCTTATTAACACTACTATTGAGGTAAAAGAAGAACCATGTCAACAAAACTCAAAAGGTAATAATTTATACTGACGGACTCAATGTCCAATGACTGACCAAATCATTTGTCTCAAAACAATCACATTCGGAATTTGAGAGTAGAAGATATTGGTCTTGTCTCCTTTACGATACCCCACGGCGCGATCAACTACCGTGTCTCAAGTACCGTACACCCGTGATACCCCATAGTACGATCACTACTATGTCTCAAGTATCACAATTTCGTTTTGCTAGCAGTTAATGGGTTGTAAAATCAACCCGGCAACTTTTGTGCCAAAATAGATATATTCCTCTCTTGATACCACGAGTTTATTTCTCGTGTTGATCAGAAAGAAAATCCGTGGGCCACTCCCACGTTGACCAGTTGAAGTAAAGATTTTCCTCCAAAAACGTTATGAGAATGAAGTGTAAATGAATAGATAGAAAATTTTGACTTAACTCTGGCCAACCGCCATTCTACTGTTTATGCGATGACGACCCGAACAATAGGTCATCCCAATATTTAAAAAGATTTCCTATGTTGACATGAACAATATGTCAACCCAAGACGAACAGGTTAACAAATCTCGAACAAAGAGATTCGTTGGATGAAATAATTTATTTAGAGTCGTCCCGAATGATGGGAACAACTCGAATCAACCAAACTATACATCAATACGCTAGAATAATTGGTTAAGAGTGGGTTATGATGAAATCTCGAACCAGCTCGCCACTATCCTGTTTGAAAATAATTTGATCCGAAAAATGAATCAAATTTTGAAGTCAAAAACAAAATTATCGGATCTGGACAATAAATCTGATTGAATCGAATAAAGTGTTAGCTACCTCGATAAAGGAGCGTAGCTATAGCTGAATGGTCGTTAGGGTCATCTTGAACAAATAAGATGCCCAGGAAACACTAGTACAAAAAACACTTTATACGTCGGTTAAAACTGACTTTATACGTCGGTTAAGCGCCGACGTATACACAGGGGACGTATAAAGTCATAGCCTTATACGTCGGTTTAAAAGGCGACGTATATTGTACCCTTTTATGTCGGTTCTTCTAAACAACCGACGTATATTGCTATCTTTTTACGTCGGTTACTGTAAACAACCGACGTATATTGCTATCTTTTTACGTCGGTTACTGTAAACAACCCACATATATTGCTAACTTTTTACGTCGGTTACTGTAAACAACCGACGTATAAGGTCCAAAAAATTAAAAAAAAAATATATTTTATTTTTCTGTACAATCTACTGAAATTTTAGCTTGAATTCTTCACAGAAAAACCGCCCAGAAAATGTAGCAACAATAATTCAATCACATACAATTCCAGCTTAACAATTTAAGCAAGAAATTCAACCGGAAACTACGAAATCCGGTAACCCACAAAACTATACTCCAAAATTCATGTTAATATTGCATACAATTTGTAACACACAGTCCAAACAACTCAGCTGCAATAATTCTTCCAAACGCGAACATAACCCATAATCTAAACAAGGATTTCAATCGGAAAATTCAAAGAAAATCGACAAACGGCCAAAACTCGACCAAACCCAAAATCACACCTCTGTAGTCGGCATCAATCACACCAGCACCAACATCAATTGAATGCTTCCATGCCAAACCAGATCGTGGTGCTGCAGATCAAAACAACAGTTGATGTAAGCGGGCTAATTTCAACAAAATTTCGTAGGGAACATTGATCAAACAGTTGATGAACATTAACAAAAACAAAATCATGCTCCTCGGTTCTTACAGTCATGAACTAACAACAAAAAATTTATTTAGACAATTAAACTAGAAAACAACAAAAAATAAAGTATCAAACAAACAAATAATTATAAAAGAAAAAAGAGAATGGAAATAGATCGAGATGTTGAGAGAGATTAAAAAGAGAAGGAAAGAGATTGCGTATAAAGATGATATTAAAAAATGAACGGTACAGATCTGGCCTTGTTAATTCATCCAACGGTCGAGATCATGTGAAAGAAGCACAATCCGCGTGCTCAAGAATAGGCCAATAATATTGTGACACGTGGCGATATTATACGTCGGTTAAACTAAGAGCGACGTATAATATCATCACATATACGTCGCCTTTCTTCTCAACCGACGTATAAAGTACTTATATATGTCGCCTCTACAACCGATGTATAATATTGTCATATATACGTCGCCTTTCATCTCAACCGACGTATAAAGTAGATCATATACGTCGGCTTTTTCTCAACTGACGTATAATATGACCTTATACGTCGGCGTTTTTTTGAACCGACGTAAAAAATGATGAAAATTGACATTATACGTCGGCGTTCTTCTGAACCGACGTATATAAGTACTTTATACGTCGCCTTTGGACTTAACCGACGTATAAGAGGCGACGTATAAAGTCCATTCTGTACTAGTGAAATTCGGTGAAATACGCTTTAAGGACAGTGAATATTTTTAGTGTGTCTCAATATCAAAAAGTATAATATTCCTCCAGATCAACTGATAGAATTCTCAAATAAATATTTCAGCAATGAATAAACAATTCAAACTTTCAGAAAATAAATACTCCTAAAAAATAATGCAATAGGAGTGAGGGTCAGAAAGAACTTGCCTCGATCGCGCTGGTGCACAGAATCAAATAACAACTATACTCTACCCGCGTATTTCCTTCAGTTACGTACCGGGGAATACTCTAAAAGGATAAATCACAGTACGTGAGCAAATTAAATTAAATAAATCAGATCAGCAATAAATAAAATCACATAACAATAATCAAACAAATAGAACGTCTATTATTTATAAATCGGCACTACGCATTTTCCTTTTAAATCTCAATCCGATTAGGACTCTATACGTCTTTCTCTAATTGTAAAACTAATTTAAAACCTCGGGACAATTTACGTCACAATTACTCCTTATTAAATCTCAATATTCCTCGAATATTTCTAAAATAATAAACGGGAATATTTCAATAATTAATCCTATTTTATTCGAATTAAACCAATTATTCCAGATGTAGAAACGTTATTCTATTTTAACGTCTCTAAAATAATCTTTTATTACAAAATAATTAGTCCTCTAAATTAAATCCAATTTAAATAATTAACTCATTTTAAATCACTAATTTGAATCCATATTTAAATAATTAAATCTCTTTTAATAAAACTCTATTTCTAAATTATTACCAAACAATTATTCTTTTTATCACATTTTATTCTGATTTATTACTAATTATTTGACAGATTTTAATCCTAATTATTAAAATCTGTTTTCTTTTCTTTAATCAACAAAACTGCATCCTTATCCACTGCCACCTCAGCAGCCACGTGGCGCACCTGCACGCTGCCACGTGGCACACATGCACGCTGCCACGTGGCTCGCATGCACTGCCCCACGTGGCACACATGCACCACCCCACGTGGCGCACTTGCACCGCGCGTGGGCCCACGCGCCACCGTCGCCACCGGCGGCTTCTCCCCGGAAATCTCTCTCCCTCTCTCTCTCTCTCTCTCGAACATCTCTCTCTCTCTCTCTCCTTCTCTCTCTCTCTCTCTT
Organism: Heracleum sosnowskyi; assembly: GCA_030848705.1. NCBI lineage: Eukaryota > Viridiplantae > Streptophyta > Magnoliopsida > Apiales > Apiaceae > Heracleum > Heracleum sosnowskyi. Next base: position 16,273,323 of record CM061236.1, read on the forward strand.
TCTCTCTCTACAACATCTCTCTCTCGCGCGAATCTCTCTATCTCGATCTGGCTCTCTCTCTAACTTCTCTTTCTCGTACAACCGAAACACCCTCCTCCTGCCTCATTTGCCGACAACCCACCACCACCACCGGCCACCAAACCGCCGCGGTGGTGGTTCCCGACTACCAAACCACATCAAACACTCTTCCAGTTCACAAATCGCAATACTTCATACCCAAATCGCTCATTAAAACCCAAAATCATACAAACAATTAACAAATACTAAAACCCCCAATTTAAACGAATCCCTAATTGCTAAAACAGAAAACCCAATACACAATCGGTATAATTAACAGGGGCGAAAACAAAAGTTATAAACATAAAAACAAAATAATTTAAAAGACGAAAATCAAAGGTTTTTTTTTTTCTTTTTACCCTTTTTGGGATGAACCCTAATTCCCTCTCCTCTTTTCTCTTTCGGCCGTGAAACAAACTGATGAACACACATACAAACAATTATGAGCCCAACTCCCTTTTAGCTAGGTTGTAGAAAAAATTTTCTTTTTAATTTGGGCCTTAAAGTCCAATAGCGTTGGGCTTAAGAAATAAATTATGCTAAAATAATCCAGCCCAGAAAATTAGTAATTTTCCTATAAATGCCTAGAATATAATTATTCCTAAATTTTAATAAATCACTCTAACTTTTGAATAAAGCTGTAATATAGCGAAACATTATTAATTAAAACATAATAACGTACACAATTATTAAATATTTACGATTATTACAGTCTTCCCTCCTTATAGGATTCCGTCCTCGGAATCAAAACTAATCACTAAAAAAGTGAGGATATTTATTCCGCATTTCACTTTCTAATTCCCAAGTGGCCTCTTCAACTTGATGATTTTTCCAAAGTACTTTTACCAATTTCACGTTCTTACTCCGCAACTCTTGCACTTTATGATCTAGAATTTGTACTGGTTGTTCTTCGTATGTTAAGTCAGACCTAATCTCCACTAGTTCGTAGGCAAGAACATGTCTGAAATCAGGGTGATACGTTCTTAATAATGAAATATGAAATACGTCATGGATATGCTGAAGATCGAGCGGTAGAGCTAACTGATATGCCACCGCTCCTACTTTCTTGAGAATCTCAAAAGGTCCAATATATCTGGGACATAGCTTACCTTTCTTACCAAATCTCATTACTCCCTTCTAAGGTGAAACTTTTAACATCACTTTATCCCCAACATCAAATGTTCTATCCTTTCGTCTTTGATTTGCGTACTTTCTTTGTCGGTCTTGCGCTGCCACTAACCTTTTTCGAATAATCTCTATAGCTTGTTTGGTCTGCTGTAGCATCTCTGGTCCTAGTATCTTTCTTTCTCCTACTTCATCCCAGTATAAGGGTGATCTACACTTTCTTCCATACAAAGCTTCATATGGTGCCATACCTATGAATTGTCCTTTCGCTTTGTCCATCAGTTTGTGGATGGTATGCAGTACTTAGATTTAATTTCGTGCCAAGACATTCTTGAAAGCTTTTCCAAAATCTAGAAGTGAACCGGGCATCCCTATCAGACACAATTGAAACAGGTACTCCATGACGAACCACAATTTCCTTCAGATATATACCTACCAACTTCTCACTGAATACTTTTCACTAATTGGCAAGAAATGCGCAGATTTAGTAAGTCGATCCACGATAACCCAAATTGCATCGTGACTGATTCTAGTACGGGGTAAACCTACGATAAAATCCATGGTTATATGCTCCCATTTCCATTCAGGTATCTCTAAGGGTTGTAGAAGTCCACTCGGTCTCTGGTGTTCTGCTTTCACTTTCTGACAAGTCAAACATTTACTTACCCATTCTGCAATTTCTCTTTTCATGTTGGGCCACCAATAATTCTTCTTAATGCCTTGATACATTTTCGTACTTCCTGGATGAATAGAATATCTCGAATTATGTGCTTCACTCAGAATCTCATCTTTAAGTTCTACAACATTTGGTATCCAAATTCTCGAGGCAAATCTTTTAATTCCCTTATCATCATTCGGACTTTGAAGCTCTTCCCCGGTTAACTGAGACCTTTCTTCTTCCATTATTTTCTCTTGACAACAACGAATCTTTTCAATCAATTCTGGTTGCAGTAGGATTTCATGTACTCGCTCATTGGCTTGAACTGGAATCTTAATCTCCAAATCAAATCTCTCAAACTCTTTGATCAATTCCTCTGATGTTATTAACATCTTGAGTCTTTCTTTCCTACTTAGGGCATCAGCTACTACATTGGCCTTTCCCGGGTGATAGTTAATCGAACAATCATAGTCTTTGATCAATTCTAGCCATCTTCTTTGTCTCATATTCAGCTCTGTCTGGGTAAAGATATACTTTAAGCTCTTATGATCCGTGTAGATTTCACACTTCTCACCGTACAAGTAATGTCTCCAAATCTTTAATGCAAAAACAATTACGGCTAACTCAAGGTCATACGTAGGGTATCTCAGTTCGTAATCCTTTAGCTGTCGAGAAGCATAAGCAATCACTTTACCATGTTGCATCAATACACATCCTAATCCCTTATGTGAAGCGTCACTATAGATTACAGAATTCCCAGTATCATCGGGTAATGTCAAAACTGGAGCAGTGGTCAATCGTCGCTTTAGCTCCTGAAAACTTTCCTCGCACTTGGACGTCCATTCAAACTTCTCATTCTTTCTGGTGAATTTAGTCAATGGTGTAGCTATCTTCGAGAAATCTTTTACAAACCTTCGGTAGTATCCTGCTAGTCCAAGAAAACTTCTTACCTCAGTTGGAGTCTTCGGTTTTTCCCAATTTGCTACTGCTTCCACTTTCGCAGGGTCCACAGAAATCCCTTCACTACTCACAATGTGACCTAAAAATTGCACCTTATTTAACCAAAACTCACATTTAGAAAACTTGGCGTATAGCTGTTCCTTGCGTAGAGTTTCCAAAACTAGACGAAGATGCTCTGCGTGTTCTTCTTGGTTCTTTGAGTATATCAGGATGTCATCAATAAATACAATCACGAACTTATCCAAATATTTCTTGAAGACACGATTCATTAAATCCATAAAAGTAGCTGGAGCATTCGTCAATCCAAAAGGCATCACTAGAAACTCATAATGCCCATAACGTGTCCTAAAAGCAGTCTTTGGCACATCTTCAGGTTTAATCTTTAACTGATGATAACCCGATCTAAGGTCAATCTTGGAAAAGTAAGCAACTCCTTTCAGTTGATCAAATAAGTCGTCAATTCGTGGTAGAGGGTATTTATTCTTGATTGTCATCTTGTTCAACTCTCTGTAATCAATACATAATCTCATAGATCCATCCTTCTTCTTCACAAATAGTACTGGGGCTCCCCAGGGGATACACTTGGTCGAATTACGCCTTTGTCTAATAATTCTTGCAGTTGTGTTGCCAATTCCTTCATCTCCACTGGCGCCATTCTGTACGGTGCTTTAGAGATTGGTGTTGTTCCTGGAGCAAGGTCGATGGTGAATTCTATTTCTCGGTCAGGAGGTAATCCAGGCAACTCTTCAGGAAATACATCCTCAAACTGATTTACTACAGAAATCTCTTCAAGAGTAGGAGTCTGTTTATCTTTGTCAACCACATGGGCTAAGTAAGCTTGACATCCCTTTCGTAGTAATTTCTTTACTTGAATTATGGTTAGAAAATTCCGGGTAGGTTTCCTTCCGCGAAACTGTACTCTCTTGCCATTCAATCCTTTTACGCTAACCCATTTACGCCGACAATTAATATGAGCATCATAGCGGGCTAACCAATCCATTCCAAGAATTACATCAAATTCCCCTAACTTAAAAGGAAGAAGATCTGCGTTGAATTGTTGTCCTTGAATCTCGATAGCACAATTTGGGCATACTTTATCTATGGAAACTGTTTCCTGACTTGCTACTTCTATAACCTAAGTTTCCCCTAATGGTACTGACCGAATATCTAGTTTGTTTATAAAATTCTCTGATATAAAAGATCTTGTAGCTCCTGAGTCAAATCAATACACATGCATTCACAGAATTTACTAAAAGCGTACCTGCAATGACATCACTGTCGGCGATTGCATCTCTCACCGTCATATTGAAAGTACGTGCAGTCGGTTTGTTGTCAGGAGGTGCCATGAGTCTAGGTACAGTGGTTCCCTTTGAAGGTGGCTTGCAATCTCGTGCAATGTGTCCTTTCTTTCCGCATTTGAAACAAGTGGTTGCCTTCTCTTTGCAGTTAGATAAGTAGTGTCCTTTCTGTCCACAGTTGTAGCACACAATATTTGCAAGATTACAGGGTCCTGGGTGTTTTCTTCCATAAGTTTTACATTCTGGTAGGGGTGGCCTTCCTTGAATCAAATTTGTTGTCTGTGGTGGTCTGAACCTCTGATTAGATCCTCTAGTGTCATGGTTCTCAATTCTCTTGGTGTTAGTGCTCTTGTCTTCCCGTTTCACAAATGGTTTCTTTCCACTCTGATTATCAGGTTTCTTATCAAAACTAGATCCACGGTTCTGAAACTTCCTTTTCTTTACGTCCTTGTCTTTTGAGTACAACTCCGCTTCACTTTCTACTATAGCCACTTTCTGAACCAAGGTAGCATAGTTGGTGATTTCTAAGACTGCAACTCGATTCTGAATCCATGGTTTTAGTCCTTGTTGAAAACGCTTAGCTCTTTTCTCATCAGTATCGACGTGATAAGGCACAAACCTGGAGAGTTCAGTAAATTTGGCTTCATATTCAGCTACTGTCATATTACCCTGCTTTAACTCCAAAAATTTAAGCTCCATTTGATTTTCCAAGTACTTAGGGAAATATTTTTCCAGAAACAGATGGGTGAACCGGGTCCAAGGTATTACTGCATTCCCTTCCATAGCTCTTTTCGCTTCCCACCAGAAATTTGCCTCACCTTTTAACATGTAGGCTGCAAAAATGGTCTTCTTTTCTTCTTCCACTCCTACAATCTCAAAGGTCTTTTCCATTTCTCGTAACCAAATTCTTGCTTCAACAGGATCAGTGGTACCCTTAAACTCAGGTGGGTTTAGTGACTTGAAAGACTTAAAGGTAACTGTATTCTTAACTGGTTGTATAGGAGGTTGATTATTTCTGACGAGGGGTATTTCTAGTCTAGGTGGAGGGTTTTGGGTATACTGTCTCAGGAATTCCACAAGTAAACTCATAGGGTCATTTTGGTTCTAGTTTGGTGGTATTACTTGAGCAGGTGCTGGTTCTGGTTCTGGTTGTTGGTGGGGAATGGGGCCATCATTGCGCTGGCCCTCCTCAGGGGGTACTTGTTGATTCTTGGGAGGTCTGCCTCTTCTGGGTGGCATCTTTTTCTATTAAGATTGGAAAACACAGGGTTTGGTTATACAAAACAAAATATGTATATAACTATGAATCAGAACATCTTTACTGATAAATAAAACAAATCCTCATAATCCAAAGCCATAATTTATAAGTGTTGTCAAAACATAACTCTTGTGTCGAGGTGGTAGAAATAGCCACAAGGTAAATCCTTAAGTAAACAGGTTATGTTTATAAAATTACTGACAGGTTGCAAATTTCTAAAACTCCTCTCAATTATCGTACCTTTAATAGTTCTCATTTGCCTTATACCAGTTTCGATTTCCTCTTTAACATAATATATAGCATTGATGGTATTCTAAACTTACTCAACTTAGAATTCTCATAAGTTTTCTTCATCTCTCCAAACCATGTTCACGTTTCCTCGACATCAATAGTCCCTTTTTAATAGGTTCGGGATATGTTGTTCTGGACTAATTCGTGGAATCATCTTGGAACTTCTATAAGAAACGGCTCAAAATCAATTTAAGCGTCTTAAATATTGAATCTCAAAACTTCCATAGTTGAACCATCCTTTAACTACTATATCGAAATTTAAGAGATAAGGAAATGTGAATTATGTACTCTATCTTTTCTCAAATGAAAGACGGTTGTTATTGTATCATCACGCAAGATATCGCAAGCTTATCCAACATAACCTATTTTCTCACTTCCAAAGGGTTGTTCTGATAATTGCTCCATAAGAACCTTGAACAAGATCACTCAGAGATGGAAAATGTTAAACTCTGACATATGTATAATCAATTCTTGGTAACGCTAATCTTTTATATGAGGTTAACTGAGAGATCAAAATGATCATTGAACATTTGTTCCGTTGCATGTGTCATTAGGACAACCGTCATAGTACACAAGGTGGCCAGCCTTTAGTACTCTAATGACAAGAAACAGTACAAATAGGTGGCGTCCCACCAGACTTCTATCACATAGACAGACAGTCATCCCCTATTTATAGGGTTGTTCATCTCAGTATCACAAAAGAGTCAATTATAAGAAGAGTTATGAAAAGAACTTATATCTTCGAAGTAGATAGTGATAGATAAATTGACCTCTGAACAATATAGATACCTTTCAAGCAAGAATGAAAACATCTGAGCGAACTCAAATGATAAAAATTACCGACCATCGTAGCTAATAAGGTGCAACCGTTGATTCTAGAATGAAAACGTCACTTGTAAACACTAACAGCTCATTAGAGAAGAGAAATCTTTAAGAGGATATGTACGAAGACTTATTGTCGGAGGGCACTATCTCAACTCCTATAAGCTTCACTTTTCGAACTATTAATTTCGGTCACGAAATCATTCAATAGCTTAGTTTCGAATTTCAGAACACATAGTTGTATCTCTTAGAGTCCATCTAGAGTGCATGTACCTTGACCTGGTCCGACTCTGGAAAACGGTTATCACGACATCTTACAAAATAATGGAACAAGTTCAATAGGGGTATCATCCGAAAATCTACATCCATACCTCTTCCAAATTCCAAAGTAGTAACCGACACTGATATTTTTAAAGTCCGGGTCACATCAGCTAGGGATGTATTAACAAAAGTCAAAGGATCATCTTAAAACTGGCTTTTTGCCATGCAGGTAACTTAGTCAAGAATTACTAGAGGGAAATCCACTATATCCACATCAAAAAGAAGGTAAATCTACTAAACCTATCTCCTAATAGGAAGGAGGTGCAAGTATCCCAATAGAAAATCCTCAATGTCATTGTTTATGATCATATACTCTTTCGATGGTTTGGTGTCTAACTTTGAACTATGATCTTCATGATCTCTCCGATAGGAGTAGGAAATCTGTCTCGAATAGCATGGAAATCTGAGGACTCTGATGAAGACATCCACAAAAGTACAGAAAATTCTATCATAACAGGTTCTGTCTAACAGCATGTATAGATGTATATAAATATATAAGTTTAAAACTCATCAGGGTATAGAAATCCATGTGTGAGGCTATAGCTCTTAAGTTATCGCAACCCGTCTCACTATCTTAACTCAATCATCGAATTATATCCCTAGGATCTCACGCTTTCCTAAGAATATAACTACCGCTCTGATACCAAAACTGTAACGCCCCCAAATCCACCTATCAGTGAATTCGGGTCGCCACGATCCATAACATCATTATCACTCAAAATATAATACATACCATAGTAATACATACAACACGTAGTGCTTCCAGCCCACAAGTCCAGGCATCATTCTATTCCCAAATTATTACATCGCTATTTATTGAATACACACCAAGCCACTGAATACATAAAGTTTAGTGAGTAGATATTGCTTTCTGGTGTAGCCGTCCTGACGTTATCTCTGATACAGCGCTGCTACTCCAAGTCGGTTCCGTGCTGCATTTTCTCCTTCCCTTTATCTCTGTACCGGGACGATTCGCCTCTTACCTCTTTAACTGAAAAATATAGTTTAACAACAAGAGTGAGCAACTATGTGCTCAGCAAATTCCACTGACTGGCTCTCTCTTATTAACACTACTATTGAGGTAAAAGAAGAACCATGTCAACAAAAGTCAAAAGGTAATAATTTATACTGACGGACTCAATGTCCAATGACTGACCAAATCATTTGTCTCAAAACAATCACATTCGGAATTTGAGAGTAGAAGATATTGGTCTTGTCTCCTTTACGATACCCCACGGCGCGATCAACTACCGTGTCTCAAGTACCGTACACCCGTGATACCCCATAGTACGATCACTACTATGTCTCAAGTATCACAATTTCGTTTTGCTAGCAGTTAATGGGTTGTAAAATCAACCCGGCAACTTTTGTGCCAAAATAGATATATTCCTCTCTTGATACCACGAGTTTATTTCTCGTTTTGATCAGAAAGAAAATCCGTGGGCCACTCCCACGTTGACCAGTTGAAGTAAAGATTTTCCTCCAAAAACGTTATGAGAATGAAGTGTAAATGAATAGATAGAAAATTTTGACTTAACTCTGGCCAACCGCCATTCTACTGTTTATGCGATGACGACCCGAACAATAGGTCATCCCAATATTTAAAAAGATTTCCTATGTTGACATGAACAATATGTCAACCCAAGACGAACATGTTAACAAATCTCGAACAAAGAGATTCGTTGGATGAAATAATTTATTTAGAGTCGTCCCGAATGATGGGAACAACTCGAATCAACCAAACTATACATCAATACGCTAGAATAATTGGTTAAGAGTGGGTTATGATGAAATCTCGAACCAGCTCGCCACTATCCTGTTTGAAAATAATTTGATCCGAAAAATTAATCAAATTTTGAAGTCAAAAACAAAATTATCGGATCTGGACAATAAATCCGATTGAATCGAATAAAGTGTTAGCTACCTCGATAAAGGAGCGTAGCTATAGCTGAATGGTCGTTAGGGTCATCTTGAACAAATAAGATGCCCAGGAAATTCGATGAAATACGCTTTAAGGACAGTGAATATTTTTAGTGTGTCTCAATATCAAAAAGTATAATATTCCTCCAGATCAACTGATAGAATTCTCAAATAAATATTTCAGCAATGAATAAACAATTCAAACTTTCAGAAAATAAATACTCCTAAAAAATAATGCAATAGGAGTGAGGGTCAGAAAGAACTTGCCTCGATCGCGCTGGTGCACAGAATCAAATAACAACTATACTCTACCCGCGTATTTCCTTCAGTTACGTACCGGGAAATACTCTAAAAGGATAAATCACAGTACGTGAGCAAATTAAATTAAATAAATCAGATCAACAATAAATAAAATCACATAACAATAATCAAACAAATAGAACGTCTATTATTTATAAATCGGCACTATGCATTTTCCTTTTAAATCTCAATCCGATTAGGACTCTATACGTCTTTCTCTAATTGTAAAACTAATTTAAAACCTCGGGACAATTTACGTCACAATTACTCCTTATTAAATCTCAATATTCCTCGAATATTTCTAAAATAATAAACGGGAATATTTCAATCATTAATCCTATTTTATTCGAATTAAACCAATTATTCCAGATGTAGAAACGTTATTCTATTTTAACGTCTCTAAAATAATCTTTTATTACAAAATAATTAGTCCTCTAAATTAAATCCAATTTAAATAATTAACACATTTTAAATCTCTAATTTGAATCCATATTTAAATAATTAAATCTCTTTTAATAAAACTCTATTTCTAAATTATTACCAAACAATTATTCTTTTTATCACATTTTATTCTGATTTATTACTAATTATTTAACAGATTTTAATCCTAATTATTAAAATCTGTTTTCTTTTCTTTAATCAACAAAACTGCATCCTTATCCACTGCCACCTCAGCAGCCACGTGGCGCACCTGCACGCTGCCACGTGGCACACATGCACCCTCTCTCACTTCTCTTTCTCGTACAACCGAAACACCCTCCTCCTGCCTCATTTGCCGACACCCCACCACCACCGCCGGCCACCAAACCGCCGCGGTGGTGGTTCCCGACTACCGAACCACATCAAACACTCTTCCAGTTCACAAATCACAATACTTCATACCCAAATCGCTCATTAAAACCCAAAATCATACAAACAATTAACAAATACTAAAACCCCCAATTTAAACGAATCCCTAATTGCTAAAACAGAAAACCCAATACACAATCGGTATAATTAACAGGGGCGAAAACAAAAGTTATAAACATAAAAACAAAATAATTTAAAAGACGAAAATCAAAGGTTTTTTTTTTCTTTTTACCCTTTTTGGGATGAACCCTAATTCCCTCTCCTCTTTTCTCTTTCGGCCGTGAAACAAACTGATGAACACACATACAAACAATTATGAGCCCAACTCCCTTTTAGCTAGGTTGTAGAAAAAATTTTCTTTTTAATTTGGGCCCTAAGGTCCAATAGCGTTGGGCTTAAGAAATAAATTATGCTAAAATAATCCAGCCCAGAAAATTAGTAATTTTCCTATAAATGCCTAGAATATAATTATTCCTAAATTTTAATAAATCACTCTAACTTTTGAATAAAGCTGTAATATAGCGAAACATTATTAATTAAAACATAATAACGTACACAATTATTAAATATTTACGATTATTACACCTAAGGCTAGTTCCGAAACTATAGCGTAAATTACGAACGGGTTCGAAACGTAGAGACTGAGGGATTCGAAAATTCTCGTATCTTATATCTTATACAGTTCGAAACAATATTCTTATATCTTATACGAAATTTAAAGCATAGTCAAAATATCTTTTCCGAAAATAAAAGTAAGTTAAAAAGTACTTATCTCAAAAGCGATTAAATACCGAAATCAATGCGAGCAAATCCTATAATTTTATTAAACCAGTCAAAGTCTAATAATGTTCACACCATCTTAATAGAACACATGCGACGCTTACATATAACTTACTCAATGAAATTCCAAAAATGAGACATCAAAACATCTTGCAAAATAGACCATTATTAACAAAATCAGTTATGACCAGTTCTAGAAATTGACAAATTACTCTATGAAAATGACTTTATCTGAAAAAGTACAAAACACTAAAAACGTAGTCAATTCTGAGACCTTTCCAGAATGATAAGGCTCGTTAAAAACGGACAAGTAACGAACTCCGAACATAGGCATTTGCGGACTGTAGAACAGAATCAGCCCCTGATCAGGTTAGTATTTCGACGTTTAAGACATTGCAATCACAGAAATAGTCAGAAATAGTCAGAGGAATGAAACACAAAGTGCAGAGGTCGAAAGAAATTTCCAGAATGGTATCGCTCGTAATTTTTGGATAAAGACTCAATTTACTATGAATTTTCAAAGTTAGACTTCTCTGTTTCGAAAACACACTGGCAGGTCAAGAAAACACAGAAAAACTCACGTTTGCAAACCGAATTTCGGAAAACACAAAGAATCAAAGTCGTAGATAATTCAAATACCTTTTCAGATAGTCAAGTACCATAAAATTCCGACAAATAATGAGTCAGATACGATTTTTACAAGAATTCAGACTTCATATATAATATACATACAAAATTGGAGTAGTCATACAAACACAATGGACAAAACAAAGAACTCATGGATATATATCATATTATATAACAAAACATTATCACATATACAAATAATCAAGAAAATATGATTTACACATAACAAGAATATACAGAGAATACAAGAATCGTTACCTCTTTTTCTAAACTTGTTATGAATCTTCCTCTTTTCGGTTAATTACTAGCATTTACAATATTAGTATTTTATGTTACTAAATGGAATAATCCGTGTATATTTTTTGAGTTTTTAGTTAGGAGACATATTAGTTAGAAAATATAAAAAAAATATACACTTCTTGTTAAAAAAAAAAAAGAATATGTACTTTGGCAAAAAAAGCTAATCGGTTAGTTATTAGTAATTATAATATTATTATTTTATTTTATTAAATAGAACTGCCCGTGATTTTTTTAGAAAATAAGAGGTTTTAGTAAGGAAAAATAAAAAATTAGGAATTTTAGTTATAAAAAAGAATATATGTTTTGGCTAATAAAGGTAATTGGTTAATTATTAGTATTTTATGTTACTAAATGAAATTGCCCCTAATATTTTTGAGATTTTAGTTAGAAGAAATTTTAGTTAGAAAATATAAAAAAAATATACGTTTTGGAAAAAAAAAGCTAATCGGTTAGTCATTAGTAATTATAATATTATTATTTTATTAAATAGAAATGTCCATGATATTTTTGAAAAATGAGAGGTTTTAGTTAGGAAAAATAGAAAAGTAGAAATTTTAGTTAGAAAATATAAAAAAGAATATACACATTGGCTAAAAAAGGTAATGGATTAGTTATTAAAAATTATGACTTTATTATGTTATTTTATTAAATGAAACTGCCTGCGATATTTTTGGAAAATGAGATATTTTAGTTAGGAAAAATAGAAAAGATATTATATATAATAATTTTAATATTTTACGTAAGGGTTCTCATCGATTTGATCAATTATCTAACGAAATTGAGTTACCAAACTTTTGGAGAACCAGAATACAAAAAGGTTCAGATCAGACTACAAATTTTCATTGTTCCGTCTTTAATATAATAGTATATATATATATATATATATATATATATATATATATATATATATATATATATATATATATATATATATATATATATATATATATATATATACTAGCTTAAAACCCGTGCGATGCACGGATTGTTAATTATTATTTTATTATTATTTTTTTAATATTTTATTAATTGTAATTGTGCAAAAAATAGGTAGACATGTTAAAATAGATAAACACTTTTAATTAATTAAAAACATTCAAACAGATTTTAAAATAAATAAGTATGGGTTTGCCCGTTATATTTTTGGAAATGAGGGGTTTTAGTAAAATAAAATAAAAAATGTAACATATATTTAGTTTAGAAATGTAAATTCCGTGATATTTTTGGAAAATGAGGTTTTAAAATTTAATAATTAAAAGTATTTAAATACGTTTTAAAATAAATAAGTAAAGGTTTCCTATGATATTTTTGGAAAAAGAAAGGATTTTAGTGAGAAAAATAGAAAATGACAATTGTAAAAGGCAATTTCCCGTGATATATTTAGAAAAGGAGGGACTTTATTAGAAAAAATATATAATGTGTTTTAGCTGAAAAGATAATTGGTTATAAATAGGTATTTGATTATTTATATTTTAATATTTTTAGTAATTGCATTTGTTAAGAAAAATAAGTAGATATGTTAAAATAGGTAAACTTTTAAAAAATAATTATAATATTAAAATAGATTTAAAAATAAATAACTAAATGTTTGTCCGTGATATTTTTGGAAAATGAGGGGTTTTAGTAAGGAAAAATAGAAAAACTAACTTGTTTTAGCTAAAAAAGGTAATTGCCCGTGATATATTTGAAAACGTAGGGAAATTTGTTAGAAAAAATAATGTATTTTAGGTGAAAAAGGTAATTGGTTATAAATATGTAATATTATTATTTAATAATATATTTATATAAATAAGTAAGGTTAATTAAGTAAAACATGAAGTACAGTTAATTAAGGGCAATTAAGTAAAATCACAACGTACCCGACCAACCAAACTTTTAATGTTTCAATTATATAATAGTATTGATATATATATATATATATATATATATATATATATATATATATATATATACTTTCGAAAATTTTAGAAATCATTTCTTCTTTATTTTTTCTAAGAAAATCACTCATGAACATATCGAAGAAATCAAATCTCTCAATTTTTTTTCTTTTCTTCCAAAAAAGGTTTTTGGATCTTAGTGTTTGCATGGATAATTAGACTGAAAATTGCTAGGAGAGTGAAAAAATTGAAAAAAGAGTGCGTAAATTAGTGAGAGTGTGAGATATAGTAAAGTTAATAATGTAATATGACATTTTTAGAAGATAATAATGAATAAAGTGTTAGAAAAGAATATTGTTAAAAAATGAATAGACCTGGGAGAGGGTATTTGTAACATGCGGGAAATTAGAGGCAAATTTTCTATTTATTTAAATAATAAAAATAGTAATATTTATTTAGTTTGAGTAAATTAAAAATTTGCTGCATTGTGTGATTAAGTGTTTAAAATAAATAGTATGTAAATATGTGATGTGCTATTATGTGATTAAAAATGATCGTTAGTATTTATTAGTAAGTTTGAGCTCGGCCTTATTTGATTTTATAAATAAGGTGGACAATTTGTTTAACCCTAATTTTGGGCATTTAAATATTTTGGAATAATTTTAGTATTTAAATCATTTTATGAGTCAGGAGTTATTATTATTAGTATTTTAATTATTTTATTGGATTTTCAGTAAGGAGAAATAAGATCGTGGGGATCTTATTATGTGAATAGAGTTGAAAAGGTTAAAGACACGAAGTATCGTGTTTATAGGTTGTACGTTGAGCTATGTGGGCCAGTGTGAGTGCCCAAGTATTTTTAGTTTTATTTTTTTTTGGTGATTTAAATTGATTTAAATCACGCATTATTGATCTTCTAAAATTTTTATAAAAACATAGGAGTTAGTAAAAATCACAAAATCTTTTGTGATATTATCTTTATAATATTATTTAGTTTTTAAAATTTTTGGGAGAATAATTTTGGGTGTTTTAGTATTTTAAAATGATTTTAAGAGTTATGTTTCGATTTAAGGATCAAAACTTGTAAAATTCATAATTAATTCAATTTTGATCCTAAAAATATTCTAAAAATTTGGGGATGCTTGTAATTTTATAAAGTTTATTTTAGAAATTTTAAAGTATTTTTCCCTGTAATTTTCTGTTAAATTTCGAATTTAGAAATGATTTAAAGTGGTTATTAATTGTTTTCAGAAATTTGTAAAAGACAAAAATGCCCCTGGGCTATATTATACAGCCGCCAGTAATTTATGTATAAGTTATACATACAGATATTTGGGAAGCATGTAGAACAATCGAGAAGAGTGCGGAGAAGAAAAGAAAAGTACTGGCACTTGTGTTTGCTTATTTAACAGAAAAGAGAATAGAACCAACATCACTCTGCTTCTTCTCCTTCGCACAAGCCCATAGCTGCTGTCTATTCCACACGCGCCGCCACCTCTGTTCTCCTCACCACCGCACCACCACTTCGTCCTCTGTTCGCCACCGCGCGCTGCCGCCAACAGTTTCTGTCCCGTTTTCCGGCAGCCGCCGCTATTTCCGGCCACCAACCGTTACTGCTTCGATTTCACTTCTCTGAGGTATAAATCGAAACCGCAGTTAACCCCCTTTCGTTCCTATTCTTGTGGGCTATGTAAACTTAACCTTATTGTTGATGTATGTATTGTTAATTTTCGATTTTTTGAGTTCATAATAATTGGTTTAGTAGTAAGTTGCAGTATTTTAGTAATCTTTCAGAAGCCATCAGTTTAGATATTTTGAGTATGTACTGTGAAGTTTTCAGAGTATATATATATATTATATATTATATGAATAGTATTTGAATGTTTGTTGTAGTAATATATGTTGATTTTCAGTCAAATTGTTAGTTAAAGTGTGATATGTATAATTTCGTGTTGATAGTAATTAATTGAAGATTTGAATTGTAATTGTTATCTGAGATTAATTGATTTATTTGGTTGTGCAGGTTTGGTTTTATTAAAGAAGAGTATGGTGCAGAGTCATAAGTGATTATAAATTGTTAGTTGTATTTAAAATTTGTTAGTATTTAAAGTTGGCTGAGGTTGTAAACCAGCCGTTTTAGTATTTACAGTATTCTGGTGGATCCCCAGTTTTGGGATCAGTTGTAGTTGATAGTGAGATATTATGTTGTTAAGTTTTATGATATATATACAGGTTTATTGTTGTTGTGCTGTACTATGTGATCCGTCCTATGCTTGGGGACGCAGCATAGTACATTCAAAATTTCTGGCTAGTCCTGTTTACGAACGGGTCATGCCGAAATTTCGTAAAATCTATTTAATTATTTTATTATTTATTTAAAAGTCATTAGAGTTTAAAGGGTAATTGAATTTGATTATTTTTAATCAATTTTAGATAATAATGAAATTGATTTAATTGACCAATTAAGTTGAGAATTAATTGGTGAATTTTATTAATTGGTTATTATTTAATTTTGATTATTTATAAATCAAATTTGATTATTATTATTTTCAAACTATTTTGTTATTTTAGTATTTATTAATTCCTTATCTGTTTAACTTGATTGATTTGGTCAAGTAAACGAGTTGTTTGATTGTAAACAATTATTTCAGACTCTGTGCTATATATATATATATATATATATATATATATGCACACACACACATATATAAGTGGTCAAATGCTACATGCTATTATGTATATTACTGAGTTAAGTGCTTAATCAGCATGCTAGTGTCGAGTAAATGCATGATCACTTGCTATCTGCTATGTCCATTTATTGTTAAACTTGTTATAATTGATTAGATTGCGATGAATAAGTAGTGATATAATTAAGTTTTGATTATTGGTTGGTGTTGGATTGATTTTAATTAATCGAGTCTATAAATGCTATGAAAAGGTTGGTATTTAGAGTCGAGCTACTAATTGGGTTTTTATGATTGTTTTGAGAGTTATATGTTTATTTCTAATGATAAGTTGGTATTGTATAGTGGCAAATGAATTGATAAGTCCTATGTGTTGGATGATATATTGAGTTGAGTAGGTTATGTTATAATCGTGAGTTGAGATTGATTAAGTTAAATGTTGAAGGAGACTAGTTGTAAATTGATTCTTGGTTATTGATATTAGTTTAAAACAGGTGGTTTGCTATATATAAACAGAGGAAGTGCTGCCGAATTTTCGGCAGGACTATTAAAGAAATATTAATTGAAAATGGTATAGGTTATGATATGCCAGCTTAAACGCATATGTGAAGGAAATGTGTTATGTGTTAAATGTAAAGCTATTAAGTTTGTATAATTAAACGAGTTTCAACTTTATTACGTGAAGTATAGAAAGCATGTGAAATTAGTTAGTTGTTTCTGGAGAAGAATCTTTACTCCACTGGTCAACATGGGAGTGGCCCATGGGATTTTCTTTCTGATCAACACGAGGTACAAACTCGTGGTATCAAGAGAAGATTATATTTTATTTTGGCACAAATGTTGCCGGGTCGATTATTCGACCGCCTTTTTGCTAGCAAAACGATTTGGTGATACTTGAGACATAGTAGTGATCGTGCTATGGGGTATCACGGGTGTACGGTACTTGAGACACGGTAGTTGATCGAGCCGTGGGGTATCATAGTGGAGATAAGACCAGTATCTATATCATTCAAAGTTCAGTATCTACATCATTCAAAGTTCAAGTGCAATTGTGTTGACTTAAACGATTCGGTCAATCATTGGATTTCTAGTCCATCAGAATAAATTGTCATACTGTGAGTTTTGTTGACATTATTCCTCTTTTACCTCAAAGGTAGTGTATTGAAGTGCAATTGTTTTGAGATAAATGATTCGGTCAGTTCATAGACCACCTTTCTATCGGAGTAATTGTTAATTGCTTATTGATTTGAGTTCCTTTGCTTGAAAAGTATTTTCCTTCACATTTCTTTTATGATTAGTATGAGTAAGCGAGTCGGTGGAATTTGCTGAGCATCTAGTTTCTCACCCTTGTTGCTAATCATATTTTTACAGCTAAAGAGGAAAAA
Organism: Heracleum sosnowskyi; assembly: GCA_030848705.1. NCBI lineage: Eukaryota > Viridiplantae > Streptophyta > Magnoliopsida > Apiales > Apiaceae > Heracleum > Heracleum sosnowskyi. The sequence goes on from CM061236.1 coordinate 16,290,835, forward strand.
AGTTGAATCATTTCGATACAGAGCTAAAAGGTAGATTGACAGTATTTAAATGCATAACCATGGAGCGAGAAGATTCAAAACGACGTTGGGACGACAAGCTGATGCAGATCATTTGGACCTAGTGACAAGATATTGTATAAGAATGATTTATAGTAAACATTATATTGTATAAGTAGTTTTGTCTGGTATACTTCACATCGAAGTTATACCAGTGTTATAGATTATATGTAAAGAGATTGTTGTAAAAGAAAGTTAAAGTTTGAATAAAATTTTGGACTCTTGTTTCTAGCCCTATAACCTAAAAGATTCTTGGTAGAGATTGGGGTCGTAGAGTTATATTTGAGATGGATTAATGTTTAACAGATTTTTTTAAATCGAGATTTTAGCGTGACGACCAAATCCTCTGACCCCGGATTTGGGGGCGTTACAGTTTTGGTATCAGAGCAGGGTTATAGTAAACTAGAAACGAGAGTGTGTAGGAGTGTGTATAGTTATGTGAGAAACGTCAGAACTCATATAGAGTTCGTGTTGGAATATTGGATATAGTACCGACGAGTAATTTAAGATATAAACTTGCGACTGCAGACGTAGCTGGTGGAATCTTCAGAGACTATTGCGGGTCGACGATGACGTATGATATCGATAACCGTAAGACGGGTAGCAGAAGAACGTAGAATCGAATGACAAGTAGTCAGAGGAGCTGATAAAGAAGACATACCTGAAAATCTTGGCAATACTTCCCTTCTTCTTGAATCATGTGACATTCCTTTAAGTTTCTAAAACCCTTTCAAGTTGTAATATTCGAGCTTCTACTTCCCTTCAACTATGAATAACTCTATTATTGATAAATCATCATTCCCTTATATTGTGCCAGTGATTTCTTTTCTGATGATTCTTTTTCCGGAAGTAGTATATTTGGAATCTGTTCAGTTGTAATCCAAGAGTGTATCTGAGAATCTTTCATAAAAAAGGTCTCAATTATTGATTTGATTTTTGACTCCTGTTATATTTCTCTACTCTAGCTGAGATGAACAACCCTATTTATAGGGGACACAAGGACTCTCTGTCTGTGTGATAGAAGTTGGATGGGACGCCATCACTTGTGTGTTGTGCAATACAAGAAGGCTAACTACCTTTAGTAATGTCTTAACTAAGGCACGCAACATTAGTTCATTTGATCATATTGATCTCTCAGTTATTCTTTTATTTCAAAAAGTTTGCCTTGAAATTTGTAACTCAATAACCACAATTGTGGGACACTTGCTATGTTATGACATCTTTTCACTTCAAAATCTCATGAATATGATTTTCTCAAATAATCTGGGAAGTATGCCAAGCAGGTTGGAATTAGTTAACTGTTGCGGTGGGACTACCAAAAGTTAAGCGGATCAAGATGCGATTAGAATACTAGTAGCGCGTACGTGTAGTGGTACAATCGAGTTTGCCTATATAGAGGAACTGGTAGAATATCAGACTAGAAAGAACAAGTGTTAAAGAGTGAAGAATTAGTATTATTGCGGATGCAACCAGAGTTGGAAGTTATTAAAAGAACCTTAATGACTTCTTGGGCTGATTCTGAGGACATAATCCTTTTAAGGAGGGAAGGATGTAACATCCGGGAAATTAGGTGCAAATTTCCTATTTATTTAAATAATAAAAATAGTAATATTTATTTAGTTTGAGTAAATTAAAAATTTGCTGCATTGTGTGATTAAGTGTTTAAAATAAATAGTATGTAAATATGTGATGTGCTATTATGTGATTAAAAATGATCGTTAGTATTTATTAGTAAGTTTGAGCTCGGCCTTATTTGATTTGATAAATAAGGTGGACAATTTGTTTAACCCTAATTTTGGGCATTTAAATATTTTGGAATAATTTTAGTATTTAAATCATTTTATGAGTCAGGAGTTATTATTATTAGTATTATTATTTTAATTATTTTATTGGATTTTCAATAAGGAGAAATAAGATCGTGTGGATCTTATTATGTGAATAGAGTTGAAAAGGTTAAAGACACGAAGTATTGTGTTTATAGGTTGTACGTTGAGCTATGTGGGCCAGTGTGAGTGTCCAAGTATTTTTAGTTTTATTTTTTTTTGGTGATTTAAATTTATTTAAATCACGCATTATTGATCTTTTAAACTTTTTATAAAAACATCGGAGTTAGTAAAAATCACAAAATCTTTTGTGATATTATCTTTATAATATTATTTAGTTTTTAAAATTTTTGGGAGAATTATTTTGGGTGTTTTAGTATTTTAAAATGATTTTAAGAGTTATGTTTCGATTTAAGGATCAAAACTTGTAAAATTCATAATTAATTCAATTTTGATCCTAAATATATTATAAAAATATGGGGATGCTTGTAATTTTATGAAGTTTATTTTAGAAATTTTAAAGTATTTTTCCCTGTAATTTTCTGTTAAATTTCGAATTTAGAAATGATTTAAAGTGGTTATTAATTGTTTTCAGAAATTTGTAAAAGACAAAAATGCCCCTGGGCTATATTATACAGCCGCCAGTAATTTATGTATAAGTTATACATACAGATATTTGGGAAGCATGTAGAACAATCGAGAAGAGTGCAGAGAAGAAAAGAAAAGTACTGGCACTTGTGTTTGCTTATTTAACAGAAAAGAGAGTAGAACCAACATCACTCTGCTTCTTCTCCTTCGCACAAGCCCATAGCTGATGTCTCTTCCACACGCGTCGCCACCTCTGTTCTCCTCGCCACCGCACCACCACTTCGGTCCTCTGTTCGCCACCGCGCGCTGCCGCCAACAGTTTCTGTCCCGTTTTCCGGCCGCCACCGCTATTTCCGGCCACCAACCATTACTGCTTCGATTTCACTTCTCTGAGGTATAAATCGAAACCGCAGTTAACCCCCTTTCATTCCTATTCTTGTGGGCTATGTAAACTTAACCTTATTGTTGATGTATGTATTGTTAATTTTCGATTTTTTGAGTTCATAATAATTGGTTTAGTAGTAAGTTGCAGTATTTTAGTAATCTTTCAGAAGCCATCAGTTTAGATATTTTGAGTATGTACTCTGAAGTTTTCAGAGTATATATATATATATATATATATATGTATATATATATATATATATATATATATATATATATATATTATATATTATATGAATAGTATTTGAATGTTTGTTGTAGTAATATATGTTGATTTTCAGTCAAATTGTTAGTTAAAGTGTGATATGTATAATTTCGTGTTGATAGTAATTAATTGAAGATTTGAATTATAATTGTTATCTGAGATTAATTGATTTATTTGGTTGTGCAAGTTTGGTTTTATTAAAGAAGAGTATGGTGCAGAGTCATAAGTAATTATAAATTGTTAGTTGTATTTAAAATTTGTTAGTATTTAAAGTTGGCTGAGGTTGTAAACCAGCCGTTTTAGTATTTACAGTATTCTGGTGGATCCCCAGTTTTGGGATCAGTTGTAGTTGATAGTGAGATATTAGGTTGTTAAGTTTTATGATATATATACAGGTTTATTGTTGTTGTGCTGTACTATGTGATCCGTCCTATGCTTGGGGACGCAGCATAGTACATTCAAAATTTCTGGCTAGTCCTGTTTACGAACGGGTCATGCCGAAATTTCGTAAAATCTATTTAATTGTTTTATTATTTGTTTAAAAGTCATTAGAGTTTAAAGGGTAATTGAATTTGATTATTTTTAATCAATTTTAGATAATAATGAAATTGATTTAATTGACCAATTAAGTTGAGAATTAATTGGTGAATTTTATTAATTGCTTATTATTTAATTTTGGTTATTTATAAATCAAATTTGATTATTATTATTTTCAAACTATTTTGTTATTTTAGTATTTATTAATTCCTTATCTGTTTAACTTGATTGATTTGGTCAAGTAAACGAGTTGTTTGATTGTAAACAATTATTTCAGACTCTGTGCTATATATATATATATATATATATATATATATATATATATATATATATATATATATGCACACACACACATATATAAGTGGCCAAATGCTTCATGCTATTATGTATATTACTGAGTTAAGTGCTTAATCAGCATGCTAGTGTCGAGTAAATGCATGATCACTTGCTATCTGCTATGTGCATTTATTGTTAAACTTGTTATAATTGATTAGATTGCGATGAATAAGTAGTGATATAATTAAGTTGTGATTATTGGTTGGTGTTGGATTGATTTTAATTAATCGAGTCTATAAATGCTATGAAAAGGTTGGTATTTAGAGTCGAGCTACTAATTGGGTTTTTATGATTGTTTTGAGAGTTATATGTTTATTTCTAATGATAAGTTGGTATTGTATAGTGGCAAATGAATTGATAAGTCCTATGTGTTGGATGATATATTGAGTTGAGTAGGTTATGTTATAATCGTGAGTTGAGATTGATTAAGTTAAATGTTGAAGGAGACTAGTTGTAAATTGATTCTTGGTTATTGATATTAGTTTAAAACAGGTGGTTTGCTATATATAAACAGAGGAAGTGCTGCCGAATTTTCGGCAGGACTATTAAAGAAATATTAATTGAAAATGGTATAGGTTATGATATGCCAGCTTAAACGCATATGTGAAGGAAATGTATTATGTGTTAAATATAAAGCTATTAAGTTTGTATAATTAAACGAGTTTCAACTTTATTACGTGAAGTATAGAAAGCATGTGAAATTAGTTAGTTGACGTGCTATGTGATAAGTCTTGAAGGTGATTGCTTATTGATTGGATAAGTACTGCAAGTTGAGGCAGGTTATTTCTTATGTGTTTACTGCAAATCGAGGTAGATTGTTTGAGTACTAAGTAAATTTTGGATTTAATTGTGGATTGATTGAGTTAGAAAGTTTTGGTGTTTGAAAACAGGGCAAACGTCCGCTTTACGAATAGGTCATGCCCAATTTTCGGTAGAAATATATGCGCTTAAGTTATAAACATTTATGTTATATAGAGGTTATAGTATGAGGACTAATCTAATCTTATCCCAAACCCCCGGCAGTTTCATTTCCACAGCCGGCCGAGAAGAGAAAAGAAAAGGAGGTGAAAATTCCCCTGGTCTGTAATTGAAAGCGGACACGCGGGTAGAGTATAATAATTAATTGATTTTGTGCATAGCGCTATCGAGGCAAGTTCCTTCTGATCTTTCCTCCTGCTAATTATTTGAGAAATGATGATGTTTTTATATATTGTTGAATTATTTTATGGAAGACATGCTTCGGAATGTTTATGAAATGTATCATGCTAGTTTTCCACTATAAATGCTCCTTGTCCGTAAAGCGTAATCCATTGAACTTCCTCGGGCATCTTAATTGTACAAGATGACCCTCTAAAAATTATTCAGCTATGACTACTCTCATTTTTCGAAGTAGTTGAACATTTGTTGATTTCAATCGGATTTATTGTTCAAATCCGATAAACTTTAACTAAAATTCTCAGAATTGATTCATTGTTCCGATCAAAGTAGACATGGGCAGAATAGTGGATAGATGAATAGGATTTCCTCAGACATCCCTCCTAAACAATCATCCTAGTGAAATGGTATAGTGACGTGATGGGGTGAGTCGTTCTTATCTATCAAGACGACTCAAAATTTTTTATTCTATTCAATAAACCTCTTTTGTTCGAGGTTTGTTATCTTGTTGTCTGGTGTGACACTTTGTTCGTGTCAACGTGATCATTTATTTGCCAAAGGTTGTAACGGCCCATTGTTCAGGTCGATATCGTATAAATAGTAACTGGCGATCGGCCAGAATCGACGAGGACTTCTTGATAAATCACTTACACTAAATTGTTGTTCATTTATATTCTGGAGAAGAATCTTTACTCCATTGGTCAACATGGGAGTGGCCCATGGGATTTTCTTTCTGATCAACACGAGGCACAAACTCGTGGTATCAAGAGAAGATTATATTTTATTTTGGCACAAATGTTGCTGGGTCGATTATTCGACCGCCTTTTTGCTAGCAAAACGATTTGGTGATACTTGAGACATAGTAGTGATCGTGCTATGGGGTATCACGGGTGTACGGTACTTGAGACACGGTAGTTGATCGAGCCGTGGGGTATCGTAGTGGAGATAAGACCAGTATATATATCATTCAAAGTTCAGTATCTACATCATTCAAAGTTCAAGTGCAATTGTGTTGACTTAAACGATTCGGTCAATCATTGGATTTCTAGTCCGTCTGAATAAATTGTCATACTGTGAGTCTTGTTGACATTATTCCTCTTTTACCTCAAAGGTAGTGTATTGAAGTGCAATTGTTTTGAGATAAATGATTCGGTCAGTTCATAGACCACCTTTCTATCAGAGTAATTGTTAATTGCTTATTGATTTGAGTTCCTTTGCATGAAAAGTATTTTCCTTCACATTTCTTTTATGATTAGTATGAGTAAGCGAGTCGGTGGAATTTGCTGAGCATCTAGTTGCTCACCCTTGTTGCTAATCATATTTTTACAGCTAAAGAGGAAAAAAGTTGAATCATTCCGATATAGAGCTAAAAGGTAGATTGACAGTATTTAAATGCATAACCATGGAGCGAGAAGATTCAAAACGACGTTGGGACGACAAGCTGATTCAGATCATTTGGACCTAGTGACAGGATATTGTATAAGAATGATTTATAGTAAACATTATATTGTATAAGTAGTTTTGCCTGGTATACTTCACATCGAAGTTATACCAGTGTTATAGATTATATGTAAAGAGATTGTTGTAAAAGAAAGTTAAATTTTGAATAAAATTTTGGACTCTTGTTTCTAGCCCTATAACCTAAAAGATTCTTGGTAGAGATTGGGGTCGTAGAAGTTATATTTGAGATGGATTAATGTTTAACAGATTGTTTTAAATCGAGATTTTAGCGTGACGACCAAATCCTCTGACCCCGGATTTGGGGGCGTTACAGTATTGTTAAAATGAATAGGCTCGGGGCTGGGGACAGGTCGAGAGGGTATAAAAGGATTACTTTCAACAATAATTTTCTTAATTTATTGTTGAATATTAAATTTGTTCAACAAAAATTTTCTTAATTTTCTTAAAAATTGCAAGAATTTTCGGCCAATGAAGCAAATTTGTAAATCATAAACCGAAAAAAATGATAACTTGTATTTCATTTTGTACGAGGAAGCCGACACCACTGTCTTTGTAGATGGACTTTTTATGTAAATGTGGTAGTGGTCATTTGAACTGAAAGTAAAAGAGTTTAATAGGGAGATACACAACTAAATATTCAAAAGAGTTTAATAGTATCATGATTGCTTGGATAAATTTTTATAATGGCAAAACTTGGAAATGTGATGGTACTACACACCTCCTTTTTTTAGTCATAATAAATGGTTTGAAAAGGGTAGAGCATATATAAGGATGTTTTTAGGTTAAAAACCTTCCGGCTTCAGCCTTAAAAATTTATAAAACATACAAAAAATGGTTATATATTTCTTTTTATACAATTTATAAAAATTTCTTTTTGAGAAGAAGAATATTGGAAGTGAATTTCAAATATAAGTGCAACCTTTGCCTAAAGTGGAGGAAAGACTGATTTTGCTCATTAATAAAGATCTTTGTAGAGGGTAACGTGGCAATCTCAATTGTACCTTGATTACATTGAAAAAAAGTTATCTTACTATCAGTATAATAATATACACTACAAGAAAAAGGGGCAATTATGACGGAAAACTTATGACGGAATTTTGGGCGCGCCTAACTTACGACGGAAATGACAATTTCGTCACAAATACTTATGACGAAAAAATAATTTCGTCGCAAGTTCAATATTTTATTATTTTTTCGTAATTAGATTTAATTATAAAATGAATAAATTTTGCGTAGAAGGAAACGACGTCGTTTACAAATTGAATATATGACGATAATTTCGTCGTAAGTATACTTATGACGGAATTTGTTTCTGTCGTAAGTTAGCCTGGGCAATATCCACCACCCATTTCTTACCCTACCGTCACTTTTACAAAATAAGCCGTTTAAAATAATATTTTTAAATAAATTTATGACGGAATCATAAATTCCGTCGTAAGTATCCAATTACGACGGATTTGCAATTCCGTCGGAAGTTCAATATTTTATTATTTTTTGAAATTAGATTTAAATATAAAAGAAATAAAACTGAATATACGACGAAAATTTCGTCGTAAGTATATTTACGACGGAAATTTCGTCGTAAATATACTTACGACGGAACTTTGTTCTGTCGTAACTTAGCCTGTGTAAAATTCACCTCCCATTTACAAAATTAGCCGTTTAAAATAATATTTTTAAATAAATATACGACGATTTTTCTGTCATAAAAGAGTTGTTGGGGTGGTAAATTCAAAATTTTCCCAAAAATATTTGGCGGTAAATTAAAAAAATTCCCAAAAAATAGGCGGGAAATTCAAAATTTTTGAGTCCAATAACTTATGACGGATTCCGTCGTAAGTTAGCACATGTTTTTTTCGTGTTTCAATTTTTTTGACGATTCAACTAATTCATATATTTGAGTGATATTTTTAAAATATTTAGGAAAAATTACCTTTATTTTGTTTAAGGTTATAACAGTCAACTTGTGATTTGATTATTAATCTATCTAGTGTTTAGTCTAGGATTGAAGTTCCAATTTTTTGTATATATTTCTCGACAATCCAGTTGTATGAATGTTAAGATTTTTAACCGTATGGATATCAAAAATTTTAGATAAATTTATTTGATTTGAGATTATAATAGTAACTAGTTATTTGACTAGTACTTCTTACGAGTGTTTAGACCCATATTGACATTTTGATTTTTAAAAACATATTTAGTGATGATCCAACCGTATGGATGTCAAGATATATATGTTTGAGTGATATTCCAAAAATATTAGAAAATTTAGAATTTATTTGTTTCGAGATTATAGTAGTCAACTAGTGATTTGACTATTACTTCTAACTAAGGTTTAGTCTCGGATTGGTGTTTTGATTTTTTTTTTTAAAAAAATCCCGAATATCTAACCGTGTGGATATCAAGATTTATATGTTTGAGCGATATTCCAAAAATATTAGAAAAAAAATAAATTTATTCGGTTTGAGATGATTATAGTCACTAGTTATTTGACTAGTACTTCAAATAAGTGTTTAGTCCCATATTTGTATTTTGATTTTTAAAAAATTATTTACTGATGATCCAACTCTATGGATATCAAGAGTTATATGTTTGAGTGATATTTCAAAAATATTAGAAAAAATCAATTTATTTTTTTCGAGATTATAGTAGTCAACTAGCTATTTGACTATTACTTCTAACTAGTGTTTAGTCCAGGATTGGAGTTTTAATTTATTTTTGAAAATGTTTTTCAATGATTCAACCATATGGATGTCAAGATCCCCCGATTTAATTAAAAAATAATATTAAAAAAGGTGGACCCCACAGAAAAAAGTGGACCCCATTAATTTTTCTAATTTTTAACCCTAAACCCTAAACCCTAAACCCGAACCCTAAACCCGAATAAATTGTTAATTGATTTCCTAGACGATCCAACCATACGGATGTTAATCGATACTCATTCTAGTATTGGGAAAAAATCATCAAAAAACATAAAGGTCCGGTTGTGCCGTATCTTTCCAGAAACGTTGGAACAATATTACTTCCGGGAACGGGACACGTGTCTGATTCACTAAATAAATTTTTTAATTAATTTCTTAGCCGATCCAACCGTACGGATGTTAATCGGTACTTATTCTAGTATTGAGAAAAAATTACAAAAAATATAAAGATTCTATTGTGCCGCATCTTCACAAAAACGTTGTAAAATTTAACAATAATGTATTTTAAATTAATATATAATTTAATACAAAATTTAAATTATTAGTTATATATAAATAATTATTATATATTAGTTTTGTAAAATTATATTACATATAAACATGTAAATGCACATGGTTATTTAATTTTAAGTTAACATAATAATTTTAAAAAATAAAATAAAAATTAAGTTAATTTTTTCTAATAAAAAGCGAAGGCCGCAGCTTTCCCCCCATGGCCTCGCTTTCCCCCTTTATTACACAAAGTTTCCATATTTCCCCCCTTCAACAAAAAAGTATATCCCCGTTTTCCCCCTTTCCCCTCTCTCTCTCTCTCTCTCTCTCTCTCTCTCTCTCTCTACCTATATCTCTCTCTATATCTCTCTAATCGATTTTGGATTTTCAGTCGATTTGTGTTCTTGTCCCTGCCATTTGGGGATTTATCGGCTTATGTTATTATCTACTGCGATTTGGGGATTAATCGATTGAGAGATGATGATTTAGAATCTTCTTACGAGTCTTCTCTGCTGCACAGACTAACTTCACTAGTCTCTGCGATTTATTTCACTGAATTTGAAATCGAAGGTATCACAATTTCATCTCCCTTGAATTTTAGGGTTTTGAGTTCTTATATGATTAATTGACTTGTGTTCTGAAATTTATGTACGTATGTATTATACCTAAACATACATATTGTTACTCTTTTGATGTATTTGAACATGTAAACATGTAATAGGTAGAGTACTTTTCTATTTTGACCTTTTTCTAGGGTTTCGATCTCTCTGTTTATTAGCGATATCAATTTTTGGTGTTGTTTACAGATGGCTCGCACTAAGCAAACTGCTCGTAAGTCTAATTTAGGAAAGATCCCAAGGAAGCAACTCGCTTACAAGGTAAATTAATTTTAATCGCAATTGATACAATACAGCATATATGAAGATCCTACAATACAGCATATATTTTAATCGTAAGTCTGTTCCAATGATGGGTGGAGTAAAGAAGCCACACAAATTCCGACCTGGAACTGTTGCCCTACGGTATTATATGCTGTTTGTTATTGATCGTATAAACAAGTATTTGGTGATATTCATAACATATAGTCGTATAAACAAATATGTGCGTACACCAATTGAACATGTTTTACTTATATATTCAATAAAGTATGTACTTATTAGCTAACTTATTGATCCTATGAAAGCCTAGTTTACAGCAAACGGTCTAAACCCGGTTAAACTTGTTTTTAACTGTTTTTTATGGTTATTTCTGGTCGTAAGTTTATTTTGTGGAATGAATAATGATGCTGTAGTAGTCAAGTGTTTGGTGATTATTACTGGTGATTGTTGTTGTTTGTATAAACATATAGTCGGTTATATCAGAATATGAATCGTCTTACAATAATTCAATATGATTTGCTTATATATTCATCAATAAATGTACCTATTATCTAACTCATTGGTTTTATGGAAGCCTAGTATTATTGCGAACAGTCTAAACCATTCTGTTATTCATTTAGTCTATTGGAACACTTGGGTTTATTGACATCTTTATTTCATCCTGCTGCTGCAGCAAGTGTCGGAGTTTGATTTATTCACACTGGATGATGTTGATTCTGCTTTTCAAAATGTGACGGCACTAGCCTACTCCCAGAATCATCATATGTCTGGTAGGCATTGATGTTATTTTCTTAATCTCTTTTCTGCGCTAGGTTTAAGCCCATTGTTTATTCCCAAATGTCTATTTCTGCATTAGCTTAGACCCTTGTAAGGCTACTTCCATTTCATCCTGTTATCCATAGGAAGAAGAACTTAGCGAAACTTTCATATTTTTGTGATGTAGACATGTTGTGCACATGGTATAAGGTGTGGAACTAGGGGTGGGGTGCAGGGTTGGCTGGCACTTCGAAGCCTAGAACATTCATAAAATTATTTCTAAAATGTAATAAATTGCATTTGTTTCTACAATTCCTGTATTTTATATTTAGAATTCTGTAAATAGATAAATTTCTTGCGCCACATATATGTTTACATGTGTGTGTGTGTATAGTTTATGAATTAATGTTGTTATTGCAATACCTTTGTAAACTTGTCCCCTGGATTTATTTCTGTAATGTTGTGTAGGGAAATTCGCAAGTACCAGAAGAGTACAGAGCTTTTGATCAGAAAACTTCCATTCCAGAGGCTTGTACGTGAAATTGCTCAAGATTTCAAGGTTAGTTTCTGTTGCTTTACCTTAAGTTTTTTTCAACTTTATTCAATGTGTAGAATTTTGTTGTAATATGCAATACTGGTTTTGTTGCTGCAGACTGATATGCGATTCCAGAGCCATGCTGTCCTAGCTCTGCAGGAGGCAGCTGAGGCCTACCTAGTAGGTCTGTTTGAAGATACTAACTTGTGCGCAATACATGCCAAGCGTGTGACAATCATGTCCAAGGACATTCAGCTGGCCAGGAGGATCCGTGGGGAGCGTGCCTAAGCTGCCTGCTTGTTTCTGTTCAATTGGTTCACCAATATGTTAACGTCGGACTTATATATATCTACTATCTAGTAGGAACACATAACGTAGAAAATTTGATAGTAGCACCAATATCCAAAGCATCAGCTAGGCAAAGAGCTGGAAGGGGAGGAAGAGTACGTCCCGGAAAATGTTTGTTAGATAATCTACGTTATGTTGTGAATTAAAGATGGTTTGTAGAAGTTTGTAACATGATTTAGGCTTATATTGGATCTTTAAACTTTTGTGTGATTGATATGGATTTATGATTATTTATGTAACTTTGGAATTTTTATTTTTGAATTCGTTTAATTGCGTGGATGTTTGTTATAAACTTTTAATTTGATTGTGGTTTTGGATTGTATATAGATTGGGATGATTTAGGATTTAATTTGGACCCCCGAAAATGGCTAGAACCTGAAAAAGCACAGCAGAATGTTGCTTCTGGTGAGCTCAATTTATGACGAATTTCTGGGTAACTTCCGACGGGTGTTCATCTTTTTATATATAGGAATTTATGACGATAAATTTCGTCGTAAGTTCATTTATTAATTTATTGAAAAAGGTGGGTTCCACACATGAACTTAAGACGAAAAGTACTACTTGTGACGAAAATGATACTTATGACGAAAACTATACTTATGACGAAACTGTTATTTATGACGAAAAATATACTTGTGACGAAAATGTCATTTGTGACGAAAATGCGAACTTAAGACTTGAGCAATTATGACGAAAATTTTCCGTCGTAATTGAGGCAATTGCGACGATTTCAGTGTAAAATTTCCGTCATAATTGCCCCTTTTTCTTGTAGTGATAAGTTGCCAAAATTTTGGAGTAGTCATGTTGTTAAAAAGAAAGATTTTAAACTTTAGGATGATTAAAATATTAAATTACCTCCAACCTTACAAAGTCTTGTACTCGCCAAAATTATATTAACTTAATGTTGTTATAAAGTAATTTAATGTCTTTATTATATGTATATATTGATATACCATAAATTATAGTCTTACTTTAAATTATCTACTAGAAATTTTAAGGTATTATTTTGGTTTAACCATTTTTAATATATTGAAAACCACTAGCAAACTGTGTAAAGGATACCATTAGACTTTTACAGTTTTAGTTTTAGTTGAATTGAATTGTTGTGGTCTGTTGTTCCCGATTAACGGTTAACCGATTTTTTAAACAACCATAAAATTTACTTGTAAGCCAAAATTTAAAATTTATCTCTTATGTCAAAATAAATAATTAATATATAATATCTACGAGCGTGTATACATAATTAATATATAATATCTACTAGTATGTATCAGCAAACTCACTTTTTTTTTACTAATAATGTCTATCTTTTTAATTTGGAAAGCATTTGATTAACGGGTTGCCATTTTTTAACTCTACATTAATAGTAATTAGATTAATAAAAATGGATTATTATTATTATTATTATTCTTAAATATTCATAAATTGAAATTACTAGAATATATATATATATATATATATATATATATATGATGTAAGAATAAGTGTTCACTTCTTTTTAACAACACTTTTCATAATCATTTTAAATTAAATAAACTATTATTAAAATTTATCTAATTTTTTTTATATAAATGGGAACTTCGGTTGGAGACAATAATCCATCCACAATTCCCAAATATTTTTATAAAATTTACATCATTTTATACCATATATGAGGAAAAATACCCAAAAATTCTTGTTTAATTATGTGCAATTGGGGTGAGAATTAAGATGGAGAAGATTATTCATTTTTAAGTTAAGAATGATATATTCAATATGAATTTTATTAAATTTCAAAAATATCTTGGTGAATCTCATTCGAAGTATTAGAATATCCAACAACATTTGTATTTTGGAAAGTAGTATAAAATGTAATGAGTAATGCTATATACCCAAAAGTGTTTTCAAATAAAGTTCTCGAGACATGACGTGTCATGAGGTTTTAATTGGTGAAATTTTAGTGAATGCAGATCCATCATAATTAATTGAATTAGTATCACTGGCGTTTGGGAACTAAGTTGGCAATAGATTTGGGGACTCTAGCATTTTTCAAATGTAATAGTACTTATTCAAGATTTTATAAAAAATAAAATGAAAGTATTCTATCCGGATATTATTTAAAATCTAATATTATAAAATATGTTCGGAATAATCTTTTAAGATTTGTGATACTAAAAAAATTATCTTAAAAGATTTTATAAAAAAAATTATATATATATATATATATATATATATATATATAAAATCAATATTATTCCACTCAAAAAATAAATTCAAATATTATAATTAAACAAGTTAAACAATCTAAACTGCATATGTGTAACTGTTATTCAGCTACACATGCATAGAGCTCACGCCGCATATAAGTTGATACACGTGGCAAAATGTAAAATGGGGCAAAATGACGGCGCATTGCCCCTTATTGTTTCTATTACATGCCACTACCAATACATACAACAACTTACATTTCTTCTGTGATATATCCACCGCAGACTCGCCTCTGCTACCTCTCGGAGCCAACTTCAACCAGCAGCTTGTCAGCATCTAACACCACTAATGGCAAACCCTAACAACAATTGCTACATTGAAAAATGTCTATTTCGATTTTTCTTTAGATATATGCATTTTATTGCATCCTTCGAACATTAAGGGTAGTGTAAGTTATGGTTTGGTGTATTCAAGGAAGTGTGGTAACAACATACCGATGGGTTTTTCGGATAGTGATTTAGTTGGGAATGTAGATGACAGGAAGAGCACATGTGGAATGGTTTTCTATTTAAATGAGAGTCTTATTATGTGGGTGTCACAGAAACAGAGGTGTGTGGCTTTGTCGTCTTGTGAAGCGGAGTTTATATGGTTGAGGAATGTTCTTAGTCAGGTGACAAACGAGATCATAGGTCCAGTTACACTATACTATACATAGATAAAAAGTCAGCAATTGATCTTTGTAATAACCCGGATTTTTGGTAAAATTAAAACTTTTCTTATTATGATTAAGTGCATTAGTGAATAGTGAATTTGGTGGATGAATAGTGATTTTGAGGGTTAAGAAGATTTTCAGACCACCCTATGTACGAGTCGGGATAATGAACTTTCGAAGTCGTATTAGTGATCTACTATGAAAATGAAGGAATGCAAAAGCTGTCAGAATCGGAAAAATAGCATTTCTGTTTTCTCCGAAATTTCACCGGATTAATCATTATTTGAGAATATTGAAGGATTTAAATTATCAATTCCAAGGATATTGATTAATAAAAGAATTAGAGATATCAAGAACGTTTACGATAAATTACTTCGATAGAACACTTAAGAAACCCTGCGAACATTTTACGAGATTAAGCGGTGACGGAACGATGCAACATTTACAGGATTAAATATAGACATGGAAGTAACATGTAACAAGATTAATTCGAGGGATGCAACATTTGGATCATCCATGTGAAAGGAAACGAACCAGTAAAGCAAACCAGTAAAGCTACTTTAGTCAACCTCTGGCATGCTTGACACATGTCCTGTCCAATGACTAAGCAATTAAGGTGATGACTCACCACTTGGACCATACAAAATATCTCATTTCTAGAATCAACCAAGGCAAGAAAAAGCAAAGCTCTCCCCACCCCCCATTCTTATAATTCTGCCCAGCAGAAATGAGGCTCAAAGAAAAATTAATATCTCCACTTCTATCCATCCTTAAATCACCAAATTTTAACCATAGCTTCTCCACTCCATGGGTAACATTCGTTCAAAATTTCATGGACAACAAAGGAGTGTAGCCTAGCCAAATCTCTTCCCCAGGTTGGAGAACCCAATCTGTCCAGTTTCTGTCCAGCGGAAAGATGGGGCTCAAAACCCTAGCTAGGAAGCTTCAAATTGGGCGATCTATAACTCAAAAGAAAACTTATGAAGAGCACAAGGTCTGGTAAAATATTTAGCACTAAACTCTTATTTTTCGATTTGTTATGGATTTTACAAGATGAGGATGAATAGTAACTTCAAGTGGTTTCTTGTTTTGATCTTAAGGATTTAGCACTTTAAGGACCATCTAAAGCTTGTTAAAGGTTTATAAACACTTGATAGTGTTGTTAGAGCATCCAAGGAGGTAAAACCCTAACCCACCCTTTGAGTTCATATGAGTTTTGATGATTGTTTTGATGTTATAAGCTTAAGAGATCATGTTTAAGTATTTTAGTTGTTATTTAACTTTGTGAAATATGAAAAATGGTGGGTGTTGGATTGTAGCCACACCACTGACCTTAGAAAAGTAAAAAGGTTGTTTGTTGAGGTTGTGGCTGTATGGTATGCCCGGTGTGGCTTGGTTATGTTGTGACAAAATTGGATTATTCGATTTTAAGCCGTTGTAATGCCCGATTTTCGGTAACTCTAAAAAGTGCTTAGAATCCGAAAACCTAACTGCCTATTTTGGTTCAATGATGAACATGAGTATGTAGAGCCTTGTTTCTAGTTTACGTGAGCGCAAGAATCATGTTAATCCGATTTACGGTTTAGGAGAAAAGTGAGTTTTAGTAAACACCGTTCGGAGGAACAACCCATCTCTGGTCAGTCCCTTTGAAGCTATATTTGGACCACTTAGAAGCCATATTAAAATGTGGAACTTTGAGTAATAATACTAGAGACAGTTAGGAAGGCTCACGAAAAAGATTCGTATTAAAAAGATTATTTTTCGATTTTATAAAAATGTGTTAGCCGAGGTTGCGCAAGTGAAAACCACTAAGAACATGACTTAGAAACCAATGTTGTAAATGGTTAAGTATAACTTGTATTCGAGGATCGATTTCGGACTAAACCTACGACTTAAGTAATTGTCGATTAACATGGACTTAGTATGAGCCTATAACGAGCTAGTAATGCCTTGGTTGTGTTTCGCTTACGTGTTTAAGCATTGTGCACAAGTGGATTATCCAGGGGATTAATCGTGCGTTTTCTTTGACTTTGTCTAGATGGTCCGACATCGTCGCGAACCCCTATCACTTCTCGAGCATCATGCAAGTTTTCTAAATCCATACTTTGGAGTATTAATTATATAATACTGCTTTGTCATGTATAGTGTTGTATAGTTTTGAGATAAATGATTATATAGTGTTAAATAGAATTTGCCTTTTGGATATTATACGAGCTTTGAGATGATGTACTTATGAACCGGTATACCTTGTAGCTCTATAGATAAGAGCATGTTTATTGTTTCGACTCTAGACCGGGAGTTGATATTTTTGTTATATAGATAGTCGTGGAAACCCGGAAGGATTCCAGCGGCAGAGTACTATTCATCTTGAGGGATATTATTAATAATCATTATCATGTTCCGGAAAGTATTTATTACTTGGAAATGATTTGGTAATCGGCTTATAAGCTAGATATCGGGTAACTGTTGTTCGAGGATTAATTATTTAATGAATATTATTTTTGAATATTCATTTGAAGATTAATTATTTAATGAATATTATTTTTGAATATTCATTTGAGGATTATTTATTTAATGAATATTATTTAGAATATTCATTCGAGGATTAATTATTTAATGAATATTACCTTTGAATATTCATTCGATGATTTATTATTTATTTAATGAATATTACTTTTGAATATTCATTCGAGGATTAATTATTTATTTAATGAATATTATTTGTGAATATTCATTTAAGGATTATTTATTTAATGAATATTATTTTCGAATATTCATTTGAGATTTATTAATTAATGAATATTAATTTGAATATTCAT
The DNA here is from genome assembly GCA_030848705.1 of Heracleum sosnowskyi. NCBI lineage: Eukaryota > Viridiplantae > Streptophyta > Magnoliopsida > Apiales > Apiaceae > Heracleum > Heracleum sosnowskyi. The sequence continues at coordinate 16,308,867 of CM061236.1, forward strand.
TTGAGGTTTACTTATTGAGGATTATTTATTTATGAACATTATTTTGAATATTCATTCAAGGCTATTTATTTATCGAATATTATTCTGAAAATTCATTTAATCTTTAATTACTTATTGAATATTATTTTCGAGTATTCATTGAAGGTTTACTTGCTTAATAAATATTATTAATTATTTTCAAATCAAAAAGAGGTTCCCAAAACAATGTTTTTCCATTTAAATCTGTCTTATAAGCGGATTTAAATGCTCGCTCAACTATCAAAAATATGGGAAACCTGATTTAAATGACTACTACTCGTTTTAAACTCTCAACTCAAAAACTGTCAGGGGACAGATATTTTCTCGGAGCAATTTAATTGCTGCCAGTCAAGTATTGCGTTACCACCTCAACGCTCGAGGGGTAAATTCCTGGAACAAGTCGATATCCATTAACAAGCATCGCTTGGGAAATATTGGAGAATCTTCCTTTCCAACCTAGATATAACTACTGAGTGGAGTCGTATCAACAAGTATTACACTTGGGGAAAGGAAGACGATCTTTACGTTTCAAAGTCATGGATTTCATCTGAACTAGGAGCATGTGTAAGAGGTCGAGTCGCGCTGATCCATCATTTTATTGCCCCAAATGGACCGGGAGATCCAGAAAGGCGGTAGACAATGTCAGGCTGTCGTGATTCTTCCATCTACATGTAGAAAACATAATTTTGTTGTACAACCTGCTACTGATCATAGTAAGGTTGGTACGACGGGCGCGGAGAAGGCTCCAGTATTGGTTCATCATCCAATTTGGATATTCCTGCAACATGTATTGGGGAGAAGAACCGATCATGTTGGCAGGGGTCGAAAAGTGCTTGGAAATGAAGTGGCAATAAATTCATGAAATTTCATCTCTGATTTTATGAGTATGACTCTGATAAAACCTTACTCAGATTATATATGCATAAGTGGATTTTGGGTTACGGAAACCTTATATTGAATTTTCTCGTAACTTCATCTTTTAAGTTATATGTTGATAGTCTGCCTATATTTTATATAGCAGATATTTTTACGGAAAGGTTATACTGAATTACCTTGTTACTTCATCTTTTATATTATGCTAGAACTTTGTTCATAGTATGAATATCGAAAGTTTGCAGAAATATTATGGAAATGATATTTGAAATACAATAATGGTACTGTTTTTGGAATACATTCTGATAACGAAATAATTTCAGTATCGAGATATTTTGACAAATTATTGTCTTATAACCGCTTTATTCTGGGTTGAATTAAAGGCTGAATTATGCCATACTTTCATTACCTTGCTGAGCTATCGCTCACTCTTGCTATTGTTTTATATATATTATATAGCAGCGAAGCAGGATGCCAATGGGACGGCACATACCTCGCAAGGCGTTTCCATAAACAATTTCTAGAAGTGATCCCGAGAGTAGTACGAACCAATCGAATCAGGCTGCGGCTTTTGGTATTCAACTTATGTATAGATAGGAATGGTATGAGAGGAGTGTGAGCATCAGAAGACTAAGTTGGTAATGTAACAATACTTAGAAATTGTATCAGTAACAGATTCAAAAGACATTGGGTATTGTAATAAAGATTATTTATTCCGCAATGGTTGTATTTGTGTCGTTTCTGAGACTCTAACCTGTGTGTGTGTGTGAGAGACATATATTGTGGGGTCATGAGCAGGTGAATTATGCACGGTATAAAAACCAGATGGTACGAGGTTTACCAGATGTGGCTCAGTCCAAGGAGATTTGTTCAGGCTGTCTAATGTCAAAACATGCAAGAAAATCTTTTCCTGTGAAGGCAAGTTATAGTGCAAGTCGAGTTCTTCAACTTGTAAATGGGTATTTGTGTGGTCCTATCGAACCAACAATGTTAGGTGGGAACCGATACTTTTTTCTCCTAGTTGACGATTTCAGCAGGGCCATGTGGGTTTATATGCTCAAGCGTAAAGATGAGGCTTTCAGTGTATTTAAAAAATTTCGAGCTCAAGTCGAAGATGGAAAAGAAAAGAAAATAAAAGTGTTCAGAACAGATTGAAGAGGTGAATTCACTTCTAACGAATTCATGATGTATTATGAAGAAGCTGGAATCAAGAGACACCTCACTGCGCCCTACACACCTCAATAAAACGAAGTTGTAGAACACAAAAACAAGATAGTGATGGAAATGGCACAAAGTTATCTCAAGGAAATGCAATTGCCTTTGACAATGTGGGGGGAAGTAGTTCATCATACTGTGTATATTCTCAATAGATTACCAACTCGAGCATTGTCTGGACAAACCCCGTATGAAGCATGGACTGGCAACAAACCAGACATTGGTGACATTCGTGTGTTTGGGTGTGTATCATATATGAAAATTACACGTGTTCACACTAAGAAATTGGGTGATAGCTGTATGCAAGTTGTTAATCTCGGGAAAGAACCTGGCACAAAAGCATACAGGTTGTACGATCCAGTGAGCAAGCGTGTTCTTGTTAGTAGAGATGTCATCTTTGAGGAAAACAAAAGCTGGCCATGACAACAACAAGAAGGAGAAGATTCAGATGGGCTGATTACTTTCTCACTGTTGGATACGACTGAAACTGAAGAGAAAAACAGTTTGATTCAACAAATGTGCATGTCAGTGACACATATGGAGATGGTGACACTTCACCAGTTCGATCATATACAACAGATATATCACCTAATAGCTATGATGACAGTATCGAGCCAAGGCGTTTCAGGCCATAAGAACCAATGCTTATGGGCATTTAAGAACCCATGAATTATGGGCAGGCTGTTAAAGAACATAACTGGAAAGAAGCAATGCAGAGGGAGATGAATTCGATTGAAGATAATGGCACTTGGAAGCTAACTGAACTCCCAGCTGGACACAAGGTGATTGATTTGAAGTGGATCTACAAGTTAAATAGGGATGAGAGTGGTAATGTAGTGAAGCACAAGGCGAGATTGGTTGCAAATGGGTACACTCAAGAACACGGCGTTGACTACGATGAGATTTTTGCACCAGTCACTCGACTTGAAACAATGCGATTGTTATTGGCATTGACAGCTAAAAATAATTGGGAAGTGCATCACTTAGACGTGAAGACAGCTTTCTTGAATGGAGAAATTAGTGTGGATGTTTTATGTGGCTCAACCAGAAGGCTATGTGAAGAAAGGGAAGGAACAAATGATGTATAAATTATTTAAGGCGCTTTATAATTTGAGGAAAGCATCACATGCGTGGTACTCTAAGCTTAACAGCTGTCTTGAAAATCTTGGTTTTAAGCGATGCTCGTATGAACATGCAGTGTACACAAGACGTGATGGGGATGATACACTGATAATTAGCGTGTATGTGGATGATTTACTCGTCACAGGAACAAATGTGTCTAACATCGAGTTTTTTAAAAAACATATGAACAACTTCTTTAAGATGAGTGACCTGGATAGATTGACATATTACTTGGGTATTGAAGTGGAACAAGGTGATGGATATATCGAGTTGAAACAATCAGGATATGCAAAGAAATTACTTGAGAAGGCGGGGCTAGCTGAGTGCAATCTTACTAAGTACCCTATGGATCCTAAGGAGCATCTAACAAAAGATGAGGGTGGTAAAAGAGTTGATGCTACGCAGTACAAGAGCTTAGTGGGTGGTCTTCATTATTTAGTTCATACAAGGCCTGATATTGCTTATTCGGTTGGGATCATGAGTAGATTTATGGAACAGTCTACAATCTTGCATTTGAATGCTGTCAAACGGATCCTTCGATACATTAAGGGTACTGTAAGTTATGGTTAGGTGTATTCAAGGAAGTGTGGTAACAACATACTGATGGGATTTTTGGATAGTGATTTAGTTAGGAATGTAGATGACAGGAAGAGCACATGTGGAATGGTTTTCTATTTAAATGAAAGTCTTATTATGTGGGTGTCACAGAAACAGAGGTGCGTGGCTTTGTCATCTTGTGATGCTGAGTTTATAGCTGCAACTGCAGTAGTATGTCAAAGCATATGGTTGAGGAATGTTCTTAGTCATGTGAGAAACGAGTGCATAGGTCCAGTTACACTATTCATAGATAAAAAGTCAGCAGTTGATCTTGCAAAGAATCCTGTGTTCCATGGTCGTAGCAAACATATTGATATCCATTATCATTTTCTCCGTGAGTGCATTGAGCGTGGGGAAATCATTGTTGAACATGTTCCAAGTGATCACAGCGTGCAGACTTTATGAAAAAGGCTTTGTCAACTATGAAGTTCGAGAAAATGAGGAAATTACTGGGTGTTAATCGTTAATAAAGTTTAAGATTAAGGGGGAGTATGTTGGGCTTTTAATCTTAAACTTGTTAAGTTTTATTTTATTAACACCTATGTGTAGCTGTTTGATTTAGTCAAGAAGTCGGTAGAGATTATGTAGGATCAAGAGAAAATAAAGGACGTAGTGGAGATTGTTTAGGAGAGTAGTGGTTTGTTTATTTCCTAGTTTCTAGCCAACTTTGATGTAGTAGTTTCTATATATCAGTTGTATTGCATTCTGAAAAGATTAAGAGAGAGTTTTAGCAGTTCATGTACTTGTGCATTTTAAGTGTATTCAAACAGTTTATTTATTCCCAAATACTGATTTGTTTAGATATTTACAACATATTATATATGTTCTTTGATTGATAAGTTGAAATGAGGAAGAACATTGGGAACACAGATGTTGTATATGGATAAAAGTGCACCGATAATACTTGTTGGTTATTTCATTACCGTCTTGTACATAGGTATGATGTAAATTAAACTATATCTTTTCTCTCAGGCAAGTACTTCTGGATCTAAGATGAGTGACCTATTTTTGGAGATGGGACACCCCTGGAAAGTTGTGTGCAAAGCAATACAACAACACGGTAGAGTTATTCTCATATAATTCGATTGTATTGAAATGTTCTTTTTATGCGAAATTTTACTGAGCACATTAGTTTTTTCTTTAAATATGTGTAGGTGAAGATGATGAAAAACCCGTACGCAATACTAATCTCACATACACCGCGATCTTTAGTTTTCTTCCTTGCATAAATCTGACCTTTTTTTTATTATGTGAAAATTTATACCAAAGATTCAGTATCTACTTTACGAGTAGTATTTTTGCAATAAATCAAAGAAGTTAAAAATCACATTAGTTGTTTGTGGAGACTTAGCAGTGTTCTAAGAAATTAAATACCAGTGTGAGTAGTCTTTAAAGCCTGCAACATAAGTAATGCATAAAACTCCAGGCCCTCAGGAGTATATAAAAACACCATCTTTGGATATTCATCTTTGCAGGGTTTCGGGCATGAAAACGCAATAGAAAAACGCGTAAAACAGAAAATTAACGAAACCCTCCGCAGGATCCATGCGAAAAACGATATTTAATTCGTGGATAAGAATAAGTTTACCTTTTTTGAAGCTTTACTAATTAAAACAGATGGAGGTCCTTGTTTGTTTGATCACCACGTATCCCGCCTTAACGATCTACGCGGTAGAGGTATCCACACGAACGTCCAATTGTCCAACAATCCACGGAGATTGATACTAGCCAAGAAGCAGCCTCAAATCTCTCTCTCTCTCTCTCTCTCTCTCTCTCTCTCTCCAGCCTCTCCTTGATGTAGAGCAGCTAGGGTTTTTTTGAAAACGAGTTCATATAATTAACCCTAAAATCTTACATCTTAATGTATTTATATGGAGAGAAGATTTGGGCCTATACCTAATCTGATTGGGCTTGCAAAACCCAATCTGATTATTAGTAGTATTTTTATTATATTCCAATTATTATATAATTAATCAAGTCCTACTTAATTAATCCAATAATTCAATATAATAATAATAATTCATTTAAATTCGAAATTTAAATAAAACTCCGTTTAAAACGTTCTTTGTTTGTGACCCTTTAGGTTATTATTACGTTGGCAATAATTTTAATATCTCATAATAAAATTATAAACAATGAGCGGCATCTAGTAATACATCATTTCTACCCAAATAATAATAATAATTGGTGATCCAATTAAACCTTTCGTGAATAATGTTCCATGTAATATAATCCATTTAACCTTATATTATAGATTAAACTCAAGGCATGGTTTGTGTCGCCCTCTTCATCATTTAATCCTGGTTTACTTGATGGAGTAGACTATTTAAACAAATCACTATTTGAGCATGGCCATGCATTTCATAGTCTCACTCAATCAAGAGGCCAATAATATCACTCATAAAATAGGAGGGTTAAATCCTATATCTATCATTCATATTTCTCATATGATTCATAACATACCCAATCCACCTTTATCATTGCCGGGTCAAAGGTAACTTTGAGTAGAATCAGAGTATATTAATTTTCATATAGAAATATAATGATTTCAAGTCTAAGGATCATTACACCATTATCATTGTGAGAATTACTTATGATACTTGATAACATTTACCATGAAGAATTCACACGGTGGGTCTATCCAGTGCCATGTTTTTATAACATGCACTTATGTCTTTGACTTTAGTATCACCATACTAATGACCAATGAGATGTGGTCATCTATCAACAAACATACTAGTCTTAATGCATTATTATTGTCCTCAAATAATAGTACTCGACTAGGGATCTTTAGGATTATAAACACTATTCATATAATCTCATTTCTAAGTCACATACTTAGAGATATAGAATTCATGCTTATATTCCAAGGACATTTATTATTCTAATATTTATATCGTAGTTAATAAAGACATAATAAAGAAAATCCAATAGAACATATTTATTAATAATCAAAATGTCTTTCCCAAGAATATTATAGTATTGTCTCTAGGTCACAAATACTAACAATCTCCCACTTGCACTAGAGGCAATCACCCATGTATCTAATACCCATGGAACTAGTGTGACCTTCGTGCTTCTGCTACGACAAAGCCTTAGCCAGTGGGTCTGCAATGTTATCATTAGTATGCACTTTACATATATGTATATCTCCCCTCCTTGTAATCTCTCGAAGTAGATGATATCGTCTAAGTATATGGTTTGCTCGGGAATGTGACCTTGTTTCCTTAGCCTGCGCAATAGCTCCATTGTTATCGCAATAAAGATCAACTGGATATGCGATCGATGGAACTACTCCAAGTCCCTCAATGAATTTCCGAAGTCAAACAGCCTCTTTGGCTGCTTCACTGGCAGCACTATACTCAGCTTCCATTGTAGAATCAGCCACTGTCTCTTGCTTTGAAATCTTCCAGCTTACAGCACCTCCATTTAGACAAAACACAAACCCAGATTGAGACACATTATCGTCTCTGTCTGTTTGGAAACTAGCATCAGTGTAACCTCTGACAACTAGCTTCTCATCTCCTCCATATACCAAGAATGAATCTTTAGTTCTCTTGAGGTACTTAAGAATATTCTTGATTGCCGTCCAGTGACCTTCACCTAGATTAGACTGGTATCTGTTCATCATGCTCAAAGCATACGAGACATCAGGTCGAGTACATATCATTGCATACATTATTGAACCAATTGCCGAAGCATATGGTACCTTTTTCAAACGGTCCTTATCATCTAATGATTTAGGACAGTTTTCTTTTGAGATCACTATCCCAAGAGACACAGGGACATATCCCCTCTTTGCCTCTTGCATCCCAAAACGATGCAATACTTTATCAATGTATGTACTCTGACTTAAGCCGATTAATCTTCTAGAGCTATCTCTATAGATCTTGATCCCTAATATATAGGTAGCATCGCCTAAGTCTTTCACTGAGAAATTTTTCCCAACCAAGTCTTAACAGCCTGAAGAGAAGGTATGTCATTCCCTATTAGTAATATATCATCAACATATAATACTAGGAATGCCACTTTACTCCCACTAACTTTCTTATAAACACATGGCTCATCTTCATTCACTACTAGAAAAAGTGCAATAGACATCACACATTTAACATCGATTGTAAAAACCACCGATGTTAAAGATTTTTTTGACATCGAAAAACTTGAAAATGATGTTAAAAGCGTTTTTTTACATCAGTCTGAAGAAAAACTAATGTCTGAAGTAGTTTTCACAAAATCAAAAAAATTAGGCGGATAAATTCCCCCTTATAATAAAAAAGTTTCCCCCCTTACAAATTTTTTCATTCCCCCGAGCCAAATATTCCCCCTTTTTCTCAAGTCTTTTCCTCCACTCTCTTACTCACTTTCGATTCTCTAACCTGCTCTCTCCACTATCTCAAAACACACAAACCCACATAAAATTTAAACACACATACCTTTTTAATTTAGAACCCTATCTTTTCTCTGCAACGTTGCAACTATTGAAACACTAGATCGAAAAAAAGTCAACCAGATTTCAATTACACACAAACCTAGATTTTCTTCGTGTCAAAATTGGTCGATTTGTGTTAATTAGGCGGAACTAAAGCTTAAATCGTGCTATTCTCTCCGGTTTTTAGCTTTGTCTTCTTCCAATAATTAGTAAGTGGTTTTTGAATTTCTTATCAAATTTCAGTTTTTGTTTTTCAATTTCACTTATTCTATAAATTGGAATTATGGGTGTTTTTTGTGTAGCGGCTAATTTCACCAAATATGATTCAATTAAGGAGGGCCGAGTTGGGGTTTTATTGGTGTCAGTTGAATTGTAGAAGTGAAATCGGAGATCGAAAAAGTTTGTTATACGTGCTTTGAGTGAAGGAGACAGTGACAATCAGGAGAAGGCTTTAAAGTCAGTGAAAGATAAAGTGTTTGTTAATACCAGAAATGCTGTTGTCAAGTTTCAAGAATCTGTTAGCTCTGTACCTCATATTTTTGTGGTAAAGTTTCTTTCTTTTATTGGTGCTAAGTATAGTTTTACGAGCTTCAGTTTGAACCTTTGGTTTATATGTGCATTTGTATTATAAGATGATTTGAGGAATGTTGTTATTTGAGATAATTTGGAATGGAGAAGTTATTAACTTCTAGATTGTTCCTCAATTATCGATTAATGTCTGAAAATTTTCTGCAACTGGGAATCCTTTTAAACCAGTCACATTTTTTTCTGATGGTTATGTATCTGTAACGATAGTTATTGTTTTCTGAAGCTTCTGGTGTTTGATTGTTTGAAAACTATTTGATCTACGATACACATTGTCTTTGTTGTTTCACCTTTTTATTGATACATCTCTATTATACAATTTACCCCTTTCTATCTGGTTGATGTGTTAAGAGATATTGGATCATGATGTTGAGTAATCTCAACATGTGAATTTTTTTATGTGCATTGTGGCAAAGAAAGTTATTTAGTTTTTTGTTTGTTCTTTCAGGTTTCGATCCATGGATACGACCGATCAGAAACCTATTAATACGAAAACTGTGATAAGCCTTTTGGACAAAGAACAAATTAAACGGTTGCTTACACGTAGAAATCGTATGAATTCTCTGTAGTCTGGTAGTTGCCCCAAAGTAAATATCGATGAGAAGAACATGAAGGTATATGTTATCATGGTTTACTTTTTTCTTAAATAGTTGTAGTATGTTTTATCCTGATGTCTTCATATAAATTGACTATTTTGTGCTGCTGTTTTCTTAGTAATTGACTAGTAATTTCTTAGCTAATGTTATTTTTAACATCACGTGTCAATTTTCATGCCTTGTCATATATACAAATCTTAATCTGATTGCTTGTACTTCATGCACTGACTAGGTTCTTAATAATCAGTTTGTCTGTATGACCAAGTTATGAGATGTGATATCTTTGTATAGTGAAGTTTTACTTTTTGTATTACCTTGTTGCGGGAGTTTAAATACTTGTCTTCAGGCTGGAATTTAAATAACTTTGGCCCTCTACCTGGTTCAGTACTTTGCCTTGAAAGTTGTGATATTTCCGGAGTTTTAGTTCCATGGCTATATGTTGGCATGTGCTTCTCGTCATTCTGCTGGGTAAGTTCTTTGAACTCTTAAGCATTTGATAAAAGCATTAGTCAGATTTTATAACTAATAATTGCATTTACATAATTTCAGTCTTCTAGGTAATGGAATTTGGTTTAATATCTGTCTATTTCAATATAAATTCCACTTCTAGCTCTTTATGGCAGCTTCATCTAGTCACATGACACTATATTTTGTGAGTTGTAGAACAGATCGTTAGTTGTTTTTGGAGCTTATCTCTGACATATTTTCTTTCTTTTTCTTTATTTCGGTTTAGCATGTGGAAGACCATCATCTCTACTCACTAAACTATCTACATTGGGGTGATCCTAAAATTTGGTATGGTATACCTGGTACCCATGCTTCTACTCTGGAGGCTGCAATGAGAAAGCATCTTCCAGATTTATTTGATGAACAACCAGGTCTACTTCATGAATTGGTGAGTTTTCAGAATTTAGTCACTTTTATACATTATGTTGTTTTTAAGAATGTGTAACTCTTTTATACAATATATTGTATTTAAGAAAGTGTGTATTTGATTTACGTAATAATTTACTTGACATAAACTCATTTCTTGCATTATGTGCTCATCTTTTATGAACAAAAGTGATATGTTGACCACTTCCAGCCAATTCCAGTGTACAGCATTTTTGTTCATCGTATATCATTCAGAAATCTTGTTAACTGTATCCTATTACCATCTCGTAGCGCACACAATCTATGTCAGTTCCTGATTGATTTTACACTAACACCCACACTCTTATTTTTATAGTGAATTGTTAGATTATTGTGTTTGCTTGAGTAAAAACAACAATTTAAGAACTTAGAATTAGTGGGAAGCAAGATCTGGTGGGATTTTATGCCCTTTGCCCGAAGATAACTTTTCTTACGAACAGAATATACTAAATTAGAATGGTTAGTAGCACCAAACATCTTGCCTCTAACTTATTTGGTGTAGGTTCATAATGTGACAAGGTTCTGATCTTTTGACAGGTTACTCAGTTGTCTCCTTCTGTCTTAAAGTCTGAGGGTGTTCCAGTTTATCGAGTTTTTCAACATTCTGGGGAGTTTGTTCTTACCTTCCCAAGGGCATTCAATTGTGGCTTCAATTGTGCAGAGGCTGTCAATGTTGCTCCAATTGATTGGCTAGAGCATGGGCAATGTGCAGTGGAGCTCTACAGTAAGCAAAACCGCAAGACATCATTGTCTCACGACAAATTGCTATTAGAATAGGCATGTTTTGACCTGATCGATCTTGATAATATATCTAGTTTGTTGTTAACGGGTTTTAATTGTAGTCATTGATGTATACGCTGAATTCTTTGTATCATGATAATTGAGTTATAGTTATTTTTGTGCCTCATTTGAGTTTTAGCTTGTTTGGTATTTCTCTTTGGTACACATGTATAAAACAGGGGTTAATAATGTAAAAAAGCAAATAAAACATCGCATAAAGCAACAAAATGATGTTTTCAGAGGCATATTATATCGCTTGGACAAAACAAAATGATGTATATAATATGTTGTAACATCACTTTGTTTGTAACTAATCTGATGTTAAAGACTCTAGACATCAGTTCCTAGCTGATGTCTAAGATCATTTAAAACATCGGTAACATATAAGAAACTGATGTTTTAAATACCTTTAGACATCAGTTATAAAGCGATGTAAAAGTCATGGACCTTTCTCTACACCGACAAAGACATCGGTTTAAAAGTTGCCAGACATCGGTTTTTACCCGATGTCTATTGACGTATTTCTAATAGTGATTTTGAATAAAGCCAAACTCTTCGACTGTTACATCAAAACGAATGTTCCAACTCCTTGAGGCCCGCTTCAATCCATAAATATACCGTAGTAGCTTACAGACCATTCTAGCAAATTTCGGATCGACAAAACCTTCTGGTTGTATCATATACACATCCTCTTCTAAGCTCCCATTTAAGAAAGCGGTTTTGACATCCATTTGCCAAATTTCATAGTCATAGTAAGCTGCTATCGCAAGCAAAATCCTGATGGACTTGACCATAGCTACTGGTGAGAAAGTTTCATCATAGTCAATACCATGAATTTGTTTGAAACCTTTCGCCACTAGTCTTGCTTTGTAGGTCGTTACACTACCATCCATGTCTGTTTTCTTCTTGAAAACCCATTTGCACCCAATTCAGGTGGTTCAACCAAAGTCCATACTTTGTTTTCATACATGGAATCCATCTCAGATTTCATAGGTTCCAGCCATCTCTCAGAATCTGGACTATTCATAGCATCCTGATAGGTAAGAGGCTCATCATTATCCATAAGCATTACATCGCCAGTCTCAGTTAAGAGAAATCCATAATATCTCTAAAGCTCGTGGCGAATCCTGCCAGATCTACGAACAACCTGTGTTTCTTGAGCAGTAACATTTTCATGTACTTCATGCTCATGTTCCAACTCTGGTTCAATGTCATTCTGTGGTTCTCGAACTTCATCGAGATCTATCATACTCCCACTGGTTTTCTTAGAAAGCAGTTCTCTTTCAAGAAACACAGAAGTTTGAGCAACAAACACTTTGCTCTCGGTACGATTATAGAAATAATACCCTTTAGTTTCTTTTGGGTATCCCACAAAATTACATTTGTCTGATTTTGGTCCTAGCTTGTCAGTGACTAAACGTTTCACAAACGCTTCGTATCCCATACTTTCAAAAAGAACATGCTATGACGTTTCTCAGTCCATATCTCATATGGTGTAGTTTGAACCAATTTAGTAGGAACGCGATTAAGTGTGTGTGCAGCCGTTTCTAGAGCATAACCCCAGAAACTAATTGGAAGATCCGCTAGACTCATCATCAATCACACCATGTCCAACAAGGTACGATTTCTCCTTTCTGATACACCATTTCATTGTGGTGTTCCAGGAGGTGTGAGTTTTGATACAATACCACACTCCTTTAAGAAGTTCTTAAATTCTAAGCCTAGGTACTCACCTCTACGATCAGACCGTAGAGTTTTAATACTTCCGCCTATTTACTTTTCCACTTCTGCCTTGTACTCTTTGAATTTTTCAAATGATTCGAATTTGTTCTTCAAAAGATACACATATCCGTATCAACTAAAATCATCAGTAAAGGTTATGAAGTAGTAAAAGCCACCTCTTGCCATCGTACGCATTGGACCACATACATCACTATGTATAAGTTCTAATCGTTCGGTGGCCCTCTCACCAATTCCGGTAAAAGGAGCTTTAGTCATTTTTCCAATGAGACAAGGTTCGCATTCATCGTATGATTCAAAATCAAACTTATCCAAGTATCCATCCTTATGTAACTTGGAAATGTGTTTCTCATTTATATGGCCTAAACAACAATGCCAAAGGTATGTTTGATTTGAGTCATTAGCTTTAATACGTTTATTGTTTACATTATAGACAAGAATATCAAGATCAAGAACATATAAACCATTAAATAAACGTGCAACCCCATAGGTAACATTATTCAAACCAAATGAACAACTACTGTTCTGAATTATAAAGGAAAAACCTTTCTTGTCTAAACAAGAAACAGAAATAATGTTTCTGCAAATCGCAAGCACGTAAAAACAATTCTCAAGTTCTAAAATAAGCCTAGTGGGCAACGACAAATGATAAGTCCCTACAGCTAAAGTAGAAACCTTTGCTCCATTGCCAACGTGTAGGTCAACTTCTCCTTTCGCCAAAGTCCTACTCCTTCGCAGTTCCTGCACATTTATACAAATGTGAGAACCACATCCAGCATCTAATACCCATGATGTAGAAGTAGACAAATTGACTTCTATAACATAAATACCTGAATCAGAAATCTTCACAGACTTCATTTTCTTCAAGTTCAGATCCTCCAAATAAGCTTGACAGTTTCGCTTCCAATGACCCGGCTTCTTGCAAAAGTGACAATCACCCTTTGATGCACCACCTTTTGAAACACCTCATGTAGGCTTTAAAGCCTTTTTGGAAGCAGGCTTTGGATTAGCAGATTTAGATCCAATCTTCTTCTTGCCTTTCCACTTCCCCTTTCCTTTGGCATTCCCTTTGTTCACCATCATTATGGAGCAGGGTTAGCCTTTGACATATTGGATTCAGTAGTTCTCAATAATTCCAACAGTTCAATAGGTGTTTTGTTTATCTCACTCATATTATAGTTTATGACAAATTGAGAATAGATGTTGTTCAAAGACTGCAAGATCAAATATGCTTGGTGTTCCGGTAAAACCGGGTAACCCAAATTCTCAAGGGTTTCCAAATACCCTATCATCTTTAGAACATGGGTCCAACCGGGTCACGATCTCCCTGTTTGCATGCATACAACGCTTTGCTTACATCAAACCTCTCTTGACGAACTTGACCCTCAAACATCCTTTTGAGGTGCTCAATCATGTCATAAGCATCCATACGCTCATGTTGTTTCTGAAGCTCAGGATTCATAGTCGCTAGCATCAAACAACAAACATCCGTAGAATCATCAAGATGCTTATGATAAGCATTTTTTTGAGCCTCGGTTGCTTTAGCAGCAAGAGGTCCAGGGTGAGAAATATCAAGGACATAAAGCTTTCGCTCCTGCCTGAGGACAATCCTCAAATTCCTTTTCCAATCAAGGAAGTTGGTTCATGTCAGCTTTTCCTTCTCAAGGACTGATCGCACAGAGAAATTGTTTGAGTTTGCCATTTCGGATATCTACAATGTTAAAATGCATAAAATAAGTTAGTTGCAGATTTATTAAAATTATGTTCAAGTTTTATATATATATTCATAATATATATCTCCCACTATTTTTATCAAATCAATATAGCCCTAACTATTAATTCGGAAAGTATTTCTCTAAATCTTTCTAGTGAGCCAAGATCCATATTTCGTCATGCTTAAGGTCAGCTTTGGGTTTACTCCCAAAACATGAGTTATTTAGGTAGACAACTCTTGTCAATTATATCATATATAACTCTTGGAAAGTTTGGTAGAACAACATTTGTTCACATTTATCCAATAAATCATACCAAACTCCATGCCTCTAAGTTCACAATACTATTGTGGTAACTTAGTTAAGTCTAACCCAATGGTCTAATAGTTAAGTATCGCATTTACTTCATTGCGTCTTACCACGATAGATTGGAGTGCTTCGCTTTGGTGAACCCACTCTTTCTCGATCTAGGTCTTGATGAGTGTTGCCCATTAGAAGGCATCTAATTGACTTAATATTTTAACTTTAGGGATTTTTATTATTAAAACGACCATGATCCCATCATCAAGAGATTCCCAATTTTTCCTTGAACTAATTACTTCAAATAAAAATTCATCAATGGTTTGATTTCCAGTCCGTCGGAGGAGACACATTGGTCTCACTTAAACCCCGCCTTTCTTACAAGCGCTGCTTGTATTTTTGTCAAAATCGCCCCATATCAAAATTTGAAATTCATACTTATTTCTGTGTTTCATAAACACAGGAATCTCATGTTCGCTTTTGTTCAATTTTAAAATCTTGAATCGTTACAGATTTTATCTTGTTTAGCAAACATGGCATGGGTGACGTATCTAATACATACATGTTTAATCTAATTAAAGCATGCATCATATATGTAAAGTGCATAAAATAAACGTGCTTGGTTATAGCCCAATCCTATGTGATTTTTCCAAGCTAAAGGAAAAATCGAGGTCAATCTATGGTGGTATTAAATACAACATAATAATTAAAACATGTCTTCATGTTTCCTTGTAATGTCTCCTTTGAATGCCTTCTTGGAATGCCTCCATGTGTAATGACTACTTTGAATGCCTTCTTGGAATGCCTCAATGTCTTCAAATCATCAATTACATTACATAATATGAAAGTATCTATACTAAATAACTTACATGTGGAACTCGAGTTACATTCGAGATTTAATCATTACAAGAATAAACGACATGCAAGTCGTATTTAAAAAACAAAACCATTAAACCTCTAACTTATGGGTCTTTAAGGCCATGACCAAACACCATGCTCAATTAACAATTAAGAACATCTTAATATATATAAACATGTGTTAGGTCCTGATAAGTTTGTAGAAGGGGGGTTGAATACAAACTATACTGTTTAATCGAATTTGTCCTTTAAACGATTTAACTGTTTAGAACAAATTAGTGTGGAATAAAACTGAAACAATATTCAAGTTAAATAAAACTCTATTAAACTTGAAGGGTGTTACAATTATGATCACTGATTACACAGAACTTGATAAAACAAATCTAGAATAAATTCGACATGAATTTATCTATTTTTGTAATAAAAAGGATCGAATACTAAAAAGTAGTTCGATATAAAATCTAGGGATTATGATCCGCTAGAAAGCTAAAGCAGTACAAGAGAATCAGTCCTTATAAATTTAATGTTAAGAACCAAACAAGAATTAATTCTCTGGTCGGATTTTAAGGCTTTGCAATTGAAGAAGTAATGAAGACAGAGAAAATAGAATGTTTAGTTGTTGTGTCTTTTTTTTCTTCAATGTTGTAGTTGAATGTAATGATAATGATCTTCAAAGTCCACTGCCTTGTTTTTATCATTCCTTTTCTTTTAGCAAACCCACGTGCAAGTCACCACTTGACAGAATGCATTTTGTACTAGGAAGACTTGTAGGAAAACTATGTTTTTGGCCTTGGAAGACTTTCGGGAAGACTACCATTGTACATGGAAGACAACCGGGAAGACTAGGGTTTGGCCTAGGAAGACTTTCGGCTAGTTTAAAAAACTGAGTCTTCCTAGTTCAATCCTAAGTCTTCCTAGTTCATTTTCATTCTAATTTAAATAATTAATTAAATAAATTATGTATTAAATTAATTCTTTACAGAATTAAATTAATAAATAATATACTTAATAATATTAATTATTTATAAGAGAATAAATAGAATTAGTTGACTTCTAAAACAATTCCAGAATCACTTAAAACTTAGATAAATAACAAACACAATAGTACGTTGACACTCGATGCACTGTCTGGTTCATGAGTGACTAACGACAATGTCTGTTCTTTATCTGTTTGACTTTAAGCAGTGATTCACTTCCTTCTCATTCAAGAACTCCGTAATCAGTATCTTTTTCTGTCACCACTTGAAATCTCCGTCACTTTAATAAATCCACTGAGCTTGAATACTTCATTGAGGCTTGATCAATAAATTGAGCTTCTTTCAATGTAGACTCACTTCAAGTTTGTAGATGACTTTAATCTTCATTCTTTGACAGATATAATCTTCTGAGATTCCTGTGACAATTTGAATTATTACTTACTTATTACAGACTTGTTTAATGTTGAGTTAATTCCTCGATGTAAACAAATAGGCTTAAACATATGCCTTTCAACATGACATATCATATATTTACTCCTTATGATCCAATCATAAACAATAAATATGTAAGACATATGTCATAGAATTTATCATGTCAAAAACACTGCGGCGCGGATCGAACAGAACTATTCTTATCGATTCATCATCTCTGTATCATGTATCTAATACATACAGATTGTATCCCAGCCTCCAGATTGTGTCCATACACGATCTGTCCATCATTTTATACATATATAAACTGAACAACATGCATAACATACAAAATCGCATACTAATTAGTCATGGCAGATTGTAAACATATAAGTTTATGCATATATAAACTAAACATCATGCATAACATACAAAATCGCATACTAATCAATCATGGCAGATTGTAAACATGCTTTTATAATAAAAAACAGTAAACATATAAACAAATTAAAACTTTTCGCAAGTAGCTCTGATACCATTGCAGGGTTTCGGGCATGAAAACGCAAAGGAAAAACGCGTAAAACAGAAAATTAACGAAACCCTCCGCAGGATCCATGCGAAAAACGATATTTAATTCGTGGATAAGAATAAGTTTACCTTTTTTGAAGCTTTACTAATTAAAACAGATGGAGGTCCTTGTTTGTTTGATCACCACGTATCCCGCCTTAACGATCTTCGCGCTAGAGGTATCCACACGAACGTCCGATTGTCCAACAATCCACGGAGATTGGTACTAGCCAAGAAGCAGCCTCAAATCTCTCTCGCTCTCTCTCTCTCTCTCTCTCTCTGTCTAGCCTCTCCTTGATGTAGAGCAGCTAGGGTTTTTCTAAAAACGAGTTCAAATAATTAACCCTAAAATAATACATCTTAATGTATTTATATGGAGAGAAGATTTGGGCCTATACCTAATTTGATTGGGCTTCCAAAACCTAATCTGATTATTAGTAGTATTTTTATTATAATCAAATTATTATATAATTAATCAAGTCCTACTTAATTAATCCAATAATTCAATATAATAATAATAATTCATTTAAATTCGAAATTTAAAATAAAACTCCGTTTAAAACGTTCTTTGTGTGTGACCCCTTAGGTTATTATTACGTTGACAATAATTTTAATATCTCATAATAAAATTATAAACAATGAGCGGCATCTAGTAATACATCATTGCTACCCAAGTAATAATAATAATTGGTGATCCAATTAAACCTTTCGTGAATAATGTTCCATGTAATATAATCCTTTTAACCTTATATTATAGATTAAACTCAACGCATGGTTTGTGTCACCCTCTTCATCATTTAATCCTGGTTTACTTGATCAATGGGTAGACTATTTAAACAAATCACTATTTGAGCATTGTCATGCATTTCCTAGTCTCACTCAATCAAGAGGCCAATAATATCACTCCTAAAATAGGAGGGTTAAATCTTATATCTATCATTTATATTTCTCATATGATTCATAACATACCCAATGTCCACCTTTATCATTGCCCGGTCAAAGGTAACTTTGAGTAGAATCAAAGTATATTAATTCTCATATAAAAATATAATGATTTCAAGTCTAAGGATCATTACTCCATTATCACTGTGAGAATTACTTATGACACTTGATAACATTTACCATGAAGAATTCACATGGTGGGTCTATCCAGTGCCATGTTTTTCTAACATATATGCACTTATGTCTTTGACTTTAGTATCACCATACTAATGACCAATGAGATGTGGTCATCTATCAACAAACATACTAGTCTTAATGCATTATTATTGTCTTCAAATAATAATACTCGACTAGGGATCTTTAGGATTATAAACACTATTCATATAATCTCATTTATAAGTCACATACTTAGAGATATAGAATTCATGCTTATATTCCAAGAACATTTATTATTCTAATATTTATATAGTAGTTAAAAAAGACATAATAAAGAAATAAAGAAAATCCAATAGAACATATTTATTAATAATCAAAATATCTTTCCCAAGAACATTATAGTATTGTCTTTAGGGCACAAATACTAACAATCTTCACATTGTAACACCATGTGGAGGCCTTCTTAGGGATGATTTAAATCATGTATCCGATGATCCACGTGCACCTAAGTCCACAAGAGCTAATCATGTTACCCATTAAATATTGTTTATTCCGTGAGTTTTAACTCTTCTTTTAAGATCTAATGTTCTTCTACACAACATGGAGTTTTCTTAATAAATTACATGTTATATTTGAAAAATAAATTAATTTTCAACTTAATACCCTATTACTCTAACATATTCCTCTCATTTTTATTAAAATATAAATAAATATTATAATCAAAAAATATATGAAATAGTAACATAGAGTAGTATGTTATAAGTTCTAAGAGTTCTTATTATAAGTGGTTCTATCTGGAACATGACGGTATATATATATATATAATATATTTTACGTATTTATACAATACTATTATAATCAAAACATAGAATATTTAGTCAGTTATCAATTTGGTATGCTATTGTCTTTAATATAATTAATAAATTTATCAGATAAAAAAAAATTAAACAATTTTGACCCGCTGTCTTTTATACTTTCGAGAAGTCTCGTACAAGCACATTTTATAGAAAATTTATTATAATCGATAAGTTGAATGATTATCGATAATGAAATTTAGTATGTTTTACGCTTAAATTGTGCTAAATGAAACATATAGAACTTTATCTTATATTCCTAATTTTGAAAAAAATGCTATAATTATCATATTTTGGATAGGCATATAAATTTTTATATATTAATTTATTATTTTTAGGTATCCGATTGAAACCTGAACCGAAACCCGAAAAAACCCAACGGATCGGGTTTGGATTTGCATTTTACATTTCTGAACCCGAACCCGAACAGATCTGAAATATAACCGATTGGATTTGAATTTTAAGAAATCGGACCTAATTGTCATCCCTATCACAACTGGTAGATTTTTGTTTCAGATACTAGCTGGAAGCGATGGATACTGAAAATGAAGATTGTGTATGGGTAGAATAGAGACTTGATAGTACCTTTAAATCTCATAGAGTAGATGTCTGTCAATTACATCTTGCAAATATGACATCACATCTCAAAACATCTTTAATTTGAATAACATATTACTTGCAACACCACATCACCACAACATCTCAAAACATAACTTTGATTTGAATATTGTTGCAAGCTCAAAGGAAAACTAAGATCCAAGTGTCATTGATTAATTCTGTTCTACTATAACTCTCTTCTCTAACCAGGCGATAATGTCTGAAAATACAATGTCAAAATTCTCAGGTAATTCTCCGTAACTGAGCGAGTGCCACATTCCAGGATACAACTTAATTGTCTTGTCAGGGCTGGAAGCAGTTTCATATAGAAGTTTGCTTACTGCTGGATCAGTCACTTTGTCAGCCTCACCATGGACAACAAGGAAAGGTACCGAAATCTGATTATCACAATAATGAGACTAGTGAGTTAACTAGAAAATATAAAGGAATTTTATCGACTATATCATGAAATATTTATCTGAATTGTATTACCACTCAAGCATGAAGATTGCATATATAGATAAATGGAAGATAAAACAGAGGAAAATGATTAATTTTATAGGCGGTTATTTCACCTCTGGAAGTATTTTTTCGATATCCCTTGTGGTTTGCATTAACTGACAACCTGTTTGTAAGCGAAGACGTCCTGTGTAACAATAAGGGTTGGACCGTATCTGCCATATACAGAGACATGGATGAAAATTATTTTTCTGATCCAGATTCCAGATATGTTCAGGGGTGGAGGAGGAAAAAAAAAAGTTAGGAGTTAAGCATACCTCTTTTCTTACTTCAACATCTCTGATGGCGACATCAGTGATATCTTGAGTTGGGACTATTCTCCAAGAAGGAATTACTCGGGCAAGCTGGGCAATAACACTTCTCACCATTTGATTTGGTTTTATGTCATCCGCAACCTAGATATTTAACCAACAAAATCATGTTAATCTATGTACATAAAGTACGAATCACTTATATAATTAGACAATACGTGCAATTTATCATAGCATTACGTGCAAGACATTTGTTTAATTTCATATAGATAGGAACAAGAATCCATCTGTATATTCACCTAACATCCTTTTCGTTACACCCATCACTCAAAAAATAAAAAGGACCATTCTTCCATGAATTAACTGATCGAAGAATTTCAGTACGTCCCTTCTAAGAGTTCTATCTCATATGATAATTATATCGAAAGGATAAAAGGGTTACATATAGTCCTTTGTTTCTGAGAGATAAAAGGATCTGCCTTTTATGTAATGTTTCTGAAGAAATAGAGGATGACAAATTTGTAAAACTAATGTATGAGAATAAGAAATTAACCTTGCACATTGGAGCAAGCAAAACTGCCCCATCCCAGAAGGTTGGTTTTTTCCTATGAAGAAGGAGGACCATTGCTCCTCCCATTGATTCACCCAACAAAAATCTCAACTTATTTGCATTTTCTTTTCTTTCTGCATATTATTACATGAAGATTAACTTCTCGAGTGGTGCAATTATCAAATAACATACAAATTTTGTACTAATATATTACTATGATTCTTGTTCAAAAAATATCGTGTTACTCAATTAACTCATTTTAACTTCTTTTAACTTGAAAGGGAATTTATTTATTTTTAAGAGAAAACATACCACAAATGCTAGTGAAATGCTCGGTACAATCCGTAACCAGATCATCAAAATTTGTGATTAATCCTTGCAGGCCAGATGACTTTCCATGGCCTTCATAATCGATACCGTTAACTGCAAATCCTGCATTAACAAGTCGACAAGCAGCACCTGCAAATTCATGTATGTTAATCATATATTCCCAACCATGCATTTGATGATTTATATACACACGAATATTCACCTCTCATTGAGATGCTGCAACCCATAGCATAGCCATGGCAAAGAAAGACTATTGCTTTAGGTTCACAATCAGGTAGCCATTTACAGGTGAAAAGTTTTGATCCTCTAGAGTTTAATATGTATTCCTGTATAACAATTTGGAAAAACATAAATGGAACATATATGTATATTTTTATCCGTAAATAATAATCAAGAAATATATACCTCTGTCATGTCATATCTGACATTTTCAGCTTCATTAGCCTGAAAACAGAGAACATAAACACAACAAAAGAGAATATTATACATTCATGACCACACAAACACACCCAAATTATGAATATAAATGACAGGTACATCTTACATGTTTCAGAAAAAGAAGAGAGAAATAAAAATACCATGCAAAGGGTCTAGAAAAAATACCATGTTTGTGAAAAAAGGGAAATATGTATTTTTGTGAAATGTTATATATACAAAATGATTGGGTTGAATATCAAATTGGTCTATTGTTTCAATCACTAAAGTCATTATAAACATCAAACATATAACTATAAATATGTGTTCGGAAAGTAAAATTAACTTTTTTCGAGTTCTACACATATTTCTTCAATGCTACTACAAACAAATGAAAAGTTATGATTTCTAGTATTTCAGATAATATATTTAGATTTTAAAAAATTTATTTACTATCTATTTTTAATTAAATCAAAGTAAATAACTATAAAATTAAAAATAAATAGTAATTTTTTTTTTTAAATCTAAATATAATATGTTAAATGCTATAGTTCACAACTTTTCATTTGCTTGCGGTAGGGTTGAAAAAATATGTGTAGAACTCGATATAAATTATTTTCACTTTTCGAATACATATTGAGGTATCCGTTTGATATTTTATGATAACTTTAGTGATTGAAGGAGGGCTTGTAGTGCATTCAAGAGCTCTGCCAAGGTAATACTTGTGAGATCTTTAGTGTTTTCCAAGGTGGTTATAGATGCTTCGTATCTCTCTGGCACCGTTACAACTTACAAGAGTCTCTTTTCTACGATTTTCTTATCAGCAAACTCGGTACCTAGTAACCTTACCTTGTTAACAATGGCAAGCAATCTGTCTGAGTACTCCTCAATTGTCTCAGAATGTTTCATTCTTTGCAACTCAAACTCCCGAAAATAATTCAGAACCTGCATACCTTTTACTCTTTCGTTTCCTGCATATTCTCCCTTTAAATAATCCCACATTGCTTTCGCTGAATTCAGGGACATGATCCTTGTGAAGATTGTTGTTGAAACTGCAGCAAACAAAAACATGCTTTCGCCTTCAATTTTCTGGTTTTCTTTTCCCTCTGGTTTTTTATATGGGCGGCAGAGGGATTGTTTGGCAATTGAGGTATTTCATATATAATCCTCTTCCATAGCTTCCCACAGATCTAAAGCTTCCAGATAAGTTTTCATCTTTACTTCCCACTACTGATAATTTTCGCCATCAAATATTGGTGGAGCTATTGATGAGAAATTAACTTGAGGTTCCATAATACAGGCCCCTTAAGTATAATAGCTCTAATATCAGTTTGTTGGTTTTATAAATGAAAAACACAGCTGATTCAGGCTAAAAGTAATGTGAAGATACAGATATGGAGCAATAGGAGTTCTGCATATTATTCATCAGTGAAACAGCATTATATACATGCTGAAACTTAGCTTAAAAAACCTATTTAAACGACTCAAGTTCTAATCAACAAGATAAGGAACAAAATCAACTATTTACTAGATAATAGGAACTAAATTAACAAAAATAAAAAACATATGCACTCCTGGAGCAAATAATTAACAATATGATAAGCAACGTACATTATCCCACATGATTTGGATACAAAAAGAAATACACCTGTGATAAAATGAATTAATTGAACATTTATGAGTATAATTGAAAATTCAGCGCTACTTTCCTAACAATCATCTTCATCATATTCATAATCAGAATCAGATTCATATTCAGAACAAGTCAAGCAGACTGGTTCGGATCCTGGAACTGAAATCTGGCTCTTCTTATACTTGAAAACTTTAGGGTAATATTTAAAACAAGCTTGGACCTCTCTGACATCTTTCTTTTCAAAGTTATACCACAGTGGCGCACCATCTTTACTTTCTAGTAAGAGATCACCATGGTTGAAGTAGCCAACAACAGACTGTACTGGCTGACCTAAATCAATACTGAGCATCATAGTCCATGATGTCTTAACTTCACCACCACGAAGACATTCTTCATCATCTAATGTCCACAACTTAAACTTATCAATAAATCCCTCGCTTTTAGAAGTAAAGACAGCAATTGAGTCGTAAAGACAGCAATTGAGTCGTTGAAGTCAGTGACGGTAGTTTCAATAGCCTCGCAATCATCAATATCAGGGAGCTCAAGAGCACAATAAAATACCTCCTCGTGGAGGTCGAAAGGAATCATACCTCTATACCCAGTGCACAACAGAAAACCGTGGAAGCATACATCGAAACTATAATGGAGACAAGTATCAGCAGGCATTGCCTCAATTTCATGCCAAGAATTCATGTTTGCTGAATAGACGTCAGCCCTATCCCTATAGTACCGGCCATTATAAACAACCCTAACAACCTTAAAATCTAAAGTTTTGCAATCAAAACCAAACCCTATAACCTCTGTACAAGTTGAATCGTACACATCGGGTGCGGCAATGAAGTTGACGTGTTTAGTTTCAGGGTTCCAAAGGTATATTTCAGTTCGGTACTTCCATATATAGATATCAAAAATATTATATATGAGATCATTGAGATCAACTCTAAATGAAACACAAACGATGCCGCAATCAGAACCTACTAGAACAGCTTCATCACGATAAGGGTTGAACTTAGGAACCGGCTTCCTTCAGACGGACAAGGAGATCCGAGATCTGCCACAAGCTGGCCAATACCGACGTGGAAAAGTGCGTACGAGTGGTCTTCTACTTTCTTTTCTACGCAGAGTTGTATAACAAGAGTTATATCATCTCCTGCATTCGTGTATGCGCAATCAAGGAGAGATTTAAAGAAATAAGAGCTTGAAATAACGGATAGCCAGGTTTTTGATACTGCTTTGAATTGAATCAAGGACTCCACTGGGAGCCGAGACAGAATCTCATAAGGTCGTCCGGGAAACTACTCATCTCAATTTTCGACTCTCTAGTGCTGAAGACTTTATAAAGAATCTTCTTAGGTTTTTAATACTCCCTCTGTACAGTTTTATTTACTCCTTTGTCCAGTATTTTCAATTTCTTTGTCTAAAAACTATTATACATATTTAGTTACGCTTGTCACTACAAGAAAAACTGAATCAGACAACACTTATCCTACAACGCTCAGACAAAAAAGTGTTGCCTGAACTTTTCAGACAACGGTTTAAAATTCAACAAAAATATTGTGTTGTCTATCCCACATACTTTACAATAGTTTCAAAAACCATTGTCTATTATTCCTATTTAGATTGAATTAGACAAGGCTTTCTCAATGTAGTGTTGTCTAACATATATCATTTACACAATGGTTTCTGTCAACCATTGTCTGAATAGTACGCAGACAAGATGTTTTTAAACCGTTGTTAAACTCAGACAAGTGTTTTTTCTTTCAATCGATTTAATATAATTCACACAACGGTAGTTATATACTATTGTCTGATTTTAACAACGGTTTTAGAAAACATTGTCTGAAGGACTTCAGACAATGTTTTCTAAAACTGTTGTTAAAATTAGCTCTGTTCTTATTCCCATTTCAGCCATGTCAAGACGGAGAGATTCCTTGTCTTTTGTCTTCTTTGGCATATTAAGCAATGTACCAAGTAAAGCTTCACATATGTTTTTCTCGATGTGCATCACATCAAGAACATGCCTAACCGGCAAAAACTTCCAATACTCAAGTTCAAAGAATATCGAAACCTTTTTCCAAATAGGTCTTTCATCACCTTTCTTAAATCGAGGTTGGTGTTGTGTCTTACCAAACACATGACCCTTTAAATGTTTTGTTCTTTCAAGCACCTCCTCTCCGGTTAATGGGACTGGGGTTGTTTCTTTTTCCACGGTGTTATCAAAATCCTTTTTCTGCCGGCGATATGGATGAAAGGGGGGCAACCACCTCCGATGCCTCATGACCACACATTTTCGGTAATTTTTCAGCCTCGTAGCTTTTGTACCATCAACACAAACAGGACACCCATTATACCCTTTGACAATATTTCCCGACAAGTTACCATAGGCAGGACAGTCACTAATTGTCCACAACAAAATGCCTCTAAGCAAAAAGTACTCTTTCTTGTATGCATCATAAACTTGTTTCCCTGTCCACAACTTTTGTAGATCTTCTATAAGTGGTTGAAGGAACACATCAATATCATTGTCGGGTTCCTTTGGTCCCGATATCAACAAACAGAGCATAATATACTTCCTCTTCATACAAAGCCACGGTGGAAGATTGTAGATTGACATTAAAACTGGCCAACAAGAGTAATCTATATTTGTTCTGTGAAAAGGATTAAATCCATCCGAGGATAAAGCTAACCGAAGGTTTCTTGAATCTGAAGAAAATTCCGGCCACTTCGCGTCAACTTCTCTCCATGTTTGTGAATCTGCTGGATGTCTTATTTTATCATCCCTCATTCTCTCCGTGTCATGCCAAGTCAAGTCCTTCGCTGTTTGAGGAGAACTGAATAAAGTCCTCAAACGTGGTATTAATGGAAAATACCACAGAACCTTCGCGGGAACCCCTTCTAATTCATCTCCTTTTTTGTTCAACTTCCATCTAGAGGCTTGGCAAATACGGCAACTCGTCTCATCTTCATCTTTCTCTCCACGGTATAATAGACAATCATTCACACACGCATGTATTTTCTCATACTCCATCCCTAAAACACACAAGCTTTTTTTTGCTTCACTGAATGATGAAGGAAAAGTGTTTCCTTTCGGGAGCATAGACCCAACCAAGAGTAGAATTTCAGAGAAACCACAGTCGGATATTTGAAATTTTGCTTTCAAATTATATAACTTCACTAAAGCTTTCATCTTTGTAAATTCATCACATCCTGGATAAAGGGTTCATGTTCAGATTGAACATGGTTAAATAAATCTGAGGATTCTAGGGAAACATCATCATCACTATTTGCATTCTCTGTTTCCATCGGAATTTGATCCACAGATTGTGAACTGCCAGTCTCTTCTCTATTTTCTTCTCCATGCCAAATCCAACACGTGTAGGTCGGATCAATACCATTTTGGAAAAGATGATCTTTGACCACCCGAGCTGACCATGATTTACTATGTGCACATTTTATACACGGACAACTAATTTTGTTTTTGTCATATCCGTTCTCAAATGCAAACAACAATAATTCATCCACTCTGTTTGCAAACTTTTTTGTTCTTCTGTCAGCCTTTAACCAAGACCGATTCATCCTTTCAAGAAAACAAATCGAAACAGAGGCATTAAAACAAAACAAATCAGAGGCATTAAATATAGGCAGAGGCAACACAGTTTACTAGGACTTAATGAATGTTAATATTGTCTAAATTCCAATAAACTATGCCCAAAAAGAAAACTCAGAAAGATAAATTTTCCTACAAACCAACACTCAATTCCTACTATACAAATAAATATACTCAGTACTCAGTACTACCAAAAAAAGAAAAAGAAAATTATTAACAATATTATTATGAACAAAAAGCAAAAACAAATTCAAGATCCCCAAATATTATTATGAACCCTAATTTTGAAATATTCAAATAAGTTTCATCATAAAGTACCTGAATTGAGATGCCTTAGCAATTACACACAAGATGGCTCTGAATTGAGATGGCTTAGCAATTTCACACAAGATTCAAAGAGTTGAAATCGAAAATGGGGGGGGGGGGAGTTGAAATCGAAATTTGGAGGGGGGATAGTTGAAATTGAAATTTGGAGGGGGGACAGTTGAAATTGAAATGGGGGGAGAGTTGAAATTGAAATGGGGGGAGAGTTGAAATCAAAATTTGGAAGGGGGAAAGTTTTGGAGAGTTTAAATTGAAACGGGGGGAGAGTTGAAATTGGGGGGGGGGGGGGGGGAATGAACCCGACAAAGATTTAGACAGACAAAGATTTAGACAATTAATGGGGGAAGGTTCAGACAAAGATATATTTATTTATTTCCCGAAATATCATACAACGGTTTCTAACAATGGTTTTTTAAGGAAAAAAGCGTTGTAGGAATATACAACGATTTGTTTGACTGGAAAGCGTTGTAAAACATTGTGTGGGACAACAGCTTCTCATGTAAAACTGTTGTGTAATATTTGTTACTGTTCAATCACTTGAGTTTATGTCTGACAACAGTTTCAGACAAAAATGCTTGTCTATATTATTTTCATACAACGGTTTTTATTGTTTCTCTTAAAAATCATCCTAAGATGTTTTTGGGTTTTTTTGTATCATTTTATTTTTTTAACAAACTTTAATACATGTTGGTCTTGACACATAAGTTTAAGGTACATAATTTATACGATGATATTTTATCACTATCTTGTTTGTACATATTAATATATAAATTTGTCGAATAAGAACACTTAGATAAACGTTAATAAGAATAATATTATATTCAAACTTTAGGTCATTACATAAATTGTTGATTAATAACATATGATTTAAAGATTTTTGTTATTCAAAATAAGCGTAACGTACAATTTATAAGTTAAACTAGTAAGTCGAGATGACAAATAGTACGGCATATATAGGTTCGTTTATAATCGAAGATCAAACAGACCCAATTTATCATAAAAAATTGTCGAATAAGAACACTTAGATAAACGTTAACAACGATAATATCGTATTCAGACTTTTTGTTATTACATACATGCGGTTGATTGTTTTTGTTTTATCATATTTTTCGCATAATTTCATACTAATTTAGGTTGAATTTAAAACCGTTGACAAATATTGATTCTAACAATGGTCTTTTAAGGAAAAAAGCGTTGTAGAAATATACAACGGTTTGTTTTACTGGAAAGCGTTGTAAAACATTGTGTGGGACAACATTTTCTCATGTAAAACTGTTGTGTAATATTTGTTACTGTTCAATCACTTCAGTTCATGTCTGACAACAGATATTTAATTTTTCCCGTTGTATGAATATATTTGGAACAAGTCTGTACCTTCTTTTTATAGACCGTTTTTTGAAAAATTCAAAAAATCAGATTTTTACCAAAATAATTGAAAAACATAAAAGTTACAAAAAACTAATTTTAAATCAATATTTTTATTTGTCTTTAAATTAAATATAAAAAATTATTTTTCCTAACCGTTAGATTAAAGTAGATATAACATCTAAACCGTTAAATGTTGTCATTACCTCCCCCTTCCCTCCCCTTCTCTCATTACCCTCATTCGAGCCCTAAACCATTACCCTCCCTCTTCCCTCCCCTTCTCTCTCTGTCTCTCATCGGTACTCTCTCTCCCCGTCTCTCTCTGTCTCTCATCGGTACTCTCTCTCTGTCTCTCATCGGTACTCTCTCTCTCTCTCTCTCTCTCTCTCTCATCTTGAACAACTGGGTCGTATGTTTATTTTGATTTATTTGTTTATTTTGATTTGGGTATTATGAACAACTGGGTCTTTTGTTTGATTTCGGTATTATGACCAACTGTCTCTTCTTGTTCTATTTTGATTTTCTGATTATATTATGTT
Organism: Heracleum sosnowskyi; assembly: GCA_030848705.1. NCBI lineage: Eukaryota > Viridiplantae > Streptophyta > Magnoliopsida > Apiales > Apiaceae > Heracleum > Heracleum sosnowskyi. The sequence continues at coordinate 16,338,643 of CM061236.1, forward strand.
CGATTTTGATTTTCGGATTATATTATGTTCGATTTTGAGGTTTGATGATATTTCTTTTAGATGTACTGTATCTTGTAGTGTTGTTTATATTTGGCTTCATGTTTGATTATGTATTTTGATGATATGTTAAATAGGGGTTTTTGTAAAATGGGTTTTTATAAACAAGAGGTTTTGTAAATGGGGTTTTTTTTATAAATAAGGGTTTTTCGTGGATGCATGTGTTTTTAATCTTGTATTTTTTTTTTACATATTTTTTGTTTAATCTATTTGTTGCATTTGGGAACCCTTTTCTTGAGGCTACCTAATATAATATGTGTTTGGCGTGTAGATTGATTATGGCACCTTCAAGGAAGACACAATCTGCTCCAAATAGGACTGCCACCAACCTTATGAAGGCTTTAAAACGGAACAAGTCTGTGGACACAACTGCGGTAAATAAGGAGGAGGTGAAGCCTTGCTCTAATAGTTCATCCCCTACATCTGCAAAGAAGAAGGCTATTTCTACAAACCTACAACAGAAATTGTCTAAGACTAAGAAGAGGAAATGAGTGGATCAACCGGTGTCTAGCAAAGAAGAAGGACTTAAGCTTTTAAAACGGGGTGCTGTTACAATGCATAGGATTGTTAGGCGTAAGATGTTGGGCATCAAGTACACGGTGACTTTTAATCCGAAGGGGGAGCCCTACGGTGCAGCAGCCACAGAGATGCAGTCTTATATCGGGGTTCTTGCAAGAACTAAGGCCCCGATATGGTATGATGATTGGAGACGAGTTCCGATTGAAAGAAAAAAAAAGATTTGGGATTGTGTTCAGGTAAAACAAATTGCATCTCACATTGTGATTTTTTTTTGAATCTTGACTACCTACTATATAAGATTATAAACCTGCATATGTATGTACCAGATGGCATATGATGTACCATTATCAGCAAAAAAAGTGGTGCTGAAATCTGCGTGCCAAAAGTGGAGGGAGTTTAAGAGCCGTTTAACAACCCATTATGTCCTTGCATATCGTGATCAGCCTGAGTTGCTTGTATGTCCTCCAGCTGACTACTCATTTATTGAGAAGGCGCACTGGGACATTTTTGTTGCTGACCGTTTATCTGATGATTTCCTTGTGAGTATTTCAGTTTGTTTACAATATTCTCACAAAAGCAAATATATTAAGTGGTACATCTTTATTGATAATAATTTTGGTGTTTTTATGAAGGTTATACATAACCAGCAAAAAAAGAGAAGGAGCATGTATCTATATGATCACTACATGTCTCGCAAGGGTTATGCCAACCTGGAACAAGAGATGATTAGTGATCATTACAATTGTATTCTTATTTTTCAGACATGTTTTATTATGCTTTAATATTAATTTCTTTTAACATGTTCATACATGCAGTTTGGTGGTGATCCTGAAATAGAAATAGATCGATCAGATACTTGGCTTCGTGCCCGGCAGGATAAAGATGGGAATTTTAAATCAAAGGAGGTTGCTATCATTGCTGCGGATATTGTAAGTATTCATTTCTATTGTAGTTCAAATTCCTTATGAATATAATATCTGCATTGTTAGTTAACTTAATATATTCTTTGTTAATTTTTTTAGGAGAAAATGAAGAAGAAAGTTAGTGACGGGGAAGTGACAGTGGAAGGCACTGATGATGTCTTGACCAAGGTGCTCGGTAATCCTGAGCACCGAGGACGAGTACGTGGCCAAGGGAGCCATGTTAAGCAATCTGTCTACTTTGATCTCCCGAAGCAGAAGAAGAAAGGCAGGTCCATCGAGGATAAGGTCCAAGAGGGTATTCAAAAGTTCATGGCAGAAGAGACGAATAGGATTATTCAAGAGCGAGATGCATTTTGGGCTGCAGAGATGGAAAAGATGAATGCCGCTTTACTTGGAAAGACTGTTCAGTTTGATAGGAGTCCAAATATTGGATCACAACAGGGAAGTTCTTCAAAGGGGATACATGATAATATTCAGGTGGAGTTGGGAGGTGTAAAGAAGAAACTGAATCCCACGCTAGATAAAGTTTCTGCTGGAGAGGAGATACTGGTTGAGAAGAAAGATGTTGAAGATAAGAAAGATGTTGAAGATAAGAATGATGTTGAAGAGAAGAAAGATGTTGAAGAGAAGAATGAGGTGGAAGAGAAGAATGAGTTTGAAGAAAAGCTTGAGGGTGAAGAGAAACTTGAGGTTATAGAAGTTGAGGATAACCATGAGGAAGTTGTATTACCGATTAAGGGTGATTCACATTGGGAATTGACAATTGGATCCCCAAACAATGTTGTTGCTTATGCAACAGTTGACATGGACAGTGATGTTCTTCATGGTAAGCCGCTTGGAAAAGAGAATGCACGAGTCTCTATTACTCGTGTAATTCATGGAGATGCTAAGATCCCTTTTCCAATCAATGATGAAATCATGACTGTGGAACAAGCCGTCGGAACGTATATTGCGTGGCCGAGAAGCCTCATGTTTAAAGGGAAGATAAGAAGTGCTCCAGTGGAAGGAACTCTGAAGGTTAACTTCAGTATAACCTTTCAATTTTAGAAGTAATGAATAAAAACATACTGTAAATTTTCATTTACTTGGATGTTCTACTCTTTTTACTGCTTCGGTCTGTATTCCTATTTTTTTCAGGGAGGCAAGAAAATTACTGGAAGGAAGTTTAAAAAGGTGACTGACTGTGTCTCAGAACCAGAGTATGTGGTTAAGATGGGTGCTGAATACCCCCAGTTCTTGAGGCGTTTGTGGCTTTGGTCAAGCGATGCCCTAAAGGATGGACGCGCATGTTCTTTTGAATTATGTCGAGAAACTTTTGGATCAAGTAATAAGAAGGTTCTGTTTTTGTCCGATGTGTATGCCCTGTGCTTTGGAGGTGAAATTTCAGGATCTACCATTTGCATGTTTATTAAGTAAGTGTCAAAATTCTTAAGTTCTGTTAACTTTGTTAATAATTATTGAATGAAATTTCGTCTTTATAATGGGGCTCTTTGGCTTAACATAGAACTAATGACTTATTAGGTAGAAAACTGACTTATAGTTCATATCTTAACACGACCTAATTGTTTATTTTTTTCATACAGTTTACTAGAGGAAAATTTGAGAAAGCACAAGATGACCAACATGATATCGTTTGTTGATCCTGGTATCATTGGCGCTATTGGTTGTGGCACACCGGGGGAGAGGTCGCGTGCTCTTGCTGTCAGATTCAAGAATGCTAAACAAGACCAGTTTTTTCTTTTGCCATACAATCATACGTGAGTAATTATTTTTCTAATTTAATTGCACCCTCTATTTTATTAATATCAAAATAATAACAAAAATCTCTTTTTTTGACTTGTGATCTATTACTTCAGAATATACTCTTTTTCACTACCATTGTGTAGACTATTATACCCTTCAAAACTAATTTAGTATATAAATGTGTGTGTGACGGGGTCATGATAGGAACCATTGGGTGCTCACCGCTGTGAATCCGGAGTCACAATTAGTTTACCACATGGACCCGTTGAAGCGCCGAATTGCCACCGAAGAATGGACAGAAGTGGTTGACAAGTGAGTATGACAGGACAAATTTATCTAATTATGAATTGGTTCTGTTCTCAAGGAGAAATGTCTTAATGCGATTTATATTATTTGTTGTAGTGCCATTAAACTTTACAAGGAGAAAGGGAAGAAGATTCTGAAGAAGAAAATAATCTGGGAAAATCTGGCGGTATAATTATTCTTATATCAGTTTCTTTGATCTCTATAAGTGTTGTGTAGATATGAGTTAATATATTTTTATATTGTTCAGGGTGTTCCTCTCCAATCTGGGAGCAAGGATTGTGGTTTATTTCTCATGCGATATATGAAAGAAATATGTCTTGATAAGGAGCTCAAATTTGTTTCAAAGGTATAAAAATTACAATTTTTTCATATTTGTTTATGTTCTTTTGTTTTCTGGTGAAAACTGGTTAACTTAAGCATTGTTTCATTTTTCAGTGGCTACGGAGGGGCAACTTAGCCTATGGTGCCAATGACCTCAATGAAATCAGGACCGACTGGGCAAAGTACTTTATGAAGCATCACGCTCGTTAGGTACTGGACCGCTTAGTAACTAGGTCTGCAACTGGTTATTTTTGGATGCACATATATATTTCTGGGAGTTCCAGTAGAGGGTAACTTGCATGTTTTACTTAAGTGAATATTTCAGTTTTTCTTTTTTGGATATGTGCATCCGAAAATTTAATGTTGTCTTAGTTAGAATGTTGCTAAGTTGGTTGGATGAACTGTGATAAGTTGGTGAATATTAGTTGGTAATTATTGGTGGTGTATGTGATGGTGAATATTAGTTGGTGAATTTGGTACTAATGGATGCAATGTTTGGATTGGTATTTGTTTGGCGTGTTCATAATATCGTCGTTGTCTTAAATTGGTTATATAATACCACGGTCTCTTAATTTTTTAGCTAATTGGGCTAGTTGGTTAAGAATCGTATTAGACAACGTGCCACATATAAAAGTGCATATAAAACTATTGTGTGACACATATTTTAGACAAAACATTTTACAATGTAGGCAAATGAAACTATTGTCTCATGGTACTCAGACAACACTTTTGTAATCCAATTCTCTTGATACAAAGCGTTTTCCACAACAGTTTTAGCAACATAGCGTTGTTGTTTCTAGCTTTTGTACAACACTATTGAAAGCTCTAAACGTTGTCTCAAAAATGTCACACAATGGTACGTACCGTTGTGTGATACACGTAACAGACGGCATCTCAATAGACAACGGATTTTCGAAGCTTCAGACAATGGGCAAAAAACGTTGTAAAACGATTGTAACAAGAGATAAGAAACCATTGAGACAACGATTTAAGAACATCTTAAAACGATTGTAACAAGAGATAACAGTCAACGGTTTCGTAATTAGAAACCATTGTAGTAATAAGTTTTAAACAATGTATTTGCTTTTAGTAACAGTTGACTAAAGGAAAGGAGAACAACTCTTTTATTCTTTAAGAACCGTTGTGTTCATTTTATTAAGACAATACAAATATATATACTAGACTTTTGTGTTAATGCTAAACCAACAACACTTTTGTAATACAATTCTCTTGATACAAAGCGCTTTCCACAACAGTTTTATTAACATAGCGTTGTTGTTTCTGGCTTTTAGACAACAGTTTTAGAAGCTCTAACCGTTGTCTTCAGGAATATCATACAACGGTACGTACCGTTGTGTGATACGCGTAACAGACGGCATCTCAATAGACAACGGGTTTTTGAAGCTTCAGACAATGGTCAAAAACCGTTGTAAAACGCTGTTTTCCTTGTAGTGTGTGCCCCATCTTATCATGAGAACTGAGATGTAATCTCAGCCATTCAGTTTATATTTATTTTTTTCATCCATCCCGTACATTTATTTATCACATGTCACTCTCTCTCTTCATCAACCATGTCTCTCTCTGTAACAACCCGAATTTTCGGACCATTAACTAATATATGAATACTTAAATAAAACATAAATATTTATTAAATCGAATCAGAAAATATCTGATAATCCCGATAAATATCAATAACTGAAACTCTGAAATAAAAATACTGATATGTCTGGAAATTTAAATTGAACAAGTCTTCTAATTTATTAAAACAACTAAACAAACTGAAACTGAATCTAAGGCCTGGGTAACACTCATCTCAATCCCCCGCTTAACCCTGATTACCTACGGAAAGAAAATAATACGAGTGAGCCAAATTGCCCAGTGCGAATATAATTTTAAAAGAAAATGAACTTTCAAATATCAGAGTGAATTGTGTCTCACCAACATAGAGTTTCCAAAACAAATCCAAATATAAAATGAAGCAAGAAAGCCAACAAGGATAAAAGCACCATAATAAGTGCACTGAACCGAAACAGAACAAATATAAGGCCGAATCAAGTAAGGTATGTATCCATAATGTGTCTCTTATACAATTATGTACTCGCACAAAGCGAAGTACAAAACAGAGGATTCTTCCCCGGTAATCCACGAGAAGAAAACACATGAAACGCACAAAACATTTCTACAATACAGAGAATCCTTCTCCGGTAACCCCGAAGAAGAAAACACACAATAGCGATCACGATCTATACACAATCTCATACCCCAGAGATGTGCTCGTATGCTCACAGCACTGATATGAGTAAGTGCCTAGTTCACCTTTACTCCGAACTCCATGTGAACATTGTCTGTGATTAACCCACACAGATCGGTTTAAGAGCCCAATAAATAGGTTTCAAAATATTGTCAAGCTCATAGCACATAACAGAATAAAATGAAAATATCGCAATACAGTTGCGAAACGAAACAAATAAAATATATATGAGCTGACAATACAAATTCCAAAAATAAGGAATATGAAATGAATATATGAATGTGCACTGAAAAGTACACAGAGAGTACAAGACTCCCAATTTTATAAAATTGACTTAACAATAAATTCAATGAATATTTTTATAATTTAAATGCAACGAAAAAAGAATACCAGTAGGTAACCGAGAGTACAAAAAAGTGACAATTTATAAATCTGGATCAACAATATATAAGGAATATTTATAATTTAAAATGTGAGAATAAAGAATAAAGAATTTGTACCTTTATAATACAATAAATCCAAGCCCTCGGTAACTGGTTGCACTATATAGTTCACTACTCGAATCTAAAAACCAAGTACGGTAGTGTAAGTTTTGGTAGCTAGGAAGTGGAGTCAGGTCAATGTAATTATATATTACTCTACTATTCAGGTAGGGAAATGTTATTTCCAGAGCACTTTTTTAATTTTCAGAGCAATATGTGTTGCATATTCCCCCTACATTCATAATTTCTATCATATTGTAACATCAAATGCTACATATAGCTCTGAAAATTAAAAAAAAATGCTCTGAAAATAACATTTTCTTTCATATATAATATTTAAAATAAAAATATACTGGCCATAGTCAAAGACTCAAAATAGATTCACCGAGTCTTAGCAAAATACATGTCTACTCCTGAGAAATAACTTGAGAAAATGTAGACAATGTAAACATATGCTCACTAATAATAATGACAGGGCACATATTATTTATAAAGTAAACCAAATTGTCTCAAAATCTATATTATTATAATTTAATTTACAAAACGTATATAAATATCTATGAAAATAATGCCGTTAATCCGAAATGTTAAAAATGGTCATGTACTTGCATGCACACATACATAATTTACACTTTCACTTATGTAAGAGACTTTAATACATTACAAAACAAAGCTAGAGTTAACAACATATTACAAAACTAATGCTTGCATTAATACAAGTAATGTATCACGTAGTTTCAATTCTTTTTAACATGAAAATAATTAAAAATGCATTTAATGCTATTTCACAAAAATACACACATGGTACCGTAACATGGATACAAGCGCTATAAAACACATATACTGAATACTCTTATTTGCTTTGTCAAGTCATTTATTAGTAATTCAAAGTCTACAAGCTATTAAAGAATTAATGAGTTACACACTTAAATAAGTGTCATGTATCGCTTGAGATCCATAATACTCCATTACTTACCAATTATTAATAATCAATTACGTATGAAATTATGATTCATTTATCACACAATATACATAGCATGGATTCAATGATGCATGAAAGTATATATTAGGTCCCAATGGAATTAGCAGAAAATCAACACTTGATGTTAATCTTTTCAAAACACTGCACCATACACATACGAAACACATAGATTAATTAAAAGAATAAATCATGCATGCTACCATGCGACTTTGCTAAAAATAATTTACAGCTATAAATGCAAAGTGGATATGCAGATTAATTCACATAGAGGTTGTAGTGCTCACCTGTAAAATGCTAATTCCTACTCCGCATATGTTTCTTATTGTTTTCAGTTTTATCACTATGTATTTATTTATATAGAGTGATAACTCTAAGTTGAGTTCTAGTAAGAGAAGGATAATCTAACCCTAATTTTGAAACTTAATCATGAAAAATGAGGACTCTAAACAACCCACTGCTCCCATTATCTAGTCGACCAAATTCCTATACTTATCCATGTAAATGTAAATTCGTATTTAGTAAACCAATAAATAATAATTTAAACAAAATTATTTTAAGACTAGCACAACATGCAAAATAAAATAAAAATATACATAAAAAATACAGGGTGTTATATTCTTCCCTACTTATAAAAATTCCGTCCTCGAAATTTAAGATACGTACCTGATTGGAAGAGATGCCTGCTCAAACGAATAGAAGAGTTGATTCACACATACGCCGATTTTTTTTTTTTTAAATCAATTTGGTAACTACAATCATCTTACCATAGTCTTTTTTTTTAGAAAACAAACTTACACTTGTAAACAAAATCGTTTATATGTTCAAATGGCGTAAATAAAATATAAATTCAAGAATTCATTGCGCACACATAAAAGAAATTATAACATATATCGCAACAATAAAAAAAATGCTTTGAGAATGGTACCTAAATTATTTTTAATTGCAGCGTCATTTGCAGTTGTTGGTTTGTTGTTGCCACCCTGATCATCATTATCTTTGTGATTATTGAATGGCACTTTGCAGTTTCGGATAGTGTGACCTTGTTCTCCGCACCTAAAACATGTGTCACTATTCCAATGACAAGTATTTCCCCCGTGCATCTTTCCACAACGCTGACAACGAGACTTTTCACCATTCTGATTACCATTAGATGAACTGTGTCGCTCCTTTTGAGAACTTCGTGTATCATATTTTCGATCATTCTGCTTAAATCCACTAGATGGTCCGTCATTCTTCTGAAAATTCTGTTTTTGTTCAGTGGAGTCATCATCCCTCTTTCTCTTCTGATTATGTACCTCCAGCTGCTTGGCATAATCAACTTGATGAAGTTCCTGGTCCCTAGCGCTGTCAACCAAATTGTCCATGGTAGTATAGTGGTTGGAGATGATGTGATTGCGAATTGAATTCTTCAGAGCCCATTTAAACTTCATGATCTTGTCCACCTCATCCCCAGCAATAGATCTTGCATAGCCAGCTAACCTTTGAAATCGAACTTGAAAATCTGCAACAGACTCATCTTCCCTCTGAGCTATACTCTGATATTCTCGAGCATACTCCTCACGAACACTAGACGGAAAATATCTCTGATCAAATTGAGTCTTGAATACATCCCAAGTGAGCGTGTTCTCATAACCAGCTGCATGTGAAGACACCACTGACTTCCACCAAGTACTAGCATCCCCCTCAAGACGGTATGTAGCGAAGCGTGCCTTTTCTACTTCTGAACAATTAAGTACCCTAAAAATCTTTTACATGTGGTCGATACAAGCCTCGGCATCTATAGGGGTCTTAGTTTCCATAAAACTATTAGGCCTCTGTTTCATAAAACGATCAAACATAGTTTGACCACCCTGAATTTGTGCGTTAGTGCCACCAATATTTTGTGTTGCCGAGCTGCAAGCTCCTGCACCATGTCCATAAAAGTGTTTCGGTCCATCACAATTTGCGGATTAGCATTTGCATCATTGTTTTGCCTTGTGTTGGCTCTCCTTGGCGGCATCCTGCAAAACTTTCAATGAGCGCACAAATAACACACAAATATATTACAATATTCGAGTCACTCAAAAATCAAACATCTTAAGTCTACCCATGCGAAGTCAACCCAAAACTCACAGGTCAAGTGCCTAAAAGGTCGGTCTACAGAATCTGGAGCCTAAGCTCTGATACCAACTGTAACAACCCGGGTCAAATCCCGAGCCTTTTTCGAAAATCGGGTCAAGTCCCAATTCCGAGTCCGAATAAGTCGAAGCCTACTAGCCCAAATGCAGCCAACTTGGGTAACAACAAGCCCACCACAGGCCCCCAAAAGATCATGATTTGTTGGTGCTAATTAGTAGTAGTACTTTGCCTTATAAACTGAACAGAAGTCCGAAATCTCCTCGATGTGGGACTGGGGTGTTACACTCTGACTCGTCTAACTTTTGTGGCCACCAACTAGGCCTGTCAACGGGTCGGATTCGGATCGGATTACCCTAAATTCATATCCGAATCCATTAAGATTTTTCGGGTTCGGATCGGATCGGATCAGGAGTCAGATATTTTTTAGGTCGATCCATACCCGATCCGTTCGGATCTCGGGTTATCGGATCGAAGGTCCGACCCGTTTAATATATTAAAAAGAATAATTTTGTTCATTTTTTTAATTCAAAAAATAATTTTTTTTAAAATTTTTTTACGAAATTAAAATAAATTATGACATATACATTGACAAATTCAAATTTAAATTTCAAAATAATATTATTTATATTAAATATTATATATTATATATGTTTTACATATAATAATATATAATATTAATATAAAAAATATAAAATAAATATAATATATTCGGATCGGATCCTTATCGGATCGGATCATACTAAATCCATATTCGCTCGTTATCGTATCGGACCCTTATCGGATCAGATCATTAACGGATCGGATTTTTTTTGACAAGATCCATACCCGGATCAGATCGGATCGGATCTCCGATCCATTGACAGCCCTACCACCAACTATTCAATTCCATCAATCAAACCTGATTCAAAGTAATTTAAAACCTCAACATCCACCAATTTATAAGTATACATACATATATACATACAAGTATTGCTCGATTTTCAATTTATGTGATTCATAACATATTCTTCTTTACTGACTTCAGTGCTAGATCTAAAAACAATGTTGAATACGACGATGATGACGAATACGGTAGTGATTAGTGAATGCGTCATCGATAAACGTGTGGTGGCAACAAATTTGAAGACTATTTAAGATTAGAATTTTGATATAAGAGTTTTGGTGATTTTATGTTAAATACTGATTTTTTTGGTGATTAGACGATTAATTTAACGATTCTGAGTTTAATTAACGGAAGTGGTGTTGACAATGATGGTGTTGGTGGTGGTTTAGTGGTAGTGGAAATGTGATAATGGTAGTGATTAGTGGTGAGTCACAGTGGTTTCAAATTTGGTAATTTTTGTTCGATTGTGGTGATTTTGTTAAGATGATGGTGATTTGTAGGTGACCGGAGGTAGTGACCGGAGGTTATGCGATGATTTTCATTCAACTGTAGTGATTTGTATTTAAACACGGTGTTTTTTTTAATATCTTGGTGATTTATAGGTGGTCGAAAACAGTGATCGGAGTTGATTTTCAGTTGTAGATGGTGATCAGAGTTAGTGTAAGATGTGGGAAGGCGTTAGGGGCCGCAAGTGAGGTAGGGGGTGGCGGCGGCGGCGTAAAGGGTGCAGGTTGTCGTTGGTGGTGGTGGTGGTGGGTAAAGGCAGCCTGGTGGTGGGAGAGGTGTGTATAGAGAGAATGTGGATAGATGAGATAGATGATCAATAAACGATAAAATTTGAAATATTAATTGTGGGGCTAAGATTAAATTTAGATACAAGAAATGAGTGGCTGAGAATAGATCTCAGTTCTCACAATAGTGGTGGTTCTCAATGGAGCGCGACCCAACCTATTAAATACACAACTCACATCACAAAGTACTAGCCTATAACCCGTGCGATGCACGGGCTAGGTATTATTTATTATTTTTTTGTCTTGATATTATTTTGAAGGAGCTGATTTTTGATAACTTGTAATTGTATAGTTTTCATGGTTTTCTTAGTTTTGATTTTTTTTTAATGTTCAAAATAGAGTTTGTATTTTTTTTATTGATTTGTTAAAGAATCTGTTTGTTTGTTTTTTTATGTAAATATTTTTTGAAAACAAATAAGTTAATTGTTTAAGGAGATTGATATTTTTATAATATGTGGATATGTATCATGATTTTATTTTTATATATTTTTAAACAAATATTTAATTGTTTGAATTTGTTGAGTTTACATATAAGACATTTTTTTTTTGGCGACCTATACATAGTCAAGGAGGCAATACCAATAAGGTTTCGAGTATTGTGTACATTTTAAGGACTAAAGCAGAATTGTTATAACCTGTGCACCAGATCAGTTACTGTAAGTTTCATATAAGTTGTCCAGTTTTAACTCTATAAAATCCAGGATGGAATAGTCATAATCACCGCCCCCAAATGTTATTTATCATCAAGTTTTACATAGATTGTGCTCATTTTATTGAAGTTACAAATGCATTGATATTCATAAGAATGTTTGGCATAAGTCAACATACTTGTAACCGGAGTGCTATCACTAAAAACCAATGGCAATGAAGGTTGAAATTCACTTTGTTGGTTTCCTAATAAAATCATTACAAACAAATAAGTTTAAATAGATAAGGGGCATTTAGTAAAAATGTTTACAATCATGTTAATCATAAACATGTACCGTGGCTCAAAAAGTTTCTCGTTGTAATCACCTATTATTGAAAATGAAAAGACCAAGGGGTTAGCATTAAATAGGCAAAACTGAACATAAATTGAGCGATGAATGAAAATATCATGTAATACTTGTTGAATGTATCTTGCTATACGTTTAATATTGCGGTCAATCCATTGCTTTTTAGTTTCTGACTTTCTTTTTGTGTAATTTTTGCCTTTTGCAACATTGCTCTTACTTGCATCATGATTGAAACGGTTCCTCGATACAATAAGCTTCTGTTTAAACTGGATAAATGAAGAGGTCGGTATTATATACAGGCAAAATTGAACAAAATTGAACATAAATTCAACGACAAAGAAAATTATTATGGTATACATGTTCATATTTTGATTTTATGTATTTTGCTTCGCGTTTCTTATTTCGTTGATCCTGTTGCTCCCTAGTTTCAGGCTCCTTTCTTTTGTATTTTCTCCCTTTTAAAAAAAACTTATGAGATTCAGAGCCTATGTAAATATATATGGCCAACAAAATTTTAATATCAAGAGTTAGTAATGCCATACAATACATAAAATATGCCAAAGCTGTTACTAAAGTTTTGCCCACTAAAAAATCTAGCATTTAAAATATAGGGATTTGCCTAAATCAGAAAACTTGAATATTTCATGCATAGGGAAATAATAGCATGGATAAATTGACAAAACAGATAAATTGACATTGACACACCAGATGTATTATATGGGGTAGTGGTTCTATGTTAGTTATTTGTTAATACTTGTTGAATGTATCTTGCTACACGTTTCTTATTACGGTCAATCCGCTGCTTTTTAGTTTCTGACTTTCAGTGTTGTACGTGTGGTTTAGCTTATAAAACTTACATTTCTCTACCACAACTCTCTTTTTTCTCCTTTGGTAGAGTGTTAACTATATATTTATCACTTCATATTAGACTACAATCATTTAAAATGCAGAATCTGAGTGTCAGAATTTGTAGTTTATTATTTATGCCATTCCCAGTTGTGCTTTTCTAGATTAAAGTGATGGTTTTATAACCTTCATCTAGTCTTTCTCATGTTGTTTCCATCCACAAGCTATTAATACACATATTAAAATTCCAACTGCATCAGCTCTGCTGAAATCACAAGTCAATGCCTACAAAAGCCAATCTAAACAGCACACAGGCAACTGAATTTAAGGCAAACTGAATTACACATACAACTTCTAATCTCATATTTAAATTTAAATTCACTACTGCAAGAAATAACATTATCAAAATTATCAAAATTAGGAAAAGTGAATGAAGAGCTTCAGAATAGTTATGAATTGCAAATGAACAATATTAATAACAAAAATTGTACGACAAAATCCATAATTCTTCAAAAACCATCCACAAGAGAGATTAAATTTTCCACAACGACATTTAATCAAACATGGAGCAATCATTATTCCCCAATTTTACCTGGACGAAATTGCTGACTTGTTTATCCGATTGTTGACGATTGTTGAGAAGTTTTCTGTTCTGGGTTGCTTCAACCGCGATGCAGTGTTTGCGTCTGTATGGAAGAAGTTATTTCCATAATTATTGAAAAAATAAAAATGAAGACACTGCATCAGATTACCAGGTGTTTCCAAAATCCACTCAAATTGTATCTATATATTCTTTTAACTCTTTTGGTTGAGTAATGAGTCAATTGCGTGATGCAGTTCTGTTTGCTCCATATAAAATTCCGGTAATAGACAGCCAATACCTTGATATAGACTCAAATACACGACTCTAAAACACCCCTGACAATGAGGAACTTACTCTAAAAGAATCTATATATTAATGACATCACACACAAGCAGATTATCATAACGTAGAGTGCCAAGCAAAATACAGACACACTTGCATGCAAAAATTCACGATATTAAAAAATAAACAAATTAGTTTACATTTTTAAAAAAGCATAATACATGAATCTAAGAACAATCTAAATATCTAAACCACCTCAAATAAGTAAATTCAATATAATAACCTATTATGTAGATATCCAAAGTTAATCCAATTAGTAAAAAGCAATATAGAGAATAGAGGACCTATAAATGGTGTATTTACTGTGAGTATTTAAAATTCTTACAACCGGCCTTATCTAATTCAATTGTAAGTATATAACAAAAGACTTAACAGAACTAAAAACTTAAAGTGGAAAGTGGAGAAAAAAGCACAAACCTTTCTTCAAAGGCTTGGAACTGCAACCTGTAATCAAGTCAAACCGATTAGTCTATATATTTTACTATATATTTATAACCTCATATTAGACTGCAATCATTTAAAATGCAGAATCTGAGTGTCAGAATTTGTAGTTTATTATCTATGTCATTCCTAGTTGTGCTTTTCTAATTAAAGTGATGGTTTTATAACCTTCATCTTGTCTTTCTCATGTTGTTTCCATCCACAAGCTATTAATACACATATTACAAAAGCCAATCTATACGGCACACAGACAACTGAATTTAAGGTAAACTGAATTACACATACAACTTCTAATCTCATATCCAAATAACATTATCAAAATTATCAAAATTAGGAAAATTAGGAAAAGTGAATGAAGAGTTTCAGAATAGTTATTTACAAATGAACAATATTAATAACAAAAATTGTACGACATCTAATCAAACATGGAGCAATCATTATTCCCCAATTTTACCTGGACGAAATTGCTGACTTGTTTACCCGATTGCTGACGATCGCAGAAATTTATATTCTGGGTTGCTTCAACCGCGCTGCAGTGTTTGCGTCTGTATGGAAGAGGTCTTGTCCACATATTCATTTTTTTTCCCTAGAGTCGTGTCTTCGTTTCAGTGTTTTTTTGGAAAGGGAGGTTTTTTTATGGAAGGTGTTAACCATGACTAAATTACACCCTATTTCGCTCTTAATAGTATAGTATTTTACCCGATTGTTGACGATCGTAGAAATTTCTATTCTGGGTTGCTTCAACCGCGCTGCAGTGTTTGCGTCTGTATGGAAGAGGTCTTGTCCACAGAGTCCTTTTTTTTCCCTAGAGCCGTGTCTTCGTTTCGGTGTTTTTTTGGAAAGGGAGGTTTTTTTTTGGAAGGTGTTAACCATGACTAAATTACACCCTGTTTCGCTCTTAATAGTATATAGTAGTATAGTATAGATAGATAGATAGTATAGACTAGTTGCAGAGAAAGTTCGGCTAACCTTTACCTGGAGGCAGAAGTTTAGGCGTGATTGAACCCAATTGAAAACACAGGTCCAGCCCAGTGAGCAAAGCACTTACTATATTGGGCTTATATATATTCCAACCAAAAAGCCCAACCCTCTTTTTTATATGTACTTCTCTGTTTCAAACATTTTAGATTTTTAGGGTTCCAGTAGAAACAACAAAGCCGCCGCCTCTCAGTTCAAACACTCACTCCACTATCAATGGGTAAATTCTCAAATTCATTTGTAATTTCTATATATTATTAATTTTTTAATTATGGTTTAATTTATTTAAATGTAAATATGAATTGATTGATTTGTATGTAAATAAGAAGTGATTTGAAATTGGTTGTGAATGTGTAGCAAGAATTAAGGTACATGAGCTGAGGACAAAGTCCAAGGCGGATTTGTTGGCTCAGCTTCAGGAATTGAAGGGCGAGCTTTCGCTTCTTCGGGTTGCGAAAGTCACTGGTGGAGCTCCTAATAAGCTCTCTAAGATGTATGAACTCTCTTTTTTGTGTTTGTATCATTTTTTGATGTGATTGTATGTGTGTTAAGTTACAATGAATGTTGCGCGTATTTGGTTTTTGTTTTTATGGTTAATGCTATAATGTGCGTAGTTTAGTTGTGGTTTTAGGGGTTGGAGATATTTATTAGTTTATGTTTGGTATGTCGGGATGCTGTTAGTAGTAACAATTTTGTGTCGAGTGTGTAGACAATTATATTAAGTGAGAATTTGTGATGTGGGTTTTATGAGTAATGTGCGGAGATGGTACTGGGCATATATACTAGGGGTGCAAAATCATTTAGGGTGGGTTGGACTTGGGACACTTGATTAGAACTAGATGACTAATCTATTAGGTTACTAATGTTTTTAGGTAGTAGTTGACATTGAATATACACATTTTTATGATGGGGAATCCCGGTTGGATTGAATTGAATGCACAACTAGGGGTTAGAATCCATATGCCTTATTAACGGGCCAGAGGCTAGAAAATGTTGATATTAATTTAAAAGTATGTGCAAGATCAAGTAATAAGAAAAATAATAGAGCTCTCTGTACCAATGTGAACTTTTGTGGAATGTATCTGGATATGTTTTTATCAAGTAATTATATTGCAATTCCTCTTTTCTATTGAATTTAAATATGAATGCACTAGCATCTAACCGGTAATTTTTAATACAGTGTTTATTAGAAATGTAGTCTGTAACTGTGCATTAATGGTCTTTTTATTGAAGGCAAGTTTATGTATTCAAATGCTAGTAAAAACATCCTAGTTGGCTATGATATTATCATTTGGATAAACTTAGTCTTTACGTATGGGGATCTTACTTTATGTTTCCTGTTTCTGTGGATACAGAAAAGTGGTGAGATTGTCAATCGCGCAGGTATTGACAGTCATGCAACAGAAGCAGAAAGCTGCTCTTAGGGAAGTCTATAAGAACAAGAAACATATGCCACTTGATTTGCGTCCCAAGAAGACCAGAGCCATCAGGAGGCGTCTTACCAAGCACCAGGTCTTGCTTTACTTAATTTGATCGTTCCAGTATATATTAACATTTAACACACAACATAAGTCACATGTATAGTCTTCTTGTATATAAATACAAGCTTTACAAAAAGTGAATCATATTTAATATATAAATATTTTGAAATTTATTTGTATTTTTAGTGAATCTTATATTTGTGCATTATAACTATGTGATCATTATGTTTATAATATATGAAGAATCTTATTTATGTATTTGGTTCATATATGGTGAATATGCATATATTTTAAATGAATTTTGGAGGTTTTGTAGAGTTTGTGGACTAAGCTAAGCTAGTTTGCAGCGGAACCTGAGTATACATATATATAAGATGCACTATTGCAGTGTTTTTCTTTTTGAATTCATTTGAATTGCTATGCTCCGTTATACCAATAATGACATGGAGTGAAATACATATGGATACTAGTTGGTGTCCTCTGAGCATTTCTTTTGCATATTTCACTTTCAAACCGACAAACAGTATGCTCACATACAATGACAGTTTACAGTTTTCACATCCGATGACTGCTTTATATATAAAAAGAGTTCTGGTGATGGCATGTTCATGTTTCTTCAAGTTTTACTTTTAAATTATTTGACACAATATTGAGTGATACTTGCTTGTAATATTGGAGTTCTGAATGTGAATAAGTAATTTATGAAGTCTGCTCTCTTTTTTTAGGCATCTTTGAAGACTGAGCGAGAGAAGAAAAAGGAGAAGTACTTTCCCATGAGAAAATATGCCATCAAGGTGTAGGCTAGAAAATTTTCAGAGGGAAGTTGAGATTTTTTTTTTTTTTTTTGCAATCTTCTACATTTCTCTATGTACTTTGTTGATTGGGCCCGAGTACTTTGTGATTGTTTATGTTTACTTTTTAATAAAAAAAACTATTTTTATTATATTGCCTTGAGCTAAACTATTGTGTATATTTTTATTTTTAGTGCACAACGTTTTTCCATTTGTCTCTTATCAAGAATAGCAAGGGAATGGATTATATTAAAAGAGAAAATTTTAAATTAAGTTGGGGCCTGTCAGCTTCTTTTATTGTCCGAACAAAGTGACATTAGAGATTTGAAGAGGTCAAGACTCAAGATGTACTGAAAAATGATATATGAAATGATGTAAAAGCAGAGAACTGATATCAATGTTATATACAACTATCATATCCGAATGCCAGAAAGAAAGTATCATAGCCTCTTTTAATTGGCTTTGGAAATAATGTGGAGAATAGGAATTGCCACTGGTGAGCAGTGTTGTAAAATCGACATTAGTTGGCAGAGTTAACAGAGGTGATTAATCGAATAATTGGTGACTAATTGAATTGATTAACTAGATCATTAATTAGATGCAATTTAACTTCAGAGGAAAGTGCACTTTGTTTGTCACTTGTAATACTAACATTTTAAAACTTTTATTTTCAATACTATAATTTAGTTTTCGTTATATTTTGTGTATATTCGTTAAATCAGGTGTCAGTTAACTAAATTAGGGGTGAAACGGTCTTTTTACTAGTTATTTTCTTCTTGAAATTGATATTCACCATTTTCTTCTTAAAATTGATATTCACCATTGATAAACGTTTTTGGAATTTAAGATTCGAATATCGCATTATTTTCTAACGAAATCAATGAATTTAAATTGTAAAATGAATATCTGTCATGTACAATATAATATCGGGTTTGAATATTTAAGATTTTTTCCGGAAACTGTATATATGAAAGTTTTTGATGCCATTTGTTATAAATAACACAAAAAAACTATGAAACTAATAATGTAGCTTTGTTTTATTTCTCCTGATCCGCATTTTGATCTATTTAATTTGTCGGGAATTAATGAATGTGTGTTGTTTAATTTGTTCAGAATGAATAAATATACAATCCCTTAAAGTGAATGATTGTAAAAATGTTTAATTTGTTCAGAATGAATAAATATACAATCCCTTAAAGTGAATGATTGTAAAAATGGATATCATTTGGCAGAGAAAAAAGTGGCAATCTCATTGCAACTTAGATGAGTTTATTTTGTTTTGAATCAAAAGACATATTTGAATTTTAATTTCTGGAAAAGTTTATCAATGGTAGTCAGGAGTTGGGGGAAGAATATGACAGTCAAATAACTATTTAAATATTATCATAAATCATTAGTCATTAATGTTAAGATTTATAAAAAAAACCGCATATCATTAGTGTATACTAACGAATGAAGAAAGTAATTCGATTTGAGAAAAATGATCTGTATATTAGGGATTAGTAAAGGATTTCGTCAATAAATTAATAATTCATACCCGTATAATAGTAAATATATTGTTTATTAATTTTTTTTTAAAAAAAAACTAATTTTCTTTCAACTTTGATATATTAATATTCATTTTTGACCGTTTCGACCGATTAATTTCGTCTCGCCTGACTTTTGACCGATTATTTTAAAAACGCTCTTTAATCCGATTTCGTTTAATCGAGACGGGACTGTCTATTCATTACTTGTGCAGTTTCATGCCTATGTCAAAACACAATTTGGAAAAAAAAATCAAAACATTGCAGTGCGACAACGGTGGTGAATATGTCACTAGTCCTCTATCTCAATATTGCTCTTCTCATGGAATAATATTTAGATTTTCTTGTCCAAACACTTCCTCTTAAAACGGAAAGGCTTAGCGTATGATCCGTACAACTAATGACATTATACGAACTCTTCTATTTCACACGCTTCATTGCCTGCATCTTTCTGGGTTGAAGCACTTAACATGGCTGCCCACCATCTCAATATTCGGCCTACTAAAGCTCTTAACAATTTCACTCCTATATATGACCTATATAATAAAATTCCTAAGTATGATTATCTCCGTACCTTTGGTTGCCTATGCTACCCGAATCTTTCTGCTACTATGCAACACAAACTTAGTCCTCGTTCTGCTGCTTGCATTTTTCTAGGTTTTCCAGGAAACCATAGAGGCTATCGTTGTCTTAATATATCTACAAATAAAATAATTATCTCTTAGGCATGTTATTTTTGACGAGAATACATTCCCATACTCGTCTCAGTACACCCCTCAATCTTCTCGCTACAACTTCTTATCAAGTGATGAACTTTCTCCCGTCACTTTCAAAGAGTTACTTATCTCTCCCGCACAAAAAGTCCACCACACGGTTCAAAATTCTTCGATGCAAGCTACATCCACTCCTCCCTCTCCACCTACACCATCTCACCCCCCTTCCCCGCCTACTCCCTCGTTGTCTCACATTACATCACCTCCAAATACTAATACACATGAGAATAACACTTTTCCACCACCAACACGAGGCATGCAGACTCGTAGTCAAAGTGGCATTTTTAAACCAAATCCTAAATATGCATGCACTGTCTCTGTTACACCACATATTTCTCCTTTACCTAAATCTCATGTTGCTGCGCTTTGAGATCCTCAGTGGCATACCGCCACGTGTGATGAATATAAGGCTCTCTTAAAGAATAAAACATGGGACTTAGTTCCCCGTCCAGAAGGTGTAAATGTAATTCGATGTATGTGGCTCTTTAAACATAAGTACCGTTCTGATGGGTCTCTTGAACGATACAAGGCACGATAGGTGGCAAATGGTAAGAGCCAACATATTGGTATTGATTGTGATGAGACGTTTAGTCCTGTAGTAAAGCCTGCTACTATTCGTATAGTTCTGAGTCTTGCAGTATCTAAAAAATGGTCCATTCATCAATTGGACGTCAAAAATGCTTTTTTACACGGTCATATCCAAAGAGACAGTATATATGCATCAGCCTCCTGAATTTGTTGATCCCAATGCACCCAATCATGTGTGTCTCCTTGGTAAATCAATTTACGAACTCACACAAGCGTCACGAGTTTGGTTTAAGCGTTTTGCTACATATCTCATATCCACTGGCTTTAAATGTAGTACTTGTGATCCATCACTGTTTATTTTTCACAGAGGTACTGATGTTGCTTATTTATTAGTATATGTCGATGATATTGTGCTCACTGAATCTACAGACTTTCTTCACAAAAAGATAATTTCTTTGCTTTGTTCAGAGTTTTCTATGACTGATTTGGGTCCTTTGTCATACTTTCTTGGCATTTCTGTCACTTGGAGCAAGGACAACATGTTCTGCCAAAAGAAATATGCTCAAGAAATTTTAGTTCGGGCTAACATTTCTTCCTATAAGCCTGCAAGAACCCCTGTGGATACTAAAACAAAGCTCTCTGCCTCTGGTGGTCTGTTGGGCCGCGCAACACCCGTTAACTCCACATTAGTATGATATTGTCCTCTCTGGGTCGTGGCCAAGCCCGCACGAATTTGTTTTTGGGCTCCTCCCAAAAGGTCTCATACTAATGGAGTTGTTTTTGGCTGCTTATATTCAAGATAATTCTTCTTTATCTTATCGATGTGGGACTTGGGTTGACACCCACTCTACAATCTCCCCTCAATCCAAGAACCACCAATCTTGTAACTCTTATACCGCCGCCATTCATCTGTTACGCATCTTGCGGGACATGCCGCCCGACCACCTCAGTGTTAGGAAGACTTTCGACACAAGTTGTCCAAGATCTCCGATCGTAGTTCTGGAGAGCCTCCCCCACACCACGCAACTTGCAGCCCGCAACCCCAGGATCAATTCTTAGCCATCGGCTCTGATACCACTTGTTGGGCCACGCAACACCCGTTAACTCCACATTAGTATGATATTGTCCACTCTAGGCCGTGGCCAAGCCCGCACGGATTTATTTTTGGGCTCCTCCCAAAAGGCCTACTAATGGAGTTGTTTTTGGCTGCTTATATTCAAGATAATTCTTCTTTATCTTATCGATGTGGGACTTGGGTTGACACCCACTCTACATGGTCCTCCTATGGCTTATCCCACTTTAGACAGA
Organism: Heracleum sosnowskyi; assembly: GCA_030848705.1. Classification (NCBI taxonomy): domain Eukaryota; kingdom Viridiplantae; phylum Streptophyta; class Magnoliopsida; order Apiales; family Apiaceae; genus Heracleum; species Heracleum sosnowskyi. The sequence continues at coordinate 16,360,611 of CM061236.1, forward strand.
TTCCTTGTCGGAGCTCTCCAATACCTTACCTTCACCAGACCCGACATTACATATGTTGTACAACAAGTATGCTTGTTTATGCATGACCCGCGAGAGCAACATTTTTAGGCATTGAAGAGAATAATCCGTTATGTTCAAGGGACTCTTGATTATGACATTCATCTTTCTTCAACATCATCTACTGATCTTGTTGCATACAGTGATGCTGATTGGGGCGGATGCCCAGATACGCGTCGATCCACCTCTGGTTATTGTGTGTTTTTGGGAGATTACATCGTGTCTTGGTCTTCTAAACACTAACCAACTCTATCACGTTCGAGTGCTGGAGCTAAATATCACGGCGTTGCTAATGTTGTCGCTGAAACATCCTGGCTACGTACGTATCTTGTTACTTGAATTAAATTGTCCGCTGAAACGTGCTACCATTGTTTATTGTGATAATGTAAGTGCAGTGTACATGTCTACCAATCCTGTACAATATCAGCGAACCAAACATGTTGAAATGGACATTCATTTTGTTCGAGAGAAGGTAGCCCTTGGTCACATTCGAGTCCTGCATGTCCCGTCAACTTATCAATACGCTGACATCTTTACAAAGGGGCTGCCACAAGCTCTTTTTGATGATTTTCGGTCCAGTCTAAGCGTCTGTCCAGCCGCTACGACTGCGGGGGTGTGATAGCATACATAAATGTGTCAATATTGTTGTGTAGAATTAGTCCCATAATTATAGCAGTACATGTAGGAATTAGTCTCGTAATTATAGCAATGTATCTGCAATGTATTCGTTATCCTCTGTATATGATTTGATTAGCATGTACTCTGGTATATATATTGGATGATAATCACAGGACTCCTCACGGAGTATTCAACTCATATTACAAGTCACACCTAAGCCATAAGTTAGAAAGGATATGTTTTTTGAACTCCATAATTGTCACAAGAAACCAGTGTTGTCCTACACAACTTCACAAGAGACCAGTGTTTTCATACATAACAGACAGCTAAATATTTGTAGACAGGTTGGTAAATTGATCATCTGCTGTATCCTCCGCAAGATTGCCACAACATTGATCTGCTGGCTTCTGACCCAGGTCGCCACAACATTGATCTGCTGGTCGAGCTACTGAATGCCAGCCCGCACAGGCTTGCAGTAAATTCTTCAGAGACTCTGCAGCTGCTTCAAAAGTCCAAGTTGCATAATATTCACTAGGATGAAACATACTTCCGTCACTTGTTCCAGTTGAAGGACGTCCTTCTGCACCATTTAAGAACATGTCCCCCTCAGACCTAATCAACCCAGAACTGGGTTCATCTTTATCAGCTGCCTATATAATCATAACAAATAGTTAAAAACTTAAAGTAGATAGCTTATCTTCGTGAGTAACCAAGGATAAGAGTGCAGATAAGATAGGTTCACAGAAAAGTGTATGGTTTTGTCTGCAACAAGCCTACAACTTAGAGAATACTTGTTATAACTAGAAGTGCGGCCTTCGACATTAGCTTCAAACACCAGTGATACAATTATTAATTTAGCAGGTCTGAAAGTATACGAATTGTCTTATTTTTCTAACAAGTACAATCCAACTCGAATCCAAACACTCGGATTCTTTTTCAGGCCTACTCTACATCCTACTTTGTAAGAAAATCCAGAGTCATTTGAACAAATGATCTCCTCATTTTGCACAAAAAGAAAATGAAGAAAAGAAACATGTCTTCTACTCAAATTGAATTTTGTTTGTAAATGAAGGTAACAGTGACTGTCTTTTGTTGGGTCAGAAACAACCACTGGATCTAGATATAAAACAACACCCTATGAATCAACTAGATCGAATGTGATTACCTGATTTCGAGCAAATTGGTTCTTTAAGGCGATAATTTAGTTAGATATTATGAACTAATCAAACGCGTACAGGACCTTAAGAGATTGTAAATAGATCAGTTTTACTCGTTAAAATAAATATCTTTTCACTCGTACTGTCAATTTTAATAAGTCTAGTTTCCAACAATTAGCAAGAGCATAGCTCCTCGTGGTCTATAAGAAAATTAGGATTACAATGTAATCAATATCGGTACACCAACTGGCGAAGATAGATAAGGATCTACGAAGACTAACCAAAATGTCACAGAATTTGCTCACTTTCTGCTTATGTTTACAAGAAAGTTCCATATATATGTTGACAATAAATATTCTGTTGTCCGGATCTTGAGAAACACGAGAAGGCGAAAGTTGGTCAATTTACCTTTTCTGTGTAATATTCAAAAGCTTTCTTCTTCTCTCCTGCTTCATATATGTTGCATTGAGAGTATATCTGAGCGGAGGCAAAAGGGCGACAGATGAGAAAATTAGAATGAGATTGTCTGCTGACATCATAATTATATCAAATCCCGCAGGAAGTAGATGAGATTAGGATTATGGTTTTGTTGCGAGAATACATCTGAAATGCATATATATATATGCTAAAAGTATTACTTTACCTGTGATTCTACACTAGCACAAACAGCATATATTGCCCAGTTTGCTGTGTAGTTGTTGTAAAGATGAACTTTCCCAAATCGAACCCGAGGTTGTCTTTGTCGTGTTCCATCAAAAAAACAGTGGTGAATAGTCACTCTGATACATCTATCCCCGAAATGAGATGGATCTGCCCCAATAAGCATAGTCTTGTCGTGGTTTGTGAAGTAACATCTGTTATCCAAGAGCAAACATAATTATCAGGACGCTTCTTAAATAGAATTTATTCACACTACACTATATTGTAATCCTAATACAGATGAACAAGCCACCTAGAAACTGTAATATCTGTGCTTTCTCTGGTTATATCAATTAGCCCATCATCGTAGTCTTGCAAGCTACATCGGTCTATCCATATATGCTTTGAGTTTGGTTTGATTTGAATTCCATCAACATCATGTCCTCTGCCAGCTTCAAATTCCAGGTTGCAAATAATTACGTGTTCACATTCCTTTAGTCTTAAACCTTTGCCCATGAGTCTCACACGGCTGCCTCGACCATCAATTGTCTTATATGAAGACACATTTAGGTAAGATGAAAGATGAATGTCACCAGAAACATCAAAGACGATCCAGAGTGGTTCTGTCTTCCGACATGCTTCACGAAGTGATCCAGGTCCATCATCTGAATAGCATAGCACACGTTTATATCATCATACACAACATCGACATTTCCAAAATCAAGAAAGTAAGCTAATAGTCATGAGCAGAACTCATAGGTAAATAGCACAGATATCTGTTTCTGATGATATACCGGTGCAGAGCCGGCCTTGAGTCCAAGCCGCTTATGCTAACCAACGAAATTGAATGTTTTAGGGGCACATTTCTCAGAAAAATATTGGTCTTCATTGAACTCAATTCTTAACAAAAGAAAAATCGAACAATTCTTAACAAAAGAAAAATCGAACACTATTCTCCAGTTTCGAACAATTCAAGCTCCTCGTAAATCTTGATCCATAACAAAAGAAAAAAAACATATATTCAAGCTGCATCCGCGCATTAAAATCGAAATTCGACAAACCTGCAGGTCTATATAAACACGCATCGACAAAATCATCTTTAGATTTAAAAAATAAACAACGCAATTCATCAAATTCCCAATGCTCAGGAGGAATACATTCAATAATCTTCGAAAATTGGAGACTAGCATAATATAGATAATTAACTTACAAGCTTAATCATAAAAACACAGAAAAAAACGTAACATGTTAAAATCTTATACCGGCTAATGAGGTGACGTAATGTAAGGCTCCACGAAGACCACCAATGGCTGATCGTCCGAAACCCTCAGCCCGTCCTGCCAAAGCTCTCAAGCTCGAATCAACATCGGAGTATGGTAATGAATTCATTGCTGTAAAAAAGTTTGTGATTTATTTTCTCGATTTTATGTATTCGTCAGGAAAAAATGTTTGTACAGAATACACATGGATGTATGTGCATGCAGTCAAACGAAAAAAGTGAGAAGTTAGCGGGAGATCTGATTTAAGAACCCTAATATGTAGTTAATTTGTTAGTTTGAAACGTTCATCCATTATAAATTGTCTGGTTTGGAAACGGATTTTTATTTATTGATTCATTAATTTGATTTAAGAAGTTATTCTTTGTTCAAATATTTTATTTTATTAATACATAATTTTTGGGTTGTTAACTACGAGGAAACGTAGGCTGAAGTCCGGACTGAGCCAAAAAATTTTGTATAGAAAATTTTCAAATCACATCTTTTAGTTAAAAATCAGTAAAAGAAATTTATTAAGCCGCGACCAGTATCAAAAAATTATTGATGTTATTTCATTTTAGCCCCCTTAAATTAAAATTCTAGTTCCTATAATAGTAATTGTGTGACAGTTCCATAAATATAAAACTTATGTGGATTGTCATCCCGTTAAAAACTTACATAAAATATTTCTTATAACAAGATCTGTAATCACTTTAAATAAGACTAAACCACGTTAGATTTTCAAAAATGGTGTATGGAGTATGGCTAATAAATTTTAGTAGCAAAACACTTGTTAAGAACCAAAAACATCAGCTGTAGCCTGAAATAAGAAAGTGCGGGAGAATAAACTGGTAACACCAACTAGGGCTACGGACTGGAGCTCGAAGCAAATTTGGATTGGAGGGAGGTAAAGCGAAAACAAAAATCTCTGAACAGCTCGAGGGAGAGTAATGTTAATAGAGACAATGCCAAGTGAGTAAGCACCACCAGAGGGAACTCTTAAATCTTTGAAGCAGAATCTTGTGGTGTACATGAAACTTTGTCCTGGATCATGTCTGAAACAGACCAACCAGCCAGTGGTACTCGAAAGCGACTCACTCCTAGTGGTGAATGCTCTGATTAAGAATGTGGACAACCAGCTTGAAGTTAGTAATATTCTGGATGGCTGTCGTGCCATACTTTGCACCAGGGATGATGTTTCGATAAGTTCCGTTAGAAAGCAAGCGTAACAAGGTAGCCCATTTGTTGACTAGAATTTCTTGTCCGCTAAATAGCTACAATGTGTTTATGTCTCCTCCTCGACTATTGTTGGAGACGCTTGTATATCACTTTTCTTCAAGCTAATGAAAAAAATTTTTTGTTTCAAAAAAAAAAACCAATAAAAACAAATTCGCTGGCTGAAACACTATTTTATGAATCAAAAATAATTTGTAATCCTCTGCACGGGATCCATACTTTGCACGGGTTTGAAGTGTCAATTCAATTTTAACCATCAGTATTGCAGAATTCTGAAAAGTAGATAAATTTGAATCTAGGGAATGTCTAAATTACATTGTCTTTTCAAACACAAACAAGAAGTTTGAAACATAACACAAGCAAATAACCGAAATATATAGAAACTTCATGAATCCAATTATCCAATCTAGTCAAGAGAGAAATTTAAAAATATCATGAATTTGAGTGCTGATTCAAGCTAGCAACGAACTCATTCTTGTATCTGAACTTCCACCTTCTTTCACTGCCCCTCTTGCCATTTCCATCCATCTTCTAGCATTTCTTTTTATTTCCTTCCCTTTCTCTCCATCCATCACTTCTCTTATACAATGTTTCACAGTCTCCTTAAAAACCCTATTTTCATCAATATTAACTTTCACTCCCATCTTCCAAACATCTGCATCAAACTTGGTATTCGTCCGTTGATCCGTCCATATCAGTATTGCCACAATGGGAATGCCTAAGCACAGTGCCACCAAAGTTGAATTCCATCCACAGTGTGTTACGAAACATCCTATTGCCTTGTGTGCCAAAACTTTCATTCCTGAGCACCATTGCACAATCATTCCTGTTTCTTCTACAAAGCCTTTTGGCATCCTTTTGGCAATTTACCTTCTTCAGATGCTCTAACAATCCATAGAAAATGCTTTCTACTCTGTTTTATTCCATAAGCTAGTTCTTGCATTTGTACAGCATCTAATTCTGCAAGACTCCTAAATAACGCATAAATAACCGAATGCTCTTGCTGCTCATTTAGCCAATTCATCCAAGCATCAATGTTGGGTTTAAACATTTGGAGGCCATTGTTTGTGTCATCCTCTCCTGTTTTCTCATTGTTCAGGTACTTGCGCGGAATGGTTGGTCCATTAGGTCTCAGTCGCAACTGTTTTGACATCCAATCAATCACCTGCTCATTGCATGAAAATCAATATCACCAATAACTATATTCTTTTCTAGAGCATACTTATAGGCTCAACTTTGAGATATTGATGCATTTCAGAGAATTCAAGCCACATAAACTTTAATTGTTACTCGTATGTTTCTTTAAGCAAGTTTTTCACATAAGTTAATATCTTGATCCAATTCCCATTAATATAGAAAAATCAAATGGTTTCTACAGAAGGTGACAATAGCTGTCGCAGCTATTGCAAATGAACAATTTTATTGTATGAAACTTCGGGCCTTTGGTTTGCAATAATAGTTCCCCCAACTCTGTTTCACTGATTTTAAATTATGATTCAACTTTCGGTCGTTAGTTAAAACTGAAAAATGGGAAAAACTTCTTAACCAGTATTCAACAATAGATTCTAGCAAGTATTGACAGGAACAAGTAACAACTTCACTGCATAAAAAAATTGAAAAATATAAAACTATTTTGACCACGTACCTCTTCTTCCAACTTGTAGAAGGTGTTGCAAAGAACCCAATCCACTTTATCAAAATCCAAAAACTGATTCACCATTACATCAAGGACGGCTGCATAGCCCTGGATTATGAACAAAATATGGCATGTCTAGTGGTTCCTACACCGAAAGCCCAGGCAGAGAAACTCGATTTTCAACAGGAACTTTAATCAGCCCTTTTTTAACATTGTAATACTCCCTCCGTCCCGTTTTTATTGTCCACTATTTCCTTTTTGGCTTGTCCCAAAATAATTGTCCAAAACTGATTAATATGGTAAATTGAATATTAATTATGTTAACTTTTATAAAAAACAATACAATTATTTGGTAACTAACTGTTTATTTTACATGATTGAATAAAATGTGGATTTTTGATGATGGACAATTAAAATGGGACGGAGGGAGTATATGTTATCAACAGCACATGATTGAGTGAAAAAAATAGCTGTGACTAGTCCACAACTTTTCGCAACATCAAGAACCCAAGTAATCACAGCATCGTAGATAATACAATTAACTGGAAAGCCTGTGGCATTCAGTTTTTCGATTAGTTTGGTCAGAGTTTCGGACCTCTGTCATCAGTTAATGTGCTAAGTGTGTGTATCCAGTTGTCCTGTTGTAGTAATTTCAAATTTAACATGCACCGACAGAGGCTTAGCAAGAATAACAAAAGGCCATAACAAGATTGGATATGACCAGAACAAATATTTGCATCATGTTATATTGGGCAAAACGGAACAAATATTCACTGCCTCGGACCAGATTCAGGCGAGCTATGAGGAGTTCAGGTGTATTTTTCGAGGTTATATTTGCATGTTTGTCTTCACCTGTGATCAAACATATCAGCATTTCCCATGACGACGATTTTGTTTAAAACATACAACATGCCTTTATGTGTTTGGTAATCAAGTACCAAGAGACAAGTTCCTTTTTGAGCAATATTTCAACTTTAACAATTATCCTCTGCAAAAACTCAGTAGATAGTTCTCTTTAAATACATAGAGTAAAAAGTATAATGAGCTTTATTTTAATATATAATAATCCTTATATATGTTTCACTTCACATTGTTTTCAAGACAAGAAAGACGGCTTTCCGACTATGCTAATTATCTTGCCAATTATAGGTGTGAGAAGTTGGAGGGCAAACAATTTTCCATGGATAAATGTTGCTGACTGTTTTGTATCTCATTTTCCATATAACAAAGTATTTATGTAACAAATTTCTTTTCACAGTCTGGTACATATATAGTATTTATATCTTTTGTTATCAAGTTTGCAGATATCAAGCTAATCTCCACTCCTTGCAGTGAAATGTACCCTTTAATTAAATCATACTGTCAAGCAGGTGATATATAAGGAAGGAAAAACTACAGAGAGAATGAAGGCCACAAAAGAAAAGGGCACAACTGTTAACACCCTTTAAAACTTAAAGCACCACAAATACCTCTTCTCAATTATATGGGCTCCAAAAGTAGAAAATCCAATATTATGGCCTACAAAATAACTGACAACTATAATTTCAAAAGAATGCATCAAGCCTAAATGGGTGTATGTGAGAGCAATGATAGGCTCTACAAGAATTTTCAATTTTTGACTCTGCAATTTGCATCGAACCAAAATAACAGAAATATTCTGGTTCTGCAACTAGGCCGAATAACAAGCTACAAAACCGGTAAATAAAATTTAGTACTAAAACATATATCAGAAGAATAAATTTGGTCATTGAAGTTTCAGATTGCTGAGTAGTACTATATATACTATAAACAATACAATTTCATCACACAAGTATTAGCTACCCTACCTTTATTACAAAAGAAAATCTTAATATTCCCTGTTTGTACTTGTGAACAAATTAAGGCGAGTACAAAGGCTGCATCAGATTTCCTGTTTATCTAGAATTAGTCAAATTTTCACTTCTTTTATGCAGGTTCACATGTATTTTTGGTAAAGGATTATTAACTCTGATGATTAATTTCTGATGTAGGACAAGTTTAAGAAATGGCTGAAGCAGGGTACAAAACCCATCTCCCCAGGAGATCACAAATAAGACCTCTGGTTGTCAAAAAAACCATACGAGTTGCACAAAAAAAATTAAAAATTGAAAAAACATGAGCAATAAACATTATTCCAAGAAAATTACAACTTCGACTCAACATTACAAGAACAAAGTGTCAAATATATATACCAAACACATTTACATTACAAATACATACCTATATACACACGTGATTATCTGAACTTATAGAATACGAAATCACGTGTGAATTGAAAAATTCAATTCCGAAGCCCTAAATATATAGCCAACACATAAATAACTTGACAAAAACACACACAATCATCTGTATATTTCAATTGTGTATATAGAACACCAAATTGAAAAACATGCCACTACAATTACAAATATATATACACACAGAATAACTACAAAACCAATTAAACGCCAACAAAACTATAATTGACCTCCATATCACGTGGCGCATAGTATATTCCCTCATTACGTATGCACATAAAAAGGAATCCGAAAACCATGCATCTATTTTACTCGAAAAATACTAATCTATTTGTAAATTGTAAGAAAAACAAAAACAAGTACAAGAATTACTAGTATCAATTAGGTGAGATATACTAACATGGACCAAGTGAAACACCGTTATGGGATCAGCATTCACGAGCTTGGCACCAAGACTTTCAGTATCCTCTTTTCTTGCTTGCTGCTTACAGTACTCCATCACCTTCCCCAATGTTGAGAAGTTAACCCCATGAATCTGAATAGCATTGATGTCAGATTCATCACTTTTCTCAATAAACTCTACCAAAGCTCCACACTCAAGAACCACAGCCTCTTCCACTTTCAAAATCAAACCATCTGAACTCTTCAGCATAATCATTTTCTCCCAAGACATGATCGGTTGTGTTTAGGTTTGATTAGGTTTGGTAGTGCGACGAGACTTCCTGCGACGAAATATTTCCCAACCGATTATTAACAAGTTATAATAAAGATCCAAGGGTCCAATTGAAGGCCCAATCGAAAATAGCCTCATACTAATTTAGCCCGATTATATAAAATATTTTTTCTATTTTTTTAATTAAAAATCTCATTTTTGAAAAATATCACCCAGTTATATAATAAAATAATGAATTATAAAATTATAAAATATTATAATTACTTATAACTAGCCAATTATCTTTTTTAGCCAAATTATATATTCTTTTTTATATTTAAAAAAAATTAACTATGTTAATTAAAACGCATTTATAAAATCAATTTATTTGGGTCGTGTGATGAACTTATATTTTTTAATTCAATATACTTGGACCAGTTTACCTGAACTACTTGACAAATTTATTTATTTTAAAATATATTTTAATGCCTCCACTTATTTATTTTTAATTTTTAATAATTCTAATTATTATAAATACACATGCTAATAAAGATACTATTTCTAATCTTACATATCTTTTTAATAAATCAAATTATCAAGAAAATATTAAATATACACATAATTTAATAATAACTATAAAATTTATATGTGCATCGCGCAGGTTTTAAACTAATCTATACTACTATATTAAAAACGGAACATTAAAAGTTTTTGTAGTCTGGTCCTCCATAATTTGGTCACTCAATTCTCCGCCATTGGATCTTCCCAATCAATATAATGAGAGTCGTTGGATAAAATACTAAAAATTATAATATTGTTGTGGAATAAAAACTGAGCTTGTGAATTTAATGTTAGGGTTTAAGAGCTTTCGAGCTTTAATGGCTGTTCCAGTGTTTCGTGGCTAAATCTGCCCTCACAAGATGCCTACGTATTTCAACTATTGCTGAGAATAAAGCCAAATAAAACGTAGTTCTTGGTGTTGCCCTCAGGGCTATGGCGGCAGGGGCACACCAAGGGCGTAGTGACTTGTATGTCCTTATTCGAGGATGAAGTCTAAAACGTAGTTCTGAGATGAGGGGTCAGACCCTTTATATAGGTGTTTAGAAGCCTAGTGGATAAGTATTGATTTCCTTGAAGGATAAATCTTATCCTTGACGGTGGATAAGTATTATCACTTTCTTGAAGGATAAATCTTATCCTTGACATGGATAAGTATTATCACTTCCTTGAAGGATAAGTCTTATCCTTGACGGTGGATAAGTATTATCATTTCCTTGAATGATAAGTCTTATCCTTGACGGTGGATAAATATTATCACTTTCTTAAAGGATAAGTCTTATCCTTGATGGTGGATAAGGATTAATTCTATATCCTTCCTTGTAGGAGTTGTTTCCATATCATAACGGACTTGTATTGAAACAAACCCAATTGTATTAGAACAAGCCTGTATTGGACGTCTCCTAATACAGGTTGTACTTTTAGTCCAAATATTAATTACGAAATTAATATTTAATTAGAGTTTCAGGCCTTATTTATGCACCAGCTAGGTTTAATTAATGCAATATTAATTATGTCTTTAGGGTTATTTTTAACCCATATCATTTGCCCCCCAACTTCTATGATAATGCACTAGGATTTCATAGAAGTTATAACAGTCTTTTTCGAGACTTGGGGTCTTTTTATCCCTTACCTGGGACTTACTACCCTTTTTTGGGGATTTTTATATACACTAGTGTTTCACGAGTATCGTCTTGGTGTAAAGTGTGGAGCGACCTACACATTTACGACGATTTTGCCTTATTCGAGGCTAACTTGACATTTGCATAAGCCTTTTATGTCTTATACCGTCTTGTTTTGGCTTCAAGCCTTTCATTGAGCATATCAAATGATGGGGTTTGGACTGGATGTCTTAGGTTTCTGGGTTTCAACCCTTCACCCTTACGAGTTCTTATTGATAGCTCCACTCATAGTGATTCTTTCTCAAGTATATCATATCAAACTTCTCTTGAGCTTTAAATTTTCGCTAATTAACAATAGGCATCTTAGGCTTTCTTTTGTATATTTATTAGCAACATTCACCCTTCGGGGTTCGTTATATTCAACTCTATTTGTGCAGTTGACATGCATATTTTGTATGATTTCCTTTGCATTCATTTGTAGTTTGTCTTGGCAAAGCTTTGAGGATGTTTCTACCAATCAAAACGGGCTCAACCCTTCATTTGTTTTCTCGGAAGCTCATGATTTCATCGAACCTTATTTCTACTTGTCCTACTAGCGGATCCTTTTAGGATGCACTAAACATAATAAAATTTTAATTTTGAGACATGCCAAGTCCTTGGCACCTCATGCCCTTCGAGGGTTTCTAGCTTATACGAGCCTCGTCCAAACACATTCTTGACTTTGTAGGGCCCTTCCTCATTAGGGGCTAATTTTCCTTTTTGTCCAACCCCGGATGCTTCAATCTTTCTGAGAACCAAGTCTCCTTGACGAAAGAACCTTTTTTTAACCCTCAGATTGTAGTAGAAAGATGCTCGCTTCTGATGTTCTACGATCTTGGCATTTGCCTCATCTCTGACTTCATCAATTAGATCAAGAGCCAACCTCATACCTTCTTCGTTCGATTCAGGCTCAAAGGCCCCTACTCTTGGGGAGGTATGAGTAATCTCCACTGGCACCACGGCTTCTGCCCCATAGGCTAACAGGAATGGAGTTGCTTCAGTAGTAACCTTGCAAGTGGTACGATATGCCCAAAGTATAGGGAGCAACTCATCCACCCAAGTGTTCCTTGAGCATTCAACTCTCTTCTTGAGTCCATCTAGGATGATTCGGTTGGCCACCTCGGCTTGTCCGTTTGCTTGAGGATGAACACCTGATGTGAATCGCAACTCAATGTTGTTCTCCTCACAGTACTTTTTGAAATCTTCATTGTCAAACTGCTTCCCATTGTCCGTGACCAGGATTCATGGGATTCCATATCAACACATTACACTTTCCCATAGAAATTGCAATACTTGTTTGGTGGTTATCTTGGCTAGAGGTTTAGCCTCAATCCACTTAGTGAAGTAGTCAATTGTCACTATCAAGAACTTTCTTTGTGCACTTGCCACTAGAAATGACCCAAGTATGTCCATGCCCCATATGGCAAACGGGATTGGTGAGTTAACTGATGTTAACATCTCAGATGGTTGCCTAACTACAAGTGCATGCTTTTGACACCGTTCATACTTTTTCACATAATCTTTCACTTTAGCAAGCATATCTGGCCAATAGAAGCCTAGACGGGTGATTTTATGAGCAATGGCCCTGCCCCCCAAGTTCTGCCCACAAATTCCCTCATGAACTTCTTTCAGGGCTAACTCCGCCTCCTGGGGTCGTAGACACTTCAAGTAAGGAATGACAAAAGACTTTTTGTATAAGATCCCTTCGATCAAGGCGTACCTCAATGCTCTCACTGTCAACTTTCGTGCCTCCAAGGCATTATTTGGTAACCAACCGATTTCAAGATGAGCCTTAATGGGGTCTATCCAACAGCCACCTATGTCAATAGGTGCTATTAGTTTTCCATTGATGTTCGGGGTCTTCAAGACTTGGAAGTATACACTTCCGGCATAGTTCTCTATCTCAGAAGAAGCAAATTTAGACAAGGCATCGACCTTCATGATGATGGTCCAGTCCTGACGAAATCCTGATGATTGGTCAAGTTCTGATGTCACTCCTGACGGACAGCAAGTCCTGATGGCTTGAAGTACTGATGATGATCGTTATTGTATCGTATTAAAAATCGTATTATCTTGTATGTATACATGTTATTTGCCAAACTAGTTGGATCGATTGGTTTCTTGCTGGGCTGTATAGCTCATTCCTTACAATTTTCAGGTTTGAGTTAAGATCGAGTTGGATAGCATTAGAGTTCGATGAGCTTAGGTTCGGAGTAGTTTGGCTTTCGGATCATCGTTAGCTGCGCTTTTGTAATAGTTATTTTTGTAATTGAACCTTTGTCACGCTTCCGACTGTAAATATCATTGTGTAGTACTTTATTTAAGTTTTGTATTTAGATTTAATAGTCCGAAAAATCGGACTGTTTCATGCAACCCAACACAGCGTAAGTGGGGCAATAATCTCTTCAAGAACAGTCAAGACTTCTCTAAAGCTTGGCGACTCAGCTGTTTCTTTATCTTTCAGTATTTGTTAAAAGCTACAGAGAGATAAGTGTTATTTCTTATCTTGTTATTTACAGTCTCTAATTATATTATTGTTTTTGACCTTCGTGTTTGTTTTGTTATTGATATTTTTGCTTGTTCTTGTTAATACAAATATACATATAACTGCCCTATTATTGCGGTGTAGTTTAGTTAATTATACCCAACAAATACATAGTTCTCTTTATTTTAAATACTAGCTTTATACCCGTGCAATGCACTGGACGTTTAATAAGTTATTTTATTTTAGTGTTTTTATAATTTTATTTATTTATTAATATCTTTGTGTATTTTCATAAAAATATAAATTCATTAAGTTAATAATATGTTTTTTCATATGTATATATTATTTCGGTTTATGTTATACTTCTTGAAATAATAAAAATTACGAATTTTTTATATATACAAATTCACTAAAATAATGATTACTTATATGTTTATTCATTGTTTTTAGTGTAAATATTTAAAATATTAAAATTATACTACTTCTATTATTATTTACTTTTATAGAAATATTACTTTTTCTCTAAAGTAGAGCATTATTAATAACTCTAATTGTGTAATTATTTTATATTAGAGAGTTTTTAGCTTATAGTATAGAGTTTTTAGCTATGTAGGACCCGTTTTATAATAGAGAGTTTTTAATTAGGACCCGCTGACAACCAAACCAAACAATACCATTTAAGTGCTTTACACTAACTAGCTTATAGCCCCTGCTATGCATGGTTACTTAAATTTTATTTATAATTATTCTGTTTATAATTATATTTTTATTACGATGCAACACACGATTGTTTTTTTAATATTTATAATTATATTTATTTTTTAACTTTTTGGAAAATCCAATCCTAATATAATATCTTTTAACTTATATCATTTTTAGATAATAATTTCTTTTTATATGATATAATCTTGATCATCTATTTTTAAAAGTATTGGATCTAACGGTTGAGAATGTTTTGGCGGTATTTAGGACCAAACTACCGGGATAACATCATTAATTTTTCTTAATATTTATAATTTTTTTAATTTTTAATTTTTTTAAATATTTATTGCTAAAATATAATATACTCTTTTTTGTAATATGTTAATGATGCGGGAACTTTGAACTTTTGAGAAAATAAATTATCAATTAAAATATATATATTTTTGTAATAGTTCTTCTTTTAAAGTAGTTCACCGTGACGATCAAAATTCTGTATAAAATTCATTTTATTTATAGTATATCCCGTAAATATCTATGTTATTATATTAAAGACTAAATAATGAAAGCTTCCTTATAAGTGTGGTCGCTTTGTTTGATCACTCAATCCATAATAGTTGGATCTTTCAAATTAAATTGTTGAGAAACGTTACATATAACAGTAAAATTATCATGTAAAATGATCAAAGATTTGAATCTACCAACAACATATTAAAATTTACACGTTTTTTTTTTGAAAAAAAAAAGATTTTTTTTCATTTTTTTTCTTTCAGACATAGATTATTTGATAATATTTTTTGTAAAGTACGCTTTTTCAGAAAAGTACTATACTAATTGATTAACAAACTTTTAAAATTCGAATTTAATAATTTACAATGTATATAGGTTAAAAAAGTTAGGTCAGTTCTGTAGCTGAGTCTACAATTTCAAAATACGGTTTTTTTTAATATGAATATAGTTCTACTAACAATGAAATTAGGTCTCTATGAGTGCTTATAAAACAAAATCACCATTTGCGTATAATTTATTATTTAATAATAAATTATATTTGATTAGTTATGATCTATAACTTAATAAAATAGGATAAAAAATATGCACAATTTTATAAAATTTTATCCTCGTATTATTATATTCTTTGTTGATTTGAATTTTTCTTAGATTGATTTGAATTTTTGAACATAGATTTCTAAATTTAAAATAGTTAGAAAAAAGTAATTAAATTGGCGTTAAAATAATGATGACATAATAATCATTATTAGAATTTAAATACTCACTTTACTGATTTGGGCTTTATCTTGTGTTTTAAAAATCAGATTTTGACGATTTTACACCATAATTAAATTATTTTTAATTAAAAGATGGTTTAACAATTTTTATCTAACTGGAATTGTCCATGGAAGAGAAACGAAAGTCACGAATGTTTTACATGGAGAATTCTATTCAATATAGAAAACTTATTTATATTTGGTATATTTGGTTTAAATTATAAAAATACACTTTTTAGAATTTAAATATAACCCTATTATAAATAAAATACACTTTTTTAATATTTGATCAAACGATTTTCATTTATCTAGTTAAGATCTAATAGTCCTTATTAATTAGGTTGTCACGATCAAAATTTTGGATAAATCCATATTATGCTTATTATATAAAAAAGTTTAATATAATAAGGATATCAAGTACATACTGATATAAGTATCTTACTAACTGCTTTTATTTTTAATATTTCGGTTTTATTTATAGTGTATATAAAATTTTAAAATACATTATTACTTTAAAATTATTAAACAGAATAAAAATTATGTTATGATTATATAAAATTTTATTCTCATATTATTATAGTCTTTATCGATTTGAATTTGTTCTTAATTTATTTTAATACTTTATTTAAAGAAAGATAAAATTTCTATATTTAAAAGAATTAGTGGAAAAATAAATAAATTGGTGCTACAATTATAAAAAAATATTTATTAAAATTTAGATACTTACTTTACTATTTGGGGTTCTATCATGAGTTTTAGAAATTGAATTTTGACGATTTTACAACCCATGTGAAACTTACGAAATTATCTTTAATTTAATTTAATGATGATTTAATAATTATTATCTAACTTGACCTACCCATAAACCGAAAAGAAAAGATGGTTAAGTATTATATTCAAAATTATTGTTTATGAATATATGAAACCCTCAATATTTTAATAATATTTTGATATTATCCTTTTATGTTTGTTATATGTAAAATAATATAATTATAATTTGGATTAATCAAATTGTTCTGTTCCTTCAGAAAAAAAATGTTTAAATTTATTAATGTACGAGTTCTCCTAAGTCTCTTATAACGCAGGTCCACATGTATCATTGTTATATGATATACATGAGCATTATATTGATAATTTTAATATTGTAATCGATATGAATTGTTATCTGATATTTGGTTTAATAGTTATTATCTAACTCGAACTATACATAAATTAAAGAGAAAAGATATTTAAGAATTTTTACATAGAAAAATTTAAATTATCAAAATACACTTTTTAGTATTTAAATATAATTCTATTATTAATCAGATACACTTTTTAATATTAGATCTAACAATTCTCATCGATCTATTTAAGATCTAACTTTAATAATTAATTTGGTCGTATAGTGGTCGTACACGGACCAGATCGATTTTAATTTTTTCTTAAATTGATTTTAATATTTTATTGAAATAAACATAGAAATTATAAATTTAAAAGAATTAGGAAAAAAATTAAATTGGTGCTACAATAATAAAAAAAATTATTAAAATTTAGATAATCACTTTACTGTTTGGGCTCTATCTTGAGTTTTAGACAACAGATTTTAACAATCGCGAAGCTAACAAAATTATCTATAATTAATGATGGTTTAATAATTATTATCTAACTGAAACTATCCATAAACTAAAGAGAAAAGATAATTACGATTTTTTACATAAAGATTTCTATTCAATATAGAAAACCTATTTATAATTGGTTTAAATTAAAAAAAATTATTAAAATCTAATGGTTTTCACCTATCTATTTAACATTAAAAGATTTTTATTATTTTGGTATTAAATGAGTTTCCTTATTTAATTACAACTATTTTTATGTTTTGACTTTTTAGAAAATCCAATCCTAATATAATATCTTTTAACTTATATCATTTTTAGATAATAACTTCTTTTTATATGATATAATCTTGATCATCTATTTTTAAAAGTATTGGATCTAACGGTTGAGAATGTTTTGGCGGTATTTAGAAACAAACTACCATGATAACATCATTAATTTTCTTAATATTTATAATATTTTTATTTTTTATTTTTTTTAAATATTTATTGCTAAAATATAATATACTCTTTTTTGTAATATGTTAAAGATGCGGGAACTTTGAACTTTTGAGAAAATAAATTATCAATTAAAATATAATTTTTTTGTAATAGTTCTTCTTTTAAAGTAGAAGTAGTACACCGTGACGATCAAAATTCTGTATAAAATTCATTTTTTATAGTATATCCTATAAATATTTATGTTATTATATTAAAGACTAAATAATTTGATCACTCAATCCATAATCGTTGGATCTTTCAAATTAAATTGTTGAAAAACGTTAGATATAACAGTAAAATTATCATGTAGAATGATCTAAGGTTTGAATCTACCAACAACATATTAAAATTTATAGGTTTTTTTTTTAAATAAAGAATTTTTTCATTTTTTTCTTGTAGATATAGGTTATTTGATAATATTTTTTGTAAAGTACGCTTTTTCAGAAAAGTACTATACTAATTGATTAAGAAACTTTTAAAGTTTCGAATTTAATAATTTACAATGTATATATGTTAAAAAAGTTTGGCCTCTGTAGCTGAGTCTAAAATTTCAAAATACGGTTTTTTTTAATATGAATATAGTCGTGCTAACAATGAAATTAGGTATCTATGAGTTCTTATAAAACAAAATCACCATTTACGTATAATTTATTATTTAATAATAAATAATATTTGATTATTTATGATCTAAAACTTAATAAAATAGGATTAAAAATATGCACAATTTTATAAAATTTTATCCTCGTATTATTATATTCTTTGTTGATTTGAATTTTTCTTAGATTGATTTTAATTTTTGAACATAGATTTCTAAATTTAAAATAGTTAGAAAAAAGTAATTAAATTGATGTTAAAATAATGATAAAATAATAATTATTATTAGAATTTAAATATTCACTTTACTAATTTGGGCTTTATCTTGTGTTTTAAAAATCAGATTTTGACGATTTTATACCCCACATGAAGATAACTAAATTATATTTAATTAAATGATGGTTTAACAATTTTTATCTAATTGAAATTGTCCATGGAAGAGAAAAGAAAGTCACGAATTTTTTACATGGAGAATTCTATTCAATATAGAAAACTTATTTATATTTGGTATATTTGGTTTAAATTATCAAAATACACCTTTTAGAATTTAAATATAATCCTATTATTAATAAAATACACTTTTTAAATATTTGATCTAACGATTTTCATTTATCTAGTTAAGATCTAATGATCCTTATTAATTTGGTTGTGTACGACCAAAATTTTGGATAAAATCCCTATTATGATTATTATATATAAGGATTTAATATAATAAGGATATCAAGTATATACTGATATAAGTATCTTACTAACTGCTTTTACTTTTAATGTTTCGGTTTATTTACAGTGTATATAAAATTTTAAAATACATTATTACTTACAAATTATTAAACAGAATAAAAATTATGTTATGATTATATAAAATTTTATTCTCATATTATTATATTCTTTATCGATTT
This sequence comes from Heracleum sosnowskyi, assembly GCA_030848705.1. Classification (NCBI taxonomy): domain Eukaryota; kingdom Viridiplantae; phylum Streptophyta; class Magnoliopsida; order Apiales; family Apiaceae; genus Heracleum; species Heracleum sosnowskyi. Next base: position 16,379,852 of record CM061236.1, read on the forward strand.
GAATTTGTTCTTAATTAATTTTGATACTTTTTTGAAAAAAACATAAAATTTCTCAATATTTAAAAGAATTAGTGGAAAAATAAATAAATTGGTGCTACAATAATAAAAAAATATTTATTAAAATTTAGATACGCACTTTACTATTTGGGTTCTATCCTGAGTTTTAGAAATTGAATTTCGACGATTTTACAACTCATGTGAAACTAACGAAATTATCTTTAATTTAATGATGGTTTAATAATTATTATCTAACTTGACCAGTTGACCTACTCATAAAATAAACTGAAAAGAAAAGATGGTTAAAAAGTTTTACATAAAGAATTCAATTAAATATAGAAAATCAATTCATAATTAGTTTAAATTATCAAAGCACACTTCTTAGTATTTAAATATAATCCTACCTTTAATCAAATACACATTTTAATATAAGTATTATATTCAAAATTATCGTTTATGAATATGAAACCCTCAATATTTTAATAATATTTTGATATTATCCTTTTATGTTTGTTATATGTAAAATAATATAATTATAATTTGGATTAATCAAATTGTTATGTTCCTTCAGAAAAAAAAGTGTTTAAATTTATTCATGTACATGACTTCTCCGTTATAACGTAGGGTCCACGTGTATCATTGTAATTGATATGAATTGTTATCTTGATATTTGGTTTAACAATTATTATCTAACTGGAACTATACATAAATTCAAGAGAAAAGATATTTAAGAATTTTTACATAGAAAAATTTTAAATTATCAAAATACACTTTTTAGTATTTAAATATAATTCTATTATTAATCAGATACACTTTTTAATATTAGATCTAACAATTCTCATCGATCTATTTAAGATCTAACTATAATTATTAATTTGGTCGTAATCGTACACGGACGATCGATTTTAATTTTTTCTTAAATTGGTTTTAATATTTTATTGAAATAAACATAGAATTTATAAATTTAAAAGAATTAGGAAAAAAAATTAACTTAGTGCTACAATAATAAAAATATATTTATTAAAATTTAGATAATAACTTTACTGTTTGGGCTCTATCTTGAGTTTTAGACAACAGATTTTAACGATTTTACAGCCCATGCGAAGCTTACAAAATTATTTTTAATTTAATGATGGTTTAATAATTATTATCTAACTTGACCAGTTGACCTACTCATAAAATAAACTGAAAAGAAAAGTTGGTTAAGAAGTTTTACATAAAGAATTCAATTCAATATAGAAAATCAATTCTTGATTAGTTTAAATTATCATAGCACACTTCTTAGTATTTAAATATAATCTCACCTTTAATCAAATACACATTTTAATATAAGTATTATATTCAAAATTATCGTTTATGAATATGAAACCCTCAATATTTTAATAATATTTTGATATTATCCTTTTATGTTTGTTATATGTAAAATAATATAATTATAATTTGGATTAATCAAATTGTTATGTTCCTTCAGAAAAAAAAGTGTTTAAATTTATTCATGTACATGACTTCTCCTAAGTCTGTTATAACGTAGGGTCCACGTGTATCATTGCAATCGATATGAATTGTTATCTTGATATTTGGTTTAACAATTATTATCTAACTGGAAGTATACATAAATTCAAGAGAAAAGATATTTAAGAATTTTTACATAGAAAAATTTTAAATTATCAAAATACACTTTTTAGTATTTAAATATAATTCTATTATTAATCAGATACACTTTTTAATATTAGATCTAACAATTCTCATCGATCTATTTAAGATCTAACTATAATTATTAATTTGGTCGTAATCGTACACGGACGATCGATTTTAATTTTTTCTTAAATTGGTTTTAATATTTTATTGAAATAAACATAGAATTTATAAATTTAAAAGAATTAGGAAAAAAAATTAAATTGGTGCTATAATAATAAAAATATATTTATTAAAATTTAGATAATAACTTTACTGTTTGGGCTCTATCTTGAGTTTAATACAACAGATTTTAACGATTTTACAGCCCACGCGAAGCTTACAAAATTATCTTTAATTTAATGATGGTTTAGTAATTATTATCTAACTGGAACTATCCATAAACTAAAGAGAAAAGATAATTACGAATTTTACATAAAGATTTCTATTCAATATAGAAAACCTATTTATAATTGGTTTAAATTATCAAAATACATCTTTTAGTATTTAAATACTATCCTATAAATAATCAAATACAATTTTTAATATTATATCTGACGGTCCTCATCGATTTGAAGATTTATAGTTTTATAATCCAACGGATCGTATACTTTTGGTAGTACAGTGACCAACCAAAGTTTTGGATAAGATATCTCTTACGCTTATTATATATAAAGATATAATTTTAGCCTGGCTTTTGTTAAGCTGCCCCATCCTTTTCTTTTTTTCGTGTAAACACTCAGGAACGTGGAAAATACTGGCATAGAAACTGTTGACTCAGGACTTAAAACATTGCTCAACTGAATGGAGAGAGTTGTTTAAGGGATGGACCTGAGTTCCTATCGCTTTTGAAATCAAGATTAGGGGCAGTCATATGTTTCATGCATATAACTTTTACATGCCCAATCTTGCAAGTGAATATGCAAGTAAAGTTATCCCTTTACCGGCATCAAAATTTTTACATCTCTCGCGTGTAGTTAGTTAGATATTTCACTAGGTCGTAGTCTGCAAAGGGACCGAATCGGACCATCTAAAACGCGAAAGTTGATTTGGACCTAACTGGATATGCAACAATTTGTTTTTCATAAAATGTAAATAATTGTATGATTGCAAAATTGAATTAGCTGATCACTTGAGCAATTCCTACATGCAATGCACCAGGTCGCCACATACCAGTATGATGTAAAGGTTCTGCCATCGACTTTGGGAAGAAAAAACAAAAAAAACAAGCATAGCACACTGGTACATAGCTACCCTGTACATGGATTATGGCAGTTTAGCCTGTTTCAGAGTATAAATATGCCTCGTGGCAAAAGGGGTGTAATATTTTCATATGGAAGTGGTTCATCTGCCACAATGTTTTCCTTCCAACTCGGTGATGGTCATCATCCTCCTTTCACTTTTCAGTTTGCCAACATCGCAAGGTGATGAGCATTAGTGAAAAGTTCAAGTCAGGAAGTTAGGTCATCAGAATGGGGTTTTGCACATGATTACTGATTAATTTTTTACAAGCATGTGTGTATGTGTCCTTATTTTCCTAAACGCAACCACGTAAGATGTCAAAAAATATATATGTCCCCTGGAAAATTTGAGTGTCTCACCCCTTGCATTTTCGTAGGTTTGTTGTTCTGCTCTATATTCTTACAAGCTACAACTGCTCTAGGCCAAGGATCCTAGGATTTCTTCAATATCTGTACTGCGGCTGCTACATTTGATTAAAACTAGGTTAAGTATCTATGTCCGTCTTGTAAGGCTTTCACAACTGGAAAAACCTCCGTAGCAGAGCATCTGGAAAGCAAAAAAAGGCATAGATTAAAATTTTTATAACACTCACTTTTACGAAAATAAATAATATACTATGTAACTATTTCAACCTGAAAAGGTGAAACCGAGGAAATAGATGGACACAGTCAATTATCCTATATTAATTCCAGAGATTACCCCCTGTAAAACTACACAATACCTGGTTCACATTACCATTAAAAGGTTTATATAATTTTCTCCTATCAACACAGATACAGCGGTTCTACTCATGGTTCCTCAATCCATGCTCATCTCTGCTCTCAGCACAAAAGCTAAACAGGGTCAACAACTTCAAGTCCGAGCAGCACCACAATGACACAATCTGGTACGCAAATTTTTTATTCAAGTGGATATAAAATGTTTTAGTTTTTTAGTTTACCTTTATTGTCTTCCAAACTTGAAGCAGATTGAATATGCATTATCTAAAGTGAATTGAGAACCAAGAGAAGAAGGTGACTGGGGGCCTATTTGGTGCAACCTTCCTCCTACAGGCTGGTTAATAGAATTTGATACAAAAGTTCGGCTTGTATGTTGACTTGTAGAACTTGTCATATACAGGTATACTGATATGCATGCATCCTGACTACAATGGACAGGAATTTAATCAGTTGTTAGATGTTAGTTAATAGATATAAATAATACTGATGAAAGGAGCATTGTTATTTCAGCATGGAATCCATCCTATCCCAATCTAATGGCACTTCCACCATGTCACATGTTTTCACAGGTTACTATTACAACGATCACCTAACGTTTATATGGTTCTTTATATTTTAAATTAATGTTTCTCTTTTCTATTCAGTTCTATGTAGCCCATGCCGAGTTATCTTGTCAAATGTATCAGCTAATTAACTGGTATGTGTCTTGGCATTCCATTTAACATCGCGCTATTTGCAGCTTTGACCTGCAAATCTAAAACTTTAGCCACTGAAAAATCCAAGGCTTAACTTTAGTCCCCAATCAAGAAATCAAATATAATTTATGGGTGTAGTAGTTTTAGTTTCAGTGCTTCAGTTCGTCTAAATAATGGGGTTTTCTAGATTAGCTGATCAGTTGAATACACATTCTTTGCACGAAAAGTTATACTTCCTGCTTTGTTTCTTCCTGAGCACATTTGGTTCTTGTTTCGCAGTTCTTACATGTACGGACCTGACCCAACATACTAGTCATGATCTACTTCCACTTTGCAATTCTGCGTGCCTTAGCCTCTCCATGGAACATCTTCGTCATATCCTCAAAACTATTCTTCCCGATCATGTTCCCAAATGATTGAAATGCCAAATCCATCAAACTCCTTATCTTCAATTCATATGCTGCCTGCAATGGTAGAAAATAAAACATCAACGCAGTCCTTCTAGCTAACAAACAGGTTCACATGTATAAATCAGAAATCATAAGCATGTGTTGAAGTGCAAGAGTTCTGTGCTTTCAAGTAGATTTTCGAACCTCCAGAAGTTCAAATGAATTAAATAAAATAATGAATTGCCATCAATCATCAGACTGGAATCTGTTGTCAACTTTGAAATGTAAAGGTCAGTTGAAATTGCACAATGTAAACCGGAGATCATTGCAGAAGAAGCAAATATCATGAATTAATGAGTTTAAGTACCAGCTGGTTACTAGCTCGTTACTCGAGAAAAGATAGTTCATTAAAATTCAGGTTACCAAACGTACACCCTTTAAAACCTTTTTTTTCGAAATTCAAAGGCCTTTACAAAATTGCACCAGAGGCATCAAAACAAGTGGCATGAGATTGTTGTGACAATGTATGTCAAAAACTTCAACAAGACGGTTCCTGGCTTGGTTAAATTCTGGAGCTATCTACTGCCAGCTTGGTTAATTACATAGTGCAAAATTGTGCTCTCAATTACACATTGTACAACTAGCAGACTGTCCTCATCCTTCTAAATATACTGAACAATGACCAAGTACACGATCCATAATATCCTTGTCGAAGAATTACACAGAAGAATGTTGGTCCCTTAATGCTCTTTTCTGATCTTGATAATAATTTCAATAATAAGGAAGTACGAAACATGTAACAAGTAAATTATACCAACACGGTACAATTATCGCAGAACAAAAATTCGAAAAATTAATGTCGCAATGGAGGAAGCTAATCTCCACTCCTTGCAGTGAAATGTACCCTTTAATTAAATCATACTGTCAAGCAGGTGATATATAAGGAAGGAAAAACTACAGAGAGAATGAAGGCCACAAAAGAAAAGGGCACAACTGTTAACACCCTTTAAAACTTAAAGCACCACAAATACCTCTTCTCAATTATATGGGCTCCAAAAGTAGAAAATCCAATATTATGGCCTACAAAATAACTGACAACTATAATTTCAAAAGAATATATCAAGCCTAAATGGGTGTATGTGAGAGCAATGATAGGCTCTACAAGAATTTTCAATTTTTGACTCTACAATTTGCATCGAACCAAAATAACAGAAATATTCTGGTTCTGCAACTAGGCCGAATAACAAGCTACAAAACCGGTAAATAAAATTTAGTACTAAAACATATATCAGAAGAATAAATTTGGTCATTGAAGTTTCAGATTGCTGAGTAGTACTATATATACTATAAACAATACAATTTCATCACACAAGTATTAGCTACCCTACCTTTATTACAAAAGAAAATCTTAATATTCCCTGTTTGTACTTGTGAACAAATAAAGGCGAGTACAAAGGCTGCATCAGATTTCCTGTTTATCTAGAATTAGTCAAATTTTCACTTCTTTTATGCAGGTTCACATGTATTTTTGGTAAAGGATTATTAACTCTGATGATTAATTTCTGATGCAGGACAAGTTTAAGAAATGGCTGAAGCAGGGTACAAAACCCATCTCCCCAGGAGATCACAAATAAGACCTCTGGTTGTCAAAAAAACCATACGAGTTGCACAAAAAAAATTAAAAATTGAAAAAACATGAGCAATAAACATTATTCCAAGAAAATTACAACTTCGACTCAACATTACAAGAACAAAGTGTCAAATATATATACCAAACACATTTACATTACAAATACATACCTATATACACATGTGATTATCTGAACTTATAGAATACGAAATCACGTGTGAATTGAAAAATTCAATTCCGAAGCCCTAAATATATAGCCAACACATAAATAACTTGACAAAAACACACACAATCATCTGTATATTTCAATTGTGTATATAGAACACCAAATTGAAAAACATGCCACTACAATTACAAATATATATACACACAGAATAACTACAAAACCAATTAAACGCCAACAAAACTATAATTGACCTCCATATCACGTGGCGCATAGTATATTCCCTCATTACGTATGCACATAAAAAGGAATCCGAAAACCATGCATCTATTTTACTCGAAAAATACTAATCTATTTGTAAATTGTAAGAAAAACAAAAACAAGTACAAGAATTACTAGTATCAATTAGGTGAGATATACTAACATGGACCAAGTGAAACACCGTTATGGGATCAGCATTCACGAGCTTGGCACCAAGACTTTCAGTATCCTCTTTTCTAGCTTGCTGCTTACAGTACTCCATCACCTTCCCCAATGTTGAGAAGTTAACCCCATGAATCTGAATAGCATTGATGTCAGATTCATCACTTTTCTCAATAAACTCTACCAAAGCTCCACACTCAAGAACCACAGCCTCTTCCACTTTCAAAATCAAACCATCTGAACTCTTCAGCATAATCATTTTCTCCCAAGACATGATCGGTTGTGTTTAGGTTTGATTAGGTTTGGTAGTGCGACGAGACTTCCTGCGACGAAATATTTCCCACCCGATTATTAACAAGTTATAATAAAGATCCAAGGGTCCAATTGAAGGCCCAATCGAAAATAGCCTCATACTAATTTAGCCCGATTATATAAAATATTTTTTCTATTTTTTTAATTAAAAATCTCGTTTTTGAAAAATATCACCCAGTTATATAATAAAATAATGAATTATAAAATTATAAAATTATAAAATATTATAATTACTTATAACTAGCCAATTATCTTTTTTAGCCAAATTATATATTCTTTTTTATATTTAAAAAAAATTAACTATGCTAATTAAAACGCATTTATAAAATCAATTTATTTGGGTCGTGTGATGAACTTATATTTTTTAATTCAATATACTTGGACCAGTTTACCTGAACTACTTGACAAATTTATTTATTTTAAAATATATTTTAATGCCTCCACTTATTTATTTTTAATTTTTAATAATTCTAATTATTATAAATACACATGCTAATAAAGATACTATTTCTAATCTTACATATCTTTTTAATAAATCAAATTATCAAGAAAATATTAAATATACACATAATTTAATAATAACTATAAAATTTATATGTGCATCGCGCAGGTTTTAAACTAATCTATACTACTATATTAAAAACGGAACATTAAAAGTTTTTGTAGTCTGGTCCTCCATAATTTGGTCACTCAATTCTCCGCCATTGGATCTTCCCAATCAATATAATGAGAGTCGTTGGATAAAATACTAAAAATTATAATATTGTTGTGGAATAAAAACTGAGCTTGTGAATTTAATGTTAGGGTTTAAGAGCTTTCGAGCTTTAATGGCTGTTCTCGTGTTTCGTGGCTAAATCTGCCCTCACAAGATGCCTACGTATCTCAACTATTGCTGAGAATAAAGCCAAATAAAACGTAGTTCTTGGTGTTGCCCTCAGGGCTATGGCGGCAGGGGCACACCAAGGGCGTAGTGACTTGTATGTCCTTATTCGAGGATGAAGTCTAAAACGTAGTTCTGAGATGAGGGGTCAGACCCTTTATATAGGTGTTTAGAAGCCTAGTGGATAAGTATTGATTTCCTTGAAGGATAAATCTTATCCTTGACGGTGGATAAGTATTATCACTTTCTTGAAGGATAAATCTTATCCTTGACATGGATAAGTATTATCACTTCCTTGAAGGATAAGTCTTATCCTTGACGGTGGATAAGTATTATCATTTCCTTGAATGATAAGTCTTATCCTTGACGGTGGATAAATATTATCACTTTCTTAGAGGATAAGTCTTATCCTTGATGGTGGATAAGGATTAATTCTATATCCTTCCTTGTAGGAGTTGTTTCCATATCATAACGGACTTGTATTGAAACAAACCCAATTGTATTAGAACAAGCCTGTATTGGACGTCTCCTAATACAGGTTGTACTTTTAGTCCAAATATTAATTACGAAATTAATATTTAATTAGAGTTTCAGGCCTTATTTATGCACCAGCTAGGTTTAATTAATGCAATATTAATTATGTCTTTAGGGTTATTTTTAACCCATATCATTTGCCCCCCAACTTCTATGATAATGCACTAGGATTTCATAGAAGTTATAACAGTCTTTTTCGAGACTTGGGGTCTTTTTATCCCTTACCTGGGACTTACTACCCTTTTTTGGGGATTTTTATATACACTAGTGTTTCACGAGTATCGTCTTGGTGTAAAGTGTGGAGCGACCTACACATTTACGACGATTTTGCCTTATTCGAGGCTAACTTGACATTTGCATAAGCCTTTTATGTCTTATACCGTCTTGTTTTGGCTTCAAGCCTTTCATTGAGCATATCAAATGATGGGGGTTGGACTGGATGTCTTAGGTTTCTGGGGTTTCAACCCTTCACCCTTACGAGTTCTTATTGATAGCTCCACTCATAGTGATTCTTTCTCAAGTATATCATATCAAACTTCTCTTGAGCTTTAAATTTTCGCTAATTAGCAATAGGCATCTTAGGCTTTCTTTTGTATATTTATTAGCAACATTCACCCTTCGGGGTTCGTTGTATTCAACTCTATTTGTGCAGTTGACATGCATATTTTGTATGATTTCCTTTGCATTCATTTGTAGTTTGTCTTGGCAAAGCTTTGAGGATGTTTCTACCAATCAAAACGGGCTCAACCCTTCATTTGTTTTCTCGGAAGCTCATGATTTCATCGAACCTTATTTCTACTTGTCCTACTAGCGGATCCTTTTAGGATGCACTAAACATAATAAAATTTTAATTTTGAGACATGCCAAGTCCTTGGCACCTCATGCCCTTCGAGGGTTTCTAGCTTATACGAGCCTCGTCCAAACACATTCTTGACTTTGTAGGGCCCTTCCTCATTAGGGGCTAATTTTCCTTTTTGTCCAACCCCGGATGCTTCAATCTTTCTGAGAACCAAGTCTCCTTGACGAAAGAACCTTTTTTTAACCCTCAGATTGTAGTAGAAAGATGCTCGCTTCTGATGTTCTACGATCTTGGCATTTGCCTCATCTCTGACTTCATCAATTAGATCAAGAGCCAACCTCATACCTTCTTCGTTCGATTCAGGCTCAAAGGCCCCTACTCTTGGGGAGGTATGAGTAATCTCCACTGGCACCACGGCTTCTGCCCCATAGGCTAACAGGAATGGAGTTGCTTCAGTAGTAACCTTGCAAGTGGTACGATATGCCCAAAGTATAGGGAACAACTCATCCACCCAAGTGTTCCTTGAGCATTCAACTCTCTTCTTGAGTCCATCTAGGATGATTCGGTTGGCCACCTCGGCTTGTCCGTTTGCTTGAGGATGAACACCTGATGTGAATCGCAACTCAATGTTGTTCTCCTCACAGTACTTTTTGAAATCTTCATTGTCAAACTGCTTCCCATTGTCCGTGACCAGGATTCATGGGATTCCATATCAACACATTACACTTTCCCATAGAAATTGCAATACTTGTTTGGTGGTTATCTTGGCTAGAGGTTTAGCCTCAATCCACTTAGTGAAGTAGTCAATTGTCACTATCAAGAACTTTCTTTGTGCACTTGCCACTAGAAATGACCCAAGTATGTCCATGCCCCATATGGCAAACGGGATTGGTGAGTTAACTGATGTTAACATCTCAGATGGTTGCCTAACTACAAGTGCATGCTTTTGACACCGTTCATACTTTTTCACATAATCTTTCACTTTAGCAAGCATATCTGGCCAATAGAAGCCTAGACGGGTGATTTTATGAGCAATGGCCCTGCCCCCCAAGTTCTGCCCACAAATTCCCTCATGAACTTCTTTCAGGGCTAACTCCGCCTCCTGGGGTCGTAGACACTTCAAGTAAGGAATGACAAAAGACTTTTTGTATAAGATCCCTTCGATCAAGGCGTACCTCAATGCTCTCACTGTCAACTTTCGTGCCTCCAAGGCATTATTTGGTAACCAACCGATTTCAAGATGAGCCTTAATGGGGTCTATCCAACAGCCACCTATGTCAATAGGTGCTATTAGTTTTCCATTGATGTTCGGGGTCTTCAAGACTTGGAAGTATACACTTCCGGCATAGTTCTCTATCTCAGAAGAAGCAAATTTAGACAAGGCATCGACCTTCATGATGATGGTCCAGTCCTGACGAAATCCTGATGATTGGTCAAGTTCTGATGTCACTCCTGACGGACAGCAAGTCCTGATGGCTTGAAGTACTGATGATGATCGTTATTGTATCGTATTGAAAATCGTATTATCTTGTATGTATACATGTTATTTGCCAAACTAGTTGGATCGATTGGTTTCTTGCTGGGCTGTATAGCTCATTCCTTACAATTTTCAGGTTTGAGTTAAGATCGAGTTGGATAGCATTAGAGTTCGATGAGCTTAGGTTCGGAGTAGTTTGGCTTTCGGATCATCGTTAGCTGCGCTTTTGTAATAGTTATTTTTGTAATTGAACCTTTGTCACGCTTCCGACTGTAAATGTCATTGTGTAGTACTTTATTTAAGTTTTGTATTTAGATTTAATAGTCCGAAAAATCGGACTGTTTCATGCAACCCAACACAGCGTAAGTGGGGCAATAATCTCTTCAAGAACAGTCAAGACTTCTCTAAAGCTTGGCGACTCAGCTGTTTCTTTATCTTTCAGTATTTGTTAAAAGCTACAGAGAGATAAGTGTTATTTCTTATCTTGTTATTTACAGTCTCTAATTATATTATTGTTTTTGACCTTCGTGTTTGTTTTGTTATTGATATTTTTGCTTGTTCTTGTTAATACAAATATATATATAACTGCCCTATTATTGCGGTGTAGTTTAGTTAATTATACCCAACAAATACATAGTTCTCTTTATTTTAAATACTAGCTTTATACCCGTGCAATGCACGGGACGTTTAATAAGTTATTTTATTTTAGTGTTTTTATAATTTTATTTATTTATTAATATCTTTGTGTATTTTCATAAAAATATAAATTCATTAAGTTAATAATATGTTTTTTCATATGTATATATTATTTCGGTTTATGTTATACTTCTTGAAATAATAAAAATTACGAATTTTTTATATATACAAATTCACTAAAATAATGATTACTTATATGTTTATTCATTGTTTTTAGTGTAAATATTTAAAATATTAAAATTATACTACTTCTATTATTATTTACTTTTATAGAAATATTACTTTTTCTCTAAAGTAGAGCATTATTAATAACTCTAATTGTGTAATTATTTTATATTAGAGAGTTTTTAGCTTATAGTATAGAGTTTTTAGCTATGTAGGACCCGTTTTATAATAGAGAGTTTTTAATTAGGACCCGCTAACAACCAAACCAAACCATACCATTTAAGTGCTTTACACTAACTAGCTTATAGCCCCTGCTATGCATGGTTACTTAAATTTTATTTATAATTATTCTGTTTATAATTATATTTTTATTACGATGCAACACACGATTGTTTTTTTAATATTTATAATTATATTTATTTTTTAACTTTTTGGAAAATCCAATCCTAATATAATATCTTTTAACTTATATCATTTTTAGATAATAATTTCTTTTTATATGATATAATCTTGATCATCTATTTTTAAAAGTATTGGATCTAACGGTTGAGAATGTTTTGGCGGTATTTAGGACCAAACTACCGGGATAACATCATTAATTTTTCTTAATATTTATAATTTTTTTAATTTTTAATTTTTTTAAATATTTATTGCTAAAATATAATATACTCTTTTTTGTAATATGTTAATGATGCGGGAACTTTGAACTTTTGAGAAAATAAATTATCAATTAAAATATATATATTTTTGTAATAGTTCTTCTTTTAAAGTAGTTCACCGTGACGATCAAAATTCTGTATAAAATTCATTTTATTTATAGTATATCCCGTAAATATCTATGTTATTATATTAAAGACTAAATAATGAAAGCTTCCTTATAAGTGTGGTCGCTTTGTTTGATCACTCAATCCATAATAGTTGGATCTTTCAAATTAAATTGTTGAGAAACGTTACATATAACAGTAAAATTATCATGTAAAATGATCAAAGATTTGAATCTACCAACAACATATTAAAATTTACACGTTTTTTTTTTGAAAAAAAAAAGATTTTTTTTCATTTTTTTTCTTTCAGACATAGATTATTTGATAATATTTTTTGTAAAGTACGCTTTTTCAGAAAAGTACTATACTAATTGATTAACAAACTTTTAAAATTCGAATTTAATAATTTACAATGTATATAGGTTAAAAAAGTTAGGTCAGTTCTGTAGCTGAGTCTACAATTTCAAAATACAGTTTTTTTTAATATGAATATAGTTCTACTAACAATGAAATTAGGTCTCTATGAGTGCTTATAAAACAAAATCACCATTTGCGTATAATTTATTATTTAATAATAAATTATATTTGATTAGTTATGATCTATAACTTAATAAAATAGGATAAAAAATATGCACAATTTTATAAAATTTTATCCTCGTATTATTATATTCTTTGTTGATTTGAATTTTTCTTAGATTGATTTGAATTTTTGAACATAGATTTCTAAATTTAAAATAGTTAGAAAAAAGTAATTAAATTGGCGTTAAAATAATGATGACATAATAATCATTATTAGAATTTAAATACTCACTTTACTGATTTGGGCTTTATCTTGTGTTTTAAAAATCAGATTTTGACGATTTTACACCATAATTAAATTATTTTTAATTAAAAGATGGTTTAACAATTTTTATCTAACTGGAATTGTCCATGGAAGAGAAACGAAAGTCACGAATTTTTTACATGGAGAATTCTATTCAATATAGAAAACTTATTTATATTTGGTATATTTGGTTTAAATTATAAAAATACACTTTTTAGAATTTAAATATAACCCTATTATAAATAAAATACACTTTTTTAATATTTGATCAAACGATTTTCATTTATCTAGTTAAGATCTAATAGTCCTTATTAATTAGGTTGTCACGATCAAAATTTTGGATAAATCCATATTATGCTTATTATATAAAAAAGTTTAATATAATAAGGATATCAAGTACATACTGATATAAGTATCTTACTAACTGCTTTTATTTTTAATATTTCGGTTTTATTTATAGTGTATATAAAATTTTAAAATACATTATTACTTTAAAATTATTAAACAGAATAAAAATTATGTTATGATTATATAAAATTTTATTCTCATATTATTATAGTCTTTATCGATTTGAATTTGTTCTTAATTTATTTTAATACTTTATTTAAAGAAAGATAAAATTTCTATATTTAAAAGAATTAGTGGAAAAATAAATAAATTGGTGCTACAATTATAAAAAAATATTTATTAAAATTTAGATACTTACTTTACTATTTGGGGTTCTATCATGAGTTTTAGAAATTGAATTTTGACGATTTTACAACCCATGTGAAACTAACGAAATTATCTTTAATTTAATTTAATGATGATTTAATAATTATTATCTAACTTGACCTACCCATAAACCGAAAAGAAAAGATGGTTAAGTATTATATTCAAAATTATTGTTTATGAATATATGAACCCTCAATATTTTAATAATATTTTGATATTATCCTTTTATGTTTGTTATATGTAAAATAATATAATTATAATTTGGATTAATCAAATTGTTCTGTTCCTTCAGAAAAAAAATGTTTAAATTTATTAATGTACGAGTTCTCCTAAGTCTCTTATAACGCAGGTCCACATGTATCATTGTTATATGATATACATGAGCATTATATTGATAATTTTAATATTGTAATCGATATGAATTGTTATCTGATATTTGGTTTAACAGTTATTATCTAACTCGAACTATACATAAATTAAAGAGAAAAGATATTTAAGAATTTTTACATAGAAAAATTTAAATTATCAAAATACACTTTTTAGTATTTAAATATAATTCTATTATTAATCAGATACACTTTTTAATATTAGATCTAACAATTCTCATCGATCTATTTAAGATCTAACTTTAATAATTAATTTGGTCGTATAGTGGTCGTACACGGACCAGATCGATTTTAATTTTTTCTTAAATTGATTTTAATATTTTATTGAAATAAACATAGAAATTATAAATTTAAAAGAATTAGGAAAAAAATTAAATTGGTGCTACAATAATAAAAAAAATTATTAAAATTTAGATAATCACTTTACTGTTTGGGCTCTATCTTGAGTTTTAGACAACAGATTTTAACAATCGCGAAGCTAACAAAATTATCTATAATTAATGATGGTTTAATAATTATTATCTAACTGAAACTATCCATAAACTAAAGAGAAAAGATAATTACGATTTTTTACATAAAGATTTCTATTCAATATAGAAAACCTATTTATAATTGGTTTAAATTAAAAAAAAATTATTAAAATCTAATGGTTTTCACCTATCTATTTAACATTAAAAGATTTTTATTATTTTGGTATTAAATGAGTTTCCTTATTTAATTACAACTATTTTTATGTTTTGACTTTTTAGAAAATCCAATCCTAATATAATATCTTTTAACTTATATCATTTTTAGATAATAACTTCTTTTTATATGATATAATCTTGATCATCTATTTTTAAAAGTATTGGATCTAACGGTTGAGAATGTTTTGGCGGTATTTAGAAACAAACTACCATGATAACATCATTAATTTTCTTAATATTTATAATATTTTTATTTTTTATTTTTTTTAAATATTTATTGCTAAAATATAATATACTCTTTTTTGTAATATGTTAAAGATGCGGGAACTTTGAACTTTTGAGAAAATAAATTATCAATTAAAATATAATTTTTTTGTAATAGTTCTTCTTTTAAAGTAGAAGTAGTACACCGTGACGATCAAAATTCTGTATAAAATTCATTTTTTATAGTATATCCTATAAATATTTATGTTATTATATTAAAGACTAAATAATGAAAGCTTCCTTATAAGTTTGGTCGCTTTGTTTGATCACTCAATCCATAATCGTTGGATCTTTTAAATTAAATTGTTGAAAAACGTTAGATATAACAGTAAAATTATCATGTAGAATGATCTAAGGTTTGAATCTACCAACAACATATTAAAATTTATAGGTTTTTTTTTTTAAATAAAGAATTTTTTCATTTTTTTTCTTGTAGATATAGGTTATTTGATAATATTTTTTGTAAAGTACGCTTTTTCAGAAAAGTACTATACTAATTGATTAAGAAACTTTTAAAGTTTCGAATTTAATAATTTACAATGTATATATGTTAAAAAAGTTTGGCCTCTGTAGCTGAGTCTAAAATTTCAAAATACGGTTTTTTTTTAATATGAATATAGTCGTGCTAACAATGAAATTAGGTATCTATGAGTTCTTATAAAACAAAATCACCATTTACGTATAATTTATTATTTAATAATAAATAATATTTGATTATTTATGATCTAAAACTTAATAAAATAGGATTAAAAATATGCACAATTTTATAAAATTTTATCCTCGTATTATTATATTCTTTGTTGATTTGAATTTTTCTTAGATTGATTTTAATTTTTGAACATAGATTTCTAAATTTAAAATAGTTAGAAAAAAGTAATTAAATTGATGATAAAATAATGATGACATAATAATTATTATTAGAATTTAAATATTCACTTTACTAATTTGGGCTTTATCTTGTGTTTTAAAAATCAGATTTTGACGATTTTATACCCCACATGAAGATAACTAAATTATATTTAATTAAATGATGGTTTAACAATTTTTATCTAATTGAAATTGTCCATGGAAGAGAAAAGAAAGTTACGAATTTTTTACATGGAGAATTCTATTCAATATAGAAAACTTATTTATATTTGGTATATTTGGTTTAAATTATCAAAATACACCTTTTAGAATTTAAATATAATCCTATTATTAATAAAATACACTTTTTAAATATTTGATCTAACGATTTTCATTTATCTAGTTAAGATCTAATGATCCTTATTAATTGGTTGTGTACGACCAAAATTTTGGATAAAATCCCTATTATGATTATTATATATAAGGATTTAATATAATAAGGATATCAAGTATATACTGATATAAGTATCTTACTAACTGCTTTTACTTTTAATGTTTCGGTTTTATTTACAGTGTATATAAAATTTTAAAATACATTATTACTTACAAATTATTAAACAGAATAAAAATTATGTTATGATTATATAAAATTTTATTCTCATATTATTATATTCTTTATCGATTTGAATTTGTTCTTAATTAATTTTGATACTTTTTTGAAAAAAACATAAAATTTCTCAATATTTAAAAGAATTAGTGGAAAAATAAATAAATTGGTGCTACAATAATAAAAAAATATTTATTAAAATTTAGATACGCACTTTACTATTTGGGTTCTATCCTGAGTTTTAGAAATTGAATTTCGACGATTTTACAACTCATGTGAAACTAACGAAATTATCTTTAATTTAATGATGGTTTAATAATTATTATCTAACTTGACCAGTTGACCTACTCATAAAATAAACTGAAAAGAAAAGATGGTTAAAAAGTTTTACATAAAGAATTCAATTAAATATAGAAAATCAATTCATAATTAGTTTAAATTATCAAAGCACACTTCTTAGTATTTAAATATAATCCTACCTTTAATCAAATACACATTTTAATATAAGTATTATATTCAAAATTATCGTTTATGAATATGAAACCCTCAATATTTTAATAATATTTTGATATTATCCTTTTATGTTTGTTATATGTAAAATAATATAATTATAATTTGGATTAATCAAATTGTTATGTTCCTTCAGAAAAAAAAGTGTTTAAATTTATTCATGTACATGACTTCTCCGTTATAACGTAGGGTCCACGTGTATCATTGTAATTGATATGAATTGTTATCTTGATATTTGGTTTAACAATTATTATCTAACTGGAACTATACATAAATTCAAGAGAAAAGATATTTAAGAATTTTTACATAGAAAAATTTTAAATTATCAAAATACACTTTTTAGTATTTAAATATAATTCTATTATTAATCAGATACACTTTTTAATATTAGATCTAACAATTCTCATCGATCTATTTAAGATCTAACTATAATTATTAATTTGGTCGTAATCGTACACGGACGATCGACTTTAATTTTTTCTTAAATTGGTTTTAATATTTTATTGAAATAAACATAGAATTTATAAATTTAAAAGAATTAGGAAAAAAAATTAACTTGGTGCTACAATAATAAAAATATATTTATTAAAATTTAGATAATAACTTTACTGTTTGGGCTCTATCTTGAGTTTTAGACAACAGATTTTAACGATTTTACAGCCCATGCGAAGCTTACAAAATTATTTTTAATTTAATGATGGTTTAATAATTATTATCTAACTTGACCAGTTGACGTACTCATAAAATAAACTGAAAAGAAAAGTTGGTTAAGAAGTTTTACATAAAGAATTCAATTCAATATAGAAAATCAATTCTTGATTAGTTTAAATTATCAAAGCACACTTCTTAGTATTTAAATATAATCTCACCTTTAATCAAATACACATTTTAATATAAGTATTATATTCAAAATTATCGTTTATGAATATGAAACCCTCAATATTTTAATAATATTTTGATATTATCCTTTTATGTTTGTTATATGTAAAATAATATAATTATAATTTGGATTAATCAAATTGTTATGTTCCTTCAGAAAAAAAAGTGTTTAAATTTATTCATGTACATGACTTCTCCTAAGTCTGTTATAACGTAGGGTCCACGTGTATCATTGCAATCGATATGAATTGTTATCTTGATATTTGGTTTAACAATTATTATCTAACTGGAAGTATACATAAATTCAAGAGAAAAGATATTTAAGAATTTTTACATAGAAAAATTTTAAATTATCAAAATACACTTTTTAGTATTTAAATATAATTCTATTATTAATCAGATACACTTTTTAATATTAGATCTAACAATTCTCATCGATCTATTTAAGATCTAACTATAATTATTAATTTGGTCGTAATCGTACACGGACGATCGATTTTAATTTTTTCTTAAATTGGTTTTAATATTTTATTGAAATAAACATAGAATTTATAAATTTAAAAGAATTAGGAAAAAAAATTAAATTGGTGCTATAATAATAAAAATATATTTATTAAAATTTAGATAATAACTTTACTGTTTGGGCTCTATCTTGAGTTTAATACAACAGATTTTAACGATTTTACAGCCCACGCGAAGCTTACAAAATTATCTTTAATTTAATGATGGTTTAGTAATTATTATCTAACTGGAACTATCCATAAACTAAAGAGAAAAGATAATTACGAATTTTACATAAAGATTTCTATTCAATATAGAAAACCTATTTATAATTGGTTTAAATTATCAAAATACATCTTTTAGTATTTAAATACTATCCTATAAATAATCAAATACAATTTTTAATATTATATCTGACGGTCCTCATCGATTTGAAGATTTATAGTTTTATAATCCAACGGATCGTATACTTTTGGTAGTACAGTGACCAACCAAAGTTTTGGATAAGATATCTCTTACGCTTATTATATATAAAGATATAATTTTAGCCTGGCTTTTGTTAAGCTGCCCCATCCTTTTCTTTTTTTCGTGTAAACACTCAGGAACGTGGAAAATACTGGCATAGAAACTGTTGACTCAGGACTTAAAACATTGCTCAACTGAATGGAGAGAGTTGTTTAAGGGATGGACCTGAGTTCCTATCGCTTTTGAAATCAAGATTAGGGGCAGTCATATGTTTCATGCATATAACTTTTACATGCCCAATCTTGCAAGTGAATATGCAAGTAAAGTTATCCCTTTACCGGCATCAAAATTTTTACATCTCTCGCGTGTAGTTAGTTAGATATTTCACTAGGTCGTAGTCTGCAAAGGGACCGAATCGGACCATCTAAAACGCGAAAGTTGATTTGGACCTAACTGGATATGCAACAATTTGTTTTTCATAAAATGTAAATAATTGTATGATTGCAAAATTGAATTAGCTGATCACTTGAGCAATTCCTACATGCAATGCACCAGGTCGCCACATACCAGTATGATGTAAAGGTTCTGCCATCGACTTTGGGAAGAAAAAACAAAAAAAACAAGCATAGCACACTGGTACATAGCTACCCTGTACATGGATTATGGCAGTTTAGCCTGTTTCAGAGTATAAATATGCCTCGTGGCAAAAGGGGTGTAATATTTTCATATGGAAGTGGTTCATCTGCCACAATGTTTTCCTTCCAACTCGGTGATGGTCATCATCCTCCTTTCACTTTTCAGTTTGCCAACATCGCAAGGTGATGAGCATTAGTGAAAAGTTCAAGTCAGGAAGTTAGGTCATCAGAATGGGGTTTTGCACATGATTACTGATTAATTTTTTACAAGCATGTGTGTATGTGTCCTTATTTTCCTAAACGCAACCACGTAAGATGTCAAAAAATATATATGTCCCCTGGAAAATTTGAGTGTCTCACCCCTTGCATTTTCGTAGGTTTGTTGTTCTGCTCTATATTCTTACAAGCTACAACTGCTCTAGGCCAAGGATCCTAGGATTTCTTCAATATCTGTACTGCGGCTGCTACATTTGATTAAAACTAGGTTAAGTATCTATGTCCGTCTTGTAAGGCTTTCACAACTGGAAAAACCTCCGTAGCAGAGCATCTGGAAAGCAAAAAAAGGCATAGATTAAAATTTTTATAACACTCACTTTTACGAAAATAAATAATATACTATGTAACTATTTCAACCTGAAAAGGTGAAACCGAGGAAATAGATGGACACAGTCAATTATCCTATATTAATTCCAGAGATTACCCCCTGTAAAACTACACAATACCTGGTTCACATTACCATTAAAAGGTTTATATAATTTTCTCCTATCAACACAGATACAGCGGTTCTACTCATGGTTCCTCAATCCATGCTCATCTCTGCTCTCAGCACAAAAGCTAAACAGGGTCAACAACTTCAAGTCCGAGCAGCACCACAATGACACAATCTGGTACGCAAATTTTTTATTCAAGTGGATATAAAATGTTTTAGTTTTTTAGTTTACCTTTATTGTCTTCCAAACTTGAAGCAGATTGAATATGCATTATCTAAAGTGAATTGAGAACCAAGAGAAGAAGGTGACTGGGGGCCTATTTGGTGCAACCTTCCTCCTACAGGCTGGTTAATAGAATTTGATACAAAAGTTCGGCTTGTATGTTGACTTGTAGAACTTGTCATATACAGGTATACTGATATGCATGCATCCTGACTACAATGGACAGGAATTTAATCAGTTGTTAGATGTTAGTTAATAGATATAAATAATACTGATGAAAGGAGCATTGTTATTTCAGCATGGAATCCATCCTATCCCAATCTAATGGCACTTCCACCATGTCACATGTTTTCACAGGTTACTATTACAACGATCACCTAACGTTTATATGGTTCTTTATATTTTAAATTAATGTTTCTCTTTTCTATTCAGTTCTATGTAGCCCATGCCGAGTTATCTTGTCAAATGTATCAGCTAATTAACTGGTATGTGTCTTGGCATTCCATTTAACATCGCGCTATTTGCAGCTTTGACCTGCAAATCTAAAACTTTAGCCACTGAAAAATCCAAGGCTTAACTTTAGTCCCCAATCAAGAAATCAAATATAATTTATGGGTGTAGTAGTTTTAGTTTCAGTGCTTCAGTTCGTCTAAATAATGGGGTTTTCTAGATTAGCTGATCAGTTGAATACACATTCTTTGCACGAAAAGTTATACTTCCTGCTTTGTTTCTTCCTGAGCACATTTGGTTCTTGTTTCGCAGTTCTTACATGTACGGACCTGACCCAACATACTAGTCATGATCTACTTCCACTTTGCAATTCTGCGTGCCTTAGCCTCTCCATGGAACATCTTCGTCATATCCTCAAAACTATTCTTCCCGATCATGTTCCCAAATGATTGAAATGCCAAATCCATCAAACTCCTTATCTTCAATTCATATGCTGCCTGCAATGGTAGAAAATAAAACATCAACGCAGTCCTTCTAGCTAACAAACAGGTTCACATGTATAAATCAGAAATCATAAGCATGTGTTGAAGTGCAAGAGTTCTGTGCTTTCAAGTAGATTTTCGAACCTCCAGAAGTTCAAATGAATTAAATAAAATAATGAATTGCCATCAATCATCAGACTGGAATCTGTTGTCAACTTTGAAATGTAAAGGTCAGTTGAAATTGCACAATGTAAACCGGAGATCATTGCAGAAGAAGCAAATATCATGAATTAATGAGTTTAAGTACCAGCTGGTTACTAGCTCGTTACTCGAGAAAAGATAGTTCATTAAAATTCAGGTTACCAAACGTACACCCTTTAAAACCTTTTTTTTCGAAATTCAAAGGCCTTTACAAAATTGCACCAGAGGCATCAAAACAAGTGGCATGAGATTGTTGTGACAATGTATGTCAAAAACTTCAACAAGACGGTTCCTGGCTTGGTTAAATTCTGGAGCTATCTACTGCCAGCTTGGTTAATTACATAGTGCAAAATTGTGCTCTCAATTACACATTGTACAACTAGCAGACTGTCCTCATCCTTCTAAATATACTGAACAATGACCAAGTACACGATCCATAATATCCTTGTCGAAGAATTACACAGAAGAATGTTGGTCCCTTAATGCTCTTTTCTGATCTTGATAATAATTTCAATAATAAGGAAGTACGAAACATGTAACAAGTAAATTATACCAACACGGTACAATTATCGCAGAACAAAAATTCGAAAAATTAATGTCGCAATGGAGGAAGCTAATCTCCACTCCTTGCAGTGAAATGTACCCTTTAATTAAATCATACTGTCAAGCAGGTGATATATAAGGAAGGAAAAACTACAGAGAGAATGAAGGCCACAAAAGAAAAGGGCACAACTGTTAACACCCTTTAAAACTTAAAGCACCACAAATACCTCTTCTCAATTATATGGGCTCCAAAAGTAGAAAATCCAATATTATGGCCTACAAAATAACTGACAACTATAATTTCAAAAGAATATATCAAGCCTAAATGGGTGTATGTGAGAGCAATGATAGGCTCTACAAGAATTTTCAATTTTTGACTCTACAATTTGCATCGAACCAAAATAACAGAAATATTCTGGTTCTGCAACTAGGCCGAATAACAAGCTACAAAACCGGTAAATAAAATTTAGTACTAAAACATATATCAGAAGAATAAATTTGGTCATTGAAGTTTCAGATTGCTGAGTAGTACTATATATACTATAAACAATACAATTTCATCACACAAGTATTAGCTACCCTACCTTTATTACAAAAGAAAATCTTAATATTCCCTGTTTGTACTTGTGAACAAATAAAGGCGAGTACAAAGGCTGCATCAGATTTCCTGTTTATCTAGAATTAGTCAAATTTTCACTTCTTTTATGCAGGTTCACATGTATTTTTGGTAAAGGATTATTAACTCTGATGATTAATTTCTGATGCAGGACAAGTTTAAGAAATGGCTGAAGCAGGGTACAAAACCCATCTCCCCAGGAGATCACAAATAAGACCTCTGGTTGTCAAAAAAACCATACGAGTTGCACAAAAAAAATTAAAAATTGAAAAAACATGAGCAATAAACATTATTCCAAGAAAATTACAACTTCGACTCAACATTACAAGAA
The DNA here is from genome assembly GCA_030848705.1 of Heracleum sosnowskyi. Taxonomy (NCBI): domain Eukaryota; kingdom Viridiplantae; phylum Streptophyta; class Magnoliopsida; order Apiales; family Apiaceae; genus Heracleum; species Heracleum sosnowskyi. The sequence continues at coordinate 16,403,282 of CM061236.1, forward strand.
CAAAGTGTCAAATATATATACCAAACACATTTACATTACAAATACATACCTATATACACATGTGATTATCTGAACTTATAGAATACGAAATCACGTGTGAATTGAAAAATTCAATTCCGAAGCCCTAAATATATAGCCAACACATAAATAACTTGACAAAAACACACACAATCATCTGTATATTTCAATTGTGTATATAGAACACCAAATTGAAAAACATGCCACTACAATTACAAATATATATACACACAGAATAACTACAAAACCAATTAAACGCCAACAAAACTATAATTGACCTCCATATCACGTGGCGCATAGTATATTCCCTCATTACGTATGCACATAAAAAGGAATCCGAAAACCATGCATCTATTTTACTCGAAAAATACTAATCTATTTGTAAATTGTAAGAAAAACAAAAACAAGTACAAGAATTACTAGTATCAATTAGGTGAGATATACTAACATGGACCAAGTGAAACACCGTTATGGGATCAGCATTCACGAGCTTGGCACCAAGACTTTCAGTATCCTCTTTTCTAGCTTGCTGCTTACAGTACTCCATCACCTTCCCCAATGTTGAGAAGTTAACCCCATGAATCTGAATAGCATTGATGTCAGATTCATCACTTTTCTCAATAAACTCTACCAAAGCTCCACACTCAAGAACCACAGCCTCTTCCACTTTCAAAATCAAACCATCTGAACTCTTCAGCATAATCATTTTCTCCCAAGACATGATCGGTTGTGTTTAGGTTTGATTAGGTTTGGTAGTGCGACGAGACTTCCTGCGACGAAATATTTCCCAACCGATTATTAACAAGTTATAATAAAGATCCAAGGGTCCAATTGAAGGCACAATCGAAAATAGCCTCATACTAATTTAGCCCGATTATATAAAATATTTTTTCTATTTTTTTAATTAAAAATCTCATTTTTGAAAAATATCACCCAGTTATATAATAAAATAATGAATTATAAAATTATAAAAAATTATAATTACTTATAACTAGCCAATTATCTTTTTTAGCCAAATTATATATTCTTTTTTATATTTAAAAAAAAATTAACTATGCTAATTAAAACACATTTATAAAATCAATTTATTTGGGTCGTGTGATGAACTTATATTTTTTAATTCAATATACTTGGACCAGTTTACCTGAACTGCTTGACAAATTTATTTATTTTAAAATATATTTTAATGCCTCCACTTATTTATTTTTAATTTTTAATAATTCTAATTATTATAAATACACATGCTAATAAAGATACTATTTCTAATCTTACATATCTTTTTAATAAATCAAATTATCAAGAAAATATTAAATATACACATAATTTAATAATAACTATAAAATTTATATGTGCATCGCGCAGGTTTTAAACTAATATATACTACTATATTAAAAACGGAACATTAAAAGTTTTTGTAGTCTGGTCCTCCATAATTTGGTCACTCAATTCTCCGCCATTGGATGTTCCCAATCAATATAATGAGAGTCGTTGGATAAAATACTAAAAATTATAATATTGTTGTGGAATAAAAACTGAGCTTGTGAATTTAATGTTAGGGTTTAAGAGCTTTGGAGCTTTGATGGCTGTTCTCGTGTTTCGTGGCTAAATCTGCCCTCACAAGATGCCTACGTATCTCAACTATTGCTGAGAATAAAGCCAAATAAAACGTAGTTCTTGGTGTTGCCCTCAGGGCTATGGCGGCAGGGGCACACCAAGGACGTAGTGACTTATATGTCCATATTCGAGGATGAAGTCTAAAACGTAGTTCTGAGATGAGGGGTCAGACCCTTTATATAGGTGTTTAGAAGCCTAGTGGATAAGTATTGATTTCCTTGAAGGATAAATCTTATCCTTGACGGTGGATAAGTATTATCACTTTCTTGAAGGATAAATCTTATCCTTGACCTGGATAAGTGTTATCACTTCCTTGAAGGATAAGTCTTATCCTTGACGGTGGATAAGTATTATCACTTCCTTGAATGATAAGTCTATCCTTGACGGTGGATAAATATTATCACTTTCTTAAAGGATAAGTCTTATCCTTGACGGTGGATAAGGATTAATTCTAGATCCTTCCTTGTAGGAGTTGTTTCTATATCATAACGGACTTGTATTGAAACAAGCCCAATTGTATTAGAACAAGCCTGTATTGGACGTCTCCTAATACAGGTTGTACTTTTAGCCCAAATATTAATTACGAAATTAATATTTAATTAGAATTTCAGGCCTTATTTATGCACCAGCTAGGTTTAATTAATGCAATATTAATTATATCTTTAGGGTTATTTTTAACACATATCATTTGCCCCCCAACTTCTATGATAATGCACTAGGATTTCATAGAAGTTATAACAGTCTTTTTCGAGACTTGGGGTCTTTTTATCCCTTACCTGGGACTTACTACCCTTTTTTGGGGATTTTAATATACACTTGTGTTTCACGAGTATCGTCTTGGTGTAAAGTGTGGAGCGAGCTACACATTTACGACGATTTTGCCTTATTCGAGGCTAACTTGACATTTGCATAAGCCTTTTATGTCTCATACCGTCTTGTTTTGGCTTCAAGCCTTTCATTGAGCATATCAAATGATGGGGTTTGGATTGAATGTCTTAGGTTTCTGGGGTTTCAACCCTTCACCCTTACGAGTTCTTATTGATAGCTCCACTCATAGTGATTCTTTCTCAAGTCTATCATATCAAACTTCTCTTGAGCTTTCAATTTTCGCTAATTAACAATAGGCATCTTAGGCTTTCTTTTGTATATTTATTAGCAACATTCACCCTTCGGGGTTCGTTGTATTCAACTCTATTTGTGCAGTTGACATGCATATTTTGTATGGTTTCCTTTGCATTCATTTGTAGTTTGTCTTGGCAAAGCTTTGAGGATGTTTCTACCAATCAAAACGGGCTCAACCCTTCATCTGCTTTCTCGGAAGCTCATGATTTCATCGAACCTTATTTCTACTTGTCCTACTAGCGGATCCTTTTAGGATGCACTAAACATAATAAAATTTTAAGTTTGAGACATGCCAAGTCCTTGGCACCTCATGCCCTTCGAGGGTTTCTAGCTTATACGAGCCTCGTCCAAACACATTCTTGACTTTGTAGGGCCCTTCCTCATTAGGGGCTAATTTTCCTTTCTGTCCAACCCCGAATGCTTCAATCTTTCTGAGAACCAAGTCTCCTTGACGAAAGAACCTTTTTTTAACCCTCAGATTGTAGTAGAAAGATGCTAGCTTCTGATGTTCTACGATCTTGGCATTTGCCTCATCTCTGACTTCATCAATTAGATCAAGAGCCAACCTCATACCTTCTTCGTTCGATTCAGGCTCAAAGGCCCCTACTCTTGGGAAGAGTAATCTCCACTGGCACCACGGTTTTTGCCCCATAGGCTAACAGGAATGGAGTTGCTTCAGTAGTAACCTTGCAAGTGGTACGATATGCCCAAAGTATAGGGAGCAACTCATCCACCCAAGTGTTCCTTGAGCGTTCAACTCTCTTCTTGAGTCCATCTAGGATGATTCGGTTGGCCACCTCGGCTTGTCCGTTTGCTTGAGGATGAACACCTGATGTGAATCGCAACTCAATGTTGTTCTCCTCACAGTACTTTTTGAAATCTTCATTGTCAAACTGCTTCCCATTGTCCGTGACCAGGATTCATGGGATTCCATATCAACACATTACACTTTCCCATAGAAATTGCAATACTTGTTTGGTGGTTATCTTGGCTAGAAGTTTAGCCTCAATCCACTTAGTGAAGTAGTCAATTGTCACTATCAAGAACTTTCTTTGTGCACTTGCCACTAGAAATGACCCAAGTATGTCCATGCCCCATATGGCAAACGGGATTGGTGAGTTAACTGATGTTAACATCTCGGATGGTTGCCTAACTACAAGTGCATGCTTTTTAATTAAAAATCTCATTTTTGAAAAATATCACCCAGTTATATAATAAAATAATAAATTATAAAATTATAAAAAATTATAATTGCTTATAACTAGCCAATTATCTTTTTTAGCCAAAGTATATATTCTTTTTTATATTTAAAAAAAAAATTAACTATGCTAATTAAAACGCATTTATAAAATCTATTTATTTGGGTCGTGTGATGAACTTATATTTTTTAATTCAATATACTTGGACCAGTTTACCTGAACTGCTTGACAAATTTATTTATTTTAAAATATATTTTAATGCCTCCACTTATTTATTTTTAATTTTTAATAAGTCTAATTATTATAAATACACATGCTAATAAAGATACTATTTCTAATCTTACATATCTTTTTAATAAATCAAATTATCAATAAAATATTAAATATACACATAATTTAATAATAACTATAAAATTTATATGTGCATCGCGCAGGCTTTAAAGTAATCTATACTATTATATTAAAGACGGAACATTGAAAGTTTTTGTAGTCGATTTGTAGTCTGGTCCTCCATAATTTGGTCACTCAATTCTCCGCCACTGGATCTTCCCAATCAATATAATGAGAGTCGTTGGATAAAATACTAAAAATTATAATATTGTTGTGGAATAAAAACTGAGCTTGTGAATTTAATGTTAGGGTTTAAGAGCTTTGGAGCTTTAATGGCTGTTCTCGTGTTTCGTGGCTAAATCTGCCCTCACAAGATGCCTACGTATCTCAACTATTGCTGAGAATAAAGCCAAATAAAACGTAGTTCTTGGTGTTGCCCTCGGGGCTATGGTGGCAGGGGCACACCAAGGACGTAGTAACTTGTATGTCCTTATTCGAGTATGAAGTCTAAAACGTAGTTCTGAGATGAGGGGTCAGACCCTTTATATAGGTGTTTAGAAGCCTAGTGGATAAGTATTGATTTCCTTGAAGGATAAATCTTATCCTTGACGGTGGATAAGTATTATCACTTTCTTGAAGGATAAATCTTATCGTTGACAGTGGATAAGTATTATCACTTCCTTGAAGGATAAGCTTTATCCTTGACGGTGGATACGTATTATCACTTCCTTGAATGATAAGTCTTATCCTTGACGGTGGATAAATATTATCACTTTCATAAAGGATAAGTCTTATCATTGACGGTGGATAAGGATTAATTCTAGATCCTTTCTTGTAGGAGTTGTTTCCATATCATTACTGTAACAGCCCGACTTTTCGGACTATTAAATATAAATACAAAACTATCAAAAATAAACTATATACAATGACAATTACAGAAGGAAGCGTGACAAATGTTCAATTGCAAAATATCTATTCCAGAAGTGCAGCTAACGGTGATCCAAAAGCCAATCTATTACAAACCTAAGTTCTTCGAACTCCAATGCTATCCAAATCGACCTTACACCGAACCTGAAAATTGTAAGTAATGAGCTATACAGCCCAACAAGAAACCAATCGATCCAACTAGTCGGGAAAATAACATGTATATACAAAACAAAATACAATATTCGATACGATACGATAAACATATCTTCTACTGATTCTTGATAATGATTTGAGCTTATCCAGTGATTTATCTTCAAAGATAACAGAAGTTTCCATAATCCGCAGAAAGGTTTATAGACTCTTACAGACTGTAGACTCTGACAGTTCACAAACTCTGATTCAGACTCATAAAAGATAGTTCTCCTTCCATAGCTTGATAACCAACAAACTTCCCATGTTGATCTTGTTCAATTTCAAGAACATTGTACTCCATTTATTTATCAGAACCATCTGGAGCTACATACATAAGTTTGAATGGAGGAACATCGGTATGATACATCCTTTTATAAATCTTTTTGAGTTGTTCATCAATTTCATCAAGCCAGTTTCTTAAAACTGCATTCCAGCCTTGAGACACTTCAACTCTCTTCTCTAATAAGAATTTTACATAGGCAAGATCCTTTTCCTTTTTGTGATAAATCAAAGTTTCTTGATCCATCCATCTTATCATTCCAGAAGATAAGAAGTATACAATGAATTACTTTTGAATCTCCTTGTCCACTGTTCCTTTCCTTGATACATGCTCCTTTACTTTTACAGTCTTTAAAACAAGTTGAGCAGAAATCAATCTATTAAGATGTTTCTGTGTAACTGTGTCACCAACATAATCTGTCAATGGATGAGGATCAGCTACATGCTTGACTGCACTAGAAGTATCTCCTTGAGTATGACCAAGTCCAGTTATAATTATTGCAGAACGAGCCTGATTTTTCTGACTCATTGTCCAATAAGTTGGTTCAGCTTGCTTTTGAGTAGACTCTGTTTCAACAGCAGTCCCTGCCTTGACAAGAGGAACAATATCTTGTAGATACCTAGACTTTTGAACAAAATCCTCCTATGGCTTATACTGAAATTGTTGACCAACAACATGTTGAATAGTGGAACCTGGAGTTTCAATTTTCTTAGGTACTTGAGAAGTAGTAGATTGTATATTTTTTGACCTTGTCACCTCCTTCTCAAAACCTATGTTTTGCAAATTTATTGTGTCACAAGAACTCATATCAGTAACTAGTTCATTTCTCAGCCTCAATTGTTCCATTTCAGTAGAAACATGCCTTTGTTTCTTAGAAGTTTCTCTAGACTCTGAAATCTTCCTTTTTGATTGTTGAGACTGCAACTGAGTTGTACTTACTTTTTTTCCTTTCTGAGTATGACAACTTCCATCATCATCATCATCATCATCATCATCATCATCATCATCATCATCATCATCATCATCATCATCATCACCATCCTTCTTTTTAGAAAGGCTTGTCTCTTTAGCATCATTTTTACAAGAACTTGCTTCAATTCTAGACTTGCTCCCTCCAATCTCCCCCTTTTTGACATCAGCAACAGGTGGAAGATATGGTGTTATATTTAGAACATTAGTCATGTGTCCAAGCATATCCAGAATCAGAGCTTGATTGCCAAGAATAGTAGCCTGGTGTTTTTCCAAAGAACTCAATCTTGTCTCCATTGACTCCTGATTAGAAACAATATTACCCTAAGCAACTATAGTTGAATCTTGAAGAGTAGTTACAATTTTAGAGAGTTGTACTAGCTGCCCTTGAGTTTGTAAAATAGAAACATCCATGCCAGTAACTTCAAAATGAAGTGTACTCAAAGAAGCATGAATAGTATCCAAGCTAGGAGTTTCATCTATATGAGTAGACTCAACATGCTCTTCAGCTTGCTGTCTAGAGATAAAAAGAGAAGCATGATCAAAAACATCATTGTCAGAATTACCAAAGGTATCAAAGAAAACCCTGATAGCTCTTGATTGATGTTCTAAAGCAACTCTGCCTACATCCACTTTAGGCACTGCTGGTGAAGGGTGATCATCATCTAAATCAGAGTCAGAACTTGAAAAAGATCTGTCAGAGTGACCTAATGATAATGGATGATTTCTAAGACTTAGCTACAAAGGTGGATTTTTATCTAGAGCAGAAGACCTATCCATTCTTTGAATTTGAGAAATAATAAAGAAGTTTTCAGCAGGTATGCCCAAGTTGAAAGCTTCCATCTCAGAATAGGGCCATTGTTGTTGAAAATACAATACATCTGCATCCACGGTCTTAGTTGCCTTGTAGGACTCTATACCTTGTACAACTGCATTATGTGAAATATTAACAGAGTCTAAAGGATAATCAAGATATAACACACTTGGTGTAGACTCTGAATGTTTAAGAACATCCTCCATTTGAGAAGTAGACGGAGAAGAACTAGTTACAATAGCTGGGACTTCAACAGAGAATAACTCCTCCAAAGAGTGATCAGGGTCTGAAGAATCAGGAAGTACTGCACTTAAAGGTAGTGCATCAATAGGAATACTTAGATCCACAGCTAGTTGTTCCTGAGATTGAGAAGACAAGTCTTCTAACCTCTTCTCCCTTTTTCTATTGATTGAATCAGCCACCCTCTGTGCATAGGCTTTCTTTTGAACTTCTGGCTTCACATTATGAACTACCAAATCTTGTTTTTCAAACAGCTTCATGAGCTGAAAAGTTCCACTATCAATACCAGTATCAGCTTCAAGATTGGCATCCCATGAGCTAGGGAATAATTGATCCCAGAAGTCAAAGGTTGACTTTTTACCTAATCTCTCAGTCTCACCATGGGGTTGGGCACCCATGCTCTCATGCTCACTAAGGTTTTCTAAAACCTTTACACTCTCTACCTCTCATTTTGCCTGGTCAGGAGCCAGCCTCTCATATTATGGCACAGTGGCCATCTTTTCAATATTTTCACTCAATGTGGGGACTGTTCTCTCAGATCCTACAGAAAAATAGGGGGTAGAGAAGAGTTGTGTACCTGAAGCTCTTTGGTGGTGGGGATCCTCTTGAATTGTCTGAAGGCTAGAGGTTTCCACCAAAGGCTGAGCATCACTAGACCCTGAACCCTTACACACTTTTGTCTTATCAGTGTCCAGTGGCTCCAGTACGCCACCTTCAGAATCCTGTATAGTTTCAGACACCCTCAGTAATACTTCATGAGGTGTCAAAATATCTACGAAACCATCATGAGGTGTTGTTGAATGAGACTCTCCCTCAAAGGGAATAGACTCTGATAGAATTTTGCTTTGAATTTCTTCATTTACATCTATCATAGTATGATCCACAATATCATTGGAATTCTCAACAATAGTATCATTCAACGGAGAAGGCCTATCATTGGAATTGTGTTCGTGAGTCTATTTGTTCACCTTCACCACTTTCCACCACTGGTGCAACAATGCCCTCTCCTGACTGCAAACCTCCTCCCAAATCCTCCAGAGTTGTACTCCTTGTAGATTCACTCATTGAATTGTCATGATAAAGAAACTTAGATCTGAATTTTCACCAGTATACTGCATGGAGAGCCTGATTAAAGGAGTAATTGAATCTTGACTGAAGTTCCTGATATATAGCATGATAGTTTTCTCTTTTGAGAAGATTTATCCTCATTTTAAAAGTAGCATAAAGGAAAGTATAAGCAAGAAGCATAACTTTTTCTTTTAGAAAATCAAGAATTTCCTGTGAATGAGATAATTTCATTGCAATATCTTCAAAAGCTTGCTTATAAGACAAATTGTAATCCCATATTACATCATCATCCAAAACTGGATGTTGATCCTCCTCCTCAGTTTCGGGCTCAGTAACAAACCCTGGTCTATTTTTCTACTTTTGCTGCTTCAAAGGTCTTGAAGCTGGTTGATCTGGATCTGGTTGAGTAACCATGGGTATCTTTTCATTTCTTTCAGCAATAACATCCTTAGCAACAGAGACAATAGATGGAGTAAAGAGATAGTTGTAGACATACTGAACAACTAACTTTTGAGAGATTTTGAGATCTATCATCAACTTTTGCCACACCTTTTTGTGAGAACTAAGATGTTGCAGAACCTTAGAGACTTGAGTACAAGATTGTTTATCCTACACAGGTTGCACTAAAGAGTAGAGAATTACAAGTGCATCATCAGAAGGTATAATTATGTGCTGGATTAAGTCCCTTGCAGTCTTCTTAGTCAATCCTTCCCATAATACCTCATCACCGGAGTCTGAGGATGTGTGACAATCTGTATCAGTATTAGACCCTAGCAAGGTGGTAGGAATTGTTCTACCAGAGTCTGGTTCTGAAGGAACCAATGGGACTCTCTGTGTTTCTGACACAACTGACTCAATATTTGTGTGTGAAGGTGTGAAGTGAACTTTCTTCTTCTCTTTACCTTTATACTGAGCAAAAGATTTTGCAGGGGTTGACTGCTTTATAGACGCAGGTGTATTATTCCCTGGGATAGGACTTTTTTCCAAAGCTATAGTCTTTTGAGAGACAGTAGCCAATTTATGAGGTGTTCCCTTTTCAGAGACTATAGACTGTTGAGAGTCTACAGTTGTAGGCTGATCAGGGGTTAAGATAGCCAATGAATCCTTCATTAAAGAAAGACCTTCAGCCACCTCATGCTCTGTGGGATTGGTTTCATCATCACTATCAAATTGCATTCTCAACCTTCTTCTTTTTACAACTAGAGCCTTTTGAGAGACTGCAGAGGTTGGTTTTGAACTAGAGGCAGGCCTTTTTGAAATAAGTAGTTTGGATTGTTTAGGCCTTGTGGTGGATGGTTGAGCTATGTTTGGGTTAGGCACATGGGGGTTCTCCATTACTTGTTCTTGTGCCACAACACTTCCAAAAAGTGGAGTATACACATCAGAATTAAAAGTGATGAGTTGTTGTTTCATTACCTCAGGATAAACCATGGCAGGTGGTGGTCTACCTTCACCTTGAAGTCTTGACTCTAACTTGGTATGTTCCCTAGTAAGATCCTTGAATAATCTAGGATGTTGAACATAACAATCAACTGATTGCTAGTTGTCCAACTGTCCAACCAGGTTAGGTACAAGGTGATGAAGAATCATCATCAAAAACCTATGATAATAGATTTTTGTATTCTCATTTGCTTTTACTTTGCTACGAATCTGCACAAGCAACAACTGTGCAATATCTATTGTTCTATTGGTTAGCAAACTGTAGCCTATCTGACTAGTAATGGACGTAATTAGATCAAAGACACTACTTTTGCATGTAAAGGCCTTAGTTATTTGATCAAAGAAGAAACTCCATTCTTTTCTCAAACAGTTTCTTTTAACAACACTTAAGTCATTTAAATCACCAACATAATTTAAAGACCTATATATTCTAATCAAGTCATCATCACTAGCATAAGATGTTGCCCAGTAAATAACAATTGTAGAAGGAGGGTTGAATACAATTGTATAAGATTCTCGACTTTATTAAACACAAATATGAATAAGAACAGTTTTATTAAATCTGTTATAAAACTGTTACAAAACTCTCTCAAGAAACGATGAGTTCTTAAGAGCTTCAAGGTTACAAGATATTCTCGTGTATGTGATCGATATAAATCGAAACCTAAACTGTGTTTATATACTACACAGCTTCTCTATCAAATTACAAGATAAGTCCTAATCAATTACAAAGATTGAAACATATCCTAACTTGACAGCTTCATTACTACAAACCAGGAACCGACAAAATAAACTTCCTTCTTTAACTAGACTCCATATATAACCCGAAGTAGGAATCCTGATCAGCTTCCAGTCCTGATGATCAATCCTGATCCCAGTCCTGATATGAATCCTGATACTGACGACCATGCAATCGTGATGAGTATGCAATACTGATGATGTCAGCAATCCTGATCAGTTGAGTCTAGATCCTGACAATCATTGAATCCTGATCTAACAATCTCCCCCAATCTTATACTTTGTAAACTAAAGTATAGATTCCTAGATTCAATGATGTCAAAAATATATATACAAAATGTACAAGTATTTACAACAGCAACTTATCTGTTTAAATTCTTTGAAAGAACAGACTTGACTTCAAGAAACTGGATAACATAGTTTCTTCTTTTTCTTCCAGAATTTGAATCAATCTTTCCTTAAGATTTCTGAGTTCTTCATCTTCCTCATCAATCTGGTAGATAGCTTCTCTGAGATTTTGAATTGAACTTCTTGGTAGACTATGATCTTCAATCAGGAGGAAAGCAATTTCCTTCCCATCAGGATTGAGAGTAAGTTGCTTCACGCCAAAAGACATTTCTTTAACAGCAGTGCCCCTTTGCATTTCCACATCTTCACCTCTTAGATTAATGTATCTGGGAATATAATCACCATTGTAATTCATACCTTCATCATATCTTCTCCTTATTGTTGACAGAATCATGTCACTCCATTCCTTGCACACTTTATTCTTCCATTTCAGCAAATAATGAACATATTTCAGTTCCTTTGTAGTTTTCATCAAAAGCTCTTGAATGGATAGAATCTTCACACTTTCATCCTTCATGAAGTACAGAAGCTTTTCTTTCTTTTCAGAACCATCATGACAATCTATAACTATATCAACAGCTAATAAATTGTTCAAGTTTTCAGAAGTTATGGTACCTCCAATATCAGTTAAGGCATGAGGATCAACATGTGGTATGTTTAGAAATTCAGCATCCCTGTGTCCAATACCTCCTCTTGTATCACTCATCATTTGCCTTAGAGTAGAAAACATTTGTAACCAGAGTGCTTTAGATTTTAGTGAATCATCAGCATCAGCAACACTGGAGACATCTGTTGTAACTCCACCAGACTGAAAATTGATAGGTTTGTTACACCTAATAGTGTCAATATGCTTCCACTTCTTGTCTTTCTCCTTTTCAAGGACATAGCTTCTTTGAAGTTGAGATTGTTGCCTTTTTGCATTTCTCCACAACCTTCTATCAGAATGTTTAAGCTTTTGAATATAGATATTTAAATCTCTAGAAGTTGTTCTTAAAATTTCCCTTCTTCTTACTTCTTCTTCTTCATCCACTTCTTTGTTGTGAGAATCAACCACTGTAGTAAGAATTAACAGATCAACCTCTTGTAGAATATCATATTCATCAGGGTCTTGAACTGTATCAGGAACAGTGTCAGGATTAGAATCTTCAATTTGAGCTGTAATACTGATAAGAGTTGACTGTCTTGATCTTCTTTTTATTTGTGGTTCATCATCATCTATTTCTTCATCTTCATGTTGAATAATATTCCTGACAGCTAAAGTATCAGGAGCAATTGGAGTTTGAATAGCATCATGAATTTCTTTAATTCTTAATCCTCTAGACCTTGTTTGTCTAGGCATATTTGAAATAGATGAGCCTCTTCTACCTCTTCTCCCACCTCTTCTACCTCTGTCTCCTCTACCTCTAGCAGGAGCAGGATTCTTGAAACTTTCCATCATTTCTCTTTGAGCATTTAGAAATTCTTCATGTGAGAGATCAGGATATTCTTCAGTAGCAGTAGAGAGTGCCTTCCTAGCAAAAAGTTGTTGTACCCTCTTATCAGTATGATAAAGAGTAACAACATCACCTTGTTTTGTTTTGAACTTCTGGAATAAGTTGGTTGCATCTTCAGGATTTTCAATAAACACATCTTCATCACCTTCAGGAATTGTAGAAAGAATTTGCCCATGACCAGGCGTCAGGATTTGATCACCGGTCAGGATTTGCTCTTCCGTCAGGATCTGAGATTGCACCAATGTCCTTACTGTCTTTACTCCAGAATCAGAAACATGAGTTGACTGTGTTGTTTGACTTTGAGAAGTTTGAATTGTAGACTTCACAACAGCAGCATCAGAGGTTTCTCCTTGTACTTTATCACCACCATCATTTCCAGTATCATCATCATTATTCCTTAATACTAGATCAGGTGTACATTTTGTCGGACTTACCTTCTCCCCCTTTTTGACATCAGAATTTGATAATAAATTCAAAATTAAGGCAAGAAAGGTTTGAATGTCAGTTACCTTAGAATCAAGAGAATCAATCCTTCTGTTGATGGAGGTTTGTTCAGAAACAACATAATTCACTTGAGATTCCACTATCCTTAGTTGAAGAACAATAGGCACCTTTGTAAACTTTATAGCAATATCTCCCCTCACCAATTCAGAAGCGGCCTAGACAGAATCAATCTCATGTTTCAGGCTTTTAGATAACAGAGTAATAGCCTTCAAATGAATCTTCAAGTCTGTATTCTCTATCATTTTCACTGTATCACGAGCATGATCCAAGGCATATGGATACCTGACAGATTCATCAGATCTATACCATTCATTTTCCCATTGTTGCCTTTTCAACAGCTCAGCATGAGTAACTTCAGAAGGAACAGAAAAGTCTTGTCTTTGATCTTTTCCAGTAGTAGCCTTGTCAGCCATGAATGTGCTTGATGAACCATAGTTAGTTCCAAGACTTGATTTAAGGGCTACAACAAGCTGATCCTTCTCATCTTTATCCTCATCATCATCATCATCACTATCATCAGCATCAGTAGCATTGGAAATTTCAGGATCAGGAAAAGCAATACCTTTAAGCTTATCCTGAGATGCTGTGATAGGATCAACCATTGGTCTTGAGCTCAGTGGCTGAATCAGGATTGGCTCAGCATCAGGAGCACCACTAGCATCAGGAGCAACACCGTCAGGATTTGGTTGGCTTGCATCAGGATTTGATACTGATGGTTCTTGTGGAGCCTGAGGTTTAGAAGCTTCTGCAACACTTTGAGTTGGAGGTTCTTGTGTGCTTCCCTCAATGACAGTGTCCTCGACCAATCTTGTACTTGCATCTGCACCAGAAACTCCTTGAGCATTGTCACGAAATTTCTCAAAAACTGTAGCTTTGCCTGCATCTTCACATTGAGATGATGGTTCTTGTGTGACTGGAATTGAGATGTCTTCATTATCCCTTTGAGACAATGGTTCTTGTGGGACCATTCCAATAGCTAAGCCTTCACTCAAACTTTGATTGAGTGGTTCTTGTGGGGCAGGATCATCAGAAGTAGCTGCTGAACCACTTTGAGGTTCAGGTTCTTGTGGGCTTGATCCTTTCAGTTTCTTCTGTCTTAAAAATACAAACTCATCTGCCTTCCTTTTCTTTTCCATTGGATGTGAAAATCCAAGCTTAGAAGCAGTCTCAGCAACCTTCTCCCATGAAATATCAACATGTCTTGAATTTGGAGAGGCTTTTGCTGGAGAGTCTGAAATTGAGACTATTTGACTAGGTGCAGCATCAGGGATACTAACGTCAGGATTGACTTGAGCGTCAGGAATTGACTGTTCATCAGGATTCGATGTATCCTGACCATCAGTACCCTGCTTCTTTTCCAAAGGAATATGATACCTTCTCTTTGCTAATTTCTTTTTCTTCTGTGGCTTAACAGATGGAGCCACAGCTACAAAAACAGTATCAACAACTTCCTTAACTATCTTGAACTTTGAGGATATTGGTAAATCATCCACAGAATCAGTCTCATCCCTGAGAACTAATTTTCTCTTCACAGAAACAGCCTCAACAACCTTCTCTGCTTTCTTCTGAACCAGTACCCCTTGTACACCCCCTTGTTTCTTCGTTTTAGTGAGTGGTGTAGAGGAGAAATCCTTTGAACCTGATTGCCTTCCAGACACATCAGTTCTAGCTGATTTCTTAGGTTTTACAACTAAAGTCTTTTGAGAGACAGTAGAGGTGGTTGTTGACTGTTTAGACTGTTTGGGTTGAATGCTTGGGTCAGGAACAAGGTGTGATTGGCCTTGCCCCATAGCATTAGAAATTAAACCATAACAAGTAGGCATTTTCTGATGTAAGAAAAACCTGACCTCATCAGGAATAAAGGCATTGCCTATAAAACTATTTGCCTTATCAGGATTGAAAAATGTATTTTCGATATGTATTTAAAATAAAATTTTATTTAAGAAAACAAAATTTATTTTAACAACCCTGAAAAATGTTTTTTTAAAACAAATGATTACATTTTACCAGCTTAGTAACCACTGAAATACTCTTACCAATTACCAATTACCGAGGCCAAGTAATTATGCAAACTGAACAGTCTCCTCGAGATTGTACAAATGACCTGCACGCTTAACATATAATCTCTATAAAAGATAGAGAATGTCAAACATAATTATCATTTATCGTCAAAACATAAAACCCTCTTCACAGAGAAAACAAAAGTTTTTACTCAAACCTTTCGCATTCTGTCTTTCTCCATGGCTGCAAACAACCAACCAAATGATTTACCTATTGAGGGACTCGATTTAATCTGGCAAGAGATGCAAGAGGCTCTGGATGAAATTTCAGAGAACGAAGAGCCACTCCTTGTTCCTGACCCTCAGGAACATGAGGCCTATTTGAATGCAATGGCTGATGTCCTCATGCACAACTTCCAGCAGGCTAACCCTGATTGGAATCCTCTTGACAATCTCGTCATCCTTAATGAAGAAGGAGGTGACGATGGTGTTGATGATGAAGAGGATGAGGAGCTCGAGCGAGAGCTTGAGAGAAGAAGAAAGAGAAAACTTGATGCTTGCCCTTCATGCAAGATGGAGGCATGGAAGAGTCCCGGTGGTCACGGTGACGATCCTCCTCCAAGTGCATCTGCTCTCCTTCTTGTCTTTTAAGGATGAAATAAGAGAATCCGCTCTTCCAATCCTGACGGACTGTGAAGCTGCTCAGCATTCATGCTTATCAGCAATGTTGTTGTCAATTTGTCTTTGCACTTTTGGTTATTATACCAGCATCAGGATCCCCAATTATCAAATCAGGAGTATGACTTGCAGTCCATTTCCTTGCTGGTGGTAAGTCATTCCTTGAAGTATATGCTCCCCCTGGATTGGTGTTATCATTATTTGAAGAATTTGTTTCATTTGAAGCTCCCCCTGAAGTGTTGGTATTTCCTCCTGATGAGTTATCAGGATTATCACTTGAATCAGTATCTGAAGAATTCTGTCATGATGTTTGAGTTGTGTTGCCCAGTAATAAACTATTGTAGAAGGGGGGTTGAATACAATAGTATAAGATAATCGACTTTATCAACACAAATATGAATAATAACAGTTTTATTGAATCTGTTATAAAACTGTTACAAAACTCTCTTAAGAAATTCTGTGTTCTTAAGAGCTTCAAGGTTACAAGATACTCGTGTATGATTCGATATAAATCGAAAACCTAGACTATGTTTATATACTACACAGCTTCTCTATCAAATTACAAGATAAGTCCTAATCAATTACAAAGATTGAAACATATCCTAACTTGACAACTTCGCTTCTACAAACCAGGAACCGACAAAATAAACTTCCTTCTTTAACTAGACTCCAAATATAACTCGAAGTAGGAATCCTGATCAGCTTCCAGTCCTGATGATCAATCCTGATCACAGTCCTGATATGAAATCTGATATCAATCCTGATATGAATCCTGATACTGACGATCATGCAATCCTGATGCGTATGCAATACTGATGACGTCAGTGTTAGGCCGAATACCCAATATATAATCAATATATGTATGAGAATAACAATTAAGAACACTGTTTATGAACAATAAACTGAATTATATTAAATAACTCTTCTCTCAGTGATGTAAAATATCACAGAGAGCTGCTAGGTTACAAGAATAATGTATTCAGTATTCGCATCCCTTTTAGGGTTAACCTATCTGTGTTTATATAGTACACAGCTACATAGAATCAATCTCTAATTGATATTCCTATAAATTAGCTATACAAATTATATCAAATTAGGATTGCTTCTGTCTTCTGTTCCGTTTCCTTATCTGTCTCAATATATCTTGCTTCTTTCCATCTTCAAGATATATTGCTTCTAGAATCTTTATATTAGTACCGACAGCTTCAACAATCTTTCACCCCGTCAGACTTTATCAAACTCTAACTGGCTTCTAGCATAAACTCTGATGAGTACCTGTTTTCTTAAACACTGATAAACAATCATCAGCAATTATATCTAACAATCTCCCCCAACTTGTTCATACTAAAATGTACAAGTTAACAGATAATTGATGATGTCAAAACATATATAACAAATGCAGTGTTTATAACATAACAGAGTTTAACTTTTACTTAGAACAGAAAACTTAAAAAAAAACTTACAGTCAGACTTTACTTAATTTCTTCAATATCAGGCACTGTCCTGAGATAATCAATGAGTAGCCTCCTTTCAGCTTTTTCTAGCTCATCCACCATGATTTCTTTCAACTCTTTAAGCTCTGGATCACTTTCTCCAGTCTGGTAGATAGCAGCTCTCAGAGAATAAATACTGTTCTTTCTCATTTCATTCCCTAGCCGGATAAAGTAAGATTTGTCTGACTCTAGATTGAATTCCAAAACCTTTATTCCCAGTGCAGTCTTGAATCTGGCACTGTTTCTCTTCATTTCAACTATCTTTCCATAAGCATCTCTGTACTTAGGAATGTAAGCACTTGAAACACCTCCTCCAAGAAGAACTTTTGATTTCATCATTCTGTCTCTTAAAACTAGAGCAGCATCATGAGTACTTCTATTTTTGATCTTAAGAAGATATAGAACATACTCTAGCTCTTCCCATAGCTTCAGATGAATATCAGCTTCTCCAACTCTGTAAACTCTTCCATCATTCATGAAGTATAACAAAAACTCCTTCTTTAATCCTCTGTGGTAAATCATCTGAACAGACTTTAGTTTGTCAAGGTTTTCTTGAGTAACCCCAACACCAGATTCTGCCAGTGATGTAAGATTTGCAGGACTGTTATTAATTCTTTTCTCCCTGTGTGAACCCAAACCAGACTTATCATAAGATTCTTTTCCAAGTACTGTTCTGGTTTGAAGAAAGTTCACAGATTCTGGCTTCAGAGTTTCAGGAAGTACAGGTCTTTTGAAACCTTGGAGTTGTGGAGATAACTAAGTTTGCACAACTTGAGCATTGTCAGAGGTTGTCACAACTTTAACAGAACTATCAACTTGAGCAACGTCAGAGGTTGATTGATTTAGTCTTGATTCAACTTGAGCAATGTCAGAGGTTGAATAATTTTTCTTTGAAAACTGTCCTTCTTCTACCAGTTTTCCCTTTCCTTTTCCAGAAGCATCTACTGTAGGCCTCCTGGAATATTGTATACTCTGTTGAGTATTTTCCTTGATGGAAAGTGCAATTTCCTTTTTCCTAGAAGCCTTAACAGCCTTCTTCTTGTAAGTACCAGCTTCAACCTTCTTCTTTTGCTCTTCAGCAAGAATCTGCATCTCAGCATCCATATCTTCCACTGTGGCTTCACCACCATGTTCTTCAATAAACAACTTAGCAGCAATCTCTTCATCAGTAGTTGGATTTGCTGAAATCACTAGACTCTTAAGTCTTGAAAAAGATTGACCACCATAGTTTAACCCCTCAGAGTTTGTCAGCTTAGCAGAGTTTGACCTTAGTCTCCCTTGCTCTTGAACAATTTTAGACCTTTTCTCTGCTTCCTTGCTTCCACCATCAGTTGCATCATCCCTCCGTCTCAGAGTTTGAGTCCTTTTGCATTTGTCTTTAGGAACTCTCTCCCCCTTTTTGACATCATCAGGAATAAGCACTGATGTCAGCAACTCTAAGGAAGTAGCAATTGAATCAATCTTTGCAGACATCTCAATCTGATTCTCTTCAACCTTCATTAACCTTGAGCTAAAATCCTTCTGTTCTTGACACAGGGAAACATATAAAGATTTATCCTTTTTCAATGTAACTTCTGTAACGCCTTAGAATTTTTGACTTTTAAATTATTATCAATATGTGAATACCATTAATTTTATATGTGTATGATAATTGTTGGATAGGCTCGTTGTGCTAATTAGAGTAGTCTTAAAATTTATTTTATTTAAAAGAGCTATTTAAAATTATTTTATATTTATTGCTAGTATTAGCAATTGAGATTTTATTCTTGAAATTTTAGTTAGCAATGATGATCTTGGTATAATATGATTTATGTGTAAGCTCATATTTTAGTCATACTTATTTGAGATAAAAATAATTATTTGATATAGTCCCATAATTTTGAAATTTCTTTATGTGCCATAATTGTTATGTGCTTAAAATGTGAATTATGTGCGTGGTGAATAATTAATTAATTATGAATGTGGTTTCTAAATTTTATTCAAGTGCCCTGAAAATTTATTTGGGTCATATAATATTTATATTAAATTTAGAGTATGCTAAATTATTTAATTAATAGCATAAAATATTTCTTAGCATTATTTTATTTCTACTTTAGTTTTAAACTCATGATTTAAATTTTATAAGCACTTAATTATTTTAAATATTTATTTTAAGAAATGCTACACCTTCTAGATTATTTATTTTCAATAGGTAAATTATTTATTTACCTAATGAGTGGTGAAATTCTATTTAAAATTATTTTTGGGATTTAAAAGACATTTTATTTGATTATTCTTTGTAAATGTAATTTTATTTAACTAATCTACAAAAGTTATTTGTAGAATAATATTTCTATTAGATCTAGAAATGGGATTATGAATTTACATGAAAGCCCTTGATTTTTATCATGTTAGTATTTTATTTATTTGGACATTTTTGTCATTTAATAAGTAAATAACTAAAAAGTGTTTACTTTTACATTACTTTTAGCTCCCCTATAAAAACCCTACCCACCCCATCAGCCCCCACCCGTTCTCTCTTCTTCTTCTTCTTCTTCTCTTTCTTCTTCTCTCCCAACACCCATTTCTCTCTCTTGTTCTTCATCTCTTACAAAATTAAAACCCCCATAACTTGTGATTCTCTCATCCAAATTACAAGTGTGAGTAACCAAAACACTCCTCTCTCAAAGCTCTACAACCCTCTTGTACTAATTTCAAGTTTTATTATGATTTAAAAATCTGGAATTTTCAGATTTAAGGGTCTTTATGCTTAAAGCTTACATGAAAAGGTCGATTGTGTGTATTTAGGGTCACTCTCGATGAGACCCATTGTTTTGGGCACATCCGAGAAGAAACCCGACCATGGCAATGATCCTTGTGAGCCATGGTCTTGATTTTTATGTTTAAAAAGTTGAACTCAAGTTCATTTTGTTGATGCATGTCACTAATTCTATGATCTATGATGATTTTGATTAAAGTTTGTAGTGGGTTTCGATTTTTATTTATTATGTATGTTGTATGTGATGTGGATAGTAAGAATTGGAAATATTATAAGTTGCATGTTAGTTTAAAAGAAAGTATGATTTTATTTTGTTTATAAATATTTGTTGATTGAACTTTGGCTTGAAGATTGTAATGGTTGTGGTTTGAAGGATGGGAGTTAAGGTGGAAGGAGGATAGTTAGAAAGAGTGGGAGAGGGAGAAGCCGAGAGAGGAAGGGGAGAGAGAGGCCGAGAAAGAGAGAGAGGGAGAGAGAGGCCGAGAAAGAGAGAGAGGGAGAGAGAGGCCGAGAAAGAGAGAAAGAGAGAGAGAGAGAGAGAGAGAGAGAGAGATGAAGTGGGAAGAGAAGGAATTGATTTAAAAACTTTGAGTTTGGAGGTGTGATTTTAAGAGTGTTCATAGGTGTGTATTTTCAAAATGAATAGGTGTGTATTTTCAAAATGAATGGGTGTGTGTATTTTGAAAATGTGTTCTTAGGTGTGAGTTAGTTTAAAAATGTAGTTTCGGTGTGAGTTCTTTTAAAACTATGTTCTTGAGGAGATTTTCACAAAGGAAGTGTTTCATTTTTGTAAAATATATTTCGTGTAAGCGTGTCTTGTTTTAAAAATTATATTTTTACGTGTGAGTGCTTCTTTTAAAAATATATGGTGTGTGTGAGTATGTGTTTTTCTAAAATTGTGGGTTCTTGTGTGAGAAAGGTGAGTATGAGAGATGGAAGGATATGAGTGTGTGTTGTTCAAGTGCGGGTGTTTAGGTGTTTGGTTTTGGTTTAGGCCAAGAGGCCGAGAGGCCGAGAAGAGAGAAATAAAGAGGGGGAGAAGGAAGTAGAGCGGAGAAGATTGGTTGAGTTGGTGGTGTCGTATAGTAGTTTGTTAATTGATGATCTTATGTGGTATACATGGTCAATTATGTGTTAGTTGCTTAATTGTATTTTAATTGGTATAAGACGTCGCTATGATGTAATTTGAATAATTACATATGTGTTGAACCAATATGGTTGTCTTTAATTAGAATTAGCATTGTTATAGTAACCTGAATCTAGACTTGGTTAGTCAACTATAAATTGGTCGTAAGTTGTTATGTACTGGTTAACTAAACATATTGTGAGTATAAGTGGCTTTATGTAATCAAGTGTTATTTATGGTCAAAAAGAACTAGATAGAAATGTTAGAAGTCTTTATCTTGAGGCCTTTCATCAATATGTTGAGGAAAGTCATGTGACATCAAATGGTACGTGTTAAATGATTAAAGGTTGGTTATGTCGTAAAGGTTGAATGTGTTGAAGGTCTATATGGTCATTTTGCCTAGAATTGTTGATGTCATTAAGCAAATATGTGTTAAGTGACTACATGTCTAAGTGTTAATGATAGTTGTGAAGACACTATGTGCTTCTTGATTGTATATATATATATAAGTACATGTGATTGTATGACGATGGGGTAGAAGTACTTAGAGATACGTAAACAAAGCTGAGGTACTAAGTGATAAAGACTAAGACGATATTATACCTTTATATAGGTACAAGTAGGAGGCCAGGAAAGGAGCCCGTGTACGTAAAGTCAGAGTGGTGTACAAGTTATTGAGTTAGTTTATCGGCTTTTGAGGCAAGTGTCTATTCCCTCCACTTATTGTTCAAGTGGTAGTTTTCTTAAATTATGATGCAAATGATACCTCTTGATTGTATTGCAAGTATACGTATAACCTTTACTTGTTCTTTACCATTATGATGCAATCGTTTGTTATACCATTGTACCCTTACACCTTGCTCTTTATTTACAAACTCTACATTTGATCCCTTATCTTCATGTAACTCGTATAATGCCATTACCATGTTCATATGATACCTTTATCTTGAACTATCCCCTAAACTTTCTTGTTAACCTTTAAACCCCTGATATGTACTTATTTCCTTGTTGACTTATTTACCATGATTAACAGCACCTTTATCTTGACTTATAATTTGTTGACCTCTGTTAACGTTGAATACCCAAAGCACACTTAGTCCTTTGCTCACTTATTTTCCATGCCTATCAATTATCAAACTTTCAAACTCTTGCAATAAAGTCTTGAATTGGCTTATACCCTGAAATGAATGTTGGAAATGTTGAAAGCCTCTTATTCATTTAATCCCTTTGTTGAATTACTTATGAATGGAACACAGTAATGACCGAGGCGGCGGTCGTGGTTACTTATTTATTTTAAGGCCAATGTGTGCCTATGGATCCTGAATGTTAGGACCTTGTGAAAACATGGTCTGGAGCTTTACGTGGCTGATCACCCGTATAGCTCGTACCGTCTTACCGGAAGTTCCAATTCAATTGCTTAATCTTATTCTTTGAACAGAAATGTATATCTTGAAATTTGTTACCATGTTGAATACCATTTGATTATCATTTGATTACCAGTTGAATACCATATGATTTCCATTTGATTACCAATTGATTACCATGTGATTATTAATGAATTTCTAGTTGATGGATTTATCAAATGAAAACTGCTTACATTGATTTCACTTGCTGGGCAATTTTTGGCTCACTCTTGTTTTTATTATTCCCTAACCTTTCAGTTAGGAATGGAGTATGCCGTTCTCGAGTAATCGCTAAGAGGACAGTGAGAAGGCCTGATACGAGAATTTAGGCTCCATGTTGCCAGACAGATAGAATTCATGTTAGTTCTCACCAACGGCTAGATGGTAGCTTATGGTTTGTAATAAAACTGAATTAGATGTTGTAATAAACTTTGATATTTTAGATTCTTGTTTCATACCATAACCTGTGATCGATCCTTTGTTGAGGGGTCGTCTGTATAATTATGTTTTATTCAGAGCGATAGTGGCACCAAATCCTGACCCCGGATTTGGGGGCGTCACAACTTCCCTGGCAACTATGTCATTTCTCAGACCATCAATAACCTTATCAGCATCAGCAAAGCGATTATGCAATGATTTGACTTGGACAATTGTGGCTTTAAGATGAGTTAAAAGCTCAGGATCTTTGATTTATTTAGAAGACTTGATCACAAAATCAGCAGCTCTTTCATCAGAAAATATAGTTTCTCTGCTTGACCAATTTGAAAAATACATATCCTGATAGTGAGCTTCTGTAGCACGGTGAGCAGCAACTCTTTGAGATGTATCAACAGAGTTTGCAGAAGAATCAGCATTAGAAGAATGAGGAACATCTTCTTCAGCATTATCTTGTGCTCTCTCATTATCATCAGAGTTTACAACAACATTTTGTACTAAGGTATCTGCAGCTTCTTCAACAATATTCTCTGCAGTAACTTCAACATTCTCTGCTACAGCTTCATTCTTCTCAGCATTTTCAACAATCTTCTCAGAAGAGACAGATTTAGCTTCCTGATCAACCTCATCACCAACTTCAAGAACTGGATTGGTGACAGAGAGAATCTCTGTATGAGTTGCCATTGACTCTTCAAGTACCAGAGTGGCTTGATCAGCTGCCACACCCTCAGTTTCATCAAATTCTTCAATATGATCAGAGTTTATAGAGGGGTGTGCTTCAAAATCCATGTCCAGATTATCAACAAAATTATCAGCATTTGTAGTAGTATCAGCTTCAAGATTGACATCAACATTTGCTCTGTCCTCTGTGGGCACAGTAGCTTCAACATTAACCTCAGTCTCCTTAGTAACATCATCAGGTTCTACATCAGCATCCTGAATTACAACATCAGGATCTACATTCTGTTCATCCTCATGAACAGCTTCAACATCATCAAATAGATAATCAGCTACTAGCCTCCTTCTTCTATGATGTAAAGTTTCAGAATCTTCTACATCATCATCAAACCTTGGTCTTTTTGCCCTGCTCTTCTTAGATGTACCAACAGAGTTTGGCACAGAAGATTTTGAT
This sequence comes from Heracleum sosnowskyi, assembly GCA_030848705.1. Lineage (NCBI taxonomy): Eukaryota > Viridiplantae > Streptophyta > Magnoliopsida > Apiales > Apiaceae > Heracleum > Heracleum sosnowskyi. The sequence continues at coordinate 16,427,603 of CM061236.1, forward strand.
ACACCAACTTCAGTAGCTGGTTTAATAATCCTTGCAGGTTTAAAAGCCCTGTGTTTAGTTCTACCACCAGTACGAATTGGTTTGGTTGGAGATGCTTCAGTATTTACTGGTTCTGGCTGGTTTTCTACTTGGATAGAATCATCCAAAAACTGTTGTACTAAAGCAGGTAATAACAAATCACCTACGTTTCCCTTCTTCACATCCTTGTTTATAAGATCAGAAAATATACGTTTGTGCAATTTAAAACATGGATCACATCTACATCAGAGATATCTACCTCACCAACACAAGCAGTAAATAAAAGCTGACAAAATCTAGAAAGTAAACTACTCTCCTATTTTCAGTCATCTTTTCACCCAAATTGTTAAGAACTAGTCTACCATAATCAAAATTAGTACCATAGATCAGAGAATACCCAATTTGTAGACTTTCAGTAGGTATGGCATCCCAGTTTGTGCACTTCTTGCCGAACGTTCTAGTTATGCAGTCGAAGAAAAAGCTCCACTCTTTCCTCAAGAATGGTCGCTTCAGTTGACAAATCTTTGCCAAAGATCCACCATAGCTGATTTCCCTCATCATCCTCATCAATTCAGCCTCACCAACATCAATAGTGTAAGCATGATGTTCAGGAAATCCCATAGCCGCACGTACTGTACCAGGAGTAATGATATACTCTGTTTCTTCAAACTCAAAAACAAGAGATGGAGTACCAGAATCTCCACCATCATCATAAATACTAGTCTCCCAGAAGCTTTTGATTTGAACTGCAGACAGCTTCCCTGGTTCTACAATAGCACGCCCAATAGGAGATTGAGCAAGAAAATTTTGCATCATATGAAACGCCTCCGGTGCGTTCTCATTACTCAAAGGAGCAGAATAATTGTTAGGAACAAACTCAAGTCCAGAATAGACAAAAGCAGTAGAAGCCATTAGTATGAATTAGAAATAATCAGAGAATGGCTTAGAGAAATTTCGAGAGTGTTTGCAGGAAAAGTGTTTGTGAATATGTGTGTGTGACAGTAAAGTTTGAATCTGAGTAAGATGTGAAAAGTTCAAACGGTTTTGTGTATTGTATATTAATACAAAATTAAAAATTAAAAACTGAACAGTTTCTAATCAATACACACAACTGTCTTACTCCGTAATTCGTGTGAGTGGGACACGTGGCACACATGCAATGACTGACAGCAGTAAATGGCAGTTTTCAATGCGCATGCGCAGTAAAAATAGCAATAATTACCGCCTTTTACACTTTCCTAGACACTCAACCTCTCTCTTCTGTTTAATACACTCTTGAACAACTGTCCAATCATACTCTTGTGAATTTTCAAAACAAATTTCTATTCTCAAAACCATAATATGTCTGAAACAAACAAAATTTATTTTAATCATCAGAGATTAAAATTAAATTACCTCGGCGTAGAGTACACAGTTCATCAGTGTTTACCAATCCTCCTCCTTTATAAATAAACTCTTTTCACAAACTGTACAGGTGTGAGTATTTGTGTGTGACTTAGCAGAGTTTACTGAATATAAATATTTAGATCATCTCTAAGTGCATAAAATCCACAAAATTAAATCAGTAAAAACTGGTTGCCCAAACTCTCATGTATAAAATAAAATCTAAACTCATCTAAACTCTGTACTTCTAAATTTATTATTTTCACCCCCTTTGATTTTTTTTTTTTATTTAAATTTTTTTCCAGTAATCAGTGGTTGGCACTAGTCACCAAAAATCAAAGATTTTAGCCCTTATTTCATACAATAAGTTCCTGGGTCTTCCTAGGCACAACATGATCTCAAAGGAATTTGTGCTTATTTTTGCATCTTTTGATTTGAGGGTGAGATATTAGCAACTAATTATCAGAGTTTAGACATTCATCAGTTAACATGATTAATTTATGAGAGAAAGTGCAAACAACTAATACAGACTCAGTGTATAGGATCAATAAACTAAGAGATGCTATAAATATAGAGACAGTATCATGCTGTGTAAAATTTCTGCACATTTTGAAATCAGAATTTATATTACTCAGAAGGATTCATGATTACTTACTGAAAATCATGCTTCATACAATTTTCTTCATCGGTCCATGTGTTTTAGACAAAAACCACAATCAGAGTTTAACATCAGAGTTTAACATCAAAGTATGACTGACAGAGTATGTGTAACAGAGTATGACTGACAGAGTATGTGTAACAGAGTATGACGAACAGAGTTTGACAAACTGGTACGAATGACAGTTAACATATGCAAAGAAATATGAGTAACAAATCACAGAGTATAGATTTTGAGTCTAACCAGTATCTCTAGTCAAAACCAGAGATCATTCCAAGTTCATTTACCAGCCTTGTAAAGGTAGCTTCACTCAAAGGTTTGGTGAAGATATCTGCAAGCTGTTGGTCTGTAGACACAAAATGAAGCTCAATATTTCCTTCTTCCACATGTTCCCTGATAAAATGATACCTTATGCTGATGTGCTTGGTCATGGAGTGATGTACTGGATTACCTGTCATAGCAATAGCACTTTGATTATCACAGAAAATAGGTATTTTAGAGTACCTTAATCCATAGTCCAGCAATTGATTCTTCATCCACAAAATCTGTGCACAACAGCTACCAGCAGCAATATATTCTGCTTCTGCTGTGGATGTGGAAATTGATTTCTGTTTCTTGCTGTACCAAGAAACTAATCTGTCACCTAGAAATTGACAGCTTCCACTTGTGCTTTTTCTGTCTATCTTACAGCCTGCAAAATCTGCATCAGAGTAACCAATTAATTTAAACTCTGATTCTCTAGGATACCACAAACCAAGAGTTATGGTTCCTTTGAGATATTTGAAAATTCTCTTCACAGCTGTTAGATGAGGCTCTCTGGGGTTTGCTTGAAATCTTGCACAAAGACATGTTGCATACATGATATCTGGTCTACTTGCTGTTAGATAAAGAAGAGACCCTATCATCCCTCTATAGTTTGTCATATCTACTGAGGCTCCTGTGTCTTTGTCTAGCTTTGTTGCAGTAGCCATGGGAGTTGTAGCAGATGAACTATCAAGCATACCAAATTTCTTGAGAAGATTTCTGGTATATTTTGCTTGATTGATAAAAATCCCATCATCTGTTTGCTTGACCTGTAAGCCTAGAAAATAACTAAGCTCTCCCATCATGCTCATTTGATACCTTGACTGCATAAGCTTGGCAAATTTCTTACAGAGTTTGTCATTAGTAGACCCAAAAATTATGTCATCCACATAGATTTGAACTAACAGCAAATCATCACCAGAATGAAAATAGAACAAGGTTTTGTCAATTGTACCTCTAGTGAACCCACTTTCTAAAAGAAATTGAGCCAGAGTTTCATACCATGCTCTAGGTGCCTGCTTTAGTCCATATAATGCCTTGTCAAGCCTGTAGACATAATCTGGATGTCTGGGATCTACAAATCCTGGTGGTTGTTCAACAAACACTTCTTCTTCAAGTTTCCCATTGAGAAAAGCACTTTTCACATCCATCTGAAAAACTTTAAACTTCTTGTGAGCAGCATAGGCCAGAAAAATTCTTATTGCCTCCAATCTTGCAACTGGAGCAAAGGTTTCATCATAGTCAATTCCTTCCTGCTGTGAATAGCCTTTAGCCACAAGTCTAGCCTTATTCCTTGTAATCACTCCATCACTATCTGTTTTGTTTCTGAAAACCCACTTTGTACCAACAATAGATCTGTTCTTTGGTCTTGGTACAAGTGTCCAGACTTCATTCCTCTCAAATTTATTTAACTCCTCTTGCATTGCTATTATCCAGTTAGCATCTTGAAGAGCATCTTCAACTTTCTTGGGCTCAGTTTGAGATAAGAATGCATGATACAGACATTCATTATTTGTAGCACTTCTAGTTCTCACACTAGCTTCTGGATCTCCAATTATCAAGTCAGGTGTATGAGCCTGTGTCCACCTTCTTGCTGTTGGTAATTGGCTTCTATTATCATTATTAGATCCTCCCCCTTGATCCATGCTCTCCTGATTTTCTTCTTGACCATTTGCATTCTCTGAGGATCCCCCTGAATTGGACTGTTCAGTATTTGAACTTTCAGAGTTTGACTCAGAGTTTCTGTTTGATTCTTCATTTGACTCACTTTCAGAATTTGAGTCATCACTTTGAGAAGTTTCTGAAGTTTCTTCACGCTCCCCCTCAACTGGTTCTCTATTTTGTTCTGTCAGAGAAAATTCTTCAGTGTTTACCAGTAGAGGATCAGAGTATGCTTCGTCAGAGTTTGTTGGATTTGCTTCATCAGAGTTTGCATCATCAGAGTTTATATCTTCATTTCCAAAGCAAAGTTGATCATGATATTCTTCATCTTCTATTCCAGTTATTTTCTTGTCATCAAATGACACATGTATAGATTCCATGATCACTTTAGTTCTCAGATTGTAGACTCTGAATGCTTTAGTTGACAATGGGTATCCAACAAAAAATCCTTCATCAGCTTTTAAGTCAAACTTGGTCAACTGTTCAGGATGAGTTTTCAACACAAAGCACTTGCATCCAAAAATATGAAAATATTTCAAATTTGGCTTCTTATTCTTTACCATCTCATATGGTGTTTTCCCATGCTTGTTAATCAGTGTTGCATTTTGAGTAAAACAAGCAGTTTGAACAGTTTCTGCCCAGAAATAAGTTGGCAATTTTGCTTCCTCAAGCATTGTTCTGGCAGCTTCGATTAAGGTTCTGTTCTTTCTTTCAACTACACCATTCTGCTGTGGAGTCCCTGGTGCAGAAAATTCTTGTTTCACTCCTCTTTCTTTACAGAATTCTTCCATTATTGCATTTACATGATCCATCAGAGTTAAGGCAGTTTCATCCTTCTTTGCTAAGAAATACACCCATGTGTACCTAGTGTACTCATCAACAATAACTAGAGCATACTTCTTTCTGCCCAATGACATTACATTTACTGGACCAAATAGATCAACATGAAGGAGATGATAAGGATTCACAACTGAAGATTCAGATTTACTCTTGAAAGATGACTTCCTTTGCTTGGCCTTTTGACAAGAATCACACAGACCATCTAAGCTGAGTATTGACTTTGGAATTCCCCTTACAAGATCTTTTCGAATTAGCTCATTGATGTTGTTCAAGTTTAGGTGAGAGAGCTTCTTATGCCATTTCCAACTCTCTTCATTTGACATTTTTGCAGACAGACATACAGCTTTTCCTTCAGAGTTTGTTACCAAACTTGCTTCATAGATATTATTCCGTCTATTTCCAACTAGAACAACTTTTCCTGTAGATTTACTGATAACCTCACAGTATTCAGGTTGAAAATCTACATGGTAACCTCTGTCACAGATTTGACTCACAGATAGCAAGTCATGCTTGAGTCCTGGGACAAGAGCTACATTTGTGATGATGACACTTCCAAGATTGATATTGCCATATCCCATAGTACGTCCTATGTTGCCATCTCCATAGGAAACTTTTGGGCCAGCCTTCTCCTCATAGTCTGATAGCAGGGCTTTATTTCCAGTCATGTGTCCTGAACATCCACTGTCCAAGACTAGGGTACTTTCCCTTATGCCCTGCAATCACAAACAATCACAGAGAGTTAGATTTAAGGATCCAGACTTGCTTGGATCCTTTGGCTTTCTTAACATTGTTAGCTTTTGCAGCGGAATTACTATCAACAGAGTTTAAGCTAACTGTGTCAGATTTTACACTTGCAGAGTTTGCTCTAACCCATTTCAAGTTAGGCTTCAACTCATAATAATTGTGATAAATAGCATGATAACTCTTGCAAGTATAAATGGAATGCCAAGTGCTCCCACAGTGTGTGCATAAAGTCTGTGGTCTAACCCTAACATAATCATTCTTTACTCCAGACTTGGAGGGTAAAGAATTAATATCTTTGTTTTTCCTGCAAAAACTGGCAAGATGGTTAGTACTACCACAACTATGACATGTCTTTCTAGGAGCATCAGAATTAGGAAGATAATCATTTCTTTTATTAATGCCTACTTTTCCATTCCTATTTTTCTTGGACACTTTCTGTTTGTTGACAGACTTTACCTCTTTAAGCTTATGGTTGAGTTGTTTTTCTGTCATCAAACCAACATTAACCTGTTTATCACAGATTTTTACTGGTTCTTTAACAGCTTCTGATTTAATCTGATTTTCTGTTATTGAACCAACATTAACCTGTTTATCACAAGTTTCAATTGGCTTCATAACAGCTTCTTTCTCAACTATAGATTTTAGCTTACTGGATTCAGGAACAAATTTCACAGGTTTAAGATTTGATCTAACTTTAACTTTTTCTTTAAACCTAAGTTCATCTTCCTCACAGTAACCTAACCCTACAGTATCTGTCTGAAAAACTTGATGTGTGTCTTTTCCAGAATTAGTCCAGGTTTTAATTACTTTCCTCTCCTTTTCCAACTCAGATTCTATTTGCCTATATCTTTTAAGCAATTCCTGTTCAACATAAACAGCATCATCTCTCTCCTTTTGAACTTGTTGCATGTTAACAAGCTCTTCTTCAAGAAATTTATTTCTTTCTTTAAGCCTAAGATTCTCAGATTTAATTCTCTCATTCTCTAAAGTCTGATCCCTATAACTAACATGTATGCTTTTTAGATAAACTCTCAATTCAGATATATTATCAGTATCATAAGCATAAGTTGTTAGGGGTACCTTATTTTCAGGTGAGTCAGATTCATCTTTGACAGTTGCCATGAGAGCATAATTTACATCCTCATCTGATTCTGAAGTGTCTGCCCAGTCTCTTCCTTTAGTGATGAGTGCTTTTCCAGATTTTCCTTTCTTGCACTCTGGAGCATAGTGACCCATCTCTTTACACTTGTAGCACTGGATCTCAGACTTATCTTTCTTTCCAGACTTGGTATCCCTTCCTTCAGACTTTCTGAAATTCTTCCTTTCAGAGTTTGAATCTCTCCTTGAGAATCTTTTTCCTTTCTTGAAGTTCTTGAAACCCATCTTCTTGAAAGTCTTCACCATCAAAGCAGCCATTTGCATCATTTTTTCTTCATCATCCTCAGATTCAGAAGAGGCATCAGTGTTTGAGTCATCATCAGAGTTTGATGACTCATTCTCAGAGTTTATGACTAAAGCTTTTCCCTTAGCTTTTTTCTTTGATGTTTCTTTCTTCATGAGTTTTTCTTCAACCTTGAGAGCAACAGATTTTGTCTTCTTACTGATTCTTCTGTTCCTTTGTTCTATCTCCAGTTCATGAGTTTTCAGCAACCCATAGATTTCATCAAGCTCTGTATCTGCAAGCTCATAATTATCCCTTATTGTTGTTGCTTTTAAATCCCATCTTTCAGGTAGAGATAAAAGAAACTTGAGATTAGACTCTTCAATATCATATTCTTTATCAACCAGAGATAGATCATTCAACAGTTTACAAAATCTGTCATATGTCTCAGTCAAAGTTTCACCAGGTCTTGAGTCAAAGTGTTCATACTCCTGTGTTAGTATTGTCTTTATGTTCTTCTTTATAGCACCTGTTCCTTGGCATCTGACTTCTAAAGCATCCCATATCTCTTTGGCAGTTTTGCAACCAATAACTCTGTTAGACATGACATTATCTAAGGCACTGTGGAGAAGATGTCTAACCTTTGCATCCTTTGCAATTGATGAGATGTCTTCAGGAGTCAAATCTTTCTTTTCCTTTGGAATAAGCTTTTGCTCTTCACCAGCAACAACAGTGGACAGTTTAGTCGGCATATGAGGACCATTGTAAATTCTATCAAGGTATTCTGGATCTGTGGCTTCCAGAAACATGGTCATCTTCACCTTCCATATTGGATATTCAACTGGTCTCAGAATTGGAACCCTGATAGTCTCATATCGACTCACAGAAGTTGGTTGAATTTTCTGAGTATTAGAACCTGCCTGGTTTTCTTCAGCCATGATTATACTTGTGTTTGAATCGTAAAACTGTATATATTAATCAGCCTTGGCTCTGATACCAATTGTTAGGCCGAATACACAATATATAATCAATTTATGTATGAGAATAACAATTAAGAACACTGTTTATGAACAATAAACTGAATTATATTAAATAACTCTTCTCTCAGTGATGTAAAATATCACAGAGAGCTGCTAGGTTACAAGAATAATGTATTCAGTATTCGCATCCCTTTTAGGGTTAACCTATCTGTGTTTATATAGTACACAGCTACATAGAATCAATCTCTAATTGATATTCCTATAAATTAGCTATACAAATTATATCAAATTAGGATTGCTTCTGTCTTCTGTTCCGTTTCCTTATCTGTCTCAATATATCTTGCTTCTTTCCATCTTCAAGATATATTGCTTCTAGAATCTTCATATTAGTACCGACAGCTTCAACAATCTTTCACCCCGTCAGACTTTATCAAACTCTGACTGGCTTCTAGCATAAACTCTGATGAGTACCTGTTTTATTAAACACTGATAAACAATCATCAGCAATTATATCTAACAGTCAGCAATCCTGATCAGTTGAGTCTAGATCCTGACACTCATTGAATCCTGATCTAACAATCTCCCCCAATCTCATACTTTGTAAAATAAAGTATAGATTTCCTAGATTCAATGATGTCAAAAACATTAACAAAATGTACAAGTATTTGCAGCAGCAACTTATCTGTTTGTATCCTTTGAAAGAACAGACTTGACTTCAAGAAACTGGATAACATATTTTCTTCCAGAATTTGAATCAATCTTTCCTTAAGATTTCTGAGTTCTTCATGTTCCTCATCAATCTGGTAGATAGCTACTCTGAGATTTTGAATAGAGTTTCTTGGTAGACTGTGCTCTTCAAGCAGTAGATAAGCAATTTCTTTCCCATCAGGATTAAGATTAAGTTGTGAAATGCCAAAAATTTCTTCTTTAACAGCAGTACCTCTTTGCATTTCCACATCTTGACCTCTTAGATTTATGTACATGGGAGTATAATTACCATTGAAATTTCTTCCTTCATCCAGTCTCCATCTGATTGTTGACAGAATAGCATCACTCCATTCTTTGCACACTTTGTTTTTCCATCTCAGCAAATAATGAACATATTTCAGTTCCTGTGTAGTTTTCATCAAGAGATCTTGAATGGATAGAATCTTCACACTACCATCCTTCATGAAGTATAGAAGCTTCTCTTTCTTTTCAAAACCATCATGACAATCTATAACTATATCAACATCTAATAAATTGTTCAGGTTTTCAGAAGTTAAAATACCTCCAATTTCAGTTAAGGCATGAGGATCAACATATGGTATATTTAGAAATTCAGCATCCCTGTGTCTAATACCTCCTCTTGTATCCCTCAACATTTGCCTTAGTGTAGAAAACATCTGTAACCAGAGTGCTTGAGATTTAAATGAATCAGCAACATTAGCAATCCTAGAAACATCTGTTGAAATTCCACCAGACTGAAAATTGATAGGTCTATTACACCTTACAGTGTCTATATGCTTCCACTTCTTGTCTTTCTCTTTCTCAAGAACATAACTTCTTTCAAGATGACGTTGTTGCCTTTTCACATTTCTCCACAACCTTTTATCAGAATCTTTAAGCTTTTGAATGTAGAGATTGAAATCTCTAGAAGTTGTTCTTGTAACTTCCCTTCTTCTTACTTCTTCTTCTTCAACCACTTCTCTATTATGAGAATCAACCACTGTAGAAAGAATTAACAAATCAACCTCCAGTAGAATTTCAGAGTCATCAGGACCTTGAGCAATGTCAGGATTTGAATCTGAAATTTGACTTGTATTACTGATGAGAGTTGATTTTCTTGGTTTTCTTCTCAGAGAAATGTCAGATTCCTCTTCAACTTTATCTTCCTTCTGAATGATAGTCCTGACAGCCAAAGTATCATGATCTATTGAATTTTGCACTTCTGAAGGAATTTCTTCAATCCTTAGACTTCTCGACCTTGTCTGTCTAGGCATAATTAAAGTTGATGAGCTTCTTTTACCTCTTCTACCACCTCTTCTACCTCTGCCTCCTCTTCCTCTAGCAGGAGCAGGATTTTGATAACTTTCCATCATTTCTCTTTGAGCATTTAAAAATTCTTCTTGAGAAAGATCAAGATATTCTTCAGAAGCAGTAGAGAGTGCCTTCCTAGCAAATAACTGTTGAACTCTCTTATCAGTATGATAAAGAGTAACAGCCTTTCCTTGATTTGTCTTGAAATTCTGAAATAAATTGGTTGCATCTTCAGGATTTTCAATGAATACATCTTCATCACCTTCAGGAATTGTAGAAAGAATTTGTCTATGACCAGGTGTCAGTATTTGATCATCCATCAGGATTTGATCACCTGTCAGAGTTTGCTCTTCCATTAGGATCTGAGATTGAACCAATGTCCTTACTGTCTTTATTCCAGAATCAGAAACATGAGTTGACTGTGTTGTATGTCTTTGAGAAGTTTGAATTGTAGACTTCACAACACCAGCATCAGAGGTTTCTCCTTGTAGAACTTTGTTACCACCATCATCTCCAGTATCATCATCATTATTCCTTAATACTAGATCAGGTGTACATTTTGTCTGATTTACCTTATCCCCCTTTTTGACATCAGAATTTGATAATAAACTTAAAATTAAGGCAAGAGAGGTTTGTATATCAGTTACCTTAGTATCCAGAGAATCAATTCTTCTGTTGATGGAGATTTGTTCAGAAACAACAGATTTCACATCAGATTCCACTATTCTTAATTGAAGAGTAGTAGGCACCTTTGTAAGCTTAATATCAATGTCTCCCCGTATCAATTCAGAAGAAGCCTTGACAGAATCAATTTCATGTTTGAGGCTCTTAGATAACATAGTTGTAGCCTTCAAATGATTCTTCAAGTCTGGATTTTCTATAAGATTCACTGCATCACGAGCATGATCCAAGGCATAAGGATAACTAACAGAATCAGAATCTTTAAACCAGTCATTCTCCTATTGTCGCCTTCTAATATGCTCAGCAGGATTAATTGTAGGAACAGAAAAGTCTGGTCTTCGATCTTTTCCAGAAGTAGCCTTGTCAGCCATGAATGTGCTTGATGAACCATAGGTAGTTCCAAGACTAGATTTAAGGGCTGTAACAAGCTGTTCCTTTTCTTCTCTATTCTCATCATCAGAGTTATCACTATCATCAGCATCAGAAGCATTGGAAATATCAGGATCAGGAATAACAATACCTTTGAGTTTATCCTGAGGTGCTGTGATAGGAACTATCATCGGTCTCGAACTAAGTGGCTGTACCATAATTGGTTGATCATCAGGAACACCACTAGCATCAGGAGCAACACTGTCAGGATTTGAATGGCTTGCATCAGGATTTGATACAGATGGTTCTTGTGTAGCCTGAGGTTCAGAAGCTTCTTCAACACTTTGAGCTAAAGGTTCTTGTGTACTTCCCTCATGGACAGTGTTCTCAACCAATCTTTCATCTTCATTTGCACCAGAAATCCTTTGAGCATTGTCAGGAAATTTCTCAGAAACTGTAGCTGATTTGCCTGCATCCTCACTTTGAGAAGATGGTTCTTGTGTGGCAGGAATCTCCATGTCTTCATTTTCCCTTTGAGAAAATGGTTCTTGTGTGACCATTCCTTCAGCTATGCCTTCACTCAAACTTTGATTGAGTGGTTCTTGTGTGGATGGATCATCAAAAATAGCTGCTGAACCACTTTGAGGTTCAGGTTCTTGTGGGCTTGATCCTTTCAGTTTCTTCTGTCTTTTGAATACCAACTCTTCTGCCTTTCTTTTGTTATCAAGAGGATGTGTGAATCCAAGTTTAGAGGCAGCAGCACCCAGCTTCTCCCATGGAATATCAATATGTCTTGTTGTAGGAGAGCTTGTGACTGGAGAGTCAGAAATAAGTAACACTTGACTTGATGCAGCATCAGGATTACTAAGATCAAGATTAGCTTGAGCATCAGGATTTGATTGCTCATCAGTATTTGATGTTTCCTGATCATCAGTACCCTGTTTCTTTTCCAAAGAAATATGATACCTGCTTTTCACCAACTTTCTTTTCTTCTGTGGCTTTGCAATGGATGCCACAGCTTCAATAGCAGTATCAACAACTTCCTTGTTGATCTTAAACATAGATGATATTGGTAGATCATCCTCTGAATCAGTCTCATCCCTGAGAACTAATTTTCTCTTCACAGTAACACTCTCAACACCCTTATCAGCCTTCTTTGCATCCTTCTGTACCAGGACCCCTTGTACACCCCCTTGTTTCTTCTTTTTAGTGAGAGGTGTAGAGGAAAAATCCTTTGAACCTGATTGCCTTCCAGACACATCAGTTCTAGCTGATTTCTTTGCTTTTACAACTAAAGTCTTTTGAGACACAGTAGAGGTGGCTGTTGACTGTGTTAGATATAATTGCTGACGTTTGCTCATCAGTGTTTAAGTACCAGGTACACATCAGAGTTTACTGGAAGCCAGTCAGAGTTTATTAAAGTCTGACGGGGTGAAAGTTTATCTTAGCTGTCGGTGTAAATATAAAGATTCTAGAAGCAATATATCTTGAAGATGGAAAGAAGCAAGATATATTGAGACATATAAGGAAACAGAACAGAAGACAAAAGCAATCCTAATTTGATATAATTTGTATAGCTGATTTATAGGAATATCAATTAGAGATTGATTATGTAACTGTGTATTATATAAACACAGATAGGTTAACCCTAAAAGGGATGCGAATACTGAATACATTATTCTTGTAACCTAGAAGCTCTCTGTGATTCTTTAACATCACTGAGAGAAGAGTTATTTATATAATTCAGTTGTTGATTCATAAACAGTGTTCTCAATTGTTATTATCATACTTATCTTGATTATATATTGTGTATTTGGCCTAACAATTGGTATCAGAGCCAAGGCTGATTAATATATACAGTTTTACGATTCAAACACAAGTATAATCATGGCTGACAACTCTCAGGAAGGTACTAATGCAGGTTCTAATGCTCAGAAGGTTCAACCTACTTCTGTGACTAGATATGAGACTATAAGGGTTCCAATTCTCAGACCAGTTGAATATCCAATTTGGAAGGTGAAGATGACCATGTTTCTGGAAGCTACAGATCCAGAATACCTTGACAGAATTAATGATGGTCCTCATATGCTAACTAAATTGTCTCCTGTTATTACTGGTCAAGAACAAAAGTCTGTTCCAAAAGAGAAGAAAGATTTGACTCCTGAAGACATCTCATCAATTGCAAAGGATGCAAAGGTTAGACATCTACTCCACAGTGCTTTAGATAATGTAATGTCTAACAGAGTTATTGGCTGCAAAACTGCCAAAGAAATTTGGGATGCTTTGGAAGTCAGGTGTCAAGGAACAAGTGCCATAAAGAAGAATAGGAAGACTATTCTAACACAGGAGTATGAACACTTTGACTCTAGATCTGATGAAACTTTGACAGATACTTATGACAGATTTTGTAAATTGTTGAATGATCTGTCTCTGGTTGACAAAGAATATGAACTTGAAGAGTCAAATCTCAAGTTTCTTTTATCCCTACCTGAAAGATGGGATCTGAAGGCAACAACAATCAGAGACAATTATGATCTTGCAGAAACAGATCTTGATGAAATCTATGGGTTGCTCAAAACTCATGAACTGGAGATAGAACAAAGAAACAAAAGATCTGGAAAGAAGACAAAATTTGTTGCTCTTAAAGTTGAAGAAAAGCCTGTCAAGAAGGAATCATCAAGAAAGAAAGCCAAAGAAAAGGCTTTAATCATTAAATCTGACAGTGAGTCATCAAACTCTGATGATGGCTCAAATACTGATGATGAAGCTTCTGATTCTGAGGATGATGAAGAAGAGATGATGAAGATGGCTGCTTTAATGGTGAAGACCTTCAAGAAGATGGGATTCAAGAACTTCAAGAAAGGAAAGAGATTCTCTAGGAGAGATTCAAACTCTGATAAGAGAAATTTCAGAAAGTCTGATGGAGGAAATACCAAGTCTGGAAAGAAAGACAAGTCTGAGATCCAGTGCTACAAGTGTAAAGAGATGGGTCATTATGCTCCAGAGTGCAAGAAAGGAAAATCTGAGAAAGCACTCATCACTAAAGGCAAGGACTGGGCAGACACTTCGGACTCGGATGAGGGAGTCAATTATGCTCTCATGGCAACTATTAGAGATGAAGCTGAGTTATCTGAAAACAAGGTACCCCTAACAACTTATGCTTATGACACTGATAATATATCTGAATTAAGAGTTTATCTAAAAAGCATACATGTTAGCTATAGGGATCAGACTTTAGAGAATGAAAGAATCAAATCTGAGAATCTAGGTCTTAAAGAAAGGAATAAATTTCTTGAAGAGAAACTTGTTAACATGCAACAAGTTCAAAAGGAGAGAGATGATGTTGTTTATGTTGAACATGAATTGCTTAAAAGATATAGGCAAATAGAGTCTGAGTTGGAAAAAGAGAGAAAAGTGATTAAAACCTGGACCAATTCTGGAAGAGACACACATCAGGTTTTTTAGACAGATACTGTAGGTTTAGGTTACAATGAGGGAGATGAACTTAGGTTTCAAGATAAAGTTAAAGTGAAACCACAACTTAAACCTGTGCAATTTGTTCCTGAATACAGTAAGTTAAAGTCTGTTGTTGTGAAAGAAGCTGTTATGGAACCAGTTGAAACTTGTGAAGAACAGGTTAATGTTGGTTCAATAACAGAGAATAAGATTGAGCTAGAAGCTGTTAAAGAACCAGTAAAAATCTGTGATAAACAGGTTAATGTTGGTTTAATGACAGAGAAACAATTCAAACATAAGCTCAAAGAGGTAAAGTCTGTTAACAAACATAAAATGTTTAAGAAGAATAGGAATGGAAAAGTAGGCATTAATAAAAGAAATGATTATCTGCCTAATTCTGCTGCTCCTAGAAAAACATGTCATAGTTGTGGTAGTACTAACCATCTTGCCAGGTTTTGCAAGAAGAACAAAGATATTAACTCTTTACCCTTCAAATCTGGAGTAAAGAATGATTATGTTAGGGTTAGACCACAAACTTTATGCACACACTGTGGGAGCACTTGACATTCCATTTATACTTGCAAGAGTTATCATGCTATTTATCACAACTATTATGAGCTAAAACCTAACTTGAAATGGGTTAGAGCAAACTCTGCTAGTGTAAAGTCTGACAATGTTAGTTTAAACTCTGTTGATAGTGATTCCGCTGCAAAAGCTAACAATGTTAAGAAAGCCAAAGGATCCAAGCAAGTCTGGATCCTTAAAACTAACACTTAGTGTTTTTTTGTGATTGCAGGGCATAAAAGAGAGCACTCTTATCTTGGACAGTGGATGCTCAGGACATATGACTGGAAATAAAGCCCTGCTATCAGATTATGAGGAGAAGGCTGGCCCAAAAGTTTCCTATGGAGATGGCAACATAGGACGTACTCTGGGATATGGCAATATCAATCTTGGAAGTGTCATCATAAAAAATGTAGCTCTAGTCTCAGGACTCAAGCATGATCTGCTTTCTGTGAGTCAAATCTGTGACAGAGGATACCATGTAGATTTTCATTCTGAACATTGTGAAGTGATCAGCAAATCTACAGGGAAAGTTGTTCTAGTTGGACACAGGCACAATAACATCTATGAAGCAAGTTTGGTAACAAACTCTGAAGGAAAAACTGTGTGTCTATCTGCAAGAATGTCAAATGAAGAGAGTTGGAAATGGCATAAGAAGCTCTCTCATCTAAACTTGAACAACATCAATGAGCTAATTCGAAAAGATCTTGTAAGGGGACTTCCAAAGTCAATACTCAGCTTAGATGGTCTGTGTGATTCTTGTCAAAAGGCCAAGCAAAGGAAGTCATCTTTCAAGACTAAATCTGAATCTTCAGTTATGAATCCTAATCATCTTCTACATGTTGATCTTTTTGGTCCAGTAAATATAATGTCATTGGGCAGAAAGAAGTATGCCTTAGTCATTATTGATGAGTACACAAGGTACACATGGGTGTATTTCTTAGCAAAGAAGGATGAAACTGCCTCAATTCTAAAGGAACATGTAAAGCTACTGGACAAAGGATCAGAGTACAAAGTGAAAATTATAAGAAGTGATAATGGAACTGAATTCAGAAATGCAGTAATGGAAGCTTTCTGCAAGGAAAGAGGAGTGAAGCAAGAATTTTCTGCACCTGGAACTCCACAGCAAAATGGTGTTGTTGAAAGAAAGAACAGAACCCTAATCGAAGCTGCCAGAACAATGCTTGATGAAGCAAAATTGCCAACTTATTTCCGGGCAGAAGCTGTTCAAACTGCTTGTTTTACTCAGAATGCTACACTGATCAACAAGCATGGGAAAACACCATATGAGATGGTGAAAAATAAGAAGCCAAATTTGAAGTATTTTCATATATTTGGATGTAAGTGTTTTGTGTTGAAAACTCATCCTGAACAGTTGACCAAGTTTGACTTAAAAGCTGATGAAGGAATTTTTGTTGGATACCCATTGTCAACAAAGGCATTCAGAGTCTATAATCTGAGAACTAAAGTGATCATGGAATCTATACATGTGTCATTTGATGACAAGAAAATAACTAGAATAGAAGATGAAGAATATCATGATCAACTTCGCTTTGAAAATGAAGATCTAAACTCTGATGATGTAAACTCTGACGAAGCAAATCCAACAAACTCTGTCGAAGCATACTCTGATCCTCTACTGGTAAACACTGAAGAATTTTCTCTGACAGAACTAAATAGAGAACCAGTTGAGGGGGAGCGTGAAGAAACTTCAGAAACTTCTCAAAGTGCTGACTCAAATTCTGAAAGAGAGTCAAATGAAGAATCAAACAGAAACTCTGAGTCAAACTCTGAAAGTTCAAATACTGAACAGTCCAATTCAGGGGGAGCCTCAGAGAATGCAAATGGTCAAGAAAATCAGGAGAGCATGGATCAAGGGGGAGGATCTAATAATGATGATAGAAGCCAATTACCAACAGCAAGAAGGTGGACACAGGCACATACACCTGACTTGATAATTGGAGATCCAGAAGCTAGTGTGAGAACTAGAAGTGCTATAAATAATGAATGTCTGTTTCATGCATTCTTATCTCAAACAGAACCCAAGAAAGTGGAAGAAGCTCTTCAAGATGCTAACTGGATAACAGCAATGCAAGAGGAGTTAAATGAATTTGAAAGGAATGAAGTCTGGACACTTGTACCAAGACCAAAGAACAGATCTATTGTTGGTACAAAGTGGGTTTTTAGAAACAAAACAGACAGTGATGGAGTGATTACAAGGAATAAGGCTAGACTTGTGGCAAAAGGCTATTCTCAGCAGGAAGGAATTGACTATGATGAAACCTTTGCTCCAGTTGCAAGATTGGAGGCAATAAGGATTTTTCTGGCCTATGTTGCACACAAAAAGTTTAAAGTCTTTCAGATGGATGTGAAAAGTGCTTTTCTCAATGGGAAACTTGAAGAAGAAGTGTTTGTTGAACAACCACCAGGGTTTGTAGATTCCAAACATCCAGATTATGTCTACAGGCTTGATAAGGCATTATATGGACTAAAGCAAGCACCTAGAGCATGGTATGAAACTCTGGCTCAATTTCTTTTAGAAAGTGGGTTCACTAGAGGTACAATTGACAAGACCTTGTTCTATTTTAATTCTGGTGATGATTTGCTGTTGGTTCAAATCTATGTGGATGACATAATTTTTGGGTTTACTAATGACAAACTCTGTAAGAAATTTGCAAAGCTTATGCAGTCAAGATATCAAATGAGCATGATGGGAGAGCTTAGTTACTTTCTAGGCTTATAGGTCAAGCAAACAGATGATGGTATTTTTATCAATCAAGCAAAATATACCAGAAATCTTCTTAAGAAATTTGGCATGCTTGATAGTTCATCT
The DNA here is from genome assembly GCA_030848705.1 of Heracleum sosnowskyi. NCBI lineage: Eukaryota > Viridiplantae > Streptophyta > Magnoliopsida > Apiales > Apiaceae > Heracleum > Heracleum sosnowskyi. Next base: position 16,445,494 of record CM061236.1, read on the forward strand.
GCTACAACTCCCATGGCTACTGCAACAAAGCTAGACAAAGACACAGGAGCCTCAGTAGATATGACAAACTATAGAGGAATGATAGGGTCTCTTCTTTATCTCACAGAAAGTAGACCAGATATCATGTATGCAACTTGTCTTTGTGCAAGATTTCAAGCAGACCCCAGAGAGCCTCATCTAACAGCTGTGAAGAGGATTTTCAAATATCTCAAAGGAACCATAACTCTTGGTTTGTGGTACCCTAGAGAATCAGAGTTTAAATTAATTGGTTACTCTGATGCAGATTTTGCAGGCTGTAAGATAGACAGAAAAAGCACAAGTGGAAGCTGTCAATTTTTAGGTGACAGATTAGTTTCTTGGTACAACAAGAAACAGAAATCAATTTCCACATCCACAGCAGAAGCAGAGTATATAACTGCTGGTAGCTGTTGTGCACAGATTCTACGGATGAAGAATCAATTGCTGGACTATGGTTTAAGGTACTCTAAAATACCTATTTACTGTGATAATCAAAGTGCTATTGCTATGACAGGTAATCCAGTACAGCACTCCATGACCAAGCACATCAGCATAAGGTATCATTTTATCAGGGAACATGTGGAAGAAGGAGATATTGAACTTCATTTTGTATCTACAGACCAACAGCTTGCAGATATCTTCACCAAACCTTTGAGTGAAGCTACCTTTACAAGGCTGGTAAATGAACTTGGAATGATCTCTGGTTTTGACTAGAGACACTGGTTAGATTCAAACTCTATACATGATTTTATGCTCATGGTTCTTTGAATGTGTTAACTGATATTTGTATCAGTATGTTAAACTCTGATAGCATACTCTGTCAGTCATACTCTGTCGGTTAAACTCTGATGTTAAACTCTGATTGTGATTTTTGTCTGAAACACATGGACCGATGAAGAAAATTGTATGAAGCATAATTTTCAGTAAGTAATCATGAATCCTTCTTAGTATTATAAATTCTGATTACAAAGTGTGGAGAAATTTTACACAGCATGATACTGTCTCTATATTTATAGCATCTCTTAGTTTATTGATCCTATACAGTGAGTCTGTATTAGCTGTTTGCATTTTCTCTCATAAATTAATTGTATTAACTGATGATAAGTCCAAACTCTGATAATTAGTTGCAAATATTTCCCCCTCAAATCAAAAGATGCCAAAAAGAGCACAAATTCCTTTGAGATCATGTTGCGCCTAGGAAGATCCAGGAACTTATTGTATGAAATAAGGGCTAAAATCTTTGATTTTTGGTGACTAGTGCCAACCACTGATTACTGGAAAAAAAAAAAATAAAAAATAAAAAAAAAAATATATATATATATATATATATATATAAAGGGGGTGAAAATAAAAGATATATCCAAATGAAAGGATATCAGAATACAGAGTTTAGATAAAAATCAGATTTTATTTTATACATGAGAGTTTAGGCAACCAGTTTTTACTGCTTTAGTTTGTGGATTTTATGCACTTTGAGATGGTCTAAATATTCATATTCAGTAAACTCTGCTAATTCACACACAAATGCTCACACCTGTACAGTTTGTGAAAAGAGTTTATTTATAAAGGAGGAGGATTGGTAAACACTGATGAATTATGTACTCTACGCCGAGGTAATTTAATTTTCATCTCTGAGGATTAAAATAAATTTTGTTGGTTTCAGACATATTATGATTTTGAGATAAAACATTTGTTTTGAAAATTTAAAAAGAGTATGATTGGGCAGTTGTTCAAGAATGTTTTAAACAGAGGAGAGAGGTTAATTGCCTAGAAAAGTGTAACAGGCGGTAATTATTGCTGTTTTTACTTCGCATGCGCATTGGAAACTGTCAATTACTTGCTATCAGTCATTGCATGTGTGCCACGTGTCCCACTCACATAATTAACGGAGTAAGACAGTTGTGTATTAATGATTGAAAACTGTTCAGTTTTTAATTTTGAATTTCATATTTATACAATACACACACATACGTCTAAACCTTTCACATCTTACTTCAATTTACATCTATTGTCACACACACATATTCACAAACACTTTCCTACTTACAAACTCTTTCGAAGCTTTTGCATCAGTTTCTTTGATTTCTTTCAAATCTTACTAATGGCGACTACAGCTTTTGTTTCGTCTGGATTAGAATTTGTTCCAAACAACTACGCAGCACCACTAAACACTGCCAACGCACCAGAAGCTTTTCATATGATTCAAGATTTTCTTGCTCAGTCAGCGATTGGGCGTGCTTTAGTTGAACCAGCAAAACTTTCTGGTTTACAAATCAAGGCGTTCTGGGAGTCGGGGATGTATGATGATGGTGGTGAGACTGGCAACCCATCTATAATCTTTGAATATGAAGAAACAGAGTATGTAATTACTTCAGGAACCATTCGTGCTGTAATGGGGTTTCCTGAGTTTTCATCATATACTATTGGCATGGGTGATGATGATTTGATAAGGATGATGCGAGCGATTGGGTATTCTGGACCCTTGTCAAAGATTGGACAGTTGAAACGACCGTTCTTAAGGAAGGAGTGGAGCTTCTTCTTTGATTGCATCACAAGGACGTTCGGCAAGAAATGTACAAACTGGGATGCTATTCCCACAGACAGTCTGCAAATCGGGTATTCTCTTTTATATGATAATCATTTTGATTTTGCACGACTTGTCTTGAATAACTTAGGGGAGAAAATGACAGAGAATAGAGGGGTAGTTTACTTTTCTAGATTTTGTCAGATTTTATTCTCTTACTGTGTTGAAGGAGTAGAAGTAAGTGATGAAGATGTTTCTTGTTTTAAATTACACAAGAGGATATTCTCTGATCTTATCAATAAGGATGTTAAGAAAGGGGTTGTTGGAGATTTGTTGCTACCTGCATCTGTGCAACAGTTTATAAATGATCAAGTTAATCCACCTACCCAAGATCCTTCTCAATCAGAATCTCAACCTGAGCCTTTACAAACAGAGCTTCCTCCATCCACATCTACAAGGACTAAATCCAGTGGTAGGACTAAGCACATTGGTACTAAACCTGCAAGGTCTGTGAGACCATCTACTGATGTAGGTGTGTCTAAGTCTAATGATGAGCCCAAGGGTCATTATAAGAAGAGGAGAGCCAACATATCAAAAGCTGATAATGAAGATGATCTTGATAATGAAACTCTTCACAAGAGAAAGAGAAGGTTAGTAGCCAATTATCTTTTTGATAATGTGGATGAATCTGTCCAGCATGAATCTCCTGAAATTGTTGCTGAGGAGCCTGTTGTTAATGCTGATGATGAGGACAGAGTTTTTGTAAATGCTGAAGCTCCTGAAGTTCTTGTTCAGGAGGATACTGAAAATATTGAAGCAGCCACTGTGCCTGACTTGGCAAATGCTGATAGAGAGGCTGAGATTTTTGAGGAACAAGGTTTTAATGCTGATTTTGATATGGAAAACATTGTTGAAGCATATCCTAGTATCAGTGTTTGTGATACTGAGGATGTGGCAGCTGATCAACCCACCCAGATTATAGATGAGTCAATTGCTACTCACACAGAAATTCTTTCTGTAAATAATTCAATTCCAGAAAAGGGTGAGGAGGTTGATCAGGTAGTGGAAACTGCTCAGATAATTCCTGAAGCTGCTGTAGAGAAATTTGATGAAGCTATGGCAGAGATTTTGAAAGAGCCTGCTGTTCAAACAGAAGAGGTTCTTGTAAACTCTGAGATTCCTGAAGCTGCACAGCTAAACGCTGAGGTTACTGTAGACAATGCTAATGACGAAGCTGCAGAGCAGATAGCAGAAAATGCTAATGAAGCTAGAGATGATTTTGATAATGCTGATCACACATCTGTAAACTCTGATCATGCAAACTCTGGAATCAATGCTGAACTTTCTAACTCTGATGAGTCCATACCTTTTCTAAGGGATCCTACAGCAGAGTCTATCAAAGAAGCCCAAAATGCAACTGAAGATCATTTCAGGGAAATGCATTATGCTAACTGGTCAGGAGCAGACTGCATTTTCTCTACTCAAAGGGCTGCTGATTTTGTACATAAGACTGCTACAGAGATTACTAATCCTGAGTTATTATCTCATTTTAAGGCTACTATTGTTCAAGTCAAGTCTGAGAGGTTAAACTCTGGTAGTCAATCTTCTTCAAGACTTAAAAGTCTAGTGATTTCATCAAATCCAACTACTGATGAAGAGATTGCTGCTAAGCTTTTCATGGAAGAACATGGTGGTGAAGCCACAATGGAAGATATAGATGCTGAAATGAAGCTTCTAGCTGAAGAACACCAGAAAAAGATTAAAGCTGGTACTTATAAAAAGAAATCAGTAAAGGCTCCTAGAAAGAAGGAAATTGGAATTTCTATCAAAGAAAATACTCAACAGAGTATACAATACACAAAGAGGCCTGTAATTGCAAATACTGATAAAGGAAAGGGTATACTGGTAGAAGAAGGACAGTTACCAAAGAAGAATTATTCAACCTCTGACGTTGCTCAAGTTGAATCAAGGATAAATAAACCAACCTCTGATGTTGCTCATGTTGATGTTTCTACTAAAGTTGTGACAACCTCTGACAAGGCTCAAGTTGTACAAACTCAGCTACCTCCACAACTCAAAGGTTTCTTAAGACCTGTACTTTCTGAAACTCTGACACTACAACCTGTGGACTTTTCTCAAACCAGGACAGTACTTGGAAAAGAATCTTTTGATAAGTCTGGTTTAGGTTCACACAGGGAGAAGAGAGTAAATAACACACCTTTAGATCAAACATTACTGGCAGAACCTGGTATTGGGGTATCTCAAGAGAGCCTTGATAAACTTGAATCTGTTCAGATGGTATATCATAGAGGGTTGAAGAAAGAGGTTATGTTATACTTTATGTCTGATGGAAGAGTATACAGAATAGGAGAAGCTGATGTTCAATTGAAACTATGGGAAGAGCTTTAGTATGTTTTATACCTTCTCAAAATCAAAAATAAAAGTACTCATGATGCTGCTCTTGTCCTAAAAGACGGAATGATGAAGTCCAAAGTGCTTCTTGGAGGAGGTGTTTCTAGTGCATATATTCCTAAGTACAGAGATTCTTATGGAAAGATTGTTGAGATGAAGAGAAACAGTGCTAAGTTCAAGACATCACTGGGTATAAAAGTCTTGGAATTCAATCTGGAGTCAGACAAATCATACTATATTCGGCTAGGGAATGAAATGAGGAAGAATACCATCTATTCTATGAGAGCTGCTATCTACCAGACTGGAGAAAGTGATCCAGAGTATAAGGAATTGAAGGAAATTATGGTGGAAGAGCTAGAAAAGGCTGAAAGGAGGCTTCTCATCGATTATCTCAGGACTGTGCCTGATATTGAAGAGATCAAGTAAAGTCTGACTGTAAGTTTTTAAGTTTTCTGTTCTAAGTTAAAGTTAAACTCTGTTATATTTTAAACACTGCATTTGTTATATGTTTTGACATCATCAATTATCTTTTAACTTGTACATTTTAGTATGAACAAGTTGGGGGAGATTGTTAGATATAATTGCTGACATTTGCTCATCAGTGTTTAAGTACCAGGTACACATCAGAGTTTACTGGAAGCCAGTCAGAGTTTATTAAAGTCTGACGGGGTGAAAGTTTATCTTAGCTGTCGGTGTAAATATAAAGATTCTAGAAGCAATATATCTTGAAGATGGAAAGAAGCAAGATATATTGAGACAGATAAGGAAACGGAACAGAAGACAGAAGCAATCCTAATTTGATATAATTTGTATAGCTGATTTATAGGAATATCAATTAGAGATTGATTATGTAACTGTGTATTATATAAACACAGATAGGTTAACCCTAAAAGGGATGCGAATACTGAATACATTATTCTTGTAACCTAGAAGCTCTCTGTGATTCTTTAACATCACTGAGAGAAGAGTTATTTATATAATTCAGTTGTTGATTCATAAACAGTGTTCTCAATTGTTATTATCATACTTATCTTGATTATATATTGTGTATTTGGCCTAACAGACTGTTTAATCTGTTTGGGATGGATGCTTGTGTCAGGAACAAGGTGTGAATGGCCTTGCCCCATAGCATCTGAAAGTAATCCATAACAAGTAGGCATTTTCTGGTGTAAGAAAAACCTAACCTCATCAGGAATAAAGGCATTGCCTATAAAACCATTTGCCTTTATCAGGATTGAAAATGTATTTTCAAAATAAAAATAAAAATTCTATTTTAGGAAAACAAAATTTTATTTCCACAATCCTGAAAAGAATTTTTTGAAAATTATTACAAAGAAAATAGCGTGTTAACCACATAAACGCTGTTATCAATTACCGAGACAAAGTAATCAATGGAAAACCGAACCGTCATCTCGAGATGGTGAAAATGACCTGTACTGATAACAAATAAACTCTATAAAAGAGAATAGCAAATGTTAGCAACAGTAATCAGCAAAACAAAAACCCTTTCCATAGAGAAAAGAAATATACACTTAAACCTTTCATATTCCTCCTTTTCCATGGCTGCTAATCTCAATCAAAACGAGTTACCTGATGATCTTGAGTTAATTTGGCAAGAGATGGATGAGGCTCTAGCAGAATTTGCAGAGAATGAAGAGCCACAACCTGTTCCTGATCCTCAGGAACATGACGCCTTTGTAAATACAATGGCGAATGTGCTCTTGCACAACTTCCAACAGGCAAACCCTGACTGGAATCCTCTTGACAACCTAGTCATCGCCGATGAAGAAGAGCCAGAAGACGGTGATGATGAAGAGGATGAGGAGCTCGAGAGACGAAGAAGAAAGAGGAAGCTTGATGCTTGTTCTTCATGCAAGATTCAGGCATGTAAGAGGTCCGGTGGACATGGTGACGATCCACCTTCAAGTGCATCTGCTCCTCTTCTTGTCCTTTAAGGATGGAACAAGAAAAACCCTAGATGGATCTTGGTGAACAACTCCCTTCCAATCCTGACGGACTGTGAAGCTGCTCAGAGGAGTTTTTCGCCTGGTTATGATCCATCGGACATGAGCATTCATGCTTATCTGCAGGGCACGTGTCCTAGGGTAGAGAAATAGACTAGAAAAGAAACAATGTAATTTCCTTTTTCATTTGTAAAAATCTTCAAGTATTAATGAAATTAATCATATTTCTCAACTGTTTTTCTTCTCTGTTTTCCTGAACAAATTGTTAGTAATATTGCATTTGATTTATAAGATGATGAATAGTAAACCCTGAAAAAAAAGTTAAATTGAGAATGAAAATTAAAACTTAATACTCAATCGAGGACTAAGTATAAATTTTATTTTCCAGAGAATACCAGCAATATTGTTGTCAATTTGTCTTTGTACTTCTTGCCTTCACACCTGCATCAGGATCTCCAATAATCAAATCAGGAGTATGACTTGCAGTCCATTTCCTTGCTTGTGGTAAGTCATTCCTCGATGTAGATGCTCCCTCTGGATTGGTGTTATCAGTATCAGAAGAGTTTGTTTCATTAGAAGCTCCCCCTGAAATGTTGCTATCCCCTCCTGATTTATTATAAGGATTATCACTTGAATCAGAATCTGATGTTTGTTCACTTCCTGATGGTTGATTAGAATTACTATCAGTATCAGTAACAGTTTGCTGTTGCTCCCCCACAACATGTGAACTGTCATCTTCATTATTAGCACCATCAGTAGTATCATCAGTATTTGGTGTGTCATCAGGATTTGATGGTTCATCATGATTTGGTGACCCATCAGTATCTGATGAAGTATCAGTATCTGATTCTTTTTCTTCAGGATCTTTGGTAGCTTCATTTTCAAAAATCAACCTATCATGTGAGTCTTCATTTAATCCAATTATCTTTTTATCATCAAAAGATACATGTATTGACTCCATGACAGTCCTTGTTCTCAAATTAAAAACTCTGAAAGCTCTTGAGGCTGGATAACCAATAAAAATTCCTTCATCAGCCTTTGTTTCAAACTTTCCTAGCTGTTCAGGATGAGTTCTGAGAACAAAACATTTACAGCCAAACACATGCAGATGCTTCAGACTTGGTTTTTTCTCCTTAAGTGATTGATAAGGAGTAACACCATGTCTGTTTATCAAGGTGAGATTTTGAGTATAGCACGCTGTATTGACTGCCTCTGCCCAGAAATATGTAGGTAGTTTAGCTTCTTCCAACATAGTTCTGCCAGCTTCAATAAGAGTTCTATTTTTCCTTTCAACTACTCCATTTTGATGAGGTGTGCCAGGAGCAGAGAATTGTTGAATAATTCCTTTGTATTTTCAGAACTCTTCCATCTTTGAATTCTTGAATTCTGTCCCATTATCACTTCTCAGTATCTTGACTTTGTGCTTTGTGGTTGTCTCAATCATTCTCACATGATCCAACATTATTTATGGAGTTTCATCTTTTCTGTGCAGAAAATACACCCAGGTGAATCTAGAATATTCATCAACAATTACAAGAGTGTATCTTTTCTTACTGATGGACATAATGTTGACTGGACCAAATAGATCAAGATGCAGCATGTGATATGGTTCTTCTATAGAGGATTCTGATTTACTCTTGAATGATGTTATTCTTTGCTTAGCCTTCTGACAAGCATCACAGAGTCCATCAGGAGTATATAAAGCTTTAGGTAATCCTCTCACTAAGTCTTTCTTAACCAACTCATTGATATTGCTGAAGTTGAGATGAGAAAGCTTCTTGTGCCAATTCCAACTTCCATCTACTGATTCTTTACTGATTAGACAAGTAGGGGAGTCATCAGTATTTGAGTGAATGTTGGCTTCATAAATGTATTCGCACAAAATCACGCAAGCGTACGCGGTCACAAGTAATATATGAATAAGTAGAGTTCGTTCCCACAGAGACTGGTTTAGGTTTCTATAGTTATGCACTTATGCAACAATGTATGGCTATTGTTCAATGCTAAGACAAGTATCAGATTTGAGTTGTGATTAACTAAATTAACTAGCAACTTATCAAGACTATGATTAACTAAAGAATTACTGTCGAATTACTTATGAGAATAAAACATGGGATTCTAACTTTATTAAATACTTCATTCAGAGTCTTTTGTCTTTAATCAATGTATGTGACGGTTGTGACAACTAATCGGATAACACGAAATCAGTATACGCTACCTTTCAGTATACATATACCAAACCACTCAAACATCCACAAAAGAGATAGAAGTTGAGCAGACACCAATTATGCTTAGACCCTATATGTCTATAAGATTTGAAAACATAACGGTTTAACGAGCAAGTTATCCATTCAGATTACATAGGGCAGGTAAGATGGTTAAAATCACCTACGAATCATGCATGACAGACATACATAAACCTATGCTAGCATGGCAAGTTCTAAACCTCTATATCCACTTTCGCAATCAATAGAGATTAACAAACAGCTTAGATGTTATCTACGCATCCAAGAAGAATAAGCACAACCAAACTAGGATATCAATTAGCCATCACACACACATCTTTAAAACAATTAACTACTAAAATCCATAAATAAATCCGTTAGAATCCCACGATAACGATTAGTTCATAATCGAACCGTTCGTCATCATGGGATCTGATGAAAACATGATAGTAAATATGTCTGGAATACTGAATAAAAGTACTAGGGTTTATGAATAACAAACGAGAATCCAAAGTATCGCCTAATTAGAAGAATACAAAGATAAGTTGAAAACTAGATCTTCGTAATCAGCCGTCTCCTTGTTCTCCTTGCCGGTGGATGAATATGTATGTATGTATATCAATGTATGTCTCTGAAATCGTCCACCAATAGCTTATATAGGCTCTTCTGTTGACTGGTCTTCGCTGGTTTCCTTATCAGATCAGAAATTGACTTCTTCAGCATTCCATCAGGCGCGGGCGCGCTACCTAGGGCGCGGGCGCGCTCCACATAATTCACCATGGCGCGGGCGCGCTTCCAAAAGATGATCAAACACCATCATATGACCAAGATAGCTCAAATACTCCACCAACAATACGACTCTGCACTTACTAACTCAAACACATTAAAAGCAACATGTACTTGAGTACAAACAACCAATTTAAGCCGAATTTGAAGCGTTCCAAGTAGATATAAAATTCATTTATCAAAATGTTACCATGCCTGTAGCCAGTGAGAACAGTCTTCCCTGATGCTTTGCTGACTACTTCACAATGTGTGGAAAAGAAGTGGACATGATAACCTCTGTCAGTGATTTGACTAATACTCAACAAGTTGTCTTTTAGTCCCTTCACTAGAGCTACTTTTTCAATGATGACATTGCCAATGATTATATTGCCATATCCCAATGTTTGTCCAATGTTGCCATCTCCATAAGACACAGTTGGGCCACCTCTTTCCTCATATTCTGATAACAGGGCCTTGTTTCCAGTCATGTGCACAGAACATCCACTATCCATGACTAACACATTTTTCCTTTTTCCCTGCAATCAGAATATCAAACAAACTAGTTAGAACATTTAGGAACCCAAACTTGTTGGGTTCTCTTTCTATAAAATTTATCAGATTTAGCAGCAGAAGACCTATTGACTTTAGCAATTCTGTCAGGATTGTGTCCATCAGGATTTGCTTTGTCAATATCAGTACTAATAAATGCATGTTTCAGATTGACATTCATAAGGTTATCAGATCTTGTACTTTTATTAAATTCAGGCAAGGGATCATAAAAGTTATAGTACAAATCATGATATTCTGCACATGTATAAATAGATTGCCAAATACTACCACAATGAAAACAGGACTTCTGTGGTTTATAAAATACTGATCTACTCCTTACATCAGACCTAGGAATTTCAGTAATTTTCTTTTTACTCTTCTTGCAGTCAATTGCAAGATGATTAGAGTTACCACAGGTAAAACAACATTTTCTAGGTGCATTTGGGATATACTTATAACCATTTTCTTTATTTATCCCAACTTTACCATTCCTGTTTCTTTTGACAGTAGCTTCCTCTTTCTTATCTGTAACCTCACAGATTTTGTCCTTGAGTTGTTTCTGAGACAGTAAACCTACATTCTTAGTAGCTTTACTCAAGACAGGTTTAGACTTAATAATTTTAACACTTTGATCTGAAGTAGATCCCTTTTCAAAAGTTGAATTGGAATCCATACCAAAAACAAAATTAACAGGAGTAATCTTAGATTTGGTTTTGTCTATAACATGTCTATAGGTCATTAGTTTGACTGTCTCATCAATGACAATTTTATCTTTCAATTTCTGATCATCATCTGACTTATAACCTAGACACTCTTTCCAGTTCTTAGAGGTATTAATCTTATGAAATTTTCTACCAGAGTCTGTCCAGGTTCTGATTTTCTCATTAGCATAATCAAGTTCCTTTTCAAGAGCAGTACACTTAAGTTTCATCTCTAAATACATGTGTTTAACATTATCACATTCTATCTGTACTTTTTGAATAAGAGAAAATTCAGCTTCTAGATGATCATTCCTTTTCCTAAGTTCAGACATCTCAGATATAATTCTAGCATTTTCAGCAGTTTGACTTCTAAAGCTAATATGCAATGACTTTAGAAAACGTCTTAACTCAGAGGCATTATCAGTATCAAAATCAAAGACAGTATTTAGTACCTTATCATCAGGAATAGCAGTTTCATCAGTATTGGCCATTAGGGCATAGTTGACCACCTCAGTGTCAGATTCTGAAGATGAGTCCATCCAATCCTTGCTTGATGTGATGAGTGCTTTAGCCTTCTTGCACTCTGAAGCAAAGTGTCCCATACCATTACACTTGTAGCATCTAACCTTTGACTTGTCAAATTTGCTACTCTTGTTGTCCTGCTTGATATACTTGTCTTTGTCTGCATTGAAGGTCCTTTTTTGAAAGTTGCCTTGTCTTCTAGCTTTCCTGAACTTCATCTTTTTGAAGCCCCTAACTATCATAGCAACCATCTCTTCCATGTCTGAGTCAGTAGAATCATCATCAGTATTGGCATCAGGATTGCCATCAGTATCTGATGAATCATCAGGATCTGACTCCACCATTCTGGATTTTCTTTTGGAAACCTCCATAGCTTTTCCTTTTGATTTAGCCTCTACGTTCAAAGCAATAGTTTTTGCCTTGATGCTCTTTTTGTTCTTTCTCTGTTGCACCTCAAGATCATGAGTTCTTAGCATCCCATAAACTTCATCAAGAGACACAGTGTTAAGATCATACTGGTGTCTAATGATCGAAGTTTTTGTATCCCATTCTTCTGGTAAAGCTCTCAGGAATTTGGTATTTGAATCTTCAGGTTCATATTCCTTGCCAACTAAAGATAGATTATTCAGTAAAGTCAGGAATCTGTCATACAGATCAGTTAGGCTCTCATCAGATCTTGCATCGAATTGTTCATACTCTTGAATCAAAAGAGCCTTTCTGTTTTTCTTGACAGATTCAGATCCTTGGCATTGAACTTCCAAAGTGTCCCAAATTTCTTTTGCAGACTTGCATGCAATCACCCTGTTAGACATGACAGCAACAAGACTGTTATGTAAGATATTCTTTATCTTTGCATCTCTGAGAACGTGAGCTTTTTCTTCTGGAGTCCATTCACTCTTAGCCTTGACCACATAGTGTTCAGGTACAGTTTCTGTTCGTTCAATCAATCTCGTAGGAATATATGGTCCATCACGAATCCTATCCAGATAGTCAGGATCCATAGCCTCTATGTACATCAGCATATTTACCCTCCATGTTGGATATTCAGATTTCTTCAGAATAGGAATCTTCATGCTTTCATATTTTGTTATTGGTTCACTCTTGTTTGTCGACATCTTTAGATCGTTCCTGATATCTAATTATATCAGTTTGCTCTGATACCAATTGTTGCCCAGTAATAAACTATTGTAGAAGGGGGGTTGAATACAATAGTATAAGATAATCGACTTTATCAACACAAATATGAATACTAACAGTTTTATTGAATCTGTTATAAAACTGTTACAAAACTCTCTTAATAAATTCTGTATTCTTAAGAGCTTCAAGGTTACAAGATACTCGTGTATGATTCGATATAAATCGAAAACCTAAACTGTGTTTATATACTACACAGCTTCTCTATCAAATTACAAGATAAGTCCTAATCAATTACAAAGATTGAAACATATCCTAACTTGACAGCTTCGCTTCTACAAACCAGGAACCGACAAAATAAACTTCCTTCTTTAACTAGACTCCAAATATAACTCGAAGTAGGAATCCTGATCAGCTTCCAGTCCTGATGATCAATCCTGATCACAGTCCTGATATGAATTCTGATATCAATCCTGATATGAATCCTGATACTGACGATCATGCAATCCTGATGCGTATACAATACTGATGATGTCAGCAATCCTGATCAGTTGAATCTAGATCCTGACACTCATTGAATCCTGATCTAACAAGTTGACTCTGAATTCGTAGTATGTTGATGTTGCTCCCCCTCAACATTAGCACTGCTAGATGTATCACTATCAGTATCTGTAACAGTTTGCTGTTGCTCCCCCTCAACATGTGAACTGTCAGTATCATTATCAGCACTATCAGCAGCAACATCAGTATTTGGTGAGTCATCAGGATTTGATGGATATAACGACTCAGAAAAACTCTTGGACATTATTAATATTTAATAATATTTGAGATCTATGATATGTGAATATTGTGTGAAAGGTGAATATTTGAAAATGTGATGATTAGATGTTTACTTGGTGAATGGTATGGATTAAAATCTATGTGTATGCTTTTAATTGCATTTTATATGAATTTCTTATTAAAAATTAGTTCTTTTTGACCTTCCGGAAATTTTATAAAATCATCGGAGATTCTTTTTATTATGAAATCTTTTTCACAACCTTTATTTTATATTCTATTATTTTCTAAAATTAGTGGAGGAATTTATTTTTGGCTTTAAGGATTTAAAAACGATTTTATGAGTTAAATGTCATTTATGTGATCTAAACTTTGAAAATTCATATTTAATTCAATTTTGATCATAAAAATATTTTAAAAATATGTGTAAGCTTTTAAATTTGTATTCTCTGTTTTAAAAATAAGATTTTGATTTTAGATATTATTTTCATTTTATTTCGGATTTTAGAAAGGCATTATATTGGTTTTCTTCTATTAAAATCAGATTTTAGAATTGTGAACTTACTATTTTGCCATTGGGGCTTATAAAACCCCCAAGCCCAGCATTCTCCCTTTTTCTTATTTTTGGTCGACACCTCTGCTCTCTCTCTTTGCTGTTCTCTCTCGGCCATTCTTCTTTTCAGTAAAAATCTTCATCTCTTCTCTTTTCTCTCCACATAATTGATTGATGTATATATATATGACCATGTATACATGTATGTGTGTGTGGGTGTGTGTATATGTATGTATCGAGGTGTGTGTAAGGTGGAGGGTGACATGCAATGGTGAAGAGGTAGTGTTTGAGTGAATTGGTGGAGGAATAAGGACGATATTGTGATTGGGGGTGGTGTGCGGTTGTGTGGACCTATTCCGGCCATCACCATGAACCACCGCCGCCGGCGGTGATCGGAAGTGAGCCGGTGGCCTGGGTTTGAAGTCAAATAACTCTATCTTGATTTTAATCCATGTCTTTAACTTTGCATGTTAGTTTTTTTTATGTTATGTGAACAATTTCAGTTTGCATGTGAATTCTTTGACCGGAATTGATGTGTAAATGGAAGATTGTGAATGATTTTGAGTTCTTATGAATTGCATGTTAATATTTCAGTGGTTATTAGTTTGGTCTTAGCAGAGAAATCAGTTTTTATAATAATGATAAGTATTAGGGGTCTTAGTGTTTGGACTTTAATTAAAAAGATGATGAGAATCATGTTGGTTTGTCAAGAAACTGCCCTGTTTTGCTCTGGTAATTTGTGACTGCTTGTTCCCTGTTTTGGACAGTGGGTATAGAATGTAAATGTTCTACTTGGAGTCTAGTTTGTCCACGCGAAAATATTGTGTCATTTAATTTAACGAGTAAAGAGTTATGCATATTTTACTAAAGGTTGCGCAGCAGGATTTTCTGTGCTTCAGTATACACTTTAAACCTGTTCGTTTTTAGTTTAAATAAACTGTTCTAGAGTTGAAACTTTTATGCTAAGTTTGATTAGTAATCAGGAAGTAGCCTGTCAAATGTGGTATTTGTTTGATTATTTTTGGATTTATGATAAATGTTTTGGTAAAGTGTGCGCAGCAGAATTTTCATCTTTTGAGATTGAATGTATTATTTGTAAAGGTGTTAAGGATATGGTTAGCATTGATCAAGTTGATTTAAAGGGATAACCAAGTGTGGTATAAACGGAAAGTTAGATTATATATATATGTATTAAAGGAGTATATTATGTGAACTTGAATGACAATGTGCGCTTATGTGAGTTTTGTGCTTATTATATGGATAAGAGTTATAAGTGATATAAATATTATGTGTTTACGCGTTTAGGGAACGTGGGGTAGTTTAGAATAAGGATTAGAATTTTGAGAGGATCATTCTGAAACAGTATATACTCTTTTGTAGAGTTACGAGACGTGGAACATAGAAATAAAGGCAAGGCGAAGGCAGAAATTCAGTGAGTACGGTTTGTTCTAAAAGCTACTTAAGAATCCAAAGAAGTAGAGCCTAGAAATAAATGCAAGACAAAGGTGGAGAACCAGTGAATCTGATTACTCTTTTTAGCTACTTAAGGCAAGTAATTCTGACTTGCTTTCGATTCTAAATTCCATTCTTTCATTTTGACATATATGAATTGTTATCTTGTTTATATACCCTTTTAATCCTGAAAACATATCATGTTCATTTGGTAATCCTTATTTCTGTTCATATAACTTGTTGGTTCATACACCATACTATGTTTAGTTCTTTCTTTGAACCTTTACACCCAAAAGTGAATATACCAGAACTCACATTTTAGTACATATCCAAAACATACCTATGACATTTACTTCTTGATTTCCCATTGATAGAAATCCAGATTGATCAAATTGAACTTACCCGATTCACAAAAGATTCTTCTATACAAACATTATAGACACAACACAATGTTATATGAACCATATCTTGCTTGAACTTTTCTTCAGACCTTATCCTTATCATTTGATTATACTTACATTTTAACCTGAGATTCTATTGCATTAGATTTGAACTTCTACCTATGAATCACTTACTTACTTGAAATTGAGAATACATGAACCTTCACTTTGGTACTATACAAACACACATCCAATGATTTACAAAGGATTTCTTTCATAAGAAAGATTTTAAAAGAAAGGAATTTTCAAAGTTTGGATTCATTTAAATTCCGATTTATGGTTTCCACGGATTCCTAAGATTGGAGGCGTAAGAGGCCGAGTGACGCCGGCCCAGCACTTTTTTTTTTTATTATAATAAATGGACTAGGGATGGACTAGTCTAAAGGCCAATGTGTGCCTATTGGGACCCAATACAAGGACCAGAGTGACTGTGTGTCCGGTATGGGGACTTTACGTGGCTGATCACCCGTATTGTCCGGTGCGTTGTGAAAAATCTCCAAATTACTTATTGCTTTTCTTGAAATCATATATCTTTATAAGGAAATTGGTTTACCCTTTGAAATTTTATAACCAGTTCATTGTTCTGATAATCCCTTGATATGGATTCTGCTATACTTATGACATACAGATTGGTATTGAAAACTATTTCATTGTGGTTAATTATTTGGCCATATTATTACTTGCTGAGCATTTGGCTCATTCTATTTCCTATTCTAACCCACAGTTAAACGAGAAGATGGTACGCACTTTTCAGACAGCTAGGAAGTCTTCCTATAGGGTTATATTTGGGATGCCAGCTCAGGTAGGTGATGACCAATTGTAGAAGGTGTTTTGTAGGAAGGGAACATAGTGCTTTTGAGACATGGTTGTAATAACATTTGAGACTTTTATTATGTAATAAAAATGAAGTAGATAGTTGATGTTTGTTTCATACCATTACCTGTTAAAGATCCAGGGTAAAGTTGGGCTCGCGTCAGCATGTTTATATTATTATTCACAGGTTTATATGTATAGAGGTTGTAGTGACTCCCCAATCATGACCCCGGATTGGGAGGGCGTTACAGGTTGGTATCAGAGCAGTCAGTTTTTGGTCACTGAAACAAGCCAGGATTAGGTGTAACTATAATAAGGGAATATAAGGTGAGAAGTAGGACTTAAGCTTATTAGGTAAGATAAGATTTGTAGATGCATGTTACTTTTTGGATGAGTATTAGTAGAATTAAGATAACCCTTTACCATTTAAGTATCTTTTTGGTTTATTATTGTGTTGTTACAGATAAAGGCTGTTTCGAGAGATTACCCTTCATCTGAGATTCCTTTTCCTAAGCCATATTCGTCAGTATCAGTGTATACACCCGGCCAAGTGGAGATTTACATTACCCTTTGGGTAAATTTCTTTTCTGATAGTATAGCTGCAAGTCAAGGCAGATTTATTTCTTACGTATAAAAATTGGAGATGGATGGAATATTGAATGAATTATGGATTATGCGTGGATGATTGAGTTAGTATTTGAGATATTTTTTAAAACAGGGCATAGTCCATTTTACGAACAGGTCATGCCGAATTTTCTGTAAAAATATTAACTTAAGTTACGCACTTTCATATTATATAGTTTTTCGACATATCGAGCGAGTATATGCTGGAACCGTTTGAAGATCGGGTTACGGACGAGGAAACTAATTCGAAGCTGGAGGAATCAATCGGAGAGTCAGACTACCAGTTTGGAAGACATCACTTGTAGATCCTTTTGTACTTTCCGGAATTTCATCTGCGACTTCGGCTACACCGCGAATGCTATAGGAAACGCCACGCCAAGTGTCGTATCAAGTGTGGTTAGAGTTGAGCGAGAGTAGAATCCCCAAGATAACGTCTAGAAACACTTAGATAGATTCTTTCTGTATTCAAGATTACATACAGTTGATTTACTAGCGGGACATACCTATAAGCTTAGACTAGAAATTAACTCCCTAAGGATCACCTACATGAGACAAGGCATGATTACCTCCATACGTTCGATGTAAGGATAAGTCGGTTCATAACTAGCCATTGATTTTATTCAATTTACCTTTTTAAAAGATTCAATTTTTCATTTCTATTATTTTATTCTTTACGAAACACCTCTATTGTTCAGAGGCTACTTGATCCAATATTATATAATATAAACTTTTGAAACTCTTAAACCTTTTATATGTTCCTCTTAAATTTTTGATCCTCCTTGTTGTAACTGAGATGAACAACCCTATATATATAGGGGATTCAGGTACTTTCTATCTGTGTGATAGAAGTCCGGTGGGACGCCACCAGTGGTGTGTTTGTCATGGAAGTACTAAAGGTTAGCCACCTTCTGTACCTTGTTGTTTAAATTGACAAATGCAACCTGATAAAGTTCGATGATCATTTTGATCTCTTAGTTTGATTCTTTTTACCAGAAATTCTTACCAAACATACTAGTCATATATCCATATCTATTGACACCTTCTTATCTATTGATTCATTTTGTCGGAAAATCTTAGAGGTATCAGCGATTTGAAATTGCAAAGGCGAATGACGGTATTCTGAGTGTCAAGCTGTACTTATATTGACGGGAAACTATTTTGATCAAAAATGGGAAATTGTTTTAAAAGGAGAGATTGGATGTCGAGTTAAATTACTCATTAGACTTACAACACGATGTCAAGGTTTATTATTACCGAGAGTTTGGTATGGATAAGGAGAAGGTAACAAGGATATACAAATACTAATCACGTTGAAGTAAGAAATAAAGTGATTGATCACAAACAGAAGAAGCTAGAAAAAGGGAAGCCAGAGACACCGGAAGGAAGCCAACAAATAGGGAACTTTTAGAACCATTTCAATAGAAGGCCTGAGTTTCAGTCAAATAGGAATGTTGGATTTGGAAGACCAGAAACTGGAAGTGATGGGCAAGGGAACCGTCCACAAGATTTGGATCAACAAAGACCTCTGAGACCTCCGATACCAGAATATAGAACTTGTGGAAAGAAGCAACTAGGAGTTTGTAATAAGATCAATATGGTACGTTACAAGTGTACTCAGAGAGGACACTACGCCAATGACAGCCATAAACCGAAGGCAAGAGTTACGTGTAACAAGTGTGGAGAGGTGTGATGTTTTCTTAAGAGGTTGCAATCGTTAAGTCCAGTTACAATATGTTAAGGGTGACATGACCACCACATACTAAGTAACCAAGGACAAGAATCCTCAATATAACCATGAGTGATATAGTAAAGAACAAGGATGTGGTTGCAGATACGTTTAATATTAACTACAAAAGCGCCAAAGTGTTAACTGATTCGAAGCCACAAAGTATTTTACTTTCAGAGAATTTGCTCATAAGTCAGACTGTAAAACGCAACTGTTAAGTAAAGTTTTGACTACATGAATAGCTACTCAGGAGCATATATCGATTAATCTAGCTTGTCCTCATTGTGAGATTGATATAATAGATCACCATTTTCTTAGGATGACTTGATTCCTGTCAAGTTAGGGAGATTTGATGTAAATTCTAAGAATGGATTGGTTAAAAGAGTATGGGGAAAATGGAATTGCGAGCTACAGATAAAGTAGAAGTTATGTTCCTAGGTCAAAAAAAAAACAAAAAAAATTCTAGCTTGTCATAGAGGGAAAGAGATTATTGCGCCAATGTTGTCAAGCATATCTTGCACACGTGGTTAACACCAGTAAAGAGACACCTAAGGGGAAAATATTCCAGTAGTTGATGAATTTCCGGAGGTGTTTCTCGACGATTTCAGGTTTACTTCCCAAAATGGAAATAGAATTTGTTGGAGACTTAGCACCCGGAGTAGAACGAATTTCAAAGGCACCATCTAGAATGACACCAATAGAAATTAAAGAGTTAGCAATTCAATTGCAGGATTTCTGAAAAAGGGAGTAATAAAGATTAGTGTATCCGAATTGGGTGCACTAGTTTTGTTTATCAAGAAGAAAGTTGATAGTAGGATATTATACATTGATTATCATGAGTTGAATAAGTTAACTATTAAGAACAAGTACCCGTTTCCAAGGATTGATGATTTGACCAGTTAAAGAACGTAGTGTGTTTTTCAAAATTATTTATGATTTGGTTACCGTCATTTGGAAATAAAACCCGAAGATATTCCTTAGACGACATTCTGAACCTGATGTATATAGACACTATGAGTTCTTAGTGATTGAGTTCGGTTTGATGAATACAACTGCCACTTTTATGAACATGATGGATAGGAATTTTAAGAAATATTTGGATAAGTTTGAGAATGTTTTCATAAATGACATCTTAAGGTATTCAAAGATGGAAGAAGAGCATACATATCATTTGAGAATAACCCTAGAAATTTTAAGAAAAGAGAGATTGTGCTCAAAGTTTTCTAAGTACGAGTTTTGGTTGAAAGAATTACAATTACTAGGACAGGTAATTAGTAGAGAAGGAATCCAAGTGGATCCCGCTAAGGTTGAAACGGTAATGAATTGAATAAGGCCTAAGACACCTACAGAAGTTAGAAGTTTTATGAGGTTGGATGGAGATTATCGAAGGTTTTTCAAGGATTGTACCAAGATAGCCACACCATTAACCAAGCTTACTAGAAAGCATTCAAGAGTTAAAGAAGAAGATAAATGGATAAAGAAATATTTAAATTTCTAGAGGAACAGAACTCTTTAGTCGAGCCATAATGGTAAAATAGATTCATTGTTACTGGAAAATGATGACTCATGTACCTTAGGAAAATATCAACAACTAAATTGAGATGACAGCTTTGTGAGAATAATCAAGACTGATTTAACATGATAAGTTGACTGTGTATGTTTCTAGACAACTGAAGAACCGCGAGTGGAAACACCCGACACATGACTGAGAACTTGCCAGCATAGTCTTCGCATTGATTTGGAGGCCTACTTGTATGAAGGAAAGTATGAAATCTATTCGGATCATAAGCATTTGAAATATATTTTCACCGAAAAGGAGCTGTATACATAAGGTAGAGAAAATGGTTAGGACTTATCAAGGAATTTGAGAAAGTAGGAATAGAGGTTCGTATTTCGGATCAAGCTACGGGATGATATACATATATACAATGACTTTTCAACTTGAGCTGCTAGAGAAAAGTAGAAAAATGTCAAGCATAAGTGATGAACGATAGCATGAGTAACTTTACAGGAGAAAGTAGAAGGAGTCAAAAGGATGATAAAGGAATTTTTAGGTTTTTCTCTGGAAATTGGATACCCAATGTGACATGGTTAAAGAATGAGATACTGAATGATGCACGTGAATTCGAAGTATTCAATCCATCCCAGAAGTACGAAGATGTAACAAGGCTTAAAAGAAAATCTTGGTGGACATATATGAAAGAGATATTACTGGATGAGTAAGTAAGTGTTTTACCTGTCAGAGAGTTAAAACTGAACATCAAAGACCAAGTGGATAATTACAACCAGTAGAAATTCCTGAGTTGAAATAGGAACATCTCATGATGCCAATTGAGTCATGATCGACAGATTAACAAAGTCGGTACATTTCCTTTTTCCATCAACGAGAAACATTCATTGGATAAATTGGTTTTATCTGTAAGAGATAGTAGTAAAGCATGAGGTTCAAGTATCAATCGAATCGTACCAAGACCCTCAATTTAATTCAAGATTTGGAAGAAAGTTTTTGACATGCTCAGAAACCAAGTTAAATATGTGTACCGTTTATCGTCCTTAAACATATAGTCATCGTGAATAGACTATCCAGACAATCGAAGATATACTTAGAATTTGTGCGATGGATTTTGAAAGCAATTGAGGTGATCATTTACCATTAGTGGAATTCTTTTACCGCAACAACTATCACGCAAGTATTGGAATGCCCCCGTATGAAGCATTTCATGGAAGGAAATATAGGTCACCTGTGTATTGGGAAGAAGTGGGAGAACGAAAAGTTTTGGGACCCGAGCTAGTACAACAAACGAAGGAAAAGATTGAAATCATTCAGAAAAGACTAGTTAAGGCACAGGACAGACAACGGAAGTACGCTGACCAAGACAGGAAGGATCTAAGCTTTGAAGAAGGAGATCAAGTGTTGCTAAAAGTGTCGCCATGGAAAGGAGTTACGACATTTGGCAAGAAAGGAAAACTTAGCCCGAGATATGTAGGACCGTTTGAGATACTGAGACGTATTGGAAAAATTTGCATATGAGTTAGCATTACCACCCCACATGGAGCACATTCATAACGTTTTTCATGTGTCGATGCTTAAGAGATTTAATCCTGATACAAATCACGTGATAGAATACGAGCCTATTGAGATTCAACCTGATTTGTCATACGTAGAACAACCTGTAGAAATTCAGGATCGTATGGATAGGAAATTAAGGAATAAGACTGTTAAGTTAGTTAAGGTTTTGTGGAGGAATCCCAAAGTTGAAGAATCGACTTGGGAACTTGAGAGTGTGATGCTGGAAAAGTATCTGCATCTGTTTTCATAAGGTTAGGTTCTGGGGACAAAATCTTTTTATGGGGGGAAGGTTATAACGACTCAGAAAAACGCTTGGACAGTATTAATATTTAACAATATTTGAGATCTATGATATGTGAATATTGTGTGAAAGGTGAATATTTGAAAATGTGATGATTAGATGTTTACTTGGTGAATGGTATGGATTAAAATCTATGTGTATGCTTTTAATTGCATTTTATATGAATTTCTTATTAAAAATTAGTTCTTTTTGACCTTCCGGAAATTTTATAAAATCATCGGAGATTCTTTTTATTGTGAAATCTTTTTCACAACCTTTATTTTATATTCTATTATTTTCTAAAATTAGTGGAGGAATTTATTTTTGGCTTTAAGGATTTAAAAACGATTTTATGAGTTAAATGTCATTGTTGGTTTTATAAATGAAAAACACAGCTGATTTAAGGCTAAAATAATGTAAAGATACAGAAATGGAGTAATAAGAGTTGTAAATCTTATTCATCAGTAAAACAGCAATTTATACATGCTGAAACGACTCTAATTCTAATCAACAAGATAAGGAAGAAAACCAACTACTTCCTAGATAATAGGAACTACTTATTGACCAAGTATACTAGCTGTTGTAGACTAGGTATACTTAACTAAAATAACAAAAAATAAAAAACATATGCAGTCCTGGAGCAAATAATTAACACTCCTCCTTGCTGTAGGAACTGCAAACTCCAATTTTCTCCCTTAACAACTGAAATGTGCCAACCGGAAGTGGTTTAGTAAACAAATCAGCCAAATTATCTGCAGAACTGCAATGAACTAAGGTTATATCTCCATTTTGCTGCACCTCCCTCAAGAAATAGAACTTGATGCTGAAATGTTTTGTCTTATTATGAAAGACTGGATTGTGTGAGATATCTATTGCACCTTGGCTGTCCACAAACACTTCAGTACTTTGTGCTTGTTCCAAATACACATTAACCAAAATTTTTCTGAGCCACAACACTTGATTTACAGCTGCAGTAGCTGCCACGTACTCCGCTTCCGCAGTAGATTGAGTCACAATATCCTGTTTTTTTGAACACCATGAGAAGATGCCTGAACCTAGGCTGAAACAGTAACCAGAAGTACTATGGAACCTCAAGTTAATTTCTCATCAATGGCTCCACCAATATTTGATGGAGAAAATTATCAGTTGTGGGAAGTAAAGATGAAGACTTATCTGGAAGCTTTAGATCTGTGGGAAGCTGTTGAAGAGGATTATGAAATACCTCCATTGCCAAACAATGCCTCTGCAGCGCAGATCAGAAACTAGAAGGAAAAGAAAACCAGTAAATCGAAGGCGAAAGCATGTTTGTTTGCTGCAGTTTCAACAACAATCTTCACAAGGATCATGTCCCTAAATTCAGCGAAAGCAATTTGGGATTATTTGAAGGGAGAATATGCAGGAAACGAAAGAGTAAAAGGTATGCAGGTTCTGAATTATATTCGGGAGTTCGAGTTGCAAAGAATGAAAGATTCTGAAACAATTAAGGAGTACTCAGACAGATTGCTTGTAATTGTTAACAAGGTAAGGTTACTAGGTACCGAGTTTGCTGATAAGAGAATTGTAGAAAAGATTCTTGTTACGGTGTCAGAGAGATACGAAGCATCCATAACTACCTTGGAAAACACAAAAGACCTCACAAGTATTACCTTGGCAGAGCTATTGAATGCACTACAAGCACAGGAGCAAAGAAGACTCATGAGGCAAGAAAGTGCGGTTGAAGGAGCATTGCCAGCCAAACACCATGATGCTCGAAAGAATTTCAAGAAGAATTTCAAGAAATTTCAGCCACAAACTAGTGGTAAATATGCGAGCAATCAGGTCCAAAACAAAGGTTGGGACTCAAAGAAGAAGTATCCACCTTGTCGGCATTGTGGCAAATTAGGTCATCCACCATTCAAGTGTTGGAAAAGACCAGATGCGAAGTGTAGTATCTGCAATCAACATGGGCATGAAGCTGTAATTTGTAAAAGCAAATTTCAGAAGCACGAAGAAGATGCAAAAATTGCCGATGAAGATGACACAGACCAGATGTTTGTAGCAGCTTGTTTTTCAACAAAAGGTTCCTCAGAAAGTTGGTTGATTGATAGTGGTTGTACAAATCACATGACATATGACAGAAGTCTTTTCAAGGATTTCGTGCCTACAAATGTCTCGAAAGTCAGGATTGGGAATGGTGTTTACATTGCTGTAAAAGGAAGAGGAACTATTGCAATCACAACGAGTTCAGGTACTAAAACAATTTCTGATGTTCTTTACGTACCTGATATTGATCAAAATTTACTTAGTGTGGGACAACTTATTGAAAAAGGATTAAAAGTTTCATTTGAAAGTGCACACTGTCTTATTTTTGATACTACTGGTCAAGAGATTTTAAGGGTTAAAATGAGGGGTAAAAGCTTTTCATTTGATCCATCTGATGAAGAGCAAATGGCTTATAATAATGATCTGGATACCACGGAAGTTTGGCACAAACGATTAGGCCATTGTCATCTTCAAAGAATGTTGAAATTGAAACATATGGACATGACCGGAGGCGGCTTACCAGATTTTGCTAATCATTTGCCAAATTGTGATGCCTGTCAATTTGGTAAATTAAATAGGCTGCCGTTTTCCACATCAACATGGAGAGCCTCTCAAAAGCTACAACTTATTCATACCGATGTAGCTGGTCCTCAAAGAACACCTTCAATAAAAGGTAACTTGTACTTCATTATTTTTATTGATGATTTTACAAGAATGTGCTGGATTTATTTCTTAAAGTTCAAGTCTGAAGTTGCTGGAGTTTTTTATAAGTTCAAGAAATTGGTTGAAAATCAATGTGGCTGCAATATTCAAATTTTAAGATCCGATAACGGAAAAGAGTATACTTCAGCGGAGTTTAATTCCATTTGTGATGAAGCTGGCATTGAACATCAGTTTACTGCTCCCTACACTCCAGAACAGAACGGGGTTAGCGAAAGAAGAAATAGATCAATATTGGAGATGGCCAGGTGCATGATACATGACAAGGGGCTACCTAAAAAGTTCTGGGCAGAAGCAGCGAATACTGCAGTTTATCTACAAAATCGACTTCCGACAAAGGCTTTGGAAAACAAAACTCCATTTGAGGCAAGGTACGGATATAAACCTCCAATGTACACCCTTAAAGTATTTGGTTGTGTTTGTTTTGTTCACATTCCACAGGTTAAGCGTGATAAACTCGACAAGAAGGCAATCCCAGGAATCTTTGTGGGTTACAGTTCATCAAAAACTTACAAAGTGTATCATCCACAAACTGAAAGTATGACGGTCAGTAAGAATGTACACTTCTATGAGGATGAGCAATGGGACTGGGAGAACATTCAAAGATCAAGCCAAGTCAACAATTTTCTTGAAAAAACAAATCATTTGGAGAATGAGACAGTAGATGATCCTCCAACCAGAGGTACAAGGGCACTCTCGGACATTTATAACAGATGTAATGTGGCAGTATGTGAACCTGCTAGCTATGAAGAAGCACTCAGTAATCCAAAATGGAAGGAAGCAATGGAGGAAGAATTAGCAATGATCCGAAAAAACAAAACTTGGGAGTTAGTTGACAAGCCGAAAGACAGGAAGATTATTGGACTAAAATGGGTTTTTAAAACGAAGCTCAATCCGGACAACTCCATCAGCAAATACAAGGCTAGGCTCGTTGTTAAAGGGTATGAACAGATTTTTGGCGTCGATTATTCAGAAACTTTCGCTCCTGTAGCGAGATTAGAAACAATTAGGTTGTTGCTAGCTATTTCAGCACAAAAAGGTTGGAAAGTGTTTCACTTGGATGTCAAATCAGCTTTCTTAAATGGTGAGTTGCAGGAAGAAATATATGTGGAGCAGCCGGAGGGGTTTGTGATACAAGGTGAAGAAGATAAAGTGTATTTGCTCAAAAAGGCTCTTTACGGTTTAAAACAATCGTCTAGAGTTTGGTATAGCAAAATTGATGATTATTTGCTGAATTTAGGCTTTGAAAAAAGCTTATCTGATTTCACTCTTTATGTGAAACATAGAGGAGCTGATATACTCATTGTGTCCATCTACGTTGATGATATCCTTGTGACAGGAAGCAATTCAAGGCTAGTTGCGGAGTTCAAACAAGAGTTAATGCAGATTTTTGATATGACTGACCTTGGTTTGATGACGTACTTTCTCGGAATGGAGGTGATGCAAAGAACAAATGAAGTGTTCATTTGTCAGAAGAAGTACGCAAGAGAAATACTAAAGAAATTTCATATGGAGGAGTGCAAGGAAGTAAGCACGCCAATGAATCAAAAGGAGAAGCTGAGCAAGGAAAGCATTGCAGAAAAAATTGATGAAGGTTACTACAGAAGCTTGATTGGATGCCTAATGTTTCTTACTACAACAAGACCTGACATCCTTTTTGCTGTAAGTCTTTTATCTAGATTTATGCATTGCTCTGATACCAGTTTGTTGGTTTTATAAATGAAAAACACAGCTGATTTAAGGCTAAAATAATGTAAAGATACAGAAATTGAGTAATAAGAGTTGTAAATCTTATTCATCAGTAAAACAGCAATTTATACATGCTGAAACGACTCTAATTCTAATCAACAAGATAAGGAAGAAAACCAACTAGTTCCTATTAACAGTCATTTATGTGATCTAAACTATGAAAATTCATATTTAATTCAATTTTGATCATAAAACTATTTTAAAAATATGTGTGAGCTTGTAAATTTGTATTCTCTGTTTTAAAAATAAAATTTTGATTTTAGATATTATTTTCATTTTATTTCGGATTTTAGAAAGGCATTATATTGGTTTTCTTCTATTAAAATCAGATTTTAGAATTGTGAACTTACTATTTTGCCCTTGGGGCTTATAAAACCCCCAAGCCCAGCATTCTCCCTTTTTCTTATTTTTGGTTGACACCTCTGCTCTCTCTCTCTTTGCTGTTCTCTCTCGACCATTCTTCTTTTCAGTAAAAATCTTCATATCTTCTCTTTTCTCTCCACATAATTGATTGATGTATATATATATGACCATGTATACATGTATGTGTGTGTGGGTGTGTGTATATGTATGTATCGAGGTGTGTGTAAGGTGGAGGTTGACATGCAATGGTGAAGAGGTAGTGTTTTAGTGAATTGGTGGAGGAATAAGGACGGATATTGTGATTGGGGGTGGTGTGCGGTTGTGTGGACCTATTCCGGCCATCACCGTGAACCACCGCCGCCGGCGGTAATCGGAAGTGAGCCGGTGGCCTGGGTTTGAAGTCAAATAGCTCTATCTTGATTTTAATCCATGTCTTTAACTTTGCATGTTAGTTTTTTTTATGTTATGTGAACAATTTCAGTTTGCATGTGAATTCTTTGACCGGAATTGATGTGTAAATGGAAGATTGTGAATGATTTTGAGTTCTTATGAATTGCATGTTAATATTTCAGTGGTTATTAGTTTGGTCTTAGCAGAGAAATCAGTTTTTATAATAATGATAAGTATTAGGGGTCTTAGTGTTTGGACTTTAATTAAAAAGATGATGAGAATCATGTTGGTTTGTCAAGAAACTGCCCTGTTCTGCTCTGGTAATTCGTGACTGCTTGTTCCCTGTTTTGGACAGTGGGTATAGAATGTAAATGTTCTACTCGGAGTCTAGTTTGTCCACGCGAAAACCTTGTGTCATTTAATTTAACGAGTAAAGAGTTATGCATGTTTTACTAAAGGTTGCGCAGCAGGATTTTCTGTGCTTCAGTATACACTTTAAACCTGTTCGTTTTTAGTTTAAATAAACTGTTCTGGAGTTGAAACTTTTATGCTAAGTTTTATTAGTAATCAGGAAGTAGCCTGTAAAATTTGGTATTTGTTTGATTATTTTTGGATTTATGATAAATGTTTTGGTAAAGTGTGCGCATCAGAATTTTCAGCTTTTGAGATTGAATGTATTATTTGTAAAGGTGTTAAGGATATGGTTAGCATTGATCAAGTTGATTTAAAGGGATAACCAAGTGTGGTATAAACGGAAAGTTAGATTATATATATGTATTAAAGGAGTATATTATGTGAACTTGAATGGCAATGTGCGCTTATGTGAGTTTTGTGCTTATTATATGGATAAGAGTTATAAGTGATATAAATATTATGTGTTTACGCGTTTAGGGAACGTGGGGTAGTTTAGAATAAGGATTAGAATTTTGAGAGGATCATTCTGAAATAGTATATACTCTTTTGTAGAGTTACGAGACGTGGAACATAGAAATAAAGGCAAGGCGAAGGCAGAAATTCAGTGAGTACGGTTTGTTCTAAAAGCTACTTAAGAATCCAAAGAAGTAGAGCCTAGAAATAAAGGCAAGACAAAGGTGGAGAACCAGTGAATCTGATTACTCTTTTTAGCTACTTAAGGCAAGTAATTCTGACTTGCTTTCGATTCTAAATTCCATTCTTTCATTTTGACATATATGAATTGTTATCTTGTTTATATACCCTTTTAATCCTGAAAACATATCATGTTCATTTGGTAATCCTTATTTCTGTTCATATACCTTGTTGGTTCATACACCATACTATGTTTAGTTCTTTCTTTGAACCTTTACACCCAAAAGTGAATATACCAGAACTCACATTTTAGTACATATCCAAAACATACCTATAACATTTACTTCTTGATTTCCCATTGATAGAAATCCAGATTGATCAAATTGAACTTACCCGATTCACAAAAGATTCTTCTATACAAACATTATAGATACAACACAATGTTATATGAACCATATCTTGCTTGAACTTTTCTTCAGACCTTATCCTTATCATTTGATTATACTTACATTTTAACCTGAGATTCTATTGCATTAGATTTGAACTTGTACCTATGAATCACTTACTTACTTGAAATTGAGAATACATGAACCTTCACTTTGGTACTATACAAACACACATCCAATGATTTACAAAGGATTTCTTTCATAAGAAAGATTTTAAAAGAAAGGAAGTTTCAAAGTTTGGATTCATTTAAATTCCGATTTATGGTTTCCACGGATTCCTAAGATTGGAGGCGTAAGAGGCCGAGTGACGCCGGCCCAACACTCTTTTTTTTTCATTATAATAAATGGACTAGGGATGGACTAGTCTAAAGGCCAATGTGTGCCTATTGGGCCCAATACAAGGACCAGAGGGACTGTGTGTCCGGTATGGGGACTTTACGTGGCTGATCACTCGTATTGTCCGGTGCGTTGTGAAAAATCTCCAAATTACTTATTGCTTTTCTTGAAATCATATATCTTTATAAGGAAATTGGTTTACCCTTTGAAATTGTATAACCAGTTCATTGTTCTGATAATCCCTTGATATGGATTCTGCTATACTTATGACATACAGATTGGTATTGAAAACTATTTCATTGTGGTTAATTATTTGGCCATATTATTACTTGCTGAGCATTTGGCTCATTCTATTTCCTATTCTAACCCACAGTTAAACGAGAAGATGGTACGCACTTTTCAGACAGTTAGGAAGTCTTCCTATAGGGTTATATTTGGGATGCCAGCTCAGGTAGGTGATGACCAATTGTAGAAGGTGTTTTGTAGGAAGGGAACATAGTGCTTTTGAGACATGGTTGTAATAACATTTGAGACTTTTATTATGTAATAAAAATGAAGTAGATAGTTGATGCTTGTTTCATACCATTACCTGTTAAAGATCCAGGGTAAAGTTGGGCTCGCATCAGCATGTTTATATTATTATTCACAGGTTTATATGTATAGAGGTTGTAGTGACTCCCCAATCATGACCCCAGATTGGGAGGGCGTTACAATGGATCATCAGGATTTGATGGCCCATCAGTATCTGATTTAGTATCAGTATCTGATTCTGTTTCTTCAGGTTCCTTGGTTGCTTCATTCTCAAAGATCAGCCTATCATGAGAGTCTTCAGTTATTCCAATTATTTTCTTGTCATCAAAAGATACATGTATTGACTCCATGACAGTCCTTGTTCTCAATTTAAAAACTCTGAAGGCTCTTGAGGCTGTATAGCCAATAAATATTCCTTCATCAGCCTTGGTTTCAAATTTACCTAATTGTTCAGGATGAGTTCTGAGAACAAAACATTTATAAGCAAACACATGCAAATGCTTCAAACTTGGTTTCTTTTCCTTGAGCATTTGATAGGGAGTTACACGATGTCTGTTTATCAAGGTGAGATTTTGAGTATAGCATGCTGTATTGACTGCTTTTGCCCAGAAATATGTAGGTAATTTAGCTTCTTCTAACATAGTTCTTCCAGCTTCAATAAGAGTTCTATTTTTCCTTTCAACTACTCCATTTTGCCGAGGTGTGCCAGGAACAGAGAATTGTTGTATAATTCCTTTGTATTTGCAGAACTCTTCCATCTTTGAATTCTTAAATTCAGTACCATTATCACTCCTCAGTATCTTGACTTTGTACTTTGTGGTTGTCTCAATCATTCTCACATGATCCAACAGTATTTCAGGAGTTTCATCTTTTCTGTGCAGAAAATACACCCAGGTGAATCTAGAATATTCATCAACAATTACAAGAGTGTACCTTTTCTTACTGATGGACATAATGTTGACTGGTCCAAATAAATCAAGATGTAGCATGTGATATGGTTCTTCAATTGAGGATTCTGATTTACTCTTAAATGATGTCCTTCTTTGTTTAGCCTTCTGACAAGCATCACAGAGTCCATCAGGAGTATACAAAGCTTTAGGTAATCCTCTTACTAAATCTCTCTTAACCAACTCATTGATATTGCTGAAGTTGAGATGAGAAAGCTTCTTGTGCCAATTCCAACTTTCATCTACTGATGCTTTACTGATTAGACAAGTAGGGGAGTCATCAGTATCTGAGTGAATGTTGGCTTCATAAATGTTACCATGCCTGTAGCCAGTGAGAACTGTCTTTCCTGATGCTTTGCTGACTACCTCACAATGTGTGGAATAGAAGTGGACATGATAACCTCTGTCAGTGATTTGACTAATACTCAACAAGTTGTGTTTTAGTCCCTTCACTAGAGCTACTTTTTCAATGATGACATTGCCAATGATTATATTCCCATATCCCAATGTTTGTCCAATGTTGCCATCTAAATAAGACACATTTGGGCCAGCTCTTTCCTCATATTCTGATAACAGGGCTTTGTTTCCAGTCATGTGCACAGAACATCCACTATCCATGACTAACACATTTTTCCTTTTCCCTGCAATCAGAATAATCAACATACTAATTAGAACATTTAAGAACTCACACTTGTTGGGTTCTCTTTCCATGCAGTTTATTAGATTTAGCAGCAGAAGACTTATTGACTTTAGCAATTCTGTCAGGATTGTGTCCATCAGGATTTGCCTTGTCAATCTTAGAGTCATTAAATGCATGTTTCAGATTGACATTCCTAAGATTACCAGAAATTGTACTTTTATTAAACTTAGGCAATGGATCATAAAAGTTATAGTACAAATCATGGTTATCTTTACATGTATAAATTGAATGCCATTTACTACCACAATGAAAACAGGACTTCTGTGGTTTATAAAATAATGATCTACTCCTAACATCAGACCTAGGAATTTCAGAAATTTTCTTTTTACTCTTCTTGCAATCAATGGCAAGATGATTAGAGTTACCACAGGTAAAACAACACTTTCTAGGTGCATTTGGGATATATTTATAACCATTTTCTTTATTAATCCCAACTTTACCATTCCTGTTTCTTTTGACAGTAGCTTCCCTCTTCTTATCTGCAACCTCACAAATTTTGTCCTTGAGTTGTTTCTGAGACAGTAATCCTACATTCTTAGTAGTTTTACTCAAGACAGGTTTAGACTTAATAACTTTAATACTTTGATCAGAAGTAGATCCCTTTTCAAAAGTTGAATTGGAATCCTTACCAAAAACAAAATTAACAGGTGTAATCTTAGATTTGGTTTTGTCTATAACATGTCTATAGGTCATTGGTTTAACTGTCTCATCAATAACAATTTTCTCTTTTAATTTATGTTCATCATCTGACTTATACCCTAGACACTCTTTCCAATTCTTAGAAGTATTGATCTCATGAAATTTTCTACCAGAGTCTGTCCAGGTTCTGATTTTCTCATTAGCATATTCAATTTCCTTTTCAAGAGAAGTACATTTAAATTTCATCTCTAAGTACATGTGTTTAGCATTATCACATTCTTTCTGTACTCTTTGCATAAAAGAAAATTCAGCTTCTAGATGATCATTCCTTTTCCTAAGTTCAGACATCTCAGATATAATTCTAGCATTTTCAGCAGTTTGACTTCTAAAGCTAATATGCAATGACTTTAGAAAACGTCTTAACTCAGAAGCATTATCAGAATCAAAATCAAAGACAGTATTTGATACCTTATCATCAGGAACAGCAGATTCATCAATATTGGCCATTAGGGCATAGTTGACCACCTCAGTGTCAGATTCTGAGGAAGAGTCCATCCAATCCTTACTTGATGTGATGAGTGCTTTAGTCTTCTTGCAATCTGAAGCAAAGTGTCCCATACCATTACATTTGTAGCATCTAGCCTTTGACTTGTCAAATTTGCTACCCTTGCTGTCCTGCCTGTTGGATTTTTCTTTGTCAGCATTAAAGGTCCTTTTCTGAAAGTTACCTTGCCTTCTAGCCTTCCTGAACTTCATCTTTTTGAAGCCCCTGACTATCATAGCAAACATCTCTTCCATGTCTGAGTCAGTAGAATCATCAGCAGGATTGGCATCAGGATTGTCATCAGTATCTGATGATGAGTCATCAGGATCTGACTCCACCATTCTTGATTTCTTTCTAGAGACCTCCATAGATTTTCCTTTTGATTTAGCCTCTACATTCAAAGAAATAGACTTTGCCTTGCTGCTTCTTTTGTTCTTTCTCTGCTGAACCTCAAGATCATGGGTTCTTAGCATCCCATAGACTTCATCAAGAGACACAGTGTTTAGATCATACTGATGTCTAATGATTGAGGTTTGAGTATCCCATTATTCTGGTAAATCTCTCAGAAACTTGGTATTTGAATCTTCATAAACATATTCCTTGCCAACTAAAGATAGATTATTCAGTAGAGTCAGAAATCTATCGTACATGTCAGTCAGGCTCTCATCAGGTCTTGCATCAAATTGTTCATATTCTTGAATCAAAAGAGCCCTTCTATTTTTCTTGACAGATGCAGATCCTTGGCATTGAACTTCCAAAGTATCCCAAATTTCTTTTGCAGACTTGCATGCAATCACTCTGTTAGACATGACAGCATCAAGACTATTGTGCAGGATATTCTTTATCTTTGGCTCCCTGAGAACATGAGCCTTTTCTTCTGGAGTCCACTCACTTTTAACC
Organism: Heracleum sosnowskyi; assembly: GCA_030848705.1. Taxonomy (NCBI): domain Eukaryota; kingdom Viridiplantae; phylum Streptophyta; class Magnoliopsida; order Apiales; family Apiaceae; genus Heracleum; species Heracleum sosnowskyi. The sequence continues at coordinate 16,479,377 of CM061236.1, forward strand.
TTCACCACATAGTGTTCAGGTACAGTGTCTGTTTGTCCTACTATGTAACGCCCTCCCAATCCGGGGTCATGATTGGGGGAGTCACTACAACCTCTATACTTATAAACCTGTGAATAATAATATAAACATGCAGATGCGACCCCAAATTTACCCTGGATCTTTAACAGGTAATGGTATGAAACAAGCATCAACTATCTACTTCATTTTATTACATAAATAAAGTCTCAAAAGTTATTACAACCATGTCTTAAAAAGTTCTACATTCCCTTATACAAAACACCTTCTACAGGTCTCCATCACCTGCCTGAGCTAGCATCCCAAAAATAACCCTATAGGAAGATTTCCTAGCTGTCTGAAAAGTGCGTACCATCTTCTCGTTTAACTGTGGGTTAGAACAGGGAAAAGAATGAGCCAAATGCTCAGCAAGTAATAATATAACCAAATAGTTAACCACTGTGAAACAATTTCCAATATCAATCTGTATGTCATGGGTATAGCAGAATCCATATCAAGGGATTATCAGAACAATGAAATGAATATACAATTTCAAACGGTAAACCAATTTCCTTATATAGATATATGATTTCAAGAAAAGCAATAAGTAATTTGGAGATTTTTCACAACGCACCGGACAATACGGGTGATCAGCCACGTAAAGTCCCCATACCGGACACACAGTCCCTCTGGTCCTTGTATTGGGTCCCAATAGGCACACATTGGCCTTTAGACTAGTCCATCCCTAGTCCATTTATTATAATTAAAAAGTGCTGGGCCGGCGTCACTCGGCCTCTTACGTCTCCAATCTTAGGAATCCGTGGAAACCATAAATCAGAATTTAAATAAATCCAAACTTTGAAACTTCCTTTCCTTTAAAATCTTTCTTATGAAAGAAATCCTTTGTAAATCATTGGATGTGTGTTTGTATAGTACCCAAGTGAAGGTTCATGTATTCTCAATTTCAAGTAAGTATGTGATTCATAGGTACAAGTTCAAATCTGATGCAATAGCATCTCAGGTTAAAATGTAAGTATAATCAAAGGATAAGGGTAAGGTCTGAAGAAGAGTTTAAGCAAGATATGGTTCACAAGACATTGTGTTGTGTCTATAATGTTTGTATATAAAAGAGTCCTTTGGGAATTGGATAAGTTCAATCTAATCAATCTGGATTTCTATCAATGAGAAATCAAGAAGTAAATGTCATAGGTATGTTTTGGATATGTACTAAAATGTGAGTTCTGATATATTCACTTTTGGGTGTAAAGGTTCAAAGAAAGAACTAAACATAGTATGGTGTATGAACCAACAAGGTATATGAACAGAAATAAGGATTTATCAAATGAACATGATATGTTTTCAGGATTAAAAGGGCATATAAACAAGATAGCAATTCATATATGTCAAAATGAAAGAATGGCATTTAGAAGCGAAAGCAAGTCAGAATTACTTGCCTTAAGTAGCTAAAAAGAGTAATCAGATTCACTGGTTCTCCACCTTAGTCTTGCCTTTATTTCTAGGCTCTACTTCTTTGGATTCTTAAGTAGCTTTTAGAACAAACCGTACTCACTGAATTTCTGCCTTCGCCTTTCCTTTTTCTCTATGTTCCACGTCTCGTGACTCTACAAAAGAGTATATACTATCTTAGAATGATCCTCTCAAAATTCTAATCCTTATTCTAAACTACCCAACGTTCTCTAAACGCGTAAACACATAATATTTATATCACTTATAACTCTTAACCATATATTAAGCACAAAACTCACATAAGCGCACATTGCCATTCAAGTTCACATAACATACTCCTTCAATACATATATATATAATCTAACTTTCAGATCATACCACACTTGGTATTCCTTTAAATCAACTTGATCAATGCTAACCATATCCTTAACACCTTTACAAACAATGTTTTCATCTCAAAAGCTGAAAAATCTGCTGCGCATGCCTTACCAAAACATTTATCATAAATCCAACAATAATCAAACAAATACCATATTTGACAGGCTACTTCCTGGTTACTAATCCAACTTAGCATAAAACTTTCAAATTCAGAACAGTTCATTTAGACTAAAAACGAACAGGTTTAAAGTGTATACTGAAGCACAGAAAATCCTGCTGCGCAACCTTTAGTAAAACATGCATAACTCTTTACTCGTTAAATTAAATGACACAAGGTTTTCGCATGGACAAACTAGACTCCGAGTAGAACATTTACATCCTATACCCACTGTCCAAAACAGGGAACAAGCAGTCACGAATTACCAGAGCAGAACAGGGCAGTTTTCTGGCAATTCAACATAAATCATTCTCCAACATAAACTTTTAAACACCACAAATTCTTATTACATAACACTTGATACAACAAATCAACAATTATTTATACTCAAAACCACATGCAAGTCTCAATACTAACTTCCAATTATCCTACAACCTTAATACACATAATCACATATATTCATGTCAAGTTTATCTCAACAATCAAACCCGGACTCTAAAATTCTTGGATAAATCCGAAAATCACTCAAAGCTCGGCATGCAACTTAGATTAATTACTTACTAGCATTTAAACATATAAACATGAATCAAATCAAGTCACTTTCCGATTCAAAACTCAAAACCCGAATCTAAAATTTAAGAAAATTTGAAGTTAAAATAAAACCAATGACATGCAACACGAATTAACTACTTATAATTACTCTACAACACTATAAATACCTCAAAATACATAGACCATGGCCACCGGTTCACCGGAGTTCATCACCGGTGGTCGACGAATTGCATGCAGCCCCAAAAACAAAGGGGTTTTGTATGAATTCGTCCCCAATTGATCCTTAACCACAATTAAACTCTTAATCATCAAGAACACTTGATTTTAAATCAAAAATCCGAAACCCCAATTTACAAAACCCATTTTCTAATCTTCACCAAACTCAACACTATTGGTATTAAAGTGTAGAGCTCGGCAAGAGCTTTGATTTGACTATCTAATCAACGAATTTGGTTAACAAAATAAAAAGATAAAGAAGAGAGAAGGAGAGAGATTTGAGAGAGAAATAAGAGAGAGAGAGAATTGAGTTGAAAGGAAATGGGGAAGAAGAACTGGCCGTGAGGGGTTTTAAAGCCCCAGGGGTATTTTGGTAATTCCACAATTCCAAAATCTGATTTTAATAAAACAAAACCCAATAAGTTGCCTTTCTAAAATTCGAAATAAAATAGAAATAATATCTAAAAATCAAAATTTTATTTTAAAAATAAAGAATACGAATTTACAAGCTCACCCATATTTTTAAAATATTTTTATGATCAAAATTGAATTAAATATGAATTTTCAAAGTTTTGATCACTTAAATGATATTTAACTCATAAAATCTGTTTTAAATCCTTAAAGCCAAAAATAAATTCCTCCACTAATTTTAGAAAATACTAGAATATAAAATAAAGGTTGTGAAAAAGATTTCACAATAAAAAGAGTCTCCGTTGATTTTATAAAATTCCCGGAAGGTCAAAAAGAACTAATTTTTAATAAGAAATTCATATAAAATGCATTTAAAAGCATACACATATATTTTAATCCATACCATTCACCAAGTAAACATCTATTTATCACATTTCCAAATATCCACCTTTCACACAATACTCACACATCATAGAACTCAAATATTATTTAATATTAATATTGTACAAGCGTTTTTCCGAGTCGTTATAACCTTCCCCCTTAAAAAGATTCTGTCCCCAGAATCTAACCTTATGAAAACAGATGCGGATACTTTTCAAGCATCTCGCTCTCAAGTTCCAAGTCGATTCTTCAACTTTGGGATTCCTCCACAAAACCTTAACTAGCTTAACAATCTTATTCCTTAATTTCCTATCCATATGATCCTGAATTTCTACAGGTTGTTCTACATATGACAAATCAGGTTGAATCTCAAAAGGTTCATATTCGATCACGTGATTCGCATCAGAATTAAATCTCTTAAGCATCGAAACATGAAAAACGTTATGAATGTGCTCCATGTGGGGTGGTAACACTAACTCATATGCAACTTTTCCAATACGTCTCAATATCTCAAACGGTCCTACATATCTCGGGCTAAGTTTCCCTTTCTTGCCGAATCTCGTAACTCCTTTCCATGGTGACACTTTTAGCAACACTTGATCTCCTTCTTCAAAGCTTAGATCCTTCCTGTCTTGGTCAGCGTACTTCCATTGTCTGTCTTGTGCCGTAACTAGTCTTTTTTCGAATGATTTTTATCTTTTCCTTCGTTTGTTGCACTAGCTCGGGTCCCAAAACTTTTCGTTCTCCCACTTTTTCCAATACACAGGTGACCTATATTTCCTTCCATACAATGCTTCATACGGGGGCGTTCCAGTACTTGCGTGATAGTTGTTGCGGTAAAAGAATTCCACTAATGGTAAATGATCACCTCAATTGCTTTCAAAATCCCTCGCACAAATTCTAAGTATATTTTCGATTGTCTGGATAGTATATTCACTATGACTATATGCTTAAGGACGATAAACGGTACACATATTTAACTTGGTTTCTGAGCATGTCAAAAAATTTCTTCTAAATCTTGAATTAAATTGAGGGTCTTGGTAAGATTCGATTGATACTTGGACCTCATCCTTTACTACTATCTCTTACAGATAAAACGAATTTATCCAATGAATGTTTCTCGTTGATGGAAAAAGGAAATGTACCGACTTGGCATCATGAGATGTTCCTGTTTCAACTCGGGAATTTCTACTGGTTGTAATTATCCGCTAGGTCTTTGATGTTCAGTTTTAACTCCCTGACAGGTAAAACACTTACTTACTCATCCAGTAATATCTCTTTCATATATGTCCACCAATATTTTCTTTTAAGCCTTGTTACATCTTCGTACATCTGGGATGGATCGAATACTTCGAATTCACGTGCATCATTTAGTATTTCATTCTTTAACCATGTCACACTAGGTATCCAATTCCTAGAGAAAAACCTAAAATTCCTTTATCATCCTTTTGACTCCTTCTACTTTCTCCTGTAAAGTTACTCATGTTATCGCTCATCACTTCCGCTAGACATTTTTCTACTTTTCTCTAGCAGCTTAAGTTGAAAATTCATTGTATATATTCTTATCATCTCCGTCGCTTGATCTGAAATACGAACCTCTATTCCTACTTTTTCAAATTCCTTGATCAGTCCTAACCATTTCCTCTACCTTATGTATACCGCTCCTTTTCGGTAAAAATATATTTCAAATGTTTATGATCCGAATAGATTTCATATTTTCCTTCATACAAGTAGGCCTCCAAATCAAAGCGAAGACTCTTGTGGCTAGTTCTCAGTCATGTGTCGGGTGTGTCCACTCGTGGTTCTTCAGCCGTCTAGAAATATATACAGTCATCTTAACATGTTAAATCAGTCTTGATTCTTAACACAAAGTTGTGTTCTCAATTTAGTTGTTGATATTGTCCTAAGGTACACGAGTCATCATTTTCCAGTAACAATGAATCTATTTTACCATTATGGCTCGACTAAAGAGTTCCGTTCCTCTAGCAATTAAAATACTTCCTTTTCCATTTATCTTAACTCTTGGATGCTTTCTAGTAAGCTTGGTTAATGGTGTGGCTATCTTGGTATAATCCTTGAAAAACCTTCGATAATCTCCATCCAATCTCATAAAACCTCTAACTTTTATAGGTGTCTTAGGCCTTACTCAATTCATTAACGTTTCAACCTTAGCTGGATCCACTTGGATTCCTTCTCTACTAATTACCTGTCCTAGTAATTGTAATTCTTTCAACCAAAACTCGCACTTAGAAAATTTTGCGCACAATATCTCTTTTCTTAAAATTTCTAGGGTTATTCTCAAATGGTCTGTATGCTCTTCTTCCATCTTTGAATACCTTAAGATGTCATTTATGAAAACATTTTCAAACTTATCCAAATATTTCTTAAAATTTCTATTCATCATGCTCATAAAAGTGGCAGTTATATCCATCAAACCGAACTCCATCACTACGAACTCATAGTGTCCATATATATCAGGTTCAGAACGTCGTCTAAGGAATATCTTCAAGTTTTATTTTTAAATGACGGTAACCAAATCATAAATAAATTTTTTGGAAAGCACACTGTGTTCTTTAACTGGTCAGATCATTAATCCTTGACAATGGGTATTTGTTCTTAATGGTCAATTTGGCGCACCCAATAGAAATACACTAGACCTTATAACTCCCTTTTTCCTAAGATCTTGCAATTGAATTGCTAACTCTTTCATTTCAACTTATGCCATTCTATATGGTGCCTTTGAAATTTGTTCTACTCCGGGTGCTAAGTCTACAACAAACTCTATTTCCATTTTCTCCATATTCTGTTAACCAATCCATTCTTAGAGTTTACATCAGATTTCTTTTATATCAATCTCACAGTGAGGACAAGCTAGATTAATCGATATATGCTCCTGAGTAGCTATTCATGTAGTCAAAACTTTACTTAACCGTTGCGTTTTACAGTCCGACTTACGAGCAAATTCTCTGAAAATAAAATACTTTGTGGCTTCGAATCCGTTAACACTTTGGCACTTATGTAGCTAATATGAAACGTATCCGCAACCACATCCTTATTCTTTACTGTATCGCTCATGGTTATATTGAGGATTCTTGTCCTTGGTTACTTAGTATGTGGTGGTCATGTCACCCTTAACATATTGATTACTGGACTTAACGATTGCAACCTCTTAAGAAACGCCACACCTCTCCACACTTGTTACACGTAACTCTTGCCTTCGGTTTATGGCTCTCATTGGCGTAGTGTCCTGTCTGAGTACACTTGTAACGTACCATATTGATCTTATTACAAACTCCCAGTTGCTTCTTTCCACAAGTTCTACATTCTGGTATCGGAGGTTTCGGAGGTCTTGGTTAATCCATATTTTATGGACGGTTCCCTTACTTATCATTTCCAGTTTCTGGTCTTCCAAATACAACATTCCTATTTGACTGAAACTCAGGCCTTATATTGAAATGGTTCTAAAAGTTCCCTATTTGTTGGTTTCCTTCCGGTGTCTCTGGCTTCCTTTTTTCTAGCTTCTTCTGTTTGTGATCAATCACTTTCACATTTGATTCTCATAGCCTTCCATACCACAACTGTATAAATAGTCAAGTCAATTACAATCACTTTACTCCTAATCCACGACCTCATTTCCCCTGTTGGAGTCTCTTAACTCTCTTCTCATCAATATTCACGTATTCGGACACAAACCTGGCCAGATCTATAAATTTTGGTTCAAACCATGTTACGCTCAAGTTATCATACTTCGGTCCTAAAATTTATGTCCAACATTTGGTCTCAAGACGTTCAAAACCTTGTAATGTTTTAACTACTATATCCAAAGTGAAATATAGGATAAACATGTGCTTATATATACTTTTCTGACAAGTAGAATAACAGTCTTTCATCAACAATAATCAACTCCTTTTTAGTATATCCAATATCACTTTACTTCATACTTCAACATGATTTGTATTCGTATATCCTTGTTACCTTCTCCTTGTCCATACCAAACTCTCGGTAATAATAAACCTTGACATCGTGTTGTAAGTCTAATGAGCAATTTACTCGACATACAATCCCTCCTTTTAAAACAATTTCCCATTTTTGATCAAAACAGTTTCCCGTCAATATAAGTACAACTTGACACTCAGAATATCGTCATTCACCTTTGCAATTTTAAATCGCTGATACCTCTAAGAGTTTCTGATAGAATGAATCAATAGATAGGAAGGTGTCAATAGATATGGGTATATGACAAGTATGTTTAGTAAGAATTTCTGGTAAAAAGAATCAAACTAAGAGATCAAAATGATCATCGAACTTTATCAGGTTGCATTTGTCAATTTAAACAACAAGGTACAGAAGGTGGCCAACCTTTAGTACTTCCATGACAAACACACCACTGATGGCGTCCCACCAGACTTCTATCACACAGATAGAAAGTACATGAATCCCCTATATATATAGGGTTGTTCATCTCAGTTACAACAAGGAGGATCAAAAATTTAAGAGGAACCTATGAAAGGTTTAAGAGTTTCAAAAGTTTCTATGATATATATATAATATTGGATCAATTAGCCTCTGAACAATAGAGGTATTTCGTAAAATAAAATAAAATAATAGAAATGAAAAATTGAATCTTTTAAAAAGGTAAATTGAATAAAATCAATGGCTAGTTATGAACCGACTTATCCTTACATCGAACGTATGGAGATAATCATGCCTTGTCTCATGCAGATGGTCCTTAGGGGAGTTAATTTCTAGTTTGAGGTTATAGGTATGCCCCGATAGTAAATCAACTGTATGTAATCTTGAATAAAGAAAGAATCTACACTTAGGCCACTTCTTTGGGCAAATGTCCATATCGCGGGGGAAAATCGTTATTATATCGTAAAGAATCTATCTAAATGTTTCTAGACGTTATCTTGGGGATTCTACTCTCGCTCAACTCTAACCACACTTGATACGACACCTGGCGTGGTGTTTCCTATAGCTTCCGTGGTGCAGCCGAAGTTGCAGATGAAATTCTGTAAAGTACTTAAGGATTTACAGGTGATGTCTTCTGAACTGGTAGCTCTGACGCTCCGATTGACTCTTCCAGCTTCGAATTAGTTTCCTCGTCCATAACTCGATCTTCAGATGGTTCCAGCGTATACTCGCTCGATATGTCGGAATACTATATAACATGAAAGTGCGTAACTTAAGCTAATATTTCTGTAGAAAATTCGGCATGACCTATTCGTAAAATGGACTATGCCCTGTTTAAAAGTATCTCAAATACTAACTCAATCATCCACACATAATCCATAATCCATTCAATATTCCATCCATCTCCAATCCCTTTCACTTTATACAAAAAATATAAATCTGCCTTGACTTGCAGCTATACTATCAGAAAAGAAATTTACCTAAAGGGTAATGTAAATCTCCACTTGGCCGGGTGTATACACTGATACTGATATTGACGACTCTGGCTTGGGAAAAAGAATCTCAAATGAAGGTTAATCTCTCGAAACAGCCATTATCTGCAACAACACAATAATAACCCAAGAAGATACTAAAACGGTAAAGGGTTATCTTAATTCTACTAATACTCATCCTAAAGGTAACCTACATCTACAAATCCTATCTTACCTATGAAGCTTAAGTCCTACTTCTCACCTTAAATTCTCTTATTATTGTTACACCTAATCCTGGCTTGTTTCAGTGACCAAAAACTGACCGCTCTGATACCAACCTGTAACGCCCTCCCAATCCGGGGTCATGAGTGGGGGAGTCACTACAACCTCTATACTTATAAACCTGTGAATAATAATATAAACATGCAGATGCGACCCCAAATTTACCCTGGATCTTTAACAGGTAATGGTATGAAACAAGCATCAACTATCTACTTCATTTTATTACATAAATAAAGTCTCAAAAGTTATTACAACCATGTCTTAAAAAGTTCTACATTCCCTTATACAAAACACCTTCTACAGGTCTCCATCACCTGCCTGAGCTAGCATCCCAAAAATAACCCTATAGGAAGATTTCCTAGCTGTCTGAAAAGTGCGTACCATCTTCTCGTTTAACTGTGGGTTAGAACAGGGAAAAGAATGAGCCAAATGCTCAGCAAGTAATAATATAACCAAATAGTTAACCACTGTGAAACAATTTCCAATATCAATCTGTATGTCATGGGTATAGCAGAATCCATATCAAGGGATTATCAGAACAATGAAATGAATATACAATTTCAAACGGTAAACCAATTTCCTTATATAGATATATGATTTCAAGAAAAGCAATAAGTAATTTGGAGATTTTTCACAACGCACCGGACAATACGGGTGATCAGCCACGTAAAGTCCCCATACCGGACACACAGTCCCTCTGGTCCTTGTATTGGGTCCCAATAGGCACACATTGGCCTTTAGACTAGTCCATCCCTAGTCCATTTATTATAATTAAAAAGTGCTGGGCCGGTGTCACTCGGCCTCTTACGCCTCCAATCTTAGGAATCCGTGGAAACCATAAATCAGAATTTAAATAAATCCAAACTTTGAAACTTCCTTTCCTTTAAAATCTTTCTTATGAAAGAAATCCTTTGTAAATCATTGGATGTGTGTTTGTATAGTACCCAAGTGAAGGTTCATGTATTCTCAATTTCAAGTAAGTATGTGATTCATAGGTACAAGTTCAAATCTGATGCAATAGCATCTCAGGTTAAAATGTAAGTATAATCAAAGGATAAGGGTAAGGTCTGAAGAAGAGTTTAAGCAAGATATGGTTCACAAGACATTGTGTTGTGTCTATAATGTTTGTATATAAAAGAGTCCTTTGGGAATTGGATAAGTTCAATCTAATCAATCTGGATTTCTATCAATGAGAAATCAAGAAGTAAATGTCATAGGTATGTTTTGGATATGTACTAAAATGTGAGTTCTGATATATTCACTTTTGGGTGTAAAGGTTCAAAGAAAGAACTAAACATAGTATGGTGTATGAACCAACAAGGTATATGAACAGAAATAAGGATTTATCAAATGAACATGATATGTTTTCAGGATTAAAAGGGCATATAAACAAGATAGCAATTCATATATGTCAAAATGAAAGAATGTCATTTAGAAGCGAAAGCAAGTCAGAATTACTTGCCTTAAGTAGCTAAAAAGAGTAATCAGATTCACTGGTTCTCCACCTTAGTCTTGCCTTTATTTCTAGGCTCTACTTCTTTGGATTCTTAAGTAGCTTTTAGAACAAACCGTACTCACTGAATTTCTGCCTTCGCCTTTCCTTTTTCTCTATGTTCCACGTCTCGTGACTCTACAAAAGAGTATATACTATCTTAGAATGATCCTCTCAAAATTCTAATCTTTATTCTAAACTACCCAACGTTCTCTAAACGCGTAAACACATAATATTTATATCACTTATAACTCTTAACCATATATTAAGCACAAAACTCACATAAGCGCACATTGCCATTCAAGTTCACATAACATACTCCTTCAATACATATATATATAATCTAACTTTCAGATCATACCACACTTGGTATTCCTTTAAATCAACTTGATCAATGCTAACCATATCCTTAACACCTTTACAAACAATGTTTTCATCTCAAAAGCTGAAAAATCTGTTGCGCATGCCTTACCAAAACATTTATCATAAATCCAAAAATAATCAAACAAATACCATATTTGACAGGCTACTTCCTGGTTACTAATCCAACTTAGCATAAAACTTTCAAATTCAGAACAGTTCATTTAGACTAAAAACGAACAGGTTTAAAGTGTATACTGAAGCACAGAAAATCCTGCTGCGCAACCTTTAGTAAAACATGCATAACTCTTTACTCGTTAAATTAAATGACACAAGGTTTTCGCGTGGACAAACTAGACTCCGAGTAGAACATTTACATCCTATACCCACTGTCCAAAACAGGGAACAAGCAGTCACGAATTACCAGAGCAGAACAGGGCAGTTTTCTGGCAATTCAACATAAATCATTCTCCAACATAAACTTTTAAACACTACAAATTCTTATTACATAACATTTGATACAACAAATCAACAATTATTTATACTCAAAACCACATGCAAGTCTCAATACTAACTTCCAATTATCCTACAACCTTAATACACATAATCACATATATTCATGTCAAGTTTATCTCAACAATCAAACCCGGACTCTAAAATTCTTGGATAAATCCGAAAATCACTCAAAGCTCGGCATGCAACTTAGATTAATTACTTACTAGCATTTAAACATATAAACATGAATCAAATCAAGTCACTTTCCGATTCAAAACTCAAAACCCGAATCTAAAATTTAAGAAAATTTGAAGTTAAAATAAAACCAATGACATGCAACACGAATTAACTACTTATAATTACTCTACAACACTATAAATACCTCAAAATACATAGACCATGGCCACCGGTTCACCGGAGTTCATCACCGGTGGTCGACGAATTGCATGCAGCCCCAAAAACAAAGGGGTTTTGTATGAATTCGTCCCCAATTGATCCTTAACCACAATTAAACTCTTAATCATCAAGAACACTTGATTTTAAATCAAAAATCCGAAACCCCAATTTACAAAACCCATTTTCTAATCTTCACCAAACTCAACACTATTGGTATTAAAGTGTAGAGCTCGGCAAGAGCTTTGATTTGACTATCTAATCAACGAATTTGGTTAACAAAATAAAAAGATAAAGAAGAGAGAAGGAGAGAGATTTGAGAGAGAAATAAGAGAGAGAGAGAATTGAGTTGAAAGGAAATGGGGAAGAAGAACTGGCCGTGAGGGGTTTTAAAGCCCCAGGGGTATTTTGGTAATTCCACAATTCCAAAATCTGATTTTAATAAAACAAAACCCAATAAGTTGCCTTTCTAAAATTCGAAATAAAATAGAAATAATATCTAAAAATCAAAATTTTATTTTAAAAATAAAGAATACGAATTTACAAGCTCACCCATATTTTTAAAATATTTTTATGATCAAAATTGAATTAAATATGAATTTTCAAAGTTTTGATCACTTAAATGATATTTAACTCATAAAATCTGTTTTAAATCCTTAAAGCCAAAAATAAATTCCTCCACTAATTTTAGAAAATACTAGAATATAAAATAAAGGTTGTGAAAAAGATTTCACAATAAAAAGAGTCTCTGTTGATTTTATAAAATTCCCGGAAGGTCAAAAAGAACTAATTTTTAATAAGAAATTCATATAAAATGCATTTAAAAGCATACACATATATTTTAATCCATACCATTCACCAAGTAAACATCTATTTATCACATTTCCAAATATCCACCTTTCACACAATACTCACACATCATAGAACTCAAATATTATTTAATATTAATATTGTACAAGCGTTTTTCCGAGTCGTTATATACTAATCTAGTAGGGATATATGGTCCATCACGAATCCTGTCCAGATAGTCAGGATCCATAGCTTCCAGGTACATCAGCATCTTAACCTTCCATGTTGGATATTCAGATTTCTTCAGGATGGGAATCTTCATGTTTTCATACTTGTTTGTTGACATCTTAGATCGTATCTTATAAAATTATATCAGTTTGCTCTGATACCAATTGTTGCCCAGTAAATAACAATTGTAGAAGGGGGGTTGAATACAATTGTATAATATTATCGACTTTATTAAACACAAATATGAATAATAACAATTTTATTAAATCTGTTATAAAACTGTTACAAAACTCTCTCAAGAAACGATGAGTTCTTAAGAGCTTCAAGGTTACAAGATATTCTCGTGTATGTGATCGATATAAATCGAAACCTGAACTGTGTTTATACACTACACAACTTCTCTATCAAATTACAAGATAAGTCCTAATCAATTACAAAGATTGAAACATATCCTAACTTGACAGCTTCATTACTACAAACCAGGAACCGACAAAATAAAATTCCTTATTTAACTAGACTCTATATATAACTCGAAGTAGGAATCCTGATCAGCTTCCAGTCCTGATGATCAATCATGATCCCAGTCCTGATATGAATCCTGATACCGACGACCATGCAATCTTGGTGAGTATGCAATACTGATGACGTTAGCAATCCTGATCAGTTGAGTCTAGATCCTGACAATCATTGAATCCTGATCTAACATAAGAATCAAATTCAGCCTTAACAGGTAATTCCAAAGCTTCATTCAGAACTTTATGAGTAATTGCATAAGTACGAGTTCCAAATTTGAAGGTAAGCTTACTATTGACATAGGAAGCTGATTCCCATGTATTAACAACTGCTTCAGGAAGAAACTCAGGAGTGCATGTGAGTGCAAATTTTAAAGGCCCCTGAGTTAAGAAGTCCATCACCTGGTGAAAATCTTTACGTGTCTTGTCCTTTGCATGTATTGCAGTAGCATGATTTGTAGACATAAACTCAAAGTCGTAAAAGACAAAGGCAATTGATTTTGGACCTCTCATCATTGTGGAAACAACAACCATTGATGTGAAATTGGGGATTAGGGTTCGAAGAAGTAGAGCTTTGTATGTATATATATAATGTGCACTTTGAAAATTTGGTAAGAATCAAAGATATGATTAGCACAATATATGTATTAAGCAACTTGCTTGATAATGGTGTTACAAACTAGCAACTACCTGTAATAGTGGGTTAAGAAATGGAAATAACCGAGAATTCAGGTGACATTACCAATCGTGCAAATTCAGAGTCTATAAAGAATTTGAACCGACTTGTCTTATGATGCTTGATTTGTCAGAGTCTATAAACAAATTACACACGCGTGTAAAAAGTAATAATAGACTTTAGAATAAAACAAGAAAAAATAGGAATTAAAACAGTAATAATCCCTTTTTAATATCCTTGCCACTTCTTAAGGAAAAATAATGATGATAATCTGAAAAGACTCCTCGAGACTTTCCAATACCCTACATTGTTTCAAGTATCTCTATAAATCCAAGAGAAATCATCAGTCTCTCCATTACTATCATATTATCTTCCAAAGAAAAATACTTCACCAAATACTTTTTCCATGGCTACAAATAATCCCCTGAATATTCCTATTCAAGAGTTCCAAGCTCTTGATAATGAAGAACAAGTAGCATACTTGTTTCAAGAGCTTGAACAAGCTCTAGAAGAAGAAGAGGTTGTTCCAGAGCCTGTTCCAGAAGTTCCACCACATCAACAAGAGAATTTTCTTGAGGGTGTGATGGATATTCTCCTCCTTCACTTTCAGCAAGAGCATCCTTAGCTTGCTGACCTTGATGAGGATGAATTGTTTGAGCTCCTCATTCAAGAGGAAGAGGAAGAGATGGAGAGAGAGAGAAAGAAGAAGGAGCTTGATGCATGTGTTCCTTGCAAAGTGCAGGCATGTAAGAGAAAAAGGATGAGGATGAAGATGCACCATCTACAGGATATTTGTAACTTGATAGTCCTGCTCCCCTTCTTGCTTTATGAATGAATGGCCAAAGATGTCAAGAGAATCATGTTCTGCAAATCCTTTAACTCCCTGAGAATGTGACATGCCTGATGGACTGTGAAGCTGCTTAGTGGAGGTTTCAGGAGTGGATGGTTTTTCTCTTTGATAATCATGGTCCAACTCAACCATGACGGGAGATTCATGCTTATCTGCAGGGCATCCTGTCTTTATCTTTAGTACAGAGTAGCATAGAAAAACCATGAATTTTCTGCAATTTTAATGGCACTAGTATTATCATAAAACAAAGGAATTTTGGATAAATTCATACCATTGTCCAACAAATGATTTCTCATCCAAGTAAATGAGCACAACAACTTCCTGCAACTATGTACTCAGCTTCTGCAGTTGATGTAGAGACGGACTGTTGTTTCCTGCTAAACCAAGAGATAAGTCTGTTTCCTAGAAATTGACAGGTTCTAGTAGTGTTTTTCCTGTCTACTTTACATCCTGCATAATCAGAGTCTGAGTAGCCAATTAGTGAAAAATCAGAGTCTCTAGGGTACCATAATCCCAGATTAGGTGCTCCCTTGAGATATCTGAAAATTCTTTTCACAGCAATTAACTGAGATTCCTTAGGATTAACTTGGAATCTGGCACACAGACAAGTAGAGAACTGTAATAACCCCAATTTTTCTACTTATTAAAACCCTTGATGTATAGTACTTTTGTTGATTAAGGAAAAACTTTTCAGACCACGCTATATATGGGTCGGAAAACTAAAGTTTCGAAGGTGTATTATTGATGTACTATGAAAAAGAGTGAATGTAAAAGTTCTCAGAATTCAAAGATTCGAAGAGTTCCATTTTTACTATTTTATATGGAATATACAAGATATTGCAAGATACGTCGATTATATCAAGACTTAGAGATTTAATAAAATTAGAAATTTCACGGGTATACATTCTACCAAGGTACTAACACACCAAGGACATTCACCTTGAACATTTTGTAACAAGACGATTTAGAAACCGTTCGGACATTTTAATGAGGTTAAGCGATAAAGCGAACACATATCGAATGGTGATTAAACGAGAAAAGAAGGTGTTAGGCAAGTAGATACAAGATAATTACAACCAAAGTATCACCATGTGCTAGAATTCAAGACAAGTACAAGTAGTATTATCCTTTTTCATTCTTGATTAAGTAGATTATCAACACCTGGAAAATTAGTGAAGTAAGCATGCTTATGTCATCCAACCAAACCATTAACCATACATTACTTCATACTTATGACAAACAACTAAGAAAATATCAAGAAAAGCTCTCCCACCCCCATTTCTTCAGCATTCTGCCCAGCAAGAAAGGAGAAGAGAACAAAAATTCATAACTTGATATTTACTCATCCTAAAATCGCCAAATTTGGACCATAGCTTCCAAATATCATAGTAAAGGTACGTTAAAAATTTCATGGCTATCAAAGTAGTATAGCATGGTCAAATATTGGATCAAAGTTGAGGCATGAATAGTGATTTCGAAAATACTAACTTGTTTTCTTGATTTCTTTTGGTGAGTTTGAGGATGATAAGCTTAGTTCAAGCAAGAAAAAGATTCTTTAAGCTATACCCAAGTGTTATTGAGACCAATAAAGGTATAACCCTCATCCATCTTTTGATTTATGTTAAGTTATGAGCTAAGTTTCAAGAATTGTTAGTATAAGTGTAGTTCTTGATGATTTGATGCTTAGATGATGAAATCTTGATGAGAAATGATTGTGGATGCAATGTTTGTGAAGTTTAGAGTCTAACATATGCCAAATATGAGAGTCTTGATGTATTGAATGGTTGTTTAGTGAAGGATGTTGGTGAAACTTGAAAGATTAAGCTAGTATGAGCATGGTTGTGACATTTGACACTAGGACGGCCTTGTAACAAGAAATCGGGACAAAAATATTTGTAACCTCAGAAACCACTGCCATAATTTTCAATATATTGGGTTGTAGTTTGTATACATATAAAGTTCATGTTGAGAGGATTTATGGTTTATGAGATATGGTCATTTTAGTGTAAGGAGGTGAAGAAACAAAAACTGCTACAAGCCTTAGATTGTGTACTGAATTAGGAACCCTTAAAGGATTGATAAATTAATGAAGTTCTGGTGATAAATAGATTTTACAGTAATTAATACAAACCAAAAAGAATTTAGTAAAAATATGAAGTTTTCGATTTTATAAAAATGTTGGAACCAAAGTTGCGCGATTACGCTACACCCTGCAAAGCTACCGACCTGTTGTGCACATTCGGGAAAATACGTCCTCTGTCCAGAACTAAAATTTTGATGGATTATATTCTAGACATTCTGTAGATCGTGCACGCGAAAACGGTGTGTCGATAGACTTAGCGGCTAATGAGTTATGGGTGTTTTCGTGAAACAAGCACGAATAGTAAAACTCCGTAGTTGACTCGACTTTTAAAATGCATTTCACCTATTTCGACTCATGTTTTCAAATCAAGATATTTTTGATAAATATTAAAAATACTCAAGAAGCTCCTTGAGGTGGTTTCGTAATTAATTATTAATTTTATGATTTACTAAAAGTGTTAGAGTGTAAGTTGCGAAATAGTAATTCTAGGGAAAGTCAACTCTAGAGGTACTACTTTGACCATCCGTTTTGGCTAATTTAAAAGAGTGATTTCGAGTCGACTAAAACACGAAAATTGTTAAGGATTATTAAGATAACATATTTGTGTGAATAACGAGATTAGAATTGATGAGTAAACGGTATAGAAGATCGTAAGTTAAGTGGACCCGACAGAGTGAAAGTCGGGTAAAATGGAGTTTACTTAGAATAAGTGAATTGTCAATCAAGTGACTAATTAAGGTTATGTATTGTCTTGGTAGAGGTTCCAGGACTAGAAGAGAGACATCCAGTTAGAGCTTGGACATCAGGCAAGTTTACTAACTCTTACTCTATTGTTCAGAGTAGGTATATTTTCAGATGTTAATACTTGTTTATTCATATATGTATATATACACACACACACACTCATTTGATAAAAGTATCGTGGCAAGTTTTATAATCCTGTGTTTTACTTATGAAAATATCTTTGGAGCATGTTTATGCAAGTTTACTTTCTCAAACACATATACCAATGATATATCATGTTGTGTTTACGGTTTTGAAATCAAGTGTAATTGTTCGATTTATATTATGAACTTTATATGTTAAAGTTTTGACAAAGCATACTTCATTGATAATGGTACGTTATATTTAATATTCGGACGACGGCTCCAGGAATAGGGCGCGTTAGTCCAAAAAGTAGAGTTGACCGGGGAGCGGTATTTTGTTTTGATGTATTATAACTATGTAAATCCGAAAGGTTCTTCGGGAGATAGTATATGTCCTTATGATTATTTAATGAACTTTATTTACTTAAAGATTCCGAAAATAATTATCTTGGATTAAATACATTATTTAAATATCTATCAAACATTTTAAACGCTTCCAAAAATACTTGAAATATTATTTTAAAACGATCCAAGATGCTTCGAAACTTTTATACTCGTGTACCCTCTCGCTCAAGGTCTTTTTGCGAAAACCCCCGATCACGTTTTTCTCAGATAATGTGGTTTTCAAGAAAGAATTGGTCGGCCGAGGTCGGACCTTAACTACTCGATTTTATATTCAAAATGATTTTTGAAAGAAAATAAAACAAGGGGACTCTGGCGGTGGCAAGATCGTCGACGGGTGATCCCGAGAGTGTAAGAGGCCGTTAGCCAGACGGTCCATCAATAATTATTGGCCGAATGCGCCAGGATGAGTGCATATGGAGC
Organism: Heracleum sosnowskyi; assembly: GCA_030848705.1. Lineage (NCBI taxonomy): Eukaryota > Viridiplantae > Streptophyta > Magnoliopsida > Apiales > Apiaceae > Heracleum > Heracleum sosnowskyi. Next base: position 16,498,168 of record CM061236.1, read on the forward strand.
TCCCATCCAGGATGATCGTGAATGAAGCTTTCATCCCGGGGTAACTTATGAATGAAGTAATTGCCCTTCTACTAGTAGAGAAGACCCGCGGTGGATATGGTTGTGGCGACAGAACATCGTCACTTCATATCGTGTTTTCTGTTTTGGATAAGTCCCTTCCTTCCAGTTTGGAAAAATTCTGATTAACACTGTAACAATGGCCAAGGTGCTGAGTTACCGATAGTGTTAACTTTAGTATGAATGATTTGATATTTCGAAGGCAATATTTAAAAAGGTGAAATGATTCAGGTTATTTATTGATGAAAGACAAGCGGTAATTTAAAAATTGGTGAACTAGTGTTGTTCATCTAGCAGCATCTGGAACTACGTACTTGTTGATTTCTAAAAATCATGCTAAGTCACTGATAGTGTATTTCTAAATTACGAACTAAACTCGTTCATATGGTAGTATTCTAAACTTCATATTAGAATGAATACTTTCAATGGAAAACTATGTACTACTTTTATATTGTTGGAAGAACTTTATATTAGTGACTAGTTAACTTGCTGAGCATTCATTCGCTCATTCTTGCTTTGTTAAAAATTATATTTTCAGTGAGACCATAGTCGGTCGTCCCGTATTGCGAGGAAAGGAATGTGGAAGATACTCCCTTGAGATAGTGCAGTTCAAGAAGGATACTGTATGAGTAAGTTGGATAGGTTCAGCTATCCTTATTAAGTGTGTTTACAAAATGGGTTGTAATAATTCCATGTAGAGGTTGTAGTTAGTAGTGTGAGATCCTAGAGAGTACATTTGGTTTGTAATAACTAGTGTTACTGTATATCGTTTCTAAGGCTATGACTTGTGTGAGTAAGAGATTGGGGTCTATGATGTTGTTTTGATTGGATCATTGAGTTAATACAGGTATTATATGATTGGATAGTGAGGTGACGACCTGGATCCCAGACCCCGGATCTGGGGGCGTTACAAGAACATTATATTTGGCCTACTAGTAGTCAAGTACAACAATGAGCAAATCATGCCTCTATAACTAGACACATCCACTGCTTTTCCTTCTGGATTAGAGTCTAGTTTAGTTACAGTAGGCATGGGATTTTTGCAATTGAGCAATCTTGCAAGTCAAACTTTTTCAAAAGATCTCTAACATATTTTGACTGATTAATAAAAATTCCATTATCAGTCTGTTTGACTTGAAGACCTAAAAAGTAGTTTAGTTCTCCCATCATGCTCATCTCATACTTAGACTGCATAAGCTTGCTAAACTTAGCACAAAGTTTTTCATTTGTGGAGACAAATATAATATCATCAACATAAATTTGAACTAAAAGTAAATCACCTTTCACCTTTATGAAGAAAAGAGTTTTATCAATTGTACCTCTTGTGAAGTTATTCTCCAGAAAGAACTTAGACAAAGTTTCATACCATGCCATTGGTGCCTGCTTTAGTCCATAGAGTGCATTGTCCAGCTTGTAGACATGATCTGGAAGCCTTGGATCAATAAAGCCTGGAGGTTGTTCAACATACACCTCTTCATCCAATTTTCCATTTAAAAATGCACTCTTCACGTCCATCTGGTACACTTTTAACTTTGAGTATGCAGCAAATGCAAGAAACATTCTGATTGCCTCCAATCTAGCTACAGGTGCAAAGGTTTCATCATAATCAATTCCTTCTTCTTGAGAGTATCATTTTGCCACCAGTCTTGTCTAGTTTCTTACAACTGTACTAGTTTCATCAAGTTTATTTCTGAAGACCCATTTTGCACCAATGATTGATCTTCCTTTTGGTCTTGGTACAAGTTCCCAGACTTTGTTTCTTTCAAATTGATTTAATTCTTCCTGCATTGCAATTATCCAATCGGGATCTTCCAAAGCTTCTTCTACCTTCTTTCGTTCAAGTTTTGAAAGAAAACAACTATGAAGACATTCATTTTGAGTAGCCCTCCTTGTCTGGACTCCTTTGGTTGGATCACCAATTATTAGGTCTTCGGTATGATCTTTAGTCCATTTTCTTGCTGAGAGAAGATTTCTTCTTTCTAACTCTCCCCCTAAGTGTATGGACTCTTCCTCTATGTGAGAAGCATTTCCAAAAGAAATTCTACTGGTTTCTCCCCCTGAGCCTTGCAATCTTGTATTCTCAGTTGCTGAAGAGTTAGACTCTAATGTTATAGACTCTGAAGATCTAGACCCTGAATGTCTAGTACCAGTCTGTAGAGTGCTTGTAGATCCATTTTCAAAATTCTCCCCCTGACTTAAATGCCCTGGTTGAGAATTAACTGATGGAGGTTGCATACTTTCTTCCTCTTCACTTATGTCATTGTACACATCCTTCATATTTTCAAACTGTAGTATTTCACGACTTTGTTCAGGATGGAGCTCAACTTGCTTTTTATCATCAAAAGCAACATGTATCGACTCCATTACAGTTTGAGTTTTCAGGTTGTAAACTTTGAAGGCTTTTGTTGAGGAAGTATATCCAAGAAAAATAGCTTCATCTACCTTGGCTTCAAACTTTTCAAGTTTCTCAGGATGAACCTTGAGAACAAAACACTTGCATCCAAAGATGTGAAAATGTTTCACACTTGGCTTCTTGTGCTTGATCGTCTCATAGGGAGTTTTTCCATGTATGTTAACCAGTGTACAATTTTGAACAAAACATACAGTGTTAACAGCTTCGGCCCAGAAATAAGTTGGAAGCTTTGAGTCAGCTAACATGGTTTTGGCTGCTTCTATGATATTTCTATTCTTTCTTTCTACAACACCATTTTGTTGAGGAGTGCCTGGTGCTGAGAATTGTTGTGAAATTCTTTTCTCTTTGCAGTAAGAGTCTATTTCAGTATTTTTGAACTCAGTGTCATTGTCACTTCTGAGAATCTTCACCTTGAACTCAGAATTCTTTTCAATAAGTGTAATGAGATCAAAAATGAGTTGAGGAGTTTCACTTTTGTTTGCTAGGAAGTATGTCCATGTGAATCTTGTATATCATCAACTATCACAAGTGTAAATTTCTTTTTGTTGATTGACATAATGTTCATTGGACCAAAAAGATCAAGATGTATCAGATGAAAGGGCTCTGAGATTGAATTCTCAGTTTTACTTTTGAAGGAGGTCTTTTTCTGCTTTCCTAGCTGACATGTATCACATAGTCCATCTTGCACAAAAGTAATCTTTGGAAGTCCTCTCACCAAGTCATGATTAGCCAAGTAATTTAACTTCTTAAAGTTGAGGTGAGATAGTCTTTTGTGCCATCTCCAGCTTTCTTCAGTAGATGCCTTACTAAGAAGACATTTGATTTCTCCATCTGATGAATCATCTAAGCTGGCTTCATATATATTTCCTTGTTTTCTTGCAGTTAACACAATATTTCCATTTTCCTTGTTGGTAACTCTGCAAGCTTCACTGTTAAAGTTAGAGATATACCCTTTATTACTGAGTTGACTTGTGCTGATTAGTGAATGTTTCAGCCCTTCAACTAGTGCTACATTTTAAATGATGACATTTCCCAGTACAATTGATCCATATCCCTGAGTATCTCCTTTGTTGCCATCTTCAGAAGAGACTTCCAGACCAGTTTTCTTCTCAAAATTTGTTAGCAGAGCTTTCTTCCCAGTCATATGTCCTGAGCATCCACTGTCAAGAATAAATGTATGCTTCTTCTTGGTGCCCTGCAAACAATAAGTGACAAGTTAGACTTTTTGGGGATCCAATTTTGATTGGATCCTGTTTTTCTTTTTGAGTGACTAGTCTTCCTCTTTGATTTTGTTTCTTCAACTTCAGACTGACCCTTTTCTGAGTCTACACTAGACGTTGTCTTCACAATCTTCCTATAACTTGGTGTATTTGCTTTTAGTGAATATAAGTTATAATATAGATCATGATATTCCCTACACATGTATATAGAGTGTAATTGGCTTCCACAATGATAAAAAGAATTTTGGGGTCTGTACTAAATTTTCAGAGTCTTGGGAAATCTAGACTCTGAATCCCATGAAGGTTTTTGTTTACAGTCTACAGATAGGTGATTATGCACTAGTACAGATTGCACCTACAGCGTCGCACTTTTAGCGTCGGTTCTATGGGCAAGCGACGCCTTTACATGTTTTATGCGTCGGTTGCTAGCATAACCGACGCTTATTGTCAGTTTTCCTTGAGCTAAGGTGTCGGTTGTCCACATTAACCGACGCTTTTAACACTTTTATGCGTCGGTTCTACGAATGCCGACGCAATAGAGGACTTCTAGCGTCGGTCATTGTAACACCGACGCATTAAGTGCACTTTTTAGTGTCGCTGTTTTGAAACCGACGCTATAGAGTGAATTTTTAGTGTCGGCTTTTGGGGAACCGACGCTGTAGAGTGCATTTTTGGTGTCGGTCTGGTGAAACCGACGCTATAGACTATGTTCTTTACAAAAAATTAATCACTTGAGTAGAGTTTCGAACCCCAGACCATCTACAAGCCAATATCTATATTTCCCTCTCCTTAACCAATTGTGCTGGGTTTGTTTTGGTATATTTTGTTGATTGAATTATTTATGTAGTAAGAAATTGGCATGAGATTTTTGAACTTTGAGTGACCTATTTTAATATTCTCATTACACAATAATAAATAATGTGCATTGAATTTTTTCTTAAAGATACGTTGACATTGCCACTTTTTGCTAAAAAAGGGCCAAAAAACTGTTTAGTAAATTCTACACTTTTTTGAAAATAAATTTGGCTTAAAAGTTACTTAATTTTAGAAAAAGCAGGCCTCCTATTATTTATGATAAAGTGACCACTATTTCAGGTAAAATTCTCTAATACAGAGAATCCGGAAAATCATACTATAATCTCATAATTAAATTAAAAAAAAAATTCACAAATTATAGAATCTGATATATGTACAATATTATCATTTACAAACTTTATTAAAAATTTAATATTTTAATTTCATTTTTTAATTTAATATTTGAAATTTATTAATTTTATTAATTATTTTGTTCATGATTATATTTTTTATTAGTTATTTTATTAAGATATTTTGTTTAAACAAAGTAAAAACATGTTACAAAAATATTAAAACTATATTTTAAAATTCTAATTTTCTAATTTGCATAACTAAAACCTCTCATTTTCCAAAAATATCACGGACAGTTATATTTAATAAAATATATGATGATATAGGTATTTTCATAAATATGATTTTCTTCATATTGTTTTTGAAAAATATGTCTATTTAATTTTTTTACAAAAATAACCAAATGCAACTAGATTAAACTAAATATAACAAAGAATGACTTCAATTAGTTGTAAAATGTTAAAAGAAGTTGCATTTGTTTGCAAATCGTAATCTTACAAATATTTTCAAAAGATAACAAAATTTAAAAATGTATAATTAAAAAAATAGTATTTTTAATTATTAAAATAATGTCATATAAAAAATTACTTAAGTTCAAAAAAATCATTCTAATTTATGTAAAAATAGTATTTTTAATTATTAAAATAATTTCGTGTAAAAAACGACTTAAGTTCAACAAAATCATTCTAATTTGCTTTATTGATTTCTCACCTGCCACAAATTTTAATTTTCTTTAATATAAGTTCAATATTACTTTTCTTTGATTTTTTTTTTGAAAATATAACATATTGTTCTCAAGAGTTAAGAGTCCAATATAAGCAGCAGGATCCCCAATTTCACCCGACTGACTAACTACCTCATCCGTAGAGCCCTAAATTTTCAATCGATCTCAATCTAGACCGAGTTCTTCCGACTAAACTGAGTTTTGCCGATTGGATTATGCAGAAGAAGAAAGTTAATAAGATAGCTGCTTCGGCTAAGAAAGTTTAGGCTGCCGCGACTGCTGCTGCTACTGGTGCTGATTATTTGGTAATATTGATTTTTTATTGACTGGGAAGTTGTAGTTGAATATTGATGATTGTAAGGTTTGTTTCTGATTATTGTTGTTTTGTGGGTGGAACTAAAGCCGTTAGAAGGTGGACATGCTAGGAAGATTCCGGTGAGTGAGAAGAAGTCTGAAGACAAAGCTAATGTCTTGTATATTGGTCGAATCCCGCATGGGTTTTATAGATGAAATGTAAGGTACTTTCAGTTTTACCCATGTTTTTTTCTTCACTTCTTTACATATTTATAAGATTTTTTTGCACTATGCATCTCATAGGAATGGTTCACTGCACTTGAGTATATTTATTTTATAATTTTGCAAATTAGCTTTCGAAATTTATTCTTCTGGTCACTTTGCGTCCCCTGCCCATTTTCCATCTATATTTGCCATTAGAATACAACACAATTTCTGGAAGTTTCTCCTTTAATTCTATTCTGATTTTAGCAAGTTTAACGACTTAATTAGCTGCGGACTAAAAAGAGAAAGGAGTTCATGATTCTTTGGGTTAGATTTCTTAAGAGTTTATTAATTTTTGAAGGATAATTGTATGAATACATAACAGTTGTGCAATTAATTTTAGTGATGATTCTTGTTTCCAGGTTCTGTATGCGCTCACTGCTTCACGGGTCTCTCAGTTATTCACTTATAGATAAAATACCTGGTCGGCAACTGACCGTAAGACACTACTTGGGGAGCTGAATTGGATATTTACTACAGTGACTGATACAATTGCCTGGAACGTTCTCCCACACGGTAATGGGGCTGTGTATATATAAATTCCTTGTCAATTTATTTATTTACATCTCTTCTGCTGGAATTTAGTGTTGATGTTGTACTTGTGCTCATTATTTTTTTCCCGCAGATTTATTTCAAAGGTTGTTTAGACAAGATCTACTGGTTGCAAGCCTGTTCCGAAATTTCTTACTTGCTGAGAGGATTATGCGATCTGCAAATTGTTCTCCAATTTCACATCCAGTGTTACCTGCTACCCATCAGCATCATATGTGGTTGGTTGATTTATATTTCATAAGATTATCTGAGATATTCATTTCTCTCTTTTTAGTTCTTATGTCATGTAATGAAGGGATGCATGGGATATGGCTGCTGAAATGTGTCTTGTGCAGCTTCCAGCATTGGTTGAGGACCCCACTATTTAATTTCAGGCAAGTTGTTGAAGTTTGATCATTAAATATAATGTTTTTGACTGTGTGATCTGCAGAATGTGCTTATTATTTTGCATTACATTTGATCTAATTTCAGCCGAGCCCCTTTTTTACGGAACAGTTGACAGCTTTTGAGTTGTGGCTGGAGCATGGATCCGAGCACAAGAAACCTCCTGAGCAGTTGCCAATTGTTCTTCAGGTACAACTGTGTTCTGGCCCTCATAAGTTCTAACTCAGAAAATGGATAGTCTTCAGGTATAACTGTGTTCTGCATTTGAATTTGTATGGATGTATGTTATTGAGTATCATATCATTGTGGTTCTTGGTTCTTGACAGAGTAGCCTTTTGTCTCTCGCTCTGGGAGTCCTACGATCTATGAATTATCTTTCCACATAAATAGTTAGCCTGTATCATGTGTCGCTTACAGAACTCGGTGGCATTGGTAGCTTGGACATACTTCCTGTTAAGCTATGCCCTAACATGTGTGCCTTGCATTATTATTCTTCTGATACAAGGAAGTGCCAAGAGGCTTGTCAAAGCTGCATATTGTTCTTCACTAACTAAATAGTGGAGTCCCCCGTTCAACAATTAGGTACCTAAAATTCATTTTTTTCTTTTGTTTTTTTGCAGTGCACACTAGATGTATGATAAAATGTCCCAACTAACTTTTGACTACACTTTACATTTGTAAGAACGCATGTGCTTAGAGTTGTAAATACAGACAATGTATCTATGTGTACTTGATAATGTATGTTGTGACTTATAATGACTGCTAAATACACATTACTTTTGTTTCTGGTTTTTTTCTTACGTATTGTTGTAGTGTTTTTTAATGTGGGTTCTTGATCTTTATATATGGTATTGGCAGGCAACATCTGGTTTGGGTGCTGCAAATTTACGGTGTCAGTAAATTCTAGTCACACGAGGGTTCTAGTGCATGGAGTATCCAAGAAAAAAAGAGGTCTAAAGATGTGCAAAAAATTGAATCAAAAGGATTACTATGTTGGACGATCTTTTTGACACAATTTATTTAATTTTTGTAAGGGAAACCAAACACCAGATTGAATTTTTGGTAGTATTTGCAATTTAATGTTCTTGTTTTTCTAAGTGTAGACATTAAGATAGCATGAAACTTTTGTCAATTTATGTTAATCAAATATATGATAATGTTTGTGTTATGATATTATTTTTGTGTATTAGTTGATGTTTATAAAAAATTGATGGATGTACATCAGTATATATGTGAAACAAAAACGTTAACAAGCTGAATATCAGTAAAACAACAAAAAAAAGTATTTTTCTAAAAGATAGTTTAGGCGTCGGTTGCTAGTAGAGTGACGCCATAACACAGACTATAGGCGTCGGCATTTCACAGAAGCGACACTTTTGTAAGGACTATAGGCGTCGGCATTTCAGACAACCGACGCTTTTGTCTGCACTATAGGCGTCGGCATTTCACAGAAGCGACGCTTTTGTCAGGACTATAGGCGTTGGCATTTCAGACAACCGACACTTTTGTCAGACTATAGGCGTCAGTTAATGAATTTTTGCGTCGGTTATTAACTGACGCATAACAACTATTAGCGTCGCCTATTTAACCGACGCAAAAGACCTATACCTATAGCGTCCCCTACATATACTACGCCAAAAAACCGACGCCTTAGACCTTTTTAACCGACGCTAAAAGCCAATTTTGTACTAGTGATGATTACCACATTTGAAACATTTCTTCCTTGGGGCATCAGGAATGCTTTTATAATTGTTCTCTTTATTGATTCCTTCTTTCCCGTTTATGTTCCTTTTCACCTTTTTAGACTCTGAAACATTTCCAATTTTTCTGTTTCAGTTGAGAATTAGACAGAAAACCTATATTCACTCTCTTAGGCTTTTTTGATGTCTTGAAGACATGTTCCTGATTTTTGTAGATAAGAGGAGTTCCTTGAGTGTCTAAAAACTTGACAGGTTTATCTTTAGGCTTTTCAGGTTCTGCCTTCCTTGATGCATCACCTTCATTACTTTCAAAACTTACAGGTTTCTTTCCCTCATTCTTGTCATAACCTATTCCATTGGTTTGACCAATAACTTGATTCTGGATTATAGTGTGAGTCTTTTTACCTGAAGTATTCCAAAGCCTAATCTTATCCTTTTCTTCTTCCAGTTCTTTTCTGATATAATCATAAGCCTCAAGTCCTACACCTTGATCATGTTTGGCTTTAGCAGTCTCATTTTTGAACTGGTTCATCTGAACTAACTCTATTTCAAGAAAACTATTTCTTTTTACCAGCTCATCATTCTTATCCTTAAGATTATTTCTCTCACTAGTTAGATTTCTGAAGTTTTCCATAAGATTTTTAAATTCAGCTCTAATTGATTGGATACCTTCAGAATCTAGACTATCAATAAAATCAAGAGAGAATAGTGATACCTTTTCAATAGCTGGTTCCTTTGGTGAAGATAGTATGTCAGTAGAGATAGCCATTAATGTAATATTTTCATAATCAAACTCATCTTCAGAATCACTTGAGTCAGCCCAATCCTTTTCTATCACCATGAGAGCTTTTCCACTTCCAGCTTGTCTGCTGTTTGGCTTCCTACATTATCCAGAAAAGTGTCCAACAATGCCACATTTAAAGCATTTAACCTTGGACTTGTCAATCTTGACTATTGACTTCTTCCTGTTGTCTTGCTTCTTGTTTTCTTTTCTGGATGATCTCTTGCTGAATCTTCTTTTATTGAACCTTCCTTTCCTGAAGGTTTTGTCAAAGAGAGCCATAATCTTTTCCATATATGTTTCTGAGTCACTGCTATCAGAGTCTGAATCATTAGACTCTGATTCCTAACTCATCTTCTCTTTATGCTTCTTTGAACTTTTGAAAGATGATTCTTCTTCCAAATCCTTCAGCAGTTTTTCTTTTTCCTGTCGAATGGAGAGTGCAATGCTTCTATTTTTGCATTCATCTCTTTTTTCCAACTACTGCTTATTTAGTTCCCAATTTCTCAGTTTCCCAAAAATTTCTTCCAATGTTATTTCATCTATATCATTGGCTTCTTCAACAACAGATATCTTTTCACTATAGTATCCAGAGAGAGACTTCATAAACTTGGTATTCACATCCTCTTTCTCATAGTACTTGTCATGAATAGCCATATCATTTATAATCTTGGTGAATCTGTCATAAGTTTCAACAAGAGTCTCACTATTTTTAGAAGCAAAGTGTTCATACTCCTGGATCAGCAAAGCCCTGTAATTCTTTCTCACATGCTTGGTGCCTTCACAATGCACCCTCAACTTATCCCACATCTCTTTTGCTGTAGTACGAGAGAGAATATAATTTGTGAGAACAGTGTCAAGACTATTAAATAATATGTTCCTTACTTTTGCGTCCTTGATTATACTGGCTTTATCTTCAATAGTTAGGTCCGGTAAGTTTGTTATCCTTAAGTATGGTGAAAAGTGGATTAAAGCCCATTTTATCCTGAGAATCATACATATAACACATAATTAGAATGTCGCACATAAAAACTTAATACCTATAGACTCCTCTAACTATTAATTAAGATTAATGTACTAACACTTAAACACCATAAGTATCTCGTACGCCACGATGGGTGACATATATACCACCTATATTTGTTTAAATGTTACTTCAGTCCTATTACTAAATAGTATGCTACGTTAGGGTGGTCTCTTACTACCTTTCATAGCTAAGTGTATACCATTATTTAAATCTTAAATTGATCCCTTAAATCAGACCTTTCCGTTTGATGTATCAATGGATAAATCCCAGATATTTTTGGAGAAGTCATATCGGTCTTGCTTAATACCCAACAACCTAGTCAGAAATATCCATTATCAACATCAATCAAGGAGTGTCCAATTAGTTTCTCGAATTCTATGAAACTTGGTATGTCACGTTGGGGTGATCTTACCTTTTAATATTTGTGATTAATTTAAGAAGTTTGTTCTAGTAATATCCTTAACACTACCAGACACCATAAATCATACGCCACAATGGGTGACACATATACAATTCATAATTATCTTAGTATTAAATTACATACAAACAATAATGGATGACCATGGGACTTAATATCAAATTAAGTCCCTCTCCCACTTAGTATTTTACTTGTGAGGATTTTTATCTAGATGCATCATCCCATGTTATTTCTTCGAAGTCCACATGTATCACAAAGAACAATACAAACCACGTATAATATAACAAGATACATGTTAGGTCCAAAGTATCGTAGAAGAGGGGGTTGAATACGATACTCACAAATTCTTCGATTTCGTTCACGGATAATTCTTTGTGATACAGTTAAAAATCAAATACTCTAAATCAAAACACGAGTCGGGGAATATATCGTTTTATTAATATAAACCACGAAGGGTGCTATAAATTCTAATCCGTAGGATTAGCTTCAATGAGTTCAGGTTAAACACAATCACTACAATAATAGAATTCTGAGCTATATTGAATTCTTTGTTAAATTCTCTGTCAAGAACTCTCTCCTCGTAAATGATCTTGCTGTGTTCTGCCTTAACTGAAGAAGAACACTTCTTCAAACTCTATTTATAGTCTTGGTTTGAAAAACCATCGAACCAAAGAATTGGTTAATTCCTAGCCGGTGGATCTTCATCAACTGATCAACAAAGTATTACTTTTCACCCGCTTCATTTGAAAAAACCATCGAATGATTTAAATCAATTTACCATTCGATAGTTTTTAAATCAAAACTATCGAATGTCAAATTGATTCTAAATGGTTTTCTGAGAATCACTTTATATTTCATTCGATAGTTTTCTAAATAGAAAAACTATCGAATCATTTCCTTGTCCTTTATCTTTTAATAAATCTCCTGAGCTCCATGGTGTTTCAGTTTTAGACTGTATCAATTTCTTCTGAGACGACAAAACAACTTGATCTTTTTAAGTGTCGTCACCTTGTGCAACTGGTCTGGTTCACAGATGAATAACACTTGATCAATTCTTCTTTTATGTCTTCAATTCAGTGCTGCTGATAAGTCCTTTGTCGATCTGGTTGCTTCAAATCAATCACTGGAATCCTGTGGTACTAACCCTAAATCATTCACATACTTCTGTCGTCTTGAAAGTCTTGTTTCTTTTGCTGTCACTGAGGCTTGAACATTTTCATGAACTTCTTTCCGTGACCTGTTTACGGACTTCAAGAATACATAACGTATTTTGATTTTTTGAGTTTACCTTATCTTCTTTGATTCTGGATTCCTGTGCTTCTGATAATATTATTGTATGTCTTGTCCTTTGTTGAGTTGTAGTTATCACTGTTTCATCTTATGTTACATTATGCTTTACAATCTCCCCCTATTTGATTGGATAGAGTTCGACAAGCAAATACCTCGAGGATAACTCAACTAACTAAGGAAACATTAAACTAATTAAAGTAAGACAACTTGAATAATATTAATTGCATTCTGGATCAGATATATATACATTTCCAGATTTCATAAATCAAAAAACAATAAAACTTTATACAATGAAGTTGCTCCTCTAGTCTTAGCTGATAGTTCTTTTTGTCTTTTGCTTCTTGTCTTCAGTCCATTTCGATCTCACCTTCTTCAATCATTGGATCGGAGTTAGCAGCTTGATAATCAATCATAGAAGGATAGTGCAACGAATCTCCAGGTTTAAGGATTGCTCCTTGAATGTGTCTTCCAATATATTCAACCTCTTGACCCACTCCAGCCCATAACCATGCAATATTAACATCTTTCTTGTTTTGCTTTGGCATGTTTGGTAGTCTGGTTCGCACTTCCAATCCCCTTTCCACTCTCTTCCTATAGTAAGGAACATTCTCCATTAGAAATCTTCTCAGAGTGTCTGTTGCTTTGTCCTTCTCCGTTGATGAGAATCCAGTGGATCTAAGATACTTCTCAACTGATATTAGATAATTGCTTGGATAGTCTCTCAGTTTGTCCTCAGTCAAGTAGCAGATTCTGAACAAGTCATTCGTCATGAATCTAACCATTGGAGGATCTTCTGTAATCTATGGACCGACTTTCAACACGATCTCTTTAACATGCTCATGGAGCAGTTCATTTAACCTTGTAGTCCTTTGAATCTTGATGAGAATAACCTGCAGTTCTGTGTATGTTCTCTGTTCAAAAAACTTAGTGGAAATCACAAAGGTACCTTTCTCAAGAAAGTTGATCACTATGTTCCAGGCACCGTTTGCTTTAACCCCAGTCTTCAGAAAGATCACAGTATTTCTCAATGCAGTGAAGTAAGTATGATCATCAGGATTTGCACTTCTTATGTCCTGAATGATAACTTCCACCTCCGTATTGTCGTTGACTTCTAATCCGTCTTCAACTCCACAAAAGGTTTTGTAAGCCATCTCCCAGTCAATACCTTGCTTCTTTGCCAAATCCATCATCTTTTTCTTTCTCACTTCAGCATACACCTTGAATCTTTTAAGCTTCTCACTCCTTAGAACTGCTTGTTGTATTTGTTTTTCAGCATGCCTGGCTTCTATTGCGGCTCTCTCAGCTCTTACTATCTCCAAGGCAGCTTCTTCTTCCAGTGATAGAGAATTTGCTTCTACTTCCATATCATCATCCAAGATAGGATGTTCTATTGGCTCTCGATAATATGGCTCATGCTCCTCCTGAAGTGGTTGCTCTTGCATGATCTCAAATTCCTCCTCACTTTCTTCTTCTTGTTCCATGTTCTCAATCCAGTACTGTCTAACTGGAATAGCTTCATTGGTTTCCCAAACTCCCCATCCCGTTGTTTGCCAACCTTCATTTGTTTCCCCTTCTCTAACTTTCTCCCCCTTAGTTGAGGAATCCTCGATGTAGTTATCCTCATTGTAAAAGGTAGTAGAAGGATCAGGTTTTTGACTTGAAGGTCCAGGTTGTGGAGTTTGTTGATTCCTTAGCATAGTCCAGATTGACTCTACGCCGTCGCTTTAGTTGTCCAAGAAATCCGTCATCTGCTTATTCAAATAATGTATAGAAGCTAGCGACAGGTCAATGTTATCCAATCTTGAGTTGGTAGTCTTTTCAATATGATCCAGCCTATTGTTCAACTTAGACTCCACTCTTGAAAGTGTGTTCATTGCATCTTTTACCCGCGCTTGACCATCCCGGATAACCAGAACGTCTTCTCTCAAAGCTTCATGTCCTTGCGACAATGCATAGACTTCATTCATGAAACCATCTTTCAATTCCTTGACGTCCGTCCTCAATTCGATCAGTTCCTCCATTGCTTCCTTCTTCAAGGAGTCCACCGCTTGCTTAGTACCTGTTATAGTGCCAGATGCACTGCCAATGACCCTGAAAGTTCTTCTGGAATCAGTTGCAGCCAAGTCAACCTTCTCTTGAATAGTCTTTAAAGAAGCATTTCCTTGACTAGAGGAGATCCATTGGTCAAAGGAAGGTCGCAGTGGAACCTTGAATAGTGGATTTCCTTCTTTGTCACGAACTGTCATCTCCTTGAGGGTGGATTGAACATGTACCTCTCTTTCTGTTGGTAGTAGCAAATCATCAATTTGTGGAAGGGTTAGGGTGTCACTCCTCACATTTGGTTCTGGGTGTACACTCAACGTTTCTGTCGGTGTTTCACTCATTTTTCCTTTCCCACTCAGGCCAGGTGTAAGTGTTTTTGTTTCACTCAATCCCTTGATGCTAGTTATACCTGCAGAAGAAAACACCGTAGCCGTCCTTAAGGAGGTCACCGGTGGTGCAATGGGGCTTCGCAAGTCCCCGTCCGTGGTTAAACCAAGTTGCTGATCATCCTTGGATGATATATCCTTAGTAGGATCTAGAGTTTGAATCTCTAGGGGGTTAGAATCAGGCTCTATTAACAGCAGAGTTCCTGAAACTTCCCCAATAGTCTGTGAAGACTTTACCTCAGTTAACTCCTCAATGTGAATTGATTCGTTGAAACCGAGTTGCCGATCTGCACCTACGTCAGACCCTTTACCCGCAGGATCCAGATATGTTCCATCTGGGGAGCTAGGCAATGACCCTTTAGATTGTGCATTTAGGTCAAAGCCTTCTCTCGACGTCTGTGAAGACTCTTGGTTCTTAGAACCTTCAACCAGTGAACCTGACCGTAATATGGTCGGAACACCAGTTGCTTCCGTCAATTCTTCCTTACTTGATTGAGCTAAGGGTTCAGATATAGCTTTTGTTAGCATTGCCCAATCAAAATCAGAAAAATCTGTGAAGGGTTCTTTGGATGAAAGAAATGAATTATCAACAGTTGCCTCGGTTTCTTTTCTTCTCCTTTTAGAGGTAGGCAGAGCTGCTGTTGAAGGGTGTGTCTCCTTATGTGGTGATGCTTTGGCACTATCTCCCTCTACACTCATGGATTTTTGTATACTGGGTATAGGAGGGGAAGGAGGTTCGTTTATGTTTTCATTTGGCTCATCCAAAGGCTCTTCGACCGTGGTTAGAGATTGTGGGTTTGCAACCTCCTGGTCAGGAATGGCCACCGAGGGCTCTGGATCAACATCCATTGGTGCAGGTGTCATTTCAGGTTGAGGTGGTGGAATATTACCTTCTATTACCTGTTCCCCTGGGGGCAGAAGTGGTAGGGGCACCGTTCTTAGATATTCTGTGAGAACAGTGGGTACCCCTAGAAGATAGTTATTCTTCCTTATAAGAGCGGTTAAGGCATTGCTCTTCATTCTCATGCACTCCTGTGTGGCATCACCTTCAAATGTGTCCCGATCATCGTCTGTTAACACATCATTGAGAATTAGTTGTAGGAACCTAGGATAGAAACAAAGCACATCATCTATGCATGTTCTTTCATCCAGTGGTCCCATGCACAGAATCACTTGATCAATCACTAACTTTCCTATGTTTATATGCCTATTGTTAGCAATGGCAAACCCTATTTTCTGAAGAAATAAGGGAATACCATGCAGATTTGTAAGCTTAGCAGTAAAAACATGGATAAGTGTATGAAAGAAGAAATTCCATGGATTAGTCAAATAATGCTTCAGAAACTCTCCCACTAAGAAGTTAGGTTGTTGACTTCTAATGAGAGTGAAGAAAGCATGTATTTCTTCAGTTGTGGGATCAGGAACAAGGTTTTCTGTTGGAAATTGTAAAACCCTATTAAAATCATGTTCTGTCACCCTTATTGTTCTGCCGCCAGGCACAATAAAACTGAATGCACTAATACCATTCGCAGATGTGTCAGTGGCTGTAGTGTACAATGCAGTCAATTGATCAATACAAAGAACTACAGGAGTACTCAAGGAATATGCCACCAACGATCGTGTGTTCAGAAATTCTGCCCATGCACAAAATTGTAAATTCGTAATGGCTTGCAGATTCTGAAACGAGACATGATTAGTTTTGGTAATAATAAATTCTCCGACCATTGTATTTTCACACTTTCCAGAAAATTTAAATTTTAAACCAAAATTAATTCCACTTATAATTTAATTAATTAATTCTAATTAATCAAACCCTTAACAAAATTACCCCTTTTTCTTAACACCACAAATTCGAACACAAGATGAATTAAGAACCCTAACTGTTAACTCCAAACAACCACTAAATCCCAAAGAAATTAACTGTTAAAACAATTAACTTCCTAAGATATGAACTGTTAACACTTTTTCAGAGGTCCTATTTCTCAGTTCGATGGATTTTTCTTTAAAAAGGCCTAAAAACTCAAAACAATTAAGTTTTCACGGTTACAAGTTCAGTCAACAGTGAAACCAGTAATCTTTTCAAGTTTTTCTCTGTTAAAAAGAAGAATACTATAGAAATGGTTCTTGGATGTGTGTATCTATTTTGTAAGTATTGTTCACGGCCTTTGCTCTCTTTAGATCTTTATACTTTTCGAAACTGCAGGGGCAAAACTGTCATTTCTTGTTTGATGGTTTTTATTTGAACCTTCGATAGTTTTTTTCAGAGGGGCAAACAAGTCAAAAATACTTCGATAGTTTTTGAAAAACTATCAAAGTGTTCAAAATATGGAATTTAAATAGACTTTCTGAAAAACTATCGAAACCTTTTTATATATGAAACCAAAAACTATCGAACTATGTTGGGAAAAACTATCAAGAATTTTAATATTAAATTTAATTAAATTCACTTCGATGCTTTTCCTCCTGAATTTTAAAATCTATCGAGAATTAAAATATAGAATACATTAAATTCACTTCGATATATTTTAAGATTTTCCTCAAAAACTATCGAGAATTGTTTTCGATGGTTTTTCTTTTCCTATTTAAAAACTATCGAATTTTGACTTCGATGGTTTTTATTAAGTACTTAGAAAAAATATCGAATTTTCTAAATTCGATGGTTTTTGCTTCTGTTCAATTTTTAAAACATGTTCATGTTCTAAAAATCAGACATTTTTATTTCCTGTCAAGTTTTATTTTGAATAAACTTTTTCAAATTTACCAAAATCAATTGTTAACAGAAAATTCACAATTTTCTTAGAATAAAATCGACTAAATATCATGGAATGATATTAATCAATTAAAATCCAATAAATTATGCTGCATTAATCTACAATGTTAAAAACAAAGTAAATTAATTCAAATTAAATAAATGCTTGAATATTTAGAACAAATAGTAGCACCTAAATAATTTTTAGAATTAATAACCAATTAAATGCCAGAAGATATATCATCCATAAATATGACATAAAATTAGTACAAAAATCCTAACTACGAGAATCGCTCCAGAAAATAAATTCATGAGTCCTAAGGATATGAAAATTCTTAAACTCATGTATTCACTAGGACTATCTGCGGTTATTGACTTCTAATCAAAATCAATTAGAAAGATTTAACATCCCAAGTTCACCAACCAGCTTTGAGAAAGTGGATTCATCAAGCGGTTTAGTAAAGATGTCTGCAATTTCTTCCTCTGTGGGTACAAAGTGTAACTCCACAGTTCCATTCATTACATGCTCTCTGATAAAATGATACCTGATGTCGATGTGCTTCGTCCTCGAGTGTTGCACTGGATTGTTAGAGATTGTTATGGCACTTGTGTTGTCATAAAATATTGGAATCTTTGTCAACATAAGCCCATAGTCACGGAGTTGGTTTCTCATCCACAAGATTTGAGCACAGCAGCTTCCAGCAGCTGTAACAGCCCCAAATCCGGGGTCAGGGATCTAGGGTTGTCACAATCCATGTATTCCTTGCCTTACCTGTATTACTCACACCATTCATAATTCACCTGCTCATGACCCCACAACATATGTCTCACACACACACACACACACAGGTTAGAGTCTCAGAAACGACACAATACAACAACTGCGGAATAAATAACTTTTATTACAATACCCAAATGTCTTTTGAATCTGTTACTGATACAATTTCTAAGTATTGTTACATTACCAACTTAGCCTTCTGATGCTCACAATCCTCTAATACTATTCATGTCTATACATAAGTTGAATACCAAAAGCCGTAGCCTGATTCGATTGGTTCGTACTACTCTCGGGATCGCTTCTAGAAACTGCTTAATGGAAACGCCTTGCGAGGTATGTGCCGTCCCATTGGCATCCTGCTTCGCTGCTATATAATATATATAAAATAATAGCAAGAGTGAGCGATAGCTCAGCAAGGTACTGAAAGTATGGCATAATTCTGCCTTTAATTCAACCCAGAAATAAAGCGGGTATACGCCAATAATTTGTCAAAATATCTTGATACTGAAATCATTTCCTTATCGGAATGTATTCCAAAAATAGTACCATTACTGTACTTCAAATATCATTTCATAATACTCTGCAACTTTCGATATTCATACTATGAACAAAGTTCTAGTATAGTATAAAAGCTGAAATAACAAGATAACTCAGTATATCCTTTCCGTAAAATATCTGCTGTATAAAATATAAGCAGACTATTAACATATACTTGAAAGATGAAGTTATAAGGAAAATCCAATATAAGGTTTCCATAACCCAAAATCCACTTATGCATATATATATCCTCAATCAGGTTTTATCAGAGTCATAACTCATAAAATAAAAGATGAAGTTGTAGGAATTTCCAAATATCATCTTTCATATCAAACATTTATCTCATATCATATTCTGGAAATAAAGACAAGGCAAAATATGTCCAGTCCATTTTCGAAACTCATCTGATTCCATATACCCTTTTTCAAAACAATCATATACCTTTTTGTAATCTCATATGCTTTCTGATAAACTCATATACTGGAATAAACTTGAATACTCTTGAGTAAACTTTCTTTCTTTGAACACTTGCATATAACAGAATAACTTGAGTAAACTTTCTTTTTTCTGAAAACTTGCATAAAACATGCTCTTTCATGGATGATGAACTGTAGATGGAGATTCTGGGCGCCGAGGATACCCCTACGATGATCAGTCGCAAGCTGTATCCCCCTGATCTTTTTCTACGTAGAAGGGAAGAATAGACAGTATCTGACTGACCTACCTCCCCGCCAATCGGTTGTAGGTAGGAAGAACAGACCCGTTTCACCAGTCCGTCGGCCTGTTACTCTCCTATGAGGAAGAACAGACCCGTTGCAATAGTCCGTCAGTCTGTTACTCTCCTCTTATCCTACGGTCGGGCACTTACTGATAAACTAAGGGAAGAACAGACCCGTTGCAATAGTCCGTCGGCCTTATTGTAATTCCCTTAGGGGACCGGCGCTACTCAGTCCCTTACATATTCTCCAAGTTCGAGTAAATCCATAATACTGAAACATAAAGTTCCTTCCCCTTTTTCCCCAAGAATACAACTCCACAAAGTAGTCATATCTGGTTGGAAAGGAAAATTCACCCATATTTCCCAAGCTGACGCTTGTTAATGGATACAACTGATTCCACTGATCTTACTCCTCGAATCTTGAGGAAGTAATCTAAATCATTTTGATGGTAGCATGCGGAGCTGTTAAATTAATAGTTTCAAAAAGATTTAGGACCGGGCAGTCCACTTGAAGCAACATAAAATCATGACTTAAAGAATATAGACTTAAAAGGGAAATAGATTTGGAAACCTTCTCTAATTATATTTATAATTGACTGAATAAAACTTTATTAGCTATATAGGGTTTAAAAACTAGTTTTCACAAATTACTTCCTTAAGAAGTAGGGCTTTAAATAATTAACGCAAGCTATCTTTAATAAAGAATATTTATTTAAAAGTAATTCCCACATACTTCTTTAACAAAGAATGGAAAATAAATTAATAAAATAACCCTAGATAGCAACTGATACCTTTCTCGGTACGTAGTATAAGTACAGAGTATATATATATATAACTCTAGATAATAACTGATACCATTCCCGGTCCGTAGTTTAAATACAGAGTATATACCCCCCTACTGAGGGATTTTCTTAACATATCAGCTCCAAAAATATTGCTAGAACCATAGCTTATAAGTCCAACTTAAATCATCATATGTATCAATTTGAACTCATGAAAACGTACATATATCTCATACTCCAAATCCAATTACATTTGGAAATCATACCATATGCAGTTGTTCAACAACATACATGCATCGTATATATATCATAAACTGTTTATAGCATTTCATGCCTTTTACTCTAAGCATGCTTTCAAAACATGTATTATATCATCACAAAAATAGTTTACAAAGAGGGTTTGAAAACTTGCATGCATCTATCATATGCATATATTACGTCTCAACATTTTTAATACCATTACATCTATATACGATGTAAGGTTTGAAAACATGCATAATATCATATCGTATGCATCATTAGTATAATTAATGGAAAACATAGCATGGAATAAGAAATCTTGCATCTAGTATATGCATACTTTAAAATATGGTTTTAGAAACTTTCCTGATGCTCGAGAGGTGATAGGGCTCGTGACAATGTCGAACAATCTAGACAAAGTCAAACGAAAACACACGGTTAATCCCCTGGATAATCCACTTGTACTCAATGCTTAAACACGTAAGCGAAACACAACCAAGGAATTACTAGCTCGTTATAGGCTCATACTAAGTCCATGTTATTCGTCAAATACTTATATCACGAGTTTGGTTTGAAATCCATTCTCAAATCCAAGTTATACTTAACCATTTGGAACCTTGGTTTCTAAGTCTCATTTTCAGTGGTTTTCACTTGCGCGACCTCGACTAAAACATTTTTATAAAATCGAAAAATAATCTTTTTAATCCGAATCTTTTTCGTGAGCCTTCCTAACTGTCTCTAGTATTATTCCTCAAAGTTTAAAATTTTAATATGGCTTCTAAGTGGTCCAAATACAGCCTCAAAGTGACTGACCAGAGAGGGGTTGTTCCTCCGAACGAAACTCACTTTTCTCCTAAACCGTAAATCGTATGGATATGATCTTTATACCAAAACAAACCTTAAAACAAGACCTACATATTAATGGTCAGTTCTGTTCAAAAATATTCCAATACCAGTTCGTAATTCTTGCTCAAAACAGCCTTAAATCAAATGGGCATTACGACGGCTATAATCGTAACGTTTTCCATTTCCAAAATACAACCAAATCAATACCAATCAATCCCAAACTCACCATCCACCTTATACACCCTCCACTCAGTCAAATCCTCCATGAATAATCAAAACAAATTCATAACCCATCCTCCAAACTCAATCAACAATTCATCTAATCGCTTAATCATGCTCTTAACTTTACATAAACATCAAAACCATTTCAAAACTCATATAAACAAAAGGGGCAGAGGTTTTTATACCTTCTCCAAGCTTGCTTGCTGCTATATTCCTTATGTAACCTTAGATCCTTGCTTAGTACAACCTTTGGAAGCCACGAACTCAATATCCAAAAACAAAACAAAACACTAGTTACTATATATTCATCATCTTCTCCGACTGTTAATCACTGAAATCGAAGGGGTAAATCACGGGGTTGAGGTGATTGCTTACCATGGTTACGTCGGGCTTCTCGAGAGCTTCGATTTGAGTGGTGGAACGCCAAAAACGGACCACGGAATCTCAAGTTATGATCATTTCTTTCTCTCCCATTTTTCTTCTCATTTCTCTCTCGGTTTTCTCTTCAAAAATGGAGAATTCTCTTTTTTTTCTTTTTGTCTTGGTGGCTGATAATTGCCTTGATATTTTGTGGTTAAAAGAAGGGTGAGTCATCACCTTTTGGTGAGTCACCAGGACACGTGTCGCGCATGCATGTGTTTGGCTAAAGTAGCTTTACTGGTTCGTTTCTTTTCACATGGATGATCCAAATGTTGCATCCCTCGAATTAATCTTGTTACATGTTACTTCCATGTCTATATTTAATCCTGTAAATGTTGCCTTGTTCCTCTTGAAACGATTCGAAATATTTCCCAAAAGAGCGAATAAAACTCTACGCGGTTCTCGCAGTGAATAGTAACTATTCACTATTCACTTCAACAATCGAATCCTTAAATCGCCTTTAATAATATAATAAAATTCCAAAATATTAAATCCTCAAATCCTCAATTTTAATATCTCATTTCTTGAATATAATAACATATACTTCACTGCCCGGTCAAATACTACACCAAAATAAAATTTGGAGTTTCTGAATTCCGATCGTCTTTGCATTCACTTATTTACTCCGTAGATCGCTAATATGACTTTGGAATATCCACACTACGTCTCGTACATAGGTGGCATGAAAAATTTACTTAACCCTCAAAATCACTATTCATCCACCAATTCACTATTCACTGATGCACTTAATCATAATAAGAAAAGTTTTAAATTTTACCAAAAATTCGGGTTATTATAGTCTCCCCTCCTTAAAAGGATTCCGTCCCGGAATCAACTTAGGAATAACTGGGGGTACTTCTCTTCCATTGCACTTTCTAACTCCCAGGTGGATTCTTCCACCTCTTGATTTTCCACAAACCTCTCACTAGCTTGGCAACCTCGTCACTTAGCACTTGCTCTTTTCTATCCGTGATTTCCACAGGTTGTTCTTTGTAAGTCAGACCAGGTTGTATATCTACCCTCATATTCTCTATCTTGTTTGCACAGAAATACACCAGCATAAACTTGCTTGTCATTCATCAACTTGCCATTTAGCTTATCAACAGCAGTACTATCTCTGTACTCGCGGGCTTAGTCCGCATACTTTCTCTGTTTGTCTTGGTTGTCACTAGCCGCTTGTTGGTGAAATCTTTTGTCTTTCTAGTTTGTTGGACTAACTTGGGTTTTGTGTAAAATCTCATCCTTTAATTCCCGATCATTCGGAATCCATCTCTGTCTCATTTTAATTAAGGGTATCGGCCACCACATTGGCCTTCCCCGGATGGTAGTGTATCTTACAGTCATAATCCTAGGTCAATTCTAGCCATTTCTCCATCTCATGCTATCTACTATCACGGGTAACTCAAAGCCCATTCATTACACTCCATAAAATTTGTGGGTGCATTAGTCCACCCAAAATAATCTCGCTGAAAACTCGAAGTGTCTATTCCTAGTACGAATCGCAGTCTTGGGTATATCCTCTGATTTAACTTCCAACTGGTGATACCCAGTTCTTAAATAAATTTGGAAATACACAGCGTTCTTCCGCTGATCAAACAATCATTTACAAGGGTACCTATTCTCCATGTCGAACTCATACAACTCTCGAGGTTCGATACATAATTTTGTGCTAACATCTTTCTCTCTTACAACCACACCGGGCTTTCCATTGTGGTACACTGGGTCTTATCATACCCTTGTACAACAACTCTTGTAACTGAGTCACTAACTCTTTCATTCCCACTATACCCTGAATACTCGGTATTCATTCTCATGTCATCCAAATCGATATCTGGTATGTTAAATATAATTGCTGACGTTTGCTCATCAGTGTTTAAGTACCAGGTGTTAATCAGAGTTTATCAGAAGCCAGTCAGAGTTTGTTAAAGTCTGACGGGGTAAAGAGTTTATTAACTGTCGGTGCTGACTTGAAGATTCTAGAAGCAATATATCTTGAAGATGGAAAGAAGCAAGATATATTGAGACAGTTAAGGAAACGGAACAGAAGACAAAAGCAATCCTAATTTGATATAATTTGTATAGCTGATTTATAGGAATATCAATTAGAGATTGATTATGTAACTGTGTATTATATAAACACAGATAGGTTAACCCTAAAAGGGATGCGAATACTGAATATTATTCTTGTAACCTAGCAGCTCTCTGTGATTCTTTAACATCACTGAAAGAAGAGTTATTTATATAATTCAGTTGTTGATTCATAAACAGTGTTCTTAATTGTTATTATCATACTTATCTTGATTATATATTGTGTACTTGGCCTAACAATTGGTATCAGAGCCAAGGCTGATTAATATATACAGTTTTACGATTCAAACACAAGTATAATCATGGCTGACAACGCTCAGGAAGGTTCTAATGCAGGTTCTAATGCTCAGAAGGTTCAACCTACTTCTGTGAGTAGATATGAGACTATAAGGGTTCCAATACTCAGACCAGTTGAATATCCAATATGGAAAGTGAAGATGACCATGTTTCTGGAAGCCACAGATCCAGAATACCTAGACAGAATTTATGATGGTCCTCATATGCCAACTAAATTGTCTCCTGTTATTGCTGGTCAAGAACAAAAGTCTGTTCCAAAAGAGAAGAAAGATATGACTCCTGAGGACATCTCATCAATTGCAAAGGATGCAAAGGTTAGACATCTACTCCACAGTGCTTTAGATAATGTTATGTCTAACAGAGTTATTGGCTGCAAGACTGCCAAAGAAATTTGGGATGCTTTGGAAGTCAGGTGTCAAGGAACAAGTGCCATAAAGAAGAACAGGAAGACTATTCTGACACAGGAGTATGAACATTTTGACTCTAGATCTGATGAAACTTTGACAGATACTTATGACAGATTTTGTAAATTGTTGAATGATCTGTCTCTGGTTGACAAAGAATATGAACTTGAAGAGTCAAATCTCAAGTTTCTTTTATCCCTACCTGAAAGATGGGATTTGAAGGCTACAACAATCAGAGACAATTATGATCTTGCAGAAACAGATCTTGATGAAATCTATGGGTTGCTCAAAACTCATGAATTGGAGATAGAACAAAGAAACAAAAGATCTGGAAAGAAGACAAAATCTGTTGCTCTTAAAGTTGAAGAAAAGCCTGTAATGAAGGAATCATCAAGAAAGAAAGCCAAAGGAAAGGCTTTAGTCGTCATTCAATCTGACAGTGAGTCATCAAACTCTGATGATGGCTCAAATACTGATGATGAAGCTTCTGATTCTGAGGATGATGAAGAAGAGATGATGAAAATGGTTGCTTTAATGGTGAAGACCTTCAAGAAGATGGGATTCAAGAACTTCAAGAAAGGAAAGAGATTTTCAAGGAGAGATTCAAACTCTGATAAGAGAAATTTCAGAAAGTCTGATGGAGGAAATACCAAGTCTGGAAAGAAAGACAAGTCTGAGATCCAGTGCTACAAGTGCAAAGAGATGGGTCATTATGCTCCAGAGTGCAAGAAAGGAAAATCTGAGAAAGCACTCATCACTAAAGGCAAGGACTGGGCAGACACTTCAGACTCAGATGAGGGAATCAATTATGCTCTCATGGCAACTTTTAAAGGTGAAGCTGAGCCATCTGAAAATAAGGTACCTCTAACAACTTATGCTTATGATACTGATAATATATCTGAGTTAAGAATTTACCTTAAAAGCATACATGTTAGTTATAGGGATCAGACTTTAGAGAATGAAAGAATAAAATCTGAGAATCTAGGTCTTAAAGAAAGGAATAAATTTCTTGAAGAGAAGCTTGTTAACATGCAACAAGTACAAAAGGAGAGAGATGATGTTGTTTATGTTGAACAGGAATTGCTTAAAAGATATAGGCAAATAGAATCTGAGTTGGAAAAAGAGAGAAAAGTGATTAAAACCTGGACCAATTCTGGAAGAGACACACATCAGGTTTTTCAGACAGATACTGTAGGTTTAGGTTACAATGAGGAAGATGAACTTAGGTTTCAAGATAAAGTCAAAGTGAAACCACAACTTAAACCTATGCTATTTGTTCCTGAATACAGTAAGTTAAAGTCTGTTGTTGTTAAGGAAGCTGTTATGGAACCAGTTGAAACTTGTGAAGAACAGGTTAATGTTGGTTCAATAACAGAGAATAAGGTTGAGATAGAAGCTGTTAAAGAACCAGTAAAAATCTGTGATAAACAGGTTAATGTTGGTTTAATGACAGAGAAACAATTTAAGCATAAGCTCAAAGAGGTAAAGTCTGTTAACAAACAGAAAATGTTTAAGAAAAATAGGAATGGAAAAGTAGGCATTAATAAAAGAAATGATTATCTGCCTAATTCTGCTGCTCCTAGAAAAACATGTCATAATTGTGGTAGTACTAACCATCTTTCCAGGTTTTGCAATAAGAACAAAGATATTAATTCTTTACCCTCAAAATCTGGAGTGAAGAATGATTATGTTAGGGTTAGACCACAGACTTTATGCACACATTATGGGAGCACTTGGCATTCCATTTATACTTGCAAGAGTTATCATGCTATTTATCACAACTATTATGAGCTAAAACCCAACTTGAAATGGGTTAGAGCAAACTCTGCAAGTGTAAAGTCTGACAATGTTAGTTTAAACTCTGCTGATAGTAATTCCGCTGCAAAAGCTAACACTGTTAAGAAAGCCAAAGGATCCAAGCAAGTCTGGATCCTTAAAACTAACACTTAGTGTTTGTTTGTGATTGCAGGGCATAAAAGAGAGCACACTTATCTTGGACAGTGGATGCTCAGGACATATGACTGGAAATAAAGCCCTGCTATCAGACTTTGAGAAGAAGGCTGGCCCAAAAGTTTCCTATGGATATGGCAACATAGGACGTACTCTGGGATATGGCAATATCAATCTTGGAAGTGTCATCATCAAAAATGTAGCTCTAGTCTCATGACTCAAGCATGATCTGCTTTCTGTGAGTCAAATCTGTGACAGAGGATACCATGTAGATTTTCACTCTGAACATTGTGAAGTGGTCAGCAAATCTACAGGGAAAGTTGTTCTAGTTGGACACAGGCACAATAACATCTATGAAGCAAGTTTGGTAATAAACTCTGAAGGAAAAACTGTGTGTCTATCTGCAAGAATTTCAAATGAAGAGAGTTGGAAATGGCATAAGAAGCTCTCTCATCTAAACTTGAACAACATCAATGAGCTAATTCGAAAAGATCTTGTAAGGGGACTTCCAAAGTCAATACTAAGTCTAGATGGTCTGTGTGATTCTTGTCAAAAGGCCAAGCAAAGGAAGTCATCTTTCAAGACAAAATCTGAATCTTCAATTGTGGATCCTTATCATCTTCTACATGTTGATCTTTTTGGTCCAGTAAATATAATGTCATTGGGCAGAAAGAAGTATGCCTTAGTCATTGTTGATGAGTACACAAGGTATACATGGGTGTATTTCTTAGCAAAGAAGGATGAAACTGCCTCAATTCTAATGGAACATGTAAAGCTACTGGAAAAAGGATCAGACTTTAAAGTGAAAATTATAAGAAGTGATAATGGAACTGAATTCAGAAATTCAGTATTGGAAGCTTTCTGCAAGGAAAGAGGAGTGAAGCAAGAATTTTCTGCACCTGGAACTCCACAGCAAAATGGTGTAGTTGAAAGAAAGAACAGAACTCTAATTGAAGCTTCCAGAACAATGCTTGATGAAGCAAAGTTGCCAACTTATTTCTGGGCAGAAGCTGTTCAAACTGCTTGTTTTACTCAGAATGCTACACTGATCAATAAGCATGGGAAAACACCATATGAGATGGTGAAGAATAAGAAGCCAAATTTGAAGTATTTTCATATATTTGGATGCAAGTGTTTTGTGTTGAAAACTCATCCTGAACAGTTGACCAAGTTTGACTTAAAAGCTGATGAAGGAATTTTTGTTGGATACCCATTATCAACAAAGGCATTCAGAGTCTACAATCTGAGGACTAAAGTGATCATGGAGTCTATACATGTGTCATTTGATGACAAGAAAATAACTGGAATAGAAGATGAAGAATATCATGATCAACTTCGCTTTGAAAATGAAGATTTAAATTCTGATGATGTAAACTCTGACGAAACAAATCCAACAAACTCTGTCGAAGCATACTCTGATCTTCTACTGGTAAACACTGAAGAATTATTTCAGACAGAACAAAATAGAGAACCAGTCGAGGGAGAGCGTGAAGAAACTTCAGAAATTTCTCAAAGTGATGACTCAAATTCTGAAAGAGAGTCAAATGAAGAATCAAACAGAAACTCTGAGTCAAACTCTGAAAGTTCAAATACTGAACAGTCCAATTCAGAGGGAGCCTCAGAGAATGCAAATGGTCAAGAAAATCAGGAGAGCATGGATCAAGGGGGAGGATCTAATAATGATGATAGAAGCCAATTACCAACAGCAAGAAGGTGGACAAAGGCTCATACACCTGACTTGATAATTGGAGATCCAGAAGGTAGTGTAAGAACTAGAAGTGCTACAAATAATGAATGTCTGTTTCATGCATTCTTATCTCAAACAGAACCCAAGAAAGTGGAAGAAGTTCTTCAAGATGCTAACTGGATAACAGCAATGCAAGAGGAGTGAAATGAGTTTGAGAGGAATGAAGTCTGGACACTTGTACCAAGACCAAAGAACATATCTATTGTTGGTACAAAGTGGGTTTTCAGAAACAAAACAGACAGTGATGGAGTGATTACAAGGAATAAGGCTAGACTTGTGGCAAAAGGCTATTCTCAGCAGGAAGGAATTGACTATGATGAAACTTTTGCTCCAGTTGCAAGATTGGAGGCAATAAGGATTTTTCTGGCCTATGCTGCTCACAAAAAGTTTAAAGTCTTTCAGATGGATGTTAAAAGTGCTTTTCTCAATGGCAAACTTGAAGAAGAAGTGTTTGTTGAACAACCACCAGGGTTTGTAGATCCCAAACATCCAGATTATGTCTACAGGCTTGATAAGGCATTATATGGACTAAAGCAAGCACCTAGAGAATGGTATGAAACTCTGGCTCAATTTCTTTTAGAAAGTGGGTTCACTAGAGGTACAATTGACAAGACCTTGTTCTATTTCAATACTGGTGATGATTTGCTGTTAGTTCAAATCTATGTGGATGACATAATTTTTGGGTCTACTAATGACAAACTCTGTAAGAAATTTGCAAAGCTTATGCAATCAAGATATCAAATGAGCATGATGGGAGAGCTTAGTTACTTTCTAGGCTTACAGGTCAAGCAAACAGATGATGGTATTTTTATCAATCAAGCAAAATATACCAGAAATCTTCTCAAGAAATTTGGCATGCTTGATAGTTCATCTGCTACAACTCTCATGGCTACTGCAACAAAGCTAGACAAAGACACAGGAGCCTCAGTAGATATGACAAACTATAGAGGAATGATAGGGTCTCTTCTTTATCTCACAGCAAGCAGACCAGATATCATGTATGCAACATGTCTTTGTGCAAGATTTCAAGCAGACCCCAGAGAGCCACATCTAACAGCTGTGAAGAGGATTTTCAAATATCTCAAAGGAACCATAACTCTTGGTTTGTGGTATCCTAGAGAATCAGAGTTTAAATTAATTGGTTACTCTGATGCAGATTTTGCAGGCTGTAAGATAGACAGAAAAAGCACAAGTGGAAGCTGTCAATTTTTAGGTGACAGATTAGTTTCTTGGTACAGCAAGAAACAGAAATCAATTTCAACATCCACAGCAGAAGCAGAGTATATAGCTGCTGGTAGCTGTTGTGCACAGATTTTATGGATGAAGAATCAGTTGCTGGACTATGGATTAAGGTACTCTAAGATACCTATTTACTGTGATAATCAAAGTGCTATTGCTATGACAGGTAATCCAGTACAGCACTCCATGACCAAGCACATCAGCATAAGGTATCATTTTATCAGGGAACATGTGGAAGAAGGAGATATTGAACTTCATTTTGTATCTACAGACCAACAGCTTGCAGATATCTTCACCAAACCTTTGAGTGAAGCTACCTTTACAAGGCTGGTAAATGAACTTGGAATGATCTCTGGTTTTGACTAGAGATACTGGTTAGATTCAAACTCTATACATGATTTTATGCTCATGGTTCTTTGCATGTGTTAACTGTTATTTGCACCAGCATGTTAAACTCTGATAAGTAAACTCTGTTAGTTATACTCTGTCAGTCATACTCTGTCAGTTAAACTCTGATGTTAAACTCTGATTGTGATTTTTGTCTGAAACACATGGACCGATGAAGAAAAATGTATGAAGCATGATTTAAAGTAAGTAATCATGAATTATTCTAAGTATTATAAGTTCTGATTACAAAATGTGCAGAAATTTTACACAGCATGATACTGTCTCTATATTTATAGCATCTCTTAGTTTATTGATCCTATACACTGAGTTTGTATTAGCTGTTTGCATTTTCTCTCATAAATTAATTGTATTAACTGATGAAAAGTCTAAACTCTGATTATTAATTGCAAATAATTCACCCTCAAATCAAAAGATGCCAAAAAGAGCACAAATTCCTTTTAGATCATGTTGTGCCTAGGAAGATCCAGGAACTTATTGTATGAAATAAGGGCTAAAATCTTTGATTTTTGGTGACTAGTGCCAACCACTGATTACTGGAAAAATAAAAAAAAATAATAAATAAAAAAAAATTATATATATAAATATATAAAGGGGGTGAAAATAAAAGATATATCCAAATGAAAGGATATCAGTATACAGAGTTTAGATATCAAAATCAGATTTTATTTTATACATGAGAGTTTAGGCTGTTAGGCCGAATACACAATATATAATCAAGTATGTATGAGAATAACAATCAAGAACACAGGTTTGTAAATCAACAAACTGAATTATATTAAATAATTCTCTCTTAGTGATGTTAATGAATCACAAAGAGCTACTAGGTTACAAGAATAATATATTCAATGTTCGCATCCCTTCTAGGGATAACCTATCTGTGTTTATATAGTACACAGTTACACAATCCTTATCTAATTGATACTCCTATAAATTAGCTATACAATTATTATCAATTAAGGATTTCTTCAGTCTTCTATTCCGTTTCCTTAGCTGTATCAATATATTCTGCTTCTTTCCATCTTCAGAATATATTGCTT
Source organism: Heracleum sosnowskyi (assembly GCA_030848705.1). Taxonomy (NCBI): domain Eukaryota; kingdom Viridiplantae; phylum Streptophyta; class Magnoliopsida; order Apiales; family Apiaceae; genus Heracleum; species Heracleum sosnowskyi. Next base: position 16,529,329 of record CM061236.1, read on the forward strand.
CTAGAATCTTTATCTTTGCACCGACAGCCAAGTCAACTATCACCACGTCAGTCTTTATCAAACTCTGACTGGCTTCCATGTAAACTCTTCACCCAGTCAGACTTTATCAAACTCTGACCGGCTTCTTAGATAAACTCTGATATGTACCTGTTACTTAAACACTGATGAACAAACGTCAGCAATTATATCTAACAATCTCCCCCAACTTGTTCATACCAAAATGTACAAGTTAAAAAGATAATTGATGATGTCAAAACATATAACAAATGCAGTGTTTAAAATATAACAGAGTTTAATTTTGGAACATAGTTTAATTTTAACTTAGAATAGAAAACATAAAAACTTACAGTCAGACTTTACTTGACTTCTTCAATATCAGGTACTGTCCTGAGATAATCAATCAGCAGTCTTCTCTCAGCTCTTTCAAGTTCAGCTATCATAATCCCTTTCAGCTCCTTATACTCTGGATCTCCTTCACCAGTTTGATATATGGCAGCCCTCAGAGAATAGATACTGTTTTTCTCCATGTCATTCCCTAGCCGAATGTAATGAGCTTTGTCTGACTCTAAGTTGAATTCTAAAACTTTTATTCCAAGTGCAGTTGTGAATTTAGCACTATTTCTCTTCATCTCCACCAACTTTCCAGCATGATCCCTATACTTTGGAATATAAATACTTGAGACACCTCCTCCAAGCATAGCTTTAGATCTCAGCATCTTTTCTCTCAAAACTTGAGCAACATCATGAGTGTGTCTGTTTTTGACTTTCAAAAGATAAAGTACATATTCCAGTTCTTCCCATGATTTGAGATTAACATCAGATTCTCCAACTTTATAAACTCTTCCATCACTCATGAAGTATAACAGAAACTGCTTCTTCAATACTCTGTGAAAGATCAACTGAACAGATTCTAACTTATCAAGGTTTTCTTGTGTAACCCCAATACCAGATTCTGCCAGTGAAATGTTGTCTTGAGATCTGTTATTTGTTCTTCTCTCTCTGTGTGATCCCAGTCCAGATTTATCAAAGGCTTCTTTTCCCAATACTGTTCTGGTTTCTGAGAAATTCACAGCTTCAAGCTTTAAGTCTTCAAGAATTTTTGGTTTGCTGAATCCTGGAAGTAGTGTAGATTTCTGTACAACTTGAGCAACGTCAGAGGTTGTCATAACTTTGGTAATAACATCAACTTGAGCAGCGTCAGAGGTTGATTTAGCTAATCTTGTTTCAACTTGAGCAATGTCAGAGGTTGATTTAAACTTCTTAGGTAACTGCTCTTCTTCTACCAGTATACCTTTACCTTTATCAGCATTTGGAATCACAGGCCTCCTGATGGATTGTATACTCTGTTGAGTATTTTCTTTAATAGTAATTCCAGTCTCTTTCTTTCTAGGAGCCTTGATTTCCTTCTTCTTGTAAATTCCAGCTTCAAGATTCTTCTCGTGTTCCTCAGCAAGCATTTGCTCTTCAGCTTGGATATCTTCAATTGTAACATCTTTTCCATGTTCTGCCATAAACACCTTAGCAGCAATTTCCTCATCAGTGCTAGGCTTATCAGTGTTTATCAAACTTTTGAGTTTTGAACCACTGGCAGAGTTTACATTTCCCTTACCAGAGTTTGATCTTCTATCAGAGTTTGATCTTGGTCTTGGTGGTCTTCTATCAGAGCTGATCTTGGTCTTGGTGGTCTTCTATCAGAGCTTCTATCAGAGTTTAATCTTAAACTCTTTTCACCTCCCTTGCTTCCACCATCATTACCATCATCCCTCCGTCTCAGAGTTTGAGTGTCTTTGCATTTGTCACTTGGTACACTCTCCCCCTTTTTGACATCATCAGAAAGTAGTACTGATGTCAGCAACTCAATTGCATTAGAAATTGAAGTTAGTTGGGCAGACATAGCAGTCTGATTCTCCTCAACTTTCGACAATCTAGAGTTAAAAGTCTTCTGTTCTTTACACAAAGAGATGTATAGAGATTTGTCCTTTTGCTGTGTAAGCTCCCTTATAGCTATGTCATTCCTTAGACCAGCAATAACCTTGTCAGAATCATCAAAACGATTGTTTAATGATTTGATTTGTACAATTGTTGCTTTGAGATGACTGAGAAGTTCTGGATTTGTAATCTCTTTGGAAGACTTTGTGACAAAATCTGCAGCTCTTTCATTGGAAAAGATAGTATCCTTGCTTGACCAATTGGAGAAGTACATATCTTGATAATACGCAGTAGTAGCTCGATTGACTTCTCTTTCTTCTTCAGAGTTTGCTTGAATGTCAGACAGCTCTACTTGTATATCAGGATTGGAATGAGCAGGACTAGCTTCAGCATGGTCATCCTCTGCTTCATTCTCTGTAAGAACATTCTCTGCCACTCTTTCAGAATCATCAGAGTGTGCATTATTACTAAACTCTGCTTCTCTTTGAACAATCTCAACAACAGATTGTTGTAGAGCTTCAAGAACAAGAACATCCTCAGAGTTTGCAACAAACTCTGTTTCAAAAGGAACATTCTCTGTTGCATCCTTGTCAGCAACATCAGGATTTGCAGCAACAGTTTCTGTAGCTTTAGCAACTAAAGTCTGATCGACTTCCTCACCTTTCTCAAGATCAAAAGAAATTATTTCAGTGTGAGAAGCCATAGATACTTCAAGTTCAACAGTATCTTGATCAGCTTCCAAACCCTCTGTGAAATGTTCAGAGTTTATAGAGAGGTTTGCTTCAACTTCCATATTAGCCTCCTGAACAATATTTTCAGGAATTTCATTTGCAATCTCAACATTTGCTCTATCCTCTGTGGGCATAGGAGCTTCATTTGCAGCTTCCTCAACTACATCATCAGACTTTGATGTAGGAGCTTCCTCTTGAAGAACAGTTTCATCATCTGGAATCTCAAGATCATCAACAACAATATTCTCAGCACCAAACAAATGTGCTGCTACCAATCTTCTTTTTCTCTGATGAAGAGTTTCTTCATCAGTTTCAGTCTCTTCATCAATAGCATCAGACTTTGCCCTATTGGCTCTTCTTTTCTTCAATCTTCTTTTCTGAGGCATATCACCAACATTTGATGCCCCAGCTTCAGAGTTTGATGGATTTACCCTGGCAGACTTAACAGCCCTTACTTTAGATTTCTTTGACCTCTGTGGTTGAGACACAGAAGGTCCAGCTTCAGTGTTTGAGACTTGTTGTTGTTGTAAGTTGACCATGAATTGTTGCACAGAATCAGGCAACATTAAGAGACCAACATCTCCTTTCTTGTTATCCTTGTTAGTAAGATCAGAGAATATACGTTTGTGCAGTTTAAACGAGAGGATAACATCATCCTCTACTATCTCAACATTAGGGCAGCAAAAATTGAATATCAATTGACAAAACCTAGAGAAATAAACAACATTTCTATTCTCTAGCATTTTCTCACCAATATTATTTAAGACTAATCTAGCAACATCGAAATGACTGCCATAGAGAAGAGAATACCCGATCTGTAGACTATCCGTGGGAATCGCATCCCAATTGGTGCACTTCTTTCCAAAAGCCCGAGTAATGCAATCGAAAAAGAAGCTCCATTCCTTGCGCAAAAGAGGCCTTTTGAGTTGACCTATCTTTGACAAAGGTCCAGAGTATCCTATCTCCCTCATCATCCGTACTAACTCAGAATCTCCAACAGAGATTGTGAATGCATTGAAATCTTCAAGACCCAAAGCATCACGAACAGTAGTAGGAGTAACAGTAAATTCATCTCCTTGAAACTCAAAAATGATAGATGGAGAACCAGTCTCTCCTCCATTATCATAAGTGCCTGTCTGCCAAAAAGTCCTTATTTGAGACGCAGACAGCTTCGAGGGTGCAGTGAGAGCAGTGCCGACATCAGAGTTTAACAAGAAACTCTGAATCAAATGAAACGCCTCCGGTGCGTTCTCATTTGCCAAAGGAGCTGAGTAGTTGTTTGGGACAAATTTTAATCCAGAAGCAGTGAACATTGTTGTAGCCATTAGAACAGTTTAGAAGAAAACAAACAGAGAATAAATTATAGTGTATGCAGTGAAAGTGTTTGAGACAATGTGTGTAAGTAAAAGCTTATGAAAAGTTGAGGTGTGTAAAAGAGTGAACCGTTTATGTGTAGTATATTTAAATAATAACTGTGAAGATTAAAACCCAAACGTTTTAATCATTACTACACACAGCAGGCATCCTTGAAAAGTGTGTGAGTGGGACAGGTGTCAAACGGGTATACGCTGACAGCTGTATGTAACAACTTTCAATACACACGCGCAGTAAAAATAGCCATAATTACCGCATGTCACATTGTTCAAAATACTTAATCTCTCTCTCTGTTTAATACAAATATGAACCGTTTGTTATCATACTCTCGAATTTCAAAACAAATGACTAATCTCAAAATTATAAAATGTCTGAAACAAAGAAATTATTTTAACCATCAGAGATTAAAACAAAGTTACCTCGGCATATGTCACACAATACATCAGTGTTTACCATTTGTCCTTCTTTGTCAATAAACTCTTTTCTCAAACTATACAGGTGTGAATAATTGTGTGTGCAATAGCAGAGTTTACCGAAATCAATATTTAGATCATCTCAAAGTGCATAAAATCCACAAACTAAAGCAGTAAAAACTGATTGCCTAAACTCTCATGTATAACATAAAATCTGACTTTATATCTAAACTCTGTATACTGATATCCTTTCATTTGGATATATCTTTTATTTTTCACCCCCTTTATATATATATTTATATATATATATATATATTTTTTTTATTATTATTATTTTTTTATTTTTCCAGTAATCAGTGGTTGGCACTAGTCACCAAAAATCAAAGATTTTAGCCCTTATTTCATACAATAAGTTCCTGGATCTTCCTAGGCACAACATGATCTCAAAGGAATTTGTGCTCTTTTTGGCATCTTTTGATTTGAGGGTGAATTATTTGCAATTAATAATCAGAGTTTAGACTTTTCATCAGTTAATACAATTAATTTATGAGAGAAAATGCAAACAGCTAATACAGACTCAGTGTATAGGATCAATAAACTAAGAGATGCTATAAATATAGAGACAGTATCATGCTGTGTTAACTTACTGCACATATTTGAGATCAGAATCTATACAACTCTTAAGGATTCACAATTACTTACTGAGAATTATGCTTCATACAAATTTCTTCATTGGTCCATATGTTTCAGACAAAATTACAATCAGAGTATAGCATTAGACTCTAACCAACAGAGTATGACTAACACTTTATGACTAACAGAGTTTAACATCAGAGTTTACTTTCAGAGTTTATGACACTGGTACTCATAATAGTTAATACATGCAAGGAATCATGAGCATAAAAATCAAACATGTATAGTTTTTGAGTCTAACCCGTATCTCTAGTCAGAACCAGAGATCATTCCAAGTTCATTTACCAATCTTGTAAAAGTAGCTTCACTCAAAGGTTTGGTGAAGATATCTGCAAGTTGTTGGTCTGTAGACACAAAATGAAGCTCAATGTTTCCTTCTTCCACATGTTCCCTGATAAAATGATACCTTATGCTGATGTGCTTGGTCATGGAGTGCTGTACTGGATTACCTGTCATAGCAATAGCACTTTGGTTATCACAGAAAATAGGTATTTTAGAGTACCTTAACCCATAATCCAGCAACTGATTCTTCATCCATAAAATCTGTGCACAACAGCTACCAGCAGCTATATACTCTGCTTCTGCTGTGGATGTGGAAATTGATTTCTGTTTCTTGCTGTACCAAGAAACCAATCTGTCACCTAAGAATTGACAGCTTCCACTTGTACTTTTTCTGTCTATCTTACAGCCTGCAAAATCTGCATCAGAGTAACCAATTAGCTTAAACTCTGATTCTCTAGGATACCACAAACCCAAGGTTATGGTTCCTTTGAGATATTTAAAAATCCTTTTTACAGCTGTTAGATGAGGCTCTCTGGGATCTGCTTGAAATCTTGCACAAAGACATGTTGCATACATGATATCAGGTCTACTTGCAGTAAGATACAGTAAAGACCCTATCATTCCTCTGTAGTTTGTCATATCTACTGAGGCTCCTGTGTCTTTGTCTAGCTTTGTTGCAGTAGCCATGGGAGTTGTAGCAGATGAACTATCAAGCATACCAAATTTCTTTAGTAGATTCCTGGTATATTTTGCTTGATTGATAAAAATACCATCATCTGTTTGCTTGACTTGTAAGCCTAGAAAATAACTAAGCTCTCCCATCATGCTCATTTGATACCTGGACTGCATAAGCTTTGCAAACTTCTTACAAAGTTTGTCATTAGTAGATCCAAAAATAATATCATCTACATAAATTTGAACTAAAAGCAAATCATCACCAGTATTGAAATAAAACAAGGTTTTATCAATTGTACCTCTTGTGAACCCACTTTCTAAAAGAAATTGAGCAAGAGTTTCATACCATGCTCTTGGTGCTTGCTTTAGTCCATATAATGCCTTGTCAAGCCTGTAGACATAATCTGGATGCTTGGGATCTACAAATCCTGGTGGTTGTTCAACAAATACTTCTTCTTCAAGCTTCCCATTGAGAAAAGCACTTTTTACATCCATCTAAACTTCTTGTGTGCAGCATAGGCCAGAAAAATTCTTATGGCCTCCAATCTTGCAACTAGAGCAAAGGTTTCATCATAGTCAATTCCTTCCTGTTGTGAATAACCTTTAGCCACAAGTCTAGCCTTGTTTCTTGTAATCACACCTTCACTGTCAGTCTTATTTCTGAAAACCCACTTTGTACCTACTATTGATCTGTTCTTTGGTCTAGGTACAAGTGTCCAGACTTCATTTCTTTCAAATTCATTTAACTCTTCTTGCATTGCTGTAATCCAATTAGCATCTTGAAGAGCTTCTTCCACTTTCTTTGGTTCTGTTTGAGACAAGAAAGCATGATACAGACACTCATTATTTGTTGCACTTCTAGTTCTCACACTAGCATCAGGATCTCCAATTATGAGATCAGGTGTGTGTGCCTGTGTCCACTTTCTTGCTGTTGGTAAGTGGTTTCTTGCATCATTATTGAATCCTCCCCCTTGATCCATGCTCTCCTGATTCATATGTTGACTTTCTGTAGCATCTGAGGCTCCCCCTGAATTTGATGGCTCAGAGTTTGAACTGTCAGAGTTTGAATCAGTTTCCTCAACTGACTCACTTGTTGTGTCTTGTTGAGCTTCTTCACGCTCCCCCTCAACTGGTTCTCTATTTTGTTCAATTTGAGAATTTCCAGTTTCTCCAGTATTTACCAGTAGAGGTTCAGAGTATGCTTCGTCAGAGTTTGTCAGACCAGCTTCATCAGAGTTTACTTCATCAGAGAATAAATCTTCATTTTCAAAACGTAGTTGATCATATCCATTCTTGTCTTCAAGTCCAGTTATTTTCTTGTCATCAAATGACACATGTATGGATTCCATGATCACTTTAGTTCTCAGATTGTAGACTCTGAATGCTTTTGTTGACAATGGATAACCAACAAAGATTCCTTCATCAGCTTTTAACTCGAACTTTGTCAACTGTTCAGGATGAGTCTTCAACACAAAACATTTGCATCCAAATATATGAAAATATTTCAAATTTGGCTTCTTATTTTTCACCATCTCATATGGTGTTTTCCCATGCTTGTTGATCAGTGTAGCATTTTGAGTAAAACAAGCAGTTTGAACAGCTTCTGCCCAGAAATAAGTTGGTAATTTTGCTTCTTCAAGCATAGTTCTAGCAGCTTCAATTAAAGTTCTGTTCTTTCTTTCAACTACACCATTTTGCTGTGGAGTTCCAGGTGCAGAAAATTCTTGTTTCACTCCTCTTTCCTTGCAGAAAGCTTCCAAGATTGAGTTTCTGAATTCAGTTCCGTTATCACTCCTTATAATTTTGACTTTGTGCTGTGATCCTTTGTCCAGTAGATTTACATGATCCATCAGAGTTTGAGCAGTTTGATCCTTCTTTGATAAGAAATACACCCATGTATATCTAGTATATTCATCAACAATTACTAGAGCATATTTCTTTATGCCCATAGACATCACATTCACTGGTCCAAAGAGATCAACATGTAGAAGATGATAAGGTTCCACTACTGAAGATTCAGATTTGCTCTTTAAAGATGACTTCCTTTGCTTGGCCTTTTGACAGGAATCACATAGACCATATAGATTGAGTATTGATTTTGGAAGTCCCCTTACAAGATCCTTTCTTATTAGCTCATTGATGTTGTTCAAATTGAGATGAGAGAGCTTCTTATGCCAATTCCAACTCTCTTCATTTGACATTCTTGCAGTTAGACACACTGTTTTTCCATCAGAGTTTGTTACCAAACTTGCTTCATAAATGTTGTTGCGCCTGTGTCCAACTAGAACAACTTTTCCAGTAGATTTACTGATAACTTCACAGTGTTCAATATGAAAATCTACATGATTTCCTCCGTCACAAATTTGACTCACAGATAGCAGATTATGCTTGAGTCCTGAGACTAGAGCTACATTTGTGATGATGACACTTCCAAGATTGATATTGCCATATCCCAGAGTACGTCCTATGTTGCCATCTCCATAGGAAACTTTTGGGCCAGCCTTCTCCTCAAAGTCTGATAGCAGGGCTTTATTTCCAGTCATGTGTCCTGAGCATCCACTGTCCAAGATAAGGGTGCTCTCTTTTATGCCCTGCAATCACAAACAAACACTAAGTGTTAGTTTTAAGGACCCAGACTTGCTTGGATCCTTTGGCTTTCTTAACAGTGTTAGCTTTTGCAGTGGAATTGTTAGATATAATTGCTAATGTTTGTTTATCAGTGTTTAAGCAACAGGTACGGTCAGAGTTTATCAGAAGCCGATCAGAGTTTAGTTAAACTCTGATAGGGTGAAGAGTTTAAAAGGAAGCCGGTCAGAGTTTATTTAAAGTCTGACAAGGTGATAGTTGAATTAGCTGTCGGTGCTGAATTGAAGATTCTAGAAGCAATATATTCTGAAGATGGAAAGAAGCAGAATATATTGATACAGCTAAGGAAACGGGATAGAAGATAAGAAGCAATCCTTAATTGATATGAATTGTATAGCTAACTTATAGGAATATCAATTAGATAAGGATTGTATGTAGCTGTGTACTATATAAACACAGATAGGTTATCCCTAGAAGGGATGCGTTCATTGAATTATTATTCTTGTAACCTAGAAGCTCTTTGTGATTCATTAACATCATAAAGAGAGAAGCTGTTAATACGATTACAGTTTTATTGATTCAAAAACAGTGTTATTAATCATTGTTATTCTCATACATACTTGATTATATTGTGTATTCGGCCTAACAATTGGTATCAGAGCCAAGGCTGTTTAATATATACAGTTTTACGATTCAAACACAGTAATAATCATGTCTGAAGAAAATCAAGCTGCTCCCAAGGCTGAACAGGTTAAGCCTAATTCTGTGAGTCGATATGAAACAATCAGGGTTCCGATTCTCAGGCCTGTAGAATATCCGATTTGGAAGGTGAAGATGACCATGTTTCTGGAGGCTACAGATCCAGAATACCTTGACAGAATCTATGATGGTCCTCATATGCCGACTAAATTGTCCCCTGTTGTTGATGGACAAGCACAAAAGACTGTTCCAAAGGAAAAGAAAGATATGACTCCTGAGGATATCTCATCAATTGCAAAGGATGCAAAGGTTAGACATCTTCTCCACAGTGCTTTAGATAATGTAATGTCTAACAGAGTAATTGGATGCAAATGGCTGCCTTGATGGTAAAGACATTTAAGAAGATGGGATTCAAGAACTTCAAGAAGGGTAAAAGATTCTCAAGAAGAGATTCAAATTCTGAGAAGAAGAATTTCAGAAAGTCTGATGGAAGGGATACCAAGTCTGGTAAGAAGGACAAATCTGAGGTCCAGTGCTACAAGTGCAAAGAGATGGGTCACTATGCTCCAGAGTGCAAGAAAGGAAGAAGTGAAAAAGCACTCATCTCTAAAGGCAAAGACTGGGCAGATACTTCAGACTCTGATGATGGAGAAAACTATGCTCTTATGGCTACTGTCAGAGATGAGACTGAATCATCTGAAAATAAGGTACCCCTAACTACTTATGCGTATGATACTGATAATATTTCTGAATTAAGAATTTATCTTAAGAACATACATGTTAGTTATAGGGATCAGACTTTAGAGAATGAAAGGATTAAATCTGAGAATCTTAGTCTTAAAGAAAGAAACAAGTTTCTTGAAAGAGAACTTGAGAATATGAAGAAGACTCAAAAAGAAAGAGATGATGCTGTTTATGTGGAACAGGAGTTGCTTAAAAGGTATAGGCAACTAGAATCTGATTTAGAGAAGGAAAGAAAAATAATTAGAACTTGGACTAATTCTGGCAGAGATACACATCAAGTTTTTCAAACAGATGCTGTAGGTTTAGGATACAGTGAGGAAGATGAACTTAGGTTTCAAGATAAAATTAAGTTTAGAGCTTTCACAAGTTCATATTCAACTCCTGTAACATTTGTTCCTGAATCTGGAAAGTTAAAATCTGCAGTTGTGAAAGAAACTGTTATGGAGCCAGTTGAAACTTGTGTTGAACAAGTAGATACTGAATCTAAAACAGAGAAGCCTGTTGAGGTAGAAGCTGTTAAAGAACCAATAAGAGTCTGTGAGAAACAGGTTAATGTTGGTTTAATGACAGGAAAACAGTTTAAACATAAGCTCAAAGAGGTTAAGTCTGCCATGAAACCTAAAGGGTCCAAGAGAAATAGGAATGGAAAAATAGGCATAAACAATAGAAATAATCATTTGCCTAATGCTGGTGCTTTAAGGAAAACATGTTACAGTTGTGGTAGTTCTAATCATCTTGCTAGATTTTGCACTAAGAACAAGCATATTAATTCTTTACCTTCTACTTCAGAAGTAAAGAATGATTATGTTAGAGTAAAACCACAGACCTTATGCAAACATTGTGGGAGCACTTGGCATTCTATTTACACATGTAAGAGTTATCATGCAATTTATCATAATTACTATGAGCTAAAACCCAACTTGAAGTGGGTTAGAGCAAACTCTGCTAGTGTAAAATCTGACAATGTTAGTTTAAACTCTGAGAAAGTTGATTCCGCTGCAAAAGCTAACACTGTTAAGAAAGGCAAAGGGTCCAAGCAAGTCTGGATCCTTAAAACTAACACTTAGTGTTTGTTTGTGATTGCAGGGTATAATAGAGAGCACACTTATCTTGGACAGTGGATGCTCAGGACATATGACTGGAAATAAAGCCCTGCTATCAGACTTTGTGGAGAAGGATGGTCCAAAAGTTTCCTATGGAGATGGCAACGTAGGACATACTCTGGGATATGGCAACATTAATCTTGGAGGTGTCATCATCACTAATGTAGCTCTAGTCTCAGGACTCAAGCACAATCTGTTATCTGTGAGTCAAATCTGTGACAGAGGAAACCATGTAGATTTTCATAGTGAATACTGTGAAGTTATCAGTAAATCTACTGGAAAAGTTGTTCTAGTTGGACACAGGCGCAACAATATTTATGAAGCAAGTTTGGTAACAAACTCTGATGGAAAAACAGTGTGTCTGACTGCAAGAATGTCAAATGAAGAGAGTTGGAATTGGCATAAAAAGCTCTCTCATCTCAATTTGAACAACATTAATGAGCTGATAAGAAAGGATCTTGTAAGAGGACTCCCAAAATCAACACTCAGTCTAAATGGCCTATGTGATTCCTGTCAAAAGGCCAAACAAAGGAAGTCATCTTTCAAGAGCAAAACTGAATCTTCAGTAGTGGAACCTTATCATCTTCTACATGTTGATCTTTTTGGACCAGTGAATATAATGTCAATGGGCAGAAAGAAATATGCTCTAGTAATTGTTGATGAATATACTAGATATACATGGGTGTATTTCTTGTCAAAGAAGGATGAAACTGCTCAAATTCTAATGGATCATGTAAATCTACTGGACAAAGGATCACAGCACAAAGTCAAAATAATAAGGAGTGATAATGGAACTGAATTCAGAAATTCATTCATGGAAGCTTTCTGCAAGAAAAGAGGGGTGAAACAAGAATTTTCTGCACCTGGCACTCCACAGCAAAATGGTGTAGTTGAAAGAAAGAACAGAACTTTAATTGAAGCAGCCAGAACTATGCTTGAAGAAGCAAAATTACCAACTTATTTCTGGGCAGAAGCTGTTCAAACTGCTTGTTTTACTCAAAATGCTACATTGATCAACAAACATGGGAAAACACCATATGAGATGGTGAAAAATAAGAAGCCAAATTTGAAATATTTTCATATATTTGGATGCAAATGCTTTGTGTTGAAGACTCATCCTGAACAGTTGACAAAGTTCGAGTTAAAAGCTGATGAAGGAATTTTTGTTGGCTATCCACTGTCAACAAAAGCATTCAGAGTTTACAATCTAAGAACTAAAGTGATCATGGAATCCATACATGTGTCATTTGATGACAAGAAAATAATTGGACTTGAAGACAAGGATGGATATGATCAACTACGTTTTGAAAATGAAGATCTACTCTCTGATGATATAAACTCTGATGAAGCAGGGTTGACAAACTCTGACGAAGCATACTCTGAACCTCTACTGGTAAATACTGGAGAAACTGATAATTCTCAAATTGAACAAAATAGAGAACCAGTTGAGGGGGAGCGTGAAGAAGCTCAACATGACACAGCAAGTGAGTCAGTTGAGGAAACTGATTCAAACTCTGACAATTCAAACTCTGAGTCATCAAATTCAGGGGGAGCCTCAGAGAATGTAGAAAGTCAACATATGAATCAGGAGAGCATGGATCAAGGGGGAGGATCCAACAATGATGCAAGAAACCACTTACCATCAGCAAGAAAGTGGACACAGGCACACACACCTGATCTCATAATTGGAGATCCTGATGCTGGTGTAAGAACCAGAAGTGCAACAAATAATGAGTGTCTGTATCATGCTTTCTTGTCTCAAACTGAACCAAAGAAAGTGGAGGAAGCTCTTCAAGATGCTAATTGGATTACAGCAATGCAAGAAGAGTTAAATGAATTTGAAAGAAATGAAGTCTGGACACTTGTACCTAGACCAAAGAACAGATCAATTGTAGGTACAAAGTGGGTTTTCAGAAACAAGACTGACAGTGATGGTGTGATTACAAGGAATAAGGCTAGACTTGTGGCAAAAGGTTATTCACAACAGGAAGGAATTGACTATGATGAAACCTTTGCTCCAGTTGCAAGACTGGAGGCCATAAGGATGTTTCTGGCCTATGCTGCACACAAGAAGTTTAAAGTCTTTCAGATGGATGTGAAAAGTGCTTTTCTCAATGGGAAGCTTGAAGAAGAGGTATTTGTTGAACAACCACCAGGATTTGTAGATCCCAAGCATCCAGATTATGTCTACAGGCTTGACAAGGCATTATATGGACTAAAGCAAGCACCAAGAGCATGGTATGAAACTCTTGCTCAATTTCTTTTAGAAAGTGGGTTCACAAGAGGTACAATTGATAAAACTTTGTTTTATTTCAATTCTGGTGATAATTTGCTGTTAGTTCAAATTTATGTAGATGATATTATTTTTGGATCTACTAATGACAAACTTTGTAAGAAGTTTGCAAAGCTTATGCAATCCAGGTATCAAATGAGCATGATGGGAGAGCTTAGTTATTTTCTAGGCTTACAGGTCAAGCAAACAGATGATGGTATTTTCATAAATCAAGCAAAATATACCAGAAATCTTCTCAAGAAATTTGGTATGCTTGATAGTTCATCTGCTACTACTCCCATGGCTACTGCAACAAAGCTAGACAAAGACACAGGAGCCTCAGTAGATATGACAAACTACAGAGGAATGATAGGGTCTTTACTGTATCTTACAGCAAGTAGACCTGATATCATGTATGCAACATGTCTTTGTGCAAGATTTCAAGCAGATCCTAGAGAGCCTCATCTAACAGCTGTAAAAAGGATTTTCAAATATCTCAAAGGCACCATAACCTTGGGTTTGTGGTATCCTAGAGAATCAGAGTTTAAGTTGATTGGTTACTCTGATGCAGATTTTGCAGGCTGTAAGATAGACAGAAAAAGTACAAGTGGAAGCTGTCAATTTTTAGGTGACAGATTAGTTTCTTGGTATAGCAAGAAACAGAAGTCAATTTCCACATCCACAGCTGAAGCAGAGTATATAGCAGCTGGTAGCTGTTGTGCACAGATTTTATGGATGAAGAATCAATTGCTGGATTATGGGTTAAGGTACTCTAAAATTCCTATTTTCTGTGATAACCAAAGTGCTATTGCTATGACAGGAAATCCAGTACAGCATTCCATGACAAAGCACATCAGCATACGGTATCATTTTATCAGAGAACATGTGGAAGAAGGAAACATTGAGCTTCATTTTGTGTCTACAGACCAACAACTTGCAGATATCTTCACCAAACCTTTGAGTGAAGCTACTTTTACAAGATTGGTAAATGAACTTGGAATGATCTCTGGTTCTGACTAGAGATACGGGTTAGACTCACTTTTTATGTTCATGATTTCTTACTTATGTTAACTGTTATGTGAACCAGCATGTTAAACTCTGAAGATAAACTCTGTTGGTCATACTCTGGTAATTATAGTTTAATGCTATTCTCTGGTAATTCTGTCTGAGACATATGGACCAATGAAGAAATTTGTATGAAGTATAATTCTCAGTAAGTAATTGTGAATCCTTAAGAGTTGATAGATTCTGATCTCAAATATGTGCAGTAAGCTAACACAGCATGATACTGTCTCTATATTTATAGCATCTCTTAGTTTATTGATCCTATACACTGAGTCTGTATTAGCTGTTTGCATTTTCTCTCATAAGTTAATTATAAGTACTGATGAAAAGTCTAAACTCTGATTATTAATTTCAAATAATTCACCCTCAAATCAAAAGATGCCAAACAGAGCACAAATTCCTTTGAGATCATGTTGTGCCTAGGACGATCCAGGAACTTATTGTATGAAATAAGGGCTAAAATCTTTGATTTTTGGTGACTAGTGCCAACCACTGATTACTGGAAAAATATTAAAAAAAAAAAAAAAAAAAAAAAAAAAAAAAAAAAAAAAAAAAAAAATTAATAAAGGGGGTGAAAAATAAAAGACATATCCAAATGAAAGGATATCAGTAATACAGAGTTTAGATATAAAATCAGATTTTATGTTATACATGAGAGTTTAGGCAACCAGTTTTTACTACTTTAGTTTGAGGATTTTATGCACTTTGAGATGATCTAAATACTGATTTCGGTAAACTCTGCTACCACACACACATTTTTCACAACTGTACAGATTGAGAAAAGAGTTTATTGATAAAGAAGGACAAATGGTAAACACTGATGTATTGTGTGAAATACGCCGAGGTTACTTTGTTTTAATCTCTGATGGTTAAAACAACTTCTTTGTTTCAGACAGTTAATAATTTTGAGATTAGTCATTTGTTTTTCGGAAAAAGTATGATTGGTTGGAGAACAGAAAGAGTATGTTTATTAAGTCCTGTTTGTGATCTGTATTGCTGCTGAGTATGTTAGTTAATTGGTTAAAGTTTTTTTTCTTTCCAATTTCTATGCAATATTGATAATACTGAAATATAAAGAAACAAATTTTTCATTAATTGATTCAAATTTACATTCAGACAATTTCATACTCATGCTTAGCTCATCTTTCTGGTAAATACTAATTTCTATGGTTACAACAGTGAAGATCTATTTAACCAGGATAAGTACTTGAATGCTATCCAACATCGAAGCAGAAGAGCTAGAGCCAGAAGCTATTGTGCTCTACTACTTCTGATGAAAGCTACCCAGTTGCTCATCTGGTCATTATACCATTTGGGATAGCTTGAAATCCTCCTAATGATGAATCATCATCATCATCTTCTCGGGATCTCTTTCTGCTTTGAAGCTTGCAGGATTCTAAGAAGAGGTTTTCTTTTGAACCCGACAAGAAACTCATTTGAAAAAGCATCAAGCAGATCTCCATGGCATCTTCATCTGCGAGGATTGGTGCATCATATGGTCCTGGACGGAAGATGTATACATGAGGGTTGGAGAAAGGCCCTTCGGCTATTTCATCATCTACGATAAGACCTTCTTCATTCAGGAATGAAAGAACAAGAAACTCATCGATAAGATAGTTTTCTTGTTGCTGCCAATTCATGTTCAAAAACTCTTCCACATCCAGGAATTCGAAAGTTCCAGCCATTTTGGTGTATAGTAAGTTTAAGATATGAAGCCTGTTGTTACATTGCTTTGGTATTTAAAGCATTCAAACAGGGTATCTGAAAGGTTTTTCTTGGAGATTGAAAGGTTATCGAAGCGCTTGGGATACTAAGGTGCGGAGTTTCGAGACAGTCATTATTATTCTGACTGTTGAGTTCCTTTGTACTTTATTATTAAAATTGATAATTTTATTATTATTGATTTTTTTTTTCTTTTAAGCGAATATTTTGAGTGTTATATGTGATGACAGGTGTCTCCACGTTTGTACGTGTGTATTGGAAGTTGTTAGATACAGCTGTCAGCGTATTCACGTTTGACATCTGTCCCACTAACATACTTCTAATCTTTACAGTTATTTTTTAATACACTACATACACACGATTCAATCTTTTACGCATTTCATCTTTTCAAAACATTTTACTCACACACAAACACTCAAACACTTTCAAAGCCCAGTACTTCTTGTTTTCAAATCTTACAAATGGCAACTACAGCGTTTATTGCTTCTGCAGTAGAATTTGTCCCAAATAACTACTCCGCTCCTGTAGCAAATGAGAACGCACCGGAGGCGTTTCATTTGATTCAAAGTTTCTTGTCAAACTCTGATATTGGCACTGCTCTCATCGCACCATCGAAGCTGTCTGCAACACAAATCAAATCTTTTTGGCAGACAGGTGTTTATGATAATGGAGGAGAGTCTGGATCTCCATCTATCATTTTTCAATATGAGGACAATGACTATGCTGTTACTCCTACTACTGTTCGTGATGCTTTGGGTCTTGAAGATTTCAATGCATTCACAATCTCTGTTGGCGACTCTGAGCTAGTCAGGATGATGAACGAAATAGGTTACTCAGGACCACTGACAAAGATTGGTCAATTGAAGCGACCGCTCTTGAGAAGCTGGGGTATCAAGAACTGAAGAGATGCCTCAGAGAAAAAGAATGAAGAAAAAGAGAGCTCAAAGAGCAAAGTCTGTTGCTGCTGATTCTGTTGCAGACTCAGATACTGAAACTGATGAAGAAAATCTTCATCAGAGAAAGAGAAGATTAGTTGCTAATCAACTTTTTGGTGATATTATTGCTAATATGAATAAAGAACCTGAGGAAGCTGCAAATCCAGAAGCTGTCAATCAAGACAGGCTAAATACTGATGATATTCAGATGGATTTTGATAGAGAAGCTCCTACATCAATTGCTAATGATGTAGTTGAGGAAGCTGCTGCTCATTCTGACAGCAGAATTTTTGATCATGAAGAACATGCAATGGATGCTGATCAAGCTACTACTGAGATAGTAGAAACTGTAGTTTCTCATACTGAAATTATTTCTCTTGATTTTGAGAAAGGAGAAGAAGTTGATCAGACCATAGCAGAGAATGTTCCTGTAGCAGCAGAGTTTGTTGCAAACTCTGAAGATGCTCTTGTTCTTGAAGCTCTACAACAATCAGTTGTTCAGATTGTTCAGAGAGAAGCAGAGGTCATTGCTAAAGTAAACTCTGATATTCCTGAAACTGTTGCAGAGAAAGTCAATGATGAAGCTGCACAGTTAGAACATGAAATCACTGCTGAACATGTTCCTGAAGAGATTGCAAGAGAGGATGACACTGTTAATGCTAGTCCTGCTCCTTCACCTTCACACATATCTGACATTCACGCCAACTCTGATGAAGAAAGAGAGTTCAATAGGGCTACTGAAGAACATTTTCAAGATATGTACTTCAAGAACTGGACAGCAGCAGATTGTATTTTCACTTCACAAAGGGCTGCTGATTTAACTGCTAACTCTGTTACAGAGATTACAAATCCTGAACTTCTCAGTCATTTCAAAGCAACTGTTGTTCAAATCAAATCATTAAACAATCGTTTTGATGCTTCTGATAAGGTGATTGAAGGGTTAAGGAATGATATAGCTACAAGAGAGCTTACACAGCAGAAGGACAAATCTCTATACATCTCTTTGTGTAAAGAGCAAAGGACTTTTAATTCTAGATTGTCGAAAGTTGAGGAGAATCAAACTGCCATGTCTGCCCAACTAACTTCAATTTCTACTGCTCTGGAGTTGCTGACATCAGTACTACTTTCTGATGATGTCAAAAAGGGGGAGAGTGTACCAAGTGACAAATGCAAAGACACTCAAACTCTGAGACGGAGGGATGATGGTAATGATGGTGGAAGCAAGGGAGGTGAATCTGAAAAGAGTTTAGGCTTAAGACCATCAAGATCAAGATCAAACTCTGAGAGAAGATCAAACTCTGGTAAAGTAAAAGTAATTTCTGCCAGTGGTTCAAGGCTCAAAAGTTTGATAAACACTGATAAGCCTAGTACTGATGAGGAAGTTGCTGCTAAAGTATTTATAGCAGAACATGGAAAAGATGTTACAATTGAAGATATCCAAGCTGAAGAGCAAATGCTTGCTGAAGAACACAGGAAGAATCTTGAAGCTGGGATATACAAAAAGAAAGAAATCAAGGCTCCTAGAAAGAAAGAAACTGGAATTATTATTAAAGAAAATACTCAACAGAGTATACAGTACACCAGGAGGCCTATGATTAGAAATACTGATAAGGGTAAAGGCAAAATGATTGAAGAGCCTAACCTGAAAAAGAAAGATATTTCAACCTCTGACATTGCTCAAGTTGAAACAAGATTACCAAAATCAACCTCTGACGCTGCTCAAGTTAATGATACTATTGAAGTTAAGTCAACCACTGACAATGCTCAAGTTGTGCAAACTCAGCTAGCTTCACAACTCCAAGGTATTTTTAGAAGACCTGTTTTATCTGAAGCTCTGACACTTCAACCTGTGGATTTTTCTAAAACCAGGACTGTACTTGGAAAAGAAACTTTTGATAAAGCTGGTTTAGGTTCACATAGGGAGAAGAGAATAAACAACAGATCTGGAGATCAATCATCATTGGCAGTATCTGGCACTATTACTCAAGAGAATCTTGATATGCTAGACTCTGTTCAGTTGATATTTCACAAGGGTTTGAAGAAAGATTTTCTGTTGTATTTTATGAATGATGGAAGAGTTTACAGAGTTGCAGAGTCTGATATAGATCTCAAATCTTATCAAGAATTGGAGTATGTTCTGTACTTGCTAAAAGTCAAAAACAGAAACACTCACAATGCTGCTACATTTATCAGACAAAAGATGCAAAGATCTAAGGTAATGCTTGGAGGAGGAGTTTCAAAGGTATACATTCCTAAGTATAGAGATGCTTATGGAAATGTTATAGAAATGAAGAGAAACAGTGCAAGACTAAGGACTGATCTGGGAGTTAAAGTCTTAGAATTCAATCTAGAATCTGATAAAGCACATTTTATTAGGCTAGGGAATGAGATGAGGAACAATTCCATCTATTCTCTGAGAGCTGCTATTTATCAGACTGGTGAATCTGATCCAGAACTCAAGGAACTGAAAGAAATCATGGTTGAAGAGCTGGAAAAGGCTGAAAGAAGACTTCTAATTGATTATCTCAGGACAGTGCCTGATATTCAAGAAATCAAATAAAGTCTGACTGTAAGTTTTTAATATTTTCTATTCTAAGTCAAATTTAAACTCTGTTTTTAAATTAAACTCTGTTATATGTTAAACACTGCATTTGTTATATGTTTTGACATCATCAATTATATGTTTAACTTGTACATTTTATTATGAACAAGTTGGGGGAGATTGTTAGATATAATTGCTAATGTTTGTTTATCAGTGTTTAAGCAACAGGTACGGTCAGAGTTTATCAGAAGCCGATCAGAGTTTAGTTAAACTCTGATAGGGTGAAGAGTTTAAAAGGAAGCCGGTCAGAGTTTATTTAAAGTCTGACAAGGTGATAGTTGAATTAGCTGTCGGTGCTGAATTGAAGATTCTAGAAGCAATATATTCTGAAGATGGAAAGAAGCAGAATATATTGATACAGCTAAGGAAACGGGATAGAAGATAAGAAGCAATCCTTAATTGATATGAATTGTATAGCTAACTTATAGGAATATCAATTAGATAAGGATTGTATGTAGCTGTGTACTATATAAACACAGATAGGTTATCCCTAGAAGGGATGCGTTCATTGAATTATTATTCTTGTAACCTAGAAGCTCTTTGTGATTCATTAACATCATAAAGAGAGAAGCTGTTAATACGATTACAGTTTTATTGATTCAAAAACAGTGTTATTAATCATTGTTATTCTCATACATACTTGATTATATTGTGTATTCGGCCTAACAGGAATCACTATCAACAGAGTTTAAACTAACATTGTCAGACTTTACACTTGCAAAGTTTGCTCTAACCCATTTCAGATTGGGTTTTAGCTCATAATAGTTGTGATAAATAGCATGATAACTCTTACAAGTATAAATAGAATGCCAAGTGCTCCCACAGTGTGTGCATAAAGTCTGTGGTTTAACCCTTACATAATCATTCTTTACTCCTGATGTAGAAGGTAAAGAATTAATATGTTTGTTCTTAGTGCAAAATCTAGCAAGATGATTAGAACTACCACAATTAGAACATGTTTTCCTTGGAGCACCAACAGTAGGCAAATGATTATTTCTATTATTTATGCCTATCTTTCCATTCCTATTCTTCTTGGACCCTTTTGGTTTCATGGCAGACTTTACCTCTTTCAGCTTATGATTAAACTGTTTTCCTGTCATCAAGCCAACATTAACCTGTTTATCACAAGTTTTCACTGGCTTTCTAACAGCTTCTACTACCATGGAATTTTCTGTTATAATATTTTCCTGTCTTTCACAGGTTTCATCTGATTCCATATCAGCTTCTCTTACTACTACAGATTTTAATTTAGTGGACTCTGGAACAAATATCACAGGTTTAAGTTGTGATTTAACCTTAACTTTGTCTTTAAACCTAAGTTCATCATTTTCACAATAGCCTAAACCTACAGAATCTGTTTGAAACACTTGATGAGTGTCTCTTCCAGAGTTTGTCCAAGTCTTAATTATTTTTCTTTCTTTTTCAAGTTCAGATTCTAGCTGCTTATTTAATTTAAGCACTTCCTGTTCAATATAAACATCATCATCTCTTTCTTTTTGAATCTGCTTCATATTTTCAAGTTCTCCTTCAAGAAACTTGTTTCTATCTTTAAAACTAAGATTCTCAGATTTAATTCTCTCATTCTCTAAAGTCTGATCCCTATAACTAACATGTACGCTTTTCAGATATACTCTTAACTCAGATATATTGTCAGTATCATAAGCATAAGTAGTTAGGGGTACCTTATTTTCAGATGATTCAGTCTCATCTTTGACAGTTGCCATAAGAGCATAATTTACTCCATCATCAGAGTCTGAAGTATCTGCCCAGTCTTTGCCTTTAGAGATGAGTGCTTTCTCAGATTTTCCTCTCTTGCACTCTGGAGCATAGTGACCCATCTCCTTGCATTTGTAGCACTGGATTTCAGATTTATCCTTCTTGCCAGACTTGGTCTCCCTTCCATCAGACTTTCTGAAACTTTTCCTTTCAGAATTTGAATCTTTCCTTGAGAATCTCTTTCCTTTCTTGAAGTTCTTGAATCCCATCTTTTTGAAGGTCTTCACCATCAATGCAGCCATTTGCATCATCTGTTCTTCATCATCCTCAGAGTCATAAGCTTCATCAGAGTTTGAGTCATCATCAGAGTTTGATGACTCACTTTCAGATTTAATGACTAAAGCCTTTCCCTTGGCTTTCTTCCTTGATGATTCCTTCTTAATGGGCTTCTCCTCAACTTTGAGAGCCACTGATTTTGTCTTCTTGCTGGATCTCCTGTTTCTTTGTTCTATCTCAAGTTCATGAGTCTTTAACAATCCATAGATCTCATCAAGATCTGTATCTGCAAGATCATAATTATCTCTGATTGTTGTCGCCTTTAAATCCCATTTTTCAGGTAGAGATAAGAGAAACTTGAGATTTGACTCTTCAAGGTCATATTCTTTATCAACCAGAGACAGATCATTCAATAGTTTACAAAATCTATCATAAGTCTCAGTCAAGGTTTCATTAGGTCTTGAATCAAAGTGCTCATACTCCTGTGTGAGTATCGTCTTCCTGTTTTTCTTTATAGCAGTGGTTCCTTGACACCTGACTTCCAAAGCATCCCAGATTTCTTTTGCAGTTTTGCAACCAATTACTCTGTTAGACATAACATTATCTAAAGCACTGTGGAGAAGATGTCTAACCTTTGCATCTTTTACAAGAGATGAGATGTCCTCAGGAGTATAATCTTTCTTCTCCTTTGGAACAGTCTTTTGTTCTTGGCCAGCAATTACAGGGGCTAGTTTGGTTGGATAATGAGGACCATCATTAATTCTGTCAAGATATTCTGGATCTGTAGCCTCCAGAAACATGGTCATCTTTACCTTCCATATTGGATACTCTACTGGCCTGAGAATTGGAACCCTGATTGTTTCATATCGACTCACAGAATTTGGCTTAACTTGATCAGCCGTTGGAGGAGCTTGATTTTCTTCAGACATGATTATTACTGTGTTTGGATCGTAAAACTGTATATATTAAACAGCCTAAGCTCTGATACCAATTGTTAGGCCGAATACACAATATATAATCAAGTATGTATGAGAATAACAATCAAGAACACAGGTTTGTAAATCAACAAACTGAATTATATTAAATAATTCTCTCTTAGTGATGTTAATGAATCACAAAGAGCTACTAGGTTACAAGAATAATATATTCAATGTTCGCATCCCTTCTAGGGATAACCTATCTGTGTTTATATAGTACACAGTTACACAATCCTTATCTAATTGATACTCCTATAAATTAGCTATACAATTATTATCAATTAAGGATTTCTTCAGTCTTCTATTCCGTTTCCTTAGCTGTATCAATATATTCTGCTTCTTTCCATCTTCAGAATATATTGCTTCTAGAATCTTTATCTTTGCACCGACAGCCAAGTCAACTATCACCACGTCAGTCTTTATCAAACTCTGACTGGCTTCCATGTAAACTCTTCACCCAGTCAGACTTTATCAAACTCTGACCGGCTTCTTAGATAAACTCGGATATGTACCTGTTACTTAAACACTGATGAACAAACGTCAGCAATTATATCTAACATAGGCAATCAGTTTTTACTGCTTTAGTTTGTGGATTTTATGCACTTTGAGATGGTCTAAATATTTATATTCAGTAAACTCTGCTAATTCACACACAAATGCTCACACCTGTACAGTTTGTGAAAAGAGTTTGTTTATAAAGGAGGAGGATTGGTAAACACTGATGATTTGTGTTCTCTACGCCGAGGTAATTTAATTTTAATCTCTGATGATTAAAATAAATTTTGTAGGTTTCAGACATATTATAATTTTGAGAAAAGCATTAGTTTTGAAAATTTAAAAAGAGTATGATTGGACAGTTGTTCAAAAATATTTTAAACAGAGGAGAGAGGTTAATTGCCTAGAAAAGTGTAACAGGCGGTAATTATTGCTGTTTTTACTGCGCATGCGCATTGGAAACTGTCAATTACTTGCTGTCAGTCATTGCATGTGTGCCACGTGTCCCACTCACATAATTAAAGAAGTAAGACAGTTGTGTATTAATGATTAAAAACTGTTCAGTTTTTAATTTTGAATTTAATATTTATACAATACACACACATACGTCTAAACTTTTCACATCTTACTTCAATTTACACACACACATATTCACAAACACTTTCCTACTTACAAACTCTTTTGAAGCTTTTGCATCAGTTTCTTTGATTTCTTTCAAATCTACTAATGGCGACTACAGCTTTTGTTTCGTATGGATTAGAATTCGTTCCAAACAACTATGCGGCACCACTAAACACTGCCAACGCACCAGAGGCGTTTCACTTGATTCAGCGTTTCTTGACAAATTCTGATATTGGTCATGCTCTTATTGAACCAATGAAGCTGTCTGGGTCTCAAATTCGAGCTTTCTGGCAGACAGGTGTTTATGATAATGGAGGAGAGGCTGGGTCTTCGTCCATTATCTTTGAGTATCAAGATCAAGAGTTTGTGGTTACTCTTGTGACTGTTCATGATGCTCTGAACTTTGAAGATTTTAATTCCTATACAATCTCTGTTGGCGATGGCGAACTGATAAGGATGATGAGGGATATCGGTTACTCTGGGTCATTGGCCAAGGTAGGACAATTGAAGCGTCCATTCTTAAGGAAGGAGTGGAGTTTTTTCTTTGATTGCATCACAAGAGCTTTTGGGAAGAAATGCACCAATTGGGATGCAATTCCTACAGATAGTCTGCAAATCGGGTATTCCTTACTCTATGGTGATCACTTTGATTTTGCTAGATTAGTTTTAAATAATATTGGTGAAAAGATGACAGAAAATAGGGGTGTTGTCTATTTTGCTCGTTTTTGTCAACTACTGTTTTCTTTCTGTGTTCCTGACACTGAGATTCTGGAGGATGATGTTATTCAGTCATTTAGATTGCATAAACGCATATTTTCTGATTTAACTAACAAGGATCTTAAGAAAGGGGATGTTGGTGCTCTGCTATTACCTGAGAGAGTGGAACAGTTCGAAAATAATCCTTCACAACCACAATTACATCTTGCACCAGAACATCAAACTCTGACTACTGAACCTCCACCCTCTACTTCTCAACAACCACTATCTGGTGGTAGATTTAAGAAAAGGGCCTTAAAGAGAAAAGTTCGAGCTCACAGGCCAAAGTCTAATGATGAAGATGCTGATGATCATGAAATTATTCATCAGAAAAAGAGAAGATTGGTAGCAAATTATCTTTTTGATGATTTGGATGAGTCGACACCAGACTCTGAAGCTGTCCAGCATGAAGCTCCAAGAGATTTTGTTGAGGAGCCTGTTGTAAATGCTGATGCTGAGGACAGGGTTTTTATGGAAACTGAAGCTCCTGAGATTATTGTTCAGGAGGCTAATGAAAATGTTGAAGCAGCCTCTATGCCTGACTTGGCAAATGCTGATAAAGAGGCTGAAATTTTTGAGCAAGATAATTTCTTTGCTGATTTTGCTATGGATGCAAATGTTGAAGCACATCCTAGTATCAGTATTTGTGATACTGAGGATGTGGCAGCTGATCAACCCACCCAGATAATAGATGAGTCAATTGCTACTCACACAGAAATTCTTTCTGTACATAATTCAATTCCAGAAAAGGGTGAGGAGGTTGATCAGGTAGTGGAAACTGCTAAGACAAATACAGAAGCTGCTATAGAGAAAGTTAATGAAGCTATGGCAGAGATTTTGACAGAGCCTGTTGTTCAAAAAGATGATATTTTTGTAAACTCTGAGATTCCTGAAGCTGCCCAGCTAAACGCTGAGGTTACTGCAGATAATGATAATGAAGAAGCTGCAGAGCAGATAGCAGAAAATGCTAATGAAGCTAGAGATGATTTTGATGATGCTGATCACATATCTGCAAACTCTGATCATGCAAACTCGGGAATCAATGCTGATCTTTCTAACTCTGATGAGTCTACACCTTTTCTAAGGGATCCTACAGCAGAGTCTATAAAAGAAGCCCAAAATGCAACTGAAGATCATTTCAGGGAAATGCATTATGCTAACTGGTCAGGAGCAGACTGCATTTTCTCTTCTCAAAGGGCTGCTGATTTTGTACATAGGACTGCTACAGAGATTACTAATCCCGAGTTGTTATCTCATTTTAAGGCAACTATTGTTCAAGTCAAGTCACTGCACAACCGCTTTGATGAGACTCACAAGGTTGTTCTTGGATTGAGTAATGATATTGCTCTTAAGGAGTTAGCATTGAAGAAGGATAGAGCTCATTTCACATCTATGCAAAATGATCAGGAGGAGATCAAGAAGAGGCTTACAAATGTTGAAAGCAATCAGACTGTTATGTCTTCCCAACTAACTTCTATTGCTGCATCACTAGAGTTGCTGACATCAGTTTTTATTCCTGATGATGTCAAAAAGGGGGAGAAGATATCTAAAGACAAATGCAAAAAGACTCCAACCTTGAGACGGAGGGATGATTCAAATGATGGTGGAAGCAGGGAAACAGAGAAAAGGTCAAAGTCTTCTCAAGAGCAAGGGCGACTGAGGTCAAACTCTGCTAGACAGACAAACTCTGATATGATAAACTCTGGTGCTACTGGTTCTGTTACTCATGCTCAATCTTCTTCAAGACTTAAGAGTCTAGTGATTTCAGCTAATCCAATAACTGATGAAGAGATTGCAGCCAAGCTGTTTTTAGATGAGCATGATGGTGAAGTGACAGTTGAGGATTTGGAAGCAGAAATGAAGATGCTGTCTGAAGAACATAAAAAGAAAGTTGCTTCTGGAAATTACAAGAAGAAATCAGTAAAGGCTCCTAGAAAGAAAGAAACTGGAATTTCTATCAAAGAAAATACTCAACAGAGTATACAATACACCAGGAGGCCTGTAATTGCAAAGACTGATAAAGGAAAGGGTATACTGGTAGAAGAAGGACAGTTACCTTAGAAGAATTATTCAATCTCTGACATTGCTCAAGTTGAATCAAGGATAAGTAAATCAACCTCTGACGCTGCTCATGTTGATGTTTCTACTAAAGTTGAGACAACCTCTGACAAGGCTCAAGTTGTACAAACTCAGCTAGCTCCACAACTCAAAGGTTTCTTAAGATCTGCACTTTCTGAAACTCTGACACTTCAACCTGTGGACTTTTCTCAAACCAGGACTGTACTTGGAAAAGAATCTTTTGATAAGTCTGGTTTAGGTTCACATAGGGAGAAGAGGATAAATAACAGATCTTTAGATCAAACATCACTGGCAGAAGCTGGTATTGGGGTATCTCAAGAGAGCCTTGATAAACTGGAATCTGTTCAGATGGTCTATTACAGAGGTTTGAAGAAAGAGGTTTTGTTATACTTCATGTCTGATGGAAGAGTATACAGAGTAGGAGAAGCTGATGTTCAATTGAAGCTATGGGAAGAGCTTGAGTATGTTTTATACCTTCTCAAAATCAAAAACAAAAGTACTCATGATGCTGCTCTTGTCTTAAAAGATAGAATGATGAAATCTAAAGTGCTTCTTGGAGGAGGTGTTTCCAGTGCATATATTCCTAAGTATAGAGATGCTTATGGAAAGATTGTTGAAATGAAGAGGAATAGTGCTAGATTCAAAACAGCACTTGGAACAAAGATTTTGGAATTTAATCTTGAGTCAGACAAAGCTTATTATATTCGGCTGGGGAATGAAATGAGGAAGAACAACATTTATTCTCTGAGAGCTGCTATCTACCAGACTGGAGAAAGTGATCCAGAGCTAAAGGAAGTGAAGGAAATTATGGTGGAAGAGCTTGAAAAGGCTGAAAGGAGACTTCTAATTGATTATCTCAGGACAGTGCCTGATATTGAAGAAATCAAGTAAAGTCTGACTGTAAGTTTTTAAGTTTTCTGTTCTAAGATTAAAATTAAACTCTGTTATATTTTAAACACTGCATTTGTTATATGTTTTGACATCATCAATTATCTTTTTAACTTGTACATTTTAGTATGAACAAGTTGGGGGAGATTGTTAAATATAATTGCTGACGTTTGCTCATCAGTGTTTAAGTACCAGGTGTTAATCAGAAGCCAGTCAGAGTTTGTTAAAGTCTGACGGGGTAAAGAGTTTATTAACTGTCGGTGCTGACTTGAAGATTCTAGAAGCAATATATCTTGAAGATGGAAAGAAGCAAGATATATTGAGACAGTTAAGGAAACGGAACAGAAGACAAAAGCAATCCTAATTTGATATAATTTGTATAGCTGATTTATAGGAATATCAATTAGAGATTGATTATGTAACTGTGTATTATATAAACACAGATAGGTTAACCCTAAAAGGGATGCGAATACTGAATATTATTCTTGTAACCTAGCAGCTCTCTGTGATTCTTTAACATCACTGAGAGAAGAGTTATTTATATAATTCAGTTGTTGATTCATAAACAGTGTTCTTAATTGTTATTATCATACTTATCTTGATTATATATTGTGTATTTGGCCTAACATGGTAGCTCATTAAAACCTTGTACAATCTCCCAAAATCATTGTAGTTCCCTTTATACTTGGTATCTCTTTTCTTGGCGTCAACCATAAGAGCTAATTAAGCCTCGTATTCTGACGTAATAATTTCTTAGTCTGAACTATATTCAAGAATCTCTGAATCTGTCTCCGTTCTTTATTTATTACTCTCTCTCCCTTACAATCAGTCTGGGCTCCATTGGGTGTCAACCAACCCATTCTTATTATAATATCAACTTCTCCCAACTTGAAAGGAATCAGGTCTATCAAAAGTGTCGACCTCATATTTCTAGTTCACAACCTGGATGTACCAGTCCAATGGGAAAATCCCTCGATGGACTAGTTCTACTTGTAATTATTCCCTTAGCAGCTCGGCCTTAAGGTTTAATTGTCATGCAACTTCTTGATATACAACGATACATTAGCTCTGTCTGCATAGTATAGAAGGGCACCTACTATTTAAAGGTCCTGGCAGTGGGCTGCTTGTTGGAGGTAGCCCTGGTTGGAACCTACTGGCTTCCTTTTATTCGGTGTTCACAAACTCCGGAACAAACCTCGATAATTCGGAAAACTTGGCCTCATACTCGGTCACAGTCATGGTTTCTTGTTTTAACTCTTTAACGTTCATTTTCATCCGGGTCTCCATATATTTCCGAGAATTATTCCTCTAAAAACAACACGCTGCATCTTTCCCAAGTCACAATACCAGCTCCCTTCTGACTCCATCGTCAGTACTTATCTTGCTAACCCAGAGGTAGTGTCCATTCGTAAACAACTCCTCCAACATCTCAATCTCACCATAAGGCATCTATCTAACACCGTTGTCACTGGAGTTCACGGCACATCGCTATTCCTTTCACATATATCGATTGACACGCTTTTCATTATCATAATATCCTTGGGAGAATAAACCAATTTCATCAATATGTCACTAACATTCTATTCGTCTTAGGGATTCGCTCCTGTCATAGGCGATTTCGTTGCGAATCTAATTCCTATCAGCGGATTTTGACTTATTTGACCTGGTTGGCCTCCCCTTGAAATTCAATAAGGATAACAAAATTTATGGGGCTTTGAAAGATAGCTCCCATATCAAAGAAAACGTCATACACTGGTTATGAGTTTTAAGGTAACCTTATTGGAGGTAAGAGAATTTTACCGAGAGATCAATATGATCATAAGAACTCAACGTTGTGTGCCTCAATTGAGACATTACTAAAGGTAATCAGCCTTCTTGTATTTCACAACTTACAAGTGATGGCGTCCCATCAGACTTCTATCACACAGACAGATAGTCCTTGTTGCCCCTATAAGTATAGGGTTGTTCGTCTCAGTGGAAGTTGAAAAGTATGAAAGCAATCCGATATCAATTTAATGATTATCGTCTTTTGACAATATTTCTTAAAGTAACACCTTGGATTAAAATTGAACAGATTCCAAAGGTGCGATTTACAAGAAAAGGATAGCCATAAAGATACTGGTATTCAACAAACAAGTGGTGAGGTATCACCATAGGGTCATTCATTATTTGAAGAAAAGTGAAATCTTAAATAACATCATTTGACAGGGCTTCGAAAACCTGAAAGTAGGCATTGTGATAGCCTCTGGCACAATTGAAACTGAATATGGTTTAACACAAGTGTTATAAGACAACTTCGAAGAGGGAATATACCCTTTTCATCAGAATCCTTTCCTGGAGAGAGGTCAAGATAGATCATAGATTGGGGAGGTTTGCCAAGGTCTCAACGGATGCCTTTTATGTCGGCTCCTCTAACGGATAATCGTTCGATTCTAAAGCTTTTCTTCTTCAGGCACACCCTAAGGTGCTCGATACTTACATCATTGCCGACTTATAATAGTCGCTAAGAATTCAACCATCAACATTTGCAATTGCAGGGAATTCTATTCGACTAGGCGCAAACATCTCAAGTAAGCGTTCTGTTCTATAAGAAGACTTCGATACCGTTGTCGCCCATAGCAATGACAATTCCTCATGTCGACTGGGCGGTACTCCGGAAGATCGTTAGAATCTACAGGCTTAAATCTGGTCTCTATTTCAATCATCCTTATACCCAATATTCCTTCTCCCATATCAATCCCGTGCGCTACATAAGCTTAACACTTTTGGCACAATAGTCTTTTCATTTAAGTCAATCCCGGAACTTCTCAGTCCGTCTTGGTCCTTAAATATATTTCGCCTTTACCGTCCAATCTCAACTTCATCATTTTATCTCTACAATCGATTATAGCAATCAGGGTCTGTCCACCAACCCATATAACGGCTATCTTACCCAATCCACAGGGTTCGCTCTAATTTCCACTCTCTTTGGTGACATCCTCTGGTAATCAGAAAGACAAGGTTTGCTTCCTTTCCAAAATCAGGGAAACTTGATCAATCTATTTACTCACTAGTAATACTCGGATCTGATTTCTGACCTTTCTGTTCTATCCTCATAATTCCTTCCTGGTTTCCTGAGGGTGGTAAATCTCGTTCTCGATTCCGCCTTAGCGTGCTTGTCTTACACTAACATTTGCATGGTACGTATACCCAAAATTTTCCTTGAGATAATAAAATCCCTCAATGATGTAATAGACACTCTTTCCAGTGGAATCGCTGGTCGTGGGGGATTGAAACCTCATAGCCAAAGCAATTCCTTACACTATTCTTAGGCAACTAAGTACCCTTAATCGTTCGAGAAAATCTGAACACCTTGGTTCTTACGTATGCCGCCTCCTTATGGGCAACTATAACCGACTACGAGTAACAGGTTTCGTTCAAGTCGAATCAATCCACTGATACTGGCTATACTGCCTCTACCTCTTCTTCTTTGGAGACTCTACTCCATTTTCTTTGTCATACCTCTTGATGAACCATGAACGATCCTTAAACTCTCGTCTCATCACTTATTTATCCCTTGAAGGTTCGTCTGGTCTTATTATTAGACCTCAAGTAACACACCACATCTTTATCAATCAACACGTCATCTACAAGATTCTTTCCTTGACCCACTATGGGGTCTTCCTCTAGATCCTCCTATGGATCTTCCCTTATCGGGTCTCCGTCCATTTCAAGGAACGCATCATCAATTGCCTACTCGAAGGCCTCGGGATCTGGTATCTCAGAGTCCCATCCATCTATAACTCATACGAATCGAGGTGACTAACCATGAAGTCCTAAGTACGGTTTCCCAAAAGAAGTCCCCTCTCGGGCTTCATCTTAAACAGTCAGGGTCATGTCCTCTAACCCGACTACGAACTCAATTTGAGCTCTATATGTTCTTATCATTATTAAGGGTATTGTAAGACTCGATCTCCTATCGTTTATGAGGACTGTAACCTAATGCTCTGATACCATCTCTGTAACAGCCCCAAATCCGGGGTCAGGGATCTAGGGTTGTCACAATCCATGTATTCCTTGCCTTACCTGTATTACTCACACCATTCATAATTCACCTGCTCATGACCCCACAACATATGTCTCACACACACACACACACACATGTTAGAGTCTCAGAAATGACACAATACAACAACTGCGGAATAAATAACTTTTATTACAATACCCAAATGTCTTTTGAATCTGTTACTGATACAATTTCTAAGTATTGTTACATTACCAACTTAGCCTTCTGATGCTCACAATCCTCTAATACTATTCATGTCTATACATAAGTTGAATACCAAAAGCCGTAGCCTGATTCGATTGGTTCGTACTACTCTCGGGATCGCTGCTAGAAACTGCTTAATGGAAACGCCTTGTGAGGTATGTGCCGTCCCATTGGCATCCTGCTTCGCTGCTATATAATATATATAAAATAATAGCAAGAGTGAGCGATAGCTCAGCAAGGTACTGAAAGTATGGCATAATTCTGCCTTTAATTCAACCCAGAAATAAAGCGGGTATACGACAAT
This sequence comes from Heracleum sosnowskyi, assembly GCA_030848705.1. Taxonomy (NCBI): domain Eukaryota; kingdom Viridiplantae; phylum Streptophyta; class Magnoliopsida; order Apiales; family Apiaceae; genus Heracleum; species Heracleum sosnowskyi. The sequence goes on from CM061236.1 coordinate 16,561,515, forward strand.
AATTTGTCAAAATATCTTGATACTGAAATCATTTCCTTATCGGAATGTATTCCAAAAATAGTACCATTACTGTACTTCAAATATCATTTCATAATACTCTGCAACTTTCGATATTCATACTATGAACAAAGTTCTAGTATAGTATAAAAGCTGAAATAACAAGATAACTCAGTATATCCTTTCCGTAAAATATCTGCTGTATAAAATATAAGCAGACTATTAACATATACTTGAAAGATGAAGTTATAAGGAAAATCCAATATAAGGTTTCCATAACCCAAAATCCACTTATGCATATATATATCCTCAATCAGGTTTTATCAGAGTCATAACTCATAAAATAAAAGATGAAGTTGTAGGAATTTCCAAATATCATCTTTCATATCAAACATTTATCTCATATCATATTCTGGAAATAAAGACAAGGCAAAATATGTCCAGTCCATTTTCGAAACTCATCTGATTCCATATACCCTTTTTCAAAACAATCATATACCTTTTTGTAATCTCATATGCTTTCTGATAAACTCATATACTGGAATAAACTTGAATACTCTTGAGTAAACTTTCTTTCTTTGAACACTTGCATATAACAGAATAACTTGAGTAAACTTTCTTTTTCTGAAAACTTGCATAAAACATGCTCTTTCATGGATGATGAACTGTAGATGGAGATTCTGGGCGCCGAGGATACCCCTACGATGATCAGTCGCAAGCTGTATCCCCCTGATCTTTTTCTACGTAGAAGGGAAGAATAGACAGTATCTGACTGACCTACCTCCCCGCCAATCGGTTGTAGGTAGGAAGAACAGACCCGTTTCACCAGTCCGTCGGCCTGTTACTCTCCTATGAGGAAGAACAGACCCGTTGCAATAGTCCGTCAGTCTGTTACTCTCCTCTTATCCTACGGTCGGGCACTTACTGATAAACTAATGGAAGAACAGACCCGTTGCAATAGTCCGTCGGCCTTATTGTAATTCCCTTAGGGGACCGGCGCTACTCAGTCCCTTACATATTCTCCAAGTTCGAGTAAATCCATAATACTGAAACATAAAGTGCCTTCCCCTTTTTCCCCAAGAATACAACTCCACAAAGTAGTCATATTTGGTTGGAAAGGAAAATTCACCCATATTTCCCAAGCTGACGCTTGTTAATGGATACAACTGATTCCACTGATCTTACTCCTCGAATCTTGAGGAAGTAATCTAAATCATTTTGATGGTAGCATGCGGAGCTGTTAAATTAATAGTTTCAAAAAGATTTAGGACCGGGCAGTCCACTTGAAGCAACATAAAATCTTGAGAAAGGTTCCATGCATCTTTATAGTTTGAGCGAACATTTAAGTCCTTCTGAATATAGACTTAAAAGGGAAATAGATTTGGGAACCTTCTCTAATTATATTTATAATTGACTGAATAAAACTTTATTAGCTATCTAGGGTTTAAAAACTAGTTTTCACAAATTACTTCCTTAAGAAGTAGGGCTTTAAATAATTAACGCAAGCTATCTTTAATAAAGAATATTTATTTAAAAGTAATTCTCACATACTTCTTTAACAAAGAATGGAAAATAAATTAATAAAATAACCCTAGATAGCAACTGATACCTTTCTCGGTACGTAGTATAAGTACAGAGTATATATATATATAACTCTAGATAATAACTGATACCATTCCCGGTCCGTAGTTTAAATACAGAGTATATACCCCCCTACTGAGGGATTTTCTTAACATATCAGCTCCAAAAATATTGCTAGAACCATAGCTTATAAGTCCAACTTAAATCATCATATGTATCAATTTGAACTCATGAAAACGTACATATATCTCATACTCCAAATCCAATTACATTTGGAAATCATACCATATGCAGTTGTTCAACAACATACATGCATCGTATATATATCATAAACTGTTTATAGCATTTCATGCCTTTTACTCTAAGCATGCTTTCAAAACATGTATTATATCATCACAACAATATTTTACAAAGAGGGTTTGAAAACTTGCATGCATCTATCATATGCATATATTACGTCTCAACATGTTTAATACCATTACATCTATATACGATGTAAGGTTTGAAAACATGCATAATATCATATCGTATGCATCATTAGTATAATTAATGGAAAACATAGCATGGGATAAGAAATCTTGCATCTAGTATATGCATACTTTAAAATATGGTTTTAGAAACTTGCCTGATGCTCGAGAGGTGATAGGGCTCGTGACAATGTCGAACAATCTAGACAAAGTCAAACGAAAACACACGGTTAATCCCCTGGATAATCCACTTGTACTCAATGCTTAAACACGTAAGCGAAACACAACCAAGGAATTACTAGCTCGTTATAGGCTCATACTAAGTCCATGTTATTCGTCAAATACTTATATCACGAGTTTGGTTTGAAATCCATTCTCAAATCCAAGTTATACTTAACCATTTGGAACCTTGGTTTCTAAGTCTCGTTTTCAGTGGTTTTCACTTGCGCGACCTCGACTAAAACATTTTTAAAAAATCGAAAACTAATCTTTTTAATCCGAATCTTTTTCGTGAGCCTTCCTAACTGTCTGTAGTATTATTCCTCAAAGTTTCAAATTTTAATATGGCTTCTAAGTGGTCCAAATACAGCCTCAAAGTGACTGACCAGAGAGGGGTTGTTCCTCCGAACGACGTTTACTAAAACTCACTTTTCTCCTAAACCGTAAATCGTATGGACATGATCTTTATACCAAAACAAACCTTAAAACAAGACCTACATATTAATGGTCAGTTCTGTTCAAAAATATTCCAATACCAGTTCGTAATTCTTGCTCAAAACAGCCTTAAATCAAATGGGCATTACGACGGCTATAATCGTAACGTTTTCCATTTCCAAAATACAACCAAATCAATACCAATCAATCCCAAACTCACCATCCACCTTATACACCCTCCACTCAGTCAAATCCTCCATGAATAATCAAAACAAATTCATAACCCATCCTCCAAACTCAATCAACAATTCATCTAATCGCTTAATCATGCTCTTAACTTTACATAAACATCAAAACCATTTCAAAACTCATATAAACAAAAGGGGCAGAGGTTTTTATACCTTCTCCAAGCTTGCTTGCTGCTATATTCCTTATGTAACCTTAGATCCTTGCTTAATACAACCTTTGGAAGCCACAAACTCAATATCCAAAAACAAAACAAAACACTAGTTACTATATATTCATCATCTTTTCCGACTGTTAATCACTGAAATAGAAGGGGTAAATCACGAGGTTGAGGTGATTGCTTACCATGGTTACGTCGGGCTTCTCGAGAGCTTCGATTTGAGTGGTGGAACGCCAAAAACGGACCACGGAATCTCAAGTTATGATCATTTCTTTCTCTCCCATTTTTTTTCTCATTTCTCTCTCGGTTTTCTCTTCAAAAATGGAGAATTCTCTTTTTTTCTTTTTGTCTTGGTGGCTGATAATTGCCTTGATATTTTGTGGTTAAAAGAAGGGTGAGTCATCACCTTTTGGTGAGTCACCAGGACACGTGTTGCGCATGCATGTGTTTGGCTAAAGTAGCTTTACTGGTTCGTTTCTTTTCACATGGATGATCCAAATGTTGCATCTCTCGAATTAATCTTGTTACATGTTACTTCCATGTCTATATTTAATCCTGTAAATGTTGCCTTGTTCCTCTTGAAACGATTCGAAATATTTCCCAAAAGAGCGAATAAAACTCTACGCGGTTCTCGCAGTGAATAGTAACTATTCACTATTCACTTCAACAATCGAATCCTTAAATCGCCTTTAATAATATAATAAAATTCCAAAATATTAAATCCTCAAATCCTCAATTTTAATATCTCATTTCTTGAATATAATAACATATACTTCACTGCCCGGTCAAATACTACACCAAAATAAAATTTGGAGTTTCTGAATTCCGATCGTCTTTGCATTCACTTATTTACTCCGTAGATCGCTAATATAACTTTGGAATATCCACACTACGTCTCGTACATAGGTGGCATGAAAAATTTACTTAACCCTCAAAATCACTATTCATCCACCAATTCACTATTCACTGATGCACTTAATCATAATAAGAAAAGTTTTTAATTTTACCAAAAATTCGGGTTATTATAACAGCAATGTATTCAGCCTCGGCTGTTGATGTGGAAAATGAATGATGCTTCTTGCTATACCAAGAAACTAATATTCTTCCAAGAAACTGATAGCTTCCTGAAGTACTCTTCCGATCAATATTACAACCTACAAAATCAGAGTCTGTATATCCAATAAGATCAAATCATGTATCTTTAGGGTACCAAATTCCAAGATTTGGGGTTCCCTTAAGATATCTAAATATTCGCTTAACAGCTATTAGATGAGATTCTTTAGGATCAGACTGAAACCTAGCACACAAGCATGTTGCAAACATTATATCTGGTCTACTTGCAGTGAGATAAAGTAATGAGCCTATCATACCTCTGTAGCCTGTGATGTCAACCTTCTTACCAGTTTCATCCTTATCAAGCTTAGTGGCAGTTGGCATAGGAGTCTTTGCTGTAGATGAGTCTTCCATTTGATACTTCTTCAGAAGATCTTTAATGTACTTGGACTGACAAATGAATATACCATCTTGCCTTTGATACACTTGCAGTCCAAGAAAGAATGACAATTCACCCATCATACTCATTTCATAACGACTCTGCATTAACTTTGCAAATCTCTTGAATAGATCGTCATTAGTAGAACCAAATATTATGTCATCAACATATACTTGCACCAATATCAAATCATTTTTATGCTTTTTGTAAAAGAGAGTTTTGTCTACAACACATCTTGTAAAATTATTTTCAAGTAAGAACTCAGAGAGAGTGTCATACCATGTCCTCGGAGCTTGTTTGAGTCCATAAAGAGCTTTGAATAGAAAGTACACAAAGTCTGCCAGTTTTGAATCCTCAAACCCTGGAGGTTGTTCCACATACACTTCTTCTTCTAGCTCTCCATTCAGAAAAGCACTCTTCACATCCATTTGATATACCTTGTAATTGGAATGTGCAGCAAATGCCATAAACATTCTGATGGACTCAAGTCTTGCTACTGGTGCATAGGTTTCATCATAATCAATTCTCTCTTCTTGAGAGTAACCTTTAGCAACAAGTCTGGCTTTGTTTCTCGTTACAATGCCATCTTCATCCAGCTTATTTCTGAATACCCATTTTGTTCCAATAACAGATTTCCCTTTTGGCCTGGGTACCAGCTTCCAAACTTTCTGCCTTTTAAACTGATTGAGTTCTTCTTGCATAGCAATTACCCAATCTGGATCTTCTAGGGCATCTTCAACTTTCTTAGGTTCTGTTTCTGAAAGAAACCCAGAATAGTGACATTCATTTTGTGATGTCCTCCTAGTTCTCACTCCTATTTCTGGATCACCAATGATCAGGTGAAAGGGATGATCTCTATTCCATACCCTTTGCCTTGGCAGATGTGATCTTGATGATTCTCCTCATTCTGGATGTTGTGGAGTGTGACTAGTTGATCCTTCTCCTGCTCCCCCTGAGTTGTTGACGGTGTGATCTGTTGATTCTGTTGACTGACTAGTGGATCCTGTTGAAGTTTGAGGATCTCCACTTGTGTCACCACTTGGTCCAGAATCATTATCATTATGATTATTATTATCACCAGGAACAACTTCAGGTTCTTCCTCTATGTCAGAGAGATCTCCTGATAGATTTTCCAATACCAAGGATTCAGAGTTCTCTCTTGTTTGCAGGCCTGGTCTTTTGGTGTCGTCAAATGTTACATTAAAGCTTTCCAACACCTTCTTATCTTCAATCACATATACCCTGAAAGCCTTAGATTCCAGAGAATGGCCCAGAAAAATACCTTCTTCTTCTTTGGCATCAAACTTGCCTAGATGTATTCCATCTTTTAGAACAAAGCACTTTGCACCAAACACATGAAAGTACTTCAGTGTTGGCTTCTTATTGGCCATTAACTCATACAGAGTCTTTTGATGATCTTTGTTAATCAGGGTACGATTCTGAGTGTAGCAAGCTGTGTTCACTGCTTCAGCCCAAAAGTAAGTGGGATTTGATTCACTCAACACGGTCCTTGCTGCTTCAACCAAGGTCCTGTTCTTCCTTTCCACTACTCCATTCTGTTGAGGAGTTCTTGGTGCTGAAAATTGTCTTGATATTCCTTTCTCTGAGCAGAAATCATTAAGAACTGCATTCTTGAATTCAGTTCCATTGTCTGATCTGATTGTCCGCATAGGTAGCTTAGCTTCCACTTCTATCTTCTTGATGTGATCAATGATTAGCTGTGTTGCTTCATCCTTTGACTGTAAGAGCAACACCCACGTGTACTTGGAGTAGTCATCCACCATCACCAATGCATATCTTTTTCTTGAAAGTGACATAACATTAACTGGACTAAATAAATCCATATGAATCAGCTGTAATGGTTCAGCAATGCTTGTCATTTCTTTGCTTCTATGTGATGCTTTCTTCGACTTCCCCTTTTCACATGCTTCACATAGTCCCACCTAATTGAATTCCATCAGGGGCAACCCTCTCACTAACTCTCTCTTTACCAAAGAGTTCATAGTTTTGAAGTTCAGATGTGAGAGTTTCTTGTGTCATAACCAACTTTGTTCTGAAGAAGCCTTTCCATAGAAACATGTAATTGCTCCTTCACTGGTAGAACTTAGGTCAGCTATGAACAGGTTTCATTTTCTCACTCCCGGTAGAGCAAGCTTCTCATCCTTCCTGTTTGAGATCAAGCATTTGTCTTTTCTGAAATCTACATTGTATCCTTTGTCACAGAACTGACTGATACTTAGCAGATTGTGCTTTAATCCTTCCACAAGAGAGATGTTTTCAACAATGACATTTCCAATCTTCAGATTACCATATCCCGTAGTGAATCCCTTGTTGTCATCTCCAAAGGTAACTGTCGGGCCGGTCTTCTTAACCACATCTGTCAGCAGGGACTCTTCTCCTGTCATATGTCTGGAACAGCCACTATCCAGTATCCATATCACATTTGCATTTTGTACCTTACCCTGCAATCACAGATCGATTAAGCGGACTTTGGTACCCAAACATGTTTGGGTCCGTAAGGTTTAGGGGCTTTAACAGGAGTAACATTTAAATCTGTCTTAAAACCTTTTCCTTTCATGTTAACTGTGGGATTTTCATTGTTAGTGCTACCAGATGCATTCATTAACTTAAAATAAGCATGCATGATATTGTATGAACATAGTAAGCACTCTTTCTTTCCACAGGGTTCATGAAGTTCAGGCATGTCAGACATGTTATGCAATCCAGAAGTGACAGCAGTTTCTACTTTAACCTTTTTACATGCATGTGTAAGGTGATTAGCAGAATTACAAGTAGCACATAACTTCCTAGATGCAATGGGAGAATATGGAACCATTTCCTGATTAAAAATTTTCTTCTTCCCATTCCTGTTATTCTTGTTCTTTCTAACCTTGCTGCCTATCTCAGTTTTAGGTTTTTCTTTAATCACTGACTTCCTAGGCAACTCAGTTGACTCTTCCTTTTCTTTCCTTACATCCTCCTCAAGCAATTCTTGTGCTATGACTAAGTCTCCTTCTTCAAAAAGTCCTGACATAGGCTTAACAAAAACTGGACAGCTCACATTCTTGAGAACGTGTGGAATGTTCTTCTTGACAGGTTTAGGTGTCTGAGGAAATTCCAAAACTTTCTTGCCAGCTTTCTTGCTATAGTCTAGACCTATTGCAGTCATCTTCCCTATGGTTTGATTATCAATTATTTCCTTTTGAATCAGGGCGGAGTTCTTATAAGCGTTCAGTTTCAACTCTAGGTCAGAAATCTGCTTCCTCAGGATAGTCTCTATCTCTTCATTACACTTGACCTTGTTGTCTAAGTACTCAATCCTCTGTTTCAGACTTTCTATTGTGACACTTACAAGCTCTAGTTCATGATTTCTAGATTCTAAATCCTTAACCTTTTGAACTAGTTTAGCATTTTCAATTTCAGATGCTAGCATGCTTGTGTGTACATTAAACAATTCAACACTTAAGTCTTGCACAGTTTTCTTGAACTCAGAAATAGACATGTCAACTGTAGTTAGGATAGGTACCTGTGATGATTAAGGTGATTCCTCTGAAGAGTCTGCCATCAGGGCCATGTTCACATACTCTTGCTCTTCATCCGAATCAGTATCATCCCAGCTTTTACCCTCAGCTATATAAGCTCTCCATTTCTGCTTTCCAGATGAGTTTTACAATTGTTGTTTCAACCTAGCATTTTCTTTCTTCAACTCATCATAAGAATCCTTTCTGTCATAAACACCTTTCTTGTCTCTTGCTTGACGAGGCTTCTGGCATTCAGTGGCAAAATGCCCTATCTCATTGCAGTTGTACATCTTGACTTGCTTCTATCAATCATGCCTGTCTTGTAGCCTCCCTTAGTTCCTGTACTTGGTGAATAATTGCTTTTCTGAAATCTGTTGGTTGGTCCCCTGAACTTGTACTTAGGGTTTCTTTTGAAACGAATGTGGCTAAACTTTGCAGCTAAGTACGCCATGGTTTTGTCTTCCATTTGCTCAAGTTCTTCTAGGGTGTAGTAGACACTTTCATCAACACCCAGATTTGCAGAATCCATTTCAGCTTCTATTATCACCTCCTTTCCAGCTCTAGGGGTCTGAACCTGAACTTCAGAAGTTGTTGGTTCATCCACTACAAGTGCGGCTGATCTTGCGAGTGCAGTACTCTTGTTGTCCACTGTCCCTTGTCCGTAGATTATTACTCTTTGTTCCTGTTCCATCTCATAAGTCTTCAACTTGCCATAGATCATCTCTAATAACATCTTTGTGAAGTCTATTCTTTCCCTTATGGATGATGACTTATGTTCTACATGGTGGGGCAGCGTCATCATGAACTTCCTGTTTGATTCTCTCAGAGGATAGGTCTTTCCTTTCATTGCCAATTCATTCAGAAGCTTAGTATACTTCTCAAAGACCTGAGTTATACTTTCTCCTGGTTGAGACCTAAATGACTCATACTGAGAAGTCAGGATGTCCAATCTGTTTTCCTGCATGTCTTTAGTTCCTTCCATTATAAGATTGATGGTATCCCACATGTGCTTCCCGCTTGTACAACTCATTATCTGATAGCTCATCTCTTTGTCTGCGGAGTCTGTCAATATAAGCATCAGACCTGTATCCAATCTAATCAATTCTTTATCTGTATCAGTGTACTCAGATAATTCGTTAGGAATAGAACTTCTAGGAACTCTAGTACCATCTGGAGTTGTAGATTCTTCAATTGATTTCATTGGTACAAATGGTCCATTCTCCAGTATGCCAAGATACAAAGGATTTGATGCCTTTATAAATAATAGCATTTTCATTTTCCACATACCAAAGTCATCGCTTGTAAACGGGGGCACCTTGATACCTGTTGTTGTCTTTGGAGCACTCATGGTAGAAAATTTCAAATTGTTTAAAATTCAAGAAATTCCAATCAAATGAAAAATTTTGAAAGTTAAAAAATTTGCTTCAGATTTTCAAGCTATGTTTGATTTTGGTCTCATTCACCGGATCTGATTTGTACGTCAATCAAGTAGCTTTGATACCAATTGTTAGGTCCAAAGTATCGTAGAAGGGGGGGTTGAATACGATACTCACAAATTCTTCGATTTCGTTCACGGATAATTCTTTGTGATATAGTTCAAAATCAAATACTCCAAATCAAAACACGAGTCGGGGAATATATCGTTTTATTAATATAAACCACGAAGGGTGCTACAAATTCTAATTCGTAGGATTAGCTTCAATGAGTTCAGGTTAAACACAATCACTACAATAATAGAATTCTGAGCTATATTGAATTCTCTGTTAAATTCTCTGTCAAGAACTCTCTCCTCGTAAATGATCTTGCTGTGTTCTGCCTTAACTGAAGAAGAACACTTCTTCAAACTCTATTTATAGTCTTGGTTTGAAAAACCATCGAACCAAAGAATTGGTTAATTCCTAGCCGGTGGATCTTCATCAACTGATCAACAAAGTATTACTTTTCACCCGCTTCATTTGAAAAAACCATCGAATGATTTAAATCAATTTACCATTCGATAGTTTTTAAATCAAAACTATCGAATGTCAAATTGATTCTAAATGGTTTTCTGAGAATCACTTTATATTTCATTCGATAGTTTTCTAAATAGAAAAACTATCGAATCATTTCCTTGTCCTTTATCTTTTAATAAATCTCCTGAGCTCCAGGGTGTTTCAGTTTTAGACTGTATCAATTTCTTCTGAGACGATAAAACAACTTGATCTTTTTAAGTGCCGTCACCTTGTGCAACTGGTATGGTTCACAGATGAATAACACTTGATCAATTCTTCTTTAATGTCTTCAATTCAGTGCTGCTGATAAGTCCTTTGTCGATCTGGTTGCTTCAAATCAATCACTGGAATCCTGTGGTACTAACCCTAAATCATTCACATACTTCTGTCGTCTTGAAAGTCTTGTTTCTTTTGTTGTCACTGAGGCTTGAAAAATTTCATGAACTTCTTTCCGTGACCTGTTTACGGACTTCAAGAATACATAACGTATTTTGATTTTTTGAGTTTACCTTATCTTCTTTGATTCTGGATGCCTGTGCTTCTGATAATATTATTGTTTGTCTTGTCCTTTGTTGAGTTGTAGTTATCACTGTTTCATCTTATGTTACATTATGCTTTACAATACACATCATGATTAAGCATAATAAACATAACCCTATGTCCATGTCGTTCTAGAATACTAAGGTTAGTATCACATGGCATGAAACACACATAAGGCACATATAATAGAAATAATAAAAAACAAGTGGAAAATATGTAAAACATATCAATAAACCATCCACTATTATGGCCTCTATTATTCCCAGACAATGAACCAAGATTGTAGAACGGGGGGTTGAATACAATTTTTGAAAACTTTTCAGTTCTTGATAGTGAAAATATGAATAAGAAAAACAAGAACAGAAACACAAATAAAATGATACAAGAATTAAAAATTCAGGTGGATTGTTTTTGTCCACCTGAAAGATTTTTATTGAAGAAATCTCTGTGATGTTTACGAATAAATACACAGCTACAAATACACAACTCTAGCTTCAAAAACTTACAAAGGATATTGTTGTGTGCTCTCTAAATTGATAAAACCTGATTCCTTGGTTCTAGAGTTATGCTACTACTTGGTAATATAACTCAAGTTTACAAAGATATTTGAACAACTAATACTATAAAAAGTACACGTGTCCAGAATCCCTTGTTTCTCCATCCCGATCAGTGGTCCGTGTTGGTAGCTTGCCCTTCTTGGCTGATTGTGTTTTATGGAAATGCTACCTTTGACCACGCAAACAGAATGCTGCTTTCTTCTTGTCACCTTTCCAGAAATACTGGCTTTCATGCTCTGTGTAGTCTGTCAACCCATGTGCTCTGACATCGTTGTCCTTTTCACAAGTACAGAGAGTATCCGTAGAAGCTACCTGAGTTGTATCCGTTGACAGTTTCTTGATCAACCAGTACTGCTATTCATAGACAGTACAGTGTCCATATCCGTAGAAGGCTAATCAAGCTATCTGCGGAATTACAAGGCATCGACTATTTACAATTAGCCTCCCTATTCTACATATCTATTGATAGTCAACATGACTCATTTAACCTATCAAGGCTACTTCAACTTCAACATCAGAAATACACAAGCATGCTACATTTAGTCTTATCCGTAGATAAGCTACCCATCTACGGATACTGCAATAGCGAATTATCCGTTGATGACTACATTTACTTGTACAATTTTTACTAAGTTAATTTGGTTATCATCAAGAAACAACATAGTTCCTAAAAATCTCCCCCAATTTATGCCTGGTTGAGAATCAGACATAAATTAAGAGTCTTGATGATAACAAAATCACTTCCAACATATAGATAATAGCAGTAAAAATTGTTTCAAGCTACATGAATTAAAAATCAGAAGAGTAGAGATAGTTACATAGAGAGTGCTCCATCATCCAGTAAGGTTGAAGATGGATTCTTTGTCCATTAAAAGGGATCTTCAGCTTCCTCGGCAAACAATCAGGAGAACTCCAGCTGCTCCTGATTTCCTCAATCTTCTTTAACACAGCACTCCTGGCAACCTCAGAAAATCCCCTTATGTTTTTTAAGCCTGAAAAGACTTTCACCAAGGTAGAGTACCCTTCATTCAGCACTTGTTGCAGGGGCCATGCTCTCACCTTCCCTCCTTTGTAGACAAAAGTTAGTCTTTCAGGAAAATCTCTGAACTTGTCTGTGCCTCTAATTTCACTAACTTTCTCAAGGAATAGATCCATGGTTGAGTACTCCTGTATCTCTGCAATGTACAAAAAGTTTGCCTTGTTCTCAACCGATTTGGCAACTTTTGGTGCAACATTAAGCTTGATTGGTCCCTGTTGAGCTTTCTTCACTAGTACCCTTTTCTTTGATATCTTTTCTTTCTCAAATAAGAACTTAGGGAAAACTAGGTCTTCAAGCTCAATAGGTTCTTCTTTAAACTCTACAGGAGTCCCATGGATGGTGATTTGAGATTGAGTTGAAGCTGGGACAGGATCTTGAAAGACAATCCTTCTCTGTGTATCTCTTTTCTCTTCTCCCTTCTTAGGAGAGACAGCCCTATTTGATCTCTTCTTCCATCTAGGGGGCTTGGAATTAGGCACTGTCTTCCTTCTCTTCATTTTCTTCTTAGTAGGGGCCTCTTCTTCTACAGCCTCACTACTTTCTTCCTCCAATTCCCTCTCTAGCTCTTGGGCTAATCTAGCCTGTCTCTCAGGTGTAGATTCATAACCCTAGGGATTGGCTTCTCTCCTTATCCTGAAAGTCTCTTCTGCCTTTGCTTCATTGAACCTGGGGTGGTTGCTTGTGATGTGAAGTTCTTTGCCATTTCTGTAGATAACAGCCAACCCTTGTCTCATCTTTACATCATTGGTATTTTTGAGATCCGTGATAAGAGTTGCTAACACCGTATTCTCATCAGGCTTGGGAAGTCCACCTCTAGCTTGTTCTTGCCATGATGTTTAGGTAGTGATCCAGTACTGCCACTGAAGATAGGTTCAAACTCCTTGACACTAGAATGTTCAGCATCATAATTTCTTTGCAGAACAATGGTGTCAGGAGCGAGGACCTTCAGAATTGTTGTGTGGACAGGATGGCTGCTTGTGGATGAAGTCACAGTCTGTAAGATGGATTCCTTGATCAGCTTTTCAGAATTGAGAAAAACTTGGACATCCTTAGCTTGAGGAGAGACCACCTTTGTGAGTTGAAACTCACTTGGATTAGCTATTATTTGAGGTAACTCCCCCTGACTTGATGGCACACCTTGAGTTGCAAAGACCACTTGTGCACTCTCCCCCTTACTTGAATTCTCCCCCTTTTTGTTATCATCAAGGGTTTGAGTGACACCAGTTGACTGCAGCAACTGTTGCAGAAGCTGAGTCTGTAGATTCTGATTAGCCAAGAAGGTGTTGTAAAGAATAATGTAACATAAGATGTTAGGTCCTGATATGTTTGTAGAAGGGGGGTTGAATACAAACGATACCGTTTAATCGAAATTTGTCCTTTGAATAATTTAACAATTAGGAACAAATTAGTGCGGAATAAAACTCAAACAATAATCAAGTTAAATAAAACTCTATTGAACTTGAAGGGTGTTACAATTCTGATCACTGATTACAATGAACTTGATGAAACAAACCTAGAATAAATTCGACATGAATTTATCTATTTTTGTAATAAAAAGGATCGAATACTAAAAAGTAGTTCGATATAAAATCTAGGGATTATGATCCGCTAGAAAGTCAAAGCAGTACAAGTGTTGATTCTCAAGGATTAAATGTTACAAACAAACAAGAATTTAATTCACTGGATGATTTGAATGCTCGGACAGTTTTGAAGAAGTAATGAAGACAGAGGAATGTAATGTTGAGTTGCTGTGTCTTTTTCTTCTTTTGTTTTGTTGTAATTGATATCCATCATTCAAGTCTTCTACCTTGCTTTAAATACAAATACACAGCATTTCTTTTAATCCCACGTGCAATGCCTTTAACAGAATTGCCTTAGGAAGACTATCAGAAAAACTATGCATTTGCTCTTGGAAGACTCTCGGGAAGACAATGATTGTATTAAGAAGAAAATCGGGAAGACTCTGTTTTTCCCTAGGAAGTCAATCGGGAAGACTCACTTGTGAGTCTTCCTAGTTCAAAAAACTAAGTCTTCCTAGTTCAAACCTAAGTCTTCCTAGTTCATTTTTATTCTAATTTAAATAATTAACTAAATAAATTATGTATTAAATTAATTCTTTACAGAATTAATTTAATAAATAATTTACTTAATAGTATTAATTATTTATAAGAGAATAAATAGAATTAGTTGACTTCTCAAACAATTCCAGAATCACTTAAACTTAGATAAATAACAAACATAATAGTACGTTGACACTCAATGCACTGTCTGGTTCATGAGTGACAAACGACAATGTTTGTTCTTTATCTATTTGACTTTAAGCAGTGATTCACTTCCTTCTCATTCAAGAACTCCGTAATCAGTATCTTTTGTTGTCACCACTTGAAATCTCCGTCACTTTAATAAATCCACTGAGCTTGAATACTTCATTGAGGCTTGATCAATAAATTGAGCTTCTTTCAATGTAGAATCACTTCAAGTCTGTAGATGACTTTAATCTTCATTCTTTGACAGATATAATCTTCTGAGATTCCTGTGACATTTGATTTTTATTATTTACTTATTACATCTTAATTAAAGTTGAGTAGAATCCTCGGTGTTTACAAATAGGCCTAGACATATGCCTTTCAATCTCCCCCTATTTGTTTGTTAGACAATAACAACCAAATACCTCTAGAGGATAACTCAACTAAAACAAGAAAAAGATATGACTTTTAAGAGCCAAGCAAATAATAAAAAGTTCTGGATTAAATATAACAATTTCCAGATTCAAACAATAAAGATAAATACAAGATAGATGTTCCTCTAGACTGAACATATGAATACATTTCCCTATCTTGATTTACCTAGCTCTAAACATATAACATTTAAAAATGAGCTAAACCTATCATGCCATAATCTCTAATTTCACCTTCTTCAGTTTCTTGCAAGGTGTATAGCATATCTTTGTCGAGGACACGATCACTTTCTGAAACCACTCTACTTGGCATTACTGGTTGAGAGGTGATCTTCTTCAGTCTGTTCTTCATCTGAGCATACCTTGGAACTTTCTCCGTGCAATAGTCTGAGATCATATCAGCAACCTCAGACTTCTCTACAGTAGTAAACCCAGAAGTTCTCAGAAGATTCTCCAACTTCACCAGTTGCATAGCAGTTTGCAGCTTCAATGAATCAGGATCCAGCCTTACCGTCTCCAAAGTTGTACCTCTATAGATTTTGACTTCATACGGGAAGTGTACAACTTGAGGGTTGGCCTTCATTGCAGAGTCTCTCAGTCTGTCATATAGAAGCCCGTTCAAGCAAGAAGATCTCTTTACCTTACTCATAAGAATCCATAATTCAGAGAGAGATCTTCTTTGGAGTAGTTCAAGAGAGACGGTGAATGACCCTTCAAGAGCACTTGAGACATAAATGTACAGTTCTTGCCTCACTTGATCAAATGCAGACGTAATCCTTAGAATATCTTCCTTCAATTCCTTCATGTACAATGAATTGTCTGGATTAACCGTTCTGATCTTCTCAAGCAACTTCAGAAAAGTAGCATCATTGTTTGTGCTTCTCTGAGGGATATCAAACATCTCCCTTGCCTTATCCCATTTGCTTCCTTGCTTCATCCTAACATCCAATCTCCTTTCCTTGACATGAATACCATGAAGACGTTGTTTGTCTTCATGTTCAGCCTTTTGAATTTTCAGCTTCTGAGATATGATGTCGGAGACCTTGACATTCTCATCTTCCTTTCTCCTTAACTCTGCGTGTTGTTTCTTCAACTCCTTTTGGAACAGAGGGTCAGGTGTATATAAATCAGCTTCATCTTCCCAATCCTCAAAGTTAGCCACTTCTTCAGTCTCCTCCTCACCCATAGGTTCTTCAAGGATAGTCTTCTCCAGATCACCAGACATATCAAATTGAAAATCATCCTGTTCACCATGGTAGTAGTAGGCATCATTAAAAGCAGATTCCTCCATTGATTGTTTACCCTTCCCTTTATCCTTTCCAAAAGCTCCTCCAGCTTCTCTGTTTCCTCCTTCTTTCTTCTTCTCCCCCTTAGTTGAGGAATCCTCTACAGTTTGAGCTTTTGAAGCCCTAGGATTCACCTCAGATGTTCTCCTTATCTCTCCTCTTTCTCTCCTATCTCCTCCTTCAGCATCATCATCATCATCATCCTCATCATCATCATCATCTCCCTCAAAGAATGTTCTTTGCTCTTCAGTAGGTTAATGTGAATTCCTTATCATGTAATACAAGTTCTTCATCCCTTCATTAAGATGCTCCATTCCTCCTTCCACCTTAGACAACCTTCCTTCAATAAACGTCTGATTTTCATCAGCTGTTTGCAGAATGAAGTTCACTTTGGTAGAAATGGCAACAATCTCCTTGACACTCTCTGATATTTGAGCATTTGACGTTGTAAGATCAGAGATGTCTGAAGCCACCAGTACTTGAGATTGTTGGATTGAATTCAGCTTCGGGAGTAGATTATTCTTCAATCCTTTCAGGTCATATTTCACAGTACCCAGTTGATTTGATACAGAGGTGGTAGATTGTGCAACTACTTGTGCTTTTAGAAGATTGTTCTTAGCCTGGGTGTCTTGTAACTTCCTTTGTAGATCAGCTAGCTGTTTCAACAAAGCAGTGTTTGTGTCAGTGTGTGCACTCACTTCAATTTCTCTCCGTGGTGTTTCACTCAACTCACGTGCTTGTGTATCACTCTGTGTTTGACTCATATCTCTCACAACTAACTGTCTGTCTAGATTTTCAGAAGATGTACCTGCATGAAAAATCACCCTAGCCCCTTCAAGAGAGGTCAGTGGTGGTGCAATGGGAGTTTGCAATTCCCGATCCTTGATTGAGTCTGTCAAAATATTTGACATTGTATACTGAATTGCTTCAGGGAAAGACTCATCAGGTTACCTTTCACTTTCTCCAGTAAAAACTGCGAGTGAAAAATCCCTTAGGGGAGCCAGAGATGTTCCCTCTGGGAGGGGAGAAAATGATTCTATTATAGGTGGCAAAGAATCAGATTTTCCCTCTGATGCCTGTGAAGGCACTTCTACCGTAAATATGGTAGGCACTGTTTCAAATTCAAAATTAAAGTGCTCTCCTTGCATAGTGTCTTGAGTGTCATCTATATGGATATCTTCTCCCATTGTGAGTAATGGGAGTGTGCTTGACTCAGTACAAGATGCCATGGCCCTATGGCGAATTTCAATAGATTCACCCTGTTGAGAGGATGTCTCCAGAGACTGTTTAGTGGCCATTTCAATGTCCATATCCTGTTGAGAGGATACATATGGGATTACAGATGCCTCCCAATAGGTTTTTCTTTTCTTTAAGGGTGGAGATAGAGCTGTGGGAGCACTCTTTGCAGCTACTTCACTAACACTTCTTGAACTGGTTTGAATATTAGGCTCAGGTTGTGTATCAGGAGTGTTTGACTCTCTGTTTGTCTCTATGACCTGGGTCAGAGACTGTGGTTCTACAATCTCTGGGTCAGCCCTAACAACCACTTGGGTTTGAATTAAAGTACCAGAAGAAGATCCAGGGTTAGGAATAACTACCTGTAGTGGAACTGGATGTGGTTGAAGAACTTGTTCACCAAATATAGGAAGATTAATGAATTGACTCATCAATGGTGAAACAAGAACTGGGATGTTGAGGAATTTGGATGAGACATCAAGTCTGGTGTAGAATTTGGTGTCCGTGGTTGGAGATGTTTCAAATCTGGTTTCTCGAAACAGTTCTACCTGCTCAGCAGTGAGAAGATGATTAATGATAAGAGTGAGAAAGCGAGGGTACCAACACTTTACTTTCCCATTATTATCAGAATCTCTCCTAGAGTGAGCAAGCCTGTTGAGCATTAGGTTCCACAGAATCTCAGCAAAATTTAATCTACGACCAAATACAATAGCATAAGCAATATACTGATTAAGACTGGTAATGCAATGAAAATTTGTTTTTGTGCAGTTACCAAATACTCTTGCTATTGTATCAAAGAACAGATCCCATTCCCTTACAACAAAACTCTTAGACAATTTAACCATTTGCAAGGGACCCTGATAATGAATATTCACGAAGAACTATGATAACTCATCATCAGTGGGTAAAGGATCAAACCCGTCCTTTGGAAAATGTAAAACATCACAGAATAACTCAAAGGTGACTGTGTATTGCTGGTTTAGAATATTGAAAGTAAAAGATTTTGAATCTCCAGCAATAACAACACTTGAACATAAAAGCCTTAAGGGATCAATTTTAAGAAGTGCAGAGGCACAAATAGCATGACTAACACAAGTCTCGCTATTTAAAAAATGAATCCAAGGTCTAAAACGTTCCACCTTACATTTTGACGGATCAAAATACCCAACATAATTATTTAAAACGAGTTCAAAATTAGGATCCATTTTAATAAAACAAGAAATTTTAATCAATTTTAAATAAAATTAAAATTTAGGGATTTTTAGAATTAATCAAAATTACTTAAAATCCACAAAATCACAATTCTATTTAAAATTAACCAATTTTTAACTTTAGATCCTAAATATTCGAACTAAAAACTTTGAAAAGCGAAATGACTGGCAATTGAATCTCTAAACACACAACTCAGTTCAAAACTACAGAAACTTCTATGATCACTTAAACACACAAGAATCACTTAGAAAACCAAGAACACTCAAGTCGAAAGGAATTAAAAAAAAAAGAAAATTCCAACAGCAATTCGACTCAAAAAGTTTGATTTTGAAAGAACAGAATGATTTGCCAAGTAAATACTTGAGCAATAATGGTTAAGATCAATGGTTTCTGCTAAACAAATGAGAGAATTCGAAAGGGGAGGTTGAATACAAAAAAAAACTGATAAGGTAATGTGCGTGTAAGTAGTGTATATGTATATATATAAAAAAAACTGTTAAACAAAAGAAATGAACCGTTTGTTTTTTTTTTTTAAATTTGAACTGGGAAGACAATCGGGAAGACTTAGGATAGTTGTCCCGGTAGTCTTCCTAGTTCAAATTAGGAAGTCTTCGGAAAAACAATAAAAGAAAATCAGAAAACTAAAATAAATAATTTTAAGTCTTCCCGATAGTCTTCCTAGTTCAAAAACTGGGATGACTTAGGAAAAGACTTAAAAATAAAAAGAAAAAATGAAAAACAAAATGAAATATTCCTTAGTTTTTCAGGTAGTCTTCTTAGTATAAAACTGGGAAGACTTAGGAAAATTCAGAAATAAATTAAAATATTTACAGAAAAATGCAGAAAAACTATAAAAATGCATGAAAAATATATAAAAGCCTAGAAAAATTCACAGAAAATTCCATAAATCCTAGAAAAATATGCATAATAATATAGAAATGGATAAACTTAATATAAACTTGCATAAATATTTAAACAACAATATTTACAATCTGAAAAACATCTAAATAATTCTAAATAAATACATTTTCAATAAAATACATTTCTCCACTTAAAAAATATGAGAAAAATATTTTTAGAGAAAATATATTATTCAGAAATATTTAAATCAACAAGCATGCAATTACAGACAAGAATTGGCAGTAATATCACTTAACAACCACAATGGAAAAATGATTTTTAGAAAAGAACAAGCAAGACAGAGACATTATCAATCACTAAGACTGTTCAACAGACCCAACTTACTAACTAACTTAGTAAATGTGGATTCGTCAAGAGACTTAGTGAATATATCTACAGTTTGTTCTTCTGTGGGTACAAAATGTAGCTCCACAGTTCCATTCATGACATGCTCTCTGATAAAATGATACCTGATATCAATGTGCTTCGTTCTCGAGTGCTGCACAGGGTTGTTGGAGATTGCTATGGCACTTGTATTATCACATAAAATAGGGATCTTGTTTAATACAAAGCCATAGTCCTTCAATTGATTCCTTATCCATAGGATCTGAGCACAACAGCTTCCAGCATCAATATATTCAGCTTCTGTTGTTGAATTGGAAACTGTTTGTTGTTTCTTGCTATACCAGGAAATCAACCTACCTCCTAGGAATTGACAACTCCCAGAGGTGCTCTTTCTATCAACAACACTACCTGCATAATCAGAATCTGTATATCCAATAAGATTAAAACCAGAATCTTTAGGGTACCAGATACCTAGATTAGGTGTACCCTTAAGATATCTCAAGATTCTTTTCACAGCAACGAGATGTAAATCTCTAGGGTTCGCTTGGAACCTTGCACACAAGCATGTAGCATACATAATATCTAGTCTACTTGCAGCAAGATAGAGTAAGGAGCCAATCATACCTCTGTAGCTTGTAACATCTACCTTGATAGAATTGTCAGAAGCTCCAAGTTTGATGGCTGTTGAAGATGGAGTCCTTGGTGATGCTGAATCCTCCATGTGATACTTCTTGAGGAGTTCTTTGAGATACTTGGATTGACAAATAAATATACCATTTGACCTTTGACTTACTTGCAATCCAAGAAAGAACTTCAGCTCACCCATCATACTCATTTCAAACTTACTCTGCATTAGCTTAGCAAATCTCTTACAGAGATCATCATTAGTAGACCCAAATATGATGTCATCCACATAGACTTGGACTAATATCATATCACTTTTGTGTTTCTTTGAAAAAAGAGTTTTGTCTATGATACCTCTAACAAAACCATTTTCTAAAAGAAAACCAGAGAGAGTGTCATACCATTTTCTTGGGGCTTGTTTGAGACCATAGATAGCCTTGAAGAGAAAGTACACAATGTCCAGCAGCTCCTGATTTTCAAAGCCAGGGGCTGTTCCACATACACTTCTTCATCAAGCTCACCATTCAGGAATGCACTCTTAACATCCATTTGATAGACTTTAAAATTGGAATAAGCAGCAAATGCTAAGAACATCCTGATGGCCTCAAGTCTAGCCACTGGTGCATAGGTTTCATTATAATCAATGCCTTCAGCTTGTGAATACCCTTGTGCAACCAGTCTTGCCTTGTTCCTTGTAACAATGCCATCCTCATTTAGCTTGTTCCTGTATACCCATCTTGTACCAACTACTTTCTTGTTCTTTGGCCTGGGTACCAGCTTCCAGACTTGCTGTTGTTCAAACTGATTGAGTTCATCTTGCATAGCAATCACCCAATCTGGATCAGTCAGTGCTTCCTCAGTTTTCTTTGGCTCCATTTCAGATAGAAATACTGAATAATGACATTCATTCTGAGTTGCACTTCTAGTTTTAACTCCAACATCTGGATCACCAATGATCAGCTTAAAAGGATGAGCTATATTCCATACAGTCTGTCTTGGAAGATTTGATCTTGACGATTCGCCTTGAAATTCACTTTGATGTTGTGAGTGACTAGATGATCCTTCATTTGCTCCCCCTAAGTTGTTGCTTGATTGCCTTGATGATTCTTCTCCAGTGTTGGTGGTATCTCCATTGTTACCAGTGTTTCCACCACCACCACCATGATCATTATCATCATTTTTATTATCATTACCAGCAATAACTTCAGGTGGGGCTACATCATCTGATTCTGAGTCTGGCAAGTTATCAAACTTCAGCTTTTCAAATGAGTCTTCTTTTTGGATACTAGGGAGCTTAGTGTCATCAAAAGTAACATTGACACTTTCTTTTACTGTGTGATTGCCAACCAAGTAGACTCTGTAAGATCTTCTGGAATAACCAACAAAAATAGCTTCTTGTGCCTTGGCCTCAAACTTGCCACGTTTAACATTGTCATCTTTAAGCACAAAGCATTTTGCTCCAAATACATGAAAGTACTTGACAGTTGGTTTCTTGTTGTTCATGATCTCATAAGGAGTCTTCATTAAGTCCTTGTTGATTAAAGTTCGATTCTGAGTATAACAAGCTGTATTCGCTGCTTCAGCCCAAAAGTACATTGGAAGTTTAGACTCACTTAACATAGTCCTTGTAGCTTCAATCAATGTACGATTCTTTCTTTCCACTACTCCATTTTGTTGAGGAGTTCTAGGGGCAGAATATTGTCTTGTTATTCCTTTATCAGCACAAAAGTCATTTAGGACTGCATTCTTGAATTCAGTTCCATTATCTGACCTTATGGCTGTAACAGGGAATCTAGAATCCAGCTCAATCAACTTTATATGGTCAATCACCAGGTGTGGGGTCTCATCCTTGGAATGTAGGAATAAAACCCATGTATATTTTGAAAAGTCATCAACAATCACAAGTGCATATTGTTTCTTTGACATGGACATCACATTAACTGGACCAAACAAATCCATGTGCAGTAGCTGAAGTTGTTCAGTTATTGATGATGTGTCAGTGCCCTTGTGAGAAGCTTTCTTTGACTTTCCTTTCTGACATGCCTCACACAGTCCTTCCTGTGTAAATTCTATCTGAGGCAAACCTCTAACCAATTCCCTCTTGACTAAAGAGTTCATGGTTTTAAAGTTAAGGTGAGACATCTTCTTGTGCCATAGCCAACTTTCATCTGATGAAGCTTTAGCATAAAAACAATTAACTTCATCTTTGGATCCAGAGTGCAGATCAGCTATGAACAAGTCACATTTCCTTACTCCTTGAAGAGCAGGCTTTCCACTCTTCTTGTGAAGGATCTGAAACTTCTCTCTTTCAAAGGAAACAACATATCCTCTGTCACAGAAATGACTGATGCTGAGAAGATTTAACCTCAGACCTTCCACAAATGATACATCTTCAATGATAACATTTCCAAACTTCAAACAGCCATATCCTTTCGTAATACCCTTGCTGTTATCTCCAAAGGTAACTACTGGGCCAGCTTTCTCAACCAAATCTGATAGCAGGGCTCTATCTCCGATCATATGCCTTGAACAACCACTGTCAAGAATCCACATAACACGGTTTACCTGTTTAACTCCCTGCAATACCAAATTGATTAGTCCTTCCTCGGACCCCAAACTTGATTGGGTCCGGCATACTTAAAGAACTGGCCTTTGTCAGGCAAAACAACCTTTTTAGCTACAACTACTTCAACCTCTTTCACAAAAGAGCGTTTCCATTTATAGCCAGCCTTAACACATTTCTGAGTAGGCTTAGGGATAAATGAATCCACTCTAGTCTTAGGAGGACTAGTATTCTTAGCTCTAACATGCTTCTTATTATTAACATGTTGACGTGGAGTAGTCTTATCATTAGAAACATGCTTACTATTAAAATAAGCATACATAACATTGAAAGCACAAGACATGCAATTAATCACACCACATGCTTTATGAGAAGAATTAACAGCAAGCATGTTAGTTCTACAGTTGTTTTGATCCAACTTATGGATATCTGATTTAGCCTCTGTTGTTGAAACAACTTTGACTGGTTTATCAGACATACACTTGTTGGACTGTTCAACTTCAAAAGCAAGATCTTCTTCACGTATCTCCTCTGCAATGATGATAGAGTATTCATTCAGAGGATCTTCTTGGGACTCTCTAAAGAAAGGTTTGTCAATACCTTTAAGCACATCTGGAATACCCCTTTCTTCAGCACTGACTCTATTAGGGGTATGTATGCTTAATTTACCAATAGACTCATTGTAGTCATAGCCTATTCCAGCAGACTGACCAATAGCTTGTTTATTGATAATTTCTTTAGCCGTCTTACAAGAGTTGTATTAGGCATTAGCTTTAGTCTTAAGCTCACTATTCTTTTCCTTGAGAATGGTTTCCAGTTGAATATAACATTTAACCCTATTCTCAAGAAATGCTATTTTCTCAGTAAGTTCATTCTGATTAACATGCACAAGTTTTAATTCTTTTATCTCCTTTTCAAGAGATGTGTTCAAAAGAATTATTCTATCATTTTCAGTGCATGCACAAGAAATAGTACCACTAAGATGATAGATCATTTCAGCATCAGTGAACTTTACCTCTGACATGTATGAAGATGAAGTGCTTGCCTCTTTAGCCACTAAAGAAAGGTTTCCAATCTCACCTGCTTCTTCATCACTGTCAGTGTCATCCCAACTCTTTCCTTCAGCAACATAGGCTTTCCCAATCTTGTTCTTCTTGCTAGAATCAAATGTGTTCCTTGTCACTTGCTTTGGCTTTCTGCATTAAGTAGCAAAGTGATCCAACTCATTGCAATTGTAGCATCTGATTGTGCTTCTTTCCACAGTTCCAGTTTTGTAGCCACCCCTTGTGCTACTTGAAGAGGAAGATCCACCTCTCTGAAATCTGGGCCTGAACTTAAGATTGGGATTCCTTTTGAATCTGAACTTCCCAAACTTCCTGACTATCAAAGCCAAATCACCATCCTCCAGCTGATCAAGTTCCTCTAAAGAATAGAAGTCACCACCAGATTGATCAATGGATGTTAATCCATATTCAGCATCAATAACATTCATGTTAGAACTGGAAGGTTGAACAGCCTTCACTTCCAGTTTCTGTGGGACTTCAGCAGTCAATGCAGTAGAAGTACTAACTATCTTCCCAGTTCCATATAGCTCCCTTTGTTGAATCTGCTCCAGCTCATAGGTCTTCAGAACACCATACAGTCTTTCCAAAGCAATCTCTCCCAGATCTCTTGCTTCTTTAATGGCAGATATTCTGTGCTCCAAATGAGGTGGAAGTGTAAGTAGGAACTTCTTGTTAATTTCCTTGATAGTGTAGTGCTTCCCATTGAGATTCAGATCATTGATCAATTTGTTGTATCTTTCAAAAACCTCAGAGATACCTTCACCAGGGTTTGATCTAAAATGCTCATATTGAGAGGTGAGAATTTCCAGCTTATTCTCTCTAACTTCCTCTGTCCCCTCATTGATTATCTCTATAGTTTCCCAAATGTGTTTGGAAGTATCACAGTTTAGGACATGATTATGCATGATAGGATCAAGACAATCAACAAGGATCAACTGTAGACAGGCATCCAAGGTAACATCCTCTTTTTCATCAGGAGTGTAATCCTTGGGATCCTTAGGGTACATCCTAGCAGCCCTAGTAACAACCTCATTCTCTATTAGTTCTCCCTCAATAATCATAGGGACTTTGGGACCATTCTTCAGCACATCAATGTATTTAACATTAGCAACTTTAAGAAATAGGAGCATTTTATTCTTCCACATAGGATAATGCTCCTTGCTGAATATGGGAATCTTTACTGTACCAACTTTCTGTGTGGTAGACATCTTTTGAGATTTTTAGGAATAATTAAAATTTTAGAGTTTAAGAAAAAATATCAAAACAATTGGATCTTTGATTTGTATATCAATCAAAAGGCTCTAATGCCAATTGTTAGGTCCTGATATGTTTGTAGAAGGGGGGTTGAATACAAACGATACCGTTTAATCGAAATTTGTCCTTTGAATAATTTAACAATTAGGAACAAATTAGTGCGGAATAAAACTCAAACAATAATCAAGTTAAATAAAATTCTATTGAACTTGAAGGGTGTTACAATTCTGATCACTGATTACAATGAACTTGATAAAACAAACCTAGAATAAATTCGACATGAATTTATCTATTTTTGTAATAAAAAGGATCGAATACTAAAAAGTAGTTCGATATAAAATCTAGGGATTATGATTCACTAGAAAGTCAAAGCAGTACAAGTGAATTGATTCTCAAGGATTAAATGTTACAAACAAACAAGATTTTATTTCACTGGATGATTTGAATGCTCGGACAGTTTTGAAGAAGTAATGAAGACAGAGGAATGTAATGTTGAGTTGCTGTGTCTTTTTCTTCTTTTGTTTTGTTGTAATTGATATCCATCATTCAAGTCTTCTGCCTTGCTTTAAATACAAATACACAGCATTTCTTTTAATCCCACGTGCAATGCCTTTAACCGAATTGCCTTAGGAAGACTATCAGAAAAACTATGCATTTGCTCTTGGAAGACTCTCGGGAAGACAATCGGGAAGACTCTGTTTTGCCCTAGGAAGACAATCGGGAAGACTCACTTGTGAGTCTTCCTAGTTCAAAAAACTAAGTCTTCCTAGTTCAAACCTAAGTCTTCCTAGTTCATTTTTATTCTAATTTAAATAATTAACTAATTAAATTATGTATTAAATTAATTCTTTAGAGAATTAATTTAATAAATAATTTACTTAATAGTATTAATTATTTATAAGAGAATAAATAGAATTAGTTGACTTCTCAAACAATTCCAGAATCACTTAAACTTAGATAAATAACAAACATAATAGTACGTTGACACTCAATGCACTGTCTGGTTCATGAGTGACAAACGACAATGTTTGTTCTTTATCTATTTGACTTTAAGCAGTGATTCACTTCCTTCTCATTCAAGAACTCCGTAATCAGTATCTTTTGCTGTCACCACTTGAAATCTCCGTCACTTTAATAAATCCACTGAGCTTGAATACTTCATTGAGGCTTGATCAATAAATTGAGCTTCTTTCAATGTAGAATCACTTCAAGTCTGTAGATGACTTTAATCTTCATTCTTTGACAGATATAATCTTCTGAGTTTCCTGTGACATTTGATTTTTATTATTTACTTATTACATCTTAATTAAAGTTGAGTAGAATCCTCGGTGTTTACAAATAGGCCTAGACATATGCCTTTCAATCTCCCCCTATTTGTTTGTTAGAAAATAACAACCAAATACCTCTAGAGGATAACTCAACTAAAACAAGAAAAAGATATGACTTTTAAGAGCCAAGCAAATAATAAAAAGTTCTGGATTAAATATAACAATTTCCAGATTCAAACAATAAAGATAAATACAAGATAGATGTCCTCTAGACTCAACATATGAATACATTTCCCTATCTTGATTTACCTAGCTCTAAACATATAACATTTACAAATGAGCTAAACCTATCATGCCCTAATCTCTAATTTCACCTTCTTCAGCTTCTTGCAAGGTGTATAGCATATCTTTGTCGAGGACACGATCACTTTCTGAAACCACTCTACTTGGCATTACTGGTTGAGAGGTGATCTTCTTCAGTCTGTTCTTCATCTGAGCATACCTTGGAACTTTCTCCGTGCAATAGTATGAGATCATATCAGCAACCTCGGACTTCTCTACAGTAGTAAACCCAGAAGTTCTCAGAAGATTCTCCAACTTCACCAGTTGCATAGCAGTTTGCAGCTTCAATGAATCAGGATCCAGCCTTACCGTCTCCAAAGTTGTACCTCTATAGATTTTGACTTCATACGGGAAGTGTACAACTTGAGGGCTGGCCTTCATTGCAGAGTCTCTCAGTCTGTCATATAGAAGTCCGTTCAAGCAAGAAGATCTCTTTACCTTACTCATAAGAATCCACAATTCAGAGAGAGATCTTCTTTGGAGTAGTTCAAGAGAGACGGTGAATGACCCTTCAAGAGCACTTGAGACATAAATGTACAGTTCTTGCCTCACTTGATCAAATGCAGACGTAATCCTTAGAATATCTTCCTTCAATTCCTTCATGTACAATGAATTGTCTGGATTAACCGTTCTGATCTTCTCAAGCAACTTCAGAAAAGTAGCATCATTGTTTGTGCTTCTCTGAGGGATATCAAACATCTCCCTTGCCTTATCCCATTTGCTTCCTTGCTTCATCCTAACATCCAATCTCCTTTCCTTGACATGAATACCATGAAGACGTTGTTTGTCTTCATGTTCAGCCTTTTGAATTTTCAGCTTCTGAGATATGATGTCGGAGACCTTGACATTCTCATCTTCCTTTCTCCTTAACTCTGCGTGTTGTTTCTTCAACTCCTTTTGGAACAGAGGGTCAGGTGTATATAAATCAGCTTCATCTTCCCAATCCTCAAAGTTAGCCACTTCTTCAGTCTCCTCCTCACCCATAGGTTCTTCAGGGATAGTCTTCTCCAGATCACCAGACATATCAAATTGAAAATCATCCTGTTCACCATGGTAGTAGTAGGCATCATCAAAAGCAGATTCCTCCATTGATTGTTTACCCTTCCCTTTATCATTTCCAAAAGCTCCTCCAGCTTCTCTGTTTCCTCCTTCTTTCTTCTTCTCCCCCTTAGTTGAGGAATCCTCTACAGTTTGAGCTTTGGAAGCCCTAGGATTCACCTCAGATGTTCTCCTTATCTCTCCTCTTTCTCTCCTATCTCCAGCTTCAGCATCATCATCATCATCCTCATCATCATCATCATCTCCCTCAAAGAATGTTCTTTTCTCTTCAGTAGGTTGATGTGAATTCCTTATCATGTAATACAGGTGCTTCATCCCTTCATTAAGATGCTCCATTCCTCCTTCCACCTTAGACAACCTTCCTTCAATAAGCGTCTGATATTCATCAGTTGTTTGCAGAATGAAGTTCACTTTGGTAGAAATGGCAACATTCTCCTTGACACTCTCTGATATTTGAGCATTTGACGTTGTAAGATCAGAGATGTCTGAAGCCACCAGTACTTGAGATTGTTGGATTGAATTCAGCTTCGGGAGTAGATTATTGTTCAATCCTTTCAGGTCATCTTTCACAGTACCCAGCTGATTTGATACAGAGGTGGTAGATTGTGCAACCACTTGTGCTTTTAGAAGATTGTTCTCAGCCTGGGTGTCTTGTAACTTCCTGTGTAGATCAGCTAGCTGTTTCAACAAAGCAGTGTTTGTGTCAGTGTGTGCACTCATTTCAATTTCTCTCCGTGGTGTTTCACTCAACTCACGTGCTTGTGTATCACTCTGTGTTTGACTCATATCTCTCACAACTAACTGTCTGTCTAGATTTTCAGAAGATGTACCTGCATGAAAAATCACCCTAGCCCCTTCAAGAGAGGTCAGTGGTGGTGCAATGGGAGTTCGCAATTCCCGATCCCTGATTGAGTCTGTCAAAATATTTGACATTGTATACTGAATTGCTTCAGGGACAGACTCATCAGGTTACCTTTCACTTTCTCCAGTAAAAACTGCGAGTGAAAAATCCCTTAGGGGAGCCAGAGATGTTCCCTCTGGGAGGGGAGAAAATGATTCTATTATAGGTGGCAAAGAATCAGATTTTCCCTCTAATGCCTATGAAGGCACTTCTACCGTAACTATGGTAGGCACTGTTTCAAATTCAAAAGTGCTCTCCTTGCATAGTGTCCTGAGTGTCATCTATATGGATATCTTCTCCCATTGTGAGTAATGGGAGTGTGCTTGACTCAGTACAAGATGCCATGGCCCTATGGCGAATTTCAATAGATTCACCCTGTTGAGAGGATGTCTCCAGAGACTGTTCAGTGGCCATTTCAATGTCCATATCCTGTTGAGAGGATACAGATGGGCTTACAGATGCCTCCCTATAGGTTTTTCTTTTCTTTAAGGGTGGAGACAGAGCTGTGGGAGCACTCTTTGCAGCTACTTCACTAACACTTCTTGAACTGGTTAGAATATTAGGCTCAGGTTGTGTATCAGGAGTGTTTGACTCTCTGTTTGGCTCTATGACCTGGGTCAGAGACTGTGGTTCTACAATCTCTGGGTCAGCCCTAACAACCACTTGGGTTTGAATAAAAGTACCAGAATAAGATCCAGGGTTAGGAATAACTACCTGTAGTGGAACTGGATGTGGTTGAAGAACTTGTTCACCAAAGATAGGAAGATTAATGAATTGACTCATCAATGGTGAAACAAGAACTGGGATGTTGAGGAATTTGGATGAGACATCAAGTCTGGTGTAGATTTGGTGTCTGTGGTTGGAGATGTTTCAAATCTTGTTTCTCGAAACAATTCTACCTGCTCAGCAGTGAGAAGATGATTAATGATACGAGTGAGAAAGCGAGGGTACCAACACTTTACTTTCCCATTATTATCAGAATCTCTCCTAGAGTGAGCAAGCCTGTTGAGTATTAGGTTCCACAGAATCTCAGCAAAATTTAATCTACGACCAAATACAATAGCTTAAGCAATATACTGATTAAGACTGGTAATGCAATGCAAATTTGTTTTTGTGCAGTTACCAAATACTCTTGCTATTGTATCAAAGAACAGATCCCATTCCCTTACAACAAAACTCTTAGACAATTTAACCATTTGCAAGGGACCCTGATAATGAATATTCACGAAGAACTATGATAACTCATCATCAGTGGGTAAAGGATCAAACCTGTCCTTTGGAAAATGTAAAACATCACAGAATAACTCAAAAGTGACTGTGTATTGCTGGTTTAGAATATTGAAAGTAAAAGATTTTGAATCTCCAGCAATAACAGCACTTGAACATAAAAGCCTTAAGGGATCAATTTTAAGAAGTGCAGAGGCACAAATAGCATGACTAACACAAGTCTCACTATTTAAAAATTGAATCCAAGGTCTAAAACGTTCCACCTTACATTTTGACGGATCAAAAATACCCAACATAATTATTTAAAACGAGTTCAAAATTAGGATCCATTTTAATAAAACAAGAAATTTTAATCAATTTAAAATAAAATCAAAATTTAGGGATTTTTAGAATTAATCAAACTTACTTAAAATCCACAAAATTTCTTGAACATCCAAACTGTCATATGTTTGACTAGGTAGATCCCCAATACAAATATTATCCCTTTAAGACAGTATCCTGATCTTCAAGCTTGCTGTCACAAGAATGTGCTTTTGGTGACAGTAAGAAATCCCCGCAATAGATGCCATCAGGATTTCCAAGCTTGCTGTCAGACTAAGGTAAAGTTGTTGTCTCAGGGCTTCCGCCAATGTTGCTGTCAGAGTGGATATACTGTCGTGACTTGCAACATGATGCATGTCTTCTTGTAACCTTACTGTCAGTGCCATGACAATAATATTTATTCTTGTTGTCTTCTTTAAGCACTTCTTGAGGCTTGAACAAACAAATGAACTTCTACCAAAATGTACTACGATCTTATTTAACAGTAAACAAAATGGTTACAAGAACTTACTCTAGCTGTGACAGTATGTTCATACTTATTAAAATTAAGCATTTAAAATATCTAGTCAAGCTGTCTCTTAGCTATCACCCATAAATCCTAATAATTTGCTTTGTCAGTATCAATATTGAAAAATGCATGCTTCACATTGACATTCTTAGATTTACCAGAATTTGTACTTTTATTGAACTTAGGTAAAGGATCATAAAAGTTATAGTACAAATTATGGTATTCTTCACAAGTATAAATAGAATGCCATTTACTGCCACAATGAAAACAAGAATTTTGTGGTTTATAAAATACTAATCTATTCCTAACATCAGACCTAGGAATTTCAGTGACCTTCTTTTTACTCTTCATGCAATCAATAGCAAGATGATTAGAGTTTTCACAGGTAAAACAACATTTTCTTGGTGCATTTGGGATATACTTATAATTATTCTCTTTATTAATCCCAACTTTATCATTCCTGTTTCTTTTGACAGTAGGTGACTTTTGTTTTCCAATTACATCACACACTTTTTCCTTAAGTTGTTTCTGAGACAATAAACCTACATTTTTATTTCCATTTTTCTTGACAGGTTTAGACTTTGGAACCTTGACTGTTTGAGCAGAAGTAGATCCCTTTTCAAAAGTTGAATTAGGATCTTTACCAAATACAAAATCAACAGGTTTAATCTTAGATTTTGTTTTGTCTATAACATGTCTGTAAGTCTTTGGACTAACTGTCTCATCAATAACAACTTTCTTTTTCATTTTCTTATCTTCATCTGACTTATACCCTAGACACTCTTTCCAATTCTTAGAAGTATTGATTTCATGAAATTTCCTTCCAGAATCTGTCCAGGTTCTGATTTTCTCATTAGCATATTCAAGTTCTTTTTCAAGAGCAGTACATTTAAATTTCATTTCAAGTTGCATGTGTTTAGCATTATCACATTCTTTTTGTATTGCTTCCATAAAAGAAAATTCAGCTTCTAGATGCTCATTTCTTTTCCTAAGTTCAGACATCTCAGATAAGATCCTAGCATTTTCAGCAGATTGGCTTCTAAAGCTAATATTCAATGACTTCAAAAAAAATCTTAATTCAGTGGCATTATCTGTATCAAAATCAAAAATAGTATTTGATACCTTTTCATCAGGAATAGCAGTTTCATTAGTATTGGCCATTAGGGCATAGTTGACCACCTCAGTATCAGATTCTGAGGAAGAGTCCATCCAATCCTTGCTTGATGTGATGAGTGATTTAGCCTTCTTGCACTCAGTTGCAAAGTGCCCCATTCTATTACACTTGTAGCACCTTATCTTTGACTTGTCAAATT
The DNA here is from genome assembly GCA_030848705.1 of Heracleum sosnowskyi. NCBI lineage: Eukaryota > Viridiplantae > Streptophyta > Magnoliopsida > Apiales > Apiaceae > Heracleum > Heracleum sosnowskyi. The sequence continues at coordinate 16,593,860 of CM061236.1, forward strand.
TGATATCCTTGTTGTCCTTCTTGATGTATTTGTCTTTGTCAGCACTGAAGGTCTTTTTCTGAAAGTTGTCGTGTCTTCTAGCTTTCCTGAACTTCATCTTTTTAAAGCCCTTGACTATCATAGCAACCATATCCTGCATGTCAGAGTCAATTGAATCATCATCAGTATTAGCATCAGGATTGCCATTAGTATCTGATGATGAGTCATCGGGATCTGACTCCACCACTCTTGTCCTTCTTCTAGAGACCTCCACAGCTTTTCCTTTTGACTTTGCCTTGATATTCAAGGCTACAGACTTTGCCTTGCTGCTTCTTTTGTTATTTCTTTGTTGAACCTCAAGATCATAGGTTCTCAGCATCCCATATACCTCATCAAGAGACATAGTGTTTAGATCATACTGATGCCTAATGATGGATGTTTGAGTATACCATTCCTCAGGTAAAGCTCTTAGAAACTTGGTGTTCGAATCCTCAGTTACATACTCTTTGCCAACTAGAGATAGATTATTCAGCAGTGTCAAGAATCTATCATACATGTCAGTAAGGCTCTCATCAGGTCTTGCATCAAATTGTTCATACTCTTGAATCAGTAGAGCCCTTCTGTTGTTCTTGACAGATGCAGATCCTTGGCATTGAGTTTCGAAAGTGTCCCAAATTTCCTTTGAAGACTTGCATGCAATCACCCTGTTTGACATGACAGCATCAAGACTATTATGCAGGATATTCTTTATCTTTGCATCCCTGAGAACGTGAGCCTTTTCTTCTGGAGTCCACTCACTTTTCACCTTAACCACGTAGTGTTCAAGTACAGTATCTATTTGTCCAATAATTCTCGTAGGGATATATGGTCCATCACGAATCCTGTCCAAATAATCAGGATTTGTGGCTTCCAGGTACATCAACATCTTTACCCTCCATGTAGGGTATTCAGTTTTCTTCAGGAGGGGAATCTTTATGCTTTCATACTTGGTTGTCGACATCTTAGATCGTTTCTGATTTAGATTTAAATCAGTTTGCTCTGATATCAATTATTGCCCAGTAATTAACAATTGTAGAAGGGGGTTGAATACAATTGTATAAGATTTTCGACTTAATAACAACTTAGAACACAAATATGAAATAATAACAACTTTATTAATTCTAGTATAAAACGGTTACAAAACTCTCTCAAGAAATTCTGATGTTCTTGAAAGCTTCAAGGTTACAATAATACTCGTGTAAGCGATTGATTATAAAATCAAAACCTAAACTATGTTTATATAGTACACACAGTTCCTCTATCGATTACAAGATAAAACCAAATCAATTACAAACTATATTGATACATATCCTAACTGACAACTGCATTCCTACAAACTAGGAACCGACAAATCATCTTTCCTTATTTTCTGAACTTGATAGTTATCTTGAAATAGTAATCCTGATCAGCTTCCAGTCTTGATGATAATCCTGATCACAGTCCTGATAGCAATCCTGATAGTAATCCTGATACTGACGCTCGTGCAGTACTGATGACGTCAGCAATCCTGATCACTAGTTCAGATCCTGATGATCATTGAATCCTGATCTAACATGCAGGGCTTCACATAATTATCTTTATGAGCTTTCAAGAGGACATTATCAACCCGAATATTATCAGGACATGGATTCCTTCTGTAATTAATATCCCACTTTGCATGCAATGTCATTGCTCAACACATAATATTGTAATTAATAATTAATTACATCTTATATGAATCAAAGCATGTGCATTGCATACAAGTGTCAATCACTACATCCGGATTAAGAACCTAAACAATAATAATATCATAGAATCTTAGTTCTTCTTAATTGTCAGAATAAAAGAACAATTCTAATATTTTGATCATGTTCAATATACACAAAGTATACAAGTATTATTCAATAGTCAAGATAAACTATTCACAAATAATACTTTAGTCATTCCAGTGGGTTGTCTAATACCACTTAGACTGTTAACCTTTATTATATTATATATAGACACTGATAATCTAATCTTCTGTTATCCCATTTGATACTAGATTATCCATAATATATAATAAATAGGCAATGTAATAATATGTAATCAAGATTCTCAATAAAATGGACAATGTTATATACTTCAAACGAATAGTTTAGTATAACACCCAACAATTGCATGGCAATTGGGATTGATGTGGAACATCCGGTTCCGCACACGTATACCTAAAATGGTTTCGCAGAATCTTTTATTAAGAGACTACAATTGATTTCTAGGCCCTTACTTATGAAAACAAATTTACCAAATACTGCTTGGGGACATGCAATATTACATATTGCATCACTTGTTCGTTTAAGACCGACTGCTTGTCATAAAAATTCCCCATTGCAACTTGTAAATGGTCAAGACCCTAATATTTCTCACTTAAGAGTTTTTGGGTGTGCGGTTTATGTTCCAATATCTCCTCCCCAACGAACAAAAATGGGACCCCAAAGGGTATACGTTGGGTTTGACTCTCCCTCAATTATAAAATATTTGGAGCCCTTAACTGGTGATTTATTCAAGGCAAGATTTGTCGACTGTTAGTTTGATGAGACAGCTTTTCATGCATTAGGGGGAGATATGTCAAAATTTGAAAAAGAAAGAAAAGAAATTTTGTGGAATGAAGTATCTCTGTCTCATTATGATCCTTGTACAAATCAATGGGAACTTGAAGTTCAAAAGATTATCCACCTACAAGAAGTGGCAAATAAATTGCCTGATGCATTTACTGATGTCAAGATAGTGACGAAGTCACATATACCAGTTGTTAACGTTCCTTGTAAAATTAAACTTCCTGATGAAAAGAATTAAAGCATGCTAGCAAATGAGTCTAAAGCACGCCAAAAGCGTGGTAGACATGTTGGATCCAAAGATAAAAATCCTAGAAAATCAAAGAAACTTGGTAAACAAGCTGGAATATCAAGTGACATCATTCCAAATGAAATATAACTGATCATTGAAGAGACGTCTTCAAAAGATGATCAAACACCTGAAATTGATGACAATGAAGAGATCTCGATAAATTATATCATTTCAGGAAAAAGGTGGAATAAAAAAGAAATTGTCATGGATGAAATATTTGCATATGCAGCTGCACTTGAGATTTCTGAAGAAATCGAGGATCATGAACCTAGATCGATCTATGAATGTAAAAGAAGAAATGATTGGCCAAAATGGAAAGATGCTATTGAGGCAGAATTAAAATCACTTGAAAAATACCAAGTTTTTGGACAAATCATCCAAACACCTGTAGGTGTGAAACTCGTTGGATATAGATGGGTATTTGTGCGCAAAAGAAATGAGAAAAATGAATTTGTGAGATACATGCCTTGTTGTACAAGGCTTCTCACAAAGATTGGGAATTGATTATGAAGAGACTTATTCCCCGATAATGGATGCAACAACATTCAGATTTTTACTCAGTTTATCAATTTTGGAAGGGCTCCACATGAATTTAATGGATGTTGTGACTGCTTACTTATATGGGTCACTAGATAATGACATATATAGTACATGAAAATCGCTGATGGGTTAAAAATGCCTGAAGCATGTAGCTCTAGACCCCGAGATATTTACTAAATTAAGTTACGAAGATCATTGTATGGGTTGAAACAATCAGGTCGAATGTGGTATAATCATCTCGGTGAGCACCTTTTGAAAAATGGTTATGCTAATAATGTGATATGTCTATTTTTTTTATTAAAAGTACAAATATGGGGTTTACTATCATTTCAGTTTATGTTGATGATTTAAACATCATTGGGACCCTAGATGAACTTCATGAGACGATTGAATATTTGAAAAGAGAATTTGAAATGAAAGATTTAGGCCAAACGAAGCTATGCCTTGGTTTTCAGGTTGAACATTTATCTAAAGGAATCTTTGTCCACCAGTCATCATATATTGAGAAGATCCTTAAAATATTTATTATGGATAAAGCATATCTTGTGAATACACCCATGGTTGCCGCTCACTTGAAAAGAAAAAGGATCCATTTCGCCCAAGAGAAAAAGGAGAAAAACTTCTTGGTCCTGAAGTACCATACCTTAGTGATATTGGTGTACTCAAGTATCTTGCCAACTGCACACGTCCTGATATTGCATTTTCTGTTAATTTATTGGCAAGACATAGTTCTGCTCCAACTCGAAGACATTGGACTGGTGTGAAGCAGATATTTAGATATCTTCGAGAAACATTGGATATGGGTTTGTTTTATTCTAAAGACTCACAAGTGGAATTAGTTGGTTATGCAGATGCATGATATCGGTCTGATCCCCACAAAGGAAGATCACAAACAGGGTCTGATCCCCACAAATGAAGATCACAAACATGTTACATATTCACATATGGTGATACCGCAATATCTTGGCGGTTGATAGAATATATTTTTATATATGTTTTAGATGATTTTATTCCCATATTTATTGTGTTTTGCATTGATTTGGATATTTAATTGATAGATTTTATTGTTTTATTGTAGGATACAAGGAAATCTTAACTTGGAAGGATTTAAAGGAAAATAGCTTGTTAGGAATATGTTGTTCTTGATGATAATTATAAAAACACTTAGTAGATTTTGTATTAAGACATTTTTGTAACTGTCAACGAAATGGCATGCTTTGCAGTGTTTCGTTGACAGGAAGCTCATCAACAAAATGAGTGTTGTAGCAATTGCATTGTACAATACTTCACAGTATGATAGGCATTCTGTTATATGTTTTAGATAGGTTTTCTAAGTCATGTTGACTAAGTACCAGATAGGCAAAATAGGTTGGTTAATTGTAAATATGTTATGCCTTGTAATTCTGCCTAAGTGAAGACATGTCAACGGTATGAAGATTACTCTGTCAACGGTATGGAGTTTACCCATCAACGAAACGAGGGAAACACCATCAACGGAATGAAGAATAAAGCTATCAACGAAACACATCTCCCTGCTATCAACGAATCACTATTGCTTTTTGAACAGTTGACAAAGTGATAGTGACAGTTTACTGAACAGATCTAAAAGGAGATATGGAAGTGTACTTTGCATTGGAAACCATCAAAATGGTTACTGGAAATAAGGAAACATTCCAATTTCCAATAAGGCTCTTGGGAATGATTATAATGAGCATGAAGACAAAAGCAAAGATCTCCAAGGACCTTTGGACAAACGGAATGAAAAGCAAGCTACTGATGGTTATTACTATTATTCTTTAGTTTAGCCAAACGTAGAATTGTAAACTTGGGTTTTATATAACCAAGTGTAGCAGTTACTTTTGAAGAAGGAGAAGAAAAACAAATAGTTTGTATTAGCTATATTTGAGAGCATACTTCTCTTCACTCGTGTAACTGAGCAGCTGTGTACATTTGTATCACAGATTATTTCCGCAATAAAAATCACTTCAGTTGGATCATCAAACAATCCAACTGAAATTATTAATCTGCTTGTGGTTTTTATTTTATAAGTTCAGTTTTAATTTGTAAGTTGTTTTTAGTTTTAAGAAATATCAAAATTGTATTCAACCCCCCCCCCCCCCCCTTCTACAATTCTGTTAGGTCATTTGGGATTAACAATTGGTATCAGAGCAAGCTTCTAACATACAAGAAGTTTAAAGATCAAGACCAAAAACAGAAACCATGGTGAAGAAGGATGCAGGTGTGAAGATACCAGTTCTTGATAAGGACAATTACTTTCACTGGAAAGTAAAGATGCATTTACATCTCATGTCTATGGATGAGAGGTATGTAGACTGCATTGAGAAAGGTCCACACGTTCCCATGAAGTTTGCATCTAGGATTGGAGTGCCAGATGATGCTCCTGATGTAGAAGTTCCAAAACTTGTCTCAGAATGGACTGTTGAAGATATTGCAGAAATCCACAAAGACAAAAGAACCATGAACATTCTGTTTAATGGTTTGGAACAAGAGATGTTTGACAATGTCATAAACTGTACAACCTCCAAAGAAGTATGGGACACTGTTAGAACTCTCTGTGAAGGAACTGAGCAAGTAAGAGAAAACAAAATGCAGCTCCTTATACAACAATATGAGCATTTTCATTTTAAAGCTGGTGAAACCCTAAATGACACGTTTAGTAGGTTTCAAAATCTTTTGAATGGATTGAAGTTGTATGGGAGGATCTATCAAACCAAGGATTCAAACCTTAAATTTCTTAGAGCTCTTCCAAAAGAATGGAAGCCTATGACTGTTTCTCTCAGAAACACTCAAGAGTACAAAGACTACACTCTTGAAAGGCTTTATGGAACCTTGAAGACATATGAGTTGGAAATGGAGCAAGATGAAGAAATTGAAAAGGTACAGAAGAAAGGTGGATCTATTGCATTGATTGCATCTGTGAACCAACTGGAAGATGACAATGAAGAAGCTGCAAAGACCACAACTAGTCGAGCTAGTTGTAGGAGTGATGTTAGCAAAGGTAAAGGCAAGATGACAGAAGAAGAAGAACCAGAACCATCCAACTTGGATGACTTAGATGAAATTGATGAACACATTGCTTTTCTGTCAAGAAAATTCTCTAAGTTTAAGTTCAAGAGAAACTCAGAAGCAAGGCCACCAAGGAGAGACTTTCAACCTAACAAGTCTAACTGGATTGAAAAGTCTAATTCTAAATGTTTCAACTGTGGAATACTTGGTCACTTTGCTGGGGACTGTAGAAAGCTCAAGGTTGAGAAGGGCAACAGGAAATTTGAGCCTGTTGATTATAAAAAGAAATACTTTGAACTTCTCAAACAAAAAGAAAAGGCTTTCATGTCTCAGGAGTATGATTGGGCTGGTAATGGTGAAGATTCTGATGATGATGTTGAGTATGTCAACTTGGCTCTTATGGCTAACAATCATGAGCAGGAAGCAAGCTCCTCAAGCAACCAGGTAACAATTACTAATCTTTCTGAGCTTTCTAAAGAGGAATGCGATAGTGCAGTAAATGAAATGTCTACTGTATTATATAACTTGCGTGTTACTCTTAAATCACTTACCAAAGAGAATTCTAGAATAAAAGAGACTAATCTGCTCTTAAGTGATAGGAATGCAATGTTAGAAGCACAGCTCATTGAATTTGAGAAAATGAGGTGTGTTAGTAGGGATGCTAAGAAGGAACTTGAGAACGTGTTAGAAAGGGAAGAAATTCTTAAAACACAACTTGAAATAGAACAGAGTGTGATTGCAAAATGGAAAGATGCCAGGAATGTTGCCACCAACATCATTAATGTTCAAGGTATGGAATCTTTCTGTGAACAATCATGGAAAAAGAACAAGGAGAAGCTAGGGTATGTTGGTGAAACCTTAGAATCAGAAATTGAGTCAACAAACAACAATGATCATTTGTTGAAGGTTGATATGTCAACGGAATGCAATGTTTCGTTGACAGATGAACCATCAACCGATCAGGCTGTTTCGTTGACAGAGAAAAGAAAGGATGAACTCACTAGACTTAATAACAAGTATGGTCCTGTCACCAAGAACTTTGTTCAAGGTGAGTCTAGTAAATCAAAGAAAGTTGAGAAGCCTGTTGAGAGAGCTAATGTAGGTAACTTGTCTAACAAGCAATTGAAAGACAAGTTAGAGAAAGTTCAGGTTGAGGCTAAGGGAAATAAAAAGAATAACAGGAATGGCAAAGTAGGGATTAACAAAAACAACAATTACACACCTGATAAATATGCACCTAGAAAGACATGTGTCAATTGTGGAAGTGTTAATCATTTATCTACTAACTGCAAATCTGTTAAGAAAACTGCTAATGTGATAATGCCCAAGCCTGCAATGAACAGTTCCATGCCTACAATGCCTGTTATGCCTAACATGTTTGCTCCATATGCACAATTTCAGAATCCATATGCTAGCATGCCATTTGTGCCTAATCCATACATGAATATGTTTAATATGCCACAAATGCCATGGAATATGAATAACATGATTGTTCCTCCAACTATGCATGCTGTGAATGAAAGTGTGAGCAATTCTCAGAGATCAACACCAAGGGTAAAGATTGATTTAAATCACTCTGAGCCCAAAGTGAAAAATGGTACAAAAGGGAATGCAAAGGCTAACAAGACAGGACCCAAGGAAACTTGGGTACCAAAATCAACTTGATTTGGTTTTATTGTGTGCAGGGAGACAAAAGGAATCTTTGGTACTTGGATAGTGGTTGTTCAAGACACATGACTGGTGATTCTACCCTGCTCACAGAGTTTCAGGAGAGAGCTGGCCCTTGTATTGCTTTTGGAGATGACAGCAAAGGCTACACTAAGGGATATGGCTTGATTTCAAAAGAGAATGTCATCATAGATGAGGTTGCATTGGTGGATGGTCTTAAGCACAATTTGCTTAGTATCAGCCAACTTTGTGACAAAGGATTTTTAGTTACTTTTTCAAGAGAAGCCTGTATTGTTTCTAAGATAGGAAACAACAATGTGGTCATGACTGGTTTCAGAAGAGGAAATGTGTACATTGCTGATTTCAGTAGCACAAGTTCAGACACCATCACTTGTCTTTTCAGCAAGGCAAGCAAGGATGAAAGTTGGCTATGGCACAAGAAATTGCCTCATCTGAATTTCAAAGTTATGAATGAATTGGTGAGGAAAGATCTTGCAAGAGGAATTCCTCAAGTGGAATTCTCCAAGGATGGTTTGTGTGATGCCTGTCAAAAGGGAAAACATAAGAAGGCATCATTCAAAAGCAAGACAGAGTCATCAATTGTCCAGCAGCTTGAATTGCTTCATATGGACCTATTTGGCCCTGTAAATGTTATGTCCATCTCAAAGAAGAAATATTGTCTTGTGATTGTTGATGATTTCTCTAGATTTACATGGACTTTCTTTTTGCACTCTAAAGATGAGGCAAGTGAAATCATTATCAATCACATCAAGATGGTAAGCAATCATCCTGATTTCAAAGTAAGAAGGATTAGGAGTGACAATGGGACAGAATTCAAGAATTCAAGCATGAAGGTGTTCTGTGAAGAAAATGGTATTTTGCATGAGTTTTCAGCAGCAAGAACACCACAGCAAAATGGTGTAGTTGAAAGGAAAAACAGAACACTTATTGAAGCTGCAAGGACAATGCTAGATGAATCAAAGTTACCTACTTATTTTTGGGCTGAGGCAGTTAACACAGCTTGCTTTACTCAAAATATTTCTTTGATTAATCAGGCCAAAGGAATGACCCCTTATCAGCTACTCAAAAGAAAGAAGCCACTATTGGATTTTCTTCATGTCTTTGGATGCAAGTGCTTTGTTCTGAGAAATCAAGCTGAGCATTTGGGGAAATTTGAAGCAAAGGCAGATGAAGCAATATTTGTGGGCTATGCAGCAGGGAAAGCTTACAGAGTCTATAATCTCAGAATCAACATTGTTATGGAATCTGTACATGTTGTTTTTGATGATCTCAAAATTCAAGGTCTCTGTGATGAAGGTTTCCATGAAAGTCTTTCTTTTGAAAATGAGGAAGGAGATCAAGTGAATCATGATAAGGCTACTGAGAAACAGCCTAAAGTTGTTGTATCTAGCACAGATGAAAGCAGCAGTGAAGATGAAATTGTTGCATTAAGGTTAAAAAGGATAGCTGCTAGCAGACCAAATGGTCATTTCGTTGACAGTCATGATGGTGGATTCGTTGACAGTCAGAATGAGCGTTTCGTTGACAGCCAAAATGGTCATACCGTTGACAGTCATAGGAATGCTTCTAGAAGTGATCAATTAGGGACAACAAACTCAGGGGGAGTTTCTCAAGGACAAATATCCAATCAAGGCAATCATGATCATGAAGCTACGTCTTCAAGAGCAAATCTACCCCCCTCAAGGAAATGGACTAAAGATCATCCCTTTGAACTTATTATAGGTGATGTTTCTTCAAAAGTCCAAACTAGAAGAGCAACTCAAGAAGAATGTCTATATAGTAGCTTTCTGTCTCAAGATGAGCCAAAGAAAGTTGAGGATGCACTTCTAGATCCAGATTGGGTTTTAGCCATGCAAGAAGAGCTAAACCAATTTGAGAGAAATAATGTTTGGAAGCTGGTGCACAGGCCTGATGACAGGAGTGTTATAGGCACAAAGTGGGTGTTCAGAAACAAGATGGATGAAAATGGCATAGTCACAAGGAACAAAGCTAGACTGGTTGCAAAAGGCTATTCACAGGAAGAGGGAATTGATTTTGATGAAACCTTTGCTCCTGTTGCAAGACTAGAAGCAATAAGGATTTTCCTAGCCTATGCAGCCCATGCCAATTTCAAAGTCTATCAAATGGATGTGAAGAGTGCTTTTCTGAATGGGGAATTGGAAGAGGAGGTGTATGTGAGTCAACCTCCTGGTTTTGAAGATGATGATTTTCCAGACTATGTGTACTTCCTTCTCAAAGCACTCTATGGTTTGAAACAAGCACCTAGAGCCTAGTATGACACACTTTCACAGTTCCTCCTTGAGAATCATTTCACTAGAGGTACTATAGATAAAACTCTTTTTCACAGGGTTGTAAATGGCTCTACTTTACTTGTTCAAATTTATGTAGATGACATAATCTTTGGGTCTACAGATGTGAATCTTTGTCAAAAGTTTGCCAAGCTTATGCAAAGTAAATATGAAATGAGCATGATGGGAGAATTAACTTACTTTCTTGGTCTTCAAGTAAAGCAAGTTAATGAAGGCATTTTCATTAGTCAAACAAAATATATTCATGATTTATTAAAGAAGTTTAACTTAATGGAATGCTCTCCTGCCAAAACTCCCATGCCTACTGCCACCAAACTTGAATTGAATACTAAGGAAAAATCTGTGGACATTTCAAGTTACAGAGGCATGGTAGGCTCACTTTTATATTTAACAGCTAGTAGACCTGATATTATGTTTGCTACATGTCTATGTGCTAGATTTCAGGCTGATCCTAGGGAATCCCATTTAGTTGCTATTAAAAGGATTTTCAGATATCTCAAAGGAACACCAAACCTTGGCATTTGGTATCCTAGAGAATCTGGTTTTGAACTAATTGGTTATTCAGATGCAGATTTTGCAGGATGTAAAATTGACAGGAAAAGTACAACAGGAACCTGTCAATTCCTAGGAAACAAGCTTGTGTCATGGTTCAGCAAGAAACAAAACTCAGTTTCTACCTCCACAGCTGAGGCTGAGTATATTGCAGCTGGGAGTTGTTGTGCACAGATTTTATGGATGAAAAATCAACTACTTGATTATGGATTAAGAGTTGAGAAAATTCCTATTTTCTGTGACAACACTAGTGCCATTGCCATTACTGAGAATCCAGTGCAGCATTCAAGGACCAAGCACATTGACATCAAGTACCATTTCATTAGAGAACATGTTATGAATGGTACTGTGGAGTTACATTTTGTTCCAAGTGAACAACAACTTGCAGACATCTTTACCAAGCCACTTGATGAATCAACATTCTCAAGGTTAGTAAGTGAGCTAGGTATGCTAAATTTCTCTTAATTATTTTTGAGATATTTGCAAGTTAAAATGCAGCCAGAAATTTGCTATGTTTTTCTGTGAATTAATTTTCTCAGGAAAAAGTAAAATTTTGTCTAAGTCAAAATTACTATGCCAACGGAATGCACCATTTCGTTGACAGTCTTAGCACTTTTTCTGGGAGTTTCGTTGATAGTTCTTTTATATCAACGGAACGCAGCTTTATCAACGAAATAGACGGGACCCTAAACGCCCAATTCTGATTCGTTGATATAAAGTTCTTTTAATCTGAACCGTTGAAATTTTGACACGTCTTTTACCACGATCTATGCATACACCCCTGTAAGTATAAATCTAGGTAATACTTTAAGAGTAACGGTTATATTTTTAAGCCAATCCAGTAATTTACATTTATTATTGGACTCATTTTCTGAGAATTTTTGGGGGAGTATTTAAGAGATTTTATTTTCATTATTTCTTTTCACCTATTCTCAAAAATTCCAAAGGCTTTTTCTCTCTTCTTCTCTCTAACAAGCAATTCAGTTCGAAGCTTTCCTTTAATCAACAATGGCACCCATAGTCAAGCTTATGTCTGCTGGAGGGTTCATCTATGAGAAGAACAACTCCATCCCCTTTGTTGTCAAGGAAAACCCGAACAGACTCTTCTTCAAAATGATGGATTTCATGAAGAATTGCAAGTTGAGCTATGCAATGTTTCACTCTACACCACTCTACAATGAGATAATCGAGGAGATTTGGACCTCATGTGAGTATAGTGGAACAAACTGCACACTACAATTCACTCTTCAAGGTAATGAGTACATAGTTAATTCTGATGTATTGCAAGCATGTCTACATATTCCTGAAAATAACTGTAATGCTTTGCCTACATTCACTGAAATGGTTAACATGCTAAACTCTATAAACTACTCATTGCCTACTGATAACTTGGGTAAGATAATTAGGAGAGGTTTGGTTAGGGAATACAGTTACTTAGCTGATGCATTCATTAAAGTCTTTTCTGGAAAGATTAGTAATTTTGATGCATTAACTAATTCTATGTTAATTCTATTTACCATGCTCCTTACTGATAGATATTACAACTTTAGCACCCAACTTTTGTATGAAATTGGTGCTAAGTTGGGTGACAAAGCAAATAGGAAGAAAAATATCTATTATGCTAGGTTTCTGATGATGTTGGCTAACCATGTTAGTCCAGCACCATTAGTTATCTCTAACCCTGTTTCCAGGTTTGAGTGCTTTGTGCAAGAGAAGAGGGTTTTGACAGACATTCTGAGACTTAACCACAATGGTGATGTCCCAGTGGTATATATGCCCATCATAGAGGTAACTTCTTCTAACCCTGTTAGTGTAGTTAACACTTCTATTGTTTTACCTTCCAATGTTGCTATGGAGTCTGTAGCTGTGTCCCAACAGGCTCCTGCCCAAGCAGCAAAACCCAAATCCAAGAAATCCTCAAAGCCAACCTCAGGTGCTTCTCAACAAGCACCTGTTGCAAAAACTACTTCACAACCCAAGGGGAGTGTGTCAGGAGTTGTGAGAGGTGAGGGAAGGGGTGAACATCAAAGAAACCCCAAGAATAAGGAAGGACAGGTTAGTGTGTCCCAGCCAAGCCCCATTGTGTCTTCCCAACAAGGCACAATGAGTAAAATGGATTTAAACACAAGTCTAATTGCATCCTCCCAAAAGGATGTGATTATTGAAACAAGCTCTCCTCCAAGAGCACAGTCCAAGAGGGTAAGGGACACTTCAAGCCCACAGTCTACATTTTCCCAATACCAAAGGAGAGTGAAGCATAAATCCAAGGGTACACAGGGTGCACACACACTGGAAGCAACACTTCCAGTTTCTCAAATTCAGTTTGATGTAACCCCTATTATTACTCTGGGGTTACAGTCCCATTCTTTAAACATCAATCTTGATTTATCTCCATCAAATTCACCAACTCAATCTCTAGATGTGGACATGATCCATACATCTATTCCTGATTCTCCAACTCTTATCTTGGAGAAGCCCCACTCTGAAGCTGATGGTCATCACTTATTAAGTGATTTGTTGGGCCATCAACCAAATTTTTCTGAAACTGCAAGAGAATCTGTGGACAAATCTCTAAAATCAATCACCACAGATTCTACTGTAATTTCACTTTCTCAAAATGCTTTATTGACTTCATCAACGAAACAGCCTCTTTCGTTGACAAGTGTTTCTCCATCAACGGTATCCATACCGTTGACAGTTCAAACTACCATTCTGTTGATAGGCCATTCTACACATCTTATTGAAAATCAAGTTGTTTCCACAACTAGTGTAGATGACCTGGTGGTAGTTGTGACACTTTTAGGTTTGAGAGGGAGTGAAATTGAGAGGCTGGCTTGCAGCCAGGCAAAAGGAGAGCATGAGAGTGAGGGGCTGGCTATTTCTTCCAGCCAGGCAAAAGGAGAGCTTGAGAGTACCACCTTAGAAGGTGAAGGTGAGGGTGTGAGAGGTATGAGCCATGGGGAGCCCATGATGCAAGAAAAGAGTGGAGAGAGAGAAGGGACTACAAGAGAGATAAGGATGGAAGCAGCCATTGCTAGTGAGTTAATGGAGGTCAGTGAGGGAGAAAGGGAACTTACTTTCCAAGAGCTTTATCAACAAACTCTGGATAGTATTTCCCTGGATCCTGAGACCTTTACTCATCCTGTGTCAGCCTATCAAGTTTTGGCTCAACAGGGCAATGTGGAGGCAGAGAGGTCACTACTACTAATTCATACAACTGCATCAATGCAAAGAGCAAAGGATGCCTTGACCAATCTATCTCCAGGAGCTGCAGCAAGTGGAGACTTTGATTTTTCTGATGATGAGGACAGCTATGGTGACAATCAGGTGGCCACTACTTCACAGACTGGGACTTCTGTGGTGCCTCCTAGACCAAACTGGCTGTCTCAGGATATGCATGGAAGCTGCACTCTAGATGCTGCTATCACAAGGCAGTACAATGAGGCCTATCTAGCTCATGAGTCTGCAAATGCAAGGGACAAGAGATTCTACAAGGCCATCATGGATTCTCTGGAAATCCAAAGGCTACAGATGCTACAGACCAGGATTGAGGCTACAGAAATCAAGGATTCAATTAGCAACCTTAGGGCTGCTAATGACAGGAGGCTAGATGAAAAGCTTCCTCTTCTCACTGTGTCCAAGATGAACAGGTTTTTCTCTAAAGAACCTGAGGTGGATTCCTCCTTGAAGACTCTCTCTTCTAGAGTGGACAAGGTGGAAGCTACTTTATCTCAGATGCAAAAGGAACAGGAGAAGCAAACACAACTTTTGGCCCAGCTAGTGGCAGCTCAAGGACTCCCAGCCATCTCTTTTGATGATAACAAAAAGGGGGAGAAATCTAAGGAGCTAGACATTCAGATCACAAAGGTTATGGTCCCAGCCATTTCCTTACCAAAGGAGCCACTAGCAATGGGGGAGCTTGGAAAGAAGCAAAAGGATGGTATTGACCTTATACAGGAAGCTTCTATGAGGATGAGACTTGCAGAACAAATTAAAGAACATTGGTCCAACATAGAAGCAAGGATCAAGAAGATTGCTGGAACTAAAAAGGACTCAAATCCATCAACGGAACAACCATCAACGAATGCCATGGTATTAGTGTCAACGGAATGGGAGCCACAGATAAATTCTTTCTATCACCAAGAGCCCCTTCTACATGGAGTCACTCAAGGTCCAAGGAAGGAAAGAGGACAAACTTCATGCATTAGGGATGTGGAACAAGCTACAATTCAAAGAAGCCTATCTCCCAAGTCCCCTGCTAAACCAAAGGGCAAAAACATAGCAAGGACTTTCTATCCTGCACCTTATCCAGATGAGCACAAGCTTCTTGGTCTACTCATCACAAAAAGCAAGGAAAGCAATGATTATGAGATAAGGAAGCAAAGGGCAATTGTCTACAGGAATGGACAACAAATCTGTGTTTGGGCTGGTCATCCAAACTTTGCTGAAGCCAAGGCTGAGGAATCAGAAAGAGCAGCTATGCAAGCTCTTGCAGTAGCTCAAGCTCTTGATGAAGAAGAAAGGAAGCAAGAGGAAAGCACTAAAGAGGAAAGGAGTACAAAGAAGAGCACAAGGCAACCCAAAGAGAGAGCTAGGAGAAACATAGCCTTTGAGAATGCTGATTCTCAGAGTATTGCATCAGACTCTTCTATACCTATTGCACCTCCAACAATTGCTGATCCAGTTTTTGAGGTAAAGTTAGCCTGTGATCCTGATCATTCTGTCAATTTTCATAATCAGCCAATTGAGCCAAAGGAAGAGCCAATTGAGTTTGATGAGGCCAACTTTCCAAAATTCCTTTTTGAAATGGATCCAAAGAAGAAATCTAAGAAAAGGGCTACCAAGGCTAAGCCAATTCTAGTAAGGAGACCACAAGCTGAAAAACCTCCTACCAACCCAGAAGACTTCATCTACATTGCTGATATCAGGGAGGAGTCTAACCTACATATCAATCTTGATGACCTAGTTGAAGTGAGAGGAATAGCAGCTTCTTACAAACTACCAGAGAGATTGGTGTTTGTCTACAAGGGTGGGAGAGAACAGGTTTGGCCTCTACATAGAATTCTGGGAGAAGACTATCAGACACTGCTATCTGTGTTTAAATGCCTGAAGAAAGATTTTGGTTTTACCAAAACAGCTAAGTCTGAAGTTGTTTCCAAAATTTGCCAAATCAAAGCAAGCTGGAACAAGCCTGGTGCACTTCCCAGAGTATTGAAGGTCCCTCAAACAGGAAAGATAATTCATCTCCAACCTTTTTGGATGATGGAATTCAGAGATAAGGACAACTGTAGAAGATTCTTCAGAATAGAAGACCAACTGGAAAAGGCATCCAATGAAACTCTAAGATTAATGCAATCCAAGTTGGGGAATCAAGATGAAGAAGAGAAGATTTTCTACAGAAGACTTCAAGCTCAGATTGAGGAGAACAATGCAAGAAAAGGGAAGAAAACTAGACCACAGAGGCAAAGATGAAAAATCTGCTCAAACTAGAGGAGCAACTCTGTGCACTTGTTTTGTAAGATTTTCTACTTTGCATTTCAATTAAATTCAATGAAGCTCAATGCAAATCTACTTTTATCATGTGTAATTTGACTGAGTGTTTTTGTTATCATCAAGGCTCTTGATTTATGGCTGTTATTCTATCAGTCATAAATTGGGGGAGATTGTTAGGAATATGTTGTTCTTGATGATAATTAGAAAAACACTTAGTAGATTTTGTATTAAGACATTTTTGTAACTGTCAACGAAATGGCATGCTTTGCAGTGTTTCGTTGACAGGAAGCTCATCAACGAAATGAGTGTTGTAGCAATTGCATTGTACAATACTTCACAGTATGATAGGCATTCTGTTATATGTTTTAGATAGGTTTTCTAAGTCATGTTGACTAAGTACCAGATAGGCAAAATAGGTTGGTTAATTGTAAATATGTTATGCCTTGTAATTCTGCCTAAGTGAAGACATGTCAACGGTATGAAGATTACTCTGTCAACGGTATGGAGTTTACCCATCAACGAAACGAGGGAAACACCATCAACGGAATGAAGAATAAAGCTATCAACGAAACACATCTCCCTGCTATCAACGAATCACTATTGCTTTTTGAACAGTTGACAAAGTGATAGTGACAGTTTACTGAACAGATCTAAAAGGAGATATGGAAGTGTACTTTTGCATTGGAAACCATCAAAATGGTTACTGGAAATAAGGAAACATTCCAATTTCCAATAAGGCTCTTGGGAATGATTATAATGAACATGAAGACAAAAGCAAAGATCTCCAAGGACCTTTGGACAAACGGAATGAAAAGCAAGCTACTGATGGTTATTACTATTATTCTTTAGTTTAGCCAAACGTAGAATTGTAAACTTGGGTTTTATATAACCAAGTGTAGCAGTTACTTTAGAAGAAGGAGAAGAAAAACAAATAGTTTGTATTAGCTATATTTGAGAGCATACTTCTCTTCACTCGTGTAACTGAGCAGCTGTGTACATTTGTATCACAGATTATTTCCGCAATAAAAATCACTTCAGTTGGATCATCAAACAATCCAACTGAAATTATTAATCTGCTTGTGGTTTTTATTTTATAAGTTCAGTTTTAATTTGTAAGTTGTTTTTAGTTTTAAGAAATATCAAAATTGTATTCAACCCCCCCCCCCCCCCCCCCTTCTACAATTCTGTTAGGTCATTTGGGATTAACATAGCTGATTTTGGAGCTGAATTAGATGGAAATTCGGATTTAATTGGACTAGGTGGGCTGGCTACATTGTTTGGGCCATATCTTGAGTTTCAGAAGTCCGTTTTTGATGATCTTACAGTCCACGCGAAGCTTGTGGACTTCTCTTTAATTCAGAGGTGGTCCAATAAGAAAAATCCAGGTGGAACGGCCCAGAAACTGGAGGGATCAGACAGCTACGAATTTTTATTGAAGAATCCTACTAGGTGTAGAAGATTGATTTGTAAATTCATTAAAGCATTAAAATAATTTTATTATTAGGATCAGATGAGGATTATTAGATATTGTTATTAGCTTTAGAAAAATAGACACGTATGTTTTACTTTGGGGAGGAGCTAGGGTTCTTATTCTTTATCTTCTTCTATTGTAAGCACTTAGCTAAGCTTGGATTCATTGTTCTTCATTAATATAACATATAAGGTATTCTTTATCTCATCTTTTTTATTAGTATAGATTTTACATGGCTTACTTCATTATTCTTGTTGTTCTTAGTCTAAGTATGAGTGAGTAGTTTCATTCTAGGGCTCAAGGGAAGCCATGTTTGCACAATGATTGTGTTATGATTTGTTAGTTGTTTAATGGGTAAAGAGTAATTCTAATTGATATGTTTTATTGATTAATTTGTGTAATTGGCCAATATCATGGATTAATTTTATGCAAATAGGAGTAATAGATTGAGAGATTTTACTCACTAGAGGCACACATACGATTAGCAGAATTGAAGGTGATTGCGAGAGCATCATTGGATTTCTGAAAGTGTTAATGTTTGAGAGAGAGATTAACATTGCTTTAATTGCTCAACTCATTGAATTGCTATATTTCTGTGACTAAATTTGGTGTAAGCATGGTGAACCTACATTGCCCTAGACTTTAGTTAATTGATTTAAAAGACGTTTAATTTGCACTATTTAGTTAGTAAAAATCTTCAACACTCGTTTTTCTTTAGGAACAATTTTTGATAGTTAAATTGAAATTCTTGAAACTTGTCTCCTTGTGGATTCGACCCCGTACTTGCTAGTATCTGCTAACAACAGACACCGTGCACTTGCAGTAATATAATTTTACTCATCAAGTTTTTGGCGCCGCTGCCGGGGAGACGCCTAGTTTCTATAGATTTTAGTTTAATTGTTTTAGATTGTTTCGATTGTCTCAATTGGATTTTTGTTCCAATTGAGGCCGATTTTACTGTTTTTCCTTGTTTTAGTTGTTGATGCCCAGGTCTACGGAAGAAGTTGATACAACTCCGCCTAGTCCTAATTCTGGAACAACTCTTCAACAATTTATAGATCAACGAAGGAAAGAAAAGAAGCAAAAGCTCAGTGATTCAAAGATCAAAATGGCAGATCTTCCTATTAAATCTTTGAAGAACTATTCACAGCCCTCTTCGAGTGGTGTGCCTACTGGCCTTGCTATGCCAGTTATTGAAGCAGTAAACTTTGAGATCAAACCAGCGTTGCTCACTATGATCCAACAGAATCAGTTTGCTGGTCTTCCATCTGAAGACCCTACACTTCATCTGCAAAGGTTTCAACAACTTTGCTCTACTATCAAGCATCGGGGAGTCACTACCGACCAGTTGAAAGTCATGTTATTCGGGTTTTCTCTTCGTGATAAAGCTCAAAAATGGCTGAATGATATTAAATTGACTGAGTGGGATGAAATTGCTCAAGCCTTCCTAACTGAATTTTTCCGTCCCAACAGAACTGATGAATTGGTTGATAAGATGACAGCCTTCAAACAAGAGTATGGAGAGTCTCTTAGAGATGCTTGGGAAAGATTCAAGGATCTTCAACGTGCATGCCCCCACCACGGTCTTGAGAAGTGGTTTCTGCTCAAACGTTTCTACAATGGTCTTGACCCCGAAACAAAGGGCACAGTTGATAATGCTGCAGGTGGTGTATTTCTAGACAAAGGAGTTGATGAAGCGCATAATTTTCTTGAAAATCTGGCTGCTAATCACTTCAGTAACCCGAGAGCACTTAGGAAAGGGGGTAAACTCGAGGTGGATGCTTATTCTCTTTTATCATCTCAACTCGCTGCATTAACTCAGGAAATTTCTTCATTGAAGACTACACAGGCATCTACTCCTCCTCCTCCTATGAGCATTAATGCATTATCATCTATGGCTCCTATGAATAATCCTGTTTGTGAAGTGTGTGGTATTCAAGGCCACTTTGGTAACGAATGCTTGTACACAAAATTTTCAGATGGAGCAAGCAAATGTGTTTCAGCAGAGGCAGTAGTATAATCCATACTCCAACACTTACAATCCGGGTTGGAGAGATCATCCCAATTTCTCATATAGAAATAATAATGCTCAGAATCTTCCTAACCAGCAGCAACAATATCAGCAATCATATCAGCATCCTCCACAACAGCAGTATAGGCCTTCTCAAGGACCTATGAATCCTCCTGGATTTCAGAAGCCCTCTCAAAACTATGCTCCCCAAACTAGTCAAGCTGCACAACCTGATCAGACTAGTGATATGATGAAGATATTGATACAAATGCAAAAGAATCAGGAAGACAACATGAGGGAGATCAAAGAGTTGAAGACTCATAACAAGATGATGGAAACTCATATTGAACAATTGGCTAGCTCTTCCACTTCAAGGCAGCCTGGCTCTTTACCATCACAGCCAACTCATCCAAAGGAGAATGTAAATTCCATTGCTCTTAGGAGTGGTCTCACATATGATGGTCCACCAATGCCTAGTGAAAATGTGATTGTTGAGAAAGAAAAGGAGAACTCCAAAGATGACAAGGTAGATGATGTTGTTGATCATACATACATAGGTGGAACTGAAGGAAGCAAGAAAGCTGATAAGGAGAAGATTGTAGATGCTCCTCCACCAATTGTGCCTAAGTTTCCATTCCCTAGCAGGATGAACAGAACTAAGGTAGATCAACAGTTTGGTAAGTTCATGACACTTGTCAAGAATCTTGAGGTAACAGTTCCTTTCACTGATTTAATTTCTCAAGTTCCATCATATGCAAAGTTTTTAAAGGATATTCTTACAAAGAAAAGGTCTTTTGGTGAGGTGGAGACAGTAGCTTTTACTGAAGAATGTAGTGTTGTTCTGCAAAATAAGTCTCTACCAAAACTTAAAGATCCTGGAAGTTTTTCAATCCCAAGTCATTTGGGTGCATTGTTCATTGATAAAGCTTTATGTGACTTAGGCGCTAGCGTCTCTGTCATGCCTCTCTCGATATTTCAAAAATTAAACATGGGAGAATTGAAATGCACACAAATGACATTGCAAATGGCAGACCGTTCTATAAAATATCCCCTTGGTATTTTAGAGGATGTGCCTGTCAGGGTTGGAAAATTCTATATTCCTGTAGACTTTGTGGTATTGGACATGGAAGAGGATAGCCAAATACCCATTATTTTGGGTAGGCCATTCCTCTGTACTGCAGGTGCTGTCATAGATGTTAAAAATGGGACTCTTACTCTGAGTGTTGGTGATGATAAAATTACTTTTACTCTAACCTCCGCTCTTAAGTCCCCTTTGCTTGAGAATACATGTTGCAGGATTGATGTCTTAGATAAAATTGTTCAAGATGAGCTACCTCAACTTTTATTGAATGATACATTGGAAGCAGTTCTTATGCTTGAAGCTTCCGAAGGAGAATGACATGCTGAAGTTGACTCATTGATTATTGAGTTGGATGGTAAGGGTGACCAAAGCCAAAGTTTGGAGGTAACAAACACTATCACTTCTTGTGTTAAACCTCAGGTAAAAAAATTAGAGTTGAAGCCTTTGCCATCTAATCTCAAATATGTGTTTCTTGATGATGATGAGTCTTGTCCAGTGATTGTTAGCTCTAATCTTGATGATAGTCAACTTTCTAAGCTTCTTGTTGTGTTGCGTATGCATAGAAAAGCAATTGGGTATAGTATTGATGATCTTAAAGGGATTAGCCCAGACTTTTGCATGCATAGAATTCACCTTGATGATGATCATAAGCCTTGCATTCAGGGACAACGTCGTTTGAACCCTAATATGCAGGAAGTTGTAAAAAAAGAAGTTTTGAAGCTACTTGATGCGGGCATCATTTACCCAATTTCTGATTCAAAATGGGTAAGCCCGGTTCAAGTAGTTCCTAAGAAAGGGGGGGACCACAGCAATAAAAAATGATAAAGATGAGTTAATTCTCACTAGAATTGTCAGCGATTGGCGGATGTGTATTGATTATCGTTGGTTAAACACCGCCACTAAAAAAGACCATTACTCTCTCCCATTCATTGATCAGATGCTTGAAAGACTTGCGAAACATAAGTTCTTTTGCTATCTAGATGGATATTCAGGGTTCTTTCAGATCCCTATACATCCTGATGACCAGGAGAAGACTACATTCACATGTCCATATGGTACCTTTGCCTATCGAAGAGTGCCATTTAGATTGTGCAATGCTCCTTCTACTTTTCAGCGTTGCATGACAGCCATATTTTCTGATTTCATTGAGTCTATAATGGAAGTGTTTATGGATGATTTCAGTGTTTATGGTTCTGATTTTGATGTGTGTTTGCATAATCTTTCTAAAGTGCTTAAACGTTGTGAAGAGGTGAACTTGGTTTTAAATTGGGAAAAGTGCCACTTCATGGTCAATGAAGGAGTGGTACTTGGTCATCTTATTTCTGAACGTAGCATCCAAGTTGACAAAGCAAAAATTGAGGTGATTGAGAAACTTCCTCCCCCTGTTAATGTCAAGGGAGTTAGAAGTTTCTTAGGTCATGCAGGGTTTTACCGACATTTTATAAAAGATTTTTCCAAAATTGCAAAACCCCTCACTCAATTGTTGCTTAAGGATGCCACATTTGAGTTTACTGATGCTTGTTTGTGTTGGTCCTCGACTGTTGCAGAAGGGGGGCTTGAATGCAACACTGATAAAAATCAATCTACGTCTCAACAACAAAAACAAAGATTTATGATTATCAGTTTATGAGATGCAATCAATAACAGACACGAGAAGAATTCTCACAAAATAAATATTTTATTTATTTTGCAAAGTGTTGCTACAACCTCAGAGAAAATTCAATTTTCCTGAGCTTCGGTTTTCTCGAGTTGTTACAAAGAATGGAATAGTTGATAGTCTAAGTAAACTAATCCTATCACTATCAGTCACGGGTTTGTGAAGCTGCTGTCATTTTCATGTGGCAGCTTCTTACAGATTTTCCACCCGTGAGTCTTTCCTAAATTGCTATACAAACAATTTATCAATACTGGGTAAAGCAATCTAGAAACATTCTATTTTAAGCTAACACAATTCAGTAGATGTAGACTTGTCATACTCTGGAATTGGTGAGCTTTATCATGTGACCTCTCAAGCTTCTGTCATAGTCTTGCAGACTTGATGCAGTGTTGGGATACTGCAACACGCCTGTTTCTTGAACATACAAATTGCCACAAGTTTGACTGGGTAGATCCCCAATACAAATGTTGTCCCTTCGTGACAGTATCCTGATACTTAAGCTTGCTGTCACAGGAATGTGCTTTTGGTGACAGTAAGAAATTCCCGCAGAGGGTGCTGTCGAGAATTCCAAACTTGCTGTCAGGATTCTCAAGGTTGCTGTCAGAGGGCTTCCGCCAATGTTGCTGTCAGAGTAAATCTGATGTCATGACTAGCAACATGATGTCTTCATGTAACCTTACTGTCAATGTTGTGACAGTAGCTTTTATTCTTGCTGTCCATCTTGAGCACTTCTTGAGGCTTGAACAAATAAATGAACTTCTACCAAGATGTACTAGAATCTTATTTGCAAATACAAAAATGGTTACATAGACATACTCTGGCTGTGACAGTATGTTCATACTTAATTAAAAATTAAGCAACTAAAATATCTGGTTAAGTTGTCTCCTAGCCATCACCCATAAATCCAAACAATCTCCCCCAATTTGTTTTTATGGATAATAACTACAAATTTACAGTTAACTCATGCTGACAACTTAACTAACAAGATCAGAATTGACAAAGGGATCTTACTCAGTTTCAGACCTCCTTTTCTGTCTTGCTTCACCCTCTCTGTTGAGAGCTTCCTGTAGCACCTCCTTGAGTCCTTCAACCATTGCTTTCTCATCAGGAGAAATGGCATCATCTTCAACTTCATCAATGTATTTCTGGACTATTTTGGAGAGGCATATCCTTGCATCCTGAAGGTCTATCCATAGCTCTTGCCCAAAGGCATAAGTTCTGAACTTTAAGTTTCCTTCAATTACTTTAAACCTTCTTCCAGGATATGCATTAAGAGATTTTCTTCTGGACCTGTCTAGCTTTGCATCTTCACCCTTTCTCTTCTGGAGAATGTCCTCAATCTCAAAAGAGCAAAGTCGTTCCAATGGATGAGTTGATCCAATTACCATGTACAGTAAGTCCTTCAAGACACTTGTTTTGAGTCTGTGAAGACTTGCAACAAAGATTTCTTCCCTTATGAACTTGATCCTCAGAGGGTGTTCTAGTACACAGGGTTGGTAATTTGGTCCTTCACTTTCCAACTTATTGGCTTGTTTGCATTTGTTCAGTAGTGAAGCTTCTACATCTTCAACAGTGTCCTTTTTGACAGGATTTGAGGGTCCTTCTTGACTTGGTTGATTCTGCATTTCCTCAGGAAAGTATTTGGCATCATATTCAACATCATGAGGCATTTCTTCAGGAGTGAGTACAAAGCAATCATCAAGATCAGCATCATCAAATAATGACCAATCCCCATACTTCTGATAGAATTCTTCATCTCTTACAGCTTTGTATGATAGCACATGGTTCATGACTGTTTCAGGAACATTGTCATAACCTTGCATTAGATTGACCATCCTTGCCAAATAGAAGTAATCAATTCTCCTTGTTTCTATGCTCATTCTTTGTGAGAGGGTTTTGGATATTACATAAGATGTCAATTCCATGTCAAAATTCTTCTTGACTCTCACAAATTTTGATGCATCAAACCACAGAATATACTCCTCAGCTTCTTGGTTGATGTCCAGCTTCACCTCAACATTCTTGATTTGATTGACTTCTTTTTCCAGAAGATCCAGAGAGCTGCAGGGTTTTGAATTGACAGGTTTCCATAGATTTCTACCAAGTCCAGTGACTTTCTCTTTTCCTGAGTACTTATGTTTTCCTTTCTTAGCTTTGGTAGTCTTCTCAGGTTTAGGTTCCTGTCTAGAGAACCAAGCCCTTGCTAAAGATTTTGTCCTTTTTGGCTTGAAAGTAGGCTTGATCTCATCCTTGACAGCATCTTTGTTGACAGTGGCCTCTTTGACAGTATCTTTGGCGACAACATCTTTCTCAGCATTTATACTGTCTATAGCACATCTCAAGATGTTTGCCTCCAAAGCTTCAATTAACTCAGTCTCCTTTTCTTCTGTGACTTCAGCATTTTTATTTTCTTGTACAGGAGCTTCTTCTTTCTTTTCCTCCTGGGATTTAGCCTCAACATTCCCAGAGGTACTTCCACTAGCATTTCCTGTTTTTCCACCATCTCCAGCACCATCCATATCACCATCATCATCATCATCATCATCATCATCAAAGGGAACTTCATATGAACAGCTTTCTCCTTGCTCAGCTCTTTCTGAAATTGCTTTAGAAATCATCTTCTTTATTGTAGAGCTTAGTCCCTTGTCTCTTTTCACCAGCAACTCATAAATTGCATTTACAGCAAGAACTCTTTCCTTGTTGGCTTTAGAGTTGAGAAGCATGTTCAGCACTTTCAGAATTGACTTTGACTCCATTGTAGAATTTCCTCCCAAGCTCATATATGCACACCTTCCGCTTCCAGTACTAGTGACACTTTCATAGTATACACAAAAAGGATTAGTGTAAACTTCTAGGAGCTTCTCTGAAATCAAATTTAGCATCTGCATTTGAAGAATTTCATTGAAGGAAGTATGGTTGGCTTTTTTGTTCTTCATCACAGCTAGCACCCTTGCTGGAAGACTTTACAACAGCTGCATAGTGGCCCACCTCTTCTCTTCATTTATCTTAATGCACGCACTGATGATTTTCTCCTTCAGCAAGGTTGAGCAATTGGTCAGCCTCTTGCTAGGTTCATTCATGGCTGCTTCAACTATCCTGTAGAAATCCTCATCATGATTCTTCAAAGTGTTTTCCATGTAGTCCACCATCAAGGTATTAGCTTCTTCTTGGCTGAATTTTGTTCCTTCACTCCAAGTATTTCCTGACAAGATGTATTCAGTCATCTTGCCTTTCTCTTTTCCCAGCTTGTTCTGTTCCTCCTTCTCTCTCCATTGTTTCTCTAGAGCACTTTCCTTTGGAGGTGAAGTTGGCTCTCTTATTGGAGGTAGAATTGGCTCCTTGGAGGATTTAGATGTTCTCTTCCCTGTTGACTTCATTTCTGTGGATCCCTCCTTATATCTCCCTGGCTCCCCCTTACTCCTTGACTCCCCCTTACTCCAAGGCTCCCCCTGAGATGCAGCATCCTTCTTGGGGTCATTTCATGATCCTGACTCTGCCCTTTGTAATTCTGATCTTACCATTTTCTCCCCCTTAGGTAAGTTGGCAGCAGCAACAAGAGTGGAAAGAGCCTGAAAGGCTTCCTGAAGACCAGTGAAACCAGAGGCCACCATGGTAGACAAGTTGTCAATTTTAGATTCCATGGAGAGGCATCTGGTCTCAATAGCTTCCATCCTGAGAGCTATAGAGGGGCCACCAGATCTTGACCTCCTTGGGGGAGAAGGAAAAGACTGGGGCTTGAAGGCTGTGGGGGTTCTCACACTCTCATGGTTTTTATGAGTGATCTCATCACTCCTCACATATGAACACTCAAGGCCTAGTGTAACAGCCCCAGATCCGGGGTCGGGGATCCGGTCGTTACGGTCTCAATTCCCATCAATAATACTTGCACTTGAATCAAAATAATAAAACTACATGCTGTGACCTCACAATAACATCACCATACACACACAACTAGTTATAGTCCCAGAGATGAAATTGGAATAAGTATCTAGTCATAGGATCCACAAGTTATAAGTTATTACAAACCCAAAAGATTACAGAGTACGCTTAATAATTCTTGCCGTTGATTACATTAATCATAAATATAAATAAGTCTGAAACAAAAGCTGTAGCCTAGGCTACTGGTTACTACTACCTCAGCAATGGCGGCTACGACCTCAGCGGGTAAGTCTCTGACGACTGCCACTCGCTTGCGCAGAGTGTACTTGAACCGGGCCATCTGCTCTAGCTGTTGTTGTGATATAAATAAATAAAGCAAGGGTGAGCAATAGAGCCCACCAAAATAACTTATACAGATTACCATAATATAAAAATTCAAAGATGTTTCTGTAGCCACATGTTATGCCTTAAACAGATAAGATACTAGTATAACATAAACGATGAAGTTACGGGGAAAAATTAATATAATGTTCCCGTAACTCCACATCCACTTATGCAAATATAATCTGAGTAGGATTTTATCAGAGTCGTAACTCATAAAATAAAAGATGAAGTTGCATGAACTTATTGTCACTTCATTTCCAAACATTTTTCGACCCCCTGCCAACATGGTTGGTTCTTCACCCCAATTCATGTTGCAGGAATATCCAAATTGGATGATGAACTAATACAGGAGTTGCTACCGCGTCCGCTGTGCCTAACCTTGCTATGATCAGTAGCAGGTCGCACCGCTCAAATAGTTTTCTACATGTAGATGGAAGAATCACGACAGCCTGACATTGTCTACCGCCTTACAGTGACCTCCCGCCCATTTGGGGCAATAAAAGTTGGATGGGCCCACGCAACTTGACCACTTACACCACTCCTAGTTCAGATGAAATCCATGACTCTGAAACGTAAAGATCGTCCTCCTTTCCCCAAGTGTAGCACTTGTTGATACGACTCCACTAAGTAGTTATATCTAGGTTGGAAAGGAAGATTCTCCAGTATTTCCCAAGCTGTTGCTTGTTAATGGATATCGACTTGTTCCATGAATTTACCCCTCGAGCGTTGAGGTGGTAACACAGTATTAGACTTGCAGCAACTAAATTGCTTTGAGAAAATATCTGTCCCCTGACAGTTTTGAGTTGAGAGTTTAAAATGAATAGCAGTTACTTAAATCAGGTTTCCCATATTTTTTATGGTTGAGCGAGCATTTAAATCCTCTTAAAAGACGGATTTAAATGGAAAACGTTGTTTTGGGAACCTCTTTTTGGTTTAAAATAATTAATAACATTTATTAAATAAGTAAACCCTCAAATGAATATTCGAAAATAATATTCATTAAATAAATAAACCTTGAATGAATATTTCAAAATAATATAATCCTCGAATGAATATTCAAAATAATATTCATTAAATAATAATCTCAATTGAATATTTGAAAATAATATTCATTAAATAAATAACCCAAATGAATATTCAAAAGTAATATTCATTAGATAAATAATCCTTAAATAAATAATCCTTAAATAGATAATCGTTAAATGAATATTCAAAAATAATATTCATTAAATAAATAATCCTTAAATAACAGTTACCTGATACCTTTATCGGAAAATAATCGTTAACAATACAGAAAACATAATCCCCCGCCCTTATCCTAGGGCACTTATATACAAACTGGCTTATACCTGATATCCCATATCTAGCTTATAAGCCCCACATCAAGTCATATCCTCAAGTATTGCTATATATATAGCAGTTCAAAGACAAGCATGCAATTTATATATCGCATTTACATAACATATATGAAAACAGTTTATTATCACAACAACAGTAAGTATAGGTTTTGAAAACTTGCCTGGTGGTGAGGTAGGGGTAGTGTGCCTCGAGTCAATCCGACGATCTATACATAGTCAAAATATCCAAGGTTAATCACTTAAACACTTTCACGAAACTAAGTATGTACTTTACTTTAAACTAAAACATGAGTTCTAGTTAACTCCTTAAGAATCCTCTTGCGCACGCTCGACTCGAACATTTATATAAAATAGAGATTAAATCCTTTTAACACGAAATCTTCTCGAGGGTCCTCCTAAACGTACCTAGCATGTTAACAAAAAATTTCACATTCCAATAAGTCGCTTAAGGGGTTTAATCATTGCCTCAAAGTTGGCTAAGTGGTATAGTTCGGTTTCTCGAAACATCCTTAATTAAAACACTCGTTTCTCCTAAACCGTAAATCGGATTCACATGATCTTTATACCAAAACGAACCTTGAAACAAGACCTACACAATACTAGGCAGTGGTGACTCTGGACAGAAGTCCTTATGTCCGAACATCACAGACAAAACAATGGTTAAAGAAAATCGGGCATTATAACGGCTATGTTTTAACGATTCCAAAGTTTAATCATAAACTTTACATACTCAACCAAACCAAATCACCAAGTCAAATCTTTAACATCACTACCAATCCATAATCATCACCAATCAGTCAAAACCAACATCTACTTGTTCATCATCAAAACAACATCAAACTTTCATCAAACATTCGTCAAAACCACTCAATCATCCTTATGATCATACCAACTAAACTATACTCAAAACTAACCATATAAATCAAATTATAACTAAGGGTTTCAAGAGTTTATACCTTCCTTGGAGTGTATATGAGCCTAATAATCCTTGTATAGCCCTTATATAACCTCAAGATAGCTTGTATCAACAAAAGAAATCAAGAATCAAAAGTTAGTTCTTGAAAATCACTATTCATGTTCATCTTTGACCTAGGATTTAAGCATGATACAACCCATGGATGATGCTAAGATTAAGAGTTTACCTTGGTCTAGGGAGTAGGAAGCTTTTGAATCCAAGAACAAGATTTATGGAAGCTTGAAGGTTTGATTTTGAATAATATATCCTTGTTTCTTTGTAATAGCCGAATGCTTCTTCTTTTCCAAAAGAAATGCTTCTTTTCTTTTCTTGTTTAATTACTTAGATATTTTGTATGCAATTGGTGAGTCATTCCCTTGGTTGTCTCTCCTTCTGACACTTGTCCAACATGCACTGGTCTAGAGAAAGTAGCTTTACTGGTTCGCTTTACTGGTTCTTTTCCTTTCACATGGATGATCCAAATGTTGCATTCCTCGAATTAATCTTGTTACATGTTACTTCCATGTCTATACTTAATCCTGTAAATCTATATTTAATCCTGTAAATGTCTCGTTGTTCCGTCTCCGTTTAATCGCGTAAAATGTTCGCAGGGTTTCTTAAGGGTTCTATCGAAGTAGTTTATCGTAATCGTTCTTGATATCTCAAATTCTTTTATTAAATCCATATCCATGGAATTGATAATTTAAATCCTCAAATATTCTTAAATAATAATTAATCCGTCTGTTATTGGTGAAATTTCGGAGAAAACCGAAATGCTATTTTTCCGATTCTGACAGCTTTTGCATTCCTTCATTTTCATCATAGATCACTAATACAGCTTTGAAAGTTCATTATATCATCCCGTATATAGGGTGGTCTGAAAAACTTTTTAAAAGGAAAAGTTACTATTCATCAGTGGTTTACAAAAGTTACTATTCATTGATAGTTCTTAAACACGTACAAAATTTGGGGATATTACACCTAGTGCCTGAAAATTTGGGGCTCCCTCAGTTTCACTCTGGACATGCTCAAGTCCCTCACCATTTGCCAGCTCATTTGGCTGCCTCTCATTTTTATGCTCACCTCTCTTTTCTTTTATCTCTCTTTTCTTTTGCACATCCTCACTCATCCTAGATGCATGGGTATGAGCAGTACTAACATGCATTGAAGAAGGGGATTTAGAATGTACCTTTAAAAATTGAGACACTGGCACATCATCATCAGAGGCATCCTCAACTGTTACAGCATCAAAATCAGGCTGAGTTAAGGGGACAGTAGCTTTGCCAGGAGTGTTGACAGTAGGGTGCACTGCATCTTGGACAGTAGAGAAACTTGTATCCTCGACAGCAGGGTTACCTGTGACAGCAACATTGGGAGTGTCTTTGACAGCAACTGAGGCTGTGACAACACCTTCTCTAAGGTAAGATGCTCCTTGGAGATTGAACAAGGTACTGGCTGTTTCACTTTCTAGCAGAGATGTACCTTGCTCTTTCTCAGTGTTTGAGAGAGTGATGTCCATTTCACTTTGAGAAATGGGTTCTTGTGGACCACTAGAAGGGGGCTCATCCATGAGTGGACATGGATGATCAAAACCTGAAGGGTTGGGACTGTCCCCCTCTCTAGGTTGTGGAAAAGAAACAAATGAATGTGAAGGGAAGGAAGAAGGTGAAAGTGGAGAAATGAGTGATGACTGCTCCACAGATGGAACTTGTGGAGCATCAATAGGAGATGAAAAGTCCTCACAGTGTCCTGACTCCTGGTGTGTTTCTGCAAGTGGAGGCTCCTCATGAGTGGAAACATGAGGTTGTGCAGACTCAGTACAGGGTGCCTTGGGAGACAGGCCAATTTCAATGGATGCTCCTTGTTGAGAATGAACATCCAGAGAGGAGTTTATTTCCTTATTTTCCTCTACAGTCTTTTGAGAGACTGCAGGGTAGCTAACAGTGGTTTTGACCCTCTTAGCTCTCTTCTTCTTAGGCTCAAGAGGAACCACTGTGGGTTCTATGGTACTGCCTTCCTTATTTGCTGCACTGGGTGCAGGGACTCCCTCTACACTCTCAACACTACCACTAGCACCAGTATCTAAGGGTCTTTTTCTAGATTCTTGTAAAGCTTCTCTTTGGACTTTGGTAAATCTAAAGAACCTAGGCTGAGTGTATGGTGATGAATGGGGGTTAGCTGAATTTGGGTC
Source organism: Heracleum sosnowskyi (assembly GCA_030848705.1). Lineage (NCBI taxonomy): Eukaryota > Viridiplantae > Streptophyta > Magnoliopsida > Apiales > Apiaceae > Heracleum > Heracleum sosnowskyi. The sequence goes on from CM061236.1 coordinate 16,625,337, forward strand.
TAATCCAGCTTCATCTTCAAGAGTGAAAGCAACAGAGACAGAAGGCAATGGAAAATCAAGGTTAGGCACTTGATCAACCATGTGTTTTGTGAAACAGAGTGGAATATGTGCATTTAAATTTTGTGAAGTGAGAGTTGTGTGAGTGTTTCTTTTCAGAACATGGCAAACCTCTAAACGAGGGGCATTCTCATCAAAATCACATAAAGAGTTAATACACAGCATTAGAAAGCGAGGATAGATGTTTACCTTCTTACCTATGGCAGCCTTGAGGTGTGCCATGAGTAGCTTTCCAACATCCACTTTGTACCCATGGACAAGGGAGTGAGTGAGCTTCTTGATGTAGGTTGGAATCCCATTACAGCCAGTGGTTTTGGTAGAAAACACCTTCACCATTGCATCAAACACCATGCTCCACTCCTTGCGGAGAAACTTCCTGTCCATTTCACCAGAAGGGTACCACTTTGTTGTTCCCTCTTCAAGAATGGGTCCTGAGTACCCAATTTGCAAAAAGGGCTTCTTCAAGGTTTCATCATTAACAAGCTCAGTATAGGTCTTTCCAGGTTCCAGCACAATCCCTAAAGCCGTGTTGATGCCCTTGATAGTGAGAATGTAACTGTGCCCCTTGATTTTGAACTGAATAGAGGAGTTATCACCATCTCCTTGAGCCACAACAGATTCCCAAAAACTTTCAATCCTGTCTAGGTCAAGAACAGGAGTAGAGGTAATTGCATACCCGAGATAGGACTTATTTAAGAACGAAATAAGCCCTTTGAAATCTTCACCAGCATCACTAGGAGAGTAGATGCCAACAAAGTTGGTCTGAGAAAGTGATTGTTTAGGTGTCATTGTTGTTAAGAGAGAGTAAATGAGTTAGAAGAAAGAGCAGAAAGTTGTTTAGCTTTTTGGTTGTTTTGTGTAAAGCTTGAAGTTGCTTGAATGACTGTTGTGTAAAAGAGTAGTTCAAGCGATTTTCTAAAAAAGGTTTATTTGGATTAGTGCTTTTTACCCAGTAACCCCACCATGTGAGTTACCCCTTTTCTTTTCTACCAACGTGGAGGTTGATTTGTCAATTTTAACGGTCCACTACTGTTGACAGTAACCTGTGCGCTGAAACTAACTGTCAGTAACATTTGGGTGATGACAGCAGGTTTTTATTTGACAGTAACATTGTCGTGAAAAACTTACTGTCATCGTTAAGTACTCTAATGATAGCATCCTTGTAAGACTCGTGACAGAATGATGCTCACTGCTGTCAAGAAACTAACTGTCGTGACATTCCGTGACAGTTGCTTTTCTTGATGACAGTGACATTTGATACAAACTGTAACTGTCATGAATTTTAATGGACTTTGTCATTAATGAACTTAACTAAAAATGAAAACCATTCACAGATAGTCGATTTAGAATTAGATTTCACACACAGTAAATTCATCAAAACAGAAACACAGAAACAAGAGAAAGCATGAAGCAAACAAGAGACCGTTTTATTAATAAGAAAATTAAGCATTCTACAATTGACAGAAATAACTAATCATCATAGTTTTTCTTAATCAACTCTAGAGCTTCAGCCTTGGTTTCTTTTTCAGTAGTTCCTTCCTCCTCGAGGAGAGCTTGAAGCTCTTCCTCTTGCTCCTGCCACTTGGCCTCTTCAACGGCCTTGGCAGCAAGCCTCTCATCCTCTTCAGTGTCGAGGATGTCATCCATCTCATCAAACAGAGCTCCAATCTCTTCACTGAAGGGCATACCGCTGCAGGACTTTGGCCTGACTTCGATTCCTACTTTTTGATCCATTTTACCTCTTTGATTTTCTTAATGATTCACTAATATGGCCTAAGGTTCATTTTATAGGCATACTGGAATTAAAGGGAGGTATATGGTCAACAGTTTGGAATACCCATACAACTACCACATAAAGCAATTAATGGGGATGTCCTCCACTAACACAACAATTAACACAAAAAGTCCAGTAAACACAAAGGTTTAGACCAAAAATCTCAGACTCTAATATTATCCAAGTTAATGACACAGATTTTTATTGTTGACAGACGACTAGCACAAAAATTTAATTTCAGCCAAGTCAAATCAAGCATGCTGTCAAGAACAATAAAAACATGTGACAGTAACTTCTCATGACAGCAACTTGTAAAGGCTACTGTCACAAGCTGCAAAACCATTAATTTAGAATGGAAAACTAGTAAGTTAACATACCAGATTTAGCATTCCCAATTCACTTACCAACCTGTTGAAGGTTGCTTCATCCAATGGTTTTGTGAAGATATCTACAAGTTGCTTATCTGTTGGGACATAGATCAACTTCACAGTTCCTTTCTCAACATGCTCCCTTATGAAATGATGTCTTATGTCAATGTGCTTTGTTCTGGAGTGTTGAACAGGATTGTCTGAGATGGCTATGGCACTAGTGTTGTCACAGTAGATATGAATTTTGTTTAACACTAGACCATAATCCAATAGTTGATTCTTCATCCATAGAATTTGTGCACAGCAACTTCCAGCAGCAATATATTCAGCCTCTGCAGTGGATGTAGATACTGAATGTTGCTTCTTACTAAACCATGACACCAATCTTTCACCAAGAAATTGACAGCTTCCAGTAGTGCTTTTTCTATCAATCTTACACCCAGCATAGTCTGAATCAGAATACCCCACTAGCTCAAATCCAGTGTTTTTAGGGTACCAAAGGCCTAGATTAGGAGTGCCTTTTAGGTATCTAAAAATTCTCTTGATTGCTACTAAGTGTGACTCCCTTGGATCAGCTTGAAACCTTGCACAGAGACATGTAGCAAACATTATGTCAGGTCTACTGGCAGTTAGATAGAGAAGAGATCCAACCATGCCTCTATAAGCACTAGAGTCCACTTTCTTCCCTTTGGAGTCTAGATCCAAACTAGTTGATATAGAGATGGGTGTTTTTGCAGGTGATGAATCTTCTAGGTTGAACTTCTTGAGAAGCTCCCTGATATACTTTGCTTGGCAAATGAAGATTCCATCATCCTTCTGAAGAATTTGTAATCCAAGGAAGAATGAAAGTTCTCCCATCATGCTCATCTCATATTTGTTTCTCATTAGAGATGAAAACTTCTCACACCGCTTTTCATTTGATGAACCAAAAATGATATCATCAATATAGATTTGAACCAAAATGATGTCTTTCCCATGATTCTTGTAGAACAATGTCTTGTCTACTACACCTCTTGTAAACTGATTTTCCAATAGAAAGGCAGAGAGGGTATCATGCCAAGCTTTTGGATCTTGTTTCAAACCATAAAGTGTTTTGAACAGTTTGTACACAAAATCATACAATTCAGCATCTTCAAAACCAGGGGGCTGTTCAACATACACTTCCTCCTCTAATTCTCCATTTAGAAAAGCACTTTTGACATCCATCTGAAACACTTTGAAATTGCAGTGTGTAGCAAAGGCTAAGAAGATCCTGATAGCCTCAAGTCTGGCAACAGGTGCAAATGTTTCATCATAGTCTATCCCTTCCTGTTGACAGTAACCTTTGGCTACTAGCCTTGCTTTGTTCCTTGTCACATTTCCATCTTCATCCAATTTGTTTCTGAAAACCCACTTTGTCTCAATAACTGATTTTCCCTTTGGCCTTGGAACCAACTTCCATACATTGTTTCTTTCAAACTGATTGAGCTCTTCTTGCATAGCAATCACCCAGTCAGAATCCAACAATGCTTCTTCAGTGGCTTTTGGCTCCATTTGAGAGAGAAAACAAGAAAACATGCTGTCAGCAGAAACATTGTTCCTGGTTCTCACCCCAGAAGAAGGATCTCCAATAATCAAGTCATTTGTGTGATCCTTGTTCCATCTAGTGGTTCTGGGCAATCTTCTTGTCTTATTTAAATCAGTAGCCTCAGTTTGGATACCTGAGTCTTCACCAGGGCAATTGTCTCCACCATTTTCCTCAATGTCTCTAGAGTCACCATAATTCTGAGTATTTCCTGATATTGTTTGTGACTGGGCTGGAGTTTGAATGGCATCATTTTCAATGACAACATCCTTTTCAGGTTCAACAGTTTGAGTGAATGAGGGTTCTTCATCAACAATTTCTTCTTCCTCCAAGTATCCTTGATTCTCAAACCTGAGAATCTGCATTTGACCTTCTTCATGAAGTCCAGGAAACTTGGTTTCATCAAATGTGACATTCACACTTTCATCTATGATCTTGTGTTCCAAAAGATAGACTCTGTAAGCAGTCCTTTCTAGAGCATACCCCATGAAAATACCTTCATAAGCCTTGGTGTCAAATTTCCCTTTCTTCTCATGGTTGTCTTTCATCATAAAACATTTGCTTCCAAACACATGAAAATATTTGACAGTAGGTTTCTTTTCATTGAGTAGATAGTAAGGAGTGTTTCCATGAGTCTTATTGATTAGGGTTCTGTTCTGTGTGTAACAGGCTGTGTTGATAGCTTTTGCCCAGAAGTATGTTGGTAGATTTGCATCATGAAGCATAGTTCTGGCAGCTTCAATGAGAGTCCTGTTCTTCCTTTCTACAACTCCATTTTGATGTGGTGTCCTTGCAGCAGAAAATTGTTGTACAATTCCTTCATCTTTGCAGAAATTGCCAAGAGTGGCATTCCTGAACTCAGTGCCATTGTCACTTCTTAGAATTTGAACTTTTACATTTGGAGTTCTATCAAGAACCCTTAAGTGATCAATGATGACTTGAGCAGCTTCATCTTTTGATTCTAGATACTTCACCCAAGTATATCTAGAATAATCATCCACCATGACTAATGCATATCTCTTCCTGGCTAAAGATGGAACATTGACTGGTCCAAAGAGATCCATGTGTATTAGTTTGAGTGGTTCTGTGTTGGTGTTAACTTGCTTCGATCTGTGCACAGCTCTTCTCAGTTTTCCCATTTGACAATCCTCACACAGTCCTTCTTGGCAGAATTCCTGTTGAGGTAGTCCTCTAACTAGTTCCTTCTTCATCAGCATATTCATTGTCTTGAAGTTTAGGTGAGAGAGTTTCCTGTGCCAAAGCATGTTATCACCGACTGTAGCTTTACTGTAAAAACAGTAAACTTTGTCCTTCTTTGTTGAGCTTAGGTCAACAACAAACAGGCTTCCTTTTCTTACCCCTTTGAGAGAGAGGCTTCTATCCTTCTTGTGATAAATATTGCACACCATCATGTCAAAATCAACCTTGAATCCCCTGTCACTGAATTGGCTGACACTGAGCAAGTTGTGCTTCAATCCATCCACAAGAGCAATATCATTGATGACAACATGTCCAATTTCCAAACAGCCATATCCCACTGTGTAACCTTTGCTGTTGTCTCCAAAGGTTATGATTGGGCCAGCTTTCTTTACAAATTGTGATAGCAGGGCTTTATCACCAGTCATATGTCTTGAGCAGCCACTGTCAATGATCCACATGACCTGCTCTTTATTTTTACCCTGCAGAACAAATTGTATTTAAGAGGCATATGGTACCCAATCCTTGTTGGGTCCAGTCACTTCAGTATCACAGGAATAATCAACATTCTCAATTTTAATTTTCACATCAGGAATCTTCTGTTGGACTTCTTTCTTCACCCACTTATCTTTAGAATTAGACTTGGTCTTTTCTTAGTGGATGTGTCATTTTTACTGTTACCATCAGGCTCAGAAGTCTCAACAGTTTGCATGTAGAGACATTGTTCAGTAGATGAAATGGGCAGATTGAAACAAGTACTCATGGCAGTTATTTTACAAGGCATGCAATCAATGTTATTGCAGACTACCATAGATCTATGCATAATGGGGGTTCTATGTAAGTTACCATTTATCATGGTCACATTGTCCTTGACCTCTTTTGGTTTCTTACAAACATGAGTTAAATGATGTGAAGAGCCACAGTTATTGCATAGTTTTCTAGAGGCATTATAAGCATTAACATTGCCATTTCCTAACTTACCATTCCTGTTTCTAGACTTGTAAGTAGTTGTGACAACAGGATATTCTGAAGTTAATGTCAAGCTTTCTTTGACAGTATCTTTCATTCCTTCTGTCTTGACAGTTGGTTTGGAAGTTACTGTCTTCGAAGCTTTCTTGATAGTATCTTTGAAAGTCACTGTATTGTCATTCTTGACAGCATCTTTAGAACATTCTGTCAGATTGTTTGGAGGAGTTACTGTATTGGGGATTATGACAATATCTTTTCCATCAACTGTTGTACTGCCAACGCCTTCATCTTCATCATCAAGTTGTTGCTTGATGAGCATGGCTTCCTCATCAAACTCAAGTTCAGAAAGTTTGAAAATTGGTTTGTTGATCTTTTTGAGGACATGAGGTTTGACAGTAGCATTAGTTGAACAACCCAGACTCACAACTTCCTTACCAGGTCTTCTACCATAATCAAAACCTATCCCAACTTTTTGATCCTCTGTGTGTTTCTCATGATAATCCTGAAGTTGTTTGAAGAGTTTCTATAGGCCTTGATCTTAAATTCATTTTCACTTATTTCATTCCTTAGAAACTTCTCTATTTCTTTAGCACAGACTAATTCATTTTTAAGTTTAGCATTCTCCTGTGCTAATGATTCTTCTCGATTGGTCTTTAACAAAAGCAAGTCATTTTCAGAAGTGAGGGTTTCATTTAGCTTAGTTAACCTAGCAATTTCTTCATTTGCTGCAGTTAAACTAGTATGAACATTAAACATTTCAGCACTCAGTTCTTCGACAGTTTGTTTGTATTCTTCTTTAGACATTTCAAGTAAGACAAGTGAAGGTACCTGACTTGAAGAACTAGAGGTGACTTCATCAGATTTAGCCATGAGAGCTAGATTCACATATTCCTCTTCCTCTTCATCATCAGTCTCATCCCAGTATTTTCCTTCAGCCACATAGGCTTTTCCTTGTCCTTTCTTGAATTGACCACTTGACCCTTTATCCATCCTTTGATTTTGTTTTGGTCTTCTGCACTCAGTAGCAAAATGACCAAGCTCATTGCAGTTGTAACATCTAAACTTGGATCTGTCCACCATCCCTGTTTTGTATCCACCTCTTGTGGCACCACCTTCAACCTTGGAAGTATTGCCTCTGCTAAACCTTGATGCTTGACCTTGAGGCTTAAATGGCTTGTTTCTCTTAAACCTTATGTTTTTAAATTTCTTAGCCATGTAAGCCATAGTTGGATTGTCCATCTTCTCCATTTCTTCTAAGGAGTAGAAATCTTCATCTTCAACATCAGTTATCTGCAGAACAACTTTCTCATCATCATCTACAACCTCTTCAATCTTAAGAGTTGGAACTGAAGCAGGTTGAGTGATTTGAATGCCTTCAGTGGGTTGAGTGATTCTTGGTACATGAGCTACAAGAGCACCAGACATATTTTCCATTTTTCCTCTTGAACCAGCTTGTATGGCTCTTTTCTGGAAAAACTCAAGCTCATATGATTTAAGTACACCATATAATGTCTCAAGAGTGACATTATTCAGATTTCTTCCTTCTCGTATGGCAGTGATTCTGTGCTCGAGATGCTCAGGAAGTGTTAGCAAGAATTTCACATTTACTTCTTTCCTATCATAGTATTTGCCATGAATCTGTAGCTCAGTCAGAAGTTTGCTAAATCTTTCAAACATAGTGGTTAAATCTTCTCCTGACTTTGCCATAAAGGCTTCATACTGCGAGATAAGAATTTGTCTTTGATTGTCTTTCACTTCTTCACTTCCTTCACATAGAAGCTCAATCTTATTCCACATATCCTTAGCTGATGTGCACCCAATGACATTTCCACACATGGCTTTGTCCAAAGTGAGAGCATCCAGTAGAATGAGTTGCAGGTAATCATCCAAAGCCACCTTCTCTTTTTCTGGCTCCAGAAACTTAGAGGGCAACTTGGCAACCCAGTGTGCAAGAATAAGAACACCATCAACAGTTGAGGCTTCAATCTCCTTTTGTGGAACAAAAGGACCATTTTGTAGGATACCCAAGTATAGTGGATTCGCAGCTTTGATAAACAGCATGATCTTTCTTTTCCACACATTGTAGTTGTGACGCCCTCCAAACCCGGGGTACAGATTTGAGGAGTCATCCGACCAACGGAACATTATTTAACACATGCATAATATATATAAAGACACAAATACCCCTTAACCAAGACCGCATCCAGATTATGGAAATGAACACAAGCTACTACAATCTTTTATTAATACAATACCAGTTTTATCAGAGTTAATACATCACAACTAAAGTTCAAATCGAGACATCTAATCTAGAAATGCAAAAAAACAACTACCCTGCCAATGACAGTGACTCGAGGGGCTCTCCTGGATGCTGGTGAACTATCGGTCACGCTATGCCGACTCATACTCTCCCTTCACTGGAATAGGGTTAGAAAACAACAAGCAAGAGTGAGCCAAAATTGCTCAGCAAACATCAATGAATCATTTCTAGTACAGATGTAAGGATACGAATTTATGATATCAGAATCAACAATATTTAGCTAACACATGATTTGTATCAATAACAGTTTAAGAAAAAGAATTAGAATTTGGCTTGTATATTTTATTCAAATCAAAAGGTTGTGCCGCTGGCTAGCCACGCATCAACCCCGGACTAGATCACGTCATAGTCCTCTACTGGATCCTAGGCCAATCTGGGCCTTAAGTTATTCCGACCATAAATATGGCCTGACCAATTACTGGTCCATTTAAAAAAAACATGCCAAATCTATCATAGGGTATAAACAATAACATGCTCAATAAGATAAACTCAATGTAGAATAATTGCAAAAGAGCTTCAACTGCTCAGTATCAAATGAAGATCGAGAAATAATCGAGGAATAATTTCAACGGTACAGTGTACTCATTCAATAAGGAAATCAATATTGGTAATCGATAATCGATGACCGTAATCAATAGTCAACGATGGAAGTCAAATGATCAGTGGTTATCAACAATAATCAAAGGATGATAATCAATAATAAATGGTGGTAAACAATAAACATGTGAATTGGAAATAAGGGTTTCCGATGCAGATCAAATCAAAGAATCAAGAGTTTCTAAGGAAATGGAATCAGTTGTCCAAATGCGGTTAAAAGATTGATAATTTGAACTGTTCTGGGGATAACGGTATTCAAGTAATCAAGACAATAACAATTTTTATCACAAGTAAAGGCACAGATACTTGCCTGGTCTAAGATGTTGTCGGATCGACTCTGCTCACTCTACCTTTCCCTTTCCCTTGCTCCGGGAACTCGATTCTATAATTAAACAACTCATCACAATAAGTCTAACTATTTTTGTTCTACTCTCGACACTTATTCAATCAATAATCACATTTAAACAAGTAACTGGTTACGTATCAGACGTCCGGTATGATTTACGATATTAAAAACTCAGATATTTGCCCTAGTACGGGCATATACAGACTATAAAACACAACACACAATTAATATGAACCATATAGCACTTATAAACATTTTTAAAACATCATACGAAACTTATTTGAATTTTAAATAATTCACGATAAATTTTTAAATCAAAACTCGGATTTTTAAATCCAATATAAACATTTAAATGCAAATAAATCAATTAATAAAATTAATTGACACTCTTTAAATACTCAAACTATTTTTAAATAAATAAATAGGCTTGAAAATAATTAAACTGAATTTTTAATTAATTAAATCTAATTAATAATTAATTTTTAAGAATTAATTGATTAAAAGAAAGAACCAATTAATTAATAAATTAATTATTAATTAAAATAATTAAGTTTAATCAATTTTCGGATTTAAAATAATAAATATAATTTTCCAGAATTTTTCTGATATTAAAATATATTTTTAAAATAAAAATATGAATTTTTAAAGTTTTTAAACTATTTTCGAATTAAATTTTAAAAATAAAATCCAAAAACAGTTTTCAGAAATTGAATTAGGGTTTTGAAGATTGAAACCGGGTCAAACTTCGGGTAAACGGGTCGGGAAGAACAAATCTGGGTCACCAAGAACAACCCACCGGATTCTGGGTTTTCCAGAATCCGGCCGGTGTCCGGCGACCGGAATTCTCCATTCCCGATCAAACACAAACCAAACTACAGGGCTTTTGTTCGCTTTTTCAAGACAAACAAATCCCACACAAAAACACATACGTACGATGCCGGAATCGAGCCCATAATCCGGTCAAAGAAAACCGCCGGCCACGACTCCGACAGGAAACCCGATCTACTCATTCCGTACATGAAACTCGAAGATTAATATGTCAAAATAACGCTTATAACTCACACAATCAAAGCCCCATATCATAATCAATGTCAGATCAATATCAAGAACGGACTATTCAAAATAAGAATTCGGGTCAAAACCCGAAAATCAAACCCGACTAAATTGAACTTAAACACGAAATTAAATCATGGATTCTTGCTAATTAGAACCCTAGGAACATGTTAGAAGCAACCAATTGAATGGAGAATCAACAGAATGAAAATCCCCAAATCGACTAAGAACCCTAATTTTAATTCGAAGGTTGAAAAATTCATATAAAATCGAAAACTTACCAGATGATGATGAGGTTGGAAGATTCTGAAACTAGCACTAGTACAAAAATGATCTTTTACGTCGCCTATTATACGTCGGTTCTATCCAAAGACGACGTATAAAATACTTATATACGTCGGTTCCGCCTAAAGGCGACGTATATAAGTGTTTTATACGTCGGTTGAGGAAAAGGCGACGTATATAATTCTACTATATACGTCGGTTGAGTAAAAAACGACGTATATAATGACATTATACGTCGGTTGAGGAAAAGGCGACGTATATAATGCTACTATATACGTCGGTTGAGGAAAAGGCGATGTATATAATGCTATTATATACGTCGGTTGAGCAAAAAGGCGACGTATATAGATTTTTTTTACATCAGCCATCTTAAACTCCGACGTATAAAATTGTCTCTTTTTATCAACAGACGTGTAAAATATTTGAACCCAAACGTACTTCACTCTTTTATTTCCCCAATGCTCTCCACTATCCCCAAATTCAACCCGCTCTCAGTCTCAGTCTCTCTCTCGCTTAGGGTTTCATATTCTCTCAATCACACACATTCAATTTCTAACTTCAATTCCGTTTAGGTAAATTCTCAATCCTATCAATTTAGATCTCACTGTATATGTATATCTGTATACTAACTGATTTTGGTTCTAAATCGTGATTTACAGGAAGGCGTGGGTGATTGGGAATCGATAATAGAGAACATTGATCAGTATTTATCTGTTCTTAAATAATGATTACAGGAAGGCGTGGGTGTTGAATTGGATACATTTAAGGTGATTGAGGGACTTCTTATACGTCATGATTTTGTTTAGTGCGATCGGGTCTTGGTTATTTGTTCTGTACATAAAGTTGGGGGTTTGCCCTTTTATTATTATTATGGTTCGCAAAGGACAGTTTATGAGTTTTTAGCGTACTTGTTAAGTATTTGTAGGACTGAATTACTGAAGTCTATATGCATTTGAGATAATTGAGCTTTGCTTTTCATTGCAACTGTTTGGTGGTATTTGTTTATGGTGTACATGTATGTTAGCATTTAGTTGGTATCATAGTTGGGGATTGTTGATTTTGGTGACAATTTGGTGTTGGGATCAGATAACGAGAAACCTAGAGTGAGGAAATCGACTGGAGTTTGTGGAAGTACGGAAAGAAAGCGTCTTGCTAATATAACAAATATGCAACAATTTAGGATGTCAATGCCTGACGAGAAGTCGCAGTTTATCCCAGCTTCTACTAAAGAGTACATTGACAAACTGAAGAAGGTTTGTTTCTTGTGGCCTTTTGATTTTATCCTTGGAGTTTCTGTTGTGTGGACTATGTTCTTTAAGGTAGCCTAATTGGGGTTTTCTGATATAATGAATCAGGAGAATATGACACTGATGAAGCTTCTGGCGGACAGAAAGTATTAGTTCGAGTTCAATTTGCTATGTATATAATTCTACTGCATTATTGTCGTACAAGGACTTACAATACTTCATTTTCCGGTTTTCTTTGATGCTTTTTCAGTAAAATTATTGAATTAAGCGGGATTGAATTGCATAAACTTAGGGTCAGTGTGCAGAAACTGCAGCAGCAAAATCTTCAGCTTGCACAATCAAACAGCCAAATGCTTTCGGTCTGTCTTTCTTCCTCTAGTGTAGTAAACTAGTAATACCTTAAAGTTCTTATGACTTCCCACGTCAAGTTTTCACATTAATATAAAGTAAAGTACCTAAATCAGCTTCTTATCATGTCAATTTTGCAGGAATTGACAGTAGATAAAGACAGGGTAAGGTTTAACTGATGCATTAGCTAGTTTTTAAGTCTTACTATCTATCTGAAGCCTCATATTTGTTTGTTGTTGCTTCATTTAGCTAAAGCTGCTACAGCATGAGTTGGGATGTAAGAATAGTTTGCTTGTAGCAAAAGGATTGGAATTAAAGGTCAGTGCATGATCAGTTATTAAAAAATCTTATTATATTTTAGATCATATTTTTATTTTGCCTTTTTGTCCAGGAGAAAGATGAAAATTTACCCTCTCAGAAAGTTGATGAAGAGGTACGAATATTCATGTTTTGTAGTACTTAATGGCCTATCTTCTAAAAAATATTCCTGTAATCTCACACTTGTATATATGTATATATATTAAGGTCAAAGTGCACAACGAGAAGTTGGATTCTTCACAAGCATCTAGAGATAACGTCAAACCTGGTAAAATAAGCAGGAGGCAACCATCCAAAAGTAGGTCTAATTGTTTTGAATAGATATAAATTGATGTACTCTGCCACTTGGTAATGCTTGTTCCTAAATATACTTTCTTGTGATTTTAGGTTTGGGCCCGTCAACTGTCAAGGACCTAATCTGTCAAATTTATTTCTTTCCATTGTATAACCAAGGACCTAATCTGTCATGCTTTATGTATTGATTTAATTTATTCTATCAAGAAATTTGTAAAATTAGTGAAGCCTTTCCTGCCCGTAAATGTTTGTGCAGGGCTTTTGTAGTTAACATTGGAGTCATGATGGAGAGGTGGACTAATTGCCTGTATCGGTAATCCCTCTTGGATAGCCACGTATCTGTTTCTTTACTGAAAGTTGCTGCACTGAGGCATCTCCTCCAAGGTATTGTATCTTAGTGGCTTCTTGTCAATTTCTATGCATGTTGCATGCACATATAATGGTAGTAGAATTTAGTGAACCAAATAGTTGATTTTTGTAGTGTAAACTCATGCATGCCAAAGCAGCATTTTTCTAAGAAAGATGTTGAGAAATTAATTTAATTTTTGTTGGGTTTGAAGCTTTTATTATCTTCTTGTTCTGTAAGAATCTGAAAATTGTGATGAGCCTTTACAATGGTATGCGGATGTATGAAACTGGTTAAACACCCTGTTTGGACAGTGTAGATTGATTAATGTTGCTGAAGCATTTGAGTCGCAAATGTCTGATTATATTAGGGGACAGGTATATGTTACGATATATGCATTTTATTTTTGTCTTGTTGAGCTTAATAAAAAAAACTTAATGTCCTACAGGTTGCTTCTTATTATACAAGGCAGCCTGTTATGCCCTTTCAGAACGGATGGAACAGCTTGTCTCTACTACAAAACAAGCAGTCTCCAAGCAACTTAGTTTTAAATTTCATCATTGAATTATCATTCAATATCAGTGTAACTTGTACAATCTTAATTACATGACATGGTTGACCCATTAGATCGGGAATTTGTAAACATTCTGGTTATTGTAGTTTTTTTTTTCCCCAAAGGTTATTGTAGTTTTTGGTTGTACAAAATTTTGTTAATGTATGTTTTTTTGATTATTGCACAGGTTTCTAGGTATGATTAGATTACAGAGGAACAAAATATTTGTTTTTAAATTTTTTGGACAATATACGTCGGTTGTTTAGAAGAACCGACGTAAAAAGATAACAATATACGTCGCCTTTTTGTTTTATACGTCGGTTACTCAGACTTTTATACGTCGGTTATTTTGGTCTTTTACGTCGGCTTAATTACCGACGTATATTCTACCTATTACGTCGCCTTTTTAACCGACGTAAAAGACTGTGACTTTATACGTCGCCTCTCTATACGTCGCCATTTAACCGACGTATAAGGTCGATTTAACCGACGTAAAAGGCATGTTTTCTACTAGTGTAGAGATCAAGAGCTTTGATTTGAGTACAAGAACTTCATATTTGGATTTCAATAACACCTTGAACGAATGGATTAATCTTTCAAGAACACGAAGAACACGGTTCGATAATTTTTAATTTTTGGATAATTAACTGCAGATTTCTATGAGCTTCAAGGTACGATTCGTCTTTTTATATTTTTGGAAAAATAATACCCCAAACAACATTTTTGGATCGATATAGATCCACTGGTTCGTTTAAAAACCCTAATTAGGTTAAAAACAGGTTTTACGAGGAATAATCAGTTAAAAAGGTTGATGATCATCCAATTGATATATATATATCATTATATAACTAATGCTCAAGAATACTGGGGCTATAACAAATGTAATATTGATATAAAACGATATATCCGTCCCCTTAAGAAATTAGGGTTCGGAACAATTTTTCCTTTTTTGAACAAAACGAATTATCCTTGCAGAATCAAATAGGTAGGAATGAAATGATACGAATATCTCTCCCGATAATGATTCGAATACGAAAGACGAAGAGATAATAATTAATGTACGAAATTCCAACGGGGCCCTTGAATTATCAAAACGGGGCTCAGATTTGAAGAAAATTCCAAATGACGAAATATTTGAAAGGGGCTTCCGACTCACCAATTAGCACATAATCACACAATAATTATCATTTAATAATATTCCAATACTCCACAACAAATATATTTTTATATTAAATATATCATTTATTTAAATAATAAAATTCACGGATATTACATCCTTCCCCCCTTAATAGGATTTTGTCCTCAGAATCAGATCAAGGAAACAACTGGGGATACTTTTCTAAAATCTCACTCTCTAACTCCCAGGTAGACTCTTCTATTTTAGGATTCCTCCACAAAACTCTCACTAATGCTACTGTCTTATTCCTTAGTACTTTCTCCTTACGATCCAATATCTGAATCGGTCGTTCTACATAAGATAAATCTGACTGGACCTATATGGGTTCGTACTCTATTACATGATTCGAATCTGGTCGATACCTCTTAAGCATAGATACATGAAATACATTATGAACGTGCTGCATATGCGGCGGCAATGCTAACTCGTAAGCTACCTTGCCCACTTTCTTCAAAATCTCAAACGGTCCAATATATCTCGGACTCAATTTCCCTTTCTTTCCAAACCTAACTAATCCTTTCCACGGTGAAACCTTTAGTAACACTTGCTCTCCTTCTTCGAATCCCACATCCTTTCTGGCTAGATCCGCATACTTTTTCTGTCGGTCCTGAGCTGTTATCAATCTTCTTTGAATCAATTGAACCACTTCTTTTGTTTGTTGCACTAGTTCTGGTCCTATCATCTTCCGTTCACCAACTTCTTCCCAATATACTGGAGATCAACACTTTCGTCCATACAAAGCTTCGTAAGGTGGCATTCCGATGCTCGCGTGAAAACTATTATTATATGAAAATTCCACCAAGGGTAGATGATCGTCCCAACTGCCTTCAAAGTCAAGTGCACATGTCCTAAGCATATCTTCAATGGTCTGAATTGTTCTTTCGCTTTGACCGTCCGTCTGCGGGTGATAAGCCGTACTCATTCTTAACTCGGTGCCCAAACATTCTTGAAAACTCCTCCAAAACCTTGAATTGAATCGAGGGTCTCGATCAGACACTATCGATACTGGAACTCCATGCCGTACTACGATTTCTTTTATGTAAATATGAACTAACTTATCCAGCGAGAATCTTTCGTTAATTGGAAGAAAATGCGCAAATTTCGTCAATCGATCCACGATAACCCAGATGGCATCATGGTTAGTCTTTGTTCTTGGCAATCCTACCACAAAGTCCATCGCAATATGTTCCCACTTCCATTCAGGAATTTCCAATGGTTGAAGTAATCCACTTGGTCTCTGGTGCTCCGCCTTGACTCGTTGGCATGTAAAACATTTACTCACCCATTCAGCAATCTCCCTTTTCATATCTGGCCACCAAAAGTTCGTCTTAAGATCTCGATACATCTTCGTACTCCCTGGATGAATTGAATACTTCGAGTTGTGCGCTTCGTGCAAAATTTCATTTTTCAGTTCCGCGATATTAGGTACCCATATCCGAGAAGCAAATCTCAAGATCCCTTTGTCGTCCGATTGACTACGTATTTCCTCACCTGTCATCTTACTCACATCATCATTCATAACTTGCTCTTGGCACTTCCGTATCTTCTCCAACAATTCCAGTTGAAACGTCATGGTATAAATCATTTCCGTCGCATCCTTCGGAATACTTACTTCGATTTCTAATTTCTCAAATTCCTCGTATAACTCTTTGGCCATCGTCAGTGTATTTAATCTCTCTTTTCTGCTCAGTGCATCTGCTACCACATTTGCCTTGCCGGGATGATAGTTGATAGAAACGTCGTAGTCCTTGATTAGTTCTAACCATCTTCGTTGCCTCATGTTCAGCTCTTTCTGAGTAAAGATATACTTCAAACTCTTATGATCGGTGTAAATTTCACATCTCTCTCCATACAAGTAGTGTCTCCATATCTTCAAAGCAAACACAATCGCCGCTAATTCCAAATCATGTGTAGGATACTTCTGTTCGTGGGGCCTCAACTGTCTTGACGCATAAGCAATCACCTTGTCATGTTGCATAAGTACGCAACCCAATCCTTTGTACGACGCATCACTATAGATTACGAATTGACCTTGATCGTCTGGCAACATCAATACCGGTGCCGTAGTTAGTCTCTTCTTTAACTCTTGGAAGCTTTCTTCGCATTTATCGTTCCATATAAATCGCTCGTTTTTCCTTATCATCTTGGTCATTGGAGTAGCTATCTTCGCAAAATCTTGCACAAATCTCCGGTAGTATCCGGCTAATCCCAAGAAACTTCTGACTTCAGTCGGTGTCCTTGGTCTCTCCCAATCTGTCACTGCCTTTATCTTTGCTGGATCCACTTTGATGCCTTCGCTACTTACCACGTGTCTTAAGAAATGAACTTCTCTCAACCAGAATTCACACTTGGAAAACTTCGCGTATAGTCTTTCTTGTCTCAATGTTTCCAACACAATCCGCAAATGGTCTGCATGCTCTTCTTCTGTCTTTGAGTATATCAAGATGTCGTCAATGAATACCACTACAAACTTGTCCAAATATCTCTTGAAAATCCTGTTCATTAAGTCCATAAAAGCTGCGGGTGCATTTTTTAGTCCAAACGCCATTACTAAAAATTCATAGTGCCCATACCTTGTTCGAAAGGCTGTCTTCGGTATGTCTTCTGGTTTAATCTTCAGTTGGTGGTATCCTGATCGTAGGTCAATCTTTGAAAAATGTACCGCTCCTTTCAGCTGGTCAAACAGATCATCTATTCGGGGGTAACGGATACTTGTTCTTAATAGTCAGCTTGTTCAATTCCCAATAGTCTATACACAATCTCATGCTTCCATCCTTTTTCTTGACAAACAGTACTGGTGCTCCCCATGGCAAAAAGCTGGGTCTAATAATTCCTTTCTCTAGCAAATCTTGCAGTTGATTAGCCAATTCCTTCATCTCCACTGGTGCCATCCTGTAAGGGGCCTTAGATACTGGCTCCGCGCCTGGTACTAAGTCTATCGCAAATTCAATCTCTCTATCAGGAGGTAAACCTGGTAATTCTTCCGGAAAAACATCTGGAAACTCATTTACAACTGGAATATCTTCTAACTTAGAAACTTCCTTATCTATATCTATCACATAAGCTAAATACGCCTCACAACCTTGCCTTAATAATCTCTTAGCCTGAATCATCGTCAGGAACCTCTTTCTTTGCCTCTCTCCTCTAAATATTATCTCTTTCTTTTCTAGGGTAATCAAAGTAACCTTCTTATTCTTACAGTCAATACTCGCATCATACTCAGTCAACCAATCCATTCCTAATATCATATCAAATTCACCTAACTTAAAAGGTAACAAGTCAACATAAAAACGATTTCCCAAAATCTCTATCTCGCAACGAGGATAATATGAACTGACCGCTATACGATCCTGATTAGCTATCTCTATATTCAACACTCCACTTAAGGGTTTCCTTACGCAATTCAATCTACGAGCAAACATTTCAGAAATAAAAGACTTCGACGCTCCCGAATCTATTAACACTTTAGCAGGAATAGAATTTACTAGAAGTGTACCTGCCACCACGTCGGAATCTCTCACTGCTTCTCCCATTGACATATTGTAGGTCCTGGCTAACGGCTGGACATTAACAACTGGGGGTGCTTCAATTGCCCGAATCATATTGTTCACGGTTACTGGTGCTCTGCAGTCTTTAATCATGTGGCCTGGTTTCTTACACCGATGACACACAATGCCTATCTTGCAATCCCGGGAATAATGTCCCTTCTGATTGCATTTAAAGCATGTGACATTCAATCGATGGCATATCCCTGGATGTCGCTTCCCGCATGTCTTGCATTCTGGTAGTGGGGGTCTAGAAAGTCCCTGCTGACTGCCGGCTGTTAGACGATTGTCTTGTCCTACGTTCCCGGTATCTGGTTTCCTGAAACTTGTATTCCTTCCGGGCTGAAATCCCGGTTTCTTATTTGCTTGCCCTTGAAAACTTCCCTGTTGCTGTCCCTTATCGGGTATCCCTGCTTTCCTTTTCTTGTTCTCCCTCTCTTTCATGTAAGAATCACTCTCCGCCTCCGCAATCATTGCCTTTTGGACCACCGCTGCATAGGTGTCCAACTCCAATATAGCTAGCTTACTACGAATCCAAGACCTCAGTCCCTGCTGGAATCTCTTGGCCTTCTTCTTCTCCGTATCCACATAAGTTGGAACAAACCTTGACAACTCTGTAAACCTTGTTTCATATTGGGGCACTGTCATACTTCCCTGCTTTAACTCCAAAAACTTTAATTCCATCTGATCTCTCATATAATCCGGAAAATACCTTTCCAAAAACAACTCTGTAAATCTTGCCCACGTAATCAATCCTTCGGGCTCCATAGCCCTACTCGTTTCCCACCAATAACTGGCCTCATTCTTCATAAAATAGCTTGCATACTCCGTCTTCTTATCCTCTGCCACTTCTATCAAGGCAAAAGCCTTTTCTATCTCCTTCAACCATGCCTTAGCCTCTACAGGGTCTGCTGATCCTTTAAATTCTGGAGGTTTTGCTGCTTGGAAAGATTTGAACGTAACCGTCGGTGCTGCTTGCTGGTGTTGCTGTTGATGCTGCTGATGCTGATGTTGTTGCTGCTGTTCTAAGAGCTGTTGCTGAAATGCTTGTTGCTGTTGTGCTAATGCAGCAGTCTATTGAGTAAGAGTATTTAACAACTGGATTACCATCGGGTCCATGTGGCCCGTGGGAGGTGTATTCTGTTGACCTTCTTGGTCAGAGGTATCAGTTGAACGGGTTTGTCGTCTAGAAGCCATATCGCTGATGAATAAACAATAATTGGCTTAATTAAGCAGTTCATATAAGAGAAGGAAGGATCACAACTGATATTTCGAAGGTTTATAGATTTTCTCAACGGTGTATGGGTATACTCGTTGTAACAAGTTGAATAACAGTTATGATGCTGGAAATGAGTGACAAGGGAATAAATACTGTTCTATTAAAGAGGTTTATCATACATATATATATATATATATATATATAGAGTTAGTACAAGCGTAGAATGCTTCAAAAGAAAATATATCATGGCTGAACCATAACTGCCGACCAGCAATACAACAAAAATGCAACAACAGCCCGAGGCGTTCCTATAAGCCCGGTGCACTGCTGATACTACAATATGCATCTATATACTAACTATCTAGAAACCATACATCCATGTCACATCTGTCTATTCCTCAACCTGCTCACAGATCACCTGCTCCTGTCTGCCATAACGGGGGTCCTGCAATCCCTACAATCTCACTCATCGCATAATCCAGAATCTGTCTCATCCCTGCTACTGTCTCTCCCTCTCGACTAGAAGCTAATCCGTGCAATCGAGTCTCAACCAAGGTCCTCGTAACCCTAAGCCTCATCTGAATTTCCCTTATCTGATCTCTAAATCTGTCCCTCTCTCGGCTAGCGGCTGCCTCAATCGAACAAATCTTCCCCATCTCCATAACCTGTCCATAAAGGTACTCCCTCTCTCTACTCACCCTCTGATACTCATGGTGTGGAACTGGTGGCTCACATAACTGATACAAAGGCCCACAAACTGATGCCTGAGACACTGGTGCTGGGGCTACTCGTCGGAGTGGAATAGGACAAGGTATTTGATCTCTTCTAACTACCGGATGCTGATTCCTAGGCTGATATCGCACTGGCCGAGACGGTCCTACTCTCTCAACGGGTGTAGGTATATCTGCTATCGTATCCTCGGAAGGGTCTGAGTCTGAACTAGAACTAGGGGGCTGCAATTATAACCACATTTAATTACTACGCATAATATCCCTAGTTAACCTCCTAATATTCTTAAGTGAATTCCTAACTCCCTATGTTATCCTGGACCCTAAGTCCTAACTTGTTTCAATTGCCATAACCTGAAGCTCTGATACCAACTGTGACGCCCTCCAAACCCGGGGTACAGATTTGAGGAGTCATCCGACCAACGGAACACTATTTAACACATGCATAATATATATAAAGACATAAATACCCCTTAACCAAGACCGCATCCAGATTATGGCAATGAACACAAGCTACTACAATCTTTTATTAATACAATACCAGTTTTATCAGAGTTAATACATCACAACTAAAGTTCAAATCTAGACATCTAATCTAGAAATGCAAAACAACAACTACCCTGCCAATGACAGTGACTCGAGGGGCTCTCCTGGCTTCTGGTGAACTATCGGTCACGCTATGCCGACTCATACTCTCGCTTCACTGGAATAGGGTTAGAAAACAACAAGCAAGAGTGAGCCAAAATTGCTCAGCAAACATCAATGAATCATTTCTAGTACAGGTTGTGCCGCTGGCCAGCCACGCATCAACCCCGGACTAGATCACGTCATAGTCCTCTACTGGATCCTAGGCCAATCTGGGCCTTAAGTTATTCCGACCATAAATATGGCCCGACCAATTACTGGTCCATTTAAAAAAAAACATGCCAAATCTATCATAGGGTATAAACAATAACATGCTCAATAAGATAAACTCACTATAGAATAATTGCAAAAGAGCTTCAACTGCTCAGTATCAAATGAAGATCGAGAAATAATCGAGGAATAATTTCAACGGTACAGTGTACTCATTCAATAAGGAAATCAATATTGGTAATCGATAATCGATGACCGTAATCAATAGTCAACGATGGAAGTCAAATGATCAGTGGTTATCAACAATAATCAAAGGATGATAATCAATAATAAATGGTGGTAAACAATAAACAAGTGAATTGGAAATAAGGGTTTCCGATGCAGATCAAATCAAAGAATCAAGAGTTTCTAAGGAAATGGAATCAGTTGTCCAAATGCGGTTAAAAGATTGATAATTTGAACTGTTCTGAGGATAACGGTATTCAAGTAATCAAGACAATAACAATTTTTATCACAAGTAAAGGCACAGATACTTGCCTGGTCTAAGCAGTTGTCGGATCGACTCTGCTCACTCTACCTTTCCCTTTCCCTTGCTCCGGGAACTCGATTCTATAATTAAACAACTCATCACAATAAGTCTAACTATTTTCGTTCTACTCTCGACACTTATTCAATCAATAATCACATTTAAACAAGTAACCGGTTACGTATCGGACGTCCGGTATGATTTACGATATTTAAAACTCAGATATTTGCCCTAGTACGGGCATATACAGACTATAAAACACAACACACAATTAATATGAACCATATAGCACTTATAAACATTTTTAAAACATCATACGAAACTTATTTGAATTTTAAATAAGTCACGATAAATTTTTAAATCAAAACTCGGATTTTTAAATCCAATATAAACATTTAAATGCAAATAAATCAATTAATAAATTTAATTGAAACTCTTTAAATACTCAAACTATTTTTAAATAAATAAATAGGATTGAAAATAATTAAACTGAATTTTTAATTAATTAAATCTAATTAATTTTTAATTTTTAAGAATTAATTGATTAAAAGAAATAACCAATTAATTAATAAATTAATTATTAATTAAAATAATTATGTTTAATCAATTTTCGGATTTAAAATAATAAATATAATTTTCCATAATTTTTCTGATATTAAAATATATTTTTAAAATAAAAATATGAATTTTTAAAGTTTTTAAACTTTTTTCGAATTAAATTTTAAAAATAAAATCCAAAAACAGTTTTCAGAAATTGAATTAGGGTTTTGAAGATTGAAACCGGGTCAAACTTTGGGTAAACGGGTCGGGAAGAACAAATCCGGGTCACCAAGAACAACCCACCGGATTCTGGGTTTTCCAGAATCCGGTCGGTGTCCGGCGACCGGAATTCTCCATTCCCGATCAAACACAAACCAAACTACAGGGCTTTTTGTAAAGCATAATGTAACATAATATGTAAAAGAGATAACTACAACTCAACCAAGGACAAGACAGACAATAATATTAACAGAAGCACAGGAATCCAGGATCAATGAAGATAAGGTAAACTCAAAAAGTCAAAATACGTTATGTATTCTTGAAGTCCGTAAACAGGTCACGGAAAGAAGTTCATGAAAATGTTCAAGCCTCAGTGACAGCAAAAGAGACAAGACTTTCAAGACGACAGAAGTATGTGAATGATTTAGGGTTAGTACCACAGGATTCCAGTGATTTATTTGAAGCAACCAGGACGACAAAGGACTTATCAGGAGCATTGAATTGCAGACATAGAAGAAGAATTGATCAAGTGTTATTCATCTGTGAACCAGACCAGTTTCACGAGTTGACGGCACTAGAAAGATCAAGTTGTTTTATCGTCTCAGAAGAAATTGATACAGTCTGAAACTTAAACACCAAGGAGCTCAGAAAGGTTTTCTAAAAGGAACAAGGACAAAATGTGATTCGATGGTTTTTCATTTATGAAAAACTATCGAATGTGATTCTAAGGAATCAAAAGAAATTGACTTGATAGTTTTTCTTTTTTAAAGAAAAAAAAACCATCGAAAGATTTTCTAAGAAACTCAAAGTCAAAAGAAAAGAGCTCGATAGTTTTTATTTCCTAAAAACTATCGAATGGGATAAATGAAGTCCATTTGAATTCTATTACAAAAGAATTTAACTTTCGATAGTTTTTATTTAAAAACTATCGAATGGAAAACTCTTTTTAATAATTCGATGGTTTTCTAAATTGAGGAGCAGGTGGAAAAGTGTTTGTTTGTCAGGTTGATTAGAAGTTGGACGGCCAGGATTGTTTGTTCAGTTTTTGGTTCGATAGTTTTCTAAACCAAAAGTCTACAATTACAGGAGAGAGGCAGTGTCTTCCTCAGTCGGATTATTCTTCACAGTAGCAATTACTAAGAAAGAGTTTGAGCCAGAGAAAAAATACAATAGAAATTAATTCTGCTCAAACTCTATCATTGTATTGATTGTGAATAATCTAGAACTCATTGAAGCTAATCTACGGATTAGAAATTGTAGCACCCCTCGAGGTTTATATTTATAAAACGATATATTCCCCGACTCTTGGTTTGGTTTGGTGTGTTTGATTTCGTTACAGAACTGAATGAATTATCCGCGAACGAAATTGAATTATTTGTAAGTATCGTATTCAACCCCCCCTTCTACGATACTTCGGGACCTAACAATTGGTATCAGAGCTTGTTAATCGATATACAGATTAGATCCGGTGTTTTAGACCAATCATTCAAGCTCTCAGAATTTTCGGATTTTTTAATTTTCAAAAATTTTAATTTCTTGAAATTTTTGAATTTTAAATAATTTGAATTTTATTATCCTAAGCCAAGGGTTCACAAAAGATTGTTAGAGAGGAGGTTAGGAATGGACAAACAAATATCTCAGTAACGTAAATTAATGTTGGAACCTCAGAACAGAATAGAAGAATTACTAGTAGCTGAATCAGAAGAAGCTCAGGTAGAAAACCTCGAGAGACTAGACTAAAGATCAGTGTTTCACTTGTCAAGGAAGTTTAGTCACATCAGATTCAGAAGGAGTACAAAAGCCACATCCATGGATCAGGCTTATTTATTACGAAGCAAAGATTCTTCAGGATTCAGTTCAAGAGGTAGTTACAGACTGAGATGGTAACAAAAACAAGAGTGATAGTTTCAACTATGATAAGAACTATGTAACGAGAAGCTATCAGGGTGTGCTACACAATGAAGGAGCCTGACAAACAAAGAAGAATAGGGACTCAATTAATGAGCTGAAACAGAAGTGGAATGCTTTGTTAAAGAAGCATCAGCACAAAACTTATGTTGCTTAAGGAAAGAGTTGGGATGGATCAGATGACGAGAAAATCATGGATATCTTGCTTTCATAGCAATCTCTGAAGATGATTCACCTCACATATCTCAGGTATCTTTTCCTTGAACCAATGCAATATTTAATTCTCAATATTCAAAGCATGTATATAGAAGATCTTATATATGTGTGTATGAATATTTGTAGAATAAGATTTGCAAGTGAGATAGAAGCTTTCTTAAGAAACAACTCTTAGTTTTAGGGGTTAAGTTTCTGGCACATAAGACCTTAGTTAAGCTATGTTTCAGTATCCATAGTAGAACAAGATTTGCTCATTTATTCTGAATTGTTTGTTAAGGGATAATCAGTTTGAAGGATGGAGGAATTACCTTTAGAGTCACTAGAATTTGTAGAACACCAAGCGGTATCTAAAACTGACTTAGGTAATAGAGAAAGTTAGATGCCATACAACAACAGAATGGATTAGATAGAATTAGTGATTTAATTGTTAATTCTTTTATTCCATGTGTGCTTAGAAAATTATTGAATATCTGTAAATCTACTTGCTACCTGTTACACTTGTGTATATTGGTTAAAGTAGAAAGTACTGAATTTTCTAAAATGCAGAATATGCCTAATTTGCACATCTCTTATCTGCAATGTCAAAATGCTCAATGTATGCCATTTATTCTTATTAACATGTTTGCTTATTTAAATATTATGAATGCAACTCTTAGAACTTGCATTAATCATAGAAAAAGCATGTTTAAGAATCACATTAGAGCAACGACTGCAAGGTCAGTCAGAGATAAGAATAAGCATGTATAGGTTGAAGCTATTGTTACCACTTTTAAAAGCAAAATCTCTAATCCATCTGGATCCAAGCAAATAAGTTGGGTACCAAGAACTTTTAATCCATTTGTGAGTGCAGGCAAATCAGGTTAATCGATTTATATGGTTTCTTGGTCTTTACTACTGAAGACATATGATCGAAGAAAGAACTTGCCATCAAATGTGATTGAGAAAGTTGTTCCGTCAATAATCTTTGGAGATGACAGCAAAGGTTTTCATCACGGGACATGGCTACGTTGGAAAAGGAATGTCATCATGTTTACAATAATTGGTATCATTGATAACAACTAATAATTGGAGTCAAGGATAACAATTAGAAGCAACTTTCTTGCTGAGGATTTAAAGCACAAATCTTTTTTAGACAGTTCTGCATCAAAGGACAAAATGTCAATTCAATGAAGGAACAGTGTTTTATCTCAAGCAGGAAGGTTGAGAAGCTCTCACCCTTGCGTGACAATACAAGGAACTCTTTTGTAAAGATGGAATTGGTGAGAGGACTGCCTCATCTGGGATTCAAGCTGGATGAAATATATGAGGCATGTCATTAAGGGAAGTCAAAGAAACATCACAGAAAAGCGATAGTATGATAAGCATTACTGAGCCGCTTCAGATGATACGTATGGAATTCTACGGACTAGTTAATGTCTTGTCTACATCAAGTAAAGATATACTTCAGTGATGGTTGATGACTACTCTTAATACAAACTGGTGTTGTTCGTTCAATCTGAAGGACAGGATATCACAGATGAGGTTAATCACATTTCCCTGATCAGTAACAAATATAGGAAGACCCCGTAATGGCCAATAGAAGCAAACACTGAATTTCTTTCAGGGGTTTGGAGGAAAATGTTTTACAAGTGAGCATCTTGGCAAGATTGGCAGTTAAGGCTCATGAGGATATTTTCCTTGGCTAATCAGTGGAATCTAAAGCCTACGAGGTAAATTTGATTAATCAACAAGAGGTGATTGAAAGTCTGGATATGATGTTCAACAACTCCAAGCTCTCAGCTGTTATGTGTGAAATTAATAGTAATGATGATTCAAATCCAAGCAGTGGTAATGGTAGTTTAACTACACAACTCAGTACTTCAACAGAACCACTCAGCGAGGATGAGGATTATTAGGAAATCCCAGCAACAGCTTAGGGGGAGCAAAAGAAGGATCAATTAGTCAGATCAACACCACAATGAAAATCAAGAAGACACTTCAAGAACATATCTGTCAAGACAAAGGGTTTAGATTCAATATCATTCATGATGTCTAGTTCTTAGTGATCCTAGTGGTGGGGTGAAGACCGGAGCTATAGAGTATGAATGATTGTTTTCTTGGTTTTCTTTCTGAATAAGAAAAAAAAAGAAAGTTAAAGAAGCTCTGATAGATCCAGATTGGGTGATTGCAAAGCAAGATGAACTCAATCAGTTTAAAAGGCAGATTGTGTGGACGCTGGTATCCAGACCAAATAACAGAGTTGTAATTGGTACAAGGATAACCAGAAGTTTACTAGATGACAATGGCATTGTTATGAGGGACAAGGCCAAACTGGATGCCAGGTTACTATCAGGAAGCAGGATCTAACAAGAAGCACCAGTGACGAGACTTGAGGATATCAGGATATATCTGGCACCTACTGCATATTCAAATTTTAATATCTATATGGTGAATATGATCAAGTGCACTCCTGGTTGGTGAGATAGTAGAAGAAGTCAATGTACAACAGCTCCTGGCATTTGTTTTTGCAGATCAATTGGACATTGTATAACTTCTCTTCACAAGATCACTACAGGTTGGTATGAACCGGTATCAATACTCAAGCAATCGTCAAAGACATGGTATGACATTCTAACTGAACTTTTACAGAATATGAATTTATTAGAGTCGTCATAAGGCACAAACATAATGTCATATATGTGCAGTGATATCATGACTATATTATATGTTGGTCTACTAACGAAAACTTGTGCAAGAAATTTGCCAAGTCATTGCAGAGTATGTACAAGATGAGTATGTTGGGAAAGTTGCAATTCTTTTTGGAATTACTTAGCAAGCCAGAAGAATAATTCTTTTAGGAGCACAAGTAAGCCAAAAGAGTGACGGCAATAAAAGTAAGTCAAGAATCTTTTGAATGTGCACAATTGAGAAGATTCTAGACATGCCAAGACTCCCTGCCAACAGCAGCCACTAAAGCTTGATCAGGACAAATCAGGTAAAAGACAGAAATGACAAGCTAGAGAGGTATGCATCTCATTAAGTTATTAGCTGCAAATTGACAACACATATTTTATTCTCAAGTTGCCAATGTGCAAGGTTCCAAGTGGATTTCGAAAATCTAGTCTTATAGTTATTAACATGTTTTTGAAATATCTCAAGGGAATACCAAATCTCAGTATACGGTACCCTAAAGATACTTGTTAACATGTTTAGCTATTTAGATATAAAATACACAGGTTGTAAGAAAGACAGGAGAAGCATCTCTAGAAGCTATCAACTTCGTGGAGGACGATTGATTTCTTTTTATGATAAAAGGAAATAAATTAATCTCCAACAACTCTGTGGACCACTCCACGACAATGCACCTTGACAACAGGTATCATTTCTTTCGAAAGCATGTCTTCAAACATCCAGTCCTCACATTAATAATTTAGTGCTAATATCTAGCTCATAGATATTTAGTATTAATTTATTATTATTTATTTAATGAAATTTGAATTATGAAAATTGAAGTAGTTCAATATCTTATTTGCTCCATAATTTAAAATACATAAAATAAATATGCAACATAATTTATTGGATTTTAATTGATTAATATCATTCAATGATATTTAGTTGATTTTAGTCTAAGAAAATTGTGAATTTTCTGTTAACAATTGATTTTGGTAAATTGTAAAAGATTTATTCAAAATAAAACTTGACAGGAAATACAAGGTTTGAATTTTAGAACATGAACAGGTTTTAGAATTTGAACAGAAGCAAAAATATCAAATTTTAGGAAATTCGATAGTTTTTCAAGTACAAAGAAAATTCTATCGAAATTTAATTCTCGATAGTTTTTGAAAAGGAAAAGAAAAACTATAGAAAACAATTCTCGATAGTTTTTGAAATTAATTGAAAATATATCGAAAGGAATTCACTTGATTTAATATATGAATTCTCGATACTTTTTCAAAAATTGCCTCGATAGTCTTTGGTCTTTTCATAGAAATAACTTTTGATGTTTTTTTTCAGAAATCAGTTTAAAATTCTACTCCCATACACTTCGATAGTTTTTAATAAAACCATCGAAGATCAGATGACTTTTTTACCCCTCTGAGAATTCCATCGACAGTTACTTTAAAAACTATTGAACTGTAGAAAGACATTTTTACCCTTACAGTTTCAACAAGTATTTAACAACCCCTTACGTTTTTTTCTTCTTATTATCAGATCTAAGGGCTTTTGTTTATACTTAAGTTGTGTTTATTTAGAAAAAGGGGTAATTTTGTTTTAAAGGTAATTTTGTTAAGTTTGATTAATTTATAATTAATTAAATTTAAGTGGTAATTTAGTTTTGGTTTAAAATTAATTTTCTGGAAATTTAAAATGGCCGGAGAATTTATTCTAACCAAGACTAATCATGTCTCGTTTCAAAACTTGCAAGCCATTACGAATTTACAGTTTCGTGCATGGGCAGAGTTTCTGAACACACGTTCGTTAGTGGCATACGCTTTGAGTACTCCCGTAGTCCTTTGCATCGATCAATTGACTGCGTTGTACACAACCGCCACGGATACAAGTGAGAATAATATAAGGTCCTTCAGTTTTGTTGTGCCAGGGGGCAGGACAATCAGGGTGACGGAACATGATTTTAATAGAATTTTACATTTTCCAATAGAAAACCTTGTTCCGGATCCCACAACTGAGGATAAACATGCTTTCTTCACTCTTATCAGAAGTCAACAACCTAACTTCTTGGTGGGAGAGTTCCTAAAGCATTACCTGCCAAAGCCATGGAATTTTTTCTTTCGTACCCTGATACATGTTTTTACTGCCAAGCTAACAAATCTGCATGGTATTCCCTTATTCCTTCAAAAGATAGGGTTTGCCATTGCGAACAATAGGCATATTAACATAGGACGGATAGTGATTGATCAAGTAATTCTGTGCATGGGACCACTGGATGAAAGAACAGGCATAAATGAAGATGTGCTTTGTTTCTATCCTAGGTTCCTACAGCTAATTCTCAATGATGTCTTAACAGATAATGAATGGGAGACATTTGAAGACGAGGACACACAGGAGTGTATGAAGATGAAGAGCAATGCCATAACCGCTCTGATAAGGAAGAACAACTATCTTCCAGGGGTACCCACTATTCTCACAGAATATCTAAGAACGGTGCCCCTACCTCTTCTACCCCCAGGGGAACAGGTAAATGAAGGTAACATTCCTCAACCTGAACCTGAAATTGGTCCTGAACCAATGGATGTAGATCCAGAGCCCTCAGTGGCCATTCCAGACCAGGAGGTTGCAAACCCACAACCTCTAACCACGGTCGAAGAGCCTTTGGACGAGCCAAATGAAACCACAAACGAACCTCCTTCCCCTACTATACCCAGTATACAGACATCCCTGAGTGTAGAGGGAGATAGTGTCTTAGCAGCACCACATAAGGAGATACACCCTTCAACAGCAGCTCTGCCTTCCTCTAAAAGGAGAAGAACAGAAACTGAGGCAACTGTTGATACTTCATTTCTCTCATCCAAAGCGCCCTTTATTGATTTTTCTGATGTTGATTGGGCTACATTAACTAAAGCAATATCTGAACCAATAGCTCAATCAAGTAAGGAGGAATTGACGGAAGCAACTGGTGTTCCGACCATATTACGGTCAGGTTCACTGGTTGAAGGTTCTAAGAACCAAGAGTCTTCACAGACGTCGAGAGAAGGTTTTGACCTCAATGCAAAATTTCAAGGGTCATTATCTAACTCCCCAGATGGAACATATCTGGATCCTGCGGGTACAGGGTCTGACGTAGGTGCAGATCGGCAACTCGGTGACAATGAATCAATTTTAATTGAGGAGTTAACTGAGGAAAAGTCTTCACAGACTTTAGAGGAAGTTTCAGGATCTCTGCTGTTAATAGAGCCTGATTCTACCCTCCTAGAGATTCAAACTCTAGATCCTACAAAGGATACATCATCTACGGATGATCAGCAACTTGGTTTAACCAAGGACGGGGACTTGCGAAGCCCCATTGCACCAACGGTGACCTCCTTAAGGACGGCTACGGCGTTTTCTTCTGTAGGTACAACTAGCACAAAGGGATTGAGTGAAACAAAAACACTTACACCTGGCCTGAGTGAGAAAGGAAAAATGAGTGAAACACCGACAGAAACGTTGAGTGTACACCCAGAGCCAGATGTGAGGAGTGACACCCTAACCCTTCCACAAATTGATGATTTTCTATTACCGACAGAACGAGAGGTACATGTTCAATCCACCCTCAAGGAGATGACAGTTCATGATGAAGAAGGAAATCCATTATTCAAGATTTCACTGCGACCTTCCTTTGACCAATGGATCTCCTCTAGTCAAGGCAGTGCTTCTTTAAAGACAATTCAAGAGAAGGTTGACTTGGCTGTAGCTGATTCCAGAAGAACATTCAGGGTCATTGGCAGTTTATCTGGCACTATAACAGGTACCAAACAGGCAGTGGACTCCTTGAAGAGGGAAGCTATGGAAGAACTGGTCGAATTGAGGACTGATGTCAAAGAGAATCAATGTGACGGGGTACAATCTATTTGGAATATGTTGAGGAACCAACAACCCGGAACTTCAAAACAACAACCTGATCCTTCTACTGCCTTTTATAATGAGGATAACTTCATCGAGGATTCCTCAACTAAGGGGGAGAAAGTTGGAGAAGGGGAAACAAATGAAGTGACTAATGAAGGTTGGCAAACTGGATGGGGAGTTTGGGAAACCAATGAAGCTATTCCAGTTAGACAGTACTGGATTGAGGACATAGTACTAGAAGAAAGTGAAGAGGGATTTGAAGTCATGCAAGAGCAACCGATTCTGGAGGAGCATGAGCCATATCATCCGGAGCCAAATAGAACATCCTATCTTGGATGATGATATGGAAGAAGAAGCAAATTCTCTATCACTAAGAGAGAAAGACACCACTGAAGGTGATTCTCATCAAGATCCAAAGAACTACAAAGCTAAATGAACTGCTCCATGAGCATGTTAAGGAAATCTTGATGAAGGTCAGTCCAGAGATTACTGAAAACCCTCCTATGGTTAGATTCATGACGAATGACTTGTTCAGAATCTGCTATCTGACGGAGGACAAACTGAGAGATTACCCAAACGAATATCTAATATCAGTTGAGAAGTATCTTAGATCCACTGGATTCACATCAACGGAGAAGGACAAAGCAGCCGACACTCTAAGAAGATATCTTATGGAGAATGTTCCCTATTATAGGAAGAGAGTGGAGAGAGGATTGGAAGTGCATACCAGACTGCCAAACATGCCAAAGCTAAACAAGAAAGATGTTAACATTGCATGGTTATGGGCTGGAGTGGGACAAAAGGTTGAGTATATTGGAAGACACATCCTAGGAGCAATCCTTAAACCTGGAGAACCACTGCACTATCTATCAGTGATTGATTATCAAGCTGTTAACTCCGATCCAATGATTGAAGAAGGTGAGATTGGAATGGACTGAAGAACAGAAGCAAAGAACAACAGAACTATCAGCTCAGACAAGAGGAGCAACTTCAATGTGAAAAGTTTTATTGTTCTTTGATTTATGAAATCTGGAAATGTATATATATCTGATCCAGAATGCAGTTAATATTATTACGCTGTCTTACTTTAATTAGTTTCATGTTTCCTTAGTTAGTTGAGTTATCCTCGAAGTATTTGCTTGTCGAACTCTATCCAATCAAATAGGGGGAGATTGTAAAGCATAATGTAACATAAGATGTAAAAGAGATAACTACAACTCAACCAAGGACAAGACAGACAATAATATTAACAGAAGCACAGGAATCCAGGATCAATGAAGATAAGGTAAACTCAAAAAGTCAAAATACGTTATGTATTCTTGAAGTCCGTAAACAGGTCACGGAAAGAAGTTCATGAAAATGTTCAAGCCTCAGTGACAGCAAAAGAGACAAGACTTTCAAGACGACAGAAGTATGTGAATGATTTAGGGTTAGTACCACAGGATTCCAGTGATTTATTTGAAGCAACCAGGACGACAAAGGACTTATCAGGAGCATTGAATTGCAGACATAGAAGAAGAATTGATCAAGTGTTATTCATCTGTGAACCAGACCAGTTGCACGAGTTGACGGCACTAGAAAGATCAATTTGTTTTATCGTCTCAGAAGAAATTGATACAGTCTGAAACTTAAACACCAAGGAGCTCAGAAAGGTTTTCTAAAAGGAACAAGGACCAAATGTGATTCGATGGTTTTTCATTTATGAAAAACTATCGAATGTGATTCTAAGGAATCAAAAGAAATTGACTTGATAGTTTTTCTTTTTTAAAGAAAAAAAAACCATCGAAAGCTTTTCTAAGAAACTCAAAGTCAAAAGAAAAGAGCTCGATAGTTTTTATTTCCTAAAAACTATCGAATGGGATAAATGAAGTCCATTTGAATTCTATTACAAAAGAATTTAACTTTCGATAGTTTTTATTTAAAAACTATTGAATGGAAAACTCTTTTTAATAATTCGATGGTTTTCTAAATTGAGGAGCAGGTGGAAAAGTGTTTGTTTGTCAGGTTGATTAGAAGATGGACGGCCAGGATTGTTTGTTCAGTTTTTGGTTCGATAGTTTTCTAAACCAAAAGTCTACAATTATAGGAGAGAAGCAGTGTCTTCCTCAGTCGGATTATTCTTCACAGTAGCAATTACTAAGAAAGAGTTTGAGCCAGAGAAAAAATACAATAGAAATTAATTCTGCTCAAACTCCATCATTGTATTGATTGTGAATAATCTAGAACTCATTGAAGCTAATCTACGGATTAGAAATTGTAGCACCCCTCGAGGTTTATATTTATAAAACGATATATTCCCCGACTCTTGGTTTGGTTTGGTGTGTTTGATTTCGTTATAGAACTGAATGAATTATCCGCGAACGAAATTGAATTATTTGTGAGTATCGTATTCAACCCCCCCTTCTACGATACTTCGGGACCTAACACTTTTGTTCGCTTTTTCAAGACAAACAAATCCCACACACAAACACATACGTACGATGCCGGAATCGAGCCCATAATCCGGTCAAAGAAAACCGTCGGCCACGACTCCGACCGGAAACCCGATCTACTCATTCCGTACATGAAACTCGAAGATTAATATGTCAAAATAACGCTTATAACTCACACAATCAAAGCCCTATATCATAATCAATGTCAGATCAATATCAAGAACGGACTATTCAAAATAAGAATTCGGGTCAAAACCCGAAAATCAAACCCGACTAAATTGAACTTAAACACGAAATTAAATCATGGATTCTGTCTAATTAGAACCCTAGGAACATGTTAGAAGCAACCAATTGAATGGAGAATCAACAGAATGAAAATCCCCAAATCGACTAAGAACCTTAATTTTAATTTGAAGGTTGAAAAATTCATATAAAATCGAAAACTTACCAGATGATGATGAGGTTGGAAGATTCTGAAACTAGAGATCAAGAGCTTTGATTTGAGTACAAGAACTTCAGATTTAGATTTCAATAACACCTTGAACGAATGGATTAATCTTTCAAGAACACGAAGAACACGGTTCGGGAATTTTTAATTTTTGGATAATTAACTGCAGATTTCTATGAGCTTCAAGGTACGATTCGTCTTTTTATATTTTTGGAAAAATAATACCCCAAACAACATTTTTGGATCGATATAGATCCACTGGTTCGTTTAAAAACCCTAATTAGGTTAAAAACACGTTTTACGAGGAATAATCAGTTAAAAAGGTTGATGATCATCCAATTGATATATATATCATTATATAACTAATGCTGAAGAATACTGGGGCTATAACAAATGTAATATTGATATAAAATGATATATCTGTCCCCTTAAGCAATTAGGGTTCGGAACAATTTTTCCTTTTTTCAACAAAACGAATTATCCTTGCAGAATCAAATAGGTAGGAATGAAATGATACGAATATCTCTCCCGATAATGATTCGAATACGAAAGACGAAGATATAATAATTAATGTACAAAATTCCAACGGGGCCCTTGAATTATCAAAACGGGGCTCAGATTTGAAGAAAATTCCAAATGACGAAATATTTGAAAGGGGCTTCCGACACACAAATTAGCACATAATCACACAATAATTATCATTTAATAATATTCCAATACTCCACAACAAATATATTTTTATATTAAATATATCATTTATTTAAATAATAAAATTCACGGATATTACAGTAGTTCTCTTTATCAAACGCTGGAATCTTTATGCTACTTGACTTCTGCATACTAGTCATGATCTTCAGATTTTAGGATAACCTTTTTGCTTTGATACCAGTTGTTGGTCCTCGACTGTTGCAGAAGGGGGGGGGGGTTGAATGCAACACTGATAAAAATCAATCTACGTCTCAACAACAAAAACAAAGATTTATGATTATCAGTTTATGAGATGTAATCAATAACAGACACGAGAAGAATTCTCATAAAATAAATATTTTATTTATTTTGCAAAGTGTTGCTACAACCTCAGAGAAAATGCAATTTTCCTGAGCTTCGGTTTTCTCGAGTTGTTACAAAGAATGGAATAGTTGATAGTCTAAGTAAACTAATCCTATCACTATCAATTACGGGTTTGTGAAGCTGCTGTCATTTTCATGTGGCAGCTTCTTACAGATTTTCCACCCGTGAGCCTTTCCTAAATTGCTATACAAACAATTTATCAATACTGGGTAAAGCAATCTAGAAACATTCTATTTTAAGCTAACACAATTCAGTAGATGTAGACTTGTCATACTCTGGAATTGGTGAGCTTTATCATGTGACCTCTCAAGCTTCTGTCGTAGTCTTGCAGACTTGATGCAGTGTTGGGATACTGCAACACGCCTGTTTCTTGAATATCCAAATTGCCACAAGTTTGACTGGTTAGATCCCCAATACAAATGTTGTCCCTTCGTGACAGTATCCTGATACTTAAGCTTGCTGTCACAGGAATGTGCTTTTGGTGACAGTAAGAAATTCCCGCAGAGGGTGCTGTCGAGAATTCCAAGCTTGCTGTCAGGATTCTCAAGGTTGCTTGTCAGAGGGCTTCCGCCAATGTTGCTGTCAGAGTAAATTTGTTGTCATGACTAGCAACATGCTGTCTTCATGTAACCTTACTGTCAATGTTGTGACAGTAGCTTTTATTCTTGCTGTACATCTTGAGCACTTCTTGAGGCTTGAACAAATAAATGAACTTCTACCAAGATGTACTAGAATCTTATTTGCAAATACAAAAATGGTTACATAGACATACTCTGGCTGTGACAGTATGTTCATACTTAATTAAAAATTAAGCAACTAAAATATCTGGTTAAGTTGTCTCCTAACCATCACCCATAAATCCTAACAATCTCCCCCAATTTGTTTTTATGGATAATAACTACAAATTTACAATTAACTCATGCTGACAACTTAACTAACAAGATCAGAATTGACAAAGGGATCTTACTCAGTTTCATACCTCCTTTTCTGTCTTGCTTCACCCTCTCTGTTGAGAGCTTCCTGTAGCACCTCCTTGAGTCCTTCAACCATTGCTTTCTCATCAGGAGAAATGGCATCATCTTCAAATTCATCAATGTATTTCTGGACTATTTTGGAGAGGCATATCCTTGCATCCTGAAGGTCTATCAATATCTCTTGCCCAAAGGCATAAGTTCTGAACTTACAACTCTAGTTGCATTCTCATTAATACTAACTCTTTACTCTTTGATACTTGTTCTTTCTATTCTGGTATTCTACCAGTTCCTCTATATAGGGCAAGCCCAACTGTACCATTATACGCTACGCGTTACTAGTATTCTAATCGCATCTTGATCTGCTTTGGCTCTTGGTAATCCTACCGCAAGGGTTAACTAATTCCACCCTACTTGGCATACTTCCAAAACTATTTGAGATCATCAGATTCATGATATTTTGAAGTGAAAGATGTCATATCATAACGAGTGTCCCACAATTGTGGTTATTGAGTTACAATTTCAAAGCAAACGTTTTTGAAATAAAGAATTACTGAGAGATCAATATGATCAATGAACTACTGTTGCGTGCCTTAGATAAGACATTACTAAAGGTAGTTAGCCTTCTTGTATTGCATAACACACAAGTGATGGCGTCCCATCCAACTTCTATCACACAGACAGAGAGTCCTTGTGTCCCCTATAAATAGGGTTGTTCATCTCAGCTGGAGTAAGGAAATATAAAATGAGTCTAAAGTCAAATTAATCATTAAGGCCTTTTGATGAGAAATTCTCAGATACATTCTTGGATTACCACTGAACAAATTCCAAAAGTACTACTTCCAAAAAGGAATAACCAGAAAAGAAATTTCTGGCACAATACGAAGAAATGATGATTTATCAATACTAGGGTTATTCACTATTGAAGAAATTTAGAAATTCAAATATCAAAACTTGACAGGGTTTTAGAAACTTAAAAAAGTGTCACATAATTCAATAAGAAGGAAAGTATTGCCAAGGTCTTCAGGTATGTCTTCTTTATCAGCTCCTCTGACGACTCGTCATTCGATTCTAAGTTCTTCTGCTACACGTCCTAAAGTTATCGATATCAAACGTCATCGTCGACCCGCAATAGCCTCTGAAGATTCCACCAGCTACGTCTACAGTCGCAAGGATTTCCATCCAACTCAACTCAACTATGCTCAACTATCTCCAACAAGCACTATATCTTAAATTACTAGTTGGTACTATATCCAATAGTCCAACACGAACTCTACATGAGCTCTGACATTCTCACATAACTATACACACTCCTACACACTCTCGTTTCTAGTTTACTATAACTCCGCTCTGATACCAACTGTGACGCCCCCAAATCCCGGGGTCAGTGGATTGGGTCGCCACCTGAAATCTCAAATAAAATCACCTGCTAATATAAAACCAAAACAAATAGAACACCTGTGACCCCAACTATACCAAGAATCTTTTCAGTTATAGCACTAGAAACAAGAAACCAAAATTTTACAAACTTAAACTTCCTTTACAACAAACTCTTTTCATAAATCTATAACATTGGTATAACTTCGATGAGAAGTATACCAGGCCAAACTAATTATATACATAATAGTATTACTGGAAATAAACTTTATACAATACCCTCACACTAGATCCAAATGCTCTGCATCAACTCATCTTCTCAACGTCATCTTGAATCGTCTCGCTCCATAGCTATGCAATTAAATACTGGCAATCTATCTTTTCACTGGAGGGTTACAAGATAAAACAAACAAGAGTGAGCAAAAGAAGCTCAGCAGGTATATAGTACTGTACAAGATCAAATAATGATGCAACAATATCTGAAAAGGAATTAACTCAACTGGGATAGAATAATGGTGCAATAATAGCAATATATATAAAAGAATGTACTCAGCTGGCCAAGAAGATGGCAACATATGAAAAGAAATAACTTAACTGGCATCAATGAACAATACTGATAATCAATATGAACTATAAGTTAGAATTGGATTTTTACTGTGACGCAACGAGTTAAGGTGGATGATCAGTCACACCAAAACCCCGGACCATACCCACGGTATGTCCAAATACTGAACTGGATCCAAGGCCGCTTTTGGCCTACATAATACTGTTACTCTGACTGGCGTCGGCAGTCCTTAAAAACATTTCATTTTATTAAAAACTTCCAATTCCAACTTAATACTGGGAGTTAGGTGTCGGAACAATCGACAACCTCATCAATTTAAACTAATACTTTCAACTGTAAGCTTAACTTTATCAACTGAATTAGGCTAAGACAAATGCATAAGAATGAAATTCCCAATCACAAGGAATCAAGGTAATTCTGACAAATATAATGTACTGCAAGGTATAAGTTAGGAAATGAAATAGAGTTCGTCGAATCAAGAACAATAGGTTATCTCAATCTCAGGATAATAAAGGAAATCTGGTTATAAAACAGTAATTAAAAGAAAATTGAAAACAGAAATCTTGATACGGTACTCTGAACAAAAGAGTACGAGTTAGTAAACTTGACTTTGGTCCTTAGCTATCACATAAAGCTGAAGTACTATGATTCTCATCTTTTTCTATCTTACGTCATCACAATTTCCATTCTGGTAACTCTTGGTTCCATCACATACGCGGTTGCTACGAGTCTGCACTATCGAGATCGTGTCCGCCCAACTATTCACTAGTTAAATATAACATATACTTTAGCCTTCGCACTATACTTTTACATAATTTAACTATTTATAAACTTAAGCACATATATATATATATATATATTCTACAGAAAATTGGGCAGGACCTATCCGTAAAGTGGACATTGCCCTGCTTTCAAAATACCAAAAGTACTAATCCAATCATCCACACACAATTTACAATTAAATCCATAACTTATTTAATACCAACATAATCTGCCTCGACTTGCAGAAAACATATAATAACATAATCCGGTCTTGACTCGCAATGGCTCTACTTAGAAATAAGTAATCACCTTCACACTTAGCACTTAGCACTTAACACTTAGCACGCCAATTTCCTATTTCACATGATTTCTATACTTCACATAACACATAACACATGGATAGACTGACAACTTTTATAATTATACATATTAATAGCTGCACATTTAACATATA
Organism: Heracleum sosnowskyi; assembly: GCA_030848705.1. NCBI lineage: Eukaryota > Viridiplantae > Streptophyta > Magnoliopsida > Apiales > Apiaceae > Heracleum > Heracleum sosnowskyi. The sequence continues at coordinate 16,664,529 of CM061236.1, forward strand.
AACACATTCCATTCACTGACGCATTTAAACTAACTTATCATATCATATACATTTACCAGATAATATTCATTTAATAGTTCTGCCGGAATTTCGGCATCACTTCCTCTATTTATATACTAATCCACCTGTTCTTAAACTAATATCCAAAATCAATCTACAACTAACAACTAACAGATTCACATAACTTAGCTGAATCAACTTAACTCACAATTACCAATAACTCACTCAACTCAGAATATCATCTAACACATTCACGACTCCATAACAGTTTACACAAACCAGGAGACACATATTAAAATCGAAACTCTTTTTGGAAAATATTTGGTCTTTCTTTTATAAAGATTTGAATAGAAAATAAATCTATGGATCGAAAAACAATCATTATACTTTAAAACTAATTACCACTAAATCAAATAGAATTAATCAAAACTAGGTAAACAATAAAACAATTTTTGAAAACATTAATTGAATTTGATTTATAATCAATCAAGATTAAATAATAACTAATTAATAGAATTCACCAATTAACTACTCAGTTAATTGGTCAATTAAATCAATTACATTATTATTTAGAATTGATTAAGAATAATCAAATTCAACTACTCTTTAACTCTAAAAATTTTAAAACAAATAATAAAATAAATACTTAGATTTTACGAAATTTCGGCATGACCCGTTCGTAAACATGACTAGCGAGAAATTTTGCATGTACTATGCTGCGTCCCGAATCATAGGACGGATCACATAGTACAACCCACAATAATAACCTGTATAAATCACAAAACTTAAACAACATAATATTTCAACCAACAACTACAACAAATCCCAAAACTGGGAATCCACCAAAATACTGAGGTTCCAAAACGGTTGGTTTACAACTCAGCCAAACTTTAAATACTTCAATCTTCGATATACAACTAACAATCTAAATTTGTTCGAAAACAACTAAAATTTATAAATACTTTATAACTCTGCACCAGATTACTACTAACACACTCCAAGCACCTGCATAACCAATACAGTCAATTAATATCCAGTAACAATAACACTTCACATTTTCAACTCATTAATATCAAAAAGCACTTATAAATATCACATTAAAAGGTTGCCCGTCAACACCTACACTCTAAAATCTGCATAAGCATTCAATATCAAAATAATAATAACAAATCTAATTATTAACTAGTTGATACCAAAACGTACTTATGATAGTACAATTTAACTAAACAACTCGAAATGATGCATAGCATATACTAATGAAAGAAAACGAATATTTATATACTATCCACATATAAAACGGATTTAAAATCCATTTTCAAAAGAAAACAAATTATTTAATATCACCACTTAATAGATCAAAACGAACTATAACAAAATTTAACTACACAAAACGAATGATACTTGGTATATATATTAAAATAACGAATTTATAATTACTTACTACAAAAATGAATTTTATTAACCTCACAAATTAGTCAAACACATATATATATATCATCACTACAACATCGAAGTTTTTTGTACTCACATAATCAAAACGAACCCATCTATTGATTATCACTAAGGATTCGACAATCGAACTATTAATCAATACATACCCAAAACTCACAAACTAATTCATATATGATATCCTAAAATCCAAACTATCATCCAACACCCATAAAAATGAATTATTAATATCATCACTTAATAACCAAAAACGAATTTGTAATTATCATAATTTAACAATTAAAACGAAATATTACTTTATTACCACAAAATGACTTTATAAATATCACATAATCAAGAGCATGAATTTGTAAATATCACTCCTTTACATAATCTAAAAAAACGACTTTATAAATTTTACTAATTATTAAAACGACCTCTTTTTTTTTATACTAGATCACTACCAAACCGAATTATTAATCATTTATACCAAAACGAATTTACATAATCAACATATAAATACTAAAACGAAATTGAATTCACATACACTTAATAAAAACGAATTAATATAGGGGATTTCGATTATTACCACTTAAAATCACGAAACGAAACTATTAACACCATAATTAATCTGAGAAACGAATTCACTTCATATATATATATATATATATATATATATAGGCCATTGCTCCATGAAGAACACTCTTATATAAAGAACAATAAAGAACACCATAGAATCTTACATAAATTGCATGTTAATTCTAATTTTCTCACCAAAAAAGGTTTATTACGAATAAAAATAGAATCTAACAAAAAATTAGAATCAAATAAAACATGATTATATGTAATTTCATTGTGATAAATATATATACAAGATTCTGTACTTGATTCTATACTGGATTATATGTAATGTTTAATTTTTAAATTTAGATGAGATTCTACGTTAAATTCGAGATGTTAGGCTTAATTGTTGTTCAATTTTATGATTCTAATTTTAAAAAATCAATTTTTATGAAAAATAAAGTGTTTATGATGGTGTTCTTTATTGTTCTTTATATAAGGTGTTCTTCCTAGAGTGCAACTCTATATATATATATTGTTGGGTTTGTGGAGTCTAACAGGTTTCAGAATTGGTTTCTGATTTGAGTTAGAATTTCCAGATCTGAATTCTAATTAGAGTTAGTAATTTCAGAATTTCAGAATTAGACTCTAATTAGTTTTAGGCCCAGTTTTTTCTCTTATAAATAGTCTCATGTAATTGTAAAACACCAACACATCAGAACACAACAGAACAAATAGTTGTGAAAGATCAATACAAAATTAGTGCGGCTTGTGGAGTAGGAATTTCCGAACCACGTAAATCTTTGTCTTGTGTGATTGTCGTGTTTTCTTGTTCTTGTTTATTTGCTTTGGGTTTTGCTTTCGTTGTTGTATACTCAACAACTGGTATCAGAGCCTAGGTTTTCAGGCGAGTGGGAGCGATGGCAGAAGAAGGGAAAGTAAAGATTGACAAATTTGATGGCAAAGATTATGGATATTGGAAGATGCAAATTGAAGATTATTTGTATCAGAAAAAACTACACCAACCGCTAGAGGAGAAGAAGCCAGATTCAATGGATGAGACTGAATGGAAGCTATTGGATAGGCAGGCTCTGGGTGTTGTCAGATTGACTTTGGCGAAGAACGTTGCTTACAATATCGTCAAGGAAACGACAACTTATGGATTGATCAAGGCGTTAACAAATATGTATGAGAAGCCATCTGCTTCGAATAAGGTGTATTTGTGTCGAATTTAATTCTATCCTGTCAAGATTGGCATCAGTGGATATTAAATTCGATGATGAAGTACAAGCCTTGTTGTTGGTATCCTCGTTACCTGACAGTTGGTCAGGATTTGTCACTGTTATTAGTAATTCATCTGGGAGCGGTAAGATGACTTTTAATGGAGTTCGATATTCGATTCTTGGAGAAGATATTCGTAGGAGAAACTCAGGAGAATCGTCAGGTTCCTTATTGAGTACTGAGAGCAGAGGCAGAAAGTCCGAGAGGGGGCAGAATCAGGGGCGTAGTAGATCGAAGTCACAGAAAAGAGGACAATCCAAAGATCACAAGGAGATTGTTTGTTGGAATTGTCAGAAGAAGGGTCACTTCAGAAATCAGTGTACGGCTCCTGCAGCTCCTAAAGGAAAGAAGAAAGAGGATAATTCAGCTAATGTAGTTGAAGAAGTGGTGAGCGACGATGCTTTGATTTGTTGTGTTGAATGTTCGGTTGAATCATGGGTTATGGATTCTGGTGCATCATTCCATGCTACCCCTTGCAAGGATTTGATATTAAATTTCAGACTTGGAAATTTTGGTAAAGTCCGTCTTGCTGATGATGAGACTTTGGATATTACGGGCATGGGAGATATTAATCTCAAGACCTCTTTGGGGACTAGCTGGACGTTGAAAGATGTAAGGTACATTCCTGGACTTAAGAAGATGTTGATATCCGTGGGTCAGTTAGATAAGGAAGGGTATCGAGTTTCTTTCGGAAACGGACAGTGGAAGGTTATAAAGGGGAATCTAATTGTTGCTCGTGGAGAGAAGAAGGGGACTTTGTACATAGTTGAACAATCTAGCTATGAAGCAAATGCAGTTGCTGATGAGATTGGGTCTTCAACTTTGTGGCACCAAAGACTTGGTCATATGAGTGAAAAGGGTATGAAGCTGTTAACTTCGAAGGGGAAGATTCCAGAGCTGAAGAATGTGGAAGTTGGGTTCTGTGAGCCATGTGTTCTTGGAAAGCAGAAACGAGTTACTTTTGCAAAATCAGGGAGGACCCCGAAGGCTAAGAAGTTAGAGCTAGTTCATACAGATGTATATGGTCCAACAACAGTTGCGTCGTTGGGAGGATCTCGCTACTATGTCACTTTCATTGATGATTCCACTAGAAAGGTATGGATTTATTTTTTGAAGGAAAAATCAGATGTGTTTGATACTTTCAAGAAGTGGAAGACTGAAGTTGAAAACCAGACCGGTTTGAAGGTTAAGAGTTTGATGTCAGATAATGGTGGTGAGTATAGTAGTGATGAGTTTAAAAGCTATTGCGAAGAGTACGGGATTAGAATGATTAAAACTATTCCAGAGACACCACAGCAGAATGGTGTTGCAGAGCGCATGAACAGAACCTTGAATGAGAGGGCCAAGAGTATGAGGTTACATGCAGGGTTGCCGAAGATTTTTTGGGCAGATGCAGTTAGCACAGCAACGTATCTCATAAACAGAGGACCTTCAGTTCCTTTGGGGTTCAAGATTCCTGAAGAAGAGTGGCAGGAAAAAGAGGTAAATCTTTCACACTTGCGAGTTTTTGGTTGTGTTTCTTATGTGCGTGTTAAAGATTCAGACAGAGACAAGCTTGATCCGAAAGCAAAGAAGTGTATCTTCATTGGTTATGGCTCAGATGATATGGGTTACCGTTTCTGGGATGAACTGACGAAGAAGGTCGTTAGAAGTAGAGATGTTACTTTTAATGAAAATGCGGTGTACAAGGATAAGCTTGCAGTCGATTCTGAGTTTACAAAGGAACAATCTGAAAAAGAGAAAGCAGTGCTTGAAGATATTACTGAAGAAGATCTTGCAGGAAATAGTGGGAGTTCTGAGAATGTTGATGAGACAGGTTCAGTTACTCCACAGGCTGAGGTAAGAAGATCTAGCAGAACTGTGAGGCCGCCACAAAGATTTTCTCCTTCAGCATATTACATGTTATTGACCGAGGACGGAGAGCCTCAGTGTTACTCAGAGGCAGTTCAGGTGGATGATTCAGTTAAGTGGAAATCAGCCATGGAAGAAGAGATGAATTCTCTTGAGAAGAATGAGACTTGGTCTTTAACGGAATTACCAGCAGGAAAGAAGGCTTTACAGAATAAGTGGGTGTTCAGGATCAAAGAAGAACCTGATGGCAGCAAAAGATACAAGGCAAGGTTAGTAGCCAAGGGATATCAACAGAAAAAGGGTATTGACTATACTGATATATTTTCTCCGGTTGTTAAGATGACTACAGTTAGACTTGTGCTAAGCATTGTGGCTGCAGAGGAGTTACATCTAGAGCAACTAGATGTTAAGACCGCGTTCTTACATGGTGATCTTGAGGAAGACATCTACATGGTTCAGCCAGAGGGATTTCAGGTAGCTGGGAAAGAAAACTTGGTTTGCAAGCTTATAAAAAGCTTGTATGGTTTGAAGCAAGCACCAAGACAATGGTACTTGAAGTTTGACAGCTTTATGATGAAGAATGGGTACACGAGGAGTGCTATGGATCATTGTTGTTACTTTAAACAATTTGATTCATCTTATATCATATTGTTGTTGTATGTTGATGACATGTTGATAGCAGGATCAAACATGAGGGAAATCAACAGGCTAAAGAGACAGATGTCTGAAGAGTTTGAGATGAAAGATATGGGTGCAGAAAAACAGATACTTGGTATGAGCATCATAAGGGATAGATATGAAGGTACTTTGAAATTATCTCAAGAGAAGTATATTGAGAAATTATTGCAGAAATTCAGTGTCCAGGATGCGAAGACCAGAATTACACCGTTGGCAACTCACTTTAATCTCACGAAGAAGCAGTCACCTAAAACGGATGAAGGCAAGAAAGATATGGCTAAAGTTCCGTATGCATCTGCAGTTGGCAGTTTTATGTATACTATGGTGTGTGTACAAGGCCAGACATTGCTCATGCAGTGGGAGTTGTTAGTAGGTTCATGTCAAATCCAGGAAAAGAGCATTGGGAAGCAGTCAAGTGGTTGTTACGCTACTTGAAAGGCACATCCAAGTTTGGATTATGTTTCAGCAAGAAAGATGTTATCTTGGAAGGGTTCTCTGATGCAGATTTGGGTGGATGTTTGGATACAAGAAAAAGTACTACGGGATATATTTTCACTTTGGGTGGCACAGCAGTTAGTTGGATGTCTCGACTTCAAAAGAGTGTTGCTCTTTCAATCACAGAAGCAGAATATATGGCTATCTCTGAAGCTGGAAAGGAGATGATTTGGTTGAAGAATTTTCTTGAAGAGTTGGGCAAGAAACAGGCGAACAGTGCTTTGTATAGCGACAGTCAGAGTGCCATTCATCTCGCGAAGAATCCTGTGTTTCATGCTAGGACGAAGCATATTCAGCTGAGATATCACTTTACGAGGGAGTTGATTAGCAATGGTACTTTGTCCTTGAAGAAAATCCTTGGTTCAAAGAATCCTGCAGATATGTTGACTAAGGTGGTTACCAATGAAAAGTTCAAGCTTTGCATTGCTTCAACTGGCCTTCAGAATTGATTGATGAGAAGGCGCTGCACTAGTTAGAGTTATTGATCGAAGTATTGGGTGTTACTATATTTACAAGAGTGAAGAGAAGATGTGGTCAGACTCCAAGTGGGAGATTGTTGGGTTTGTGGAGTCTAACAGGTTTTAGAATTGGTTTCTAATTAGAGTTAGTAATTTCAGAATTTCAGAATTAGACTCTGATTAGTTTTAGGCCCAGTTTTTTCTCTTATAAATAGTCTCATGTAATTGTAAAACACCAACACATCAGAACACAACAGAACAAATAGTTGTGAAAGATCAATACAAAATTAGTGCGGCTTGTGGAGTAGGAATTTCCGAACCACGTAAATCTTTGTCTTGTGTGATTGTCGTTTATTTTCTTGTTCTTGTTTATTTGCTTTGGGTTTTGCTTTCGTTGTTGTATACTCAACAATATATAGGGTCCTATTCAACTAGAAACATGTACTAATTAAAAACTAGAAACTAGTGGCAATTTTGTAAATTTCATCTAGCCTAGAACAAGCGCTTCCGACAGACTGCTGCAGAGAAGTTGTTTTATTGTCCCATCAGGACCCACAACACTGTTGAGAGCATACCCATAGTCATACATCATCACCATTAAATCTGGCCACCACTTCCACCTCTAACAATCACCATCTACGACAACCACTATTTTTAAATTGTATCGGTTGTATTCAGGCCACTTCCAAATTCAATATATACCACATATCAATCATCACTTTAAAGAGAATCATCAAATCTGAAATTTAAACATGATAGATGCACATGGTTTCCGATGTAAATTCCAATCACTAAATCGTATTATAGAAATCACTATATTTTATTATCCAAATCACTAATTTCTGTTACGAAAATCACTAGTTTGTGTTGCATCAATCACCAAAATATACGCCTGCTCCTTCATTTTTCCTCTTCAAACATATCTCCATCAACTCTATAAATCTGGTCTTCATGTGCAAAAATCATCATCTCCGATCAAAATCAATATCTCTGATAATCACTTCACATCAACAAAATTCAAAAAAATAATCAAAACAGTAATAATTCAATCACCAATTCTAATTCACACAAGAACTATTGATTCATATCACTCCCATCCCTGTAAATCACCACCAACAACTTGAATAGTTTGAGCACTATCAAATGAATGGGTGGGAAAGTCCTGCAAGGAACGGAACGTTGTTGTTGTTGACAAGGTTATTAATATTGTTCAGTGGTACACCGCCATTGATGGGAAATACTTGACTGTTGGCTTTGGAGAATGGGAGGCCGTTATCGTCAGAGTTGGCTATGATTCCTGTGACCACTCGGCCGGATGGGTGAGTTCCACCAAGGACATCATGCATAAAGAAGGCTAGTGTGGCCTCGGGATGTCCTGCAGTGTTGGTCCCAATGGCTGCTGTTGCCGCAGGTCCACTTGGTAATGTGGTGGTTGGGGTTGCTACTGGTGCGACATTTTGTATATGATAAGATTTGTGTGGCTTAGATTTATTTGAATTTAAAAGACTAGTGGTCAGGATTTAGTTTCTAGTTTTTATTTAGGAAAAGGTTTCTAGTTGAACAAAACCCTATATATATATATATATAACAGAAAACATACTAATTCATCAACTGAGTTTTGATCATTACCCACAAAATCGGGCTTAAACTCGAGACAGAACTGATGGAAGTGGCAGACTGGTGGCGGCGGCCGGAGACCGCGGCGGCGAAGAAACGGCCGGAGCTCCGCCGGAAAGGAAGCTGCGGTGGCGGCTACTGTACCCGCGACTGCGCGCGAACGAGAAGGAGGGGATGGCGGCCGGAAAAACGGAAGAACCACGGCAGCGGGGCGCGTTTGCGCGGTGACAGGAATGGTGGTGCGTGAGATCAACGGGGGGGGGGGGGGCTGACTTTTACTTTCTCTGCTTTTCTTATCCGTGAGTGTGTGTATAATTGTTTTGTTTTTGTTTTAATAGATAAGGATTAGGACTAAAGTACTGTTTTCGATAAGGCCGACTAGTTAACAACTTTATTAGCCCAATAACTGAATTTAGCTGGATTTATACGATACTGTAAAATAACATTTTTAAATACAATAACTCTAAATTAATTTAATCCAACTAATAAAATTTATTTACATACTAAAATCATTCTAAAAATATTTAAATGCACAAAATTCATAATTAAATGAATTTTGAACTAATTTACCTGAAACAATTCTGCCAGGCTCAAATTTACTAAGAATTACTGAAAAATAAATTTTAACACATAATTCTAAAAATATTATTCAGTTCTATTGAAATAAATTCTGACTCATAAAAATAATTAAATACTGTTGTGGATCAATAAACGTACTTGTGTAATTAATGCTAAGGTTTGGTGAGCTTCGAGCTTTAATGGCTGCACTTGTGTTTCGAGACTAAATCGGTCCTCACAAGATGCCTACGTATCTCAAATTATTATTGAGAATCAAGCCAAATACGTAGTTCTTGGTGTTGCCCTTGGGGCTATGGCGGCAGGGGCACACCAAGGACGTAGTGACTTGTATGTCCTTATTCGAGGATGAATTCTAAAACATAGTTCTAGGGGTGCCTTCGTGGCTTGTTGCGCCTTTGAGGCGTTGTGACGTATGGAGCTGTGTCCAAAACGTAGTTCTGATTGTAGGATCAGGGTCCTTATATAGGCGTCTGGAGCCTCGTATTTATGGTAGGTTTAGGAGTCTTAGCTAATAAGTCTCTTTTTTGATAAAGGATAAACATTGTATATCTTGCTGGAGAAGTCTTTTCCTTGTTGACAAAGGCTATGACTCATTAATTGCCTTTAATTGGGATTTTGAATCCTTCTTTGATGAATTTACCATATTTTGGACTCTTTTCATGAGCTGTATATTTTCCTTATTTATTGATTTCGGAATTAATAAATAATCAGGATTTTAGGCCTTAAATATTTGGCCTTTCCAAAGAATCAGCAATTATATTTCTATAATTACTTTTCTGTCCATATCATTTGCCCCCCAACTTCTGGGAAAATCTCCTTGGGGTTTTTGTAGAAGTTATAGCGTGTTTTTCCTCAAAATTTTCTATTTTAAGGGTATTTTCGACCTCAAAATAGGTCATTTTCGACCTCATTTTCGACCAGGATTTAGGTCATTTTCGACCTCATTTTCGACCAGGATTTAGGTCATTTTCGACCAGGATTTCGGTCATTTTCGACCTCGTTTTCGACCTCAACTGGTGTGAGGTCAAAGGTTTCGACCTCGATTTCCCAGTCTTTTTCGACCTCGATCACATATACTTTCGACCTCATTTTGGTGTGAGGTCGAATGCTTCGACCTCAATTCTTAGTATGTTTTCGACCTCAGGTCTTCGAGCTCGAACCTATACATTTTCAACCTCAATTTGGTGTGAGGTCGAAGGGTTCGAGCTCAATTCTCAGGTGTTTTTCGACTTCGAGTCTTCGAACTCGATCTAAGGTCTTTTTGACCTCAAACTTTTAATTTTTTGATTTTATTTGGGAGCGAAGTCGATGGATTCGACCTTGATTTCTCGTGTATTTTCGACTTCGAGCCTTCGATGTCGATCTAAGGTGTTTTCGACCTTAGTTTCATTATTTTTCGTTCTTTCTTGGGCCTTAACTAGCCCAAATTTTAATTGGACTTCAATTTATTCCAACCTTGGGCCTTATTGGGCCTTAAATTGTTTAGGCTTTGAATTCGCCTGAGTTTCAATTTGTTTGGGCTTTGATTTTTGTAATCCATAAATGGATTTTTGGGCCTTAACTGGCCATAGACGGTTGCCCTTCCCTTAACCGGTTGGGTGACCGGTTGTCTCGATTAAAAAAGAGTGGGATTTCCACTATCACTCTTCATTTCATACTTTCACTTTTTAAAAATTTCTCTCTTCTTATTCCGTAGTAAGGCGATTTTCGGCGAAGTTTCCGCGGTTGTATTCTTTGATTTTCTGGGTTCAATCTTCATCCTTTGAAGATTTTCTGGGTACAATCTTCATCCTTTGAAGATTTCATAGAAGTTATACCGGTCTTTTTCGAGACTTAGGGTCTTTTTATCCCTTACCTGGGACTTACTACCCTTTTTGGGGATTTTAATATACACTAGTGTTTCACGAGTATCGTCTTGGTGTAAAGTGTGGAGCGACCTACACATTTACGACGATTTTGCCTTATTCGAGGCTAACTTGACATTTGCATAAGCCTTTTATGTCTTATACCGTCTTGTTTTGGCTTCAAGCCTTTCATTGAGCATATCGAATGATGGGGTTTGGACTGAATGTCTTAGGTTTCTGGGGTTTCAACCCATCACCCTTACGAGTTCTTACTGATGGCTCCACTTGTAGTGATTCTTTCTCAAGTCTATCATATCAAACTTCTCTTGAGCTTGAAATTTTCGCTAATTAACAATAAGCATCTTAGGCTTTCTTTTGTATGTTTATTAGCAACATTCACCCTTCGGGGTTCGTTGTATTCAGCTCTATTTGTGCAGTTGACATGCATATTTTGTATGCTTTCCTTTGCATTCATTTGTAGTTTGTCTTGGCAATACTTTGAGCATGTTTCTACCAATCAAAACGGGTTCAACCCTTTATATGCTTTCTAGGAAGCTCATTCATCGAACCTTATTTCTACTTATCATACTAGCGGATCCTTTTAGGATGCACTAAACATAATAAACTTTTAAGTTTGAGGCATGCCAAGTCATTGGCACCTCATGCCCTTCGAGGGTTTCTAATTTGTATGAGCCTCGACCAAATACATTCTTGACGCGATATGGTCCTTCCCAATATGGGGCCAACTTGCCTTTTTGTCCAACCCCGGATGCCTCAATCTTTCGGAGGACTAAGTCTCCTTGTCGAAAGAACCTTTCTTTAACCCTTAGGTTGTAGTAGAAAGATGCCTTCTTTGATATTCGACTATCTTGGCGTTTGCCTCGTCTCTAACTTCGTCAATTAGATCTAAGGCCAGCCTCAAGCCTTCCTCATTAGTTTTTGGTTCATATGCCTCAACTCTTGGAGACGTGTGAGTAATCTCCACCGGAACCACTGCTTCAGCTCCATAAGCCAATAGGAATGGAGTTGCTCCGGTGGTGACTTTGCAGGTAGTACGATATGCCCAAAGTATGGGGAGTAATTCGTCTACCCAAGTGTTTCTGGAGCGTTCAACTCTTTTCTTTAGTCCATCCAGGATTATTCGATTTGCAACTTCAGCTTGCCCATTTGCTTGAGGATGAGCAACAAAAGTGAAGCGCAATTGGATATCATTTTCTTCACAATACTTTTTGAACTCATCATTGTTAAACAGAGTTCCATTGTCTGTGACCAAGATACGTGGAATCCCGTATCTGCATATCACATTCTCCCAGAAGAAGTGCATCACTTGCTTGGTGGTTATCTTGGCTAAGGGTTTAGCCTCAATCCACTTGGTGAAGTAGTCGATTGCTACTATCAAGAACTTCCTTTGAGCACTAGCCATAGGAAATGGACCAAGTATATCCATCCTCCACATGGCAAATGGAATTGGTGAGTTAATGGATGTCAACATCTCTGGTGGTTGCCTAACCACTAGTGCATGCTTTTGGCACCGTTCACACTTCTTCACATAGCTTTTAGCATCAGCAAGTATGCTTGGCCAATAGAAACCTAGACGGATGATTTTATGAGCAAGGGCTCTGCCCCCCAAGTTTTGCCCACAAATTCCTTCATGTACTTCCTTTAGGGCCAATTCTGCCTCTTGGGGTCTCAAGCATTTCAGATAAGGAATGATGAAAGACTTCTTGTATAGAATTCCCTCAATTAGGGCATACCTTAGTGTTCTCACATATAGCTTTCTTGCTTCTGAAGTGCCGTTGGGTAGCCACCCAGTTTCCAGATGAGCTTTGATGGGATCTATCCAACAACTAGCAACATCAATGGGTGCTACCAGTTTTCCGTTGATGCTTGGGGTCTTCAAGACTTGGAAGTATACACTCCCTGCATAGTTTTCAATTTCTGAAGAAGCAAACTTAGACAAGGCATCAGCCTTCATGTTTTCTTCCCTTGGAATGTGTTCTACATAGCATTCATCAAATTGAGTCATGATTGCTTTGACGAGCTTTAAGTACTTAGCCATGACTTCATCTCTGGCTTCAAACTCCCCATTTACTTGGGAGACCACTAGCCTCGAATCTCCACATACTTTCAGAGTTTTGACTCTCAGGGCTCCAGCCAGCCCTAAGCCAGCTATCAGGGTTTCATACTCAGCTTCGTTGTTTGTCGTTGGGAAGTCCAGTTTTAGTGCATACTCTATGAGGAATCCATCAGGACTTTGTAGCACTAAACCGGCTCCACTTGATTTTGTTTTTGATGCTCCTTCAAAATAGAGCACCCAACATTCGTTGGAGACCATTTCTTCATCTTCCTTGTCTTCCACTGTTACTTCCTGCCCCCCGACTTCCTGGTTGTCAATGGTGCATTCAACCATGAAGTCAGCGAGTGTTTGAGATTTTATGGCCGTTCGAGGTTTGTACTTGATGTCAAATTCTCCTAGTTCAATGGCCCATTTGATCAATCTTCCACTGACTTGAGGGCTATGCAAGATGTTTCTTAGAGGTTGATTAGTCAAGATCTCTATCTTGTGTGCCTGGAAGTATGGGCGTAGTTTTCTTGAGGCCATAATCAAGGCTAAGGCAAACTTCTCAATCGTTGAGTAGTTTATTTCTGCCCCATGTAGAATCTTGCTCACATAGTAGATGGGTTTCTAAACCTTCAACTCTTCTTTTACCAGAACAGCTACAAGGGCAGTGTTGGATACTGACAAGTATAGATAAAGAACCTCTCCTGGTTTTGGTTTGGCCAATAGTGGTGGCTCAGCCATGTATTTCTTCAAGGCTTCAAAGGCCTCTTGGCTTTCAGTTGTCCATTCAAAAATTTTCACTTTCTTAAGTGCTTTGAAGAAAGGTAAGCACTTCTCTCCTGACTTGGAGATGAATCTTCCCAATGCGGCCACTCTTCCTGTTAGTTTCTGGACTTCCTTGATAGTCCGTGGTGATTCCATGTCTAGAATTGCTTTGATTTTGTCGGGGTTAGCCTCGATTCCTCTCTTGGAAACCATCAGGCCTAAAAACTTTCCCGAGCCTACACCAAAGGCACACTTAGCTGGATTTAACATCATCTTGTGGTGCCTTAGCACTTCAAATGCCTCTAGGAGGTGCTCAATGTGATCGGCCTTATAGAGGCTCTTGACTAGTATGTCATCTACGTAGACTTCCATGGTTTTTCCAATTAGGTGTTCAAAAAATTTTTTCACCAACCTTTGGTAGGTTGCCCCTGCATTCTTAAGTCCAAATGCCATGACTAGATAACAGAAAACACCAAAATCAGTGATGAATGATACCTTGGAGATGTCATCTTTGTGCATCTTGATTTGGTTGTATCCGCTGAAGCCATCCATGAAACTTAGCATCTCGTGCCCAGCTGTTGCATCTATTAGAGCATCAATCCTTGGTAAGGGAAAACAATCCTTAGGACATGCATCATTCAAGTCGGTGAAGTCGACGCACATCCTCCACTTCCCATTGGCCTTTTTGACCATCACCGGGTTAGCCAACCATTCTGGGAATTGAATTTCCTCAATGAAACCGGCTTCCAAAAGCTTTTTAACTTCTTGTTTTATGGCTTCAAGCCTCTCTGGAGCAAAAATTCTCTTCTTTTGTTTCACCGTCTTCCTTTCAGGATCCACATTCAATTTGTGAGTTATCAATTGGGGATCAATCCCTGGCATGTCGGCCGCTGTCCAAGCAAAAACGTCATTGTTTTCTTGAAGAAAAGACGTGAGTTTGCTTCTCAATGGTTCAGGCAATAGTGCCCCAACATAAGTCACCTTCTCTGGTTCGCCTGGGACTAAGGGAATTGGGACCAAGTCCTCGGCCGGTTTCCCTCTTCTGTCCTCATTGTCACTCGTATTCATGTCTTCAATGGGGAGAACCTGCCCCCGATTCCATCAAGCCTTAACGCGGCTACATAACAGCTTCTAGCCATTTTTTGGTCTCCCCGTTCTTCTCCAATCCCCTTCCTTGTTGGGAACTTGATTTTCAGATGATAAGATGAGGCAACAGCCTTAAACGCATGAAGACCAGTCCTTCCAAGGATCGCTTTGTAGGTTGAATTTGCCTTTATGACTATAAAGTTCAACATTTGAGTAGATGTATTCATTCCTTGTCCCATGGTCATTGGGAGTTGGATGGTGCCTTCCACCTTTGATTCCACTCCATTGAACCCATATATGGGCATATTCGAGGGTGTCAACTGAGAATCAGTGTAACCCATCTTGATAAAGGCATCGTGGAACAAGATATCCACTGAAGCTCCATTGTCAACTAGGACTCTCTTGGTTTCGGAATTGCCTATCACAGGTATGATGACTAAAGGATCATCGTGGGGGAACTTCACCCCTTCTAAGTCGGAATCATCAAAACATATCGAGACTTCTGTTCTGGCACGCTTTGGTGCTTCTCCGACCACGGTCATTACCTCCTGGGCATAAGCTTTCCTTGAGTTTCGGGAGGACCCAGCAGCAGTTGGTCCCCCAAATATCATATTGATGACTGGCCCTCGGGGCTTAGGGTTACGATCTTGGTCGTTGTCCCTTCTATCATAATCCTTTCTTTCATAATTTCCTCTGTGACTTCCTTGACTTCCATCCTTGGTGAATTTGCTGAGTTTTCCTCTCCGTATCAGAAACTCAATTTCATCTTTCAGCTGTCTACAATCGTCGGTGTCATGACCAACTTCTTTGTGGAACCGACAAAATTGGTTTTGGTTCCGTTTGGACAAGTCAGCCCTCATTGGCTTCGGCCATTTGAGATCCTCTTCCTTTGCTATCTCCATCAGAATTTGACTCCTGGGAGTATTTAATCTTGCATACTCTATAAACTTCGGGCCAAAATTGCTTCTCTTAGGTGGAGAATCAGAACTTTTTGAAGTTCTAGGAAACTTTTCCTTAACATCATATTCTTGGGTTTCCTTCCTTTTCTTTGAATTTCCATTACCACCAGTAGTGGGTTCATGTTTTCTCATGCTCTCTTCTGCCTTGATGTACTTGCCGGCTCTATCTTGGAGCATTATCATGCTCTCAGGTGGATGTTTTGCCAATGATATTTTGAAGTGATCATCAGTAGTTCCTTGCTGTAGGGCTATCATAGCTACTTTGTCTTCCAAGTCTGGGACTTCTAGAGCCTCTCTAGTGAATCGATTAATTTAATCTCTCAAGGCTTCATTGTTTCCTTGCTGAATTCCCATGAGGGATGCAGAGCTTTTCTCGTGCACTCTCCCACTTACGAATTGGTTGATGAACGCTTTGCTTAATTCCTTGAAGGACCCAATAGAGTTGGGAGGAAGACGGCTATACCAGCGTTGGGCCATGTCTGCCAAGGTTTGTGGAAACGCCCTACACTTGACCGCATCATTGGTTGGCTGCAACAGCAGTGCATTGGAGAAGGTTCTTACATGATTTGCGGGATCTCTCGTTCCATCATAAGCCTTGATCGTTGGCATCTTAAATTTTCTGGAGATGGTGGCTTTCATGATGTCTTGAGTAAACGGTGGTGTTTGATCATCAGGATCTCCTAGGGGCAACAGAACAGTGGGGTCACCCCTTGGGGACTCAGCCCTATTGCTTCTCCTTGGTGTTGGGTCGAGGTTGATCACCGGGACTCTTCCTTGATTTTGTGTCCTTGCGGCATCCTCTTCTGCCAATAACTTTTTGAGCCTTGCAGCCTCGGCTTCAAGGGACGCAAGTTTTTCCTTAGTAGTTTCTCGATTGGTTTGGGAGGAACGTCTCCTTCTTGGGGCAACATCCCTCTCATCTCCTGTTGAGTAATTCTCATCCTCGGTATAGGGACCTGAGTAGTCTTGAAAAGGAGTTCGCCTAGCTTGGGGTCCCAGACCTTGGATGTAAGGGGGCACGTATGTCTCATGGTAGATGGGATTAGTCTCACTGCTGCCCGCCGGGGGTCGAGGTGGCATACCATAGGTTGGCATGCCGAGAGTTTGGGTAGCATACTGGGGGAGATCCGTGGTGTGAAGTTGGAGGCCACGTGATGCGTTTTCAAGCAGCGGAGTGGTTATGATTGGTTGCTGGAGAGTGGTCTCTGGTGGATCTCGTCCATGAACGACCATTTGTAGGGGATTCGTCCCTTCAGCAGTAATCGGGACTTCCGGTCCTTGAGTGGTGATGATGGGGGCATCTGCCCCTTCAGCGCCAATGATTGGTGGGGGTTGGCTCCCCCGAGTCTCTGTTGCAGAGGTAATAGGGAGTCCATCAGAAGTTTGAGGATCGCGAATTGTTCTTTGTGTGTTTGCCATGGTTGATGTTGTCGTCCCACAGACGGCGCCAAATGTTGTGGATCAAAAAACGTACTTGTGTAATTAATGCTAAGGTTTGGTGAGCTTCGAGCTTTAATGGCTGCACTTGTGTTTCGAGACTAAATCGGTCCTCACAAGATGCCTACGTATCTCAAATTGTTATTGAGAATCAAGCCAAAGACGTAGTTCTTGGTGTTGCCCTCGGGGCTATGGCGGCAGGGGCACACCAAGGACGTAGTGACTTGTATGTCCTTATTCGAGGATGAATTCTAAAACATAGTTCTAGGGGTGCCTTCGTGGCTTGTTGCGCCTTTAAGGCGTTGTGACGTATGGAGCTGTGTCCAAAACGTAGTTCTGATTGTAGGATCAGGGTCCTTATATAGGCGTCTGGAGCCTCGTATTTATGGTAGGTTTAGGAGTTTTAGCTAATAAGTCTCTTTTTTGATAAAGGATAAACATTGTATATCTTGCTGGAGAAGTCTTTTCCTTGTTGATAAAGGCTATGACTCATTAATTGCCTTTAATTGGGATTCTGGATCCTTCTTTGATGAATTTGCCATATTTTGGACTCTTTTCATGAGCTGTATATTTTCCTTATTTATTAATTTCGTAATTAATAAATAATCAGGATTTTAGGCCTTAAATATTTGGCCTTTCCAAAGAATCAGCAATTATATTTCTATAATTACTTTTATGTCCATATCAAATACTGTAATCACTCCAACAATATTTAAATGTTCAAAATTTATAATTAAACAAATTTCCACCTTATTTATAAAATCAAATAAGGTCGGACTCAAACTTACTAATAAATACTAAAAATCATTTTTAATCACATAATAGCACATCACGCATCCACATAATATTATTTTAATCATTTAACCACATACTGCAGAAATTTTCAAATTACTCTGAATAAATAAATATTACTATTTTTATTACTCAAAATAAATAGGAAATTCACACCTAAAATTTCCCAAATAAAAATAACCAGCTTTCACAAATATTTTAAATAGATATACACATAATACAATTTCTCCTTTTTGAGAAAATCAATAAATCAATCAAATAATAATATAAATAAACCCTGAAAATTAGGGTTACTACAAAAATGGTTACATAGACATACTCTGGCTGTGACAGTATGTTCATACTTAATTAAAAATTAAGCAACTAAAATATCTGGTTAAGTTGTCTCCTAGCCATCACCCATAAATCCTAACAGTTTGGAGTCTTTTAACAGGATCAAAGAAGCTTTGATAAGTGCACCAATCATACAACCTCCCGATTGGAATCTTCCGTTCGAAATCATGTGTGATGCAAGTGATTATGCTGTTGGAGCAGTTCTCGGTCAAAGGAAGGACAAGGTATTGCACGCCATATATTATGCAAGTAAAACCTTGGATGAAGCTCAAGTGAATTATGCTACTACTGAGAATGAGCTTCTAGCTGTGGTCTATGCTCTAGATAAGTTTCGAGCTTATCTCATTGGCTCCAAAGTCATTGTTCACACGGATCATTCAGCACTGAAATATCTTTTAGCCAAAAAAGAAGCAAAACCGAGGCTTATTCGTTGGAGTTTACTCCTCCAAGAATTTGACTTGGAAATCAAAGACAAGAAGGGTGCTGAGAATGTGGTTGCAGATCATCTCTCACGGCTGCATTTCAAATCAGAAATTGCAGATAGTCCAATTGACGATTCATTTCCTGATGATCACCTATTTTCTATTGCTACCAAAACCCCTTGGTATGCAGACTTTGCAAACTTTTGTGTGAGTGGTTCTCATCCTCCATATTTGACCTATCAACAGCGAAAGAGATTCTATTTTGATGCTAAACAATACTTTTGGGATGACCCTTTCTTGTACCGAAAATGTGTTGATGGGGTCTTTCATAGATGTATCCCAGAATCTGAAGTAAATGACATTCTCAAACATTGTCATTCTCTTGCTTGTGGAGGTCATCATGGTCCCTCTAAGACTGCTGCAAAGGTGCTTCAATCCGGTTTCTTTTGGCCTTCTCTATTCAAGGATGCTCGTGCTTTTTGTTTGGCTTGTGATGCATGCCAAAGAACGGGTATTATTTCTAAACACCATGAGATGCCACAAACTGGTATTCTTGAGGTTGAGATATTTGATGTATGAGGTGTTGATTTCATGGGACCTTTTCCAACTTCTTGTGGGATGAAGTATATCTTAGTTGCTGTTGATTACGTGTCAAAGTGGGTTGAAGCTATCGGATCGCCAACCAACGATTCAAAGGTTGTTATGAAGTTCTTTCAGAAGATCATTTTCTCGCGCTTTGGAGTTCCAAGAACAGTGATAAGTGATGGTGGTTCTCACTTTCGCCATCGACAATTTGAAACTCTACTGAAAAAGTATGGTGTCACTCACAGGATTGGCCTAGCTTATCATCCTCAGACAAGTGGCCAAGTAGAAGTTTCAAATCGTCAAATCAAAAGCATTCTAGAGAAGATGGTTTCAAAATCTAGAAAGGATTGGTACTTGAAGTTAGATGATGCTTTATGGGCCTATAGAACAGCTTATAAGACCCCAATTGGAACCACTCCATATCGCTTGATCTATGGTAAGGCATGTCATCTGCCTGTTGAATTAGAGCATCGTGCATTTTGGGCTATCAAAGAACTCAATATGGATTTAAAGGCTGCGGGAGAGGCAAGACTTCTTCAATTGAATGAATTGGATGAGCTTCGTTTCAATGCTTATGATAATTCTCGAATTTACAAGGAGAGAACGAAGAAAATGCATGATAAAATGATTCAAAGAAGAGATTTCCAAGTTGGTGATAAAGTTTTGTTGTTTAATTCAAGGCTTCGACTTTTCCCAGGAAAGCTTAAATCTAGATGGTCTGGACCATTTACTGTGACTGAAGTTAAATTTTATGGTGCCATTGAGATTATGGGGCATGATGGAGCAAAATTTAAGGTAAATGGTCAACGCCTGAAATTATACGTGGATGGTGCATTTGTTGGAAAAATGGAGACGATTCGTCTCAACAACCCCTTGGTGGAGTCTTAATTCGAGGTAATAAGTCAAGCTAATGACTTTAAAAGAGCGCTTCTTGGGAGCCAACCCAATATGTTGGTAAATTATTGTGTATTTTTATAATGTATCTTTTAGGAGATTAGTTTATTTTTGTATTTCATTTTAATTTCTACTCCCACAAAATGCTGTGATAAATTTGATTTGAAGTGTTTCAGGAAAATTATTTTATAAAGGCAGGTTGTAAAAAAAAAAAAAAAAAAAGCCCCACGAAAAATGAAAAGGAAAAAAAAACACCAAGTGACAAATATTTCGTCACCTGCACAATTGTTCCCTGTAGATTTCTGTTTCAAGCGCTGGAAATTCCGCTTCATGCGTTCGGGGCTGCTGCACACGCGCCCGAGCTTAGTTCCGCACCTTCTGTCCGAGCCTATCTGCAAGCCTGCTCGCAAACCTGCTCCCAGAGCTGTTATCCGAACCTGCTGCTGACCAGACCTGACTCCGAACCTGGCTGACAGGAGCTACTACTGAACCTTCATCGAACCTGCCAGCTGCTCTGAACGTGCTGTTCCATTTTGCAAAAATTGCTGTCGTAGTGATTCGAACCCCTGACCGAGGGGTTTCCCAAGTTTCTGCATGCCACACTCAACCACTACACCAACAGTGTTGTTGTGAAGAAAAGGTGGACTGCTAATATATGTACTGAATTTGGGATCAGGTGTTTAATTCAATTAATGCCACTCTTTCACCTCCATTCAAGAGGCACTTCATTCAAATATTTGAGGGAGTATTTCTATATTTTTTTTTTTTGTACATTCTTCTTTAAAAAAATAATTGCTTATATTTTTCTTTTCTTTATTTTTGTATTTTTTTTTTTAGGAATTTTTTGTAGTATAGTTTTTTTCTTATATAAATTTGTTCATTGAGGACAATGAACCACTTAAGTGTGGGGATGAGTTCTCAATGATTAAAAAAATCAAAAAAAAATTATATATCATAAAAATAAAAAAAATTCAAAAAAATTAGGAAATTAGAAAATAAATGCCTCGTCTCATAGTGTGTTAACAAAGGATAAGTACACATCTTGTGAGCTTCTTTTGCATGATTAGTTGGTATGTTATATCTCTAGAAAATCATTTGTTACTTGATGATTCCTTGTATGTGCTTGCGAAAATTGTAAATCTTGAGATGTGTCTTTGCCAATTTTAGTAAGTACTGAAGCATGCTTTTCACCTTGTGAGATCTTGAGCCTAATTTGAGATTGGTACATCTTATATCAATCGAATTTTATTGTTGTGTGTTGTTCATCATTGAGTATGTGCTCTAGAACTTGGTTTAAACCTTATTGAGACTACATGGTATGTGTATGCATGAAAATGATAAGGGCACTAGGATTAACTGCATTTACCTAAACAGTACCTGTAAATTTTATCCTTAGTGAACCCCTTTGAGCCTTTTATCCGTTCTTTTGATATATCACCACTCTAAATTCTTGAGCCTACTTGTTTATTCTTGTCTTGATTTACTAGTAGAGCATTTTGATTCATTTGAGGGTTGGTGAATACATAGTGTGGGGATTTCTTTGTTAATGTGGGATATTTTGGTGGGATTTGGCATATGATTGGCTGATTGTTTCTTTATTTAGTTTGTGAAAAGAAGAAGATTTTAAGTACTTCTTTGAGACCAATGGGTGGAAAATGCAATGTCATATGAAAGGGACGATCCATGTACATGTGCTGGTATTAAGTGCAATTATATTGGTGACTTTTCACTACCCTTGGTTACTGGAGAATTACTTGAGTTTGGAAAAAAAAAAGAATGAGAAATGAGAAGATCAAATAGAGTTTGTGTTCGTTGGTTTGTACAATATGAAATAGGAAAGTACATGGTAATATGTGCTTGGGGATTAATAATTGTGAGAGATTGATCACGTTTTACATGATCAAAATTTCATGTTGAGTGCTTTAATTGAAAATGAACATTATGCTCTATTAGTTATCAAGTTAGCCACTTGTTAGCCTTTTTCTTGATTTCCTACCCTACACCTTAGCCACGTTACAACCTTTAACAAAGATCTTTTGATTTGTGCATGCATGTATACAGAGTAGTGGAGATTTGGTGGACAACCAAGCATATGGTAGCACATGACTTTATTGATTGAACTTGAGTGAATACACCATACACTTGAGTGATTTGAGAGTTTTGTGAGATTTTCTATCCAAGCATGTTACTTACTAAATGCGGCATTGATATATATTTCATGATATTTTTGTCTATTCAGACTTTGTGTGCGTACTTGGATAGTTTTGTGCAAATGACGTGCAAATGGAAAGACATTCAGAATTGTGTGATTGTGGTTAACATGTGTGGAGTGCTATGATATGTTGCATGCTTGAGACTTGGCAGAAAAAATGGATTTTGTGGGTAGATTCACTATAAACCCTCACGAGACAAAACTCGTCCTACTAGGGCTGCCTAGGGGTTTAACGGCTTATTGCATATGCTCAATGCAATCCTGTCATCTACGAAAGTGGTGTTAATTAGTTAGGACTTAGTTTTATTTCACTTATTTGCCCGAGGACTTGCAAATGCTTAGTGTGGGGATGTTTGATAGAATATATTTATATATATTTTTTAGATGATTTTATACTCATATTTATTGTGTTTTGCATTGATTTGGATATTTAATTGATAGATTTTATTGTTTTATTGTAGGATACAAGGAAATCTTAACTTGGAAGGATTTAAAGGAAAATAGCTGATTTTGGAGCTTAATTGGATGGAAATTCGGATTTATTGGACTAGGTGGGCTGGCTACATTGTTTGAGCCATATCTTGAGTTTCAGAAGTCCGTTTTTGATGATCTTACAGTCCACGCGAATCTTGAGGAATTCTCTTTAATTCAGAGGTGGTCCAATAAGAAAAATCCAAGTGGAACGGCCCAGAAACTGGAGGGATCAGACAGCTACGAATTTTTATTGAAGAATCCTACTAGGTGTAGAAGATTGATTTGTAAATTCATTAAAGCATTAAAATACTTTTATTATTAGGATCAGATGAGGATTATTATATATTGTTATTAGCTTTAGAAAAATAGACACGTACGTTTTACTTTGGGGAGGAGCTAGGGTTCTTATTCTTTATCTTCTTCTATTGTAAGCACTTAGCTAAGCTTGGATTCATTGTTCTTCATTAATATAACATATAAGGTATTCTTTATCTCATCTTGTTTATTAGTATAGATTTTACATGGCTTACTTCATTATTCTTGTTGTTCTTAGTCTAAGTATGAGTGAGTAGTTTCATTCTAGGGCTCAAGGGAAGCCATGTTTGCACCATGATTGTGTTATGATTTGTTAGTTGTTTAATGGGTAAAGAGTAATTCTAATTGATATGTTTTATTGATTAATTTGTGTAATTGGCCAATATCATGGATTAATTTTATGCAAATAGGAGTAATAGATTGAGAGATTTTACTCACTAGAGGCACACATACGATTAACAGAATTGAAGGTGAGTGCGAGAGCATCATTGGATTTCTGAAAGTGTTAATGTTTGAGAGAGATTAACATTGCTTTAATTGCTCAACTCATTGAATTGCTATATTTCTGTGACTAAATTTGGTGTAAGCATGGTGAACCTACATTGCCCTAGACTTTAGTTAATTGATTTAAAAGACGTTTAATTTGCACTATTTAGTTAGTAAAAATCTTCAACACTCGTTTTTCTTTAAGAACAATTTTTGATAGTTAAATTGAAATTCTTGAAACTTGTCTCCTTGTGGATTTGACCCCGTACTTGCTAGTATCTGCTAACAACAGACACCGTGCACTTGCGGTAATATAATTTTACTCATCAGCGGTCTACAAAGTAGTCTCTTGTAGCAACTTCTTCGAATCATGCTGAATTATTAGCACTTCATGAAGCAAGTCGAGAATGCGTGTGGCTAAGGTCTTTGGTTCATCATGTTTGAGAATCATGTGATCTTTCAGTCAATAAGGGAAGTCCTACTATTCTGTTCGAAGACAATGAAGCATATCACTCAGACTCGAGAAGGTTATATTAAAGAAGATAGGACGAAGCACATTGATCCAAAGTTCTTTTTCACCCATGAGCTTCAGCAAAGAGGGGAAATCGATGTTTGTCAAATCCTCTCATGTGAAAATTTCGCAGATTTATTCACAAAAGCGCTTCCTACATCTTCCTTCATGAAATTGGTACACAAGATTGGAATGCGTAAACTTCGAGATATATTGAAATAAGGGGGAGACATGATACTTCTATTACATTATATTTTGTGCAACACATGTACTATTTTTCCTTCACTAGGATTTTTTCCAGAGGGTTTTTCCTAGTAACGTTTTAACGAGACATGGTGTTTGTACGAGTCATCCAAGGGGGAGTGTTATGAAATAAATTACATGACTCTTAGAGTTTCTAACTCCATTGGCTTTTCACCTATCTTGTAATTAGTACAACTCTTGGCTTTTCACTTTTCTTGTAACCTATGTATAGGAAGCCTATATAAAGACTTGTATGCACATTGTCTTGTAACATGAATAACATGATGATCTCCTCATTTATATCTAGCTCTCTCTAGTTCTCCTTTATATATGTGTTGCACTCTAGGAAGAACATCTTAGATAAAGAACAATAAATAACACCATCATAAACAGTTTATTTTTCATAAAAATTGATTTTTTTTAAATTATAATCATAAAATTGAACAACACTTAAGCCTAACATATCGAATTTAACGTAGAATCTCATCTAAATTTAAAAATTAAACATTACATATAATCCAGTATAGAATCCAGCACAGAATCTTGTATATATATTTATCACAATGAAATTACATGTAATCATGTTTTATTTGATTCTATTTTTTTGTTAGATTCTATTTTTATTCGTAATAAATCTTTTTTGGTGAGAAAATTAGAATCAACATGCAATTTATGTAAGATTCTATGGTGTTTTTTATTATTTTTTATTGTTTTTTATATAAGAGTGTTCTTAATGGAACAATGACATATATATATAGGCCAGTGATCAAATAGAAACTAAAATTAAAATAGAAACTAGAAATTAATCTAAGCTTTTAGATTAATCTAATCTAACGGCCCTCTACTGCACCACACACAGTTAAAATACACCCTCACATACACAATACCACATAATCCCTTTCGTTTTTAATTTGATTTTTTTCGTGAATCGGTGAACTTTTTTTGAAATCCAACTTCACTATATTTTTCTCCATCTTCCAACGATCAATATGCATATCATATGTGCTATATTACGGAGTACTAAAATTTTAGTGATTTATGTAAGAATAAATAGTGATTTCAGCATAGATCTAGCATTTATTTTTATATATGTATAAATTTAGTGATTTTACGATACAAAATTTGTAATTTACATATAGATCTGGAGAAAAAATCACTACATTTACGCATAAATCACTATTTATTCTTACAGGAATCACCAATATTTTAGTGATTCTCGCAAGCATAAATAGTGATTTATCGTCGGAATATATCAAATATGGTATGCAAACTGATTGTTGTAAGATGAAGAAAAATACAGTGAAGTCAGATTTCAAAAAAAGATCACCAATTAACGAGAAAAATATAATTACGAATTGAGGGGATTAGATAGGGTTGTGTGTGAAAGGGTGTATTTAATTGTGTGTGGTGCAGTTTCTAATTTTTATTTTAAATTGGTTTCTATTTGAGTAGCACTCTGTATATAACTATATAGGGTCGCGCTTCATTGAGAACCCTCACTATTATGAGATATGAGATCTAATCAAAGTCATTCATTTAAATACATTATATTAATCTCCCACTACTCATTAAATTTACTAGGGAATTAGCCCGTGCTACGCACACGGGTGAAATTTCATGAATTTATATAATATTTTATAATATAATAATTATATAGAATTTTATTTAATCAATTATTTTATTTATAGTAGATAGTGTTAAATGATATTTAATTTTTATATAAAATATGTAGGTTTTATCTTGTTTCCAAAATACGAAAATATCTCGAATATAAATTTATATAATAATCATAAACCAACTAAAAATTAAGTTATACAAAAATTTATATTATAAAGAAGAAAATTAGTATTTAGATGAACAAGTAATAGTATTTAATTATAATTTAAATTTACTTGTGAAATTTATAATAATTTTTGGATACATGAAATAAAATTGAAGTATATTTCATATAGCTAAAGTAAGTTAAGTTGTTAACACTATCTCTAATCCACAAACAAATAAAATGTTTCAAAATTTTATTGCATGTATTTTCAATTCTACGTAAATTGGTTACAAATTATACAAAATCTTTTTTCATTAAAGTAAAACATAGATAAAACTTGTGTTATTGACCATCTCTACAATTTAAAATAAGAAATTGTCAATAAAAAGAATATAAAATTTGAAGAATAAAACTTAAATGCATATGTAAAAGGTTGAATATTTTTCGCAACGCGTCCGATTTCGATCCAATTCACCCCAATAATTGGGGAAACAAAATATTATAAAATTTGTGAAGTGACATCGTGGTTAGTGTCAACATGCTCCAATCTATGTTTTTAATATTCAATATTAGTAATATACTCTAATATGTACGTCAAACAAATTATAAAAATAAGTACAATTTCTAAATATTCAGTTTTATTTTTAAGATATTATACATATTTTCTTATTATATGCTATATATTACTGAAAGTAAGTAATGTATAATAATTTTCTATTAATTTTATAATGAAAGGTTAATTGGCGTCGTGGTTGGCGACACCTTGCATCATAAATTCAAATACATAAGATATAATAATAAATATTGTAATTTAAAAAATATTATTCTAACATCTAATTATAGTTATGTACACTATATCAACAATAATTTTTAAAAATAACTAAAGTAGTAATTTAAATAGATAATAATTATATTAAAGATGAAATTAAGATGATATGACCCTTGAAATGCTGAAAATATATAATTTTGTGCAACTAAATGTTTCCATAGTATAATTAAGAAAATCTCTAAAATTTGCAGGCAATCAGTATAATTAAAATATTTGATATGTTAATATTCAACTTTAAGCGTTATGATATTTTCTAACCTTCATCATAAAGCATGAAACAAATCTATTAATATTGATTGATTATGTATTAACTGATTAAATGACTCGTGTCAGAATCGTATATAATGATTGAATATTTATTTTCGAATTTGTTGTACTAAATAAATATGACACATAGTATGTGTTGGAATCATATATATGTATATATAATTTAAAATGAAACATTTAAAGTTTGGTTGGTAGGTTGGTCGGCACAATTTTTTGGTACTTCGTGTATTTACTTAATTATCTTTACTTATTTTAAAAAAATATATATTATTAAAATTACAGTGAAAGGTTTCTCGGCGTCGCCGTAAGGCGACACCTCGCAATTCGAACACTATACAATTAAAAACTCAATAAAAAAAGAAAATAAAATAATTAAATACTTAGGACGTAAATTTACTATATGTGGCAAAGTATCATTCAATAAAAATGTGTGTATATATATAAGATCTACTAATTTATTTTTAGTCATATTTTGCATACTTCTGTAATTAAAAAAAATAAAAAAAATATAAGTGTACTATAGAAATCAACATATTAAAATTACAAATATTAAAATATAAGTGTACTATAGAAGCACAAACTACTAAGAGAAAAAAACACTAAAATTACAAATATCATAGGTAATCTAAACAAATATAAGTATAAACAAAATTTATTGAATTAAAACCTGATTTCTTTGACGAATTGAATTCTATGGATACTAAGAACATTTGTAATTAAGTGGTACAACAAATCCGATTTTTGATAAACTTGTCATGGATACACATGCAAATTAGTTTGCAATTAACGATCTCGTTCCTTAAAAATATACAAACAAATTCTTGAAAATAGAAACAGAAAAAATCCATCATGAGTAAGTAAAACAAAGAAAACATGACTAAACAATCGTTAAAGCAACTCTGTTAAGGATCATCTATGTTTCATCTTATGCAAGTTCAAATATACGTGGTGTAAGTAATGATATATTATACACAATCACAAATATAAACCCTCACACCAATAGAATGAGATACATACATATAAACAATCAAAAATTTGAATTTGAAAAAATGATGACACCAATTAAGGATTGATTTGAAATAGTTTCTATAATTTAAAATTTGTTTTTATATTTATCCAAAATATAAGGATATAATCGAATTCACGTATATTTATTGTAGGTGTCAAAATGGAAAAAAATTAAATGCTTTAGATCACAACAAAATTAATGGAATATTTTGTTTATAAGGAAACATGACATAAGAATATTGAATTTAAATTTGGAAAATTTAAGGTTGTAGAAAATTTGGAAAGCTTTGATTAAAGAAATTGATTATACTTTGTACACTGATCTAATTTACATATTTACTTGTTTATGTGCATACTTCCACTAATTATGCAAATAAAACATATGAGACTTTATTAATTTGATATACTATTAACTTTATATTCTTACTTTCAAAAAAACTTTATATTCTTAATTGGTGTGCAAGTATAATTATGTTATACATGTTTATTTGTTGTATATATATATATATATATATATATATATATATATATATAACTCTACAACAACTGTCTAAATAGTATATATGTGTATATATGCACACATATAGAATGATAATAGAGAAATATGAGTCATAAAATTCTCCAACATAAATTCAAATATCCTATTTAAATGACATTCATTATGATTGTCACCATAATTTATGACCATATATATCAATAAAACCCTTGATTTAAGTACTGATTGAGTAATAAACAAAAAAGGAAAGAAATTTAATGATTTTTTCAAATTTCAAAAATTATGAGATCGGATGATTTGAATGTTGAGATGATACAAATTATAAAATTTAGAATCGGAAATATTGGAAATATATATCAAATAGTAATTTATTTGCCATAAAACTTCAGTTAAAGTCTTCTTGGTGTCGCCTAATGACGATCCCTCGCAATTTAAACCATATACATTTTAAAACTCAACTAAAAAAAAGATAAAGTAACGAAATATATATGATGTAAATTACTAAGTGTAGTACCAATGTCACCCACCAAAATGTGAACATATTTCTGTTTATGATCAAATACTATAATTATTTATTACATATTGCATATGTTATATAATTAAAATATTTTGAATAAATATAAGTGTACCATACACATAAACATATAAAACATTTAATATCCGAAAGAGGCACAAACTACTAAAATAAATTTAAAATTTAAACATCACAAATTAATCTAAATAAATGTAATTATGAGTAACAAAGTAAGTCACAATTATACGGATATCTCAAGTTGCAATCACACATATAATTCTTTTAAAACATAGATATCATCTATACTAAATATCATAACACAAAAAGAAGTATGATTAAACATCCATCAAACTAATATCATGCCAATATCAAACCAATAACATTCAACTAAAAGTGTACAAATACATCAATTTAACATTAGTTGATTCTGTTGAGAAATTCGAGTCCATGGATACCATGATCTCTTACGATCAGGAGTTTCAGGGATAGCACAATCTCTTCAAGTCAAGAATTTAAATATATACGATTAGAGATTCACCTGCAATTGGTTTAACGCTCAACACAAAATAAATAAATATTTAGCAAATTTAAGTAAACAACAAATATATTCGACAAAAAATGTATATATGCATTACATAAATATAAAACATAACCTTTATTTTTTGTCCACTTTGAATTCATGGATACCACGACCTCTTATGATCAAGAACTCAAGTCTATAAGATTTGGGATTCACCTGCAATTATTATATAACAAAATCAACGTAAGTAACGATGCAATGGAGCTTACATATATGTTTAATTATCATGTTTGTTGTCCTTGAAAAAATGATTCAAACTTTTGTATTCTGCACAATTTAAACAAACATTAGTAACATATTTAAGTAAGCAACAAAAACACATACATATATACAAACATGTATAATCAACACAAACACTAACAAAAAAAATGGAAAAACAGTAGACAAAGAAGAAGACAGAAAATGGAAAAAGGGAGAGAAAAAATAGAGAGAAAGAAGATATTAACATTAACATTATGAATGGTGAAAATCAGAGTTTTATAATCAAGAAATACTTGTAACCAGTTATGAATTTGAATTTTGAAAATAGATGACAAAAATCACGGATATAAATACATATACTTATATGTGTATTTATCATATCTGATTCAAAATTTGAAACTAAAATATGGATATTAGTTGTTGATTGATTTAAAAGATATGGAAAGTATTGATTGCATGTGTGACTATATGGATATTGTTGTTGAATGATCCACAATTTAAGGTAGATATTACTTATTTCTTTTTATTACCTTATATTTTTTTGATTATGAGATTATCATTTTGTTAACTTGATTTTAGGTAAACCAAATTTAAAATGAATAATATCCATTTATGTTTATGGATAGCTGACAATCTGCATATTCAAAATTGGAATAAATTACAACATTGATTATGATTTATACATTGATTTGACTTTCATATCTACTTGTGTATGGCATATTGTTCATTATGAAATTTATTTATATGATTATTTAATGATTCCACTAATTGAGCCAATAAATAGATATTAACTTCTTGATTTGATATATTGTCAATTTTACATCCTTAACTGGTGCGTGATTATACTTATACTATAATAACGGAATGATGTCATGTTGACATAATATTTTAGAATTGGGAATTTACCAAAATAACCTTAAAATGTATGAATTGGATAGATGATGTAAGATGACATAATATTTTCTAATTGGGAATTTACCAAAATAGACATAAGATGTATGTAGAGGTAAAAATTTTAAGGGTATTTGGTGGAATTATTCAAATCCTTCACTAGCAGCTATTAAGAATATAATAGATTAATATTTTAATTTCTCATCATCCCCCCATCCACCACCTCCGGCCACCGGGAACCTCCATCTCCGGTCACCACTAACTCTGGTCACCATCTCCGGTTACCAATTCCGGCCAACTTAAAAAATCATCACCGGAAAACAAAAAATCACCACACTGTCGTCACGTCCGGTCACCACCGAAAAACAAAAAACCACCACCGGAAAACATAGATCACCACCTGTTGTCATCACAAATCACCATCTGTTACAAAATCACCAAAATGCTCTAATACAAATCACTAAACAATAACGTAAATCACCATCATCTTCTTCCCACTTCTGATCATCAGCACTGGCCGCCACCACCATCCATCTCCGTTCACCAACTCTGGCCATAACTTTTGACTACTAGAAAAATCACCACCGTCTTCACAAAATTATTAGATTTAACGAAAATTACCACAATTAAACAAAAATCAACGTGTCACATCCTACACCCACCATCCCCGACCACCACTTCCTGTAAACATTATAACGTTACCAATAATCACCACTGTCACAACACTGCCACTACCTCCGATCATCACCAAACGAAAATCACCATGTAACCTCCTGCACCCACCACCTCCCACCACCACTTCCGGTCACCTGTTAACATCATACCATTACCATATTTATCAATTGTTTTTACACAAATCACCATAATTTTAAAAAAATCACGAGTTATATAGTCTAGATCACCAGTTTTAAGTATTATATTGTCAACAATGGTCGCATCGTTGGAAAACATCACCGGAAGCGGAGGTACCATCGCAAAACGCATCTGATTGGAACAATTTTTGGACGATTTCCATCATATTCATTACTGATTACAAATTTGAGAACGAAGGGTGAAAGGAATTTCGTCGAAATGGAAGTCGATCGATTTCAGATCTGATTTTGAGAGAGACAGAGAGAGAGAGAGAGGGAGGCTTGAGGTTCGTGGCGATGACGGTGGCGGTAGATGATGGTGGTGCTGATGGCGGTGGTGCCGAAATGGGTAGAGGCTGGTGGTGGTTGGGAGAGAAAGGGGGTAGATGTGAGAGATTAAAGATAAAAATATAATTCAATATATGAATTGTGTGGTTAGGATTTAATTTAGATTTAAAAATGTGAGGCTGAGATTAAATCTCAGTTCTCATTTTAATTGGGGTTCTCACATGAGCACAAGCCTAACTATATATAAACGATGGATTTAGTGAGTTAAGATATTTGACTTGGGCTGTTTAGTGATTTCACATTATACTAGTTAAGGGGAGCTATGGGCTACCCAATGTTAATGGACAACCCTGTACCTAAATTAGTTTTCATGGGCCGACTCTTATGGGCGGGTTTGATTAGACTAGTTGGTGTATATGGACTACTACGTCTTGATGAGGATGACTTGAGAGAATATAAACAAGTTATTAAAAATAGAAAACAAACCGTAGGACCTTATACTTGATAGTATTTTTTTACAAAAACTGATTTTTTTTTATTTTAATTATCAAGTACTTAGTATATTTTTAAATATATTATATAATTTTATTTTAAAATTGAATAATTCTAACTAATATAATCGAATGCCTTTTTTATTTGAGATATATTAAAGGAAGTTGTGATTATATGTTAATATTTAAAATTAATATTCTGTTTCAAATATGTTAAAAGATATTTTAATTTTTAAAATTAAAAAAATTATTTATGTGTTTTCCATTTCGAATGTAAATAAAGTTTTAACTACTCTAAGTTTTTCGATAAATTATAAATACCAGTATTTTTTTGCCCGCGCTCCGCGAACGGGTTTCCAATTTTATTTATTTATTAAGTATATCACATTCTTTTGATTTATTTAATGATTAAAATTACAATTATAATTTATAGGTAGAAATTCGTTTTGTAATTGTTTGTTTTTTTTCGCGATAAATTAATCTTTTTGCTTGCAACATTTGATCTTGAGTTTAGTTACTGTTAGGAGAAGGTGGGTTTGATGTTGATAAAAATATTAAAATATTTATAAATTCTTTTTTTATAGAATATATTTAAGATTTTGAATTTGGATTTGAAGGTGTCTTTCGAGATATATGAGCTTCAACTATGAAGATATAAGATGTGTTTTAAAGATATTCGAGAAATTTTTAACTTTGTAAATCTTGATTCAAATTGTTTGACTCAATTAAGTCAATGATTATCTTTATTTTTTAGAAAACAAAAGTGATTTATTAGTAGATGTATAGGACGTTAATATAAAATTTGATTTGATAAACTATGTATATTTTATTTTTATTTTAGAGGAAAGAAGTTATACTTATAAGTAAATATAATTATTTTCAAAACTCACCATTTAAGTATCAAAATATCTTGGTCAATATGATAAATTATTCAAAATTTTAATTTTGATTTTTTTATCAAAAAAAGATCCAAGATGATTTATTTTCTTTTGTAACATAATTTTGTGATGATTAGATAACTTAAGTAATAAATATTTATATCTTGTTGTCTGATTGATATATCAATTAAATAATAATAAAAATACTATATGATTAAGCATTAAGAAATTAAAACTAAGAAATTTTCATCGTATAGTGGAATCTTAGACATGCATATATCATTGATTTATAGAAAAAAAATGTATATTGAGATTAAAAAAATTAAATTAAGTTAATTCATTTTGAATTATATTAAAATCAAAATTGAATATTGATTTGATAGTGTTGAAGGAGGAGAAAATAAATTGAATATAAATTTTTTGGAGATCTAATTTTTGGATATACCAAATGTAAATATGCTAATGTGCATAACTTAATTTGCTTGTAGTAATCTAAAATTTGATTTCAAAACTTACCATAATTAACGAAGAAAACAATAAAATGCATGATTTTAAATTAACCAACTAAATAATTATATAATATTTTTATAAGATATTATTTGTTAGTATGAAATTAAAAAAAAAAAGAATAATCAATTTTTTCAAAACCTAAGTATAATCTATTCAAGATTAAACAATATCATGTTCAAAATATGTGTATTGGGTATGTATTTAATTTCATTATAAAATGAAAAAAAAATTGAATTTGATATCTCATATCCCTCTCTCAAACCCACCTCCCCCTAAGGTATTAAATTTGATTCCAGAAGGGTTTCAGGTATGGGTATCAAAATTTAAAAATGCTCAACCAAACAGCTGGTATAGGTTTGGAATGAACGAAACTCATACCTATACCAGAATTACCTAAACCAAACGAGTGAGTTAAGATATTTAACTTGGGTTGTTTAGTGATTTCACATTATACAGTTAATGGGAGCTATGGGCTACCCAATAATAAGAAAAAAATGTTAATGGACAACCCTGTACCTAAATTAGTTTTCATGGGCCGACTCTTATGGGCGGGTTTGATTAGACTAGTTGGTGTATATGGACTACTACGTCTTGATGAGGATGACTTGAGAGAATATATTTAAAATAGAAAACAAACCGTAGGACCTTATACTTGATAGTATTTTTTTTACAAAAACTGATTTTTTTTTTATTGTAATTATCAAGTACTTTGTATATTTTTAAATATATTATATAAATTTATTTAAAAATTGAATAATTCTAACTAATATAATCGAATGCCTTTTTTATTTGAGATATAGTAAAGGAAGTTGTGATTATATGTTAATATTTAAAATTAATCTCTATGTTAAAAGATATTTTAATTTTTAAAATTAAAAAAAATGATTTATGTGTTTTCAATTTCGAATGTAAATAAAGTTTTAACTACTCTAAGTTTTTTTTTCTATAAATTATAAATATTTGGTGTTTCTTGGTTTACGTTGGCGGTGTGCGGCGACATGGGACAACCACCCAAGCCTCTATCGGATGATGTGCTGATGATGGAGATCCTGACCAGAGTACCGGTTGAATCTTTGCTACGGTGCTGCTGCGTTTGTAAGTCATGGAAATCAATAATATCAAACCCTTATTTCATTAAATCTCATCTCAAGTGCATCTCTCAAAATCCTAACGATGAAAAGATCATATTTAAAGAAGAATTTAAGACGTTCAAACATTCAAGTCGAATAAATATACTCTCTTCATGTAATTTATCAGAAACTATAACGTGTGATCACGTCCCTTACTCTGATAAATTTATGAGATTGATTGGTTCCGTAAATGGTTTGGTCTGTCTTTTTATTGATGATCTAAATCAGTTGGTTGTATGGAACCCTGCTATTAGACAAGCTAAGATATTTTCTGCACCAATTAAACACTCATTGGGATCTAAGGTTTCTGGATTCTGTTGGGATGCTGTGGAAAACGATTATAAAGTGGTGTTATGTCATCAACTTAAAGAAACGCTACTATATGAATGTTATGTTTACTCTTGTAACTCTGATTTTTGGACTCAACTTCCTAATTTTTCATTTCCTGCTGTTAATGGTGGCCAGAAGCTGCCTGCCATTGTAAATGGACTGCCGTATTGGACTTGGCATAAACATCGTAACGGGAATCACATGAATGCATTTCACGTGATTAAGTTTGAGGTTGGGAGTAATCAGTTTAGAGCTTTGCCTAAATTTGATTCTGACCTATCTCTCCTAGATGAGCTTCTTATTGTTAGTTTAAAGGAGTGTAATATTGGTGCCCTGGTGTACCAGGCTTTCTCTAAGGATTGTATGGTGAATGCATATTGTTTGGATGAGAGATGTGGTGTATGGAGTAAGATGTATAGTGTTGGACCAATAACTGGAGATTGTGTCTGTAGCCTCTCTTATTATTTCAACTTTGGTGGTGAAATTTTGTTCAAACCTCTACAAGGGAAACCCATGTGCTTTGATTCCAAAACAGGTCAAATTAATGGTCTTCCCAACATGGTCGGGGAAATAAACAACTACTTCAGCTATCATGCCAGCTTGGTTTTTCTTCCAGGAATGAAGCCGCTGCATCTGATCACAGAGCCTATGGTTGACAGTAAACAAAGGCAGCGGCGAAGCAAGAGATTAAAGAGATTGGGGCCACTATATATATATATATGAATCGTAGACAAAGCCAATGGTTGAAAGTAAACAAAGGTATCACAGTTTAAAATTTTGCAATACATATTTCAAAATAGGCTTGTTTTGGATTCAAATTTGGTTAGAATAAATTTATATTCACGTTCTAATATCATGCATAAAGACAAGCATATTTGAAGAGTTTTAAGAAAGATGTGTGTGTTTGGAGTAAGATGTACAATGTCGGACCAATTAATGGAGTTTGCCTAATTAAACTCCATTAATTGGTTTAACTAATGAGTTTGAATTTTGTATGTATAATAACCAAGACTGTTGTAGTATAAACTTATGTGCAAACTGGTTAAAGCTATGCAGTCAGTTTTAAGATTATATGAGGTTTTATGTAATTTAAATGAGAAATGGATATCTAAAATGAATAATATGTAAGAGTTTCCTAATCAAAAGTTCTGATTGTTTTCTTGCATTATGTGATTACATTGTGTACCAGTTTTAATATATACATAAAGTGGCATGTTGCATGCTAGGTAGCTGAAGGGGCAGTTAGAGGGCGAGAGAGCGGTGGAAAGAAGCCAGCAATCGACAAAGTGTAGTAGTTGGTGTCGCTATATTATTGCTATAACACTAAATCTGTTTTGTCAACTTGCCTAGTGTAATGAATATGCAGCGTACCTGAGACTGATTTTGATTTTGCGCGTAATTGTTATCTTGTAATAAGGGTTTGGATTGAACATTCATCTTTACCCAATTTACTTGCGCGTTTGTAATAAAGTGTCCAGCTTCTAGTTATATCCTTGAAAAAAGTTTTTCAGGGAAAACAAGACAACTATGAATCTCAGATTATAGGGATCCCTATGTATTATGGAGTATCAACATTATTAACATCACGATAAGGCTAAGTTTATCATGCATTAGTGTAAAGCCTTGTGTATGCTTGTGTTTTTTCAGTATGGTATATGGTTCACAAGAATATCGATCCTTGCCTGTTTCCTTTTTGCGGCTGTAGATTCTACCTTGAATTAGCAAATGAGGCAATATAGTAGTGAATGTGTGTTACTGTTGACTGCAGGACAGGAACAGCTACTGGGATTTTTTGCAGTGATCTTTATTCTGAAAAAGGGTGTTAAAAATTGTTAGATGAATGTAATTTAATCACATGTTGGGACTGAGAATCCTTTTGTTTCACAGCATATCTGTGTCATGTAAATCTGGTCTTTCGTAGAGGCTTCGAATTTGTGTACACTTCACCTCTGCAGAGCTTGGTAAAGATGCAGGTATGATGTTGAATGAATTGATTCCATAACATAGCTGTTCTCTTTACTACGGGTTTGGTATATGGATCACAAGAATATCCTTGCCTGTTTCCTTTTTGCGGCTGTAGATTCTACCTTGAATTAGCAAATGAGGCCATATAGTAGTGAATGTGTGTTACTGTTGACTGCAGGACAGGAACAGCTACTGGGATTTTTTGCAGTGATCTACTGTTGACTAGCAGAATGAAATCTTTAAAAAGTAACGCTTGATCAAAAATATGCAGATGAACTATTCAATAATTTATTATGATTCACCCTTTTATTATATGACACCTATTCTATATAATAGAATCCCTTCTATTACTATATGGTTGGTTTTCAAATATCATAGTATTCTCAACTGACCTAAATGTCATAAAAACAACATGAGTTAACATGAAACACAAAACCAAATTGCATAGCAATAAGTAGCTACACTTTTAATTACTAATAACTACTACTATAAGCATAGCAATAGGTCATGTGTGATACTACACAATCCACAAAAACAACTGTTATACCCAAATAAGAGGCTCCATCACTTTTACAATAAAATGGAATCAACAGCAACATGTCAACTTCGCAAAGCAAATACAAAGACCTGTAAGAATGTCTATCCAGTAGCTTAGAAATTTCCACTAGTTCAAAAATTACTACCTTCAAATCCTTCTCTTTCTCAAAATAACAGGCCATATGACTACTCAACACCCTTCCGAGATTGAAACTCTTCGCAAAAAACTCAGTTGTTTAGTGCCTATGGGTCCACAGGTCTAAATGTTGAAAAACTCTGTTGTTTGCCTCTTGTATCCTTTACTGTCCTCCTTGGCCATCTGTCCACAAAAAAAAAATATTTTATGTAAATATTCATATAAATATGTTTCAATTTGATTAAATACAGCGCTCACCTAATCTGCTCATAGTCAACAAGACCAATAAAGAAGTTAAAAATAGTCCATGCTGCATTCATTTTTAATTCACGCTCAGAATCATGTTTCTCAAGCAAACTGGAGAGACAGGTGATTATGTTCCATATACCCGATCCCTAATAATTCCATTTTGAACACAATTAGTATAGCCTGTAAAAATATTATAATGTAGAACAAACTTCTACAATTCTACCTCCAATTTGCTTGCAGCAGTAACGTTGGAAATTATCCAGCAAGCTTCATTCTGTGCTTTTCTATCGTCCCCCTTTAACAAGGGCAGAATGCACTCAAGTAAACCTCCATTAATCATATCCTGGACGGAACAAATACGTACTTAAATCAAATGCACATCTATATAGTATGTAACATAAACAAAACATACATGTTACCTAGGATTCCCGTGCTCTGCTAATAGTTTAATTTGTCAAGTTTCTGATTATTAGATGGCCAAATGGGTTTAATCCAGCATTTACGATGTGCATAATAATCTTCGTGTTACAGCCTCACGTAGTTTTGGAAGGCGTCAACTCTAAAGATACACTACACAATTTTGTGTGACACGCATTGCAAATTATAATGACTATAATGAACAACTTCATATCCATGAGACTCCAATTATGATGCCAAGAATCCAGGTTTTTCCCACATGCTTTCTTTTTGATATACCAAAAAAAGAAGTAAAACAATCAACGCAAACTGAGTCCCCGTAGAAGCTAATATTCAACAAGTTGATAATCGTTCCTTCTTGGGCAACTCAAACAAACATGACATGTATTATGGATGGTCAACCATGCCCTAGTACTGCATTCTCCGACTAATGGTGGTTGCAAGAATATACACCTCCCCCAAACCTATTAACAATTTTTATCACCCCGACAAATACACTCCACCATTAGTATCATAAACTTCATCTACCTCCTATAAACATCCAACTCCAAATCAAATTAACAATCCTAATACCACTAGCACCAGATTCTGACCTATCCATTACATCAACATCCATAAAACTCGCGTATTGCTGAAATTTAACATCATTTTGCAGATAGCCTAGTTGATATTCAAATAAGGTGGTAACGAACTTAATATCTGCGTGTTATTCTGTTATTCAAAATCATCAGACTTCAAACCCAGTTTGAAATATAAATCGAGTCTAGATGAAGCGAGAAAAATATTGTAACCGAAATGATATATAGAGGTTATAACCAGGGTATAATCTAGGTATAAATGGTTTGACATTTAAAACATGAAAGAGTAGAGTGATGATGATTTAAAAGTTAAAAGAAGAGTGAGATGATCGAAGAACATGGTAGAGAGGTAAGAGATGCATTGAAATTTAGAGCGTTATTCCCAAAATTCCAATAATAGACTCAGCCTTTTTGTAGTTACAAACAATTTAAACAGGATTTGACACATATTGCAGAGTTTTGTAAAGTTAAAACACACATTTTGGAGTTGTTAAACTTGAGATGCACACTTTGCAGAAAGACTAAATTTCAGGTACACGTATTGTATTTTACTCAAAGTAAAATGACATACCCTAAGGTCAGAAACAGCAAACATACCCTATTGTAGTGATCATGACCCCATCTGGCAACATTCCCGAGTACCTTAAGCGCAAGGCGAGCAACATGAACACTTTTACATTCATCACTGAAAAATAGATGAAAATAGTTAGGATAAACAGGTAAACTAGCATAAAATTGAACGCAAAAATAGAAAATGGAAATATTCACTTACATGATCTTAATTAGATGTTGACTTAGTGTTGAATCGTAATCAGGGGCATATTGCATGCAAATGCGCGGAATATGTGCACTTTCTATAGTAAAATTAAAAAGTGCAGCACATGCAAGTGAGGCAACTTCAAAATCTTCATTGTTTAAAATGTCTTTCATTTCATATGTAAACAAACTTGCCTGCCAATAAATAATATAACAAAGGCTTTAAAAGGCATGGAAGTATTATGAATATCTATAAATGGAAGGACAAAGAAAATGGAAGGACCAACAACTAACCCATGAATTGATAGGGTTATGGTGAATGGAAACGGCTAATGCAAACTCGGCCTTCATTCGAATCAGCTGTGGATGTCCTACGAGTGAAACATCTTCAAAAAAAAATGAAACATCTTCAAAAAAATCCTCTGTGCACCATTCAAGGGCAGATATAGAACGATAAGATGCAAACTTTGTCAACGTCTTCAAAACCTACAAATCACCAATTAAAATGAAATCTGAAATTTGAAGTGTCCAAAAGCAGTAGAAATCATGAAAATAAAACAGTTAACAAATGGCTGTATAATTAACATAAAGATACAAATAAAACAGTTAAGAAATGGCTTGCCTCCTCTATAATATCACTGTATTCGGAGTGAAGAAGATAATCCAATCCAGGAAATGAGTCCTTTCTAGGTACCGTGTCCCAATTCTCAAGATTCCTGAGAATGAGAACAGCATTAACCTGTCGAGAAGACAAAAATGTTAACCTTTTTTTTTAGGGAGAAGGGAAGATTTTATAGATTAAGAGACAATTTGTTTGCAAATACAAGATCAGAAACATCACTGGGCATAAGTCAACAATAGTAGGACATCTAAAGTGAGCATGGCAAAATGTTTCAGATGTGTTATTGCACTAGGGGAACTCATCATTTTCCAGTAATTGACGATACTTTAGGAGGGCTCTAACAAATGTCTCCCAACCTCTCATATTTAAAACCAAACCACTTTCTTAAGGTTGGCCTCAGTTTGATTTCTATGCCTCTCGGTAATGGTTTGTCTATTTCTAGTAAAACCTTTATTCTCATAAACTCCTCCCACCCAATTGGGTCTGAGTCATCATACTCAAGAAAGCCACCCAGTACTACACCGATATCATGTGCAAATGAGTAATTACGCTTACCAAAGGGAACATATAACAGTCGTATCCAAAATGGAGTAGTAGTAAAGGTTATCTCTGATGGTTGCTCGTTATTGTTGATTTCCTTCAGTAAAAGAATCTGATCTGCAACAGACCAAGGGCAGCCTTCCATTACCCTCTTCTTGTTGGCTTCACAAAAGAATTGAAACACAAACAGGTTCGTTTCCACCATTCTAATCACATCACTCTCCTGTAAACGCCAGATTGATAGTAGGGTATTCTTCATCGCCTCCACATTAAACGGTTCAACTGTAAGCAATTTCCACACTAGGGACAGAGGAATCTGGTTGTTTAAGCACGCATCCATTTCAGTCTCAGATCCAATCCCATAAACTACCTCCTCTGCTTCCGTGAGTTTTAATTTCTCCCAGTTATTTATTAAATCTTCTGCCAAACTCAACTTCCAGCAAGTACTACGAACTCTCACTCCAAACTAATTAGTACTAACTGAACACTACCAAACTACTCTCAGTAACAGAGTTGTATAGTACTCTCAAACCCTAGAATGGGACTTGACGCCAAACCCTAGCAAAGGGACTACTTAACCTAAAAAAGTAAAAAAGTAAAAAAGTAACAATAAAAAATCTACAAGAAAACGAACCTGCAATTCCCACCTCTCTTCAAGTGGGTAAAATTTTGAATCAAGGAGATGAATAAGGCGACGAACAACATCCCTCCTTATATAGCTCCCATTACGGATCCGCGAGTCTAAAGTCAAAATTAAATATAAGTAAATTCTACAATATACAGGACTATTAAATTAAATATTAACAAGAAACTAATGTTCCGGAATAAATTTACCTTCAGCAACCACCATCTCAAACTCCGTAATTGCAGCTTTCAGATCATCAACATTATTGACATCATCATCCAACATAATAACAGCAACACAATTGTTGATTCTCTCTAACTGTGAAAGTAGTTTATAATCATTTAATTATGTTACTAAATTGATTCAAATAATTATTTAGATAATTACTAAAAATTAATTAGAATAGTTAATTATAATTATTTAGAGAGAACAATAGTTCTGTCAAGGCTAGGCACAAAATTAGTTCAAATACAAAAGACACGCTGGTTTATTCTTGCTTTAGTGATTTAAATGTTATGTTTTGAAATGCTTTATATTCGCTAACTTTTGACTCTTAAATCACTAACTATCACAAAAAGCATTTATGATGCAAATGGAATAAGAAACTTCACTGAGATAGAGGTGATTTCTAAATTCTGAAGAAACTATGTTGGTCTTCTATCTGTAAAGAAAGTGATTTCTCCTCCCCAAATGTTGAATGTTGCAGGACATTTGACTCTTTTTAGAGACTTATCCAGATTATAGTCCTATACTAACTTCTAAAAGACAAAGGAATCGTTATTTCTCTTGTTGGAAAGCGCCACCCTTGAACAAAATATATAATTAAAAAAGAAATATCAATATTGACCCCCAATCTGCCTGTTCCTCTAGTGGGAGTCCAGTTGAACACTTGAACTACCACTTTCCCTTGACATGGTCACGGGGTCCAACATCTCAACATCTAATAAATGTAAGAGGGTTATTTAATTAGTTTATCTATACAATTTTCCGGACGGAGACTGCGGTACAAGCACTATACATTTGGGGCAGAGATTAAAAGTAATAATCAGTGGGGTAGAGATTAAAAGTATTGTAAATTCCAATTAGAAACTAAAAACATTAAACAAATTTTTAAAAGTAAAATGGAATTCATCGTAATCAAAGATTCTTATACATTTGTCATTTTGACTAGTTTAACAAATCCTTTCCAAGACCAAACAATGTTCCTATAAATTTTAAGTAAACTTAAGGTCACCAGAAACCAACAACAATACACCACTGGTCTGGTTTCTATTTTTTTTATAAAAAAAAAGGAGAGTTAAGCATCAGGTATCCTGCAGTGCTAAAAGACCATAAAGTATTCTTACAAACTCATAAAAGACAAGGAGAACACAATTCTAGAAGTACCCGACAGTTAAAGAATTTCCCAAACCCAAACATGACAAATGCATCAACAAATATGCACAACATTAATATGCATCAAAGGTTTCTCAACACCACTCAGTTAAAAAAATAACAAATGCAATACAAAAAAAAAAGTAACATCCAGTCACCTACAATCCTGGTTTTAGTATAAGAACTGTTCTCCTATGGGTCATGGAAATCTGCTTTAAACAATTTTCCTAATCTAATTTTTAAAGGTTGCTGCGATGAATCTAAAAGCTCGAAATGGAATAGCGCTTAATCATTCATAATTCATAACAAGTGTGTAATTAGTTAAGCTAGTACTAGAACTAGAATACAAACCTGATTCTCAATATCAACATCAGGATGGTCATCATCTTCATCTTCAGCATCGCTGCTATCTTCATCATCGCTGCTGAATATATCGTATTCTTCCTCTCGATCTCCCAATTTACTGTCAATAACATCACTCTCGTCCTTGGAATTCCTTTTCATCCTTCCTTGCTAAAAACCCCCTTGTTGTGTTGCTGTTGTTAAGTGTTAACTTAATAGCAAGGCTGAAACCTAAAATTAAAACGACGGCGTTTGGACTTAATTTGGTGGAGGGGCAGAGGAACGACATCGTTGCAGCTAAATGACAGGGCTTCCGTACGGCGCTTTTGGACAAGATAATTGTTTATGTGTTTTCCTCTTATTTCTTTGTTCTTTTGAGTAGGGCTGTAAATTGATCCGGACTATCCGGTATCTCGGCTTATATCCAGCTCGAAAATATGATACATGTCTCATATCCGTTTTACAAATGATTTAAATCTGACAAAAAAATCAAACCCGGATAAAATATGATCCCGGATATGAGCTTCTATATACCCGCTCAGATTCGGTCTCATATTCTTTTTTATAAAATGATCCTACCCGAATATGATCCATGATCCGTATTCGGTTCAAATCCGAATATAAATTATAAGTTTAACCTATTACATTTCTAAGTAAATATAATTATAGAAATATAATTGACCAGTCAAACAAAAGGCCGATATTTAAGGCCCGACACCCTAATTATTCATTAATTTCGTAATTAATGAATATGGAAAATATACAGCTCATAAAAAGAGTCCAAATTATGGCAAATTAGTCAAAGAAGGATCCAGAATCCCAATTAAAGGCAATTAATGAGTCATAGCCTTTATCAACAAGGAAAAGACTTATTCAGGAAGCAATACAATGTTTATCCAATATCGAAAAGGAGACT
This sequence comes from Heracleum sosnowskyi, assembly GCA_030848705.1. Classification (NCBI taxonomy): domain Eukaryota; kingdom Viridiplantae; phylum Streptophyta; class Magnoliopsida; order Apiales; family Apiaceae; genus Heracleum; species Heracleum sosnowskyi. The sequence goes on from CM061236.1 coordinate 16,708,980, forward strand.
TATTCGCTAAGACTCCCAAACATACCATAAATACCAGGCTCCAGACGCCTATATAAGGTCCCTGATCCTACAATCAGAACTACGTCTTTGGCTTGATTCTCAGCAATAATTGAGATACGTAGGCATCTTGTGAGGACCGATTTAGTCCGGAAACACGAGTGCAGCCATTAAAGCTCGAAGCTCACCAATCCTTAGCATTAAATACATAAGCGCGTTTTTTATTCCACAACACCCGGATAAAATATGATCCCGAATATTAGCACCTATATACCCGCTCAGATTCGGTCTCATATTCTTTTTTATAAAATGATCCTACCCGAATATGATCCATGATCCGTATTCGGTTCAAACCCGAATATAAATTATAAGTTTAACCTATTACATTTCTAAGTAAATAGTCATTTTATAATTTCTTAATATTTTTATGAGTTTAAATTTTCATAAAATAAGATTTATTCATCTTTATAATGCAAATATTATAATCATATATACTTAATACATCATATACTTAACCTTTGAATTCATTATTACTATGTTTTTAATAATAATATTATTATTTGGAATAAATGATCATTTATTTAGTTCAAATAAAATACAATACTGGCTCATATTTGACTCGTATCCGATGGATCACAAACTACCCGGTTAGAAAAAATAAAATACGGTACTGGCTCATATTTGGTTTGGATCCGGAACTCAATACCCGGGATCAGTTTATATTCGAATAAAATGATCCCGGACCCAAATCTGAACATTATAAAAGTAAAACGATCCAAGACTTGAGCAAAGGGGTGTCCGGTTCTACCTGGATCATTTTACACCCCTACTTTTGAGTGAGAAGGTGGACTTATGTCTAAATTAAAACCGCACCGATTATTATTAATAACTAGCCTAAAAGCCCGTGCGAGGCACGGACCTGTTTATACACTCGAATAATTTCTCACACCAACATGTAAAATAATTTTTATAATAAGAAATGTGGTAACAGATAATATTTCAAATCATCAATCAATATACTTATATAAAGGAGAAGACAGGGGCGGTGAAGTGGCGCCTCTAGAATCGCTCCGTTCTATATTTCTAATTTTCTCAATTTTTCACAATTTTTAATTTTAATAATTACAACTTCCTTTATTATTTTCGATTTTATAGGAAGGTAATTGAAAATTACACTTTTATTATTTTCAAACTTGATAAAACTTTCTTTTATTATTTTCAAAGTTGATAGATATTTCTTTGATTTAGAAAATTACAACTTCCTTATTATTTTCGAATTTGTAGTACTTGATAGAACTTTCTTTGATTTAGAAAATTACAACTTTCTTATTATTTTCGAATTTGTAGGCTTGATAGAACTTTCTTTTATTATTTTCAAACTTGATAGAATTTTCTTTGATTTAGAAAATTACAACTTCCTTATTATTTTCGAATTTGTAGGACTTGATAGAACTTTATTTGATTTAGAAAATTATAACTTTCTTATTATTTTCGAATTTGTAGGTTTGATAGAACTTTCTTTTATTATTTTCCTTGGCTGCCACATATTCAGCTTCCATGGTTGAGTCTGCGATGCATTTCTGCTTCACACTCCTCCATATTACAGCTCCACCTCCTAAAGTAAAAACACACCCCGAGGTTGACTTCCTCTTATCCCTATCTGTCTGGAAATCTGAATCGGTATATCCCACAGGAAACAAGTCTGAAGCCTTGTAAATTAACATATACTTCTTAGTCCTTCGCAGGTACTTAAGTATCGTTTTTACTGCACTCCAATGTTCCTGACCTGGATTGGACTGATATCTACTGACCATGCCTACGGCAAAGCAAATATCAGGTCTCGTGCATAACATAACATACATTAAGCTTCCACATGCTGAAGCATAAGGAACTGCTTTCATGTTCTCTATCTCCTTAGGTGTCTTAGGACACTGCTCCTTTGATAGAGAGACTCCATGTCTAAAAGGTAAATTACCCTTCTTAGAGTCCTGCGTGTTAAAACGAGCCAATACCTCATCAATGTACGGTTCTTGAGATAAAGCCAACGTTCTTTTCTTGCGATCTCTTATAACTTTGATCCCAAGAATGTATGCGGCTTCACCTAAGTCTTTCATTTCAAATTGTTTGAACAACCATGCCTTAATAGATGACAACATCTCTACATTGTTTCCAATGAGCAAAATGTCATCTACATATAGTACTAGAAAAACCACTGCATTTCCTTCACTTTTCTTATACACACATGCTTCGCTTGGACTCTGATCATAACCATTTGACTGGACGGCCTGATCAAAACGAATGTTCCACTCCCTGGAAGCTTGTTTCAGTCCATAAATGGACTTCTTAAGCTTACACACTAGATGCTCTTGGCCCTCTTTGATGAATCCCTCTGGTTGCTGCATATGGATGTTTTCATCAAGACTTCCATTTAGGAAAGCTGTCTTGACATCCATTTGCCAAATCTCATAATCGAGATGAGCTGCTATAGATAAAAGAATCCGGATTGACTTAAGCATGACTACCGGAGAAAAGGTTTCCTCATAATCAATTCCTTGTTTCTGAGTATACCCTTTCGCAACAAGTCTTGCTTTCCAGGCTTTCACCTTTTTGTCAGATCCTCTTTTTCTTTTGTAGATCCACTTGCATCCAATGGGTTTTACACCATTGGGTGGTTCCACGAGATCCCAGACTTGATTGGAATACATAGATTCCATCTCAGATTGCATAGCCTTTTGCCAAAGATCTGCATCCTTATCTTGCATTGCTTCTTCGTATGTCCTGGGATCCTCATCATGTTCACCAGAGACTAAGTCCGAAGACTCTCCCAAAAACATGAACCTCTCAGGTTGTTTAACAACCCTCCCACTACGACGAAGCATTGGTGTGGTATTAGTGATGGGTTGTTCATTTATTTGTGGTTGTTCTACTTGTACCGGTGGCATATTAGAATTATCTTGTCCTCCCACTATTTCCTCTAAAACAACAGTACTCATGGGTTTGTGATTCATTATATAGTCTTCTTCTAAGAATCTAGCATTGGTGCTTACAATGATATCCCGATCCTTAGGACTATAAAACAAATACCCTTTTGTTCCCTTGGGATAACCCACAAACAGCCTCACTTCTGTACGAGAATCTAACTTAGTCACGTTCTTGTTCAGCACATGTGCTGGACAACCCCAAATCCGAATGTGTTTCAAACTAGGTTTGGTACTAGTCCACAATTCTTTTGGAGTTTTTGGAACTGACTTAGAAGGTACCAAGTTTAGAAGATAAGCCGTTGTTTCTAGAGCATGCCCCCAAAACGACTTTGGTAAATTCGAATAACTCATCATCGATCTAACACTCTCTAAAAGAGTCCGATTCCTTCTTTCTGCTACACCATTCTGCTGAGGTGTGTCAGGTGCAGTCAACTGGGATGAAATCCCATGTTCTGATAAATATTCTCTAAATTCTCCAAGCAGGTATTCGCCCCCACGATCTGATCGTAGTGACTTGATACATTTTCCTGAATGTCGCTTCTCCGCACTTGCTTTGTACTCTTTGAATTTTTCAAAGCACTCAGACTTGCGGTGCAACAGATAAATGTATCCATATCTCGAATAATCATCAATGAAAGTGACAAAATATTCATACCCACCTCTCGCTTGGATATTCATAGGTCCACATAAATCAGTATGAACCAATTCTAACACATCTTTGGCTCTATTTCCTTTTGCCTTAAAAGGTCTACTGGTCATTTTTCCTTCCAAGCAAGATTCACAGACTGGAAATGGCTCCACTGCCAACGAGCCTAAAGGCCCATCTACTACCAATCTTTGAATCCTCCTCAAGTTAATATAACCTAATCTCAAGTGCCAAAGATATGTTTGGTTCAATCCAGAAGGTTCCTTTCTTTTACTAGAGGTAGAAAATGTATTATTAATTTCACTTGGTTGCAGCATTGGTACTATAGGATCAATAATATATAAATTGTCTTGCAATGTACCAGAACATATAACTCGTTTATTCATCATAATGGAAACATTATGATCCAAACAAACATTATAACCATCCATAGCAAGTTTAGAAACCGAAATTAAATTCCTTCTAAATGAAGGTACATAAAGACAATTATTCAAAACCAAAATCCTATCATAACCAAAAGATAAAGAAATAACTCCAACTGCAAACACTGCTACTTTCGTAGCATCTCCCATGAACACATATATCTCGCCATCTCTAAGCAGCCTGGTTTTCTGGAACCCCTGCATGGAATTACAAACATGATCAGTGGCTCCTGTGTCTACACACCAAGTGCTCGTAGACATAGACGCTATATATGTTTCCGTAACAAGAGAAATAGACATACCAGCATTGTTCTTCTTAGAAATAGGACAATCCTTTTTCCAGTGACCCGACTGCTTGCACTTGAAGCACTTGCCCTTAGGCTTCTTCACTGAATTCTGAACTCCCAATGGTTTCACAACTTTCTGTGTCTGAACCTTCTTCTTCTTCTTTCCTTTCGATTTTGAAGAAGAAACTTTCTCAGCCACATTTACCTGAACATGCTGCTGAAATAATGATTCCGCTGCCTGAAGCTCTGTCAGAAGTTCTGCAAGACTATACAACTTCTTGTTCATGTTGTAATTCAAGCGAAACGGCTCAAAGCTTTTGGGCAAACTCATAAGTATGATATCGACCTGCGTTTCCGCATCAATATCAGCACCAAGGACCTCTAGTTCATTTATATGAGACATCATCAGAAGAACATGGTCCCTTACAGGTGTTTTTTCAGCCATCTGAGTGTTCATTAGAGACTTCATTGCTACTTGCCTAGCAGCCCTATTCTGATCTCCGAAAAGCTCCTTGAGGTTATAGAGCATATCTGCAGCAGTGGTCATGGCCTGATGCTGATGTTGCAAAACACCCGACATGGCTGCCAGAATGTAACATCGCGACATCTCATCTGCCTTAGTCCACTTCTTAAAATACTCTTTTTCCTCATCCGGAGCATCGGCAGCAGGCTGTTCCAGTTTGGGTTCAATAGTACAGAATTTAAACTCTTCAGCAGTCAACACTATGTCCAAATTGCGTTTCCATTCAATATAGTTAGGTCCGGTAAGTTTGTTATCCTTAAGTATGGTGAAAAGTGGATTAAAGCCCATTCTATCCTGAGAATCATGCATATAACACTTAATCAGAAAATTGCATATATCTTAAAACCTATTTGTTTCCTCTAACAATTAATTAAAATTAATGCACTAATATTTAAATTCCATAAATATCTGGTACGTCATGATGGGTGACATATATACCATTTAAATTTAAATATTACTTCGGTCCTACTACTAAATAATACGCCACGTTAGGGTGGACTATATATTATCTTTCATAGCTAAGTGTATACCATTATTTAGATCTTAAGTTGCCTTTAGTCAGACCCATCCGTTCGATGTATCAATGGATAAATCCCAGGTGTTTTCGGTGAAGTCACAGACGGACTCGCTTAAGAACACAACCCCTAAGACAGAAATATCCATTATCAACATCAATCAAGGAATGTCCAACTTTTTTCTCGAATTCTATGAAACTTGGTATGTCACGATGGGGTGAACTTACCTTTCAATATTCGTGATTAACTTAAGAAGATTGTCCTAGTAATATCCTTAACACTACCCAGACGTCATAAATCATTTTACATCGTCAATTTATTATCTTAAATAAATAATATTGTCAATTTTACATCCTTAACTGGTGCGTGATTATACTTATACTATAATAACGGAATGATGTCATGTTGACATAATATTTTAGAATTGGGAATTTACCAAAATAACCTTAAAATGTATGAATTGGATAGATGATGTAAGATGACATAATATTTTCTAATTGGGAATTTACCAAAATAGACATAAGATGTATGTAGAGGTAAAAATTTTAAGGGTATTTGGTGGAATTATTCAAATCCTTCACTAGCAGCTATTAAGAATATAATAGATTAATATTTTAATTTCTCATCATCCCCCCATCCACCACCTCCGGCCACCGGGAACCTCCATCTCCGGCCACCACTAACTCTGGTCACCATCTCCGGTTACCAATTCCGGCCAACTTAAAAAATCATCACCGGAAAACAAAAAATCACCACACTGTCGTCACGTCCGGTCACCACCGAAAAACAAAAAACCACCACCGGAAAACATAGATCACCACCTGTTGTCATCACAAATCACCATCTGTTACAAAATCACCAAAATGCTCTAATACAAATCACTAAACAATAACGTAAATCACCATCATCTTCTTCCCACTTCTGATCATCAGCACTGGCCGCCACCACCATCCATCTCCGTTCACCAACTCTGGCCATAACTTTTGACTACTAGAAAAATCACTACCGTCTTCACAAAATTATTAGATTTAACGAAAAATTACCACAATTAAACAAAAATCAACGTGTCACATGACTCACATCCTACACCCACCATCCCCGACCACCACTTCCTGTAAACATTATAACGTTACCAATAATCACCACTGTCACAACACTGCCACTACCTCCGATCATCACCAAACGAAAATCACCATGTAACCTCCTGCACCCACCACCTCCCACCACCACTTCCGGTCACCTGTTAACATCATACCATTACCATATTTATCAATTGTTTTTACACAAATCACCATAATTTTAAAAAAATCACGAGTTATATAGTCTAGATCACCAGTTTTAAGTATTATATTGTCAACAATGGTCGCATCGTCGGAAAACATCACCGGAAGCGGAGGTACCATCGCAAAATTGGAACAATTTTTGGACGATTTCCATCATATTCATTACTGATTACAAATTTGAAAACGAAGGGTGAAAGGAATTTCGTCGAAATGGAAGTCGATCGATTTCAGATCTGATTTTGAGAGAGACAGAGAGAGAGAGAGAGGGAGGCTTGAGGTTCGTGGCGATGACGGTGGCTGTAGATGATGGTGGTGCTGATGGCGGTGGTGCCGAAATGGGTAGAGGCTGGTGGTGGTTGGGAGAGAAAGGGGGTAGATGTGAGAGATTAAAGATAAAAATATAATTCAATATATGAATTGTGTGGTTAGGATTTAATTTAGATTTAAAAATGTGAGGCTGAGATTAAATCTCAGTTCTCATTTTAATTGGGGTTCTCACATGAGCACAAGTCTAACTATATATAAACGATGGATTTAGTGAGTTAAGATATTTGACTTGGGCTGTTTAGTGATTTCACATTATACTAGTTAAGGGGAGCTATGGGCTACCCAATGTTAATGGACAACCCTGTACCTAAATTAGTTTTCATGGGCCGACTCTTATGGGCGGGTTTGATTAGACTAGTTGGTGTATATGGACTACTACGTCTTGATGAGGATGACTTGAGAGAATATAAACAAGTTATTAAAAATAGAAAACAAACCGTAGGACCTTATACTTGATAGTATTTTTTTACAAAAACTGATTTTTTTTATTTTAATTATCAAGTACTTAGTATATTTTTAAATATATTATATAATTTTATTTTAAAATTGAATAATTCTAACTAATATAATCGAATGCCTTTTTTATTTGAGATATATTAAAGGAAGTTGTGATTATATGTTAATATTTAAAATTAATATTCTGTTTCAAATATGTTAAAAGATATTTTAATTTTTAAAATTAAAAAAATTATTTATGTGTTTTCCATTTCGAATGTAAATAAAGTTTTAACTACTCTAAGTTTTTCGATAAATTATAAATACCAGTATTTTTTTGCCCGCGCTCCGCGAACGGGTTTTCAATTTTATTTATTTATTAAGTATATCACATTCTTTTGATTTATTTAATGATTAAAATTACAATTATAATTTATAGGTAGAAATTCGTTTTGTAATTGTTTGTTTTTTTTCGCGATAAATTAATCTTTTTGCTTGCAACATTTGATCTTGAGTTTAGTTACTGTTAGGAGAAGGTGGGTTTGATGTTGATAAAAATATTAAAATATTTATAAATTATTTTTTTATAGAATATATTTAAGATTTTGAATTTGGATTTGAAGGTGTCTTTCGAGATATAGGAGCTTCAACTATGAAGATATAAGATGTGTTTTAAAGATATTCCAGAAATTTTTAACTTTGTAAATCTTGATTCAAATTGTTTGACTCAATTAAGTCAATGATTATCTTTATTTTTTAGAAAACAAAAGTGATTTATTAGTAGATGTATAGGACGTTAATATAAAATTTGATTTGATAAACTATGTATATTTTATTTTTATTTTAGAGGAAAGAAGTTATACTTATAAGTAAATATAATTATTTTCAAAACTCACCATTTAAGTATCAAAAAATCTTGGTCAATATGATAAATTATTCAAAATTTTAATTTTGATTTTTTTATCAAAAAAAGATCCAAGATGATTTATTTTCTTTTGTAACATAATTTTGTGATGATTAGATAACTTAAGTGATAAATATTTATATCTTGTTGTCTGATTGATATATCAATTAAATAATAATAAAAATACTATATGATTAAGCATTAAGAAATTAAAACTAAGAAATTTTCATAGTATAGTGGAATCTTAGACATGCATATATCATTGATTTATAGAAAAAAAATGTATATTGAGATTAAAAAAATTAAATTAAGTTAATTCATTTTGAATTATATTAAAATCAAAATTGAATATTGATTTGATAGTGTTGAAGGAGGAGAAAATAAATTGAATATAAATTTTTTGGAGATCTAATTTTTGGATATACCAAATGTAAATATGCTAATGTGCATAACTTAATTTGCTTGTAGTAATCTAAAATTTGATTTCAAAACTTACCATAATTAACGAAGAAAACAATAAAATGCATGATTTTAAATTAACCAACTAAATAATTATATAATATTTTTATAAGATATTATTTGTTAGTATGAAATTAAAAAAAAAAAGAATAATCAATTTTTTCAAAACCTAAGTATAATCTATTCAAGATTAAACAATATCATGTTCAAAATATGTGTATTGGGTATGTATTTAATTTCATTATAAAATGAAAAAAAAATTGAATTTGATATCTCATATCCCTCTCTCAAACCCACCTCCCCCCTAAGGTATTAAATTTGATTCCAGAAGGGTTTCAGGTATGGGTATCAAAATTTAAAAATGCTCAACCAAACAGCTGGTATAGGTTTGGAATGAACGAAACTCATACCTGATACCAGAATTACCTAAACCAAACGACCCCTTAGTGAGTTAAGATATTTAACTTGGGTTGTTTAGTGATTTCACATTATACAGTTAATGGGAGCTATGGGCTACCCAATAATAAGAAAAAAATGTTAATGGACAGCCCTGTACCTAAATTAGTTTTCATGGGCCGACTCTTATGGGCGGGTTTGATTAGACTAGTTGGTGTATATGGACTACTACGTCTTGATGAGGATGACTTGAGAGAATATATTTAAAATAGAAAACAAACCGTAGGACCTTATACTTGATAGTATTTTTTTTACAAAAACTGATTTTTTTTTTTATTGTAATTATCAAGTACTTTGTATATTTTTAAATATATTATATAAATTTATTTAAAAATTGAATAATTCTAACTAATATAATCGAATGCCTTTTTTATTTGAGATATAGTAAAGGAAGTTGTGATTATATGTTAATATTTAAAATTAATCTCTATGTTAAAAGATATTTTAATTTTTAAAATTAAAAAAAATGATTTATGTGTTTTCAATTTCGAATGTAAATAAAGTTTTAACTACTCTAAGTTTTTTTTTCTATAAATTATAAATATTTGGTGTTTCTTGGTTTACGTTGGCGGTGTGCGGCGACATGGGACAACCACCCAAGCCTCTATCGGATGATGTGCTGATGATGGAGATCCTGACCAGAGTACCGGTTGAATCTTTGCTACGGTGCTGCTGCGTTTGTAAGTCATGGAAATCAATAATATCAAACCCTTATTTCATTAAATCTCATCTCAAGTGCATCTCTCAAAATCCTAACGATGAAAAGATCATATTTAAAGAAGAATTTAAGACGTTCAAACATTCAAGTCGAATAAATATACTCTCTTCATGTAATTTATCAGAAACTATAACGTGTGATCACGTCCCTTACTCTGATAAATTTATGAGATTGATTGGTTCCGTAAATGGTTTGGTCTGTCTTTTTATTGATGATCTAAATCAGTTGGTTGTATGGAACCCTGCTATTAGACAAGCTAAGATATTTTCTGCACCAATTAAACACTCATTGGGATCTAAGGTTTCTGGATTCTGTTGGGATGCTGTGGAAAACGATTATAAAGTGGTGTTATGTCATCAACTTAAAGAAACGCTACTATATGAATGTTATGTTTACTCTTGTAACTCTGATTTTTGGACTCAACTTCCTAATTTTTCATTTCCTGCTGTTAATGGTGGCCAGAAGCTGCCTGCCATTGTAAATGGACTGCCGTATTGGACTTGGCATAAACATCGTAACGGGAATCACATGAATGCATTTCACGTGATTAAGTTTGAGGTTGGGAGTAATCAGTTTAGAGCTTTGCCTAAATTTGATTCTGACCTATCTCTCCTAGATGAGCTTCTTATTGTTAGTTTAAAGGAGTGTAATATTGGTGCCCTGGTGTACCAGGCTTTCTCTAAGGATTGTATGGTGAATGCATATTGTTTGGATGAGAGATGTGGTGTATGGAGTAAGATGTATAGTGTTGGACCAATAACTGGAGATTGTGTCTGTAGCCTCTCTTATTATTTCAACTTTGGTGGTGAAATTTTGTTCAAACCTCTACAAGGGAAACCCATGTGCTTTGATTCCAAAACAGGTCAAATTAATGGTCTTCCCAACATGGTCGGGGAAATAAACAACTACTTCAGCTATCATGCCAGCTTGGTTTTTCTTCCAGGAATGAAGCCGCTGCATCTGATCACAGAGCCTATGGTTGACAGTAAACAAAGGCAGCGGCGAAGCAAGAGATTAAAGAGATTGGGGCCACTATATATATATATATGAATCGTAGACAAAGCCAATGGTTGAAAGTAAACAAAGGTATCACAGTTTAAAATTTTGCAATACATATTTCAAAATAGGCTTGTTTTGGATTCAAATTTGGTTAGAATAAATTTATATTCACGTTCTAATATCATGCATAAAGACAAGCATATTTGAAGAGTTTTAAGAAAGATGTGTGTGTTTGGAGTAAGATGTACAATGTCGGACCAATTAATGGAGTTTGCCTAATTAAACTCCATTAATTGGTTTAACTAATGAGTTTGAATTTTGTATGTATAATAACCAAGACTGTTGTAGTATAAACTTATGTGCAAACTGGTTAAAGCTATGCAGTCAGTTTTAAGATTATATGAGGTTTTATGTAATTTAAATGAGAAATGGATATCTAAAATGAATAATATGTAAGAGTTTCCTAATCAAAAGTTCTGATTGTTTTCTTGCATTATGTGATTACATTGTGTACCAGTTTTAATATATACATAAAGTGGCATGTTGCATGCTAGGTAGCTGAAGGGGCAGTTAGAGGGCGAGAGAGCGGTGGAAAGAAGCCAGCAATCGACAAAGTGTAGTAGTTGGTGTCGCTATATTATTGCTATAACACTAAATCTGTTTTGTCAACTTGCCTAGTGTAATGAATATGCAGCGTACCTGAGACTGATTTTGATTTTGCGCGTAATTGTTATCTTGTAATAAGGGTTTGGATTGAACATTCATCTTTACCCAATTTACTTGCGCGTTTGTAATAAAGTGTCCAGCTTCTAGTTATATCCTTGAAAAAAGTTTTTCAGGGAAAACAAGACAACTATGAATCTCAGATTATAGGGATCCCTATGTATTATGGAGTATCAACATTATTAACATCACGATAAGGCTAAGTTTATCATGCATTAGTGTAAAGCCTTGTGTATGCTTGTGTTTTTTCAGTATGGTATATGGTTCACAAGAATATCGATCCTTGCCTGTTTCCTTTTTGCGGCTGTAGATTCTACCTTGAATTAGCAAATGAGGCAATATAGTAGTGAATGTGTGTTACTGTTGACTGCAGGACAGGAACAGCTACTGGGATTTTTTGCAGTGATCTTTATTCTGAAAAAGGGTGTTAAAAATTGTTAGATGAATGTAATTTAATCACATGTTGGGACTGAGAATCCTTTTGTTTCACAGCATATCTGTGTCATGTAAATCTGGTCTTTCGTAGAGGCTTCGAATTTGTGTACACTTCACCTCTGCAGAGCTTGGTAAAGATGCAGGTATGATGTTGAATGAATTGATTCCATAACATAGCTGTTCTCTTTACTACGGGTTTGGTATATGGATCAAAGAATATCTGCGTTGCCTTCTTGCTTCACAGTTTTTATGTGTGGACGGACGGTTTTTAAATTTAACAGCGAGAGGAGTGAACCATTTGTTATTAAATTTTACTACTTAACAACAAAGTTTCGAGTCACAGTAGAATCCCTTCTACTAGCAGAATGAAATCTTTAAAAAGGAACGCTACTTGATCAAAAATATGCAGATCATGAACTATTAATAACTAGTTGAAAAAACCGCGCTTCGCGGCGGCGTAATAATTTAAAAAAAAAAACTCTATCAAATAAATTACGAAAATTACTCGGTCCTCGCTAATAAGCCGTCCTCCCTTGAAACACGTTTTCCTTTCTAATATCAAAATCTCAAATTTAATATATTGAATATATATACTTGTCTTATATATTAATTTTTATGTTATCATACTCCTTTTCTAATGAGACACTCTTTCGTTGAAAAAACATCTATATAACTTTAAATATTCTATTTTAAATAGAACTTTTAGTTATGTATTACAAACGCTTATTCTACTTCCAATACTTCCAATAGAACTTTTAAGTGCAAGTACTTTTTTTATATTCAAACTCTTCTCCTCTACTTCAAATATAACTTTGCAAGTACTTCTTTTAGAACTCTTCCCCTCTACACATTCAAACATCTATTCTACTTCAAATAGAACTTTTAATTATATGTCTTCGCTATAAATTCGAACTATTCTCCTCAATAAATTCGAACATCTGTTCTACTTCTATTCTACTTCTAATATGTTAAATGATATTTTTTTATTTATCAGTATTTAAAATTCAAAAATTCTAGAAAATTAGAAAAATAAATTGAGACGATCTTAGGGGCGCCACCTAACCTCCCGCGTATCCTCCTTAATATATATATATTGATGATATTGATATATTTTTTATTATTATTAATCAAATACTTAATAAATTTAAAGTAAAAATTAATTATTACTAATTTGACACTTACTATTTTTAAGTGAAAAGTACTAATTTTGGGTGATTTCGTGACATTCCACCTTCCACATCCAAATAGAAAATATAAGATCAATTAATTTTTAAGATCAATTAGATGCTTTTAAAATATTGAATCAAATACATGTAAACGGTTATATCAAATCCATTAGCAACAATAAAAAATATTATGCAAAAATTATGCTTGTACTAAGAAGTTGAACGCTCAAAAAATCTTGTGCATACAAAAATATTTGAAAATCAATTACAAAGGCAATAAATGCTATTTTGATTTTGTCCGTCCTTTTCACTTGTAGTTTCGGAGCTGAACTCTGATGGTTCCCATGAAATTTTCTGAAACTTAATTTTTGCCCTACCTGTTTCATCACACTGTAACTAAAAAGTACAAAAAAAAAAATTAAATTGAATATTGTAAATCTCAATTATAACAACATGATGAAATCTATCACTCAAGAATCAAGATTGACACATCCATCTTTCCTATTCAATTTTAACTCTGGCCCGTATTAGGCATCCTGTTTTTTTTAAAAAAATTTGATAAAAACAGAATTTATTTATCAAACTTAAAATCAAGAATCTATCTAATGAGATAAAGGAAAAGAAAACAAAATAATACAAAAATAATTATAGTTATGTAATGCCCAATAACATAGGCACGGACAATAACCACAGTAAAAGGAAAAAGCCTAATACATCTACTGCACGAGATTGCAATCAATTTGGTGCAATTCAGCTGCAAGAGATCTTTCACTCACTCGGTGGAATCCTGTAAGAAAAAAAATAAAATTTAACATTAATAAATGACATGATTGTAATACTTGATTATAACATAAAAAACTTGTTCATCAAAAAGAGACAATAAACACTCACGAACATGCAATACATTAGAATGGTAAAGAAAATATAACGTATTTATAAGATTTATTTTGGTGAAGAGCTTTGAATACGTTAAAGTTAATTGATCCTCTTCTACTTTAAATACTAGCTTATAACCCGTGCCAAGCACGGGCCGAGCATCAGATAAAAATATATATTAAATAAATAACTATTTAATTATGTAGTTATATACGTAGCTGCAAAGAATTTAACGCTCGATGAAACTATTGAATTTAAAGTAAATAAATAAATCTTGTATAATTACGTAGTTGTAAGGAATCGAACCCTGGATAAAGCTAAAGAATTTAAAGTAAATAAATCTTGTATAATTATGTAGTTGCGAGGAATCGAACCCGGGTTAAGTGATAACCAAATTTGGTAATTTGGTACTTTAGTACCGCGCGTCATTTTCACATTGTTTTGCTTATTAATAAAGAGTATAGATGTTTAAGAAGTTTTCAAGTACATGAATTCTTCTCGTTTATAAATTCAAATATATATTCTACTTTTAATATGTTAAACAAATTTCTTTTCCTCTATAAATTCGAACACCTATTCTACTTCTAATATGTTAAAATGATATTTTTTTTTATCAATATATTATTCTAAAATTCTAAAAAATTAGAAAAATAGACTGACAATTGTAGAGACGCCACCTCACCTCCCGCGTATCCTCCTTTATATATATATATATATTGATGATTTATTATATGACCCTATTTTCTATATAATAGAATCCCTTGTATTACTATATGTTTGGTTTTCAAATATCATAGTATTCTCAACTGACCTAAATGTCATAAAAAAACATGAGTTAACATGAAACACAAAACCAAATTGCATAGCAATAAGTAGCTACACTTTTAATTACTAATAACTACTACTATAAGCATAGCAATAGGTCATGTGTGATACTACACAATCCACAAAAACAACTGTTATACCCAAATAAGAGGCTCCATCACTTTTACAATAAAATGGAATCAACAGCAACATGTCAACTTCGCAAACCAAATACAAAGACCTGTAAGAATGTCTATCCAGTAGCTTAGAAATTTCCACTAGTTCAAAAATTACTACCTTCAAATCCTTCTCTTTCTCAAAATAACAGGCCATATGACAACTCAACACCTTCCAAGATTGAAACTCTTCACAAAAAACTCAGTTGTTTCGATACCTAATAATTCCATTTTGAACACAATTAGTATAGCCCGTAAAAAATATTAGAATGTATAGAACAAACTTCTACAATTCTACCTCCAATTTGCTGCTAGCAGTAACGTTGGAAATTATCCAGCAAGCTTCATTCTGTGCTATTCTATCGTCGCCCTTTAACAAGCGCAGAATGCACTCAAGTAAACCTCCATTAATCATATCCTGGACGGAACAAATACGTACTTAAATCAAATGCACATCTATATAGTATGTAACATAAACAAAACATACATGTTACCTAGGATTCTCGTGCTCTGCTAATAGTTTAATTTGTCAAGTTTCTGATTATCAGATGGCCAAATGGGTTTAATCCAGCATTTACGATGTGCATAATAATCTTCGTGTTACAGCCTCACGTAGTTTTGGAAGGCGTCAACTCTAAAGATACACTACACAATTTTGTGTGACACGCATTGCAAATTATAATGACTATAATGAACAACTTCATATCCATGAGACTCCAATTATGATGCCAAGAATCCAGGTTTTTCCCACATGCTTTCTTTTTGATATATATACCAAAAAAAGAAGTATAACAATCTGAGTCCCCGTAGAAGCTAATATTCAACAAGTTGATAATCGTTCCTTCTTGGGCAACTCAAACAAACATGACATGTATTATGGATGGTCAACCATGGCCTAGTGCATTCTCCTTAGTAATGACTAATGGTGGTTGCAAGAATATACACTCCCCCAAACCTAATAACAATTTTTATCACCCGACAAATACACTCCACCATTAGTATTATCATAAACTTCATCTACCTCCTATAAACATCCAACTCCAAATCAAATTAACAATCCTAATACCACTAGCACCAGATTCTGACCTATCCATTACATCAACATCCATATATAAAACTCGCATATTGCTGAAATTTAACATCATTTTGCAGATAGCTTAGTTGATATTCAAATAAGGTGGTAACGAACTTAATATCTGCGTTTTATTCTGTTATTCAAAATCATCAGACTTCAAACCCAGATTGAAATATAAATCGAGTCTAGATGAAGCGAGAAAAATATTGTAACCGAAATGATAGAGATTATAACCAGGGTATAATCTAGGTATAAATGGTTTGACATTTAAAACATGAAAGAGTAGAGTGATAATGATTTAAAAGTTAAAAGAAGAGTGAGATGATCGAAGAACATGGTAGAGAGGTAAGAAATGCATTGAAATTTAGAGCGTTATTCCGAAAATTGCAATAATAGACTTAGCCTTTTTGTAGTTACAAACAATTTAAACAGGATTTGACACATATTGCAGATCAGTTTTGTAAAGTTAAAACACACATTTTGGAGTTGTTAAACTTGAGATGCACACTTTGCAGAAAGACTAAATTTCAGGTACACGTATTGTATTTTACTCAAAGTAAAATGACATACCCTAAGGTCAGAAACAGCAAACATACCCTATTGTAGTAATCATTACCCCATCTGGCAACATTCCCGAGTACCTTAAGCGCAAGGTGAGCAACATGAACACTTTTACATTCATCACTGAAAAATAGATGAAAATAGTTAGGATAAACAGGCAAACTAGCATAAAATTGAACGCAAAAATAGAAAATGGAAATATTCACTTACATGATCTTAACTAGTTGTTTTTGTAGTATTGTCTCGAATTCAGCGACCTGTTGCCTGCAAGTACGCGGAATATGTGCACCTCAGGTAAAATTAAAAAGTGCAGCACATGCAAGTGAGGCAACTTCAACATCTTCATTGTCTAAAAAGTCTTCCATTTCATATAGAAACCAACTTGCCTGCCAATAAATTATAATATAACAAAGGCTTTAAAAGGCATGGAAGTATTATGAATATCTATAAATGGAAGGACAAAGAAAATGGAAGGACCAACAACTAACCCATATATTGATAGGGTTATGGTGAATGGAAACGGCTAATGCAAACTCGGCCTTCATTTGAATCAGCTGTGGATGTCCTAAGAATGAAACATTTTCAAAAAAAATCCGTGCGCCAGACCATTCAAGGGCAGATATAGAACGATAAGATGCAAACTTTGTCAACGTCTTCAAAACCTACAAATCACCAATTAAAATGAAATCTGAAATTTGAAGTGTCCAAAAGCAGTAGAAATCTTGAAAATAAAACAGTTAACAAATGGCTGGATAATTAACATAAAGATACAAATAAAACAGTCAAGAAATGGCTTGCCTCCTCTATAATATCAGTGTATTCGGAGTGAAGAAGATAATTAAATCCAGGAAGTGAGTCCTTTTTAGGTACCGTGTCCCAATTCTAAAGATTCCTCCTGAGAATGAGAACAAAGTTAACCTGTCGAGAAGACAAAAATGTTAACTTTTTTTTTAGGGAGAAGGGAAGATTTTATAGATTAAGAGACAATTTGTTTGCAAATACAAGATCAGAAACATCACTGGGCATAAGTCAACAATAGTAGGACATCTAAAGTGAGCATGGCAAAATGTTTCAGATGTGTTATTGCACTAGGGGAACTCATCATTTTCCAGTAAATGACGATACTTTAGGAGGGCTCTAACAAAAGTCTCCCAACCTCTCATATTTAAAACCAAACCACTTTGTTAAGGTTGGACTCAGTTTGATTTCTATGCCTCTCGGTAATGGTTTGTCTATTTCTAGTAAAACATTTATTCTCATAAACTCCTCCCACTCAATTGGGCCTGAGTCATCATACTTAAGAAAGCCACCCAGTACTACACCGATATCATGTGCAAATGAGTAATTACGCTTACCAAAGGGAACATATAACAGTCGTATCCAAAATGGAGTAGTAGTAAAGGTTATCTCTGATGGTTGCTCGTTATTGTTGATTCCCTTCAGTAAAAGAATCTGATCTGCAACAGACCAAGGGCAGCCTTCCATTACCCTCTTCTTGTTGGCTTCACAAAAGAATTGAAACACAAACAGGTTCGTTTCCACCATTCTAATCACGTCACTCTCCTGTAAACGCCAGATTGATAGTAGGGTATTCTTCATCGCCTCCACATTAAACGGTTCAACTGTAAGCAATTTCCACACTAGGGACAGAGGAATCTGGTTGTTTAAGCACACATCCATTTCAGTCTCAGATCCAATCCCATAAACTACCTCCTCTGCTTCCGTGAGTTTTAATTTCTCCCAGTTATTTATTAAAATCTTCTGCCATACTCAACTTCCAGCAAGTACTACGAACTCTCACTCCAAACTAATTAGTACTAACTGAACACTACCAAACTACTCTCAGTAACAGAGTTGTATAGTACTCTCAAACCCTAGAATGGGACTTGACGCCAAACCCTAGCAAAGGGACTACTTAACCTAAAAAAGTAAAAAAGTAAAAAAGTAACAATAAAAAATCTACAAGAAAACGAACCTGCAATTCCCACCTCTCTTCAAGTGGGTAAAATTTTGAATCAAGGAGATGAATAAGGCGACGACCAACACCCCTCCTTATATAGCTCCCATTACGGATCCGCGAGTCTAAAGTCAAAATTAAATATAAGTAAATTCTACAATATACAGGACTATTAAATTAAATATTAACAAGAAACTAATGTTCCTGAATAAATTTACCTTCAGCAACCACCATCTCAAACTCCGTAATTGCAGCTTTCAGATCATCAGCATTATTGACATCATCATCCAACATAATAACAGCAACGCAATTCTTGATTCTCTCTAACTGTGAAAGTAGTTTATAATCATTTAATTACGTTACTAAATTGATTCAAATAATTATTTAGATAATTACTAAAAATTAATTACAATAGTTAATTAGAGAGAACAATAGTTCTGTCAAGGCTAGGCACAAAATTAGTTCAAATACAAAAGACACGCTGGTTTATTCTTGCTTTAGTGATTTAAATGTTATGTTTTGAAATGCTTTATATTCGCTAACTTTTGACTCTTAAATCACTAACTATCACAAAAAGCATTTATGATGCAAATGGAATAAGAAACTTCAGTGAGATAGAGGTGATCTAAATTCTGAAGAAACTATGTTGGTCTTCTAATATCTGTAAAGAAAGGGGTTAAATATCAAATTGGTCACTGAAGTGGAGGTCATATATCAATTTCTTCATCAATTTTAACGGGGTCTCATTTCAATCACTTAAATAATAATAAATATCAAACAGATACCTCTAAATGTGTGATCTAGAAGTAAAATAAATTTTTGTTGAGTTCTATACATTTTTCTTCAATGTCATCATAACCAAATGAAAAGTCTTGAACTCTAGTATTTTAGATAATATATTTAGATTTTTTAAAATTTATTTTTAATTAAATCAAAGAAAATAACTATAAAATCAAAAATAAATTTTAAATAAAATTTTAAAAATCTGAATATATTATCTAAAATACTAGAATACATAACTTTTCATTTGGTTATGGTGGCATTGAAGAAAACCGTATAGAACTCAATAAAAAATTATTTTACTTCTTGATCACATATTTAGAGGTATATGTTTGATATTTATTATAGGGCTGTCAAAAAAATTCGAAAAATTCGATATCCGTTCGAAATATCTGTATTCGTATCCGGAATAAAGCGGATATTATCCGTATCCGAAATAAAGTGAATATTATCCGTATTCGAATTCGGTAGTTGCGGATACGAATATGGATATAGACGCATCCGTATCCGGTAATATCTGAATCCGAAATTAAATAAATATGATAAATAAATAATATATTATATATAAATAGTTACATATTATTTAGAAATTATATTTTAAGTTTACAGAATATATATATAATTTAATCATTCAACAATATATTTATATAAGTTGTAGATAATTGTAAATATATATATATATATATATATATATATATATATATATATATTGATGTGGTCAGAAAAGTAATTATAGAAATATAATTGACTGGTCAAACAAAAGGCCGATATTTAAAGCCCAATACCTTAATTATTCATTAATTTCGTAATTAATGAATAGGGAAAATATACAGCTCATAAAAAGAGCCCAAATTATGGCAAATTAGTCAAAGAAGGATCTAGAATCCCAATTAAAGGCAATTAATGAGTCATAGCCTTTATCAACAAGGAAAAGATTTATTCAGCAAACAATACAATGTTTATCCAATATCGAAAAGGAGACTTATTCGCTAAGACTCCTAAACATACCATAAATACTAGGCTCCAGACGCCTATATAAGGTCCCTGATCCTACAATCAGAACTACGTCTTTGGCTTGATTCTCAATAACAATTTGAGATACGTAGGCATCTTGTGAGGACCAATTTAGTCCGGATACACGAGTGCAGCCATTAAAGCTCGAAAGCTCATTAATCCAAGCAATTAATATACAAGTACGTTTTTTAATCCATAACATTTGGCGCCGTCTGTGGGAAGACAACATCAACCATGGCAAACACGCGAAGAACAACCAGAGATTCTGATACTTCTGAAGGCCTCCCTATCACCTCCGGGGCTGATACTCATGGGAGCCAACCACCGCCAACTACTGGCACTGAAGGGGCGAATATCCCCACCAACACTCAAGGACCGGAAATCCCGATTTCGGTTGAAGGGACGAATCCCCTGCAGATGGTCATTCATGGATCTAATCCACAAGAGACCGTTCACCAGCAACCGATCACAACCTCTGCGTTGCTTGTGAACGCACCTCGCAGTCTTCAACTCCACACTACTGATCTCCCTCAATACGCGAATCAGACTTTGGGGATGCCAAGCTATGGCATGCCCCCTCGACCCATGGCGGGCGGTAGTGGAACTAATCCAATCTACCATGAGGCATATGTGCCTCCTTATATTCAAGGTCTGGGACCCCAAAATCAACAGACTCGTCAGACCCCTCTCATTCAAGATTACTCTGGCCCATACACTGAGGATGAGGGTTATACAACTGGGGAGGATGTCGCCCCAAGGAGGAGACGTTCTTCACAGACAAATCGGGAGCCACCCCAAACTACTAAGGACAAGCTTGCAGCCCATGAGGCAGAAGTCGCAAGGCTTAAAAAAGTATTGGCAGAACAAGAGGCCGCAAGGACAAAAAGTCAAGCTGAAGGAATCCCAATTATCAATTTGGATCCACCACCAAGGAGAACCAGGAGGGCTGAAGCCCCAAGGGGTGATCCTAGCATTCTGTTGCCCCTAGGAGATCCCGATGATCCTACACCACCGTTTACTCAAGACATCATGAAAACGGCTATATCCAGAAAGTTCAAGATGCCTTCGATTAAAGCGTATGATGGAACGGGAGATCCCGCTAATCATGTGAGAACCTTCTCCAATGCACTGCTGTTGCAGCCCACCAATGATGCGGTCAAATGTAGGGCGTTTCCCCAAACTCTTGCAGGTATGGCTCAACGTTGGTATAGCCGTCTACCTCCCAACTCCATTGGATCCTTCAAAGAATTGAGTAAAGCTTTCATCAATCAATTCATAAGTGGAAGGGTGCATGAGAAAAGCTCTGCCTCACTCATGGCAATCCGGCAAGGACAGAATGAAGCCCTGAGGGACTACATCAATCGATTCACTCGAGAGGCTTTAAAAGTCCCAGACTTGGAAGACAGAGTGGCTATGATAGCCCTGCAACAAGGAACCACTGATGACCACTTCAAACGGTCGTTAGCTAAACATCCACCCGAGAGCATGCTGAAGCTCCAAGATAGGGCTGGGAAATATATCAAGGCTGAAGAAAGCATGAGAAAGTATGAGCCCCCTGCTGGTGGTAGTGGAAACTCGAAGAAAAGGAAAGAAACTCAGGAGTACGACGTCAAGGAAAAGTTTCCCCGAACATCAAAAAATTCTGACTCTCCACCCAAGAGAAATAACTTTGGGCCGAAGTTCACGGAGTATGCAAGATTGAATACTCCCAGGAGTCAAATTCTGATGGAGATAGCCAAGGAAGAAGATATCAAATGGCCAAAGCCAATGAGGGCTGATTTGTCCAAACGGAACCAAAATCAGTTTTGTCGGTTCCACAAAGAAGTCGGTCATGACACCGACGATTGTAGGCAATTGAAAGATGAGATTGAGTTTCTGATACGAAGAGGAAAACTCAGCAAGTTCACTAAAGATGGACGCCAAGGGAGCCAAAGGGGGAACTATGAAAGAAAGGATTACGATAGAAGGGACAACGATCAAGATCAAAATCCCAAGCCCCGAGGGCCTGTGATCAACATGATATTTGGAGGACCAACTGCTGCTGGGTCCTCCCGAAACTCAAGAAAAGCTTATGCCCGAGAGGTACTGACTATTGTTGGAGAAGCACCGAAGCGTGCACGAACAGAAGTATCAATAAGTTTTGATGATTCTGATTTGGAAGGGGTGAAGTTCCCCCACGATGATCCTCTTGTCATAGTACCTGTGATAGGCAACTCTGAAACAAAGAGAGTCTTAGTCGACAATGGAGCCTCTGTGGATATCTTGTTCCACGATGCCTTTATCAAGATGGGTTACACTGATTCTCAGTTGACACCCTCTAATATGCCCATATATGGGTTCAATGGAGTGGAATCAAAGGTGGAAGGCACTATCCAACTCCCAATGACCATGGGACAAGGAACGAATACATCCACTCAGATGCTGAACTTCATAGTTATAAAGGCAACCTCAACCTACAATGCGATCCTTGGGAGGACGGGTCTTCATGCGTTTAAGGCTGTTGCCTCATCTTACCACCTGAAACTCAAATTCCCCACTCGGAATGGGATTGGTGAAGAACGGGGAGACCAAAAGATGGCTAGAAGCTGTTATGTAGCCGCGTTGAGGCCTGATGGAGTTGGGGGGCAGGTTCTCCCCATTGAAGATATGGACACTAGTGACAATGAGGACCGAAGAGGGAAACCAGCTGAGGATTTAATCCCAATTCCCTTAGTCCCGGATGAACCAGAGAAGGTGACTTATGTTGGGGCACTACTGCCCGAACCATTGAAAGGCAAACTCGCATCTTTTCTTCAAGAGAACAATGACGTTTTTGCTTGGACAGCGGCTGACATGCCAGGGTTTGATCCCCAACTAATATCTCACAAATTGAATGTGGATCCAGAAAGGAAGGCAGTGAAACAAAAGAAAAGAAGTTTTGCTCCAGAGAGGCTTGAAGCCATTAAGCAAGAGGTGAATAAGCTTTTGGAAGCCGGGTTCATTGAGGAAATTCAATTCCCAGAATGGTTAGCTAACCCCGTGATGGTCAAAAAGGCTAACGGGAAGTGGAGGATGTGCGTCGACTTCACCGACTTGAATGATGCATGTCCTAAGGATTGTTTTCCCTTACCTAGGATTGATGCCTTAATAGATGCCACTGCTGGGCATGAGATGCTAAGTTTCATGGATGGTTTCAGCGGATATAATCAAATCAAGATGCACAAAGATGACATCGCCAAAGTGTCGTTCATCACTGACTTTGGTGTCTTCTGTTTCTTAGTCATGGCTTTTGGGCTTAAGAATGCTGGAGCAACCTATCAAAGGTTGGTGAACAAAATCTTTGAGCACCTGATTGGAAAAACCATGGAGGTCTACGTAGATGACATGTTAGTCAAGAGCCTTGATAAGGCCAATCACATTGAGCACCTCCGAGAGGCTTTTGAAGTGCTAAGACACCACAAAATGATGCTGAATCCAGCTAAGTGTGCATTTGGTGTAGGCTCGGGAAAGTTTTTAGGCCTGATGGTTTCCAAGAGAGGAATCGAGGCTAATCCCGACAAAATCAAAGCGATTCTAGACATGGAACCACCAAAGACTGTCAAGGATGTCCAGAAACTGACGGGAAGAGTGGCTGCTTTGGGAAGATTCATCTCCAAGTCTGGAGAGAAGTGTTTACCCTTCTTCAAAGCACTCAAAAAAGTGAAGAATTTTGAATGGACAACTGAAAGTCAAGAGGCCTTTGAGGCCCTGAAGAAATATATGGCTGAAGCACCACTGTTGGCAAAACCCAAGCCAGGAGAAATTCTTTATTTATACTTGGCGGTTTCCAACACAGCCCTTGGAGCTGTTTTGGTAAAGGAAGAAGTAAAGGTTCAGAAACCCATCTACTATGTGAGCAAGATTCTACGGGGGGCAGAAATAAACTACTCAATGATTGAGAAGTTTGCCTTAGCCTTGATAATGGCCTCAAGAAAGCTACGCCCCTACTTCCAGGCTCACAAGATAGAGGTCTTGACTGATCAACCTCTAAGAAACATCTTGCATAGCCCTCAAGTTAGTGGAAGATTGATCAAATGGGCCATTGAATTGGGAGAATTTGATATCAAGTATAAGCCTCGGACGGCCATAAAAGCTCAAGCACTTGCTGACTTCATGGTTGAATGCACCATTGACAACCAAGAAGTCGGGGGGCAGGAAGTAACTATGGAAGATAAGAAAGATGAGGAAATGACCTTCAAAGAATGTTGGGTGCTCTATTTTGATGGAGCATCAAAAACAAAATCGAGTGGAGCTGGTTTAGTGCTACAGAGTCCTGATGGATTCCTAATAGAGTATGCACTGAAACTTGACTTCCCGACGACAAACAATGAGGCTGAGTATGAAGCTCTGATAGCTGGCTTAGGGCTGGCTGGAGCCTTGAGAGTCAAAACTCTGAAAGTATGTGGAGACTCGAGGCTAGTGGTTTCCCAAGTAAATGGGGAGTTTGAGGCCAGAGATGAAGTCATGGCCAAGTACTTAAAACTTGTCAAGGCTATTATGACTCAATTCGATGAATGCTATGTGGAGCACATTCCAAGGGAGGAAAATGTGAAGGCTGATGCCTTGTCTAAGTTTGCCTCTTCTGAAATTGAAAACTATGCCGGGAGTGTATACTTCCAAGTCTTGAAGACCCCAAGCATTAATGGAAAATTGGTAGCCCCCATTGGTATCACCAGTTGTTGGATTGATCCCATCAAAGCTCATCTGGAAACTGGGTGGCTGCCCAACGACACTTCAGAAGCACGAAAGTTATACGTCAGAGCACTAAGGTATGCCCTAATTGAGGGAATCCTATACAAGAAATCTTTTGTTATTCCATACTTAAAGTGTTTGAGACCTCAAGAGGCAGAATTGGCCCTAAAGGAAGTGCATGAAGGGATTTGTGGGCAACACTTGGGGGGCAGAGCCCTAGCTCATAAGGTCACTCGTCTAGGTTTCTATTGGCCAAGCATACTTGCTGATGCTAAAAGCTACGTCAAGAAATGTGAACGGTGCCAGAAACATGCACCAGTGGTTAGGCAACCACCAGAGATGATGACATCCATTAACTCACCTATCCCCTTTGCTATGTGGGGAATGGATATACTTGGGCCATTTCCTATGGCAAGTGCTCAAAGAAAGTTCTTGATAGTAGCAATTGATTATTTCACCAAGTGGATTGAGGCTAAGCCATTAGCCAAGATAACCACCAAGCAAGTGATGCAATTCTTCTGGGAAAATGTGATATGCAGATATGGAATTCCACGAGTCCTGGTCACGGACAATGGAACTCAGTTTAACAACGATGAGTTCAAGAAATATTGTGATGAAAACGATATCAAGTTGCGCTTCACTTCTGTCGCCCATCCTCAAGCCAATGGGCAAGCTGAGGTTGCAAATCGAATCATCCTTGATGGACTAAAGAAAAGAGTTGAACGCTCCAGAAACACTTGGGTAGACGAATTACTCCCTATACTTTGGGCATATCGTACTACTTGCAAAGTCACCACCGGGGCAACTCCATTCCTATTGGCTTATGGAGCAGAGGCAGTGGTCCCAGTGGAAATTACTCACACCTCCCCAAGAGTTGAGGCTTATGAACCAGAAGAAAATGAAGAAGGCTTGAGGCTAGCTTTGGATCTAATTGATGAAGTTAGAGATGAAGCAAACGCCAAGATAGTTGAACATCAAAAGAAAGCATCCTTCTACTACAACCTAAGGGTTAAAGAAAGGTTCTTTCGTCAAGGAGACTTGGTTCTCAGAAAGATTGAAGCATCTGGAGTTGGACAAAAAGGGAAGTTAGCCCCAAATTGGGAAGGACCATATCGCGTCAAGAACGTATTTGGTCGAGGCTCATACAAGCTAGAAACCCTTGAAGGGCATGAGGTGCCAAGGACTTGGCATGCCTCCAATTTGAAAGTTTATTATGTTTAAGGTGTCTCCCAAGAGGACTCACTACTATAAATAAGGTTCGATGAAACCAACCCAAGTTTTAAACTGGGATATTATGTAAGGGTTGATCCCATCTTCAAATTATGAATGAATTCAGCATTTTCATGTTTTAAAGCTTATCTATTATGAGTCTTCATGAACATCCAAAAAGCAAGAAAAGCAACACAAGCCATGAATGGCCACCATACATAAATAAAAACTTAAACAACAGTTAAGTTAAGCCCGTAGGCCAAAAATACATAAAAGTACAAGCCATAATGGCCAAAAGTGAAACTACACCTAATCTTCTTTGTCTACGTCCTCCTCCTCTTCCTCTCTAGAGGAAAAGACAGCATCATCAGCTCCAGCAGTCTGACCAGGTGGGGAAGTGTGATCCAGGTCTAAGATCCTATCATCTTCCTCCATCTCGTCCTCTCCAGCCAAAGCCATCTCCAAAGAAGTAGGAAGGTGAGGGCTTGGAAAATCAGAAATAGAGAGGGATCCAGGCATCCTCTCCAAAACAGCAGCAAGAGCGTCATCCCATCCCTTAGTGTACTGAACTGGGAAGAGGAGCCCGTCATGCTTATCAATCAAGTCCCCGTACTCCTCAGAGTCGAGATACTCGTCGATAAAATCATCCTTGGCCTTCCTCAAGGACACCAGCTCAGCCTGGGAGTCAGCCAACTCCTTCTCCTTCCTAGCCAAAGTGGCCTTAACTGAAGCCATTTCCTCCTGGGACTTCTCGAACTTGCCTTGGTTGGCCTCAGAAGATGAGCGCCAAGACTTAGCCTGAAAGAGAGCCCCTTGGTAGTTGGCATTCATCTGCAAATAAAGTTACGAGTCAAGTACTTAAAACTTGAAATAAATTAAAAACTACAAAGAAAAGAAGGAGAAAAATACTTACAGCCGCCATGGCCTGGGATCCTGCATGCTCCACCCCCTCGATGGTGGAGTTAGAAACGAAATCCTTGTAGTCACAAGGAGTCAGAGAGTGATAAGACCACTCCACAGCATGTTTGGACACTCCCACTACAGTGTCCTTCTTCCTAAGACCCCAGTTGGGGCGCCAAACTGCACTCCTGCCCGAGGCAGGGCCTTCAGCATCTTCAGTAAGATCCACGTGAGGCCTTATGAAAGCTGGAATACTAGAAGCACGAGGGTCTTTCCCTGCCAAACGTGCCCTCTTCATCCTGGCTGTTTCCCCCTCTTCAGGCTCATTGGACTTGTTAATAAAGACCGCAGCTGCAACTAAAGAAACAGTTGGTATAAGTTAATCTTAAACAACTAAAGAAAGATATGAGGTGAGAATTACCCTTATCAGAAACGTTGGAAAGTCCCAAGGACTTAAGCTGGAACTCATCCAGGAGCACCCAAGCCAGTGTGGCATAATTATCTTTTGTGAGCTCAGCATAGGCATGGGCCTCCTCATCATTCAGAATGATGTCACTAGGGCTACCATCTGAAACCCTACTAAAGGAGCTTCGAAAAAGGGTGCCCCAATCCCCTCCTTCCCAAATTAAATACATGAACTCATCCTTCCATTTCGGGTTATTGTCTGGAATGGATTTGGGGTGAAATATGGGGGGAGTAGAAGGACGGTGGTTGATATAAACCCAACCCAAAGTAATAGCCGAGCTATTTTTAAATTGAAAAATTTTCCTAAACAAGGCTACAGACAAAGGAAACTTGTTCTTCAAACAAAGAACAAGGAAACACATAATAATTCTCCAGGCGTTTGGAGGAAGTTGGCAAGGGTTAATCCCAACATCAGCCAAAAGCCTGGGAATGAACTCATGAAAGGGAAACCTAAGTCCTGCGACAATGGCATCCTTGTAAATGCAGAGTGCATCAGGACGCCAATGGCAAGAACGGTCCCCTGGGCCAGCTGGAACTAATCTATAGGGGGACTTAACTCTATATATTTTGTTATAGTCCCTAATTAAGTCAATTTCATGGAATTTGTTACTACAGTCGAAAGAATCTAAGTGGGACACAGAGGGATATTCATCACTACGTTCTAAAATCATATCTTGAAGTGACATATGAGGAGAACGGATGATGATACCTCTCTTAGAAGCTTTGTTCATTCTTTGAAGGCGTTGGGCAGCTTTGTCAGACATCTTCAAATCTTCAAATCTTCAAGGGAAGGAGATGGAAACCCAGAAAACTTCAAGGGAAGGAGATGGAAACCCAGAAATCTTCAAGGGATGAAGATTTATCCCAGAAAAACAAGAACACCACCGTGAGAAACTCACCGGGAATCGCCTTACCACGGAATAAAAGAGAGAAAAAACTATGATAACTAGAGAAATTTTGGAAAGTTGAAAGTGAGAAGTGAGAGTGAAATGAGAAATCTCACTCTTTTATAAGCGAGATAACCGGGAGCTCAACCGGCTAAGGTAGAGCAACCGTCTATAGCCAGTAAGGCCCATAATCCATTCATGGATTACAACGGCAAAAGCCCAAATAAAGTTAGGCCCAATTAGGCCCAAGGCAGAGAAAACTTAAGACCAATCTAAAATTGGGTTAGTTGAAGCCCAATTAGGCTAAATAAAAGCCCAAAAATAAATCTTGGAATCTAACCAAGTCAGAAAATTAAAAAACGAGGTCGAAAAGACCCTAAATCAAGGTCGCACGACCCAAGTCGAAAATATACGAGAAAACGAGGTCGTATCTAATGACCTCACTCCCAAATGAAGCGAAATAATTAAAGGTTTGAGGTCGAAAAGACCCTAAACCGAGGTCGTGTGACCCTAGTCGAAAATACACGTGAAACCGAGGTCGTGTCCATCGACTTCGTACTAAAAACAAGTCAAAAAAGATGGCAAATTGAGGTCGAAAGGACCCTGGGTCGAGATCGAACAAACGAGATCGAAAATACATGGGGAATTGAGGTCATCTTGTTCGACTTCGCTCCAAAATAAAGTCAGAAAAATATGGAATTCTAGTCGAAAATGACTTAAGGATTCCTAATCGAACAAACAGGAAACTGAGATCGAAAGATCCTGGTCGAAATTGGCCTACAATTCAAGGTCGAGCCCATCGACCTGGGGACAAAAATGAGGTCGAAGGAAGGCTGGCTGAGATCGAAAGATCCTGGTCGAAATTGGCCTACAATTCGAGGTCGAGCTCATCGACCTGGGAACAAAAATGAGGTCGAAGGAAGGTCGTTCCAGGTCGAAATCATACTGACTTCCGGTCGACACATCTTGATCGAAAGTGACCAAGAATCTGAGGTCGAACTTCCAGGTCGAATATGAACTGGATCCTGGTCGAAAGTTCCTGGTCGAAAAAGACTAGGAATTCGAGGTCGAGCCCATCGACCTGGGGACAGTCCTGGTCGAAATCCTGGTCGATTTTACACTGAATTCCTGGTCGAAATCCTGGTCGAAAATGACCTAATTTGAGGTCAAAAATGCCCTGAAAAATGGAAAATTTTGGGAAAAACACGCTGTAACTTCTACGAAAACCCCAAGGATATTTTCCCAGAAGTTGGGGGGCAAATGATGTGGTCAGAAAAGTAATTATAGAAATATAATTGACTGGTCAAACAAAAGGCCGATATTTAAAGCCCAATACCTTAATTATTCATTAATTTCGTAATTAATGAATAGGGAAAATATACAGCTCATAAAAAGAGCCCAAATTATGGCAAATTAGTCAAAGAAGGATCTAGAATCCCAATTAAAGGCAATTAATGAGTCATAGCCTTTATCAACAAGGAAAAGATTTATTCAGCAAACAATACAATGTTTATCCAATATCGAAAAGGAGACTTATTCGCTAAGACTCCTAAACATACCATAAATACTAGGCTCCAGACGCCTATATAAGGTCCCTGATCCTACAATCAGAACTACGTCTTTGGCTTGATTCTCAATAACAATTTGAGATACGTAGGCATCTTGTGAGGACCAATTTAGTCCGGATACACGAGTGCAGCCATTAAAGCTCGAAAGCTCATTAATCCAAGCAATTAATATACAAGTACGTTTTTTAATCCATAACATATATATATTACAAATTTAATATTTTAAAATAAACAAAATTATACTAAAAAGTAAATTTTTGAAAAAAATAAAATAGAATTTAATAAATTTAAGTTTTAGTTTAGTTTACTTTTTTTAAAAAAAAATTAAAATTTTATTATTTTTTCAATTTTATTGAATTAAAATTTAATATAAAAACTAAAAAATTCTGACTGAAATTCGGATTCGGATATTATCCGTATCCGGATAGTATCCGGCGGATTCGGATTCAGATATTTGTATTTAAATATTTACAGATTCGGATACGGATCCGGATACGAATTCAGATTTTCGGATTCGGATTCGGATACAGGCAGATCCGTATCCGAATTATCCGTTTGACAGCCCTAATTTATTATGACTTAAGTGATTTAATTGAGACCCCGTTAAAATTGATGAAGAAATTGATATATGACCTCCACTTCAGTGATCAATTTGATATTTAACCCAAAATGTTGAATGTTGCAACACATTTGACTCTTTTTAGAGACTTATCCAGATTATAGTCCTATCTATACTAACTTCTAAAACACAAAGGAATCGTTATTTCTCTGGTTGGAAAGCGCCACCCTTGAACAAAATATATAATTAAAAAAGAAATATCAATATTGACCCCATCTGCCTGTTCCTCCAGTGGGAGTCCAGTTGAACACTTGAACTACCACTTTCCCTTGACATGGTCACGGGGTCCAACATCTCGACATCGAATAAATGTAATAATCAGTGGGGTAGAGATTACAAGTAATGTAAATTCCAATTAGAATCCCACCATATTGGCCTTCCTGGGGTAAAGAATCCCACCGTCATAATCCTTGATTAGTTTTAGCTATCTTTTCAATTCTCATAGTAAGTTCTTTCTGGGAAAGTGTATCTAATGCTCTCACTATGCCATAGATGGCCTATCGCAACAAATTAGGGGTGTTACCATATTGGATGTTATTATAGCTATACAATTTTTGTGCTATGGTAACGCAATGATTTTGGATGTTACCAAAGCCATGAACATATGTTACCTTAGTTGTAAAAGGTGTTAGGCTGGGTAACATAGTGAGACGTGTTACCATAGAGTATTAATGAACAAATTAAATTTTATTTATAAGTAATAGTTTGATAATTGTTTAAATTTAAAAGTAAATAATTTTAATAAATCATTGAAGTTATCATTAGAAAAATTAATATTCCATAAAATTATTGAATTATTTATATTTCATAAAATTTCAAATATTTTTAATAAATTTAGAATAAAAATAGTACAAAAAGTAATATTCCATCAAATAAAAATATTTTCAGTAAATTTAGAATAAAAATATTTTAAACAAAGTAATATCCAAAAATTATTAAGTTTTGATTAAAATCATTCATAAGTTTATTAGAGAAAAATAGGCTTTATGACCTTTTGGCCCTTCAAGTATGGACCAATGTACCCATAAACCCTTCAGGTATAAAAGCGTATCTTTTCGCCCCTCAAGTATCCGAAACGTACTCTTTTGCCACTCAACCGGTACAGAATTAAAAATCGGGTTAAAACGTTATAAACAGCAGAGGATAAAATCGGAAACTGTGGTTATGTTTTCCCTCCAGTTGTGGTAATACTTCTCCCGCCAAACTGTCCTCCCTGTTATATATAAGTTTCATGTACTCTTTACTCCCTCTCATATATAACTTATGCATCTATTTTTCACCAGTTAGATTTGAAGGGGGAAAATGGACCCTCATTGTTGGTGTGGAAGGGCAGCTGTCTTGAGAACTTCATGGACCGATGCTAATCCGGGGAGAAGATTTTGGGGATGTTGTCGTTACATGGTAAAATCTGTATACAATTGCTTGTTATATTGTTAGATTTTCATGTTCTTATTCTTGTTATATGTAGGAACAAAGGAACAGTGCTTGTAATTATCATTTGTGGTTCGACCCCCCTATGTGTCCAAGATCTAGAGCTATTATTCCAGGACTGTTGAGGAAATTAGAGAAGCTTGAAGAAGAAGGGGAGAACCTGAAGGCTGTTGTTGCTGAAATGAAACGAAAAAAAGGATGGTCCCTATTTGTTTGTGTTGTTATAGTCTTCATATTCTTAAGCTTTGTAATGAGAAACTATGATGGAGAGATCGTAGTGAAGAGACAGAATGAACTAGCTTAAGTGTAGCCTTGTTCTAGATGAACTATGTACTGGAAATGGACTTATGTAATGCCAAATTTTTATGAATGAAATGTAATCCCAATCAGTAACATTGCAGTAACATTCAGTACATTACATAAAGCCAAAAGAAAGTCATAACTTAAGGATTACACATTCATAACAAAAGCTGCAGAAATGTCTGAAATTAAACAAAAGATGGACCTTAATAAAGGCTGGGGTTCTTCAAGGTGCCTTCTCCTTTCCTTTTGATGAGTGTTTTCCCTTGCTCTCATTCTTCAGATTCTTTGCAGTTGCATCTATTGCCTGTCTGAGAGCGGTACTGGTGATGACATTTTTCCCATGAGATAAGAAAGGTGAAGACTTGAGCTTTGTCTTCCCAACTATAGTCTTGAATTGCTTCACTTGTGGTGGCATCTGTTTGCCTAACTTCACGGGTCCTGTGTATGTGTTGTGTTGTTCTGTGTTCCAAGAAGCATTCCCCTCCACCATGACTGTGTCACCTTCTTCATCTAGACACACAGGATTATCTGATGTGTTTTTAAAGGTAAAGGTTGGAGTGAGCCTGGTACTTCTTCTCAGTGGAGGTGGAAAAACAGCATTATCTTCTGGAATCCTTTTGGTTTTTTTCCCTGCCTTAATCTTCTCTGTCATTTCTGTTTTAATAACCATTCTTCTTGCCTCCTCAGCTTCATTTTGACTCTCTACAACAGATTTTCCCTTATCATTCATCTGAGAAGAATCTCCCATCTGTTTTTCAGATATTTCATTTTGAGCTTTCAATCTCTCCTTCAGTTTTTTCAACTTTTCAGCAGCCAACATGATTGGGGAATCCAAAGTTGTTGTTAGCCTTCTTTGACATTTCAGTTTTCGAATTTTCCTTGCTGCAATTTCAATTGGAGCCTCACCATCTACATGTTCAGCTAGAACCTCATCAGCTAGAACCTCATTCTCATCTAGAACCTCATCAGCTACAACATGTTCAGCTACAACATTTTCAGCTAGAACCTCATTCTCCACTTGACTAGGTTGAGTCAAGGGTGGACCATCTATAGCCACTTCATTGTATGCCTCTTGCATTTGTTCCTCATCTACTTGGGCATTGTCTACCTTTCGAAGATCTGGGCATGTTCTTTTGTTATGACCAGTTTTGTTGCATTTTCCACACCTACAAACATAAGTAGCAGTAAAATCAGTGCACAAGGTATGAGACACACAATAAATATACCTACAAACATAAGTAGCAGTAAAACATTAATATACCTCACAGACTTCTGAGTTGTCCTGTTTAATATCTTCACTTCATTTTCAACCTTTTCATATGTCTCTTTAGGTTCTGGCCTTCTTTTCTTCTTTGGCCTGCCTGGCTGTTTTTCAATTGTTGGTGGTTTCAAAGAAATTCCTGATCTTTCCCAAGCCATGTGTCCATTCATAGGATATATTATTCCAGAATAAGCTTTCTTATAGTTAGATGTTGAATACACAAAATCAACATAGTCATCCACATTGTATCCTAATCTGTTGATGCATGAGATGGCATGGTGACAAGGGATGCCACTTAAATCCCACCTTTTGCAACCACAAGTTCTGTTGCCCAAATGCACTGCATACTTTGACCCATTGATTGTTGTCACTTCAAATTCATCATAACCTGCATATGTAGAATAACATCCTCCACTCCATTTTTTAAATTTCTCAAGCAACTTGTATACTTTTGGTGTAAATCTGTTACCTTCCCAACCATACATTTCCTCTCTCTTAGTTTGTAGTCTATGCATCAGGTACTCTCTGATCATTTCTAACATAACTAAAACACCTTGTTCCCTAGCCCATAGAATGCATCTGTTAAAACTCTCACACATGTTATTAAGCAGCATATCACACTTAGTCTCTGTTTTAAAATGCGACCTTGTCTAGTGATGGAAAGGCACTGCAGTTAACCATTGCTATGCTCCTACATTTTCTTCTTTCAGATAATTCAGGGCAGTCTCAAATGCTTCTACATTACTAGCCCTAGCACAACTCCACAATCTTTCTTTCAGTGAATTTCCTCCATATTTCTGCTTAAAGTTGTTATGCATGTGTCTAACACAATACCTTTGCTCAGACATAGGTAGCATTTCTTCTATCACATTAAGGAGACCTTTTTGTCTATCACTAATCATTGTCCACCCATCCCCAACCCTAATATCAAAATCCTGAACTAGTAAAGCTAAAAACCACCTCCAAGAGTCTAATCTTTCTGCTTCAACTACTGCATAGGTGTAACAGCCCGACTTTTCGGACTGTTACAGTTGGTATCAAGAGCAGGCTGTCCTTCGGAGTGTGTTAGGTATGAGACTAGTACACTTCATAGGATGCGTTTCTGTGGACCATAGATTAAGTTTGACTTGTAGGAGAATTAGTGGGTAGACGTGTCATGTGATAGGATTGCTGTGAATTTGGGGACCAAATTCTTTTTAAGGAGGGTAGTTTGTAATATCTCAGATTTGTTTTGTATTTTTAATAGATTAAAATTTGCTAGAAATTAGAATTAGAAGTGGATTAAAATTTACGATAATTATATAATTTGATTTTGGAATAAAAATATTGAATTAATGAGTCTTGCTAATTTAATTTTGTTGGGCTTTAGTTTAAATTTTTAGCTGACCAAATTTAATTAAATGGACTAATATATAGATACAAACATAGGTAATTTGTAAGATAAAAAAAAACCTAGCAAACAGTCGGGGTGAGAAAAAAAAACGCCGCTAGAGAGGGAGAGAGAAACAAGGAAGAGAAGAAGAAGAGCACGAGGGGAGAAGGTCTCACAACAAGCTTAAAAAGAATGGGTAACGATTTTTTAATTCTCTTGCTATTCGTGTTATTTTACGTGTATGATATTTAATTTATTTTGATTATGTCAAGGATCTTTGTATATTGTCTTGATTATTTGTATATGTGTATAATTTGATGTATATCCATGAGTTATTTGTTATATTCATTGTCGTCGTATGATTACTCCAATTTCGTATGTATATGTTTGGATTCTGAATTCTTATAAAATTCGTATCTGATTCGTTGTTAATTGGATTCTTATGATATTAGACTATCTGAAAAGGTATTTGAATTATCTACGACTTTGATTCTTTGTGTGTTTTGAAATTCGGTCTGGAAACGTGAGTTTTCTGGGATTTATTGACCAGCCAGTATGTTTTTGAAACTGAGAAGTCTAACTTTGAAAATTCATAGTAAATTGAGTCTTTATCCAAAAATTACGAGCGATACCATTCTGGAAAGCTCTTTTCGACCTCTGCACTTTGTGTTTCATTCCTCTGACTATTTCTGTGATTGCGATGTCTTAAACGTCGAAATACTAACCTGATCATGGGCTGATTCTGTTATGCAGTCCGCAAATGTCTATGTTTTCAGTTCGTTACTTGTCCGTTTTTAACGAGCCTTATCATTCTGGAAAGGTATCGGAATTGCCTACATTTTTCGTGTTTTGTACTTTTTCAGATAAAGTCATTTTCATAGAGTAATTTGTCAATTTTCAGAACTGGTCAGGATTGAGTTTGTTAATATTGGTCTATTTAGCAAGATGTTTTGGTGTCTGATTTTTGAAATTTCATTGAGTAAGTAATATGTAAGCGTCGCATTGGTTATATTAAGATGGTGTGAACATTATTTGAGTTTGACTGGTTTAATAAAATTATAGGATTTGCTCGCATTGATTTCGGTATTTGATCGCTTTTGAGGTAAGTACTCTTTGACTTACTTTTATTTTCGGAAGAGATATTGATATTCTGTTTTTGAATTTCGTATAAGATATAAGATTATTGTTTCGAAATGTATAAGATATAAGAATCGAGAATCTTCGAATCCCTCAGTCTCTACGTTTCGAATCCGTTCGTAATTTACGCTATAGTTCCGGAACTAGCCTTAGATACCCTTAGTAGGCGCACAAGTGTGCAACTTTAGATACCTATTAAGGGGCGTAATTATTGAACTTTAGATGCCGGTCACTGGCAAAGTGTGGCGAAAGAATAAGAATAAGAATAAGATCCCGGCTACTGGGAAAGTGTGGCCGTAGAGCAAGACTGTGGTTATTTATAAGAATTTCGTTTCTGTTTTTAAATTCTGTTTCTGTTTTAAATTCTGGATTTTTAAATATAAACTTTGGGTTGGATCTATTTTCGCAAAGGCTTTTAAATTATTATTATTTTGAGAAAATCTGTTTTGCTAAAACACCCACTGATTTTTGAGAATATCTGTAAGTCAAATTGTTACTTGTTGAGCTGTGTAGCTCACCCCTTTCCTAACATTTCAGGTTCATTCGTTGTGGAAGCTAAGTAAGAATAAGACTGTGGACTTTTGCAATTTCGTGCTGCTATGTGAATTTGTTTAAAGACTTATGGAAATAAATTGCTTATATGTTCGAATTTATTATTGAATTGTGGAGCTACGTCTCCGATTTTATATTTTTGATTATTAAGTTTGACCGCTGCATTTGACTTTTGTGCAATTTTGTATTTATTGAATAAAGAAATGTATTTTATTTAAGTTTCGTATTTAGAATAATAGTCCGAAAAGTCGGGCTGTTACAATAGGCTAATGGGAACATACAATTATTACCATCTAAGCCAACAGCACACAAAATCTGGCCTTTATAAGCATTCTTGATATGGCATCCATCTAGGACAATGACCTTCCTGCAACCAAGTTTGAAGCCATGCTTCAACCCACCTAGACATATATACATCCTCCTGAATTGACCAACATTTCCTACAAAATGGACAGATTTATAATTAGGCATACATTTTTTCAGATCTATGCACTAAAACAACTTTAAACATCTGAAATATACTGAAATTACATACCTGGTTCAATCTCAATCTCAACTGTAGAGTTTGGATTCCTTTTTAACAACTCTAACTTGTAATCCCAGAGTTTCTGATATTGTTCCTCATGAGTACTGTTAGGCCGAATACACAATATATAATCAATATATGTATGAGAATGACAATCAAGAACACTGTTTATGAACAATAAACTGAATTATATTAAATAACTCTTCTCTCAGTGATGTAAAATATCACAGAGAGCTGCTAGGTTACAAGAATAATGTATTCAGTATTCGCATCCCTTTTAGGGTTACCTATCTGTTTTTATATAGAACACAGTTACACAATCAATCTCTAATTGATATTCCTATAAATCAGCTATACAATTTATATCAATTTAGGATTGCTTCTGTCTTCTGTCCCGTTTCTTTAGCTATCTCAATATATCTTGCTTCTTTCCATCTTCAAGATATATTGCTTCTAGAATCTTCAAGTATGCACCGACAGCTAAATAAACTCTCACCCCGTCAGACTTTAACAAACTCTGACTGACTTCTAGTGTAAACTCTGATAAGTACCTGTTACTTAAACATTGATAAACAATCATCAGCAATTATATCTAACAATCTCCCCCAACTTGTGCATAACAAAAATGTACAAGTTAAAAGATAATTGATGATGTCAAAACATATAACAAATGCAGTGTTTATAACATAACAGAGTTTAACTTTTACTTAGAACATAAAACTTTAAAAACTTACAGTCAGCCTTTACTTAATTTCTTCAATGTCAGGCACTGTCCTGAGATAATCTGTAAGTAGTCTTCTTTCAGCTCTTTCTAGCTCAGTAGTCATACTCTCTTTCAGCTCCTTAAGTTCTGGATCTCTTTCACCAGTCTGATATATGGCAGCCCTCAGAGAATAAATGCTGTTTTTATTCATCTCATTTCCAAGTCTTATAAAGAAAGACTTATCAGACTCTAGATTGAACTCTAAGACTCTTATTCCCAGTGCAGTTCTGAACCTCGCACTATTCCTCTTCATCTCTACTAGCTTTCCATGAGCATCTCTATATCTAGGAATATAAGCACTTGAAATTCTGGCTCCAAGCAAAACTTTAGACTTCATCATTCTCTCTTTCAAAACTTGAGCAGCATTATGAGTACTTTGATTTTTCACTTTCAGCAGATACAAAACATACTTCAGCTCTTCCCATAGTTTCAGATGAATGTCCGCTTCTCCAATTCTATAAACTCTTCCATCAGCCATGAAGTATAACAGAAACTCCTTTTTAATTCCTTTATGATAGATCATCTGAACAGACTCTAACTTGTCAAGGCTTTCTTGAGTTCCCAACACCAGGTTCTGCCAGTGATGTATGATCTAAAGGACTGTTATTTATTCTTTTCTCTCTATGTGATCCCAAACCAGATTTATCATAAGTTTCCTTTCCTAACACTGATCTGGTTTGAAGAAAATTCACATTTCCTGGCTTCAGAGTTTCATCTTTAGTTGGTTTTCCAAAAATACCTTGGAGTTGTGAAGATCTCAACTGAGTTTGTACAACTTGAGCAGTGTCAGAGGTTGTCACAACTTTAGAAGAATTATCAACTTGAGCAACGTCAGTGGTTGATTGATTAGGTCTTGATTCAACTTGAGCCATGTCAGAGGTTGAATAAGCCTTCTTTGATAACTCAGGTTCTTCAATCAATTTACCTTTAACCTTATCAGTACTTGCTCCAACAGGCCTCCTTGAGTATTGTAAACTCTGTTGAGAGTTCACATTCTCTTTAATAAAGATTCCTTGTTCCTTTCTCCTAGGAGCCTTGACAGCCTTTTTCTTGTAAGTTCCAGCTTCAACCTTCTTCTTATGCTCTTCAGTAAGAATCTGCATTTCAACATACATATCTTCAACTGTGGCTTCACCACCATGTTCTTCCAGAAAGAGCACCAGAGTTTATTCTATCAGAGTTTGTCAGCCTAGCAGAGTTTGACCTAAGTCTCCCTTGCTCTTGAGTAGATTTTGACCTTTTCTCTGATTCTTTGCTTCCACCATCTGTAGCATCATCCCTCCGTCTCAGAGTTGGAGCCCTTTTGCATTTGTCTTTAGGAACTCTCTCCCCCTTTTTGACATCATCAGGAATAAGTATAGATGTCAGCAATTCCAAAGATGCAGCAATAGAATCAATCTTTGTAGCCATTTCATCTTGATTTCTTTCAACTGTGCCTAGTCTCTGCTTGATTTCTGCCTGATCCTTGATCATAGAGGAATATTGAGCTCTATCAATCTTCAAGGCCAGTTCCTTAGCAACACTATCATTCCTCAGGCCTATGACAGCTTTGTGAGTCTCATCAAAGCGATTGTGCAAAGATTTAACTTGAACAATTGTAGCCTTCAAATGTGTCAACAGCTCAGGATTTGAAATTTCTTTAGTAGACTTAGCAACAAAATCAGCAGTTCTTTGTGTAGAGAAAATACAATCTGCCCCTGACCAATTTGCATAGTACATTTCTCTATAATGATCTTCAGTGGCACGTTGATTTTCCTTGACAGACTCTGCAGTAGGATCCCTTAGAAAAGGTATTGATTCATGATCATCAGAGACTGAGAGTGCAATATTGATTCCAGAGTTTGCATGATCAGAATTTGCAGAAGTGTGATCATCACTGTCAGAGACAACTCTGTCTGCATCAACATTTTCTGCTAAAGGCTCTGCAGCTGTATTCTCTGCAGTAACTTCAATGTTTAACTGTGCAGCTTCATCATGAACTTGCTCTACAACAGCTTCATTCTTCTCAGAGTTAACTGCTTCAACAACCTCTTCTTCTTCTATAACGGCATTTTGAACAGAGTTTGCACCAAGAACATCTTCATCCAGATTCTCTACTGTAGCTTCATCCAGCTTCTCAACAGCAGCTTCAAAAATCTTCTCAGAAGAGACAGATTTTGCTTCCTGATCAACTTCCTCACCCAATTCAAGAATTTGATTGGTGACAGAGAGAATCTCTGTATGAGTTGCCATAGACTCATCAACTACTAGGGTGGCTTGATCAGCTGACACATCCTCAGTGTCACAAACACTGATGGCAGGATGTGCTTCAAAATCCATGTCCAAAGGATCGACATCAACATCTGCTCTGTCCTTTGTAGGCACAGTAGCTTCAACATTTACATCAGCCTCCTCAGTAACAACATCAGGAGCTGCATTCTGTTCAGCTTCAGGAACAACTTCAGTATCTAACTCATCAAAAAGACAGTCAGCTACCAATCTTCTTCTTCTTTGATGAAGAGTTTCAGTATCTTCCTCATCATCAGAACGTGGCCTCTTTGCTCTTCTCTTCTTAGAAGGACCATCAAACTTTGGCAGAGAATATTTTGACACTCCAACTTCAGTAGCTGGCTTAACAATCTTTGCAGGTTTAAAAGCCCTGTGTTTGATTCTACCACCTGTCTGAATTGGTTGTGATTTAGATGGAGGAACTTCAGTGTTTAGTGGTTCTGGTTGTGAGTCTGCCAAAAACTGCTGCACCTATTTGTAGACTGTCAGTGGGTATGGCATCCCAGTTCGTGCACTTCTTCCCGAACGTTCTTGTTATACAATCGAAGAAAAAGCTCCACTCTTTCCTCAAGAACGGTCGCTTCAAATGACCTATCTTGGCCAAAGATCCACCATAACCTATCTCCCTCATCATCCTCAGCAACTCAGCATCACCAACATCAATGGTGTAAGCAGTATGTTCACCATTCACCAAAGCCCATAGCATCACGTACCGTTCCAGGAGTAATGACATACTCTGTTTCTTGAAACTCGAAAATAATAGATGGCGTTCCAGAAACACCACCATCATCATAGATACCAGTCTCCCAGAAGCTTTTGATTTGAGACACAGAAAGCCTCTCTGGTTCTACAAGAGCACGCCCAATTGGAGATTGGGCAAGAAAATTCTGCATCAAGTGAAACGCCTTTGGTGCGTTCACATTAACCAATGGAGCAACATAATTATTTGGAACGAATTCAAGCCCAGAAGAGACAAAAGCAGTAGAACCCATTAGTACGATTTAGAGATAAATAGAGAATGACTTAGAGAACTTTTGAGAGTGTTTGCAGTAAGAGTGTTTGTGAAAATGTGTATGTGACAATAACGTGTGAATTGGAGTAATTTGTGAAAATTTCAAATGAGTTTGTGTATTGTATATTAATACAAAAAGAAAGAATTAAAAATTGAACAGTTTCTAATCAATACACACAACTGTCTTACTCCGTGAAACGTGTGAGTGTGACGCGTGGCACTCATGCAATGACTGACAGCAGTAATTGACAGTTTCCAATGCGCATGCGCAGTAAAAAGAGCAATAATTACCGCCTATTACATTTTTCTAGACACTCAACCTCTCTCCATTTTCAAAAACTCAAACAAACCGTTTCAATCATACTCTCTATTTTCCAAAAATAATGTTC
Organism: Heracleum sosnowskyi; assembly: GCA_030848705.1. Taxonomy (NCBI): domain Eukaryota; kingdom Viridiplantae; phylum Streptophyta; class Magnoliopsida; order Apiales; family Apiaceae; genus Heracleum; species Heracleum sosnowskyi. The sequence continues at coordinate 16,750,871 of CM061236.1, forward strand.
CTCAATAATTATGAAATGTCTGAAACAACCTTATTTATTTTAATCATCAGAGATTAAAAATAAATCACCTCGACATAGAGTACACAGTTCATCAGTTTTTATCAATTCTCCTTCTTCATTAATAATCTCTTTTCTCAAAATGCACAGTTGTGAATATTTGTGTGTGAATAGTAGAGTTGACTGAATATAAATATTGAGAGCATCTCAAAGTGCATAAAATCCACAAAATAAATCAGTAAAAGCTGGTTGCCCAAACTCTCATATTTAAAACATATTCTGATTTCATCTAAACTCTGTATTTATTTGTATCCATTGGTTTTCACCCCCTTAAATTTTTTTTTTTCATTCTTTTTCCAGTAATCAGTGGTTGGCACTAGTCACCAAAAATTTGAAAATTTTAGCCCTTATTTCATACAATAAGTTAATGGGTCTTCCTAGGCACAACATGATCTCAAAGGAATTTGTGCATATTTTTGCATCTTTTGCGTTGGGGTGAATTAGCAGTAACTATTTATCAGAGTTTAGACTTACATCATTTAACGTTTATGATTTATGAGAGAAAGTGCAAACAGCTAATACAGACTCAGTGTATAGGATCAATAAACTAAGAGATGCTATAAATATAGAGACAGTATAATGCTGTGTAAAATTTCTGCACACACTTGAGATCAGATTTTATATAACTCAGAAAGATTCATGATTACTTACTGAGAATCATGCTTCATACAATTTTCTTCATCGGTCAATATGTTTCAGACAATAACACAATCAGAGTATAACATCAGAGTTTATCATCATAGTATGCTTCCAACAGAGTATGTTACCAGAGTTTATCAACATGATTTGCATGATAGTTAACACATGCAGAAAAACATGAGCAAATTTTCACAGATGAGTAAAGTTTGAGTCTAACCAATATCTCTAGTCGAAACCAGAGATCATTCCAAGTTCATTTACCAGTCTTGTAAATGTAGCTTCACTCAAAGGCTTAGTGAAGATATCTGCAAGCTGTTGTTCTGTAGACACAAAATGAAGCTCAATATCTCCTTCCTCCACATGTTCCCTGATAAAGTGATACCTTATACTGATGTGCTTGGTCATGGAATGCTGTACTGGGTTACCTGTCATAGCAATAGCACTTTGATTATCACAGAAAATAGGTATTTTAGAGTACCTTAACCCATAATCCAGCAATTGATTTTTCATCCACAGAATCTGTGCACAACAACTACCAGCAGCAATATACTCTGCTTCTGCTGTGGATGTGGAAATTGATTTCTGTTTCTTGCTGTACCAAGAAACTAATCTGTCACCTAAAAATTGACAGCTTCCACTGGTGCTTTTTCTGTCTATCTTACAGCCTGCAAAATCTGCATCAGAGTAACCAATTAATTTAAACTCTGATTCTCTAGGGTACCACAAACCAAGGGTTATGGTTCCTTCGAGATATTTGAAAATTCTCGTCACAGCTGCTAGATGAGACTCTCTGGGGTCTGCTTGAAATCTTGCACAAAGACATGTTGCATACATGATATCTGGTCTACTTGCAGTGAGATAAAGAAGAGACCCTATCATGCCTCTGTAGTTTGTCATATCTACTGAAGCCCCTGTATCTTTGTCTAGCTTTGTTGCAGTAGCCATGGGAGTTGTGGCAGATGAACTATCAAGCATGCCAAATTTCTTGAGAATATTTCTGGTATATTTTGCTTGATTGATAAAAATCCCATCATCTGTTTGCTTTACCTGCAAGCCTAGAAAATAACTAAGCTCTCCCATCATGCTCATTTGGTACCTGGATTGCATAAGCTTGGCAAATTTCTTGCAGAGTTTGTCATTAGTAGACCCAAAAATTATGTCATCCACATAGATTTGAACTAAAAGCAAATCATTACCAGTATTGAAATAGAACAAGGTTTTGTCAATTGTACCTCTAGTGAACCCACTTTCTAAAAGAAATTGAGCCAGAGTTTCATACCATGCTCTAGGTGCCTGCTTTAGTCCATATAGAGCTTTGTCAAGTCTGTAGACATAATCTGGATGCTTGGGATCTACAAACCTTGGTGGTTGTTCAACAAACACTTCTTCTTCAAGTTTCCCATTGAGAAAAGCACTTTTCACATCCATCTGAAAGACTTTGAACTTTTTGTGAGCAGCATATGCTAGAAAAATTCTTATAGCCTCCAATCTTGCAACTGGAGCAAAGGTTTCATCATAGTCAATTCCTTTTTGTTGAGAATATCCTTTTGCCACAAGTCTAGCCTTATTCCTTGTAATTATTCCCTCACTGTCAGTCTTGTTTCTGAAAACCCATTTTGTACCAACAATAGATCTGTTTTTGGGTCTAGGTACAAGAGTCCATACTTCATTTATTTCAAATTCATTTAACTCTTCCTGCATAGCTGTTATCCAGTTAGCATCTTGAAGAGCTTCTTCCACTTTCTTGGGCTCAGTTTGGGATAGAAATGCATGAAACAGACATTCATTTATTGTTGCACTTCTTGTTCTCACACTTGAATCTGGATCTCCAATTATCAGATCAGGTGTATGAGCTTGTGTCCACCTTCTTGATGTTGGAAAGTGGCTTCTTGCATCATTATTAGATCCTCCCCCTTGATCCATGCTCTCCTGATTTTCTTCTTGACCATCTGCATTCTCTGAGGCTCCCCCTGAATTGGACTGTTCATTATTTGAACTTTCAGAGTTTGACCCAGAGTTTCTATTTGATTCTTCAGCTGACTCATTTTCAGAATGTGAATCATCATGTTGAGATGTTTTTGAAGTATCTTCAAGCTCCCCCTCAACTGGTTCTCTATTTTGTTCTGTCAGAGAAACTCTCTCAGTGTTTACCAGTAGAGGTTCAGAGTATGCTTCGTCAGAGTTTGTTGGATTTGTTTCATCAGAGTTTACGTGATTAGAGTTTAGATCTTCATTTTCAAAGCGAAGTTGATCATGATATTTTTCATCTTCTATTCCAGTTATTTTCTTGTCATCAAATGACACATGTATAGATTCCATTATCACTTTAGTTCTCAGATTGTAGACTCTGAATACTTTAGTTGACAGTGGGTATCCAACAAAAATTCCTTCATCAGCTTTTAAGTCGAACTTGGTCAACTGTTCAGAATGAGTTTTCAACACAAAGCATTTACACCCGAAAATATGAAAATATTTCAGGTTTGGTTTTTTTTTCTTCACCATCTCATACGGTGTTTTCCCATGCCTATTGATCAGTGTTGCATTTTGAGTAAAACAAGCAGTTTGAACAGCTTCTGCCCAGAAATAAGTTGGCAATTTTGCTTCATCAAGCATTGTTCTGGCAGCTTCGATTAAAGTTCTGTTCTTTCTTTCAACTACACCATTTTGCTATGGAGTCCCTGGTGCAGAAAATTCTTGCTTCACTCCTCTTTCTTTGCAAAATTCTTCCATTGTTTCATTTCTAAATTAAGTTCCATTATCACTCCTTATAATTTTCACTTTATACTGTGATCCTTTATCCAATAACTTTACATGATCCATCAGAGTTAAGGCAGTTTCATCCTTCTTTGCTAGAAAGTACACCCAAGTGTATCTGGTATACTCATCAACTATGACTAGAGCATATTTCTTTCTGCCTAGAGACATTACATTTACTGGACCAAATAGATCAACATGTAGAAGATGATAAGGATCCACAACTGAAGATTCAGACTTACTCTTGAAAGATGACTTCCTTTGCTTGGCCTTTTGACAAGAATCACACAGACCATCTATGCTGAGTATAGACTTTGTAAGTCCCCTTACAAGATCTTTTCGAATTAGCTCATTGATGTTGTTCAAGTTTAGGTGAGAGAGCTTCTTATGCCATTTCCAACTCTCTTCACTAGACATTTTCGCAGACAGACACACAGCTTTTCCTTCAGAGTTTGTTACCAAACTTGCTTCATAGATATTATTCCGTATGTTTCCAACTAGAACAACTTTCCCTGTAGATTTGCTGATAACCTCACAGTATTCAGGTTGAAAATCTACATGATAACCTCTGTCACAGATTTTGACTCACAGATAGCAAGTCATGCTTGAGTCCTGGAACTAGAGCTACATTGGTGATGATGACACTTCTAAGATTGATATTGCCATATCCCATAGTACGTCCTATGTTGCCATCTCCATAGGAAACTTTTGGGCCAGCTTTCTCCTCATAATCTGATAGCAGGGCTTTATTTCCAGTCATGTGTCCTGAACATCCACTGTCCAAGACTAGGGTACTTTCCCTTATGCCCTGCAATCACAAACAATTACAAAGAGTTAGATTTAAGGATCCAGACTTGCTTGGATCCTTTGGCTTTCTTAATATAGTTAGCTTTTGCAGCGGAATTCTAATCTACAGAGTTTAAGCTAACTTTATCAGAGTTTGCACTATCAGAATTTACACTTGCAGAATCAACTTTAACCCATTTCAAATTGGGCTTCAACTCATAATAATTGTGATAAATAGCATGATAATTCTTGCAAGTATAAATAGAATGCCAAGTACTCCCACAGTGAGTGCATAAAGTCTGTGGTCTAACCCTACTATATTCATTCTTAACTCCAGACTTGGAGGGTAAAGAATTAATATCTTTGTTCTTCCTGCAAAAGCTTGCAAGATGGTTAGTACTACCACAATTATGACATGTTTTTCTAGGAGCATCAATTATAGGCAAATGATTATTACTTCTGTTAATGCCTACTTTTCCATTTCTGTTCTTCCTGGACACTTTCTGTTTTTCAACAGACTTTACCTCTTTGAGCTTATACTTGAATTGTTTCTCTGTCATTAAACCAATATTCACCTGTTTAACACAAGTTTTTACTGATTCTTTCTTAACAGCTTCTTTTTCAAGTACAGAGTTTTGCTTACTGGATTCAGGAACAAATTTCATAGGTTTAAGTTGTGGTTTAACTTTAACTTTATCTTTAAACCTAAGTTCATCTTCCTCACAGTAACCTAACCCAACTGTATCTGTTTGAAAAACTTGATGTGTGTCTTTTCCAGAATTTGTCCAGGTTTTAATTACCTTCCTTTCTTTTTCCAAATCAGATTCTAATTCCCTAAATTTCTTAAGCAACTCCTGTTCAACATAAACAGCATCATCTCTTTCCTTTTGAACTTGTTGCATGTTAACAAGTTCTTCTTCAAGAAATTTATTTCTATCTTTAAGCTTAAGATTCTCAGATTTATTTATTTCATTCTCTAAAGTCTGATCTCTATAACTAACATGTATTCTTTTAAGATAAATTCTCAATTCAGATATATTATCAATATCATAAGCATAAGTTGTTAGGGGTGCCTTATTTTCAGATGAGTCAGATTCATCATTGACAGTTGCCATGAGAGCATAGTTTACATCCTCATCTGAATCTGAAGTATCTGCCCAGTCTCTTCCTTTAGTGATAAATGCTTTTTCAGATTTTCCTTTCTTGCACTCTGGAGCATAGTGACCCATCTCTTTACACTTGTAGCACTGGATCTCAGACTTGTCTTTCTTTCCAGGTTTGATATCCCTTCTTTCAGACTTTCTGAAATTCTTTCTTTCAGAGTTTGAATCTTTTCTTGAGAATCTTTTTCCCTTATTGAAGTTCTTGAAACCCATCTTCTTGAAGGTCTTTACCATCAAAGCAGCCATTTGCATCATTTGTTCTTCATCATCCTCAGATTCAGAAGAAGCATCAGAGTTTGAATCACCATCAGAGTTTGATGACTCAGTTTCAGAGTTTATGACTAAAGCTTTTCCCTTAGCTTTCTTCTTTGATGTTTCTTTCTTCATGAGTTTTTCTTCAACTTTGAGAGCAACAGATTTTGTCTTCTTTCCAGATCTTTTGTTTCTTTGTTCTATCTCAAGTTCATGAGTTTTAAGCAACCCATAAATTTCATCAAGATCTGTTTCTGCAAGATCATAATTATCTCTTATTGTTGTTGCCTTTAAATCCCATCTTTCAGGTATAGATAGTAGAAACTTGAGATTTGACTCTTCAAGGTCATATTCTTTATCAACAAGAGACAAATCATTCAACAATTTACAGAATCTGTCATATGTATCTGTCAAAGTTTCATCAGGTCTAGAGTCAAATTGTTCATACTCCTGTGTTAAAATAGTCTTCCTGTTTTTCTTTATAGCACTTGTTCCTTGACACCTGACTTCTAAAGCATCCCAGATTTCTTTGGCAGTCTTGCAACCAATAACTCTGTTAGACATGACATTATCTAAGGCACTATGAAGAAGATGTCTAACTTTTGCATCATTTGCAATTGATGAGATGTCCTCAGGAGTCATATCTTTCTTTTCCTTCGGAACAGTCTTTTGTTCTTGACCAGCAACTACAGGAGACAGTTTAGTTGGCATATGAGGACCATCATAGATTCTATCAAGGTATTCTGGATCTGTGGCTTCTAGAAACATGGTCATCTTAACCTTCCATATTGGATATTCCACTAGTTTGAGAATTGGAACCGTGATTGACTCATATCGACTTACAGAAGCAGATTGAACCTTTTGAGCATTAGAATCTCCATTAGAACCTGCCTGGGAGTTTTCAATCATGATTATACTTGTGTTTGGATCAATAAACTGTATATATTAAACAGCCTTGGCTCTGATACCAATTGTTAGGCCGAATACACAATATATAATCAATATGTGTGTAAGAATGACAATCAAGAACACTGTTTATGAACAATAAACTGAATTATATTAAATAACTCTTCTCTCAGTGATGTAAAATATCACAGAGAGCTGCTAGGTTACAAGAATAATGTATTCAGTATTCGCATCCCTTTTAGGGTTAACCTATCTGTGTTTATATAGAACACAGTTACACAATCAATCTCTAATTGATATTCCTATAAATTAGCTATACAATTTATATCAATTTAGGATTGCTTCTGTCTTCTGTCCCGTTTCTTTAGCTATCTCAATATATCTTGCTTCTTTCCATCTTCAAGATATATTGCTTCTAGAATCTTCAAGTATGCACCGACAGCTAAATAAACTCTCACCCCGTCAGACTTTAACAAACTCTGACTGGCTTCTAGTGTAAACTCTAATAAGTACCTGTTACTTAAACACTGATAAACAATCATCAGCAATTATATCTAACAAGTACCATTAATGATCCTCATGCATTTCCTTTTAGCTTTTCTGAGTATATGAGCTTTGAAATCAATCTGCAAATCCTTCAACACAGTCTTGTGAAAAGACTTAATTGGCCAGTTTGGATTAATCCTAAACTCAGGTAGATATTTTCTTGCTAGAAAACCAGAGTTGATAAGGGGTAATCCCTTTTGCTCTCTAACACATGTGTGATCTGTAAAGCAAAAAGAAACAATACAGTATTAAACCAATAGGTACATTATGGACCCAATAATACAGTACTAGTCAAGGAAAGTGAATATTTAATGAAAATGACTAAAATGTACCTGGTCCCACTTTCTTTATTTGAATGCACCTGTCAAAATTATATCCAGATTTAAGGAACCAGGGACATGGAGGCTTACAAACTGCTCTAACTCTTGTTTTATCACTTTTAACAAACTTCACCACCCTCCCTTCAGTATAAGAATGCTTCATTATGGCCTCTCTGCACTGGTAATGATCTGTAAAGATCATCCCAACTATCCACTGTGGATTGTCACAATATTTGTACACTGGAAACCTTTTTTTCCTCTTAAGAGCTTCTAGCTCTTCATCTTCATCCATGTCATTGTCTGGCAGACTATCATTGTCATCACAATCAGTGTGATTATCATCCTTATCACTGTCAGTGTCTTCTTTACCTAGTCCAAGTCCTTCTCTTATTCTACCCACCCATTCCACTCCCTCATCTACATTATTAGCATATATCATGTCATCATCTGACATTGAGTAGTCAGAGTCATCAAAGTCATAATCATCCAGTTCATCACTCCAATCTCCTACCTCATTACTTCCATCTCCTTCACTCCTTTCAAATACATTCATTTCATCAAATGACCCCAAATTAGCTTCATCAAAATGCTCCACATATATATCTATCTTTTTATCATTTTCCACAACATAACTTTTCAATGCAACTACATAACTATCATCTGTGATTAACACAAGACCTTTATCTAAATCCAGTTTAGGATTCCTATAATATAAACAGAACAATCCCTTATGACCCAAAGCTTTAACATATTCCCTCAAAATGTCATACCTAAGTTCTTCTTCACATTGAAAGTGATATACTATCACCTGACCCCCCCAGATATTCAGCACTTGGTAACCATTTTAACTTTCCACCATGAAATAAATTAACACTTATTCTACCATCACCTTCAATACCAACAAATATAGTATCAGAAAATTCTAACATAACTAAAACAATAAACAAGATTCTTCGAATACCCACAAAAAACAATACCCACATAACAATCGCAAACAACAAACAAGAACTTATAAAACAGAGCATGCATAAACAACAAACAAGCTTAATTAATAATCGCAAACGAGGGTTAAAAATCATACCAGGCGAGTGCTCGTTAGGATCCACCATTTTTCTTCTTCAATCGGAGCTCCAAAAAACAGAATTTGCTATGTGTTTGATTTGGGTATTCGAATTTTGGGAGTAAGTTGTGGTTTAGTTTGGGCGTAAGTGAGGAGACTGATCAACTATATGCTTTGTACCGGATAACCCCCTAAGATAATGTTAATATCGGCTTGTGTAATGTCTGATTTATCCCTGCCGTTTGTAACGTTTTAACCCGATTTTTAATTCTGTACCGGTTGAGTGGCAAAATAGTACGTTTCGGATACCTGAGGGGCGAAAAGATACGCTTTTATACCTGAAGGGTTCATGGGTACACTGGTCCATACTTGAAGGGCCAAAAGGTCATAAAGCCAGAAAAATATTAGTTGTAAAAACTGTGATTAATTACAAAATGAAAATATTTAATTTAATTTTGACAAAAAAAAAAGAAAACAATAAAATTTGTAATATTGTTTTAAGAAGAAAAAAGAAAAGTACACTAAATATATTGACATTTTCTAAGCGGCAAACAAAAACACAGAGCGGCAAATGAAAATTTTAGAATTATGGTCAAATACAAGTTTGGGGGAAAATTGGGGGCTAATACCCTCTCCTCTGGCCTCTCTCACTTCTCTGGCATCTCTCGTTGATTAGGGTTATTAGGGTTTAGAGCTTGGTTCAATCGAGCAAATTAATATTTGTATTTCTACTCCGTTGTACAATCTATTACATTGTTGCTACTGCTAATCGATTTGATTTGTGTTTCGTCTAAGTTGTTGAAGACAACTGATTAGGGTTTGTTTTCTTCTCAGGGCTTCACAAGACTAATTAGGGCCTCACTAATTAGAAGTTCACTAATTGATTCGAGCTTTGAATCAGGTTTCAAGGGTTTTGGTTCGATCCCTAAATTACCAATTGAAACTTTTGAGCCCTAAATCCCAATTTCAACCTCTCAGATCTCATGGTATGCTTCTATCTCTATTTGAAAAGGCCTGATTTCACATTGTTCTCATACACTCTCACCGTTTATATCTCCCTGTTTGTGCTATTTGTATGTCTCTATTTGTGTATGTTTGTATATATATATATTGGGAATATTGGGAATTGTAAGTTCTGATTAACTAATGTAGACACGTAGATTACTTAACTAGTCTAATAACAAACTAACTTTATTAAGTATCTACCAGAAAGATAGTTGAAAAGAAAGGAAAGATTTTTAGCTCTTTTTTCTTTCTTGAATTGTGCATTGTATCCCAATTCTGGTATATTTGTATAAGGATGGATATTCATGTAACTTGTATCTTCACTTTACATCTGTGTATGTGGGTGGATTTTCATGATGCTTACAATTGCAGCTACTTTGTGTTTCACATTTGAAAACATGAAGATTATGCTATTTATATATTTGTCTCTTATCAATTATTCTTGCAAGTCATATGTGCAATTCTAAACTGGTTTTAACTTTTAGGCTGGTTGAGTACAATTTCGAGGTCAGCGTATATGGTGGGCTGCTATGGAAGATTTGAAGGCAAAGGGAATGTGATATGCCAACCAGGTTTCATTAATATTTACTCTTCATCCATCCATGTTCAACTCACCAATTTCAACAGTAATGATATCTATTATGTATCAGGCACTTCTTTCTAGATGCTCTGCTGGAGGTCTAACCTCTATATTAAAATGCGATGATTTCTTTGGCTTATTTTCAAGTCGTACAAAAGTGAAGTGCCTAAGTGATGCTTCTTAAGTTTCTTTGTGTTTCGTAACATCATGTCCTGGGCCTCTAGGAGTATGCACTTTCAAAATAAAGTTTTAAATTGTCAGATTTGTTGAATTGACTTTTTAAATTTTTGAATTCATTTTTCATATAGTAATTTTTCCCTAAGAACTTGATAGCCAGCATACAAACCCCTATCTTTCTTCTCAATGCAGCATATGATTCATGGCACGTATTATCCATTTCTTTAAAGTTATGTACTTCCTCATCATGAACTAGACTAATTGCTGAACATGCTTTGCTGATTAATTGACCATTGTTTTTAAACTTTTGTCAAGAAAGATCTATTGATTAATTGACCAATGTTCTTGAAAAATTTAGACCTCAGTCCTGGTCGTAATTCTTGGTATAAAATGCTGATGAATTTGTGGTGATAAGTAGTAGCAAATGGCTCGAGCAAACATGGTGTTCTACTTCTGTTCTATCGTTGCAGAATCTGAATAGGGTGTTGCTCTAGCTATATTCCACGGCGCACTTGAATAGGGTGGTATTTTGCTAATGCCCCAGAGTACAAACATCTTGCTCATAGGATGGGCTCTGAACATCTAAATTTTTACGTATGTTTTGTAATTTTCAGCTCATATGCATTGTTACTCCCTGTTCAAGTAATTCGGAAGAGACACACAACACATTGAAATTATCAAGAAGTATCAGCACGAGATTCGTACTCTAAAGGAAGAACTGGAACAATTAAAGAGAGGAATAATTACAATTCCTCATCTGAAGCACACAGAAGTTGATGACATTGTAATCCTCAAACAAAAGGTACCCTTAGTCACCTGTCTCCCTGATTTGTGATATTATTTTGAATGTCCCGTTATTCTCCTCAGGATTTTCATTATCGTATTCTGTGTCTTTTGTAACAATGGAAGCTTTTCTACTTTGCCACTTGTTGCTGAGGGAGTAATGTAACTCAACTTTAGTATCTTGCCTATGAATAAAATACGTAAATAAGTAAGTCATAAATGTGTCTGGATTACAATCCTATCTCCGTCAGTTAAATAGTTGGACAAAACATGAACTTTCTCCGACCTAACATGATAATAACTCATGCAGTCGACCAGGTGGTGATAAAGTATATAATGTTTTTGATAATCAACTCATGCAGCATTTTAATTAGCCGAGAAGTCGATAGGTTATATTTCCACATATATGATTCATATAATTTTGTATTGTTGCTTTGCAAGTAGGCATGCAATTCTGTACGCAACAAGGAAAGTACATGAACTGACTGACTTAGTGTCATTTTTCCGGAACAGAAAAGTAAAGTACGTAGATGATTTAGTTAGTGTCATTTTTTTTGTAGCACAAAAATAAAGTACGGCTATATTCATGTTTAATTGTTTTTTGGAATTGACATACGGCTATTAGGAAGGTATATCTGAAACAATTTGATGTAGTGATCTCATTTTTTACTCTCTGTTTTATATGCTAATTATATTCATTCCCTTTCCATTGGGCCAAGATGCAGTCAGAGAATGAATCATGCAGCAATATTCTGCTTGTAAATTCTTGCTGTCACTTTGACTCTTTAAATTGCCTAAAGGTATTATTTCTTCTTCTAATCAAAATCTTGTTCTCAAAAGCTTACTCCATTTCAGGTAAAGGTGAATCCCACTCAATGTGAGGCTCTTACAATGGTCTGTGCTTTCTTACGCATACTACTTATGTATTGTAGATGCATACTCAAGCAAAAATGAAAATGTTGGAGGCAAAGAAGGAAGCTCTGACAAATGAGTGACAAACTTGGCTCTTAGACATCTAGTGGTTTAGACAGTGCCTTTTGATGACCTAGTATAGGTTTTTCTATCCCGCTTATGACTTTGCAACGTGGTTGTTAAAAATGAACATGTAATTTTCTTGTAGTACTTGTACGTTCTAATTTATGTTCTCTAGTGTTGGTGGATATTATTGGCTAATGTGGTTGGTTTGTTATTGGATTGGTTATCTTATTGGTGAATGAAATTAGGACTTGGTTTGGTTGTTGGTTTATTTGGTGGGAAATATAATATTTAAACAACATATTTTTATTTTGTTATACTTAGGGTGTGTTACTATAGCTATAATTTTGTGTTGCAATTGATAATATAACACGTGGGCCCCACATGTGGGACCCACTTTTTTGCAAAATTTTAATATCTTTGGTAACACAGAAAGTTTGTTGCTGTAAAATGTTTATTGTGTTGCTATAGATATCTTTAGTAACACATTTTTCTATGTTACCTTAAGGGTCCTCAGTATGTTACTATAGACCCCTATAGCAACTGCTGAGAACCTAACACGGCTCTGATGTTACCATAGCCCTTTTTGGGGCTATAGCAACGCGAAACTGGGCTTATAGCAACATAGTTTTATGGTTGTAAAAGGCCATTTATGGCGTAGTGTCTTATGATTTGTATAAGTCTCGCACTTCTTTCCATACCATTAGTGCCTCCAAAACTTTAAAGCGAAAACTATCGCTGCCAATTCTAAGTCATGTGTAGGGTATCTAAATTCATATTCCTTTAATTGTCTGGATGCATACGCAATTACCTTTCTGTGCTGCATAAGCACACACCCTATTCCTTTATGCGATGTGTCGCTGTAGATCACAAAATTTTCTTTCCCGTCTGGCAGTACCAGCACAGGGTGGTGACTAGTCTCTTCTTTAATTCCCGGAAACGTTTCTCACATTTCTCGGTCCATTCAACTCTTCAGTCTTTCGAGTAAGTCGAGTCAGTGGGGCTACTATTTTAGCAAAATCTCGTACACACCTTCGGTAATATCCGGCTAAACCCACAAAATTACTCACCTCGGTTGGTGTGGTTGGTCTTTCCCAGTTCGAAACAGCTTTTATCTTAGCGGGGTCAACCATCACCTCTTCACTGTTGACCACATGTCCTAAAAATTGTACTTCCTTTAGCCAAAACTCGCACTTTGAGAACTTGGCATATAACTTTTCCCTCCTCAGTGCTTCTAACACTATCCTCAAATGTTCAGCATGTTCTTCCTCGGTCTTTGAGGTAAACCAAAATATTGTCGATGTCACTATGACACACTTATCCAAATACTTCTTAAAAACTCGATTCATCAAGTCTGTGGAAGCTGCAAGGGCATTCGTTAGCCCAAACGACATTACTAAAACTCGTAGTGTCCAAACATCGTGCGAAACGTAGTCTTGGGTACGTCCTCCGGTTTAATATTCAACTGGTGGTATCCCGTTCTCAATCAATCTTCGAGAATTTAACTACATCATGCAGCCGATCGATCCAATCACCGATCCTTGGCAGGGGTATTCATTCTTAACAGTTAGCCTATTCAGCTTTCGATAGTTTATGCACAGCCTCATGATGTCGTCCTTTTTCTTCACCAATTAACACGGGTACATCCCACGGTGACGCACCTGGTCTTATCATTCCTTTCCCTAAAAATTTCTACAATTGAGCGACTAATTTCTTCATCTCGACTGGAGCTAGTCGGTACGGGGCCTTCGAAACTGGCGCCGTTCTTGGAGCTAATTCTATAGAAAACTTTATTTCTCTATCGGGTGGTAACCCCGGAAGATCTTCTAGAAATACATCCTCGAATTCGTCGACGACAAGGATATTCTGTATACTAGGTACTTCCCGTATCGTATCCATCACAGTCACTAAACAAGTTTCACATCCTTGGAGGTCAATTGTTCCCTCGTCCGACAATCTGAATTCTTACTTTCTTTCTTTCTCAATCTATTCGCGTTTCGTACTCTATTTTCTTTATACCCATTTCTTTCTCGTCCACTTTGCTTCCATTTCTATCACAGTCGTTTCATTAACCAAAGTAACATAATCAGTCAATTCGAACAATCCGTTATTCTGAATTCGCATCATGCGAAACAAACCTTGGCAATTTCCGTAAACTTCGATTCATAACTTATCGGGCTCATTTGTTTTAGCTCTAAGCTTCAACACTCTCTTTTTCCAAATACTAAGGAAAATACTTGCATGGTACATGAAATATTTTAACAACAGAATAATTTATATATAAAAAAAACCTTGTAAAAATTCTCGTTGAGGGGGTGACCTGGTTAGGTCTCAATCAAATTATCGTTTGAAAATCTTGTTAGATATAATTGCTGACGTTTGTTCATCAGTGTTTAAGCAACAGATGCGCATTAGAGTTTACATGGAAGCCGGTCAGAGTTTGTTAAAGTCTGACAGGGTGAAAGTCGATTTAGCTGTCGGTGCATATTATGAAGATACTAGAAGCAATATATTCTGAAGATGGAAAGAAACATAATATATTGATACAGCTAAGGAGACTGGACAGAGGACTGAAGCAATTCTAATTGATTACAAATTGTATAGCTAATTTGTAGGAGTATCAATTAGAGATTGATTGTAACTGTGTATTATATAAACACAGATAGGTTATCCCTAGAAGGGATGCAATTATTGAAATATTATTCTTGTAACCTAGTAGCTCTTTGTGATTCATTAACATCATAAAGAGAGAAACTGTTAATATAATTACAGTTTGTTAATTTACAAACTTGTGTTCTTGATTGTTATTCTCATATATACTTGATTATATTGTGTATTCGGCCTAACAATTGGTATCAGAGCAAAGGCTGTTTAATATATACAGTTTTTCGATTCAAACACAGTAATAATCATGTCTGAAGAAAATCAAGCTCCTCCCAAGGTTGAACAGGTTAAACCTAATTCTGTGAGTCGGTATGAAACAATCAGGGTTCCAATTCTCAGGCCAGTGGAGTATCCAATTTGGAAGGTGAAGATGACCATGTTTCTGGAGGCTACAGATCCAGAATATCTTGACAGAATCTATGATGGTCCTCATATGCCGACTAAATTGTCTCCTGTTGTTGATGGTCAAGAACAAAAGACTGTTCCAAAGGAAAAGAAAGATATGACTCCTGAGGACATCTCATCAATTGCAAAAGATGCAAAGGTTAGACATCTTCTCCACAGTGCTTTAGATAATGTTATGTCTAACAGAGTAATTGGTTGCAAAACTGCAAAACAAATCTGGGATGCTTTGGAAGTCAGGTGTCAAGGAACCACTGCTATAAAGAAGAACATGAAAACGATACTCACTCAGGAGTATGAGCACTTTGATTCAAGAGCCAATGAAACCTTGACTGAGACATATGACAGATTCTGTAAACTGCTGAATGATTTATCTCTAGTTGATAAAGAATATGATCTTGAAGAATCAAATCTCAAATTTCTCTTATCTTTACCTGAAAGATGGGATTTGAAGTCAACAACTATAAGAGATAATTACGAACTTGCTGAAACTGAACTTGATGAGATTTATGGGTTACTGAAAACTCATGAATTGGAAATAGAACAAAGAAACAGAAGATCAAGCAAGAAGACAAGATCTGTTGCTCTCAAAGTTGAGGAGAAGCCCATCAAGAAGGAATCATCAAGGAAGAGAGCCAAGGGAAAGGCTTTAGTCATTAAATCTGAAAGTGAGTCATCAATCTCTGATAATGACTCAAACTCTGATGAAGCTTCTAACTCTGAGGATGATGAAGAACAGATGATGCAAATGGCTGCATTGATGGTGAAGACCTTCAAGAAGATGGGATTCAAGAACTTCAAGAAAGGAAAGAGATTCTCAAGGAAAGATTCAAACTCTGAAAGGAAAAGTTTTAGAAAGTCTGATGGAAGGGAGACCAAGTCTGGCAAGAAGGATAAATCTGAAATCCAGTGCTACAAGTGTAAGGAGATGGGTCACTATGCCCCAGAGTGCAAGAAAGGCAAATCTGAGAAAGCACTCATCTCTAAAGGCAAAGACTGGGCAGATACTTCAGACTCTGATGATGGAGTAAATTATGCTCTTATGGCAACTGTCAAAGATGAGACTGAATCATCTGAAAATAAGGGCATAAAAGAGAGCACCCTTATCTTGGGCAGTGGATGCTCAGGACACATGACTGGAAATAAAGTCCTGCTATCAGATTTTGAGGAGAAGGTTGGCCCAAAGGTTTCCTATGGAGATGGCAACATAGGACGTACTATGGGATATGGCAATATCAATCTTGGAAGTGTCATCATCACAAATGTAGCTCTAGTCTCAGGACTCAAGCATAATCTGCTATCTGTGAGTCAAATCTGTGACAGAGGAAACCATGTAGATTTTCATACTGAACACTGTGAAGTAATCAGTAAATCTACTGGAAAAGTTGTTCTAGTTGGACACAGGCGCAACAACATTTATGAAGCGAGTTTGGTAACAAACTCTGGTGGAAAAACAGTGTGTCTGACTGCAAGAATGTCAAATGAAGAGGGTTGGAACTGGCATAAGAAGCTCTCTCATCTCAATTTGAACAACATTAATGAGCTAATAAGAAAGGACCTTGTAAGGGGACTTCCCAAGTCAATACTTAGCTTAGATGGCCTATGTGATTCTTGTCAAAAGGCCAAGCAAAGGAAGTCATCTTTCAAGAGCAAATCTGAATCTTCAGTAGTGGAACCTTATCATCTTCTACATGTTGATCTCTTTGGACCAGTGAATGTGATGTCTATGGGCAGAAAGAAATATGCTCTAGTAATTGTTGATGAATATACTAGATATACATGGGTGTATTTGTTATCAAAGAAGGATGAAACTGCTCAAACTCTGATGGATCATGTAAATCTACTGGACAAAGGATCACAGCACAAAGTCAAAATTATAAGGAGTGATAATGGAACTGAATTCAGAAACTCAATCATGGAAGCTTTCTGCAAGGAAAGAGGAGTGAAACAAGAATTTTCTGCACCTGGAACTCCACAGCAAAATGGTGTAGTTGAAAGAAAGAACAGAACTCTAATCGAAGCTGCCAGAACTATGCTTGATGAAGCAAAATTACCAACTTACTTCTGGGCAGAAGCTGTTCAAACTGCTTGTTTTACTCAAAATGCTACACTGATTAACAAGCATGGGAAAACACCATATGAGATGGTGAAAAATAAGAAGCCAAATTTGAAATATTTTCATATATTTGGATGCAAATGCTTTGTGTTGAAGACTCATCCTGAACAGTTGACTAAGTTCGAGTTAAAAGCTGATGAAGGAATCTTTGTTGGCTATCCAGTATCAACAAAAGCATTCAGAGTTTACAATCTAAGAACTAAAGTGATCATGGAATCCATACATGTGTCATTTGATGACAAGAAAATAATTGGACTTGATGACTTAGATGAATATGATCAACTGCGTTTTGAAAATGAAGGTTTATTCTCTGATGATGTAAACTCTGATGAAGCAGTACCGACAAACTCTGATGAAGCGGTTCTGACAAACTCTGACGAAGCATACTCTGAACCTCTACTGGTAAACACTGGAGAAACTGGAAATTCTCAAATTGAACAAAATAGAGAACCAGTTGAGGGGGAGCGTGAAGAAGCTCAACAAGACACAGCAAGTGAGTCAGTTGAGGAAACTGATTCAAACTCTGACAGTATAAACTCTGAGCCATCCAATTCAGGGGGAGCCTCAAATGCTGCAGAAAGTCAACACATGAATCAGGAGAGCATGGATCAAGGGGGAGGATTCAATAATGACGCAAGAAACCACTTACCAACAGCAAGAAAGTGGACACAGGCACACACACCTCATCTCATAATTGGAGATCCTGATGCTAGTGTGAGAACTAGAAGTGCAACAAATAATGAGTGTCTGTATCATGCTTTCTTGTCTCAAACAGAACCAAAGAAAGTGGAAGAAGCTCTTCAAGATGCAAACTGGATAACAGCAATGCAAGAAGAGTTAAATGAATTTGAAAGAAATGAAGTCTGGACACTTGTACCTAGACCAAAGAATAGATCAATTGTAGGTACAAAGTGGGTTTTCAGAAACAAGACTGACAGTAAAGGTGTGTTTACAAGAAACAAGGCTAGACTTGTGGCTAAAGGTTATTCACAACAGGAAGGAATTGACTATGATGAAACCTTTGCTCCAGTTGCAAGATTGGAGGCCATAAGAATTTTTCTGGCCTATGCTGCACACAAGAAATTTAAAGTCTTTCAGATGGATGTGAAAAGTGCTTTTCTCAATGGGAAGCTTGAAGAAGAAGTGTTTGTTGAACAACCACCAGGATTTGTAGATTCCAAGCATCCAGATTATGTCTACAGGCTTGACAAGGCACTATATGGACTAAAGCAAGCACCAAGAGCATGGTATGAAACTCTTGCTCAATTTCTTTTAGAAAGTGGGTTCACAAGAGGTACAATTGATAAAACTTTGTTTTATTTTAATTCTGGTGATGATTTGCTTTTAGTTCAAATTTATGTAGATGATATTATTTTTGGATCTACTAATGACAAACTTTGTAAGAAGTTTGCAAAGCTTATGCAGTCCAGGTACCAAATGAGCATGATGGGAGAGCTTAGTTATTTTCTAGGCTTACAGGTCAAGCAAACAGATGATGGGATTTTTATCAATCAAGCAAAGTATACCAGAAATCTTCTAAAGAAATTTGGTATGCTTGATAGTTCATCTGCTCCAACTCCCATGGCTACTGCAACAAAGCTAGACAAAGACACAGGTGCTACAGTGGATATGACAACCTATAGAGGCATGATAGGGTCTCTTCTGTATCTCACAGCAAGTAGACCTGATATCATGTATGCCACATGTCTTTGTGCAAGATTTCAAGCAGATCCCAGAGAGCCTCATCTAACAGCTGTAAAAAGGATTTTCAAATATCTCAAAGGAACCATAACCTTGGGTGTGTGGTATCCTAGAGAATCAGAGTTTAAGCTAATTGGTTACTCTGATGCAGATTTTGCAGGCTGTAAGATAGACAGAAAAAGTACAAGTGGAAGTTGTCAATTCTTAGGTGACAGATTGGTTTCTTGGTATAGCAAGAAACAGAAATCAATTTCCACATCCACTGCAGAAGCAGAGTATATAGCTGCTGGTAGCTGTTGTGCACAGATTTTATGGATGAAGAATCAGTTGCTGGATTATGGGTTAAGGTACTCTAAAATACCTATTTACTGTGATAACCAAAGTGCTATTGCTATGACAGGTAACCCAGTACAACATTCCATGACCAAGCACATCAGCATAAGGTATCATTTTATCAGGGAACATGTGGAAGAAGGAGATATTGAGCTTCATTTTGTGTCTACAGACCAACAACTTGCAGATATCTTCACCAAACCTTTGAGTGAAGCTACTTTTACAAGATTGGTAAATGAACTTGGAATGATCTCTGGTTTTGACTAGAGATACGGGTTAGACTCAAAAACTATAAATGTTTGATTTTTATGCTCATGATTCTTTGCATGTATTAACTGTTATGAGTACCAGTGTCATAAACTCTGAAAGTAAACTCTGTTAGTCATAAAGTGTTGGTCATACTCTGATAGTTATAGTCTAATGCTATACTCTGATTGTAATTTTGTCTGAAACATATGGACCAATGAAGAAATTTGTATGAAGCATAATTCTCAGTAAGTAATTATGAATCCTTAAGAGTTGTATAGATTCTGATCTCAAATATGTGCAGTAAGTTAACACAGCATGATACTGTCTCTGTATTTATAGCATCTCTTAGTTTATTGATCCTATACACTGAGTCTGTATTAGCTGTTTGCATTTTCTCTCATAAATTAATTGCATTAACTGATGAAAAGTCTAAACTCTGATTATTAATTGTAAATAATTCACCCTCAAATCAAAAGATGCCAAAAAGAGCACAAATTCCTTTGAGATCATGTTGTGCCTAGGAAGATCCAGGAACTTATTGTATGAAATAAGGGCTAAAATCTTTGATTTTTGGTGACTAGTGCAAACCACTGATTACTGGAAAAATTAAAAATAAAATAAAAATAATAATAAAAAAAAATATATATATAAAGAAAGGGGGTGAAGAATAAAAGATATATCCAAATGAAAGGATATCAAAATACAAAGTTTAGATATAAAAATCAGATTTTATGTTTTACATGAGAGTTTAGGCAACCAGTTTTTACTGCTTAAGTTTGTGGATTTTATGCACTTTGAGATGATCTAAATATTGATTTCGGTAAACTCTGCTATAGCACACACAATTATTCACACCTGTACAGTTTGAGAAAAGACTTTATTGACAAAGAAGGACAAATGGTAAACACTGATGTATTGTGAGAAATACGCCGAGGTAATTTTGTTTTAATCTTTGGTGGTTAAAATGATTTCTTTGTTTCAGACATTTTATAATTTTGAGATTAGACATTTGTTTAGAAATTCGAAAGAGTATGAGTACAAACGGTTCATATTTGTATTAAACAGAGGAGAGAGAGGTTGAGTGTTTTGAACAGTGTGAAAAGCGGTAATTATGGCTATTTTTACTGCGCGTGTGTATTGGAAGTTGTTACATACAGCTGTCAGCGTATACATGTTTGACATCTGTCCCACTCACACATTTTTCAAAGACGCCTGCTGTGTGTAGTAATGATTAAAACGATTGGGTTTTAATTTTCACTGTTATTATTTAAACTTACTACACATAAATGGTTCATTCTTTTACACACTTCATCTTTTCATAAGTTTTTACTCACAAACACTGTCTCAAACACTTTCACTGCATACATTCTACACTTTTCTCTGTCTTATTTCTTGCTTTCTTCTAAACAACTCTAATGGCTACAACAATGTTTACTGCTTCTGGGTTAGAATTTGTCCCAAACAACTATGCTGCTCCTTTGGCAAATGAGAACGCACCGGAGGCGTTTCATTTGATTCAGGATTTCTTGTCAAACTCTGATGTTGGCACTGCTCTCACAGCACCGTTGAAGCTGTCTGCATCTCAAATCAGGACTCTTTGGCAGACAGGTACTTATGATAATGGAGGAGAGTCTGGGTCTCCGTCCATAATTTTTGAATTTCAAGGAGAAGAGTTTATAGTTACTCCAACTACTGTTCGTGATGCTTTGGGTCTTGAGGATTTCAATGCATTCACAATCTCTGTTGCTGATTCTGAGTTGGTTAGAATGATGAGGGAAATAGGCTACTCTGGACCATTGACAAAGATTGGTCAACTCAAAAGGCCGTTTTTGCGCAAGGAATGGAGTTTCTTTTTCGACTGCATAACAAGGGCTTTTGGGAAGAAGTGCACGAATTGGGATGCAATTCCCACTGATAGTCTGCAAATCGGGTATTCTCTTCTTTATGGAGGAAATTTTGATGTTGCTAGGCTAGTTTTGACTAATATTGGTGAGAAAATGCTAGAGAATAGGAATGTTGTTTATTTTTCTAGATTTTGTCAATTGTTATTCAACTTTTGCTGTCCTGATGTTGAGATTTTAGAGGATGATGTCATTCTGTCGTTTAAATTGCATAAACGCATATTCTCTGATCTCACTAATAAAGATAACAAGAAAGGAGATGTTGGTGTTTTGATGTTGCCTGAGTCTGTGCAACAATTCCTGATCAATTCACAACAACAACAACCACTTGCAAATGCTGAAGCTGGATCTTCTGTGTCTCAATCACAAAGGTCAAAGAAGACTAAGTTAAGAGCTGTTAAGTCTGCTAGAGTGAATCCATCAAATGCTGAAGCTGGGGTATCAAAAACACTGATGATATGCCTCAGAAGAAAAAGTAAAAGAAAAGAAGGGCCAACAGGGCAAAGTCTGATGCTGTTGATGAGGAGAGTGAAGCTGATGATGAAACTCTTCATCAAAGGAAACGAAGACTGGTAGCAGCACATTTATTTGGTGCTGAGAATGTTTCTTCAAAAGTTGCTGAAGCTCCTGAAGTTTTTGTTCAGGAGGATGCTGAAAATGTTGAAGCAGTCTCTGTGTCTGATATGGCAAATGCTGAAACAGAGGCTGAGGTTTTTGAACAAGTTTTTAATGCTGATTTTGAAATGGAAAATGTTCTTGAAGCACATCCTGCTGTCAGTGTTTGTGACACTGAGGATGTGGCAGCTGATCAAGCCACTCTGGTACTTGAAGAATCAATGGACACTCATACAGAGATTCTCTCTGTCACCAATCAGATTCCTGAATTGGGTGAAGAGGTTGATCAGGCAACAAAATCTGTCTCTTCTGAGCAGATTGTTGAAAATGTTGAGAAAGCTGAGGTTGTTCCAGCAGTAGAAGTAGAGAAGATTTTAAATGAAGCTACAGGAGAGAATTGTGTTGAAGCAGAGGTTTTTCCAACAAACTCTGAAAGTCTTAAGGTTCATGTGGAAGACAATGATGAATTGTTGCTTGAAGCTCTACAACAGTCGGTTGTTGAGGTTGTTCACAGAGAAGCAGAGTTAGTTGCAAATCTAAACTCTGAAACTCCTGAAGCTGTACAGCAAGTTATTCCAGATGCTGAGGAAAATCAAGAAGACAATGCAGCAAATTCTGATGATAGTACAGATGCTCATTCTAATCCTGATATACAGGTTGAATTATCAGAAGATGTAGACTCTGATACTGTAAGAGAAGCAAATCGTGCTAATGCTGAGTACTTTCAAGATATGTACTTCAAGAACTGGGCAGATGCTGATTGTGTTTTTTCTGCTCAGAGGGCTGCTGATTTTGTTAATCAGTCTATCAAAACCATTTCATCTTCTGATGTTCTTACAAATCTAAAGGCCACTGTGATTCAAATTAAATCTCTTCACAACAGATTTGATGAGTCTCATAAGGAGGTCACTGCTTTGAGGAATGAAGTTGGTATGAGAGATCTTACTCTGAAGAATGATAGATCTTACTACAATTCTATGTTCAAGAAGCAAGCTAAGGACTCTGATGAAATTCAGAAGAGGCTTGGGAAAGTTGAGGAAAACCAGAATGCTCTGTCTGCCCAACTGACTTCAATTTCTACTGCAATTGAGTTACTGACATCAGTACTACTTTCTGATGATGTCAAAAAGGGGGAGAGTGTACCAAGTGACAAATGCAAAGACACTCAAACTCTGAGACGGAGGGATGATGGTAATGATGGTGGAAGCAAAGGAGATGGAAAGAGTTTAAGATTAAATTCTGATAGAAGACCACCAAGATCAAACTCTGATAGAAGATCAAACTCTGATAGAAGATCAAACTCTGGTAAGGGAAATGCAAACTCTGCCAGTGGTTCAAAACTCAAAAGTTTGATAATCTCTGATAAGCCTACCATATATGAGGAAATTGCTACTAAAATATTTTTAGAAGAGCATGGTGGTGAGGTAACAGTTGAGGATTATGATGCTGAATTAAGAGTGTTAAATGAAGAGCATCAGAAGAAAATGGAAGCTGGTACTTATACAAAGAAAGGTAAAGCTCCAAGGAGAAAAGAGATAGGAATATCTATTAAAGATAATGTAAACTCTGATCAAAGTTTGCAATACTCAAGGAGACCTACTATTGCAAGGAATGACAAAGGAAAAGGTAAACTGGTAGAAGAAGAACAGTTACCAAAGAAGATTTATTCAACCTCTGACATTGCTCAAGTTGAATCAAGGATAAACAAATCAACCTCTGACGTTGCTCATGTTGATATTCACTAGTAGAAAACAGGCCTTTTACGTCGGTTAAATTGACCTTATACGTCGGTTAAATGGCGACGTATAGAGAGGGGACGTATAAAGTCACAGTCTTTTATGTCGGTTAAAAAGGCGACGTAATAGGTAGAATATACGTCGGTTAAAAAGGCGACGTAAAAGACCAAAATAACCGACGTATAAAAGTCTGAGTAACCGACGTATAAAACAAAAAGGCGACGTATATTGTTATCTTTTTACGTCGGTTCTTCTAAACAACCGACGTATATTGTCCAAAAAATTTAAAAAAAAATATTTTGTTCCTCTGTAATCTAATCATACCTAGAAACCTGTGCAATAATAAAAAAAACATACATTAACAAAATTTTGTACAACCAAAAACTACAATAACCTTTGGGGAAAAAAAAACTACAATAACCAAAATGTTTACAAATTCCCGATCTAATGGGTCAACCATGTCATGTAATTAAGATTGTACAAGTGTGCATAAATCTGGGAAACTTTGCCTGCCTTGTTCAAATCCATCCAAGCAGATACGTTTATTGACTAAATTCAAATAAACCCTCATTGTTTTTGAGACAGGAATTCTTAAAATAGCAAGGTCGCCCAACCAGCAATAAATGCAAAGCCACCAAATGGGGCTAACTTAGAGTATGTTCTGTCTTCGAGATAAGCCCTGCATAACATCTGCAGAGACAAGAGCCTGCTTTAGTTATCACCTTTATAAGTAAAAAAACACAAGTGAAAACTGCAATAAAGTAGAAGATGAAACTATAATACACTTGAGGGTTCCTTTGGTATACTTGAATTTAGCCCCATATATTTCATTTAGACCTTTTGGCTTTCAGATACGAATTTTGTGTGATAAACCTGGTCATTATATATATGTTTCATACTTGAGAGTTCAGTATGAAATTAGACTTAATATAAAAAAAATCACTAATTTTTCTTGTTTAGTCGGGGCTTAACCCCTATTGGATCCACCAAAGTGGTCATAGATATAGACAGGAAGCAAGACTGATTAGTATGAAGTGTGAGATAATGTTATGCATACCTTCAGATTTTTGTTTCTGGTAGCAAGAATTATAGTAAAATGTAATAGTGTTTTATTTGGTAGGACATTTTTGTATGTGAGCAAGAAACGCTAGCTAGTAGCATTAGTTTGGTTTGGCAAAAATTATACCTGTTTGACTGGATAAGCTGGCATGGGATTAAGGAAATTAGAAGGAGTTGGATAATCTGTCATTCCAGTGTAAATGAACGCTGTGCTAAGCCAATTACTGAGAAGATTAGCACCAATAGCATTCCTGCAGGAAACAAATTGATTACTGAGATCAGGATACTGTCTTTATGCATAATGAATCCTGTACTACATAAGAAGAAATATGTAAATATATATACCAAATGTACGTGGGAAATAACAGAAACCGAGAGTTAGTCTATTACTTGCATATGTGGAATGATTTCTGAAGCAAGTCAAGGCCTCCGTGCTGCTTAGCAGTGTCTTCAATTTTTTGCCACGACCCTTTGATCACTTGGTAACAGTTTTCGCTTTGACTCTGTTTATTTAGTTTCCAATGTTATCACGCAACTATGGGGTCACTAAAGGGAAGCATATGATCTGTAAAGTCTAGAGACTCTAGACAACATAAATAACAGATATGAATTAAATCAAGCAAAATAACACTCCATCCATATAGACAGATCAACTCCATTGTTAGTATTATATCTAGATCAAAAAAAAATTGTTTCCAAAAAATTGCACTATGTACTCTAAACTCTACTTTTTTAAAAATTTAAAAGAAACAGTTCTGTTTACTCAAAGAAAACCAAAATACAGCTTTGTGTGACTCAAGGAAAAGAATTCTAATTTAGTTGTAAGTGTACTTTAGCTTTACTGTATATTTACAGAAGATATATTAACCATCATTTTGTTAATCCTGCTCTAAAAACTAGATTTTATAAACTATCCTATGAGCACAATCAAATTGGTTCTCCTACACTGCGATCAGGTTAAGTACAAATTATGGAACTTCTCATCAAAACAATAGAATGTATCCAAGTGGGAACGTCCAACCAGGTTTTGGCGGCTGAGCACGCCCTGTTCTTACTAAAACCGTCTATATCTTAAACAGACATGTGAAAAGCCTTGCAGGTGTCACCAGTTTCACTTTTGATTAAGTAACGTGTTCGATTCAACTCATTTAAAGTTTTTAGTTTCATAACTGGGTTGTATCATACATAAAATTAAATGTAATCATAAAAAAAGAAAGAAACTAACAATGTGAGGGTGGGTAGCAAGAGGGGCAGCCACCAGTGCTGCAGTGTGGACCAAATGATAAAGAGATGCAGTGTGCCAAACCTGCCCAATAAGAAGCACCACATATAGTTAGTTATATACACAAATTAACTAAAGAGAAGATTAAAATGCTTGGACAATTGAATAAAGATTACATCTTTATAAGTGGGGTTTTTGGGCTTGAAAACATGAGCACCATATGTACCCAATCCAAGAGCTGCCATTCCTCTTTGTATAATTTCAATCAAGATTATTAAACTCAAAACTACAAACATTATACACTGTAGATCATTACTAATAACAAAAGGGTAAGATAGTTATATAAAAAATGGGGAAAACAGAATCGATTTTATATACCAGAAAAGGCAGCAACTTTGTGCCAGATGCGAATTTATACAGCCTCCATAACGGGGTCTTGTAACCATTCAGCCTCAATACATATCCCCAGCAGCTTATCTATCTATATTCATCACTTAATCAGCAAGAACAACACGATTTCCATCGCAAAAACCCGAACCCTAAAATTATCCCCAATTTTCGATTCTCTTAAAACCCTACAAAAATGATATTATTATGTAGAGTATTAAGAGATAATCGATTTGGTTACCAAGCCGATGAATTTAAACATTCAAATCAAAAGAAAACGAAGGGAAGAAAGAAGATTAAAGGAAGAGAAAACAGAGTCGAGAGAGAGAGAGAGTCGGCAGAGAGGCCTACGGGAGAGAGAGAGAGTGAAAAAAAAAATGAGAGAATAAAAGAAATTAAGAGTTATAAATTATTATCATATATGTCGGGTTTTATAAGTGCGACGTATATAATAGCATTATATACATCGTCTTTTCCTCAACCGACGTATATAGTAGCATTATATACGTCGCCTTTTCCTCAACCGACGTATAATGTCATTATATACGTCGTCTTTTACTCAACCGACGTATATAGTAGAATTATATACGTCGCCTTTTCCTCAACCGACGTATAAAACACTTATATACGTCGCCTTTAGGCGGAACCGACGTATATAAGTATTTTATACGTCGCCTTTGGATAGAACCGACGTATAATAGGCGACGTAAAAGATCATTTTTGTACTAGTGATTGCTACTAAAATTGTGACAACCTCTGACAAGGCTCAAGTTGTACAAACTCAACTCAAAGGTTTCTTAAGACCTGTACTTTCTGAAACTCTGACATTAGAACCTGTGGATTTTTCTCAAACCAGGACAGTACATGGAAAACAATCTTATGACAAGTCTGGTTTAGGTTCACACAGAGAGAAGAGGATAAATAACAGTCCAATGGATCAAACATCACTGGCAGAACCTGGTGTTGGGGTTACTCAAGAGAGCCTTGACAAGCTAGAGTCTGTTCAGTTAATTTATCATAAGGGACTTAGGAAGGACTTTCTGTTATACTTCATGGCTGATGGCAGAGTATACAGAATAGGTGAAAATGATATACACTTGAAAATGGCTGAAGAGTTAGAATATGTCTTATATCTACTCAAAGTCAGAAATCAAAGGACTCAAAATGCTGCTGAAGTTTTGAGAGGAAGGATGATGAGAGCAAAGGTTCTCAGTGGTGCTAAAATTACAAGTGCTTACATTCCTAAGTACAAAGATGCTCATGGAAATCTTGTTGAGATGAGAAGAAATAGTGCAAAGCTCTCTACAGCTCTTGGAATAAAGGTGTTGGAATTCAATTTGGAATCTGACAAAGCCTTTATAATAAGGCTGGGCAATGATATGAGAAGAAACAGCATATATTCTCTGAGGGCTGCCATATATCAAACTGATGAAAGTGATCCAGAATTGAAGGAGCTGAAAGAGATTATGATTGCTGAGCTAGAGAGAGCTGAAAGAAGATTGCTTACAGACTATATCAGGACAGTGCCTGATATTGAAGAAATCAAGTAAAATCTGACTGTAAGTTTTTAATGTTTTCTATTCTAAGATAAAGTTAAACTCTGATATATTTTAAACACTGCATTTGTTATATGTTTTGACATCATCAATTATCTGTTTAACTTGTACATTTTTATTATGCACAAGTTGGGGGAGATTGTTAGATATAATTGCTGACGTTTGTTCATCAGTGTTTAAGCAACAGATGCGCATCAGAGTTTACATGGAAGCCGGTCAGAGTTTGTTAAAGTCTGACAGGGTGAAAGTCGATTTAGCAGTCGGTGCATATTATGAAGATACTAGAAGCAATATATTCTGAAGATGGAAAGAAACAGAATATATTGATACAGCTAAGGAGACTGGACAGAGGACTGAAGCAATTCTAATTGATTACAAATTGTATAGCTAATTTGTAGGAGTATCAATTAGAGATTGATTGTAACTGTGTATTATATAAACACAGATATGTTATCCCTAGAAGGGATGCAATTATTGAAATATTATTCTTGTAACCTAGTAGCTCTTTGTGATTCATTAACATCATAAAGAGAGAAACTGTTAATATAATTACAGTTTGTTAATTTACAAACTTGTGTTCTTGATTGTTATTCTCATATATACTTGATTATATTGTGTATTCAGCCTAACAAATCTTCTCATCATACTTCACTGCATACAAATGCATCGTGAATTCACTTATATAAATTTGACCGAAAGTTGAACTTAGTGATACAATAACTAGTCCACTTCAAGAATCATTAGCAATTAGCCGAACAAAACTGGCTAGTTCAACTGGTTTGAAACGTAATATCTAGCCAGGGCAATTAGCTAGCTCTTTATCATAGTGTTTAAAATCTCAACTAGTTTGAACGATTAACTAGTCATTCTTAATAGCGTATATAACTAGACAGTTTCAATCTGCCAGCACAAAATCTTAACATCTAGCCATTGAAAGAAAGAAAACAAAATTTTGACTACTCGGATAATGAATTGAAAGAAGGGTAAATAAATTTAGGACAAACAAGGTAATTATAACCCTTGGATAGAATATAAGGTCTAAAATAGATGGTTCTTGCTATCGGAACAATCGATAACCTTCCACCAAACATTTCTCATTAGTGAAACGGTCCATCCCGAGGTGTCTCCGTATATAAACTTTGTCAAATTCTCCGATAGAATTGAATTCGGAATATCAATATCAAATTGATATCCTTTCTACGATTTCAACGTCTGATGTGCAAATCTCTCCTTAATAGAAGAAAAGAATTCACGAGTAGTCTCTGAAATATACATCATATATGTTATAAACACATAGCTAGATATTTATGAACTCGACTGAGGAGTCCAAATATGAAGAAATAAAATGAATACTTAACAATTGTTGGTTGCATCCCAAGTTGAAGTAGGAAATTAGAACACTACGCCATAGATGGACGGATGCAATAATTTTAAATTGCAACGTCCACTTTGTGTTACAATTGATACACTATATTTTAATTACTGCAATACTTCGGAGACAGTGTTACATTACACATAAAAGTTCTGTTGCAATAGAACCGACTCTGTTGCAAAAGACTCTTTGTGTTACTCTATCGACACAGTGTTGCATTTGATTTCAATTAAAAATTAATTAAAAATTAATTTTTAATAAAAAATAATATTAAAAAAGGTGGGGTCCACAAACAAAAATGGGCCCCACAAGTGGGACCCACTAATTTTTCTATTTTTTATTTAAAAATTAATTTTTAATTCAATTTTAATCAAAAAATAATATTAAAAAAGGTGGGGTCCACAGAAAAAAGTGGGCCCCACAAGTGGGACCCACTAATTTTTCTAATTTTTATTTAAAATTTAATTAATAATTAATTAATAATTAATAATTAATTTTTAATTAAAAAATAATATGAAAAAAGGTGGGGCCCACATAAAAATGTGGGCCCCACAAGTGGGTCCCACTAATTTTTCTATTTTTTATTTAAAAATTAATTAATAATTAATTTTTAATTAAAAAATAATATTAAAAAAGGTGGGGCCCACAGAAAAAAGTGGGCCCCACAAGTGGGTCCCACTAATTTTTCTATTTTTTATTTTAAAATTAATTCATAATTAATTTTTAATTAAAAAATAATATTAAAAAAGGTGGGGCCCACAGAAAAGTGGGCCCCACATGTGGGTCCCACTAATTTTTCTATTTTTTATTTAAAAATTAATTAATAATTAGTTTTTAATTAAAAAATAATATTAAAAAAGGTGGGGCCCACATAAAAAAGTGGGCCCCACAAGTAGGTCCCACTAATTTTTCTATTTTTTATTTAAAAATTAATCAATAATTAATTTTTAATTAATTTTTAATTAAAAAATAATATTAAAAAAGGTGGGGCTCACAGAAAAAAGTGGGCCCCACAAGTGGGTCCCACTAATATTTCTATTTTTTATTTAAAAATTAATTAATAATTAATTTTTATACCCGATGATAAATATTTCTAGTACATTCCCAGATCATACCCGATGATAAATATTTCTTATATTCCACTAATAGAAATCCAAATTGTTTTGATTGAACTTATCTGATTTCCAAAAGACTTCTTTATATCTGAATATGTTTTAAAAAGGAATAAAGTTTAGACTCATTTAAATTCCGATTTGTGGTTTCCACAGATTCCTAAGATTGGAGGCGTAAGAGGCCGAGTAACGCCGGCCCAGCACTTTTTAATTATAATAAATGGACTAGGGATGGACTAGTCTAAAGGCCAATATGTACCTGTTGGGACCCAATACAAGGACCAGAGGGACTGTGTGTCCGGTATGGGGACTTTACGTGGCTGATCACCCGTATTGTCCGGTGCGTTGTGAAAAATCTCCAAAATTACTTAATGCTTTTCTTGAAAACAGATATCTTGATAATGAAATTGGTTTACCCTTTGAAATTGCATACTTATGTCATTGTTCTGATAATCCCTTGATACAGATTTTGCTATACCCATGTCATGTATATTGATATTGGAACTGTTTCACAATGAATAACTATTTGGTCATATTATTACTTGCTGGGCATTTTGCTCATTCTTTTTCCCTGTTCTAACCCACAGTTAAGCGAGAAGATGGTACACACTTTTCAGACAGCTAGGAAGTCTTCTATTAGGGTTATTTTTGGGATGCCAGCTCAGGTAGGTGATGACCACTTGTAGAAGGTGTCTTGTAAGGAGGGAACGTAGAACTTTTAAGCCATGGTTGTAATAACTTTTGAGACTTATGTTTTTGTATTAATGAATTAGATAGTGGATGCTTGTTTGACACCATTAATTGTTAAAGATCCAGGGTAGAGTTGGGGTCGCGTCTGCATGTTTATTTTATATTGTTTACGGGTTTATTGTGTAGAGGTTGTAGTGACTCCCCGATCATGACCCCAGATTGGGAGGGCGTCACATATACAATTGCCAAATAATAATCATTTAATAGTCCTGCCGAAAATCCGGCAGCACTTCCTCTATTTATATAACAATCCACCTGTTTTAAACTAATACCAACAACCAAGAATCAAGTCACAACTGACATATTTACATAACTTAACTTAATCAACTTGAACTCACAATTATAAAACAACATACTCAACTCGACATACCATTTAAACACATAGTAATTATCAGTTCATATGCCACCATACGATACTAGACTTAGTATCCTACTATCCGAATTAAAATCAGATTTAACCAGTTAGAAAGATGGACATTTTATAGTATAAAGATGAACTCAGTTGAAAAAGTGCAACACATAAAAATTGTAGAAAATTCCGAGACTTTTCCAGAATGGTAAGGCTCGTTAAAAATGAGCAAGTAATAAGTTCAAAAACTTTTTAAAACAAGCTGATGCAGAAGCAGACTCAGCCATGTTCACACAAATAATTCAACATTCGAGACTCTCAAATCACATAATTTGTTGATTGAATGTAAATGATAATTGTAAAGCTTGAAAATATCTTTCCATACTAATATAACTCACCAACATATAACTGCACATAGCATTTAATCACACATTATAGTCACGTATATAATACAAGATTTAAACAATCATTCATTCTTTAAATCCGATTACCACTAGATTAAATAAAATTAAGCAAAACCAACCAATTCAATAAATCAAGCAATTAATCAAATCAGGTAAATAATAAAACAATTTTTGAAAATATTAATTAAATTTGATTTATAATTAATCGAGATTAAATAATAATTAATTAATAAAATTCACCAATTAATCATTCAATTAATTGATCAATTAAATCAATTACATTATTATCTAAAACCGTTTAAAAAAAATAATCAAATCTAATTACTCTTCGAGACACCAATAATAAAATACAAGTAATAAGTATATAGATTTTACAAAATATCGGCATGACCCGTTCGTAAATAGGACTATCCACAAAATTTGCATGTACTATGTTGCGCCCCAAGTCACAGGACGAACAACACAGTACAA
The DNA here is from genome assembly GCA_030848705.1 of Heracleum sosnowskyi. NCBI lineage: Eukaryota > Viridiplantae > Streptophyta > Magnoliopsida > Apiales > Apiaceae > Heracleum > Heracleum sosnowskyi. The sequence continues at coordinate 16,783,273 of CM061236.1, forward strand.
CACCAGCACCAACAACATCCTGTATACTCAACAGTCAATAAACAACATAAACTCCACTAAATAATGGACTTCAACAAAATCCCCAAATTGGAATTTAAATAAAGTAAACTCAAATCACTATCAAAATTGAATTTCAGCACTTAAATATACTCCAACAATTTAACACGTACAATAACGAGCTATAAACTAATTTCCCCATAAAAATTTAACTAACTAAACTAAAATCATAATAATACTAAAAATCAAATTATGTCCTTAACAACTTTCAGTCTTTGACCGACTAGAAATGAGTTCTCTAACATGATCAAAATCGACACACAAAATGGTATGTTAAAAGTTGACTCCTCGAGACTCCCTATTACGCGCTTTGTGTCTTAACATAATTAATAACTTGAAAAATCAGTATTTTGCCACAAAACCTTTTTCTAATACTATCTTGAACACTATATCTATTTGCCATAAAAATTTGGATTGAAAATAATCACTGTAATTGGGCCAAATGCCAAACCAAACTTGGTAGAAAACAGCTTTGTCAGTTCTTCACAGCTTGCAGTCTAACAATTTTAATAAATTGGAAAACCATCATTTGAACACAAAACTTCTTTTATTGCAAACCGGAACATTATATCCATCAACCATAAAAATGTTAATTTAAAATAGTCAGCCTATCTAGGTCATAGATTGCCTCAAAGTTGGTCAAAAACAGAGTAGTCGGTTTTATACTACTCGTACTAAAACATTTTTAATAAATCGAGAATAAAACATTTTGACTTGAAATTTTGCAGAGATCTCCCTGTACCACCCCTCTATCCTCATGAAACATTGCAGAACAAAATACCAAACTTAAGTAGCGAAATGTGGCTTTAAAAACAGTAAGCCGAGAGGTTTGAAAATTCTGCGCAAGCTATACTAAAACCTTAATATCTCCTAGCTCGTTTATCGAAATAACATGAAATTTGTGAGGGATTAAACTAGACTCCGAATAGAATATAAAATACACAAACCCACTGCCTAAACATGGCAGCAAGTTATCCGAATACCCTGACCAAAACAGAGCCAGAGCAGAAATAAAATCCAACGCCAAAACGACTCAATAATTTTGCTAATTCATTTTACTCTCATAACAAACGAACGGAAACAAATCACAATTCTACCACTAGACTTAACCAAAACGGAAACACAACAATAACAAATTAAATTCCGGCAATTTTTCTATTTTTTATTTAAAAATTAATCAATAATTAATTTTTAATTAATTTTTAATTAAAAAATAATATTAAAAAAGGTGGGGCTCACAGAAACAAGTGGGCCCCACAAGTGGGTCCCACTAATATTTCTATTTTTTATTTAAAAATTAATTAATAATTAATTTTTATTTAATTTTTAATTAAAAAATAATATTACAAAAGGTGGGGCCCACAGAAAAATGTGGGCCCAGCAAAGTGGGTCCCACTAATTTTTCTATTTTTTATTTAAAAATTAATTAATAATTAGTTTTTAATTAATTTTTAATTAAAAAATAAAATTAAACAAGGTGGGGCCCACAGAAAAAAGTGGGCCCCACAAGTGGGTCCCACTACTTTTTCTATTTTTTATTTAAAAATTAAATAATAGTTAATTAATAATTAGGTTTTAATTAAAAAATAATATTAAAAAAGTTGGGGCCCACAGAAAAAAGTGGGCCCCACAAGTGGGACCCACTAATTTTTCTATTGTTTATTTAAAAAGTAATTATTAATTAATTAATAATTAATTTTTAATTAATTTTTAATTAAAAAATAATATTAAAAAAGGTGGGGCCCATAGAAAAAAGTGGGCCCCACAATTGGGTCCCACTAATTTTTCTAATTTTTATTTAAAATTTAATTAATAATTAATTTTTAATTAAAAAATAATATTAAAAAAGGTGGGGCCCACAGAAAAAAGTGGGCCCCACAAGTGGGTCCCACTAATTTTTCTAATTTTTATTTAAAATTTAATTAATAACTAATTTTTAATTAAAAATAATATTAAAAAAGGTGGGCCCACAAGTGGGTACCACTAATTTTTCTATTTTTTATTTAAAAATTAATTAATAATTAATTTTTAATTAAAAAATAATATTAAAAAAGGTGGGGCCCACAGAAAAAAGTGGGTCCCACAAGTGGGTCCCACTAATTTTTCTAATTTTTATTTAAAATTGAAATAATAATTAATTTTTAATTAAAAATAATATTAAAAAATGTGGGGCCCACCGAAAAAAGTGGGCCCCACAAGTGGGACCCACTAATTTTTCTATTTTTATTTAAAAATTAATTAATAATTAATTTTTAATTAATTTCTAATTTTTCTAATTTTAACCCTAAATCCTAAACCCTAAACCCGAATAAATTTTTAATTGATTTCTTCGACGATCCAACCGTACGGATGTTAAAAGATACTCATTTTAGTGTTGGGAAAAAATAATCAAAAAATATAAAAGTCTGGTTATGCCGCATCTTTCCAGAAACGTTGGAAGAGTATTGCTTTCAAGAACGGGACATGTGTCAGATTCACTGAATTATTTTTTCAATTGATTTCTTCGACAATCCAACCGTACGGATGTTAAAAGATACTCATTCTAGTGTTGGGAAAAAATAATCAAAAAATATAAAAGTCTGGTTATGCCGCATATTTCCAAAAACGTTGGAACAGTATTGCTTTCAAGAACGGGACATGTGTCAGATTCACTGAATTATTTTTTCAATTGATTTCTTCGACGATCCAACCGTACAGATGTTAAAAGATACTCATTCTAGTGTTGGGAAAAAATAATCAAAAAATATAAAAGTCTAGTAATGCCGTAATTGATTTATTGCAGTTGCCCGCACAAATAGCACGACTGACTAAATATGAAGAAGGAAGAATTGCTCAAATGCAAGTAAACGAGCAGAAATTGGAAGAACTTGGGATTAAGAAGTTAGTTGGTCAATTAAAAGCTCCTGCAGCGCAGAAAGGGAAAGGAAAAGAGAAGGCTCAGGAGGAATGCGATGATTACATTCCAGAAAATTAGGAAGAAAATGACAGTGATGAGACATCTGAGGTATGAAAGCAGTGAAAATTTTCATTTCCTAGCCTCACATAACAATTTTAAACCTAGTACTGAAGTCTTGATAATTTAATTGTAGAGAATCAAGAATGCCAAGAAAAGGAAGTTGGTAAGTCGACCACAAACTCGTTCGCGGGTCAATGCTACTGCTGGTACGGAAGCTGAGAAGGAAGTGACAAGTTCATCTCGGGCTAATCTTTTGAAACCGACATGCAGTAAACTGTTAAAACAGTCGAGCAAGTCTGGAGCATGTGGCAGGGTATCTGATTATTTGGAAATGCGAGACCGTCAGAAGCAGGGTATGCTAACTCCAACAACCAAGAATGTTCAGGAGTCGAACTTGGAAAATATTGCAAAGGAAGAAACTGAAGCAGGTACTATGTACTGGAAAACATAGAAAAAGAGTTTAAATAAAGTTTTTCCGAGTATTTTTTATGAGTATAAATACTTAGAAAAATATTCATTTTTCCATATAAATACTTAAAAAAATATACATTTTTACTGAGTATAAATACTTAGAAAAATATACATTTTTCCATATAAATACTTAGAAAAATATACATTTTCTAATATAAATACTTAGAAAAATATATAATTTTCCATAAAAATACTTAGAAAAATATACATTTTTACTGAGTATAAATATTGAGAAAAATATATATTTTTTCTGTGTCTAAATACTTAGAAATTATATTCATTTTCTAATGCTTTTTTATGTGTAACTGGTATATGAAGTGATAGCTCCTAGAAGATGGAGAGGAAGGTCAAAAATGACCAAAGTTCACACAAGAGATATCAATGAAAGACCAGTCATTTTTCTGAACAAACGAGGTCAGCCGGTTTCAAGAAACCGTAAATTATTGAGAGAGCTTAGTAATTTTTTGGGGACACTTGCAAAGGACAATGTGTCTCTTACTTACGTCAATTGGCGTCTTGTTCCTGCTCAACTGAAGAAGAAAATGTGGGACTATACTAGGGTAAACACTATTACCAAAACTTTAGTTTCAATTCATTTGCATGTTTATGCACTGTATTAATCAATTTTATGTTTAATATATTATAGGACCGTTATATAATTCCAGATAACGGGCGCCACTGGGTGGACAAGACAATTAGTACATCTTGGAGGGTCTACAAATCTCGTGTGAAGAAGAAGTATTACAAAAAGTACGAAACTGACGATGACAGGATGGCAAATAGGCCGAATACGATTCCTTTGGAGGATTTTAAGCTGTTGGTGAAATATCGGGGAGATGAGGCAGTTCAGGTATTCTAATACACATTTTCAATCTGATTATTGTGATTTTTTTTACTAATTAGGCCTTCTTTTTTTGACTAATTAAAAGATTATCAAAACAAACTTGTGCAGTGAGTATTTTTTGTGTTGACAGGAATTAGCAGAGGAAAATGAAGCACGTCGTGCTTCAGTAACTGACACACACACTCTGGGTCCCAACAGTATGGCACAAGTTAGAGAGAATCTGGTGTGTCTTTCTTTGTGCACATTACCTTTTTTTGCGGATAAATTTATTATAATGCTAATTACTGAGTTAACTGCACATAAATTGAAACTAATATGCTTAAATTTATCAAACAATCAAGCTTAAGAACATATAATTTTGAATAATATTCATTATTGTAGTAAGTGCAAACAATTAGCTTGGATAACCTTTTTCTCTTTGTTTTATAACAGAAAAAGGGTAATCCGGACCTTGGCTCGCCATCAGACGCTCAAGTTTATTTGGATTCTCATGAGCGAGAAGAAGTTCGAACATACAAGACTAATACAGCTGAAATCAAAAAAAGAATTGTAAGTACTTTATTTGTTTTGATACTTACAAATCAAGAATGGTTTATCAGTTCCTCCTTGAGTGTTGGATCAGTGCTTAAGCGTTGAAATCATCAAAGAATGATTAAAACTTGGTTGCATTCGATAATGGTTCCATGACTTTATAACAGATCAACAATAAAAGGGTTCCTTAATTCAATTCCTCACAAATAAATTTCGACTAAATATCTAGTCCATTGTCAATTTACATTTTTCTAGAAAAATAAAGTAAGCCAGAGGTTTAAAATCAGCGGTAATCGAATATTACTTTAGTCAAATATCGGATCATTTTATTTTTATCAATTAATCCAATAAATTTTTTTAGTATGATCACTATTTCCGTTTATTTGCTCTCCACCACAGCACAAATCAATAAGAAACTTGATATGGTTTCGGATTGTTTTTTCGGGTTGACCCGTTAAACCTTATGACTGGGCTTGTTAAGTTGCAAAACCCCGAGAGTTCTATTTAATTGGGCTCATGATTATTTTCCTGGTTTAATTAAAAGTCTATTTAATTGGGCTCATGATTATTCAAAAAACCATTATTTTATTTGAATGACTAACTTGATTCACACATTTGTTTCTTGTAGATTGAGATTAAGAAGAAGGTGGCTGCAGGTGAGGATGCATCTGAACTGATTGCTAATGGCAAGTCTCATGGTCGAGAATGGCTAAAAGGAAGGCATGGTAAAACTGCAAGTTTGGCATCGGCTTCGGCTCCTGTTGATGACCCTTTTTTGGATGATGTAACTGAAAAGATTAAACGAGATCTGGAGGTTGAACTGGAAGCAAAGGTGAACAAGAAGGTCCAAGATAACATGGCGCTGTTGCTGAAAAAGCTAGCAGAAGCTAATCACAGGTTGAATCTGGACATTGCCGACTGTTGTGCTACTATTCCAAGCGAAGATGATGAAAATGCAACCCCGTTCACTGGGACTTCCACTTAGTTGCTTCTATGTTTATAGTAGTAGCATGGACAGGGTTTTAAAACTTTGGTTATCTTTTTGTCGTAATTTATATTTTGTACTCTATCTTTTGTTTCTTGGTGTTATACTGGATTTTCGGTAATGGGCCCTAGACAGGACCCTGAGTGATTTGGGCCTAGAGAATGAATTAAATTTTGGAGATCGGTGTGGAACTGGAATTAGGGCTCGCATCATGAAGCTATGTTGAGCCCAAAATCCTTCTAAGTATGGTGGGCTCGCTTCGTTATGAGTCCCCACCTTGACAAGGGGTCGCATCATAATCGGGCTCATCTCGCTATGAGTTCACTTTGATGGGCTCGCGTCTTTATTTATCAACCCTCGCTATAAGCTTATGGGCTCTCACCATTATGAAGTAATGGGCTCGTGTTACTTATCAGAAATGAAAATAATTGAACATAGGTGAGCTCGCACCACTTACACTACGAAAGGGTAATTTTCATATGTTTTGTGCGATGCGAGCCTGGCCAGCTCGCATCGTGGGTGAAGCCCAAAATATGGAAATTCCTGTTTATCGAAAGTTTCTTGGTTCACACGGGACAAACCTACAATCATGGGAAGAAAGGCGGAGATGCCGCGAGATTGTAGGAAAACGTGTGGAGACTGGACTATTTATGGGAACATGAGGAGGATTGATAATCCTTGAGTTCTTTATGGGAACTTGAAGAGGATTGATGATCCTTGGACTATTTATGGGAACTTGAGGATGATTGATGATCCTTGGAACTATTTATGGGAACATGAGGAGGATTGATAATCCTTGAGTTATTTATGGGAACATAAATCCTGACTATTTTATGGGCTTGGACTGAATGGGCTTATTCAATGACTTGTTCTCCAAGAACTACGTGAGGCTTGATCCCTATATAAAGGGGTACGTAGGCACCTTGTATGATACACAATTGACACTCGGCAAGAGCAAAGAGAAAAAACCCATTCTCTATTCAATTTCTGAGGAGTCATCATACAAGTCCAGCCACAACTTTCCATAAACCTCCAACACACTGTTGTACGAAATTCTCCTAACAACAATTGGCGCTAGAAGGAGGGGGCTCATTGAGCACTACATCTGAAGGAGAAGGATGTCGAAGAACAACAAGGATGGTGACAAGGGGATTGAGCATAAGAAGGATGCCACACCACAAGAAGCGAGGACGGATCCACCACCCCACGGAGAGGGCTCGCCTCGCAAAATCACCCCTGTCATGCCTCAAGTCGCACCAGTTACACTAGATGGCCAGAAGATCTTAGGCTACCTCGAGGGGATCGAGCTCCAATTCAAAGCTATGAACGCCCGGCTAGCTAAGGTCGAGCAAAACTCAATCAAGAATGCGAAGAGGAAGGCTCGAAGGCTCAAGGGCACTAGGGACAAGAAGGATAAAACCTCTAAAAAACTCATACACGAGTTCGACGAGGTAGCTGATGGGCTAAAGAAAACCGGGTCTCTTGAGACAGATGAGATATCTCCAAGCCAGGAGGAGCGAGGCAGCCAGGCTCCGAGCGAGCCGCGGCATGAGCCAGCTTCGTCCGAGGCTAGATCCACTAGTGTTTTGGATCGAATTAGGAAGAAGCTAACTGAGCACGATCTAAGGCTTAGATTGGAAAAATCTAAAACACGGAAGGAGGCGCCAGAGAGGACTCCGCCTAGAACAGAACGAAGGGAGAGGACTCCGCCTAGAACAGAACGAAGGGAGAGGACTCCGCCTAGAACAGAACGAAGGGAGATGACTCCGCCTAGAACAGAACGAAGGGAGAGGACTCCGCCTAGAACAGAACGAAGGGAGAGGACTCCGCCTAGAACAGAACGAAGGGAGAGAACTCCGCCTAGAACAGAAAGAAGAGAGAGGACCCCGCCTCGAACTCATAGAAGGGAGTGAAGAGGGGTCGGACGAGAGAATTGGAGACCTAAGGGTTGGTGACCTGAGGCGCCTGCTGGTGCAGATGGAACATGAGAAGAGAGCCCCACCCCCTGCTACGGCCCCATCTCCTTTTACTCCTACAATAAGGATGTCCCCTCTGCCCCCGACATTTAGAAGTAACCTCGAGCTTGCCTTCAATGGAGATGCGGATCCTGCTGAATACTTGGCCCGTTTCAATACCGAGATGGAGGTCTACCAGGTTCCTGACCTAACTCGTTGTCGATTATTCGCTGCCTCATTAAGGGGGAGTGCCCAACAGTGGTTTACTAAGTTAGGGCCAGCTAGCATTAGCACGTGGAGACAGTTGGGAGATCTATTCTTGAGGCAATTTCAGTCCACTCTTCATTATGCCCCACCGGTGGCTACCCTTGCAAACATTAAGCAGGGAGAGACGGAGTCCCTGCAGGATTATTTCATGAGATTTAATGCTGAAGTTCCTAGAGTCCGAGGAGCAACTGAAGAAGCCCAGAAGAATTTCCTAATCGCTGGATTGAGGGAGGGCTCTAAATTCTGGAAGACTCTACAGGCTAGGGAACCGGAAACTTTGGCTGAATTTTATGAACAAGCGGAGCCTCACAAAAGGGTAGAGAAATCTATGAGAGATCTAAGAAGCAGTGGCCGAAGGATGGAGAAGAGATGGAGGTCTTCTAGTCCAGAAGAAAGGAGAAAGGCTTTCAGAAGGAGCCCTAGCCCAAAGAAGTTTAACAAGACCAAGGAAAATAAAGAGACTGGAAGGCCTTACACAATCAAATGGCAGAATCATACCCCTTTGGTGGCTTCCATTGATCATATATATGCCACTTATGCTGGGAAAGGGGTATTCAAGAAAGCCACCCCTCTGACGGAATATAGTAAAAGAGACACCTCTAAATACTGTGCTTACCATGAGTCCACGGGACATCATACGGCAGATTGCCGACAGCTAAAGGATGAGATTGAGAATCTGATTCGACAGGGAAAGCTAACGGAATGGGTCGTGAAGGAAGTACGGAAGCATAAGTCTGAGTACCATCAGGTGCCTCCTCCACCCCCAATAGCAAAAGATGGTGACAAGGAGAGGACTGACAGGGCAGGTAGCATTCATGTTATAATTGGAGGACCTCATGTGGGAGGAGATAGTAAGAAAGCCATGGAGAGATATGCTCGAGAAGCAAAGGACCGCCCTCTAACCAATGTTCATCGTCTTGAACAAAGGCCTCCTTATCTGTTCACGAAAGAGAGAGATGAAATCATGTTTAGTGAAGAAGATGCCAAATGGGTACACCATCCTCATGCTGATGCCCTTGTGGTAAGGATAAAAATCGGGTCTACTAATGTATATCGGGTGCTGGTGGACAATGGGAGCGCTGTAAATGTCTTAACCTACGACACTTACAAAAGACTTGGATTCCTGGACAGAGAGCTGGCCTCAAGCGGAAACCAGCTCTATGGGTTCACCGGGGCTTCAGTAGGAATTCGGGGAACAATCCAGCTACCGGTCAGTTTAGGAGACAACCCCCACGTGGCCACACAAATTGTCACCTTTACTATGGTAGACCAGCCATGTGCTTATAACGCCATCATTGGAAGGCCACTCATTAAGGAGATGAGGGTAGTTACCTCTTTCTACCACTTAACCATGAAGTTTCCAACTCCTACAGGTGTCGGACAAGTGAAGGGATGTCAATATGACTCAAGCGTATGCTACAACCAAGCCGTGAAAGGGGCAGAGAAGTTAGATGTTCGACGAGAAGTGGTAGACCTTAGAGAACAAGAGCCTCTGGAAGATAGTGAAGAGAAGAAAAGGAAGCGTGTGGACACTCTCATGATGGATGTCTGTAACATGATATCTATAGAGGAACTCCCGGAAGACTACTTCGAAAATCTGGGGATTGAAGTGGAGCCTCGGCCCGGGGCCTTAATGATGGAACCCTCTCAACCCGTAATGACACTACAGGAAGGGATAGTAGAGGAGGCTAGTGATGATGAGGAGAGCCCAGAACAGATGGCCGCCTGGTTGAATAAAGGCAAATGGGTGAAGAAAGAGACCTCAATTCTGATAAACTTGCCAACTGGAGTCTCCCGAGAGGTCACCATTACAACAGAAGGGAACATCCAGCAAGAAACGCCGGAGTTGCTCATCAATAATAGGGACCATCTGAGTGTTACTGAAGTAGGAGAGCCTAGCATGGATAGAAGCATTGATGTTGATTTGGACCCAAGAATGCCTCCCCTACCAGACGGAGCTGGAACATTCGAGGATATCATTCCTATCTTGGTGGACCCAAACAACTCGACTAAAGTCTTGAGGATTGGAGCAAACCTCGGCCCCGAAATGAGAAACAACCTCGTCTCATTCCTCAAGGAGAACCTGGATGTGTTTGCATGGTCTCACGCTGACATGGTAGGGATCGACCCAGAAGTGATGTGCCACAGGTTGAACTTGGACCCCAGCAAGAAGGGAACAAGGCAGAAGAGAAGACCTATTAGCGGAGAGAGAGCCGAGGCCCTTAGAGAAGAGGTGGACAGATTAATGGAAGTCGGGCTCATCAAGGAGTCATTCTACCCGACTTGGTTGGCTAACCCCGTGTTGGTGAAGAAGCCGAACGGGAAGTGGAGAACCTGCGTTGACTTCACCGATTTGAACAAAGCTTGTCCAAAAGATAGCTTCCCACTTCCTCGTATCGATCAGCTTGTAGATGCCACTGCAGGACACGCATTGTTAAGCTTCATGGACGCTTACTCAGGCTATAATCAAATTCCTATGTATGGGCCAGATCAAGAACACACTTCGTTCATCACTGATCGGGGCCTATACTGTTATATTGGGATGCCTTTCGGGTTGGTTAATGCGGGAGCAACTTATCAGCGATTGGTGAATAAGATATTTAAAGACCACATTGGGAAGACAATGGAGGTATATGTTGATGACATGCTTGTAAAATCGAAGGAGGCCAAGGACCACATTCAACATTTGGCAGAGATGTTCACTATCTTGCGTATCTACAGAATGAAGCTCAACCCCCAAAAATGTGTGTTTGGGGTAGAGTCGGGGAAATTCCTGGGGTTTATTGTCAACCATCGAGGAATTGAAGCTAACCCGGCCAAGATCAAGGCTCTAATGGAGATGAGATCACCTCGTAGGGTGAGGGATGTGCAAAGCCTCACAGGGAGAATTGCGGCGTTGAACAGATTTGTCTCAAAATCTTCTGACAAGTGCCAAGAATTCTTTAAGGCTATTAAGAAGGTGGGCAAGAATTTTCAATGGACAGAGGAATGTGAAGAAGCCTTTCAAAATATCAAAAGACATTTGAGTACACCACCTCTATTGTCTAACCCGCATCAAGGGGAGGTACTGGTGCTTTATTTGGCTGTGTCGGAGTATGCGGTGAGTGCGGTGCTAGTTCGAGAAGAAGGCAATGCTCAACTACCTATATACTATATGAGCAAAAGGCTAGTCGGTGCAGAAACTCGGTACTTGAACATGGAAAAACTGGTGTATGCTCTAATTCTCGCCTCAAGGAAGCTTCGTCCCTACTTCCAAGCTCATAAGATCGAGGTGAGAACAGCGTATCCTCTTAGGCAAGTGTTGCACAAACCAGAAACTTCAGGAAGGATGTTGAAATGGGCTGTCGAGCTAGGGCAGTTTGATGTGGGGTATAAGCCTCGGGTCACAATTAAAGGACAGGCTCTGGCGGATTTTGTGTTGGAATTCCCACCTCAAGTAGAAGAGGACCCTAGGGCCTTGCAAATTTATCCAGAGGTGCCAATGGAGGAAAATCAGAATAGTGCCCCTTGGTGGAGCTTATATGTTGATGGGGCATCTAATGGGGATGGACCCGGAGCTGGATTTATGTTAGTGAGCCCAGAAGGATGTAGAGTGAAGAGGGCTGTTCACTTCACTTTCCATGCAACAAACAATGATGCTGAATATGAGGCCTTGATCAACGGATTCAAGTTGGCATTAGAGCTAAAGGTGGAAAACCTTAACGCTTTTAGTGACTCCATGATTGTAGTATACCAGATAAATGGGGGGTATCAGGCACGAGGGCCTAGAACGGAGTTGTATTTGCGTTGTGCAGAAAGGTTAATCAAGTTATTTAATGAAGTCAGCCTGGAGCTCATCCCTCGAGGCTAGAACGAGACAGCGGACGAGCTTGCTAAGTTCGGGTCACGTCGTGAGACCACCCTGTTAGGGTCAACACCCTTGGAAATACAGAGGAGGCCTAGCGTGCCAGAGGTAGAGCTTATGGTGGTAGAGGATAGGGAAACATGGGTGTCCCCACTCTTGGCCTATATCAAAGATGGTGTTTTACCAGATGACAAGAATGAAGCACGGCGGATGCGATATATGGCTGCCAGGTATGCAATATATGATGGAGACTTATATAGGAGAGGCTTCAACGTGCCCCTACTCAAGTGTGTTGATGGAGACGAGTGCAACTATATACTAAGGGAAGTTCATGAAGGTATCTGTGGTAATCACTCGGGGGGTATCTCATTGGCACAAAAGATACTTCGTCAAGGATATTACTGGCCGACTCTCAAGAAAGATGCTTTCGAGTTTGCTAGAGCTTGTGACAAGTGCCAAAGGTATGCCAATTTTCATAACAGTCCGGTGGCACCTTTAACCTCACTCATGAGCCCTTGGCCCTTTGCCATGTGGGGGATAGATTTGATTGGAGAATTGCCCAAGGCTAAAGGCAGTGTGAAGTACGCTGTGGTCGCTGTGGATTATTTCACTAAGTGGGCAGAGGCTGAGCCCTTAGCCACAATAACTGCAAAGAAGCTCATTGATTTTGTGTATCGAGCTATTGTTTGTTGATTTGGAATACCCTACAAGTTGATCTCAGATAATGGTAAACAGTTTGACAGTAAGGAGATGAGAGAATTTTGTGACCGGTTGGGAATGCTGAAGAGTTTCAGTGCAGTGAGCCATCCACAGACAAATGGTCAGACTGAGGCAATCAACAAAATTTTGAAGCACACGTTGAAAGCAAAGCTTGAGGATGCTAAGGGAAATTGGCCAGAGGAACTTCCACAAGTTCTATGGTCTTATAACACCACTCCCCAAACCACAATGGGTGAGACCCCCTTCTCCTTGGTGTATGGATGTGAGGCTATGGTCCCGGTGGAAGTGGGAGCTGGATCTTTTAGGAGAGCTCATTATGACCCAGAGAATAGTGAGAAGAATCATCGTCTTTACTTGGACATGATTGAAGAAACACGGGTTGATTCCCAAGCAAGGCTGCTAGCATACCACCAGAGAACCGCAAGGCATTATAACCGCAAGGTGAGAGCCCGACCTTTCCGGGTTGGGGACTTGGTTCTCCGTCGAGTAATGCCTAACACCAAGGTAGTTAATCATGGAGTGTTTGGTGCAAATTGGGAAGGCCCATATCAGATCAAATCAGTTCTATGGGAAGGAACTTATCATCTCAATGACATACGGGGAAAGCTCATACCAAGGGCCTGGAATGCTGAGCACTTGAGGAGATATTATCAGTAGTTTCTATCTATTTAAGACTTAGCATGCATTGATATTTATCCTAAGTCTCGGGGGGTAGTGTCATATAGGCACCTCTAGGTCTGTTATTATTTAAGAAGATGGAAGTCTTATTATCTAAATAAAGTTGAAGTTTATTGAGCATTAAGTAAATTTTACTTTCTTTTTTAGAACATTGGATTGGGCCTCGGCCCATCAGTTATGCAAAAATAGCTCGTGCGAGGCGAGCCCTCTTTAAAAACAAGCTCAAGAAAGTTTGGAAAATAAAAAACTGAGATGGAACTCTGTGCGAGGTGAACACCTGTGCGAGGTGGACCTTGGTGCGAAGTGGAACTAAAAACGATGCGAAGAGGGACCTCGCGTGAACAGGGCATAGTAGTCCCATGCGAAGTAAACCTGGTGGGAGTTGAATATAATTATAATATAAAGGAAAGAAAAGACAAACATGAAAATATGCAAAATCAGGAGCAAACACAAAAATACTTAGTAAAATGTTAAGTGTTATGGGACCAAGATTATCAAATGTTTACAGATGGCGAGGCAAACGGGGTGCCCGCGTCCCCAAAAGGAAGTAATTGAAATGAGCTTAAGTTTGAGGAGTCTCCTCATTGGTCTCTTGGATAGGTTGAGACTCCAGTTCGGGCTGGGCCTCGTCTGCGATGCGAGCCCTATCTACAGCCTCTTCCTCCATCTCTTTTCGAAGCTTGTCAGCATAGTTGACAGTGGCCGCACCCAAAGGACTCCAATCGAAGTCAGGGACCTTCGCATGAAGCCCTTCATGAAATTCTTGGATCCTAAGGCCTTTGCGTCCCTGACCTCTTCAGCCTGGCTCGCCTCCAATATTGAAAATTTGGCCTCGAACTCAACATCTTGAGCCGCCATCTTAGCCTCAAGCTCAGTAACTTGGGCTTTTAAAGAATTGTTTTGGAGAGTGGCCTCGGCTAGAATGTTAGAATGCTCCCCTTTCATCTTTTCCATAAGTGCTTTGGACTCGCGCAAATCTTTCTCAAGGCTTGTGGTCGCATCGAGGATGCTTTGCTTGGACTCCTCAACCAATGCCACATTGGCCTTCCTCGCTTCGTCGAGCTTGCTCTTCAGGATTCTGTTATCCTTGTCAAGACGAGCAGAGGCCTGACCCATAGAGCGAAGCTCCCGGTGTCTATTGATTTGCCTTATGAATACCTCAGCTGTGTCTATTGATATTGGTGCAAGTATATGTTGATGACATAATATTTGGTTCTACTAATGATGATCTATGCAAGAGATTTGCTAAGTTAATGCAGAGTCGTTATGAAATGAGCATGATGGGTGAATTGTCATTCTTTCTTGGACTGCAAGTATACCAAAAACAAGATGGTATATTCATTTTTCAGTCCAAGTACATCAAAGACCTTCTGAAGAAGTATCAAATGGAAGACTCATCTACAGCAAAGATTCCTATGCCAACTGCCACTAAGCTTGATAAGGATGAAACTGGTAAGAAGGTTGACATCACAGGCTACAGAGGTATGATAGGCTCATTACTTTATCTCACTGCAAGTAGACCAGATATAATGTTTGCAACATGCTTGTGTGCTAGGTTTCAGTCTGATCCTAAAGAATCTCATCTAATAGCTGTTAAGCGGATATTTAGATATCTTAAGGGGACCCCAAATCTTGGAATTTGGTACCCTAAAGATACAGGATTTGATCTTATTGGATATACAGACTCTGATTTTGCAGGTTGTAAGATTGACCGGAAGAGTACTTCAGGAAGCTGTCAGTTTCTTGGAAGAAGGTTAGTTTCCTGGTATAGCAAGAAGCAGCATTCAGTTTCCACATCAACAGCTGAGGCTGAATACATTGCTGCTGGAAGCTGTTGTGCTCAGATCTTGTGGATGAGAAACCAACTCCGTGACTATGGACTTTTGTTGACAAAGAAACGATGCGAGGTGACAAAGCAATGATGCGAGCCTAAAATACTTACCAGGATCATAGTAAAAATGAGTTTGCACTCGGGGAACTTCATGAACATAGAAGAAGGGGTCCTTCCATTTTCCCGAATTACTTGGACCACCGTAGATTAATTTCTTCTTATTGTAGTAAGGCCATACAGAAAGGTAGAAGTAGCCGAACTCGGCTGAGTGTTTTAAATTCAAAAAATATCCCAATTGCCTAGCGGTGAGAGTTGGGTAGCCTTGTTTTTTGTAAAGAATATACAAAGCGATGGCAGACCTGTAACCGTTGGGATTGATTTGCAACGGCACGAGCCCATAGTACTCCAAAATTTCTTGAATAAAAGGATGAAGGGGTGCAGAAATTCCCAGCTTTAACAGAAAGGTTGAAAGAACCATGCGAGGCGCCCGTCCTCCATTCTCTGGATGATCAAATCGATAACACCTCATGTGCGGTGCGGGCAGGATTATACGACCCTCTGGCCTAAACTGCTCCACGAGGTCGCGCAAAGAATCTTCTGTCAATGAGGTGGACATGTCTCTACAAGCTAGAATCTTTCCGTCCTCGTGAAAAGAGGATGATCTCTCATCACCATCTGGAATAATACGTTTTTTGAGAAAAACCACTCCTTCGAGCTCGGGCTGTTGGATGACTTCATATGGCACATGAGATGGTTCGGGAATGTAAGTGTAATTACAAAAATCAACCTCTTTTGATACATCTGCTATCTCTTCGCTAGCAGGGCTGTCAAAGGACCAATGTGAACTGGTATCTTCATCTTCGTCATCTTGGTCGAACTCATCTTGAGAAGATGCGATGCGAGCCACAGCTTTTCCTTTGCGTTTAGCATAAAAAGCGCTCCCTAGAGAATTATCTGTGGATGACTCTGAAATCTCAATAGGAACATGAGTAGAATCAGGGTCGAGGCGAAGCTTTGCCTTTCTTTCTTTCTTGAAGTAGTTGATTAATGTGAGCATTGGCCTCCTCTTCGCTCATGGGCGGTAATGGATGATTGAAAAGATCATCAAGATCAAACGAGCTGGGGACACTTGGTCCTGTTTTCTTGTTTCTCCAAGAATATAATTTTTTCTCCCTATTATAGTGTTCTGGTGTGGAGTTGGGATCGAGCTGAAGTCCCAACGAACTGGAGCCACTAGCTCGCATCGCACTTTCAACCCGTGCGATGTTGGCAGCCCCTTCTGGAGTAATAACTGAATTTGGGGAGATTGGCTGGCTTAAACGACCCGAGATGGATGTCAATTCAAGCTGGAATTTCTTGGAACCCCTAAGCTCAGGAGGGTATTGATTCAAAGGAGAGGGGGTGGTAGAAGAACGAGCTGGGCTCGTGTTGTTATTGAGCGGACCGACAGAGGGAGAAGGGGTCGCACTCGACATCTGAAAAAGATGGTGAGAGTTAGTGCGTGCCTCTAAAAAATAAAAGAAAAAAGAATCCTAAGTGTCCTCGCCTCGCACGAACAATTTGACACTATTGTTCGATGCGAACACATGTCTCGTTCTCGTATTAGATCCAGGTTCAGCTCGAACCGTGGTCTTGAGTTCGCCTAGATAAGGGAACTCGGTTCGCAACTTTATAGGTGGATGAACTTGAAGAATTTGAGGAGGATGCGGACGAACGCCGGGAAGTTATGATAATTCTCGCCGTGTTTGATCCTTGAGCAAAATTGGGCAGAGCTTCCTTACTGTTTTTAATAGAATGAGTTTATGAAATGAAACTCTAAGGTATTTATAGAGGATAGGAGAGAGAAAACAAGAGACATGTGTCCAAACGGGAATGGATGGCACGTCTTTTTATGAACAGCCGTCGAACGGTTGGGTGAACTCGCGTCTGACAGTAGTAAGAAAAGCTGGATGCTATGCGAGCTGAATGATATGTGAGCTGAAAATCGAGTTCGCATCGTGATATTTGAAGCAAGTGAAAAATTCCTTATCTAAGATTACTAAGGAATTTTGGGGGGTAGTTGTTATACTGGATTTTCGGTAATGGGCCCTAGATAGGTCCCTGAGTGATTTGGGCCTAGAGAATGAATTAAATTTTGGAGATCGGTGTGGAACTGGAATTAGGGCTCGCATCATGAAGCTATGTTGAGCCCAAAATCCTTCTAAGTATGGTGGGCTCGCTTCGTTATGAGTCCCCACCTCGACAAGGGGTCGCATCATAATCGGGCTCATCTCGCTATGAGTTCACTTTGATGGGCTCGCGTCTTTATTTATCAACCCTCGCTATAAGCTTATGGGCTCTCACCATTATGAAGTAATGGGCTCGTGTTACTTATCAGAAATGAAAATAATTGAACATAGGTGAGCTCGCACCACTTACACTACGAAAGGGTAATTTTCATATGTTTTGTGCGATGCGAGCCTGGCCAGCTCGCATCGTGGGTGAAGCCCAAAATATGGAAATTCCTGTTTATGGAATGTTTCTTGGTTGACACGGGACAAACCTACAATCATGGGAAGAAATGCGGAGATGCCGCGAGATTGTAGGAAAACGTGTGGAGACTGGACTATTTATGGGAACATGAGGAGGATTGATAATCCTTGAGTTATTTATGGGAACTTGAAGAGGATTGATGATCCTTGGACTATTTATGGGAACTTGAGGAGGATTGATGATCCTTGGAACTATTTATGGGAACATGAGGAGGATTGATAATCCTTGAGTTATTTATGGGAACATAAATCCTGACTATTTTATGGGCTTGGACTGAATGGGCTTATTCAATGACTTGTTCTCCAAGAACTACGTGAGGCTTGATCCCTATATAAAGGGGTACGTAGGCACCTTGTATGATACACAATTGACACTCGGCAAGAGCAAAGAGAAAAAACCCATTCTCTATTCAATTTCTGAGGAGTCATCATACAAGTCCAGCCACAACTTTCCATAAACCTCCAACACACTGTTGTACGAAATTCTCCTAACAACACTTGGTACTGTGGTAATTATGGTGGAAAGGCGTAGTTGTGGGGTGAATGATGGGAGGAGTTGGATGACTTGGTGGAGTTGGAGTTGGAATATATTTTGGTTAAACTTTGGAGTTGTAAAGGCACTTTGAATTGGCTGGTTTATTTTGTAAAGGGATCGGATTATGTACCAACCAGGTCTCGCAATTTTTTGAATTTAAGTGTTGCAGTTGCTATTATCTCTAATGTTGCAATATTTCATTTTCTGTTGCCTTCGTATGTAGAATTAGTGTTACATTAGCTATTTATAACAATATCTAGTGTTTCATTAGCTAAAGATTTAGTGTTGCAATAGAATCTGGGGTCCACCAGTGACGTGGCACTAAAGTGGGCCCTAATGATGACGTGGCACAGTGGGACCCACACAAGTGACGTGGCACAGTGGGACCTACAAGTGACGTGGCACAGTGGGACCCATAGGTGACGTGGCAATATTGTGGGCCCCATACGTGACGTGGCAATATTGTGGGCCCCACTAGTGACGTGGCAATACTGTGGGCCCCACAAGTGACGTGGCAATATTGTGGGCCCCACTGGTGACGTGACAATATTGTGGGCCCCACTGGTGACGTGGCAATAGTACGGGCCCCACTGGCGACGTGGCAATATTGCGGGCCCCACTAATTACGTGTCATTTCTGTGGGCCCCACAGGTGACGTGGCATTTGTTGTGGGCCCCACATGTGGGCCCCACAAGTGACGTGGCATACACCTAGCACCTGGTTTGGCTGAGGTAACACAGTTCTTGTGTTGCATTTGTTTGATTTAGTGTTACTCTATGGGCCTAATGTAATACTTTGCCCTGTGTTACCATTGAGAAGGAGAGCGTTGCATTTGATGTCAAAGGTAACATTGGCGGATGAAATGGTAAAAGTACGTTACCTTAGGCCTGATGCAACAGAAATCGTGTCTAAGGTAACAGTAGGTGTGTGTTGCATCTGGCCATCTATGGCGTAGTGGAAGGGTTACCTGACATGAACTATTCAAGGTAACACGGGCATGAACAGTTTTAGATTCAGTAGTGCACCAGCAAGTAGATACCAAAAAGTCAATGGCCATCATGGTTTCTAACATCACCCGTACGAGGATGATCTTATATTTCTGCCATTATGGCTTAGGGTACTAACTGTAAGATCCGAGAAAACTACGTGTTAATAATTGATGTGAAATGAAATTTTATTATCATATTAAATTTTTTAAATGTTTTTATATGTGAAATGTGTGGGGAATTAGAAATTATTTTGAAAAGGATGTCATACTATTTTATTCTATTTTATTTATCGAAAAGAAAATTTGGATCGTTCCCAGATTAATTCGGGAAATTGGTATATCGTTCGTACCAATATTTCATTAGTTAAAGTGGAAAGTATTCGGAAATATTCGTAATGGAGGTATTTTGGTTCGTATATCTTTTATTAAACGATACTTGTAGTTATCCGTACTTTATGGATGATTATCGTCTCGTAAAGCGTGTATTCTGCTTTATTAAAGATTCAAAGCGTTTTATCTGTTTAATTGTATTTAAAGCGATCTATCGGATCAGTATCGATCCAAAAATGTCGTTTGGGGTATTATTTTCCGTTTATTATAAAAAGGTGAATCATACTTTGTTTTGCGTATAATAAAGCATAATTACAGTTAAAAATCTAAAAACCCCTGAACATGTTCTTCGTGTTCTTGAGGATTAAACTCAAATTTGAAGGCGTTACCGGAGTCCGATTTCAACGCTCTTATAGTCAAATCGAAGGTCTTGGAATCTAGTTTCATAATCTACCATCAGATTTCGTGTGGGGTAATATTTCAATTTCATACGAATTATTTTTCTTAAATTCGAAAATAAGGGTTCATGTGAAATTTGGGGATTTTTAATTCTGAGCTTGTTCATGTGATTTGATGGTATGTATAGCTTCGTATGGTTGTAGGGAGTCCAAGTATGTGTTCAATTTCATTGTTTGATTCCCGGATTGTCCAATTCAAAAATTAGGGTTCTTGAGCTCGAAATTTGGGGCTTTTTGATTTAGAGTTTGTCCGTTGATTTTGATGGTTCCTATAGCTTCATATGATCATGGGTAATCGATTTGCATGTTTAATTGAGTCGTTCTATTCCTAGAATTGCTAGACCGAATTGTTAAGTTTTTTCGAATTTTCAAACCATTAGTTTGTAAAATCTGTTGATTGTTTGTGTATGTGGATATGTGGGTTAGATTGTACGCGTTTCAAGCTTTGTTTTGGTATATAGAACGTTGAGTTTGGTTAAGTTTTGGTGTAGAAACGATTTTTGGCCGGATTGTTGACCGGAATAGTACCGCCGACGGCGGCCGGTCAGCCATTAAAGCTGGTGACGGAGCTTTTTACAGTTTAGTACCTCAAGTTTTTAAGATGATGAAGTTTGGTCCCTGAAGTTTTACAAAGTTGCAAATTGGTCCCCTGACCAAAATTAATTTCTAAATTATTTATTTTTAATTTATAAAAAATCTGTTTTGTTTATTTAAATTTTGAAAAATAGTTTTAAAAATGACTTTTAAATTCTGGAAATTTTTATTTAATTATTCCTTAATTATTTGAGGAATTATTTTGATATTTTTATTTTCCAAAATTCTTTAATTATTTTGGAAAATGATTTAAAAGTGATTTAAATTAGGAAAAATATTCCTAAAAATGTTTTATTAATTATTTAAAATTCTTAAATGATTTATAAAATCATTTTAGGCCTTTCTTTGGAGTTACAAATTATTTCTCGAACGTTACATGACATATGTGATGTAATTAGTGCATGTAAATATCAATATGTGCTACATAAATGATGTGAATGATCCGATTTTGACCTAAAAATATTTTGAGGATTAATTCCTTTGAAACGAGAGTTGAATATTTTTCTAAAATTATTTCTTGGGCATTAAAAGACTTAGATGATTTATTTATCACAATTAAATGACGATATGTGTTATGTGAATTATGTGAATTATCTGCTTGTTGGGTCATAAATGCGAATAATTGTTTTGAGACTTGTTTAAATGCTTTGATCGTGTCTAATATCATCACGAGGGGTAGTTGGAATAGAAATTTGTCGGTAATGTTAGAAAATGAGATTTACGAGGCCGTTGACTTAGATGTTAACTTTTTATAGTATGGGGAGTTTCGTCAAGAGAATTACGTGGATTCAAAACGGCAGGATCAGAATTGTGGTATTCGCAAGAGCGTTAAATCAAAGAAGGACGGAAATAGAGAATCGTGTTATAAGACAGATTAAGGAGGAAGTCATGTGAATCAGCTTTACGAAATAGCTAAGGACCAGATGCAAGTGTTTATACCCTTGCTTATTATTTGATTGATATTTCCTTGAATTATTATTATGCAGTTAGCATACTTTTTCCATAAATATTAAATGATGACTCTTTTGCATTAAACTGCAAGTATTTATTTAATCTCGTAAATTGACGAGTATTCCTTTATACTTTATGAACTTAGATTCATATTTTTATGTTGATTGGAAAGATATACTTATTATATTGAAACGATTGAAAAGATAGTTATGGGCCGTATACTAAGGCTTTCTTTCAAAAATCATGATTTAAAAATATTAGGTTGGAATATTTCCAACCCTAGATGAGTGGGAACTTGTGAACCCTAAGAGGGTAAAATGTTAGTCTACAAATTCTGAAGTTGTGGTACTTGTTCTACAAGTATTCCATTTTCCATCTTGCACCTATGCAAGCATTGTTTCCCCTATTTATAAACTTCACCTTGAATATTTCTTAAACTCGAACTTGGCTTTCTTGTCAACTGTTGAGGCCATCTAGAGCCTGTTCTTTGAACCCTACTCCATATTGAGCTTTTGCAAATTCTGTTGTTATTATAATGCCTGTTTTATATCAGACTTAACCTTGTTATTTCTTGAAACGGATGTGTTGCTTCTTTGAAACCATTCCGAACTTGTTTCACGGCCCTTATTTGATTTTGATCAGTTGAAGCTCTTTTGCAATTCATTATACTATTTGACCCTCATTGTGATTGATTGTCAGATGAAGCTCTTGATATTGTCATACCATTTTATTCTTGTCGTGATCATTATTAAGCATGTATTGCTTATGTGTTGTGATAGAATTGGAACTGTTTTGAAAAATAGACCAGTAATGGTCGGACCAAATTTTGGTCGATGATAATTAAGGCCAGGATGGCCAAGGATCCAGTGGAGGGCTTTGCTATAAGCAGGTCCGGGGTTGATGCGTGGCTGGCCAGCAGCTCAACCTTTGATTTGAATGAGATAAATAAAAAAATCCAATTCTAACATAAGTTCTTATTCTGAGATGAGTTACATCCATACATTTTGTACTTGTGAGTTATGACCTGATTCTCAGGTTTATTCGTTGCGTGAAGTTGTTGGTTCGTTGATTAGCGATAATGGTTTCAATCTTGCTGAAATCACTTACTCTTAATACATTTGGATTCCAAATAGACGAAATCCACTTCCTTGATTCCAGTGGCAGTTGTGAGATATCTATCTTGATGAGTTATAATTACTTCGTATTTTCTACATACTATTGTAGTTATTATTGATTCGGTCACCGTGGCGACCAATATAAATCTTTTGTGTTTTAAACTATTCAGTTGAGAGAAACTAAAAGAAAAATTGTGGTAAATTACCAAACTTGATTTGAGAATTGTTGAGTTTACAAATGTCCAAAACAGATGTTTGTTTATTTGAAAATCCAAAGCTTATTTTGGAAAATTTTATATCATACTTGATAATGCACTTGCTGAGCAATTCTTTCGCTCATACTTGCTTTCTTTATATATTTTAGCCTGCCAGTAAGAAGGTATTGGTGAGAATGTCTGCGGAGTTGATCAGAGATGGGGAAGGTTAGTAGCGTAAAGATGTTTTGATCCAGAGCAATAGGAGCTAGTGATAGGTTTTGTATACAGATGTTTTCTATTAAATATTGTATTGTATAAGATTAGTTGCCTGGTATACTTCTTATCGAAGTTATACTAGTGTTGTGGATTGTATGATAAGATATGGTTGTAAGGAAGAAAATTTTTGAAATGGAATTTTGGATTCTTGTTTCTAGCACTATAACCTTTAAAGATTCTTGGTAGAGTTGGGGTCACAGATATAATTATTATTGTGTTGATTTAATATTGAACAGGTTGTTTGAATTGAGGGTGTAGTGTGACGACCAAATCCTCTGACCCCGGATTTGGGGCGTTACACTAACCAACGGTACCTCAAAGTTGTACAAGTTCTTAAATATGTCGGGAGTTTGAAACATATTCGTCATTCCCCGATAGTCGTCCAGAGATTGGGCCTCCTACGGCCGCATCAACACATCCACAAAAGATGGAGGTCCATTAACGTATATGTAATTTCTTAACACTAGTCGTATCGACTGAATCCAACCCCAGGTCACCATAGGTCTCGTTCCTCGTAGGTCCTGAGATTGTCGCATTGCTTGTCGCAACCATACGTGTCTTTATCAGAATCACGCTATCCATTCTTCATATCTTTGATTTCTGAGTTGAGCCATCATGGCCTATCATACGTAATATACTCGCGATGCGATTTAGCACGTTCGTCTCACGTTAACGTTCTGGTACTACATGTACGCAACAGTCTTCCTCTTAGGTAAAAATACCTATCGACGGAAAAGACACCAACTCTGGTGGAATCGTTGTTCTCAAAGCTTGGACTTCATACACCAGATAATGCCTTAACTAGTCCACGCAATATAGTAATTCGGATCGCGTAAAGGACTGTAAACGTCTCAATATTCACATGTGCTGCCTTCTCGTGGCAAACTACGATGAACTACAAACACTTAGGTTCTTACTAAGTCAAGTTATCCATGGGTATTGGCCATTCCGACCTTACCCCAACTGCAACCAAGACTCTGCTCCGCGTCTTATCTTAATGTCTTTGATAATCCGTGTACAATTCTAAACGTCCTTCTCATCATTATGATGATCTTCAACGGTCCTATCGGTCCTCCGATAAGTTCCCACTAAGCTCTTTAATCTTAACATCCTCAATGGCACTACTTCCGGCAGTCCACTTAACAAGCTCTATATGAGTTCTCTCGTCATTCTCTTACTTCGATATAACTCTTAACACTCTCATATCCAAGTTTATAACTTAACGCTTTGATACCATTTCTGTAACACCCCCATATCCGGGGTCAGGAATCTGGGTTGTCACGCTCCATCAATTATACAATACATGCATTACTTACAACATTCTAATAATACAACTCCAAAGACCCCAATCACTTATGCACACACACACAAGTTATAGCCTTGGAAATGAGAAACAAAAGTATCATTTGTTATTACAACTCAAATGTACTATCCAGGATCTCATCTATTATTTACAACCTCTACCTGAAGTTACAATAATAGACCTCACCGTTCTATACAAGGTTTAATAATACAACCTACTCGAAAACAATTCTTACTAATACAGTTTGCAACTATTCTGCTCACACCGGCAGTATCCATCCTGTTGAACTAACTCAAGGGTGGTCTCTCCATTCCCTTGTTCTCGTAACACGAGGTGAATCGGCAACGTTTTCTTCATGCTGAAAGTTTTAATAAAGCAAGAATGAGCTAATAGCGCTCAGCAAGAAATCTATCCCAGTTTAAATCTTTAAACCTTTAAGGTAAATAATCCATATAGGATCCATGTTTAAAACTACTAGGGTTTGACCCCAAAATAGTATACCGTTCGAAATACCGTATGACTTATAATCATACTCAAATATTTTTCATAAATCATTTAGAAATCCTTGGTATCGATATAATGAACCAAGATTCAAAACATATCTTTTAAAATAGATGTCAAATATTGGAATCAAAGCTTAGAGCCTATCCATTGATTCAAAATACTATATAGTTCAACATACTGTATATCTTAAATATCCTTTCAACATATATACACACATATCTATTTAGATATCTCATACTGTTTAAAATACTGTAAAATATCAGTAATGAACACCTTTTTGACTCGGTTGTGTTTTGATATACAAAAGAAGCAGGAATGAGCACTATAGCTCGACAATAAGATATAACACCATAATCATATATGTAAGCTGATATCATAATTGATAAACCTTTGAAACTCCGTTCATATACAGAACCATATGTTTGAATGTTCTTTTCGTCAAAACATGCCATACAGTACCTCTACTGTATGAGGAACATCATTACTCATCACTGCCACATTATTAGTAACTCACCACCTAGGCTTTTGTTACAATGTGCAGCACAACTCCAATTGGAGGGAATGGACCTTTTTCCGGGTACGTCATAATACACGATGATCAGTCGTTCTATCGTACTCACACTTTTCTACTAGTAGATGGACGATATCTTAACACGATTATCACCCTAGCCGCATACGGGCTTTGTATCTGCTGGACTGTCCTACAGCCTCTTACGCGAGATAAGTGCTAGACTGCCTAGCAGCCTCTTACGCTATAATCAGAGGTACTGTCCAACAGCCTCCTTCGCGTTTCCTTCTGGTCCCGGATGAAAATCAATGAAACGGGAATCGTAATTTAATCCTATTTCCCCAAGTACAAATACTTGTCAAAACTTTGCAACAGTTCAGATTCCTTACTCGAGAGTATTTGAAGGGAGTAATTCACAGTGTGGGTTGACATCAGTCAACGAAACTACGAATGACTACCACGTATTTTGAAATTACGACCCGGGAGTTTTTGTAAAATACCTTTAGTTCTGATCAATCGGAACCCGAAAACATACTCACTTTTAATGAAAGAGGCAAGTGAACTCATATGTTCACTTCCTGAGATGGATTCCCAATTTTTGATAAGTTCAAATCAAAATCATCATTTGGGATAAATAATTTAAAATTCGTTGGGAACCCCTACTATAGTCACATAAATCTCTTTTGAGATCAGAAAATATTTGCGTAAATACTTGAACCTTAAATAATAATAATATAATAAGGTTCTATGATTTTTAAATCATTTTTGGAATATTTAATGAATATTCAAATAATAAATATTGAATTATGATTCAATATAATTCCACTTAAGTGAATATTCAAATTAATATTCACTTAATTAAATAAATATCTAAATAATAAATATTGAATTATTATTCAATAAAATTCCACTTAAGTGAATATTCAAAATAATATTCACTTAATTAAATAAATATCCAAATAATATTTATAATAATATTATTTAAATATCTCACATTAAATATCCAATAATATATATATTGGAATATTTAATCAACATTTTAAAAATATAACTGTCCCTGGAACCTTCCAGCGTCTGACAACATAATCAAGACCAAAATACTAATTTGACTCCCGGTCTAAGTTTTAAAATCCACGTACGAGTGCTCTACCCTTAGAGCCTCTATAACACCTCGGTTTATATCTAATATTTACATAGCATATAAACCCTTATATCTTATAAAGCTTTCTATTAAAAGCGTAAACAGTTTCTAAATATTTTTACAACATTAAAGCAGAATATATCACAACAACATCACTTATATGATGTAGGGTTTGAAAACTGACATGCATCTATCATATGCATATACTACATCTCAACATTTTTTTACACCATTGCATCTATATACGATGTAAGGTTTGAAAGCATGCATGATATCACATCATATGCATTATCAATATAAGTAATGGAAAACAGCATGGGATGAGAAAACTTGCCTCGGGTCCTTGGTTGTTATGGGTTCGAGAACTTGCCGGAAAATCTATAAACAAGGAAATACTTGATCAGTCCCCTGGCTTAATCATTTAAAGTGCATTTAACTTAAAAACTAACGTTCTATTAACGAACATCAAATGTCTCGCTCTTGGTCACTTATAACCTCATGACATTCCGTAAACTCTTAAGTCAAAAGTTTGGTCGATAATCCATTCACAAAACCCAAGTACTTTACCATTACTAAACTTGTGGTTTTACTATCCCCTTAAGGGCATTTCACTTGCGCAACTTTGGGTCTCACATTTTTATAAAATTGAAAATTCATTATTTTAACACGAAACCTTCTAGGTTCCCTTCTTAACTGTCCATACTAGTATCCACATTAGTATCTCGACCCAATTCCATTTTTAAAGGGCTTGATCACAATCTCAAAGTTCATGCAGTGAACTACTTAGTTATCCAAAATTGCTTTCACTAAAACGGATGTTTCTCCTAAACCATAAATCGAAACGATACGATTCTTTCGCTAAAATAAACTATAAAACAGATTCTACAAGATCATGGTCAGAAAGCCTCAGGGTTATGCCTTTAAGGTGTTCGTGATCTCTGTCCAAACTTCCTAAGTAAAATCCAACATGGTAACGACGCTTAATCCATTAACACAACCAAACCATCAATACTTCTCATTCATCATCTAAACCAACTCATAATCTTTAACCAACAACTCCATTCAAACATTTACTAGTTCAACCATCAAGATAATCACTAAACAATCATTATAACCAAGGATTCAACCTTTAATCTATACGATCTCAACTATCATCAAACTAATCATAAAAATCGATTATAACTAAAGGTTTGAGATGTTTATACCTTCCTTGATGCTTGGTAAGGACTATCAATAGCATATATATCCTTTCTTGATCCTTAAACAACCTTGACAAGCCTTAAACTTCAAGAACAAATCAAGAACACTAAAAGTTACTATTCAAAACACTATTCATCATCAACTTTGATTCAATTTTTAAGTATGATAACAACCATGGATGATGATGAGATCAAGGATTTACTTTAGTTTAGGGTTGAGGGTGATTTAGAGCCCAAGAACATGAATTATGGTTGAGTAGAAATGGAGGAAAAAATTTCTTATCTTTGTGAACAAGAAAGGGCCGAATGTTGATGAAGAAATGGGGAGGATATTGCTTGCTTTTCTTTTTATTTCTTTTGTCCAAATATTAATGCTAAATTGGATGCATCCATTTTGTGTGGTTGTGGTGGAGTTTTGTCATCCAAGACACATGGCTTTTTAACTTGTGGTTTGTGGTGAAAGTGGTGACAAGGTGGTGATTCATCACCTTGTCATCACTTGTCATCACCTATGTCACCCTCCTGCATCATGCTTATGTCATTTCTTGTATCATCAATCCTCTTATATGATGCACTTGATGATATTATGTGATACTTTCCCTTCGGTTAGGGTTTAATCCATAATTAGTTACGCTTCTGTTTCGCGATAGGTTCCAGTGATTTAAAAAAAACGTTTCTCTGTACCAATGTTAGGAGATACTTCCTTGATCTTTCAATTTCCTTGGTTTAATATATGATCCTAGATTTCTCACCTTGGCTTAAGATATGATCATGGATTTCTCATTCTACATACTTTCTCAAAACGATCAAATCAATACATCCTTGATTGTCCGATGAATAGTGATCAAAATTTAAAGTTGGAATCTCCCGATTCTGATCGCGTTTACATTCACTTATTCTCCTTATACATCACTAATATAACTTGGAAACATTGATTCCATGTCTTTCATATAGTGTGCTCTGAAAATATTTTTCACCGGCAAATTCACTGTTCATCAACATTTACTATTCATCAAATTTTTTTTAACTAAGTCCAAAATTTGGGGTTATTACACGATCTCCCAATTTACTGTAAATAACATCATCACTCTCGTGCCAGTGCTGCTTGGAATCCGTTTTCATTGAAACCCTTCCTTGCTAAAAATAGATTCTCAACATCAACATTGGTTTGAAATGTTAAGCTAGTACTAGAACTAGAATACAAACCTAATTCCCAATATCAACATCATGATGGTCTTCATCATCGCTGCTGAATATATCATCTTCATCCTCTCGATCTCCCAATTTACTGTCAATAACATCATCACTCTCGTGCTCGTTTTGTTTGGAATTCGTTTTCATTGAAACCCATCCTTGCTAAAAATAGATTCTCAACATCAACACTGGTTTGAAATGTTAAGCTAGTACTAGAACTAGAATACAAACCCGATTCTCAATATCAACATCAGGATGGTCATCATCTTTATCTTCATCATCGTTGCTAAATATATCATCTTCATCCTCTCAATCTCCCAATTTACTGTCAATAACATCATCACTCTCGTGCGCGTGCTGCTTGGAATTAGTTTTCATTGAAACCCTTCCTTGATAAAAATAGATTCTCAACATCAACACTGGTTTGAAATGTTAAGCCGGTACTAGAACTAGAATACAAACCTGATCCTCAATATCAACATCAGGATGGTCATCATCTTCATCATCGCTGCTGAATATATCATCTTCATCCTCGCGATCTCCCAATTTACTTTCAATAACATCATCACTCTCGTGCTCGTGCTGCTTGCAATTCGTTTTCATTAAAACCCTTCCTTGCTAAAAATAGATTCTCAACATCAACACTAGTTTGAAATGGGGTAAAAGGGCTATTTGGTCACTGTAGTCACTAGTAACTTGCATGTGGGTCACGAAGTTAAAAAAGCTTTCAATCGCATCACTAAGTAACACATAACTTAAAAACGCATCACTGGCTCAGAATTTTCTTGCACGTCCGTTAAAAACGTTTGACTTTTAACGTTTCTCTGTTATCTTCTTGACATCAGCTGCTGAGTAGATGCCAGGTCATGACATGTCAGCGTCCACCTCAAATGGGTATTGGGTTAAAACTTGACCCGACCAAAATCCCCAAAAAATGAAAATTACATCGTTAAACCCATTATAATTATACGACTAAGTAACCAAACTGTTGTGAGGTGAATCGACAGCGAATCGACGGTGAACAGCGGCGAGTCATGTAAGTTCTATCCTTCCTTATCTTTGATGCTTCTTAATTGTTTTTCTTCGTTGATTAAGTTCTGTACTTATCTCTTAATCTGCGATTTTTGTGGAATGTTTGCTTTGCATCAATTTTTTTTGTAATCTTATCTTCGTTCTGTGTAACCCTAAATATCTTTGTTCCGTGTTTGCATGAAAAACCCGAATTACGTGTGTACATGTTTGTATAAATTCAGGTCATTGAGAGTTTTTTTGTATTATGCTGGTGCTTTCGTTGTGTCTCCTCATACTGGTATCAAAAACTACGAAGATAAGAAAAAATTGGTTAAGAATAATGTACAAATTAAGAAATTAAGTGTTCAAGAGATTAGGGATATTTTCTCTGATGTTATTGGTCCACTCCATTGGTTGTATTACTTTCGTAATGGAGTTACTCCTGATAATGGGTATAAATTACTTGAAAGGGATGATCAAGTACCAGAATTGGTTTATCTGGCAAAGAGGTTGGGTGGGGGTTCTGTGATACGGCTACATTTGTACACTGAGAAACTAGAAGATTGGGGTGATCCTGAGTCGGAGGATGAAGTTAATGCTTGGAAAGAAACTGAGAGAAGGGTACTTGGACATAATGTGGAGTTTGGACAAGATTGGGGAAATAATGAATCTGAGATGAGTGAGAATGAAGAAGATAGAGCTGAATCTGGAGGTGAATCTGGAGGTGATGAGGATTATGACTTGGGGATGGTAGTGATTCACGATGATGATCCTGGACATGATATTGGGGATGGTAGTGACTCGGATTTATCAGATTGTAGAAGAATCAGGGAGGAAGTGAGGAGAGAACAAGAAGAATTAGATATTGAGATGAGCCAAGAAATTAGAGAAGCCTTGCAGAAGTTTAAAGATAGAGAATCAGATGATGATGACACAGATGATGGGTTATATAGTAGTGAGGATGACGACACAGATGATGGCATTGCATATGCTGAACCAAAAGCCAAAAAGAAGAAAGTAAGGGTAAATGAGGTATTTAAGATGTGCACAGCTGCTAAGGATATAAAGTGGGTTCCAGGCCTAATTTTTGGGGATAAAAATCAAGTAAAGGCTGCAGTAAGGAGTTATTCTATTGATACCGGGAGACCACTAAGATACAATGTGAATGACTTACAGAGGATCCAAATAGTATGTGCTAAAGGATGTCCTTTCAAAATGTGGTTGTCATATTTAAAGGAGAAGGACTTTTGGTAGGTGAGGACCTTGAATGCTGAACATAACTGTATCTATCACTATACTAACAAGCTTGTGACTGTCAAGTTTTTATCAGAGCTGTATGGTAGCAGGATAAGAAGAAATCCTAGCTGGAAGCTCAAAGAAATGCAAGAAGAGATTAAGAAAGAATTAAAGCTTGAAGTAGGTGAAGCTAAATGTTGTAGAGTGAGAAAAAGGGCCTTAAGCCAAGTTCAAGAAGAGATGGTCAAACATTATGCAGGTGTGAGAAGGTTTGGAGGTGAGATACTAAGGAGCAACCCAAAAAATACAGTGAAGATTACTACAACAAGGCTTAATGAAGAGGATACTCCACACTTTCAGAGGTTTTATGTCTGCTATGATCAATTAAAACAGGGGTGGAAAGAAGAATGCATGCCAGTTATTGGTCTTGATGGTTGTTTCTTGAAGAATGTTTGTGGTGGCCAGTTGCTGTCAGTAGTAGGCAGAGATGGTAATGATAGTATGTTTCCAATTGCCATGGCAGTTGTGGAGAGTGAATCTTACTCTAGCTGGGGATGGTTCTTGATGTTGCTTATTGAATTAGATCTTGCAATTAGGGGTAGTATTGATTGTAGGGTTCTGTGGGATGGTAGACAGAACTTTCAAGTGAAATGGAGGGGTATTGGATATTGTGTTAATCTAGAGGAGAAAACTTGTTCATGTAGAGTATGGGAGTTATCTGGTATCCCTTGCTCTCATGCTATCTGTGCTATACATAAAATGAGAGAGAATCCAGTAGAATATGTTTCTCATTGGTTTAAGAAAGAAGCTTTTATGAGAACATATTCTCATTGCTTGGAAGTTCTTAGGGGGGAACCTTTTTGGGAGGATGTTGTTGGAAACACAATTCTCCCACCACCATTTGTCAAACAGTTGAGAGGGAGGCCTAAGAGGCAGAGGAGAAGGGAAGGGTGGGAGGGGCCTAGGGGGGTAAGAATCAAGAAAGGGGCTAAAAGTTCAATATCTAGGATGGGAAGGGTGATGCATTGTGCAATTTGCAGACAGAGGGGGCATAAGAAAGGCAAATGTCCAAATAAACCTGATGATTATGATGAAAACACAACCAGAAAAAGGGCCCCAAAGAGGAAGCAAATGACTGAACAAGAAGTTGAAATTAGAGAGGAAATTGAGAGGGCTGAGACAGAAAAAGAAACAGGTGAGGCTCAGTTAATGGAGGAGGCTGAGATGGAAATGAATGCAACACCTACCACACCTAGAAGGAGTCAAAGAATTGAGGTGGAAAGTCAGTCTCCAACTACACCAAGGAGAAGCCAAAGATTTCAGTTTGCAAGGACTTAAATTTAATGTGTTTATTGCATTTCAGTTTATCACACATGAATGATATTTAATTGTCTTTTGCCCCTAATTTATGCAGATGCCTAAACCTAATGTTCAGCAATCACATGCTCAGAATGGCACTCCACCAGCTTCAAGGCCACCATCACATGGGACTTGTAGGAGAGGCAGACCAAAGATTCCAGTGAAGAGAGGCAGGCCAGTCAATGCTTTCAAAGCCCCAAGAAATCAAAGCAACTAACTGCAGGCAGCTTTAAGTTTTTTATGTTAATGTATTTTGCTAGTGGGAACTAAACAATTTCTAAGTGGGGGACAATATGTCCTGCTAGATGCTATCTTTTGGTTTTTCTATCTTTTCTTGTTTAAATGTTAGCTTTTGATGGTTAAAAACAACTCATTTGAACGATGTTGGGTTGTATTGGGTGGATTGTGCCATGTAGGCAAGTCCACATCAGCAAAACGTTAGTAATTTAACGGGGGTAAACTGGAGTGACCAACTTGAAAGTTTTTAAGTACTTCATTAATTGACTGAAAGCTTTTTTGACTTCGTGACCCACTTGCAAGTTACTAGTGACTACAGTGACCAAATAGCCATTTTACCCGTTTGAAATGTTAAGCTATTACTTGAATTAGAATCCAAACCTGATTCCCAATATCAACATCGGGATATATGGTCATCATCTTAATCTTCATCATCGCTACTGAATATATCATCTTCATCCTCTCGATCTCCCAATTTACTGTCAATAACATCATCACTCTCGTACTCATGTTGCTTGGAATTCATTTTCATTGAAACCATTCCTTGCTAAAAATTGATTTTCAACATCAACACCGGTTTGAAATGTTAAGCTAGTACTAGAACTAGAATACAAACCTGATATTCAATATCAACATCATGATATATGGTCATCATCTTCATCTTCATCATCGCTGCTGAATATATCATCTTCATCCTCTCGATCTTCCAATTTACTGTCAATAACATCATCACTCTCGTGCTGCTTGGAATTCGTTTTCATTAAAACCCTTCCTTGCTAAAAATAGATTCTCAACATCAACACCGGTTTGAAATGTCAAGCTAGTACTAGAACTAGAATACAAACCTGATTTTCAATATCAACATCAGGATATATGGTCATCATCTTCATCTTCATCATCGCTGCTGAATATATCATCTTCATCATCTCGATCTCCCAATTTATTGTCTATAACATCATCACTCTCGTGTTCAAGCTAGTTGGAATTCATTTTCATTGAAACCCTTCCCTGCTAAAAATAGATTCTCAACATCAACACCGGTTTGAAATGTTAAGCTAGTACTAGAACTAGAATACAAACCTGAATTTCAATATCAACATCAGGATATATGGTCATCATCTTCATCTTCATCATCGCTGCTGAATATATCATCTTTATCCTCTCGATCTCCCAATTTACTGTCAATAACATCATCACTCTCATGCTCGTGCTGCTTGGAATTCATTTTCATGAAAACCTTTCGTTGCTAAAAATAGATTCTCAACATCAACACTAGTTTGAAATGTTAAGCTAGTACTAGAACTAGAATGCAAACCTGATTCCCAATATCAACATCAAGATATATGGTCATCATCGCTACTGAATATATCATCATCCTCTCGATCTCTTAATTTACTGTCAATAACATCATCACTCTCGTGCTCGTGCTGCTTGGAATTCGTTTTCATTGAAACTCTTCCTTGCTAAAAATTGATTCTCAACATCAACGCCGGTTTGAAATGTTAAGCTAGTACTAGAACTAGAATACAAACCTGATTCTCAATATGAACATCATGATGGTCATCATCTTCATCTTCATCATCGCTGCTGAATATATCATCTCCATCTTTTCGATCTCCCAATGTACTGTCTATAACATCATCACTCTCATGCTCGTGCTGCTTGGAATTCGTTTTCATTTAAACACTTCCTTTCTAAAAATAGATTTTCAACATCAACACTGGTTTGAAATGTTAAGCTAGTACTAGAACTAGAATACAAACCTGATTCTCAATATCGACATCTGGATATATGGTCATCATCTTCATCTTCATCATCGCCGCTGAATATATCATCTTCAATCTATCGATCTCCCAATTTACTGTCAATAACATCATCACTCTCGTGCTGGTGTTGCTTGGAATTCATTTTCATTGAAACCATTCCTTGTTAAAAATTGATTTTCAACATCAACACCGGTTTGAAATGTTTATAAGCTAGTTGCTTCGAATTTATTTTCTGTGAAACCTTCCTTGCTAAAAATAGATTCTCAACATCAACACCGGTTTGAAATGTTAAGCTAGTACTAGAACTAGAATACAAACCTGATTCTCAATATCAACATCAGGATATATGGTCATCATCTTCATCTTCATCATCGCTGCTGAATATATCATCTTCATCCTCTCGATCTTCCAATTTACTGTCAATATCATCTTCATCCTCTCGATCTCCCAATTTACTGTCAAGAACATCATCATTCTCGTGCTCGTGCTGCTTGGAATTCATTTTCATTGAAACCCTTCCTTGCTAAAAATTGATTCTCAACATCAACACTGGTTTGAAATGTTAAGCTAGAACTAGAACTAGAATACAAACTTGATTCTCAATATCAACATCAGGATATATGTTCATCATCTTCATCTTCATCATCGCTGCTGAATATATCATCTTCATCCTCTCGATCTCCCAATTTACTGTCAATAATATCATCACTCTCGTGTTCGTGCTGCTTGGAATTCGTTTTCATTGAAACCCTTCCTTGCTAAAAATTGATTCTCAACATCAACACCGGTTTGAAATGTTAAGCTAGTACTAGAACTAGAGTACAAACCTGATTCCCAATATCAACATCAGGATATATGGTCATCATCTTTATCTTCACCATCGCTGCTGAATTTATCATCTTTATCCTCTCGATCTCCCAATTTACTGTCAATAACATCGTCACTCTCTTGCCCGTGCTGCTTGGAATTCGTTTTCATTGAAACCCTTCCTTGCTAAATATTGATTCTTAACATCAACACTGGTTTAAAATGTTAAGCTAGGACTAGAACCAGAATACACACCTGATTCCCAATATCAACATTAGGATATATGGACATCATCTTCGTCTTCATCATCGCTGCTGAATATATCATCTTCATCCTCTCGATCTCCCAATTTACTGTCAATAATATCATCACTCTCGTGTTCGTGCTGCTTGGAATTCGTTTTCATTGAAACCCTTCCCTGCTAAAAATTGATTCTCAACATCAACACCGGTTTGAAATGTTAAGCTTGTAAAGCATAATGTAACATAAGATGTAAAAGAGATAGCTACAACTCAACAAAGGACAAGACAGACAATAGTATTAAAAGAAGCACAGGAATCCAGAATCAAAGAAGAAAAGGTAAACTCAAAAAATCAAAATACGTTATGTATTCTTGATGTCCGTAAACAGGTCACGGAAAGAAGTTCATGAAAATGTTCAAGCCTCAGTGACAACAAAAGAAACAAGACTTTCAAGATGACAGAAGTATGTGAATGATTTAGGGTTAAGTACCACGGGATTCCAGTGATTTAAACGAAGCAACCAGAACGACAAATGACTTATCAGCAGCATTGAATTGAAGACATAAATGAAGAATTGATCAAGTGTTATTCATCTGTGAACCAGACCAGTTGCACTAGTTGACGGCACTACAAAGATCAAGTTGTTTTATCGTCTCAGAAGAAATTGATACAGTCTAAAACTTAAACACTCTAAAAATTTTCTAAAAGGCTTACAAAAAGAAAAGGTTCGATGGTTTTTCTATTTAGAAAACCATCGAATGAAAAGTACTAAGGAAATGAAAACTATGATAAAGTAAATGTTCCATTCGATAGTTTTTATTTAAAAACCATCGAATAGAATATCTACTTTATTCATTCGATAGTTTTCAATTTGTAAAGTGGGTGAAAAGTTTTCTTTGTTTGTCAGGTTGATTGAAAATTGGACGACCAAGATTAATTATTTTGATTTTGGTTCGATAGTTTTCAAAAACAAAAGACTATACAATTACTAAGAGAGAGGCAGTGTCTTCCTCAATCAGGTTCATTTCACTGCAGAAGCAATTACGGAGAGAGAGGAAAAGCCAGAGAGAAAATACTAAGAACATTAATTCTGCTGGAACTCTTTCATTGTATTGATTGTGAATAACCTAGAACTCATTGAAGCTAATCTACGGATTAGAAATTGTAGCACCCCTCGAGGTTTATATTTATAAAAAGATATATTCCCCGAAACTTGATTTGGTTTGGTGTGTTTGATTTCGTTATAGAACTGAAAGATTAATCCGCGAACGAAATTGAATTATTTGTGAGTATCGTATTCAACCCCCCCCCCCTTCTACGATACTTTGGACCTAACAATTGGTATCAGAGCTACTTGATTGATATACAAATCAGATCCGGTGAATGAGACCAAAATCAAACGTAGCGTGAAAATACGAAGCAAATTTTTTAACTTTCAAAATTTTTCATTTAATTGGAATTTCTTGAATTTTAAACAATTTGAAATTTTCAGAAACCATGAGTGCTCCAAAGACAACCGCTGGTATTAAAGTTCCCCCGTTTACTAGAGATGATTTCGGTTTGTGGAAGATGAAGATGCTGTTATTTATCAAGGCATCTAATCCGTTGTATATTGGCATATTAGAGAACAAACCGATTGTACCAATGAAACCAGTTAGTGAATCTACAGCTCCTGATGGTAGCAGGATTCCTCAAGGCACCCAACCTAAGGATATTACTGAGTATACAGATTCTGACAAAGAACTGATTCGATTGGACACCGGTTTAATGTTGATATTGGCGGACTCCGCAGACAAGGAAATGAGCTATCAGTTGATGAACTGTACAAGCGGGAAACATATGTGGGATACCATTAACTTGATAATGGAAGGAACTGAAGACGTGCAGGAAAACAAATTGGACATCTTGACTTCTCAATACGAAGCGTTTAGGTCTCTGCCAGGAGAAAGTATAACTCAGGTCTTTGAGAAATATACTAAGCTTCTCAATGAATTGGCAATGAAAGGAAATACCTATCTACTGAGAGAATCAAACAGGAAGTTCATGATGACGCTGCCCCATCATGTAGAACACAAGTCATCATCCATTAGGGAAAGAATTGACTTCACAAAGATGTCATTAGAGATGATCTATGGCAAGTTGAAGACCTATGAGATGGAACAGGAACAAAGGGTGATAATCTACGGATCAGGGACAGTGGACAGCAAGCACAATGCACTTGTGAGATCATCAGCACTTGTAGTGGATGAACCAATAACTTCTGAGATTCAGGTTCAAACCCCTAGAGCTGGAAAGGAGGTGATAATAGAAGCAGAAATGGATTCTGTGAATCTGGGTGTTGATGAAAGTGATTACTACACCCTAGAAGAGCTTGAGCAAATGGAAGACAAAATCATGGCGTACTTAGCTGCAAAGTTTAGTCACATTCGTTTCAAGAGAAACCCTAAGTACAAGTTCAAGGGTTCAACCAACAGATTCCAGAAGAGCAATTATACACCTAGTACAGGCTTTAAGGGAGGCTACAAGACTGGCATGATTGATAGAAGCAAATCAAGATGCTACAACTGCAATGAGTTAGGGCATTTCGCCACTCAATGTCGGAAGCCTCGTCAAGCGAGAGACATGAAATATGTCTATGGAAAGAAGGATTCTTATGATGAGTTGAAGAAAGAGAATGCCAAGCTTAAACAACAATTGGAGGCATTCTCTGGAAAGCAGAAAGGGAAAGCTTATATAGCAGAGGGAAAGCACTAGGATGATACTGATTCGAATGAAGAGGAGGAATATGTAAATGTTGCTCTAATGGCTGACTCTTCAGAGGAATCACCACAATCATCTCAGGTACCTATCTTAACTACAATTGATATGTCTAATTCTGAGTACAAGAAAACTGTGCAAGATCTTAGTGTAGAATTGTTTAATGTACACACAAGCATGCTAGCATCAGAAATGTAAAATGCTAAACTAGTTCTTAAGATTAAAAAGTTAGAATCTAAAAATGAAGAACTAGAGCTTGTAGCTGTAACATTAGAAGATCTTAAGCAAAAGAATGCGTACTTAGAGAACAAGGTCAAGTGTAATGCTGAGATAGAGATTATCCTCAGGAAGCAGATTTCAGATCTAGATTTGAAGCTGAATGCTTTTAAGAATTCCGCTCTAGTGGCTAAGGAAATCATTGATACTCAGGCCATAGAGAATAAAACTGTTATAGGATTTGACTATAACAAGAAAGCTGGTAAGAAGATTGTGGAATTCCCTGTGACATCTTCAGTTGTCAAAAGGAATACTCCACATGTTCTTAAGAATGTTGATTGTCCAGTTTTTGTTAAGCCGTTTCCACCACTTTTTCATGAGGATGATATTTTCATTAGACAAGAATTGCTTGAGGAGGATTTATTGAAGGAAAAAGAGGTAAAGACTAAGTTGCCTAGGAAATCAGTAAAAAATGAATTACCTAAACCTGATTTACCTAAAACTGAAGTAGGTTCCTTAGTTAGTAATGTTAAAAAGAACAGGAATGGAAAGAAGAAGTTTGTTAATCAGGAAATGGTTCCATATTCTCCCATTGCATCTAGGAAGTTGTGCACTATTTGTAATTCTGCTGGACACCTTACACATGCATGTAAAAAGGTTAAAGTAGAAACTGCTAATACTTCTGAAATGCATAACATGTCTGACATGCCTGATCTTCATGAACCCTGTGGAAAGAAAGAGTGTTTGCTATGTAAGTACAACATCATGCATGCTTATTTTAAGTTGATGTTTGATAGTAGCAATAGCACTGTTAATGTTAAATCCACAGATACTATGAATATCAAACAGGGTAAGACTAAATTGAATGTTACTCCTGTTAAATCATCTAAACCTTCAGGACCCAAACAATTTTGGGTACCAAAGTCCGTTTAATCAATCTGTGATTGCAGGGTAAGGTTAAAAGCTCAAAGGTTGTGTGGATTCTGGATAGTGGCTGTTCTAGACACATGACAGGTGAAGAGTCCCTGCTTACAGAGGTGGTTAAGAAGACCGGCCCGATTGTAACCTTTGGAGATGACAGCAAAGGATACACTACGGGATATGGTAAATTGAAAGCTGGAAATGTCATCATTGAAAACATCTCTCTTGTTGAAGGATTAAAACACAATCTTCTAAGTATCAGTCAGTTTTGTGATAAAGGCTACAATGTAGATTTCAGAAAGGACTAGTGCTTGATCACCAACAGGAAGGATGAGAAGCTTACTCTACTGGGAGTGAGAAAAGGAAATTTGTTTATAGCTGACTTAAGTTCTACCAGTGAAGGAGAAGTTACATGTTTCTATGCAAAGGCATCTTCAGAACAAAGTTGTCTATGGCACAAGAAGCTCTCACATCTGAACTTCAAAACTATGAACTCTTTGGTAAAGAGAGAGTTAGTGAGAGGGTTGCCCCTGATGGAATTCAATCAGGAGGGACTATGTGAAGCATGTGAAAAAGGGAAGTCGAAGAAAGCATCACATGGAAGCAAAGGAATGACAAGCATTACTGAACCATTACAACTGATTCATATGGATTTATTTGGTCCAGTTAATGTTATGTCACTTTCAAGGAATAGATATGCATTGGTGATGGTGGACGACTACTCCAAGTACACGTGGGTGTTGTTCATACAAAAAAAGGATGAAACAACACAACTAATCATTGATCACATCAAAAAGATAGAAGTGGAAGCTAAGCTACCTGTGCGGACAATCAGATCAGACAATGGAACTGAATTCAAGAATGCAGTTCTAAATGATTTCTGCTCAGAGAAAGGAATATCAAGACAGTTTTCAGCACCAAGAACTCCTCAACAGAATGGAGTAGTGGAAAGGAAGAACAGGACCTTGGTTGAAGCAGCAAGGACCATGTTGAATGAATCAAAACTTCCCACTTACTTTTGGGCTGAAGCAGTGAATACAGCTTGCTACACTCAGAATCGAACCCTGATGAACAAAGATCATGAAAAGACTTCGTATGAGTTAATGGCCAACAAGAAACCAACACTGAAGTACTTTCATGTGTTTGGTGCAAAGTGCTTTGTACTTAAAGATGGAGAACATCTTGGCAAGTTTGATGCCAAAGCAGATGAAGGCATTTTTCTGGGCTATTCTCTGGAATCTAAGGCTTTCAGGGTATATGTGATTGAAGATAAGAAGGTGTTGGAAAGCTTTAATGTAACATTTGACGACACCAAAAGACCAGGCCTGCAAACTGTTGAGAACTCTGAATCCTTGGTATTTGAAAATCTATCAGGAGATCTCTCTGACAATGAAGAAGTACCTGAAGTTGTTACAGTCATTAATAATAATCATAATGATAATGATTCTGGACAAAGTGGTGACCAAAGTGGAGATCCTCAACATTCTACAGGATCCACTAGTCATTCTTCAGAATCAACAGATCAAACCGTCAACAACTCAGGGGGAGCAGGAGAAGGATCAACTAGTCACACTCCACAACATCTAGAACAAGGAGAATCATCAAGATCGCATCTGCCAAGACAAAGGGTATGGAATAGAGATCATCCCTTTCACTTGATCATTGGTGATCCGGACACAGGAGTGAGAACTAGGAGAACATCACAAAATGAATGTCACTATTCTGGGTTTCTTTCAGAAACAGAACCTAAGAAAGTTGAAGATGCTCTAGATGATCCAGATTGGGTGATTGCTATGCAAGAGGAACTCAATCAGTTTGAAAGGCAGAAAGTTTGAAAGCTGGTACCCAGGCCTAAGGGAAAATCTGTTATTGGAACACGATGGGTATTCAGAAATAAGTTGGACGAAGATGGCATTGTAACGAGAAACAAAGCCAGACTGGTTGCTAAAGGTTACTCTCAAGAAGAGGGTATAGATTATGATGAAAGCTATGCACCAGTAGCAAGACTTGAGGCCATCAGAATGTTTCTGGCATTTGCGGCACATTCCAATTACAAGGTATATTAAATGGATGTGAAGAGTGCTTTTCTGAACGGGGAGTTAGAAGAAGAAGTGTATGTGGAACAACCTCCAGGTTTTGAGGATTCAAAACTGGCAGACTTTGTGTACTTTCTATTCAAAGCTCTCTACGGACTCAAACAAGCTCCAAGGACATGGTATGACACTCTCTCTGAATTCTTACTTGAAAATAATTTTACAAGAGGTGTCGTAGACAAAACTCTCTTTGTCAAAAAGCATAAAAATGATTTGATATTGGTGCAAGTATATGTTGATGACTTAATATTTGGTTCTACTAATGATGATCTATGCAAGAGATTTGCTAAGTTAATGCAGAGTCGTTATGAAATGAGCATGATGGGTGAATTGTCATTCTTTCTTGGACTGCAAGTATACCAAAAACAAGATGGTATATTCATTTTTCAGTCTAAGTACATCAAAGATCTTCTGAAGAAGTATCAAATGGAAGACTCATCTACAGCAAAGACTCCTATGCCAACTGCCACTAAGCTTGATAAGGATGAAACTGGTAAGAAGGTTGACATCACAGGCTACAGAGGTATGATAGGCTCATTACTTTATCTCACTGCAGGTAGACCAGATATAATGTTTGCAACATGCTTGTGTGCTAGGTTTCAGTCTGATCCTAAAGAATCTCATCTAATAGCTGTTAAGCGAATATTTAGATATCTTAAGGGGACCCCAAATCTTGGAATTTGGTACCCTAAAGATACAGGATTTGATCTTATTGGATATACAGACTCTGATTTTGCAGGTTGTAAGATTGACCGGAAGAGTACTTCAGGAAGCTGTCAGTTTCTTGGAAGAAGGTTAGTTTCCTGGTATAGCAAGAAGCAGCATTCAGTTTCCACATCAACAACTGAGGCTGAATACATTGCTGCTGGAAGCTGTTGTGCTCAGATCTTGTGGATGAGAAACCAACTCCGTGACTATGGACTTTTGTTGACAAAGATTCCAATATTTTGCGACAACACAAGTGCCATAGCAATCTCAAACAACCCAGTGCAACACTCGAGGACGAAGCACATCGACATCAGGTATCATTTTATCCGAGAGCATGTCATGAATGGAACTGTGGAGTTACATTTTGTACCCACAGAGGATCAAATTGCAGACATCTTTACTAAACCGCTTGATGAATCCACTTTCAATAAGCTGGTTGGTGAACTTGGGATGTTAAATCTTTCTAATTGATTTTGATTAGAAGTCAGTAACTGCAGAGAGTCCTAGTGAATACATGAGTTTAAGAATTTCTATATCTTTAGGACTCGTGAATTTATTTTCTGGAGCAATTCTCGTAGTTAGGATTTTTGTACTAATTATATGTCATAATTATGCACTACGCCATAAGTGCTCATATGCAATGCTTTTTTAATGTGGCTATAGACAAAAAAAGCGTTGCATTCAGCTTCTTTTTCAAAAATGCAACACGAAATGGGCGTTGCATCCGCGGGCGTGGCCTTTGATATGTAATGCAACACTTTTGGTCATCTACTGCAACGGAGAGAAAGTATTGCATTATAAATATACTGCAACACCAAAATCAAGGAAATGCAACACCAATGAGTGTTGCCTTAAACACAAGGCCCATTATCATGCCACGTCAACAGTGGGGCCCACTAAAATGCCACGTCAGTAGTGGGGCATGCGTGCCAGGTCAGTAGTGGGGCCCACATGCCATAATGCAACGCTTTTCATTGTCTTCTGAAACAGTAATTTTTTTAATGCAACAGTATATTTACTAATGCAACACCATTAGATTCTATAAGCAATACC
Source organism: Heracleum sosnowskyi (assembly GCA_030848705.1). Classification (NCBI taxonomy): domain Eukaryota; kingdom Viridiplantae; phylum Streptophyta; class Magnoliopsida; order Apiales; family Apiaceae; genus Heracleum; species Heracleum sosnowskyi. The sequence goes on from CM061236.1 coordinate 16,826,642, forward strand.
ATTTTCTTAAAATGCAACATTAAATAAGGAAATGCAACACTTTAATAAAAAAAATTGCAATATTATTTTTGTACATACATAAATACCATTCAAAACATTCAGCATTCCATCCAAAACTTCCTAAAACAAATCCAAAACAACCAAGGCATCTAACAACATACTAAATACCTAACTTAATCACAAAAAAATTTAAATATAACAAATAATCTCAACAGGTTGAAGGGAGGAATTCTCTGGTTTCTGAACTTGCTGATGTAGTAGCATAGGAAATAGCCATGCTTGATGAATGTGAGGCTTGTTTTATTTCTTCATCCTTCTTTGGCAGGAGCTACTAAGATGCTCATGCACCAAACCAGTTAACCAGTGTTGCTAGGCTTCCACCAGCTCCTTTAATATTAATATCAAATATCTACAAGAGAATGTTAATTGTAATTAGTGGAACAGATAACTTCAAACGACTTTGGATTAATAGTATCATGTGCTTGTTTATATATTTTGCGACGTACTTGTCAACCAAACGAAACATACACATTATATTTCATTAGAAGTAGGGAATGACGGAGATAAATGGTAGCAGATCCTACTCCTACTCCAGTAAGTAGAGAGCTTATTTCTATTAAACTTGTCAAAAAAAGTTATGCTAACTATTGCAGTTACTTAAAATACTTACTTCAGACATCACAACCCATGGAACAGATCCCATTCCTATAGAGAAAGATCCTATGTAAACCTGGGACCATCGAAGTACAAAGGTTAAGGTTAAAAGATATTCTGACAATTCAATTTGTCAATGAAAATTAATTAGATCGATGCTTAAAAATTACCAGTATGCCAGTTACAGCAAGTGCAGGTGCTGCCTTGAGTCCTATTTCATAAGTCTGGTTCATCGTAGATACTTCAAATTTTTGCCCGAAAGCAAAGGTACTAAAAAAAAGGTTTAATTGATACGTAGTATGATTCATACCTTATCAACTTATTTAATAAAAAAAACCAGATCACAATGCACCAATTTTTATGAAATACAATCAAGATTTGCCATTTTTTATGACATGAAATAAGAAAATGATTTTACTAACGTTCTCATTCTCTTTTTTTGATTCTCAACAGAACTTGTTGTAATCCACAATGCAGATCATCATATAGTAGTAATACAGACCTATAAAAGCATAGTAGGGAATAAACAGAATTTTGATTCTTCTGTAGAAAGAAAGATACACTACCTTCAAGATAGGTCTTGTTGGCCTCTCATAACTCATAAGATCGTCATTGTCTGCAGGCACCAGGTTCTTCATTTCATTGTGTGCAAGATTAATAACTTCTAATTGAAAAGCTTGGCGATATTTCTCCAAGAACGAGCCTTTGTCTAGACACAGCAATCTGACACTGGGAAACCAACTTGATCACCGGGTATTCTCTGACAGTCCGATTTATTGCGAAAAACTTCTGCTAACAGATCTTGCCATCCTTCCCCAGAATAAAGAGCACAGAATTTCGCATGCGACTTCCCCAGAATAACGTTGGTGATTCTGAGATCATCTACAAAGGTCTAAATATTTCCAAAATATACAGATAATGATGAAAGAAAACATTTCGCATTTCAACCCAATGACATTAGTAGAGGAGTATTAACAAAGTATGAGGAGATAAAAATGTAGACATCACAGGGCATACCGTTACAGATATTAACATCAATTAGGTAAGCCTGAAATGCAAAATCAAAGTTCTATTTTGTTTTTACACTGGCATACACACCTGTATCACATGACAGTCAGTACTCCAACAATTTACTAAGAAGAATACAAAATCTAAATGTTCTCTACTAGAAGGAAATGCAGAACGTCCTGGCTACTACAACATGAGGAATAATTACGTCGTCACTTTTAGAGCATACCATTAATGTTTTTCACATAATAGAACTAATCTAAAAATATTTTTTCACTTCCGTTTGATAATTAGCACAGGAAAGATTCAAGGTTCTGTGCACAAACCAATATATCCCAAGCTCTGTGGCCTACATGATACTCCATTTTTCTTGGTAATAGAAAGTCAAGGATTCGAGCCTCAGGGGAGGCATGTGTGTGCTACTCTTTAAACTTTTTTTAATTGACCAGAAACCTATCTTACAAATAAATATAAATCCAAAACAGTTACTACCAAAACAGACAGTCTTGTCAACTTCAATGACAATAATTTGTCACTACCAAAGAACTTTATTCCATAGGAAGTAGTCACTGCTCACTACTTTAGGCATGATAATACAGTTTCCTCTTGTTGTGATAACACTTCCCAGAAAATACCAGAGCCAAGATTGCAAAAAATATTCCAGCACTTCTCATTCTCTCTATTTCCCAGTGTATCAGTAACCGGTGAAGTCCAGACAAAGTATTCCACAGGACACGGGACTCGAACAACTTAAAAAAGAAAGATAACATCTGTACCACACGACAAGAAAACAAAGTGTCATTAACATAAATTAAATCATAGTGTATGTCTAACAGGTTCATTTTAGTATTTGTGTGCTACATACAGATGATACGACACTACTTCGAATCATACTAGCTGATTGACATAACTCATTAACTACAGCCTGCAATTAAATTGATTTAAGAATTTGTACTTGAACAAAAGTTAACATGGGGGAACTTATCAAACCAAATGACAAAATTAAGAATCAAAACAACAAAAAACAAAGAATAAAATCAATCAAAAATCAAGAAAACAATACACAAATAATCTAGAGGGGGAAAGAGGAGAACAATGACAACTAAAGAATGACAAAAAATCAAACTTTAAAATGAAAACATCAACTCCCAGGCTTGGATAAGGTCGGGGTTGCAAATATAAGACAAATATAAAAAACCAAAACCAAAACCCAAAACAAATACAACCAAAATCAAATACAAAACCAATATGAATCGCTTAAAAAAATCAACATGAATCTTAATTTGAATACAAAACCAAAACACAAACATTTAAATACAAAACCCTAATTTGACTCCTAAATCAGTCAAATACAAAGACTAAAATTGAAAGCCCTAAACGGAAATCCAAATGAATTAGAGATTAAATACCTAAATGAAAGTCCCAGAGTGAAAGCCCCAAAATTAATTATCTGCAAACCCAAAAAATATTAGTCTAAGGTAGATAAACAAACACAAGAAAATGAAAGTAATTAAGTACCAATTATAGCTTGCAACTCCGATCGAGAGTATTTGGATTAATTTTGTCGAGGAGTAGACTGTCAATCGAGAGAAGAGGAAAGAAAATGAGGTAACAGAGGAGTACTTGGTTTTTTGGGAGAAGAGTGTTTTGGGGGTAAGTTGTGGCTGAATTATTTGTTAACGGGGGAAATAACCCTCTCAAAATTTTCAACTCCCGCTTCCACTGGTGCTGTTATTATTTTTTTAAGTGTAATTTTAATTTTCTAAGTTTATCTTAAAGACTTTATAGAAAAATTAAAAAAAATAGGTACTAATAATATAGTATATATCAAAATTTTAAAATAGTTACATTTTATAATTTATTTTAATATGTTAACGGTATAAATTGTTCAATTATTATTTGTTAAAAAATGATTATTCTAAATTACTAAATCATTTGAGAATTTGCAAATCTATTTATATTTATTAGATATTTACATCCGTACGGTAAGATTTTTATGTATATGTCAAAATATTGTGAATTTGAGGAGTATTAGTAGAAAACTTTTCTAGAGTAATCTTTAGATACTCTTTTCCCTATATTTATTATATACCGATATTTAAAATTTATATTTCACATTATATACTTTGATAATATGTATAATTTTCATAATTCTAATAATAATTTAGTGTACTGCAAAGCTTTTAAATGGTGTTGCACATCGCAACACTAACATTCCCACCACAACGGTGCATTCACGTCTAATGCAATACTTTTTTAATAGTGTTGCAGAAGACTAAAGGAAGCATAGCTTTCGCAACGCTTTGCTTGCAACCCTCACAAAAAGCATTGCATATGAGCACTTATGGCGTAGTGATGGATGATATATCTTCTGGCATTTAATTGGTTATTAATTCTAAAAATTATTTAAGTGCTAATATTTGTTCTAAATATTTAAGCATTTATTTAATTTGAATTAATTTACTTTGTTTTTAACATTGTAGATTAATGCAGCATAATTTATTGGATTTTAATTGGTTAATATCATTCAATGATATTTAGTCGATTTTATTCTAAGAAAATTGTGAATTTTCTGTTAACAATTGATTTTGGTAAATTTGAAAAAGTTTATTCAAAATAAAACTTGACAGGAAATAAAAGGTTTGACTTTTAGAAGATGAACAGGTTTAAGAATTTGAACAGAAGCAAAAATATCGAATTTCAGGAAATTCGATAGTTTTTCAAGTACATAGATAAATCTATCGAATTTAATTTTTGATAGTTTTTGAAAAGGAAAAGAAAATCTATCGAAAACAATTCTCGATAGTTTTTGAAGAAAATTTGAAAAAGCATCGAATTGAATTTCATTAATATTTATCTAAATTCTCGATGGTTTTTTGAAATAAAAAGAAAATCTATCGGAGAGAATTAATTTTTCCTTTATTTTAATTCTCGATAGTTTTTCAACAAAAGGTTTTCGATAGTTTTTGTATTAAACAACAAAGACATTCGAAGGTGAGGAGACCATGTAGTGCATGAGAATGAAGAGCAATGCAATAACCGCTCTGATAAGGAAGAACAACTATCTTCCAGGGGTACCCACTGTTCTCACAGACTATCTCAGAACGGTGCCCCTACCACTTCTACCCCCAGGGGAACAGGTAAATCAAGGTAACATTCCTGAACCTAAACTGGCTCCTGAACCACAACCAATGGATGTTGATCTAGAGCCCTCAGTGGCCATTCCTGACCAGGAGGTTGCAAACCCACAACCTCTAACCACGGTCGAAGAGCCTTTGGAAGAGCCAAATTAAACAATAAACGAACCTCCTTCCCCTCCTATACCCAATATTCAGACATCCGTCAGTGTAGAGGGAGATAGTGCCTTAGCAGCACCACATAAGGAGATACACCCTTCAACAGCAGCTCTGCCTACCTCTAAAAGGAGACGAACAGAAACCGAGGCAACTGTTGATACTTTATTTCAAACTTCCAAAGCGCCCTTTATTGATTTTTCTGATGCTGATTGGGCTACGCTAACGAAAGCTATATCTGAACCAATAGCTCAATCAAGTAAGGAAGAATTGACGGAAGCAACTGGTGTTCCGACCATATTACGGTCAGGTTCACTGGTTGAAGGTTCTAAGAACCAAGGGTCTTCACAGACGTCGAGAGAAGGCTTTGACCTAAATGCACAATCTAAAGGGTCATTGTCTACCTCCCCAGATGGAACATATCTGGATCCTGCGGGTAAAGGGTCTGACGTAGGTGCAGATCGGCAACTCGGTGACAATGAATCAATTACTATTGAGGAGTCAACTGAGGTAAAGTCTTCACAGACTATTGAGGAAGATTCGGGATCTCTGTTGTTAAAAGAGCCTGTTTCCTACCCCCTAGAGATTCAAACTCTAGATCCTTCAAAGGATATATCATCTACGGATGATCAGCAACTTCGTTTATCCAAGGACGGGGACTTGCGAAGCCCCATTGCACCACCGGTGACCTCCTTAAGGACGGCTACGGTGTTTTCTTCTGCAGGTACATTGAGCAAAAAGGGATTAAGTGAAACAAAAACACTTACACCTGGCCTGAGTGGGAAAGGTAAAATGAGTGAAACACCGACAGAAACGTTGAGTGTACACCCAGAGCCAAACGTGAGGAGTGACACCCTAACCCTCCCAAATATTGATGATTTGCTATTACCTAGAGGTACACATGTTCAATCCACCCTCAAGGAGATTATGGAATATGTTGAGGAACCAACAACCCGGACCTTCACAGCAACAACCTGATCCTTCTACTACCTTTTACAATGAGGATGACTACATCGAGGATTCCTTAACTAACGGGGAGAAAGTTGGAGAAGGGGAAACAAATGAAGTGACTAATGAAGGTTGGCAAACAACTGGATGGGGAGTTTGGGAAACCAATGAAATGAAGCTATTCTAGTTAGACAATACTGGATTGAAGACATTGTGCAAGAAGAAGAAAGTGAGGAGGAATTTGAGATCATGCAAGAGCAACCACTACAGGAGGAGCATGAGCCATATTATCCAGAGCCAATAGAACATCTTATCTTGGATGATGATATGGAAGAAGAAGCAAATTCTCTATCACTGGAAGGAGAAGCTGCCTTGGAGATGGTGAAAACTCAAAGAGCTGAAATAGATGCCAGGCAAGCTGAAAGAGAAAGACACCAAGCAGTTTTGAGGAAGAACTGCAGGTGATACTCATCAAGATTCAAAGGACTACAAGGCTAAATGAACTGCTCCATGAGCATGTTAAGGAGATCTTGATGAAAGTCGGTCCAGAGATTATTGAAGATCCTCCAATGGTTAGATTCATGACGAATGACTTGTTCAGAATCTGCTATTTGGCTGAGAACAAACTGAGGGACTACCCAAGCAATTATCTAATCTCAGTTGAGAAGTATCTTAGATCCACTGGATTCACATCAATGGAGAAGGACAAAGCAGCAGACACTCTTAGAAGATTTCTAATGGAGAATGTTCCTTACTATAGGAAAAGAGTGGAAAGAGGATTGGAAGTGCATACCAGATTACCAAACATGCCAAAGCTAAACAAGGAAGATGTTAACATTGCATGGTTATGGGCTGGAGTGGGTCAAGAGGTTGAATATATTGGAAGACACATTCAAGGAGCAATCCTTAAACCTGGAGAACCACTACACTATCTGTCACTGATTGATTATCAAGCTGCTAACTCCAATCCAATGATTGAAGAAGGTGAGATCGGAATGGACTGAAGATTGAAGCAAAGAACAAAAGAACTATCAGCTCAGAAATGTATATATATCTGATCCAGATTGAAGAGGAGCAACTTCAATGTGAAAAGTTTTATTGTTTTTTGATTTATGAAATTTGGAAATGTATATATATCTGATCCAGATTGCATTTAATATTATTACGCTTTCTTACTTTAAGTAGTTTCATGTTTCCTTAGTTAGTTGAGTTATCCTCGAAGTATTTGTTTGTCAAACTCTATCCAATCAAATAGGGGGAGATTGTAAAGCATAATGTGACATATGATGTAAAAGAGATAACTACAACTCAACAAAGGACAAGACAGACAATAGTATTAACATAAGCACAGGAATCCAGAATCAAAGAAGAAAAGGTAAACTCAAAAAATCAAAATACGTTATGTATTCTTGAAGTCTGTAAACAGGTCACGGAAAGAAGTTCATGAAAATGTTCAAGCCTCAGTGACAGCAAAAGAAACAAGACTTTCAAGACGACAGAAGTATGTGAATGATTTAGGGTTAAGTACCACGGGATTCCAGTGATTTAAACGAAGCAACCAGAATGACAAAGGACTTATCAGCAGCATTGAATTGAAGACATAAAAGAAGAATTGATCAAGTGTTATTCATCTGTGAACCAGACAAGTTGCACTAGTTGACGGCACTACAAAGATCAAGTTGTTTTATCGTCTCAGAAGAAATTGATACAGTCTAAAACTTAAACACCCTGAAACTTTTCTAAAAGGCTTACAAAAAGAAAAGGTTCGATGGTTTTTCTATTTAGAAAACCATCGAATGAAAAGTATTAAGGAAATGAAAACTATGATAAAGTAAATGTTCCATTCGATAGTTTTTATTTAAAAACCATCGAATAGAATATCTACTTTATTCATTCGATAGTTTTCAATTTGTAAAGTGGGTGAAAAGTTTTCTTTGTTTGTCAGGCTGATTGAAAATTGGACGGCCAAGATTAATTCTTTTGATTTTGGTTCGATAGTTTTCAAAAACAAATGACTACAATTACTAAGAGAGAGGCAGTGTCTTCCTCAGTCAGGTTCATTTCACTACAGAAGCAATTACGGAGAGAGAGGAAAAGCCAGAGAGAAAATACTAAGAACATTAATTCTGCTGGAACTCTTTCATTGTATTGATTGTGAATAACCTAGAACTCATTGAAGCTAATCTACGGATTAGAAATTGTAGCACCCCTCGAGGTTTATATTTATAAAAAGATATATTCCCCGAAACTTGATTTGGTATGGTGTGTTTGATTTCGTTATAGAACTGAAAGATTAATCCGCGAACGAAATTGAATTATTTGTGAGTATTGTATTCAACCCCCCCCCCCTTCTACGATACTTTGGACCTAACAAAGCTAGTACTAGAACTAGAGTACAAACCAGATTCCCAATATCAACATCAGGATATATGGTCATCATCTTTATCTTCACCATCGCTGCTGAATATATCATCTTCATCCTCTCGATCTCCCAATTTACTGTCAATAACATCGTCACTCTCGTGCTCGTGCTGCTTGGAATTCGTTTTCATTGAAACCCTTCCTTGCTAAATATTGATTCTCAACATCAACACCGGTTTGAAATGTTAAGCTAGTACTAGAAATAGAATACACACCTGATTCCCAATATCAACATCGAGATATATGGTCATCATCTTCGTCTTCATCATCGCTGCTGAATATATCATCTTCATCCTCTCGATCTCCCAATTTTACTGGCAATAACATCATCACTCTCATACTCGTGCTGCTTGGAATTCATTTTCATTGAAACCTTCCTTGCTGAAAATAGTACTAGAAATAGAATACAAACTTGAGCCTCAATATCAACATCAGGATGGTCAGCATATTCATTTTCATCATCGTTGCTGAATATATCATATTCATCGTCTCGATCTCCCAATTTATTGTCGATAACATCATCACTCTCGTGCTCCTACTACTTGGATTTAGTTTTCATTTAAACCCTTCCTTGCTAAAAATAGATTCTCAACATCAACACCTGTTTGAAATGTTTAGCTAGTACTAGAACTAGAATACAAACCTGATTCTTAATATCAACATCGGGATATATTGTAACGCCCCCAAATCCGGGGTCAAAGGACTTGGTCGTCACACTGCACTCTTAATCCAAACAACCTGTTCAATATAAAATCAACACAATAATAATAATATCTGTGACCCCAACTCTACCAAGAATCTTTAAAGGTTATAGTGCTAGAAACAAGAATCCAAAATTTCATTACAACAACTTTCCTCTTTACAATCATTCTCTTTACATACAATCTAAAACACTAGTATAACTTCGATAAGAAGTATACCAGGCCACTACTCTTATACAATATCTTATTCAATAGAAAACATCTATATACAAAACCTCTCACTAGCTCCAATGCTCTGGATCAAAACGTCTTTACGCTAATATCTTTCCCCATCTCTGATCAGCTACGCGGACAACTCTTGCCAATACACCTTCTTTCCGGCAGGCTAAAATATATATAAATAAAACAAGTATGAGCGAATGAATTGCTCAGCAAGCGCATTATTAAATATAATACGAAAGGTTTCCAAAATAAACTTTGGATTTTCAAATAACAACTTTTGTTTTTGAACAATTAAAATCTCTAAAATTTTCAAATTAAGTTTGGTAATTTACCACAATTTCTCATTCAGTTTCTCTCAACTGAATAGTTTTAAAACACAAAAGATTTATATTGGTCGTTACGATGACCGAATCAACAATATCTACAATAGTAAGTAGAACATATGAAATAAATATAACTCATACGTCTTCAAGACCATAGTTTGTATAAAAATACTAGTTTTGAAGATAACAAATCTATTCACAACATTTTCTGAAACCAACAACTCTGGAAGGTTAGAATAATCAAGGGGTAAGAATGAGCCAACACGCTCGGTCAAGGAATAAAGAACGCACTTCAAGACTTCAACATGGTACCGACTGGATATGCGGTATGAATAAAACTCATCAAGATAGATATCTCACGACTGCCAATGGAATCAAGGAAATGGATTTCGACTATTTGGAATCCAAATGAATTAAGAGTAAGTGATTTCAGCAAGATTGAAACCACCATTTATTAATCAACAACCAACAATTTTACGCAACGAATAAACCTGAATATCAGGTCATAACTCACAAGTACAAAACATATTGATGTAACTCATCTCAGAAATAAGAACTAATATTAGAATTGGATTTTTAACATTTATCAAATCAAAGGTTGTGCTGCTGGCCAGCCACGCAACAACTCCGGACTAGCTCATGCATAGTCCTCTACGGATCCAAGGCCAATCTGGGCCTAAATTACATCGACCATAAATGGCCCGACCAATAATTGGTCCATTTAAAAAAAACATTCCAATCCTATATTATATACGTCAGGTGTCAGAACAATTGACAACCTTACTTCGACAATCAGGTGTCGGAAGAATCGACAACCTAATACAACAATTGCTGGAAAACTCACGTTCCAGGAAACAGTTCAATTATGAAGAATCCATTAAGGAATAACAATATAATCTAGTATCGACGAGATCGACACAATATGGGGAGGTGCACATGAAAAGTGACAATATAATAAGCATCGACGAGTTCGATGTAACAACTGGGATATAATGAAGAATAAATAATGACATGCTCAACAAGGTTAAGTCTGATATGAAACAGACAATATGATATCAACAGAAAGTGTAACAAGTCAATATAGAGTAGGGTTCAAAGAATAAACAATAACATGCTTAACAAGATTGAATCTGATATGAAACAGACAATATGATATCAACAGAAAAGGGTAACAAGTCAATATAGAGTAGGGTTCAAAGAACAGGCTCTAGATGGCCTCAATAGTTCAAATCATCACATTATGGAAGAATTAATAAAGGTTTACCAACACTAGTACAAAAATGATCTTTTACGTCGCCTATTATACGTCGGTTCTATCCAAAGGCGACGTATAAAATACTTATATACGTCGGTTCCGCCTAAAGGCGACGTATATAAGTGTTTTATACGTCGGTTGAGGAAAAGGCGACATATATAATTCTACTATATACGTCGGTTGAGTAAAAGACGACGTATATAATGACATTATACGTCGGTTGAGGAAAAGGCGACGTATATAATGCTACTATATACGTCGGTTGAGGAAAAGGCGACGTATAATATGTACTTTTTACGTCGGGCTTTGTATAAGACGACATTTAAAATCAATTTTTTAAATTACCCTTTTAACCCTTCCCATTTTAAAAACCCCAAATCCCTAAATTAGATAGCAGTTAATCCCCAAAATCCCAAGAACTCTCTCCCCTTTCTCGGTTACGCCTCCATCACCACCAACACATCCACCGCCTCCAGCTCTCGGTTGTGCAACGCAAGTTATCCCTAATTGTCTCTGTTACCTTGCTCGTCAAGCTTTGATGTTTGGATTTCCGATTAATACTACGAGGATTTACTCGCTCTCGTCGTTTTGTCCGATGAGTGATAGTGGATCAGATAGACTCGGCACTCTTGAGTCTATTTGCTCAGGTTTGGAACTCTTCGGTTGCTGTTAATTTACGATATAGATCTCGAAAGTGAAGTGAATTGAATTGTTATTTTTTTTTTCGTTTGAATTAGTATTGTTGCGAAGTTGAATTTGAATAGGAGCTTCTTGTTGATGTTAATTGTTTAATTACGAACTGAAATTGATCACTGAGTGATGTAAGATGCGTATATGATAGTGTGTTTTATATTTATCCGTGTGGAACCTGTTTAATTAAAATTCAAAGCAGCTTGTTTATGTGAATTGGTTGTTTATGAACTAAAATTGATCATTGAGTAATGTATGATGCGTATATGATAATATGTTGTGTATTAATTTCCGTGTGAAATCTGTTTAATTTGAACTCAATTCCAAATTAAACAATTCAGAAGACATCCTGCAAGATATGAAGTCGAGTATGGGATCAGCCCAAGATTTTCTACATCGACTGGAAACAATTCGTGTTATGTGAATGAAGGAAGTGCTCAAGTTGCCAAGTCAAGTCCTTGTCAACTGCCTTCTCCATGGGCAGCACCTATTTGTCGGCAATTTTGGAAAGCTGGAAACTCTGGAAATGAACATAGCGCTAAAACTACAATAAAAAGTACATTTACCCTCTTTTATATCTTCCAGTATGCCATTATCCTTTTTTATTGGTTTGTATTCATGTATGTCATTGATCATCTTTGACTTGACATGGGGCAGTCCAGTCACTTATTCATAAATAGATTTAAATGAATACCAAATCTTTATGTTCCCTTTGTTGAGCTTGTATAAAGTTTGCTTGTGCTTCCTTACGTTACTAGTATAAAAAGGATTATTTAGATGCAGGCCCGAAACACAGATAGTAAGGAGTTTAAGAATATGAAACTGGACTGCTTCCTGTGATATAGCTATAAATCAAATCAACCTATCTTTAGAGAGCATGTGCTCATTCATGCTGGTCCAGTACTTTCTAAAATACTTTCTTCATCGTCTTTGTTTTCTCTCAGACGGGAATAGTCAAATGCACATACATCCAGAGTTCCTTCACTCAAATGCCACCTCACATAAGTGGGTCTTTGGCGGTATGTTTCCTTTAAACTGTCTTCTGCTCCCTGGAAAATTTCTCTCCATTGTCTAACAATCTATACACAAATATAAGTTTACAGCGTACTTAATCTGATTACTTTTTCTGGTTTGGGTTCTTGCTTGCAGCAATAGCAGAGTTACTTGACAATGCAGTTGATGAGGTGACATTTACTCTTTATTTTTTAATTTTTTGTTGTGGTTGATAAATTTATGCTGGTTGTTTTTTAATATACGTAACTCTGAATTTGTTCCGCGTACATTCTCATTCTATTTCTGATTTGATTTTTGGTTACTGCCATTTTTCAAAATAAAGTGTTATTGATATTTGTATGGTCACTTGTGACAGTAAAATGCAAGTCGCCAAATCATAGATTTTAAGTGACAGAGAGAGACTCTATTCCCGTTTGATTTTTCTTTAATTTAGTTACTATTTATTTATTTTTGAGTTGTAATGTCTGGCTGAAAGCTTCATATCATGCTATTATCTGTTGGTACTGGTCTTGATGTCTAGTTATAATTAAAAGCAAATGATATTTGTTGTCTAAAACTAGATACAAAATGGGGCTACATTTGTTGTGATAGACAAGACTACTAATCCTCGGGATGGAAGTCCGGCGTTACTTATTCAAGGTATTAATGCATTAATATGTCCTCTGTTCTTTGAAGTTCATGTGGGAGACACATTTCCTCCATTTTCATGTATGTTTAATTTAGTTGCAGTATATAATCTTCTGAAACCTTGTATGTCTATAACAAGATGATGGTGGTGGAATGCACCCGGAATCTATTCGCCATTGCATGAGCTTTGGATTTTCAGATAAGAAGAAGAAAAACGCAATCGGGCAGTATGAATATATTGAGTTCATTGGCGCTCATTTTTGCTCTCCACTTTGTGTGCTGATTACTAACTGTAACTCCACAGACGGAAATGGGTTTAAGACGAGCAGTATGAGACTTGGTTCGGACGTTATTGTCTTCACCCGACACTCCAGTGCGAGGTTTGACATCTGTTCAAGAATTTTAAATGTATCTCGACATGTATATTGGCAGTTTATATGATTTTTTAGGCATCAGGAGAATCTTTAAATTTAGGCTATCTCTGAATCCTCAGTCTTCCATATAGTTAACTACAATATCGAACAAAATTTAAGGTTACTTTGCAATTTGATGCAATATGGCATCTGTTGAAGTTTTTCAGCTAAAACTTCATGGAATCTGTATTATTGCCCTTTGCAGAACATTAAACATCAGCATCTGAAGAACATTATGCCAATTTCATAAGAATATTGTCTACTTGTGTTTTCTTCAGAATTTATCTGTCCTCTGCTTTTGAGTATTTTAAAGTTTATTTAAGCTGATATAATTTTTTTTATGAGCAGGGGACTTTATCAGAGTGTTGGACTTCTCTCTTATACATTTAAGATGTCATACATTACTGCATTATCATACATTTAAGAGTGTTGCCAATGATCTCATATTTCCAGAAATCATACTGTACAAGCCTCAAATCGGAATCAATTCAGAGGTTTGTTTTCTTTCTACCTCACTATGTATTACATAATCTAAACTTTGTGATATAATTCAGATGAGCGATCTCATTACTTTTAAACTCTTTTAGCAATTATGCAATATGTTCAAGCAGCTTCTTGAAATAAGCTACTTCATCGGACACACTAGTTTGAATAATGAATACTTCTGACACTTTGCTTCCTAGAAAACTGAACAATCTACTTCTTGTTGTCTGTTTCAGAAATCAACCTTTTGTGCCACTGGTATACGATTTCAGTAGCCTCTACGTTGTGTCTGACGAGTGTTTGTAATATAATTAGAATCCATAACATTATGTCTTCCTTTTGGTCTTCCTTTTGGCAACTCTTTGGGCTGATGCGTATATGATAATATGTTGTGTATATGATAATATGTTGTGTATTACTATATTGAACTGAATTGGTTATCTGTTGCGTATTGGTTGTTTTATGTAAGATTTTTTACGTAATTTCCGCTCTTATCTATTTACTTATTGGCTGCTTTTATTATTTCAGGGATCTCGGAAGTCAATGCTATACAATGGTGGGGGGAACTTTGTTGAGTTACTGGAAGACATGGATACATCTGAGTCAGAGCATTCATGTGGCTCCTAGAATTAAGATTTTCTTTTTAAGATTTGTATAATTACAATTAGCAGGAAGCAAACCTTGACCCCTAGAATGATTTTTCTAGTGCTCTGATTTACCATTGTATTTCAGATTTGTATAATTAGAATGGTTTGTATTTCAAGTATGTGATAATAATTATTTTAATTTAATTAGTCACTTTGTTGAGAAATTTGGGTTGCAAGTTTTATTATTATTTTTGGTTGTTAATAATAGGAATTTTGATGTATATATAAATATAAACAGGGGAAAAAATGTCATTTTTCAGTAGATATACGTAGGCCTTTTTGGTCTTATACGTCGCCCTTTTTGATCTTATTCGTCGCCTTTTTTTGATATTATACGTCGCCCTTTTTGATTTTATACGTCGCCCTTTTTATGACATTATACGTCGCGCTTTTTGATCTTATACGTCGCCCTTTTTATGAAATTATACGTCGTCCTTTTTGGTCTTATACGTCGCCTTTTTAACCGACGTATATGATGCTTTATACGTCGCCTTTTTAACCGACGTAAAAGATGGTGACTTTATACGACGCCCCTGTATACGTCGCCAAAAGGGCGACGTAAAAGACCAAAAAAGGCGACGTAATAGGCCTGTTTTGTACTAGTGCAATCTGGTAAATGACAAGAGAGTCAAGTTCAAGTTTAAGAAGAATTCAAGGTGAAGTTTATAAATGAAGAAAATAAGGGTTTATCAACTTCTGACAGAAATAGTTCAAGTCCTTCTTACATGTACTTATAATAGATAAGCCTTGTACTTGAAGGAAGTAAACTAAATCATGCACAGCATATATGAATTCGAATCAGGGAATGGATCAGATGATCGCATTAACAAGAAAGGATAACAAGGTTTGCATAGGTGCAAGGTGAAAAACGGAATACCTGAAGGGCAAGCAACACCACTTCAGAATTTCAGAATAAGTTTTCCCCCATAGGGTTCACAAGTTCCTGCTCATCTAGGGTTGGTAATATTCCAACTTAGCATTTTTAAATCAAGTCTTTTAAAAGAAAGCCTTAGTATACGGCCCATAATTATCTCTTCAAGCTTTTCAATATAATAAGTATATCTTTCCGATCAATATGAAAATATGAATCTAAACTCAAAAGGTATAAAAGAGTACTCGTCAATTTACGAGATTAAATAACATACTTGCAATTCAATGCAAAGAAATCAACATTTGATAATTCAGTAATAAGCATTCAACATGCATACTAATAATTCAAGATAATATCCCTTAATTAATAAGCAAGGGTATAAACACTTGCCTCTGGTCCTTAGCTATTTCGTAATGTTGAAACAATACGATTCCTCCTTATTCTGTCTTATCGCACGATTCGCTACTTCCGTCCTTCTTTGCTTTAACGCTCTTGCGAATACCACTAGTCTGCTTCTACCATTTCGAATCCACGTGCCAGCCTCGATAGTCAAACATGAGACGGTACTTAGTCTTCAACGTATAATCCTCATATTTCATAAATGATTGTAACTTAACTTCGACGCACTTACCGATCTTACCGATGTCTCTGTTGCATAAACATCCACATCTCAATTGATAGACCAATCGCAATCAACCACATAAGTAATCCACGTAACTCGCTTGACGACAATCCCCATACTATAAAAAGTCAACATCCAAGTCAACGGCCTCGTAAATCTCACTTTCTAACATAACCGACAAATTTCTATCCCATCTACCCCTCGTGATAACATTAGACACAACCAATTACTCAAACAAGTCTCCACACAATTTATTCGCATGCATGACTCAACAACAGATAATTCACATCATTCACATAACACATTTAAACAAGTAACCGGTTACGTATCGGACGCCCGGTCTAATTTATAATATTTAAAACTCAGACACTAGTCCTAGTACGGCCATATACTGACTATAAAACACATTACACAACTCATACGAATCACATAGCACTTATAACTATTTTTAAAACATCACACAAAGCTTATTTGAATTTAAATAAGCCACAAACAATTTTTAAATCAAAAATCGGATTTTTAAATCCAATATAAGTATTTTAAATGCAATTAAATCAATTAATAAAATTAATTGACACTCTTTAAATGCTCAAACTATTTTTAAATAAATAAACCAAGCTATAAAATAATTAAACTTAATTTTAATTAATTAAATCTAATTAATAATTAATTATTAAGAATTAACTGATTAAAAGAATTAATCAATTAATTAAATTAATTAATTATTAATCAAAAATAATTAAAATAATTAAATTTAATCAATTTTCGAATTTAAATAAATATTTAGGAATTTATAAAATTTTCGGAATAATAAAATGTATTTTTAAATCAAAGATATGATTTTTAGAATTATAAAACTATTTTTGAATTATTTTTAAAAATAAAAACCCAGAAACACTTTTCTGGAAATGGATTAGGGTTTGTAAGATCAAACCGGGTCGGGTTAGGGTTTTGAAACCGGGTCGCCAAGAACACAAACGGGTCGCCAAGAACACGTCACCGGAAACAGGGTTTCCCAGTTTCCAGCCGACGTCCGGCCAACCCACCAGTTTCCGGTGACCAAAAACCAAACCAAACACACAGATTTTTATGCGAAATTCACAGGAATGTCTCAACGTTTACAGTACCGAGCCCAGTTAACTAAAATCACATCAAAATCGTTCAAAACGAACGGAAAGAAAACGGCGGCGCCGTTTCCGGCCAACCCAAATTCTACACCAAATCAAAAACCGATTACACGGTTCAACTCTAAACTCACAGATCTATCTAATCGCTAGAACACAATCAAGAAACAGTTAGCCGATCAAAATCCCGATCAAACTCCGGTGAACTTACAACTTTCCGATTAGCTCGAAATCTTACTCAAAATCCAAATTAAAAATCATACACATACTCTGCATCACATAATAAACACAACTATGCCATCAATTTGCAAGAACAATCAATAATAAAGATTCCCCCAAATTAAATCAAAAATTCGAAATAAATAATTAAATTAAAAATCGGAAAAACTCAGAAATCATACCCACATGAATTTTGATGGTGGATTTAGGTAGAGGATGATGAGAGATTCGATTTGGTTACAAGAACATCGAAATCGGAATCCGATAACGCCTTCAAAATTGAGTTTGATTCTCAAGAACACGAAGAACACGTTTCAGGGGTTTTTAACTTTTTAACTGTAATTATGCTTTATTATACGCAAAACAAAGTACGATTTGCCTTTTTATATTAAACGGAAAATAATACCCCAAACGACATTTTTGGATCGATACTGATCCGATAGATCGCTTTAAATATAATTTAACAAAATAAACGCTTTAAATCTTTAATAAAGCAGAATACACGTTTCACGAGACGATAAGCATCCATAAAGTACGGATAACTACAAGTATCGTTTAATAATAGATATACGAACCAAAATACTTCTTTTACGAATATTTTCGAATACTTTCCATTTTAACGAATGAAATATTGGTACGAACGATATACCAATCTCCCGAATAATTTGGGAACGATCCAAATTTTCTTTTCAATAATTAAAATAAAATAAAATAGTATAACACCCTTTTCAAACTAATTTCAAATTCCCCACACATTTCACATAGCATCACAATATCACATATTCAATCATTTAACGAATAACTTAGCACGTTTAAACAGATAAATCATTTAATAACTCTTAATATGAAATTAAAATTTCATTTCACATCATATAATAACACGTAATTTTCCCGGATCTTACATCCTTTCCCCCTTAACAGGATTCTGTCCTCAGAATCAACTTGCGCAAACACAGGTGGATATTTTCCAACATCTCATTCTCAAATTCCTAGGTTGACTCTTCAACCTTAGGATTTCTCCTCATACTCATACTAATTTGACTCCTCTATTACTTATCACTCTCATACTGACTCAATATCTCAATTGGTTACTCAACATAGAACAATTTAACTAAATCTCTATAGGTTCATATTTTATGAAATACACTATGAATACACCACTCATGGAGTGGTACGCAAACTTATACGCAACTTTCCTAACACACAGTAGATCGACGTAAGGTAGCAATTCAAAATCGTCATAATAACTGTTGTCGTAAGGAAATCTAATCATCTGTAAATGGTCCTTCCAATTACCTTAAAAATTTAGTACACAACCATAGTCTGTCTGAATTCTTTAATTAAGTCGCGGATCTCTGCCAAATACAATTGAACTCGTCATTCCATGCCGTACTATTATCTCTCATTAATTAGCCAATAATAACCCAAATAACATCACGATAAGCCCTAGGCCTTAACAACTCTACTACACAGTTTATCTTAACATGTCTCCACTTCCAATCAGGAATCTCTTTAGTTGTAATCGTCTACTATACCTCTGTTACTCTGTCTTCATTTTCCAACACCTCAAGTACTTAGATATTCACCAACACTAACATCCTTTTGAAACCCCTCATATGTATTCTTGCACTTCTTTCTTATTCCTTATACTTTCTCGTTCCCTCCTGTAATTGAATTCCATTTCTCTTTCCATAACTCTTTCCTTTATGTAGCCCTTTCTCTTTAATCAATCCTGGTTGAATCCTTATTTCCGTCATTTCTTTTTGTTAATCTCTTGTTATCATAACCTCAAAGCTCCATTCTTTCTACTCCTTGTACCGAAGATGTTTACGTCTCTAATCTTCCTCTTTCTACTCATACTATCAGCCATCCATATTCTTGGGTCAACTTTATCTACCTCCAATATATCTAACAACTACCTTCAACGATCACATACCTTTCATATCAATTAAATCTTCAGCTGAAAACAACCCCTCATTACCTTATCCATTGTCTTTAAATCCTTATCAACACCTCTTCATCTTCTTTTCCTATCTACAATTGTGAGAATATTCCTTATCAACTTGGTGACTTAATCCCATATCTTTAAAATTGTTCTACTTAGTACTAAGAACTTAATCAATCTCCATCTGATTCCCAAATAATTTAGAAGATACATTCACAGTAACACTCAGGACACCTTTTTCCATGGTTCCATCTCATTTCCCAAACAGCTTGATCAACTCGACATTATCTTGATTCTCATTCTATACATCCATATTGACTGGTAAGATCTACCTTAACTATCGTGAGCAAAAGACTTGCAACCATATCATACAATCCTGAAATACTCAAAGATCAACTTATTCTCCATTATTAGCCTATCATCAAATTTTTAAAAGTTCTTCTCATTGAGACAGAAATCTATTATGTTCATCTTCCACAACATGGGATATCATCAGCACAATTACACATTTTTTCCCAATTTCCAATCAACTTTTGAATCATCTAACTTCACCTCTTCCACATCGTAACATTAATCGATAGAGAGAGAACAACTGGCTCCGTTATATGTTACTAGTATTCTAATCGCATCGTAATCCGCTTTCGCTCGTGGTAATTCAATCGCAAATTCTTCGTTCATTATGGTAGCGTAAATTTCAGTTCACCCTAATGGCATACCTCCCAGATTATTTGGTATAACAAAAATCCATGATATTTTGAAGTGAAAAGATTCTATATCGTAGCAAATGTCCCACAATTGGGGTTACCAAATCTGTATATTCCAAAGCAAACATTATTGGAAGTGAAGGAATTACTGAGAGACCAATTTGATCACATGAACTCAATGTTGTGTGTCTCTATTAAGACAGTACTAAAGGTAATTAGCCTTCTTGTATTTCACAACACACAAGTGACGGCGTCCCGTCAGACTTCTATCACATAGACAGATAGTCCTTGTGTCCCCTATAAATAGGGTTGTTTACCTCAGTTGGAGTAGAGAAATATGAAAGAAATTTAGAGTCAGAATGACAACCAGGGCCTTTCGATAAGAAATCTCAAATACACACCTTGGATTGAAATTGAATAGATTCCAAAGGTGTTATTTCAGAAAAGAAGAACAACCAGAAAGGAAGTATCAACAAATAGTGTTACATTACAATTAGAGTTATCCACTCCGGAAGAATGAAGGAGTTGGAATTTAAATAACATATTTTTCAACAGGCTTCACAAATTTGAAATAGATGTCACAACAACCTCTGATGCAATTGCAATCAAGATTGATCAAAAGTATCAACTACAAAGTCAAAAGGTGGAATATATCCATCAACACGGGTTCCTCTTAAAGGAATGCCAAATATTTCATTAGGATGGGAAGGTATTACCAAGGTCTTCACATATGCCTCCTCCGTCGACTCCTTCGATAGCTCGTTATTCGATTTCAGCCCTTCTTCTCCACGTTATTCGATTTCAGCCCTTCTTTTCCACGTCATTCGATTTCAGCCCTTCTTTTCCACGTCGCAAGGTTATCAATATCGTACGTCGTCGTCGACTCGTAATAGTCCTTGAAGATTCCGCCATAGACGTCTACAAACGCAAGAAGTTCTATCCATTTCAGCACAACTATCTCAATCAAATACCTCTATCTCAACTCACTCAGCGGTACTATATCCAATAGTCCAATACGAACTCTAAATGAGCTCTGCCATTCCTTATATAACTATATACACTCCCACACACTCTCATTTCTAGTTTTACTATAACCCTTGCTCTGATACCAACTGTAACGCCCCCAAATCCGGGGTCAAAGGACTTGGTCGTCACACTGCACTCTTAATCCAAACAACCTGTTCAATATAAAATCAACACAATAATAATAATATCTGTGACCCCAACTCTACCAAGAATCTTTAAAGGTTATAGTGCTAGAAACAAGAATCCAAAATTTCATTACAACAACTTTCCTCTTTACAATCATTCTCTTTACATACAATCTAAAACACTAGTATAACTTCGATAAGAAGTATACCAGGCCACTACTCTTATACAATATCTTATTCAATAGAAAACATCTATATACAAAACCTCTCACTAGCTCCAATGCTCTGGATCAAAACGTCTTTACGCTAATATCTTTCCCCATCTCTGATCAGCTACGCGGACAACTCTTGCCAATACACCTTCTTTCCGGCAGGCTAAAATATATATAAATAAAACAAGTATGAGCGAATGAATTGCTCAGCAAGCGCATTATTAAATATAATACGAAAGGTTTCCAAAATAAACTTTGGATTTTCAAATAACAACTTTTGTTTTTGAACAATTAAAATCTCTAAAATTTTCAAATTAAGTTTGGTAATTTACCACAATTTCTCATTCAGTTTCTCTCAACTGAATAGTTTTAAAACACAAAAGATTTATATTGGTCGTTACGATGACCGAATCAACAATATCTACAATAGTAAGTAGAACATATGAAATAAATATAACTCATACGTCTTCAAGACCATAGTTTGTATAAAAATACTAGTTTTGAAGATAACAAATCTATTCACAACATTTTCTGAAACCAACAACTCTGGAAGGTTAGAATAATCAAGGGGTAAGAATGAGCCAACACGCTCGGTCAAGGAATAAAGAACGCACTTCAAGACTTCAACATGGTACCGACTGGATATGCGGTATGAATAAAACTCATCAAGATAGATATCTCACGACTGCCAATGGAATCAAGGAAATGGATTTCGACTATTTGGAATCCAAATGAATTAAGAGTAAGTGATTTCAGCAAGATTGAAACCACCATTTATTAATCAACAACCAACAATTTTACGCAACGAATAAACCTGAATATCAGGTCATAACTCACAAGTACAAAACATATTGATGTAACTCATCTCAGAAATAAGAACTAATATTAGAATTGGATTTTTAACATTTATCAAATCAAAGGTTGTGCTGCTGGCCAGCCACGCAACAACCCCGGACTAGCTCATGCATAGTCCTCTACGGATCCAAGGCCAATCTGGGCCTAAATTACATCGACCATAAATGGCCCGACCAATAATTGGTCCATTTAAAAAAAAACATTCCAATCCTATATTATATACGTCAGGTGTCAGAACAATTGACAACCTTACTTCGACAATCAGGTGTCGGAAGAATCGACAACCTAATACAACAATTGCTGGAAAACTCACGTTCCAGGAAATAGTTCAATTATGAAGAATCCATTAAGGAATAACAATATAATCTAGTATCGACGAGATCGACACAATATGGGGAGGTGCACATGAAAAGTGACAATATAATAAGCATCGACGAGTTCGATGTAACAACTGGGATATAATGAAGAATAAATAATGACATGCTCAACAAGGTTAAGTCTGATATGAAACAGACAATATGATATCAACAGAAAGTGTAACAAGTCAATATAGAGTAGGGTTCAAAGAATAAACAATAACATGCTTAACAAGATTGAATCTGATATGAAACAGACAATATGATATCAACAGAAAAGGGTAACAAGTCAATATAGAGTAGGGTTCAAAGAACAGGCTCTAGATGGCCTCAATAGTTCAAATCATCATATTATGGAAGAATTAATAAAGGTTTACCAATCTGGTAAATGACAAGAGAGTCAAGTTCAAGTTTAAGAAGAATTCAAGGTGAAGTTTATAAATGAAGAAAATAAGGGTTTATCAACTTCTGACAGAAATAGTTCAAGTCCTTCTTACATGTACTTATAATAGATAAGCCTTGTACTTGAAGGAAGTAAACTAAATCATGCACAGCATATATGAATTCGAATCAGGGAATGGATCAGATGATCGCATTAACAAGAAAGGATAACAAGGTTTGCATAGGTGCAAGGTGAAAAACGGAATACCTGAAGGGCAAGCAACACCACTTCAGAATTTCAGAATAAGTTTTCCCCCATAGGGTTCACAAGTTCCTGCTCATCTAGGGTTGGTAATATTCCAACTTAGCATTTTTAAATCAAGTCTTTTAAAAGAAAGCCTTAGTATACGGCCCATAATTATCTCTTCAAGCTTTTCAATATAATAAGTATATCTTTCCGATCAATATGAAAATATGAATCTAAACTCAAAAGGTATAAAAGAGTACTCGTCAATTTACGAGATTAAATAACATACTTGCAATTCAATGCAAAGAAATCAACATTTGAAAATTCAGTAATAAGCATTCAACATGCATACTAATAATTCAAGATAATATCCCTTAATTAATAAGCAAGGGTATAAACACTTGCCTCTGGTCCTTAGCTATTTCGTAATGTTGAAACAATACGATTCCTCCTTATTCTGTCTTATCGCACGATTCGCTACTTCCGTCCTTCTTTGCTTTAACGCTCTTGCGAATACCACTAGTCTGCTTCTACCATTTCGAATCCACGTGCCAGCCTCGATAGTCAAACATGAGACGGTACTTAGTCTTCAACGTATAATCCTCATATTTCATAAATGATTGTAACTTAACTTCGACGCACTTACCGATCTTACCGATGTCTCTGTTGCATAAACATCCACATCTCAATTGATAGACCAATCGCAATCAACCACATAAGTAATCCACGTAACTCGCTTGACGACAATCCCCATACTATAAAAAGTCAACATCCAAGTCAACGGCCTCGTAAATCTCACTTTCTAACATAACCGACAAATTTCTATCCCATCTACCCCTCGTGATAACATTAGACACAACCAATTACTCAAACAAGTCTCCACACAATTTATTCGCATGCATGACTCAACAACAGATAATTCACATCATTCACATAACACATTTAAACAAGTAACCGGTTACGTATCGGACGCCCGGTCTAATTTATAATATTTAAAACTCAAACACTAGTCCTAGTACGGCCATATACTGACTATAAAACACATTACACAACTCATACGAATCACATAGCACTTATAACTATTTTTAAAACATCACACAAAGCTTATTTGAATTTAAATAAGCCACAAACAATTTTTAAATCAAAAATCGGATTTTTAAATCCAATATAAGTATTTTAAATGCAATTAAATCAATTAATAAAATTAATTGACACTCTTTAAATGCTCAAAATATTTTTAAATAAATAAACCAAGCTATAAAATAATTAAACTTAATTTTAATTAATTAAATCTAATTAATAATTAATTATTAAGAATTAACTGATTAAAAGAATTAATCAATTAATTAAATTAATTAATTATTAATCAAAAATAATTAAAATAATTAAATTTAATCAATTTTCGAATTTAAATAAATATTTAGGAATTTATAAAATTTTCGGAATAATAAAATGTATTTTTAAATCAAAGATATGATTTTTAGAATTATAAAACTATTTTTGAATTATTTTTAAAAATAAAAACCCAGAAACACTTTTCTGGAAATGGATTAGGGTTTGTAAGATCAAACCGGGTCGGGTTAGGGTTTTGAAACCGGGTCGCCAAGAACACAAACGGGTCGCCAAGAACACGTCACCGGAAACAGGGTTTCCCAGTTTCCAGCCGACGTCCGGCCAACCCACCAGTTTCCGGCGACCAAAAACCAAACCAAACACACAGATTTTTATGTGAAATGCACAGGAATGTCTCAACGTTTACAGTACCGAGCCCAGTTAACTAAAATCACATCAAAATCGTTCAAAACGAACGGAAAGAAAACGGCGGCGCCGTTTCCGGCCAACCCAAATTCTACACCAAATCAAAAACCGATTACACGGTTCAACTCTAAACTCACAGATCTATCTAATCGCTAGAACACAATCAAGAAACAGTTAGCCGATCAAAATCCCGATCAAACTCCGGTGAACTTACAACTTTCCGATTAGCTCGAAATCTTACTCAAAATCCAAATTAAAAATCATACACATACTCTGCATCACATAATAAACACAACTATGCCATCAATTTGCAAGAACAATCAATAATAAAGATTCCCCCAAATTAAATCAAAAATTCGAAATAAATAATTAAATTAAAAATCGGAAAAACTCAGAAATCATACCCACATGAATTTTGATGGTGGATTTAGGTAGAGGATGATGAGAGATTCGATTTGGTTACAAGAACATCGAAATCGGAATCCGATAACGCCTTCAAAATTGAGTTTGATTCTCAAGAACACGAAGAACACGTTTCAGGGGTTTTTAACTTTTTAACTGTAATTATGCTTTATTATACGCAAAACAAAGTACGATTTGCCTTTTTATATTAAACGGAAAATAATACCCCAAACGACATTTTTGGATCGATACTGATCCAATAGATCGCTTTAAATATAATTTAACAAAATAAACGCTTTAAATCTTTAATAAAGCAGAATACACGTTTCACGAGACGATAAGCATCCATAAAGTACGGATAACTACAAGTATCGTTTAATAATAGATATACGAACCAAAATACTTCTTTTACGAATATTTTCGAATACTTTCCATTTTAACGAATGAAATATTGGTACGAACGATATACCAATCTCCCGAATAATTTGGGAACGATCCAAATTTTCTTTTCAATAATTAAAATAAAATAAAATAGTATAACACCCTTTTCAAACTAATTTCAAATTCCCCACACATTTCACATAGCATCACAATATCACATATTCAATCATTTAACGAATAACTTAGCACGTTTAAACAGATAAATCATTTAATAACTCTTAATATGAAATTAAAATTTCATTTCACATCATATAATAACACGTAATTTTCCCGGATCTTACATATATTGTCATCATCTTCATCTACATCTTCATCATCGCTCCTGAATATATCATCTTCATCCTCTCGATCTCCTAATTTACTGTCAATAACATCATCACTCTCGTGCTCGTGATGCTTGGAATTCGTTTTCATTAAACCCTTGGTTGCTAAAAATTGATTCTCAACATCAACACCGGTTTGAAATGTTAAGCTAGTACTAGAACTAGAATACAGACCTGATTCCCAATATCAATATCAGGATATATGGTCATCATCTTTATCGTCATCATCGCTGCTGAATATATCATCTTCATCCTCTCGATCTCCCAATTTATTGTCTATAATATCATCACTCTTGTGCTCATGCTGCTTGGAATTTAATTTCATTGAAACCCTTCCTCGCTAAAAATAGATTCTCAACATCAACACTGGTTTGAAATTTTAAGCTAGTACTAGAACAAGAATACATACCTGATTCTCAATATCAACATCAGGAATGTCATTATCTTCATCTTCATCTTCATCATCGTTACTGAATATATCATCTTCATCCTCTCGATCTCACAATTTACTGTCTATACCATCATCACTCTCGTGCTTGTGCTACTTCGAATTCATTTTCATTGAAACCCTTCCTTGCTAAAAATAGATTCTCAACATCAACACCGGTTTGAAATGTTAAGCTAGTACTAGAACTAGAATACAAACCTGATTCTCAATATCAACATCGGGATATATGGTCATCATCTTCATCTTCATCATCGTTGCTAAATATATCATCTTCATCCACTCGATCTCCCAATATATTGTCAATAACATCATCACTCTCGTGCTCGTGTTGCTTGGAATTCATTTTATTGAAACCCTTCCTTGCTAAAAATTGATTCTCAACATCAACACCGGTTTGAAATGTTAAGATAGGACTAGAAATAGAATACAAACTTGATCCTCAATATCAACATCAGGATGGTCATCATCTTCATCTTCATAATCGCTGCTGAATATATCATCTTCATCCTCTCGATCTCCCAATTTACAATCTATAACATCATCACTCTCGTGCTCGTACTGTTTGGACTTAGTTTTCATTGAAACCCTTCCCTTCTAAAAATAGATTTTCAATATCAACACCGGTTTGAAATGTAAAGCTAGTACTAGAACTAGAATACAAACCTGATTCTAAATATCAACATCGGGACATATTGTCATCATCTTCATCTTCATCTTCATCATCGCTCCTGAATATATCATCTTCATCCCCTCGATCTCCTAATTTACTATCAATAACATCATCTCTCTCGTGCTCGTGTTGTTTGGAATTCGTTTTCATTGAAACCCTTCCTTGCTAAAAATTGAATCTCAACATCAACACCGGTTTGAAATGTTAAGCTAGTACTAGAACTAGAATACAAATCTGATTCCCAATATCAACATCAGGATATATAGTCATCATCTTTATCTTCATTATCGCTGCTGAATATATCATCTTCATCCTCTCGATCTCCCAATTTACTGTCTATAATATCATCACTCTTATGCTCATGCTGCTTGCAATTCATTTTCATTAAAACCCTTCCTTGCTAAAAATAGATTCTCAACATCAGCATTGTTTTGAAATGTTAAGCTAGTACTAGAACTAGAATACATACATGATTCTCAATATCAACATCAGGATGGTCATCATCTTCATCTTCATCATCGCTGCTGAATATGTTATCTTCATCTTCTCGATCTCCCAATTTATTGTCTATAATATCATCACTCTTGTGCTCATGTTGCTTGGAATTCATTTTCATTGAAACCCTTCCTTGCTAAAAATAGATTCTCAACATCAACACTGTTTTGAAATGTTAAGCTCGTACTAGATCTAGAATACATACCTGATTCTCAATATCAACATCAGGATGGTCATCATCTTCATCTTCATCATCGTTGCTGAATATATCATCTTCATCCTCTCGATCTCCCAATTTATAGTCAATAACATCATCACTCTCGTGCTCGTGCTACCTGGAATTGGTTTTCATTGAAACCCTTCCTTGCTAAAAATAGATTCTCAACATCAACACTTGTTTGAAATGTTAAGCTAGTACTAGAACTACAATACAAACATGATTCTTAATATCAACATTAGGATATATTGTCATCATCTTTATCTTCATCATCGCTACTGAATATATCATCTTCATCCTCTCGATCTCCCAATTTACTGTCAATAACATCATCACTCTCATGCTCGTGTTGCTTGGAATTCGTTTTCATGATAACCCTTCCTTGCTAAAAACCCCCTTGTTGTTGTTTTTGTTGTTGTTAGGTGTTAACTTATTAATAGCAAGACTGAAACCTAAAATTAAAAAGACGGCGTTTGGACTTAATTTGGTGGAGGGGCCCAGGAACGACACTAAATGACAGGGCTTCTGTACGGCGCTTTTGGACAAAATAATTGTTTATGTGTTTTCCTCTCATTTCTTTGTTCGTTTGAGTGAGAAAGTGGACTTATGTCTAAATCAAAATAATAATTATATATATATTTATTATTTTTAATATTTATACTATCTATCTATCAATCTAACAATCTATCTATACTTCTATACTATCTATACTATATTATTAAAGACGAAACATTAAAAGTTTGGTGGGTACGGTAACTATATTTTGGTACCTATTTTTTGGTACTTCATAATTTTACTTAATTATCCCTACTTATCACTGATAAAAATAATTAAATAGTAATATTATCTATTCACAATATTTTCTATTTATAATTAATTACCTTTTTAAGCTAGAGCACAATATTTTTTCTAGAAAAATCTCCTCCTTTTACAAAAATATCACGGACAATTACCTTTTCAAAAAGTATCACGGGCAATTACCTTTTTTCAACAAACATGTTATTTTTTCCATTTTTACTTATTAAAACCCCTCATTCTTATTAGTTATATTTATCACGGGCAAATCCTTAATTATTTATTTTAAACCCGTTTTAATGATTTTAATTATTTAAAAAAATTACCTATTTTAACATGACCACTTATTTTTTTAACAAATGCAATTAATGGAATATTAAAACGAAAATAATCAAATACGAAATATTAAAGTTTGGTCACTAAGATACATGTTTTTGGTACTTCGTGATTTTACTTAATTAACGTTACTTATCAATAATAAAATATTATTAAATAATAATATTATTTATTTATAATACTATTTTTTTCTATTTTTTCTAACAAAATCTCTTCATTTTCCAAAAATATCACGCACAATTACCTTTTCCAAAACTATCACGATCAATTAGCTTTTGCTACTAAAACATGTTACATTTTCTACACTTCCTTACTAAAACCCCACTTTTTTCGAGATATATCACGGATAAACCCTTAATTATTAATTTTAAACTTGTTTTAGTGTTTTTAATTATTTAAAAAAGTTTATGTATTTTAACATGTCAATTTATTTTTTAACAAATGCAATTAATAAAATATTAAAACGTAATTAATTAAATAAGAACTCTAAAAAACAATATGTGCATAGCACGAGTTTTAAACTAGTATTATTAAAAATGAAACATTAAAAGTTTTGGTACCTATTTTTTGGTACCGTACTTACCTCACTTACTTACTACAAGAAAAGGGTCAATAGACATCGGTTTCTGGCCCATGTCTATGTTGTTTGCCAACCGATGTCTTTGTCGATGATGTCTATCTTAGACATCGGCTGATGTATGTACTTACTTAAACATCAGTTTTTACAGAAAAAAGTGATTTATATTCTTCTCTTACACATCACTTTGGTCCGATGTCTATTTTAGTTCTAGACATCAGATTTTATAAATAAAAAGTGATTTCTATTTGTTTCTTAGACATCAATATTGCAGAAACAATGTGATGTATATCTTTGTGTTAGACATCAGTTTTACCACATTAATATTGATGTATATTTAAGTCTTAGACATCAGTATTTGTTAAAAAATTTGATGTATTTGTTCTGAGCCTATATTAAATAAATCGTTGCCTTTCCAAGCATAAAAAAATATTCAAATATGGACCATTCACAATATATTACACCATTCAGAAAATACATCCAACCACCAACACATCAATCATCATTCCCCAAAATTCTACACATCTATATATCCTATATGATTTAGCAGAACTCTGGAATTTTCTCACGTTGTACAAATCATTCATTGATCTTGTACATGTTATTGAAGCTGCATCCATACTATTATTTACGGCATTAGGACCCAAATAGGCTGCATCTCAAGCCTCTCACATTGTCTCTGCATCTCATTGCCACGCCAGAACTCAAAAACTGGTTATTGATCGGATGCACGGGTCTATCCTTAAGTTCCATATGCTCTAACCAAGTCACCTACACATAAAACAAATTTCATCAAGGGTAATTATTTCAATCCAGTAATATGTGTGCATATTTAACTTTCAAAACAATATCAAATATGAGAATATAGTTACCTTTGTGCATCCAAATCTTGGCAAACATTCTTGAATGATTCATCCAGAAGGCTTTCTCCTGCATTTTGGAAAAGGGGATTCCAGTAGGCTATCCGCGGGAAAATCAACAATCCCCCAACTTCCATCCTCTTCTTGATGGCAGTAACGTATAAAATGGACTTCTCTTGGGAGCACCAGAGGTGACAACATCTGCATTTCCGCGTACATCTGTTTTGAAATTTAATTATAAGTAATCGTTGAGTAATATAAGATTATGTATATTCGAGTAAAAACCTAGCAAAACAAAAAATGCTAGATCAGTTTTACTAACAAAGATATAAATATATACCAGACGGAGGGAACCATTGAGATTTCCGGAGGGACCTTCAACAATCTGAAGATTTTTTGCTTTTGAAACAATGGACGGAATGGTATATAGTAAACAATGGACGAAATGATTCAAATGATAGACACTTCCTTATCTATTGCAATCACACATAATTACTTTCACACGCTCCCTCATTTGAGAGCTTAAACATTTGACAGCTAACAAATTAGCAGTACATATTTAGATAATCCTTTAACTTAAAAGACAGAGTATACCAAAGATGACATTTTCCGACAGAATGGTTGTCCAGAACCAAGGAGCAGAAAAAGTATCAACAAATAAGTAACTAACTACGAGACTTGTCTAGTTAAACCAGTAAAAAGGGGTGTACATTAATTTATGATGGCTGAATTTTATCCTGTAAAACCAACTAGGGTACATTAGACGCCCTACATATTAGCTAATTATAGATATCTGTTGCTGTACATTAATTAGTCCAATGCCTTCAGACATTTAAGTTTTCAAGACAGACAATAGTAGTAGGAAGAGGACCACATAAGGCACAATATTTCTTCAGTACCCATCCATTCCTTACCCCGTGCAACCATATTTTAGAATATTGCTCATACTAACAAGTTTCTGCAGTCTTGCTGCTCTCTTGCATGTCTCAATCGTAAAAGGAGAGGATTATTAGGCACAAAGGAAAATGTTTTCAAGATCAGTTACCCCAACAATTTGTTTGATGCTGTTTTGGCAGCAGCAACTGTGCTTCGGCTAGGTAACCACTTCACAACACGCTTTGGATCATTCCATTTTATGATTTATTCCATTTTTATAAGTCATTTAATCACAAAAATAAAAATAAAAATGGAACATACATAAGTAAAATGTGGCAAGATATAAGATATTTTTTTGAACCTAGTTCTGAGAGTGAAGCCATGCCCTCTAATGTTCATCTTGATTATCAGCAAGTTTAACTGTTGTATTAGCTGCTAATTAATCCACAAATTGATCATGGCCTGCTTCTGCCTTTGTATACATGCATGCTAGACACATCCACCTAGATATGCAGAGGGATGCAATAGGGGAGCCTTGGTCTCTTTAAGTATCAGAGAAGAATCCTTGCGAGGAAGAAGTAATAAGGCAGTTACCAGTATGGTGAGAAGACCCCCAACAGCCAGGCAAAAATCTGTATGGTTAGGTAGGATACAAGTGCAGGGATACACAAATTCAACTAATATGATAACATATAGTATCTACAGTAATGCTGCTGAATTTATAGTAGTAATATCTAACATGCGTAGGCTTGCTGTCGAAGCTTTATATTATGCTGCAGATGCTCCAGACTCACTCGTATGCAAAGAAGACATAGGGCAGGTAACATCTAGATGAAACTTGTATCAGTAGTTAGTCCCTCGGATTAACATCTAGATGATTTTATACTAATGCGTTTAGAGAAAGCAGATACCTTTATACATCTCCAAATAGCACACTATTAGGTTCATTGTTGATTTGCTATAATGCAGCAAACAATCTAGTGTGTGTGCCCTGGACAAGCAAAAGAAGCATTGCAGAAGTCAATTTCATAAAGATTTTATCACTTCAGGCAATGCAAGATAGTTGAAATAGTTACAGAAGTCAGCTCAATTCCATAAAATGAAGATAAAGTTTAGCAACTAGTCTAGCAGATGAGAAAAAATAAATAGAGGAGATGGCATGTATTTACTCTGCCACATACCATTCTTTGTAACCTGGATCCACAGTGAAACCATACATGTCAACAGAGTCACAGATAGAGAGAGCAAATTCGAGAGCCTTGAGTCCAGTTCCTTTCGCAGCAGAACCAAAAGATGCACCTAACTTAAGATACACTGGATTGAGTATTGGAATTTCCTACAAAATACAACCGAAGCTTGATAACTAAAAAATTGTGTAGATTTAAAAGCAACAAACAAAATGAGTCGTCATTAGTTATCTACTATATACCATTACTAAAATCTCAAACAACTAAAAACATCAATAAATCACTCAAACAACTAAAAAGATCACTCTGTGTGTGTGAACACGCATCAATTAAACAAACTCCCCTTGATTTCAAGTCCGAGAGGCTATTTCCAACACAATGCCACAATTAAAACACAAAAACAAATCAAGTCAGCAACAAAAAATCAAATAGATCTAAAAATAACTGACATCGTGATTTGATTCAAATTCAAACGAAATTAAAATCGTACGAGATCTAATAAACACACAAATGCGAGTAAATAAATAAACTAACAATTGCAACGAAATTAAATTTGAAGATTAATAGATCCGAATTGAGATCCCAGTGAATTGAATTGAACGAAGTAGAGCAGGACGGAGGTGAATGGTGGTGGAGGTGAGCGGTGGTGGAGACGAGAGAGAGAGAGAGATTGAGTGAAGTGAGAGACGAGAGAGAGAGTCGGAAAGGGGGAAAAGAGATTTAGTTTTTAGTCGGGGGGAAAAGTATTTGGCAAGAGGGGGAAAAATAATTGGTATAAAGGGGGGAAAATTATTGATGTAAAGGGGGGAATTACAAAATTTTTACCAAGGGGAAAACAAAAAAATTTTAGTCGAATTTTAGACATCGGTTCTAAAATAAGCGATGTCTTTAAACAACAAAGACATCAGATTAACGCGGGGTGATGTTATTATATCTTTTAACATCAGTGGTATTAGTAACCGATGTCTAATGTGTGATGTCTATTGAACATTTTCTTGTAAGCTTCCTCACTTATTTATTTTACTATCTATCTATCAATCTGTACTATCTATACTATAATATAATAGACGAAATATTAAAAATTTGGTTGGTCGGTATGTAAGTGTTTTTACCTAATTACCCTTACTTATTTATATAAAATATTATTAAATAATGACAACACCTATTTTTAACCGATTACCTTTTCAGCTAAAACTCATTATTGTTTCTATTTTTCTGATAGAATTTCCTACTATTACAAAAATATCACAGGTAATTATCTTTTTTTTTTAAAAACATGTTTTTTTTTTTTTTTTTTTCTTACTAAAACCCATCCTTTTTAAATGAACAGAAATTACAATTGCATAAGACAAAACACAAGAATTAAAAATTTAGGTGGATTGATTGTTCCACCTGAGAGATTTTATTTGAATAAATCTTTGTGATGTTTAGAACTAAACACACAGCTGCAATTATAGTGTTTTTGCTTCCGCAATTTATAAGAGTGAATATTGTTTAAGCTCTAGAAAACTAACTGATTTCTTACACTTGGTTATATATCCCAAGTTTACAAGCCTATTGAACTACTAGGAATATATAGTAGGTAAAGTCCAAAAGCTTGTTTTTCCACTCTAAGTCCAATGGTTCTTGTAATGATTTGACTTTTAGCTGAATATCCTTCTTCAATCATCTCTATTGACCAGATGAAAATAGAATGCTTCCTTTTCTTCAGGGTTTCCCAAAATACTGGTTTCCATGCTCTTTTTGTTCCATCAATCCATATGATTTGTCAAAACTGTCACTATTTCAATTGCTAATTATTGGCACTGTATCGATTGAGATTAATTTATCCAGCATCCGTTGAAAGTATGCAGGCTGCATCCATCGAAGATGTTTTGGTTGCATCCGTTGAAGGTTGAATTGTATCCGTTGAAATACACTTTCACTTATGTAAAATTACAAGGCATTAAATATTTACAATTAGCCTCCCTATTCTACATATCCATTGATAATCAACATGATTTATTCAACCCTAACACTTATACTTTCAACTGCTATTGAAACTAAAAAGAACATGTTACATTGAGTCTTATCGATTGATAAACTTTCTTTCAACAAATACTGTATGCACATGCTATCCGTTGAAAACTACATTTTTACTTATACAAATTTTATTGAGTTATTTTGGTTATCATTAAGAATCAACATAATTCCTAACAATCTCCCCCAATTTATGCCTGGTTGAGAATCGAACATAAATTCAGGGCTTGATGATTAAAAAAAACACTCCTTATGAATTTACAAAAAATGCAAAAAGTGTATTAAGCTTTAGTAATGTACAAAAATGATAAGTAGAAGTTTGAAGTACTTTACAGAGAGTTGTGCTCCTCTAGCATGAGCAAATCTATTTATGTTTCTTCCCTCTAGTAGGCAATACCCTTGTTTTCCCTTCTTTGGCATGGTTGGCCTCAATCTGTTGCTGAAGTTATCTGTGGAAATTATCTTCCTCAACAATCTTAGGATTTAGTTTGGATTACAACCATCTAAGATATTTTGTGTTAGCCTTAGACAATTGGTCCTCCAATCTGAAAAATCTCCCGCAGCCATCCTCATCCCTGAATTTCATCATCCAATAAGGTTGAAGATGAATATTGTGTCCATTGTATGGGATCTTTAGCTTCTTAGGTAGACTAACAGGTGGGTTCCAACTACCCCTCATTTCTTCCATACTTCACCCTTTGCAGTTTTGGAGAATCTTGTAGATCTTCTAATGCTTGAAAATACCTTTGTTAAGGTTTGGTATCCTTCTCCTAAAATTCTCTGCAAGGGCCAAGTTCTTTCCTTTCCACCTTTGTATACAAACAGAAGTCTCTCTGGAAGATGTTTGAATTTATCAATGCCCCTCAACTTCACTTATTGAAACCCTGATGTTTTGATGATAACACTATAGCAGCACGATGGGTTTATTGTGTTGTACTAACATTGTTTTGCAGGAGATAAAGACTTTGTATTTTATAACAAAACATGTTGTAGCAGCTAGCTGGCAGACTAAATTTTCTTTGCAGGCAGCAAGCTGGCAGAGAAATTTTGTATGCAGGCAGCAAGCTGGCAACACTCCCAGCGGATAGAGTTTCAGTCCTATTTTATAGCAAATATTCTAGGAACTGAATTGTTAGGACTATATCACTTATATAAGTCGTATATATATATATGAGCTCAATATTTTCAAAACTCTTTTCATATATATATATATAATTCCTATTAAATAGGAGTTTGTTGTTTTAACGTTTCTTTTCTTAAAACAAACTCTATTTTCTAGGCTGGGTATTAGTTGAACGTGTCTTTTCTTAAATGTTCTTATTCTCAAACGTTCATTTATCTTTTCTAAACGTTGCTTTCTGAACGTTAATCTTTGAATTATTCAAGCAAACAAAATGTGAGACATTTATGGTCAAGAACGTTGTTTTTGTTGGATTAATTCAAGTATTAATTCGTTCATCATATAAATATACTTGTGTGGTTTTCATAAAGGTTGTTGGACAACATTTTAAAGAAACACAAGTACTATCAAAGGATGATTTTGCAAAATCTTATACATACTTGAGCTCTTATATATTATATGATATATTCTTAATTAGAGTTCATAGTTTCGGTTGGAATTCATTATATCTTTGTATTGTTCAACTTGTAAGTTGGTAGTTGCTGGTTTTGTGAGCTTGGGAAACAAGGGTTCAAGGAACTTGATAGCTAGAGGAGTTTATACTTGGTTTAGTATAGTACTTAGAGAGCTGCGTTCAAGGAACAAGGTGTTTCAGCAAGCTGCAAACAGTAACTGGGAGATTAGGGAGATATATTATTGTATTGTGTAGTTGTAATTCACTTTGATCAATAATATATTCCTTTGCCCTGTTGGTAGAGGACCATGACGTAGACCTATAGAAGATAGAGGTCGACCTAGCTAAAATTGCTGTGTGTTCTTTATTTTCTGCATTGCACAACGTAGCTAGCTGTCACTTTACATTTTCTGTGAATCAAGTAAGCTGCCAGACTGATTTTTGCTTTTTCAGTCACATAACTTGGTAATAATTAAAATTGGCCATTGTTAGTCATAACACCTATTCACCCCTCCCCTCTAGGTGTTGATTCTCATTTGGTATCAGAGCTTTGGTGTACTAACATTTCTGTAACAGGAAAGTACAAATCATATGGCATACTTTTATGTAGAGGGAGAATCATTAAACACGCCACCACTTCTCAATGGGGTAGAAAATTATGATTTATGGAGACTAAATATGAAGGTGTTCTTGAGTAGAAATCCATTTGAGTGGAGAGTCGTTAAGGTTAGTCCATTCACTTTTTTGGATAATAATGGCAAGCCAAAAGATGTTGATGATCTTACCGAGGCAGAATTGATGAAAACAAGCTATGATGGAAGAGCAAGGTACACACTAATATGTGGTCTTTCAAATTCAGATTTTGACAAGGTTTCTTCATGTGGCACAACAAAGGATATATGGGATACCTTAAAAATGCATTATAAAGCTACAACAAAATCAGAGGAAGAATGTTTCAAGTCAAAGCAGCAAGCTGCCTCAAGAGACGAAAACAAAGCAAAGGCTCAAATCACTTGGAGTGAAGAGGAATTTAATTCCAATGAAGACTCAAACGAAGATATGTTAAATATTGCATTGGTTGGCATTGATGATGATATGGTTCAAGGAAACACCGAAGAAGTCCTTGTAAATAGTGATGTATCACATTCGGACTCCGATGTTGAATCTAGTGCGGTAAACTCATTTCAGTTTAACATATCTTCTGAAAATATTATATTGGAATCACTAACCATGCAGGAACATAGTAATATATCTATTGTAGAGTTCATGGAATTAAAGAATGAGAACAATGAGCTTGAAAAGAAAAATACTTCTCTTCGAAAGATCATTTCTGATCTTAAGGCTGAAAAGACTCCATCAAGCAATCATGAAGATCTCATTTCTGATCTCAAGGGAAAGCTAACACAACTTGAGGGGTTCAACAAATTACTTCTCAAAAGAAATGATACATTGATGAAGGAACTCAGCGAGCTGCGTGCAGAAATTGAAGCAAGAGATGTATGTCTTGAAACTTTTAAAATCCAAGAATCCGTCTCAATTGAAGCTACTCAACAAGCTGAGAAGATAAAGGAATTAGAAGCTGAAGTTGCAAAGCTTGAGAAAGGCATGGGAAAATTTGTTCAAGGAGAGGAAGTATTAAAGACTATTATGAAACAAACAAAGGTTCCTATGGATAAAGAAGGACTTGGAATGGCTTCTACATCAAAGACCAAGGCTTTTCAATATGAAGGCAAACATGGTATTCCATATAATTATGCTATGCCTTGGAAAATATGCTACAAATGTGGAAAGAAAGGTCATTTGTCACATCACTGCCCAAGTCAGAATGCTAAGCCAGCAAGCTGGAACAGATAGACAGCTTATAGGCAGCAAGCTGCCAGAACAAGGAGAACAGGAAATCGAGCATCCAAAGTGGTCCAAATGTGGATCAAGAAATCTGAATTGAATGTTCTTTATGTTATATCAACTAACCATGCTGGACCCAACCAAATTTGGGTACCAAAACGTTGAGATTTTTGTTCTTTGTTTTGTAGGTATGTCTTGTGGTCAAAGTCAATGCAAATCAATGGATATTGGATAGTGGATGTACAAGACATATGTGTGGTGACAAATCTCAGTTCCTTAGCCTCAGGATGAAAAAGGGTGGTAGTGTTACAATTGGTGATAGCAAAACACTCTGCATACTTGGCAAAGGAACAATTGGTAATAGTAACATTTCTATTGATAAAGTACAATATGTTCAAGGTCTTAAATATAATTTGCTTAGTATAAGTCAGTTATATGATGATGGACATACTGTTGTTTTTGATAAAGAGAAATGTACTATTAATGTTGGCACTAATTAACAAAGTCCCCCTAGTGGCTAGAAGGGAAGGAAATATATATATATATATATATATATATATATGTTGGACTTTGAGATGCAGGAAGTAGGCTGCTGTTTAGCTACTATTGATACAAACCCAGATCTTTGGCATAGAAGGCTAGGACATCCTCATATGGACTTACTCAGCAAGATGTCTACAAAGAAGCTAGTTAGAGGACTACCCAAATTTAAGTATGTCAAGACGGAAACCTGTTCGGCTTGTCAATTAGGCAAACAAATCAGGACTCCACATAAGTCAAAGACAATGGTATCATCTTCTAAACCTTTAGAGCTTCTCCATTTGGATTTATTTGGTCCGAAAGCATATAAAAGCATTGGAGGTAAACAATATGCATTTGTTATCGTTGATGATTATTCTAGATATACATGGGTATTGTTTCTTCGAACTAAAGATTGTGCTTTTAGTGAATTTGAAAAGCTAATCACTTTACTTGAGAACAAGTTGAATAAAAGACTTGTAGGTATAAGAAGTGATAGAGGCGGTGAATTCATATCAAAAGGCTTCATTGATTATTGTGAAGAAAGAGGTACTTCACATGAATTCTCTGCTCCAAGAACCCCACAACAAAACGGAGTAGTGGAGAGAAAGAACAGATCTTTGCAAGAAACTGCAAGGACTCTGCTGCAAGAGAGCAAGCTACCAAGGAGTTTCTGGGTAGAAGCAGTCAACACAGCAATCTACGTTCTGAATAGGGTGCTTATCAAGCCTATTCTCAACAAAACTCCATATGAATTGCTGAGGAATAAGAAGCCAAACATTGGATATTTCAAAGTCTTTGGCTCCAGGTGCTTTGTACTTAAAACTATTGATCGAGATGGTAAATTCGATGCTAAATCTTATGAAGCAATATTTTTGGGTTATTCTTTAACAAGTCATGCTTATAGAGTGTATAATAGATCTAAACATATTGTTGAAGAGTCTATAGATGTTTCATTTCAAGAGTCTAATGTTGATATGTCAAGAGATGAGGAAGATATTGCAGGTGCAGGTGATGACAGCCAGCTGCCAGTGACAAATACTGTATCGCAGCAAGCTGCCAACTAGCCTGAGACAACTACAGAAGCTGAAAAGCCAACTGAAACCTCTTCTCCAGTAGATGAAACTATTGATAAGTTGTCAAACCTCACCTTGGAAGGTCCAAGAGGTCAGAGATCACAAGAAAAGATACCTATCTATAAAGGTGGTGAAGCCTCTCCTCCATCCAAGAGAATTCGAGTACATGAGGAAGTCATAGCTCAACATTAATTGCCAAAGTCAACAAGAACAGTGAAGAACCATCCTCCAGAATTGATCATTGGTGATAAATCAGAAGGAATCAAGACAAGGAAGGGTCAAGCCAACTTTTGTGCATTTGCGGCCTTTCTAGCTCAAGAGGAACCGAAGAATGTCAAAGAAGCACTTTAAGATGAGAATTGGATCATGGCAATGCAAGAAGAACTCAATAAATTTGAAAGATGTGATGTTTGGGAACTTGTGGAGCCACCTAAACATGCTTCAATCATTAGTACTAAATGGGTCTTCAAGAACAAAGTTGATGAATTTGGTACGGTTACTCGAAACAAAGCAAGACTTGTTGCACAAGGATATAATCAACAAGAAGGAATAGATTTTGAGGAAACTTATGCCCCGGTTGCAAGGCTCGAATCAATAAGGATGCTACTTTCATTTGCATGCTCTAAGAAGATCAAACTACATCAAATGGACGTGAAAAGCGCATTTCTTAATGGATTCTTAAAAGAAGAAGTTTATGTCAAGCAACCCCCTGGTTTTGAGAATGAGCAATTTTCGAATCATGTTTTCAAGTTGAAGAAGGCATTATATGGATTGCGGCAAACTCCTAGATCATGGTACAAAAGGTTAGGTAAGTTTTTGATCAAAAATGGATTCATTCGAGGTAAAATCGATCCCACATTATTTACTAAACATAATGGTACTGATATTTTAGTTGTACAAATATATGTGGATGATATTATTTTTGGATCTACTAATGATGATATGTGCAAGTGGT
Source organism: Heracleum sosnowskyi (assembly GCA_030848705.1). Lineage (NCBI taxonomy): Eukaryota > Viridiplantae > Streptophyta > Magnoliopsida > Apiales > Apiaceae > Heracleum > Heracleum sosnowskyi. The sequence continues at coordinate 16,867,401 of CM061236.1, forward strand.
TTTCTAAGTGTATGCATAGTGAGTTTGACATGAGCATGATGGGAGAGCTTAATTATTTTTTGGGTCTTCAAATTAAGCAAACTCCAGAGGATATTTATGTCATCAATCCAAGTATATCAAGAATCTACTCAAAAGATTTGGATTTGAAAATATCAAGCCGAAATCAACACCAATGACTCCTGCCAGCAAGCTGACAACAGATGAATAAGGTATAAATGTTGATGTTCGCAAGTATAGAGGTATGTTTGGTAGTTTATTATATCTTACTGCCTCTAGACCTGATATAATGTATAGTGTTTGTGTATGCGCGAGATTTCAATCTAAACCAAAAGAGTCTAACTTGAGTGCAGTTAAATGAATATTCAAATATTTGAGTGGCACAATTTCTCTTGGTTTATTTTATCCAATCACAAATGCTTTTGATCTTGTTGGGTTTATTGATGCAGATTATGCAGGTTGTCAAACTGATCGCAAGAGTACAAGTGGTGTTTGTGCATTTTTAGGACAGAGTTTGGTGTCTTGGGAAAGCAAGAAGCAAGCTTCTGTTGTATTATCCACTGCAGAATGTGAGTATTTAGCCGCAGGAAGCTGTTGTGCCCAAATTCTTTGGATGATACAAACACTCAGGGACTATGGCATCAAATGCGACAAGATTCCGATTTATTGTGACAATACAAGCACAATTAACATTTCCAAGAATCCAGTGAATCACTCAAGAACGAAGCATATTGATGTTCGACATCACTTCTTGAGAGACAATGTTGCAAAAGAAAGATTTTATGTTCTTCGTAGGGAAATTGGCATGTGCAATGTCTAGACAGCAAGCTGTCTACAATTGTCTGGTAATATTAGCTAACTTAGCATGATAATCCATGCTTATTTGAATTTTCTATTATTGATAACATGTGAATAACCTTTTTGATGAATAAGGGGGAGAAAATTCAGGATCATAACATGTGTGATTTTGGTGGAGTATGATAATGCTAAATTTTAATGCCAATCTTTTTGCAGGGGAAGCATAATTTTAGGGGGAGTATTTTGCTCCTGAATATTGTTGTGTAATCATCAAAAAGGGGGAGATTGAAACCCTGGTGTTTTGATAATAACACTATAGCAACACGCTGGGTTTATTATGTTGTACTAACACTGTTTTGACGGAGATAAAGACTTTGTATTTTATAACAAAACATGTTGTAGCAGCTAGCTAGCAGACTAATTTTTCTTTGCAGACATTAAGCTGGCAGAGAAATTTTGTATGCAGGCAGCAAGCTGGCAACACTCCTAGCAGATAGAGTTTCAGTCCTATTTTATAGCAAATATTCTAGGAACTGAATTGTTAGGACTCTATCACTTATATAAGTCGTATATATATATATGAGCTCAATATTTTCAAAACTCTTTTCATATATATATATAATTCCTATTAAATAGGAGTTTGTTGTTTTAACGTTTCTTTTCTTAAAACAAACTCTATTTTCTGGGCTGGGTATTAGTTGAACGTGTCTTTTCTTAAACGTTCTTATTCTCAAACGTTCATCTATCTTTTCTAAACGTTGCTTTCTGAACGTTAATCTTTGAATTATTCAAGCAAACAAAATGTGAGACATTTATGGTCAAGAACGTTGTTTTTGTTGGATTAATTCAAGTATTAATTCGTTCATCATATAAATATACTTGTGTGGTTTTCATAAAGGTTGTTGGACAACGTTTTAAAGAAACACAAGTACTATCAAAGGATGATTTTACAAAATCTTATACATACTTGAGCTCTTATATATTATATGATATATTCTTGATTAGAGTTCATAGTTTGGGTTGTAATTCATTATATCTTTGTATTGTTCAACTTGTAAGTTAGTAGTTGCTGGTTTTGTGAGCTTCGGAAACAAGGGTTCAAGGAACTTGATAGCTAGAGAAGTTTATACTTGGTTTAGTATAGTACTTAGAGAGCTGCGTTCAAGGAACAAGGTGTTTCAGCAAGCTGCAAACAGTAACTGGGAGATCAAGGAGATATTATTGTATTGTTTAGTTGTAATTCACTTTGATCAATAATATATTCCTTTGCCGTGTTGGTAGAGGACGAGGACGTAGGATAGAGGTCGAACCTCGCTAAAATTTCTGTGTGTTCTTTATTTTCTGCATAGTTTCTATACTGCATTGCAGAACGTAGCTAGCTGCCACTTTACATTTTCTCTCAATCCAGTAAGCTCTAGACAGCAAAACAGACTGATTTTTGCTTTTTCAGTCACGTAACTTGGTAATAATTAAAATCAGCCATTGTTATTATATTGTACAGTAATGATTAAAATTAAAGATAAAATATATAAAGATATATTTTTGAATAAATTATTTCGTGTTGCATTTACCCTATGGGAAACACATATATTTTATGTATATTTATTCAAATTTATATGATTCAAAATTTAAATTCCTTGTTAATATTGAAAATAGGTAATATTAATATGTTATTGAGGTGATTCAAAATTTAAATTTTTGTTTGTTAAAAAAAAAATTAAATTTTTGTAAGTTTATTATGAGTATGATAATAAAGATCCCGGCCTTGAGATAGTAATTGATCGTTTGATTGTATTACATTAACTTATAGGATTCAAAATTTAAATTCCTTGTTAATATTTAAAATAGGTAATATTAATATGTTATTGAGGTGATTCAAAATTTAAATTTTTGTTTGTCAAAAAAAAATTAAATTTTTGTAAGTATATTATGAGTATGATAATAAAGATCCCGGCTCTTGAGATAATAATTGATCGTTTGATTGTATTACATTAACTATCTAATTACTCACCTTCCTAATTTATAAACAAATTAAAATATATGGAAAGTAAAGATTTATCAATATGATTAAATTTATTTGTTAATGTATTAGTTGTAATCTTACGAAAAGTATTCTGAGATTAACATCATGATTCTTATTCTATATAAGTATTATATTCAAAATTATCGTTAATGAATATGAAACTCTCAGTTTTTAATAATATTTTGATATTATCTTTTTACGTTTGTTATATGTAAAAGAATATAAAATAATTTGGATGAATCAAAGTGTTATGTTGCTTCAATAAAAAAGTATTAGGCTGCTAATACTAATTAACTAAGTCGTCCCACTTTTTTTTTTGATGGAAAGTAAACTTCTTATTAAAACAATTGCTCATTACATAAAGTCTCCAACAATAAACTCTGAGGAGATAAGAAAATATTGTAGCTATTCGACAAACATGGTACCCTAGCCAAAAGGTGAACAACACAATTTGCCTGCTTCTTGACATGATTTAACAACAGATCTCTCCTATGTTGTAGCTTCAAATGACAGAACTCAAAAATATGGCCAGCCTCGTTGTAGTACTGCATCTCTTTAGACATTGCTTTCACAGTTGTTTCTCTCAATCTCCACATTATGCACTCCCAGTTCCTCAATCCACCTTATGCCCTCCTCCACTCCACGAGCTTCAGCTTCCAGTACTGTTACTCGCCCTTGAAACCTCATATTCTTACCTTGAACAAACTGCCCATACTCATTCCTGAGTATGCCACCCTTCCCTCGGAGGTTTCCATTTAATGTTCTTATCCTTCTCTGCATCTCTGCAGGTTTCATGGACAATGCTGCTGTCTTTAACTGTTTTGATTTCATTGCTTCCTGCCAGTCATGCTTCTGTTTCATGCTAATCTCCACGACTGTTGATGGATTGATAATTTTGCCTTCCCATACTTTATGATTTCTTGCAAACCAAATGCCCCACAATGTCATAGAAACATTCTCCTTCTCCTAGATAGTTCCTGTAGCCATCTTCTCTAATAACCAGTCAGGAGCGGATTCCACCTCTTGCATTGCATAATGTAAACCAGTCGTCCCACTTGTAATTTGTAAAGTAAAATTTGCAACATAAATCCAGACTTCTCATGCGTCTCTTATAACATAGAATCTACCCGTAAATTAAACAGAAAAGAGAGTTACTAATATTTATATAGAGAATTCTATTAAATGTAGAAAATCTATTTATATTTGATTTAAATTATCAAAATACAATTTTTAGTATTTAAATATAATCCTACTATTAATCGAAACATAGAGAATTCTATTCAATGTAGAAAACCCAATTATATTTGGTTTAAATTATCGAAATTCACTTTTTAGTATTTAAATATAATCCTACTATTAATCAAATATACTTTTTAATATTAGATCATCTATCTATTTAATATCTAACGATGTTTATTAATTTGATCGTCATACAGGACCAGGACTATCAAAGTTTTGGATAAGAACCCCTTAAGTTTATTATATACTAGTCTATAATCCGTGCACGCGTCATCAAAGTAGATTAAAAAATGACAAATTAAGCAAATTAATGGGAACGGAAAATATTAAATAAAGAAAAAAATCAATATGATAAACTATAAAATGAGAAACTTAAATATTAATCCGAACATAGAAAAAATAAGTAAATAATACAAATGGAGCTGAGGAAGATAAATGGGGCATTATTAATATTGTTTTATTATTTATTAAAATAATAATAATAATAAGGGCAAATAGAAAATCTAACATGTTTTAATTAAAAAAAGTAACTTTGGCGTTATATTTTTGGAAGTGTTTTAATTACATTAATTGTATTTGTTAAAAAAATACGTTGGCATGTTAAAACAGGTAAGTTTTTTTGAATAATTAAAAGCATTAAAATAGGTTTTAAAATAAACAAGTAACGGTTGCACCTGATATTTTTGAAAATGAAAGATTTTAGTGAGAACAAATATAAAAGGTAATATGTTTTAATTTAAAGATAATTGTCCGTGATATTTTTGGAAAAGGAGTATATTTTGTTGGAAAAAAGTGTTTTAATTATAAAAAGCAATCAAGTAGTTACTATTTTTATATTATATTATTATTTATTAAATAGAATAAATGACCGAAAACTAAAAACTGAAAACCAAAACTTTCAATTTTTTGACTTTAATAATATTGTATAGTATATATAAGGATTTAATTACTATCAGAATAAAAAATATGTTTTTAGTAAGAAAGAAAAAATTACATGTTTTTACCTTAGGTATAAATAAATTCGAATCACTTCGGCAAAAGAATAAAAATCAAAAACGGAAACCAAGCATGTATGAATCACACAAGCAATTAACAAAATTAAATAGAAACTCTATGAAACCAAATCCAAGTCTAGTCAAGAGATAGAATATAAAAACTTCATGAACTTAGTCTTGATTCAAGCTAGCAACAAACTCATTGGTGCTTGTATTTGAACTTCCACCTTGTTTCACCCCTCTCTTGCCATTTCCATCCATCTTCTAGCATTTATTTTCATTTCCTTCCCTTTCTCTCCATCCATCACTTCGCTTATACAATCTTGCACCATTTCCTTCTTAAATCCCCCATTTTCATTGATATTAACTTTCACTCCCATCTTCCAAACATCTGTAGCAAACTTGGCATTAGTCCGTTGATCCGTCCATATCGGTATTGCCACAATGGGAATGCCTAAGCATAGTGCCTCCAAAGTTGAATTCCACCCACAGTGTGTTACGAAACATCCTATTGCCTTGTGTGCCAAAACTTTCATTCGTGAGCACCATTGCACAATCATTCATGTCGCGCATGTTTCTTCTACAAAGCCTTTTGGCAATTTACCTTCTTCAGATGCTCTAACAACCCAAAGAAAATGCTTTCCACTCTGTTTTATGCCATAAGCTAGTTCTTGCATTTGTCCAACATCTAGTTCTGCAAGACTCCCAAATGACACATAATAACTGAATGCCCTTGTTGCTCATTTAGCCAATTCATCGAAGCATCAATGTCGGGTTTAAATATTTAGAGGCCATTGTATGTGTCATCCTCTGCTGTTTTCTGATTGTTCAGGTACTTGCGCGGAATGGTTGGTCTAATAGCTCTCAATCGCAACTGTTTTGACATCCAATCAATCACCTATGCATTACATGAAAATCAATATCACCAATAACTATATTCATTGCTAGAGCATACTTATAGACTCAAGGTATTGATTCATTTCAAAGAATTCAAGACACGTCAACTTTAATTGTTACTCGTATGTTTCTTTAAGCAAGTTATTCACATATGTTAATATCTTGATCCAGTTCCTATTAATATAGAAAAATCAAATGGTTTCAACAGAAGGTGATAATAGCTGTCGCAAAAATTGCAAATGAACAATTTTATTGTATGAAACTTCGGGCCTTTGGTTTACAATAATAGTTTCCCAACTCTGTTTCACTGATTTTAATTTATTATTCAGTTTTAGGTCGATAGTTAAAACTTAAACAAGATAAAAACTTCTTAACAAGCAGTCTCTTATATCTAGATTATAGCAAGTATTGACGGGAACAAGTTCACTACATAAAATTTTTGAAAAATATAAGTATTTTGACCACGTACCTCTTCTTCCAACTTGTAGAAAGTGTTGCAAAGCACCCAATCCACTTTATCAATATCCAAAAACTGGTTCACCATTACATCAAGGACGGCTGGATATTGTTAGAATTATTAATCTAAGCATGTTTTAGTTTTTGTTATTTAATAAATCTAGCTGGCAAATGTAATATTAGCTGCTAGAATTAGTCTTGGTTTGTTATCGCTTTTTTAGGGAGTCAGTATGCAGGTGGCATCATGGAGATTTTTTAGGAGTAATTTTAGATAGAGTCATTTCCTTATGTATTCATTTTAGTATTCCTTTTGAATAAATCAAACAGAACCAACGTTCAGGTTTCTTGGTTTCTCTGTGTCTTTTATGTGTGCATACAATACAATATCTATTCTGGTTTCAACACTTGGTATCAGAGCAAATTTTTATTGTATGCCAAAGTATATGCCAAAACACATCATAATGGAGACAGGAAAAAACAAAGAGGGTTCAGTAGGGCTAAGCTATCCAATGTTGACGAAAAGTAACTATACAGCTTGGTCTTTGAAGATGAAAGTTTATATGCAGGCGCACGGGATCTGGGAAGCGGTTGAGTCCACAGGCACGAAAGTGATCGAAGACAAGGTGGACAAGATGGCATTGGCTGCCATATTCCTGAGGACGTTTTGTTGTCAATAGCAGAGAAGAAAAATGCTAAGGAAGAATGGGAGGCTGTGAAAACAATGTGGCTGGGCGCTGATAGGGTGAAAAAAGCGAAGATACAAACGTTAAAGGCTGAATTCGAGTTTTTGTGTATGAAGGACACTGATCTGATTGTTGATTTCTGTATGAAGCTAAATGGCTTGGTTACCAATATGAGAGCTCTCGGGGAAACAATCGAGGAAGCATATGTAGTCAAGAAATTACTCCGAGCCATTCCAACAAGGTTTCTGCAAATTACGTCCACAATTGAACAGTTTGGGAACCTGGAGACTATGACAATTGAGGAAACCGTGGGCTCTCTCAAGGCACACGAGGAACGCCTACGTGGATAGAGCGAAACTGGTGGAGGTAGTGGTAAACTTCTGCTAACGGAAGAGGAGTGGAGGAAACGGGAGGATACAGAGGGTAGACTTCTCCTCACAAAGGAGGAATGGTTGAAGAAAAGAAATAAGAATGAGACCTCTGGTACTTATCAGAGCAACATAGGAGTACGTGGAGGAAGGGATAGAAGTACGATAAAATGTTTTAATTGTGGTGCATATGGACATTATGCCGCGGAATGTCGGAAACCACGTCGTGAAAGAAATAAGGAATCAAGAACGAGGACTGAAGTTAATTTGACTAGTGTCCATGATGATGAGCCAACATTGTTGATGGTCGAGTGCAGAAAGGAAGCAAAGGCTACGCTGTTCTTGAACGAGAATGAAGTACAACCACAGCTGTTAAATAAGACTGATAAAAAAGATTGGGAGTCCAAAGTATGGTACTTAGACAATGGAGCATCAAACCACATGACTGGCACAAAGTCAAAGTTTAAGAGTTTAGATGAAAGTGTGACCGGGCAAGTCAGGTTTGGTGATGGGTCTAAAGTTGACATCAAAGGAAAGGGGACAGTTGGTTTTAAATGCAAAAATGGTGAAGAATTAGATATCCATGAGGTCTACTTTATTCCAAGCTTGGGCAACAATATCATGTCATTGGGACAGCTATCTGAGAACGGGAATGAAGTCACTCTTAGAGGGGTGTATCTGTGGGTATATGACAGTCAAGGACGCTTAGTCATGAAAGTAAGACGCTCTGCAAATAGGCTATACAAGTTTGTCCTAGAAACCTGTGAACCTGCTTGTCTATTAGTCAATGGGGAAGAATCGACTTGGTTGTGGCACTCGAGGTTTGGACATGTTAATTTTCAAGCAATGAAATTAATGTCAACAAACAAAATGGCACAAGGCATACCTGTCTTCTCTCAACCAAAGACTGTATGTGAAGGGTGTTTAATGTCAAAGCAAATCAGAAATTCGTTTCCTCACAAGACTGAATATCGAGCCAAAGGAGTATTGGAGTTAATTCATGGTGACATTTGTGGACCTATTTCACCGGAGACAACAATGGGCAACATGTATTTTCTGCTTTTAGTCGATGACTTTACTCGTTTAATGTGGATTTTCATGTTGAAAAGGAAAAATGAGGCCTTGAGTGCATTCAAAAAATTTAGAATCTCGGTGGAAAATCAATCAAGAGAAAAGATAAGAGTATTTCGTACAGATAGGGGTGGAGAGTTTAACTCGAAAGAATTCTCGGAATATTGTGAAATGGCTGGCATTGAGAGACATCTAACAGCACCTTATAGTCCTCAACAAAACGGAGTGGTTGAACGCCGTAACAGGACAGTTGTGGAAATGACTCGAAGTTTTTTGAAGTCGATGAATATGCCTTCAGTTTTCTGGGGAGAAGCTGCACGTCATAGTGTGTACATTCTCAATCGATTGCCAACCAGGTCTCTATCAAAGATGACACCATATCAGGCATGGAAAAACAGAAAACTGGAGTTGGGCCATGTCAGAGTGTTTGGTTGCGTGGCACACATGAAGCTGCCTAGTGTGCACACAACCAAGCTAAGTGATCGCAATAAGTTGGTGGTTAACCTCGGGTGAGAGGAAGGAACTAAAGCATATCGTCTATACGACCCAACTACTGGCTCTGTACATGTGAGTCGTGATGTTATCTTTGAGGAAAATAGGGCCTGGCTATGGGATGTTGAACAGAAATCAGAGAATTCTGAATCACGTGAGTCATTCATTGTGGTGGGAAACCAGGTGAATGAAAGGGCTGATCAGATTAAATATCAAAATGAGGAGGAACAAACAAGTACACACGCAACGAAAGGCAATACAGGAGGAAGTGAGAATTCTGAGACAGGGGATAGCCACACACAAAACAGTGCACAGAGTCAGTCATCAGGTAGCAGCAACAGTGAACCCCAGACTTTCCGGTTACCTAGTGATATTTATAATGAGACAGAAGAGGTGGAAGCTGAAAATGAGATGTTATTATTAGGGATCGATGAGCCTAAAAACTACAGGGAAGCAGCAACTGAGAAAGCATGGGAACAAGCTATGAACAGTGAGATTGAAGCTATTGAGAAAAATAACACATGGACTTTAGTTGAATTGCCACCTGGCAAAAAGGCTGTGGGTTTGAAATGGGTTTTTAAGCTGAAAAGGGACACAAATGGGGAAATAATTAAGCACAAGGCTAGGTTAGTCGCGAAGGGATACGCACAAAGACAAGGTGTGGACTATGATGAGGTTTTTGCACTGGTAACAAGGCTCGAGACTGTAAGATTGTTGCTGGCACTTGCAGCAAAACATGGTTGGCAGGTTCATCATTTGGACGTTAAGTCCGCATTTCTAAACGGGGAATTGCAGGAAACTGTATATGTAACTCAGCCGGAGGGTTTCGTGAGAAAGGACAAGGAGCATCTGGTGTATAGGTTGATAAAAGCTTTGTATGGATTACACCAGGCACCCCGAGCCTGGTATGCTCGTCTCAGCAAGTATCTCGAGAAGTTGGGATTCACTAAATGCCCTTATGAGCATGCAGTATATACAAAAAAGGAAGGAACTGAAAGCTTGATCATTGGAGTATACGTAGATGATCTACTTGTAACAGGTACAAGCCTCTCTACTATTGTGAAATTTAAGCAGTAAATGAGTACAGAATTTGATATGAGTGATCTTGGAAAGATTTCACACTATTTGGATATCGAGGTAAAGAAGGAAGGAGATCATATTGAACTGAGGCAAACGGCATATGCCAGAAATTTGTTGGAAAGAGCAGGGTTGTCTGAATGTAATTCGGCAAAGTATCCAATGGAGGTTAAGGTGCATATTGGTAAAGACGAAAAGGGTAAGGCAGTGGACTCAACACAGTTTAAAAAGTCTGGTAGGGGGGTTAAGGTATTTGGTGCACACACGCCCCGGCATTGCTTTCGCAGTGGGAATTGTGAGTAGGTTTATGGAGCGACCAACGATGCTGCACCTCAATGCTGTTAAACGTATACTTTGGTATATAAAGGTAACTATGGAACTGGCTCTAGTGTATGCAAAAGGCACTAGAAATTACCTTCTTAGTGGGTATTCCGACAGTGATTTAGCAGGAAATGTAGAAGACAGAAGAAGCACGGGTGGGATTACCTGGATGAGAGCCTCGTTACTTGGGTTTCACAGAAGCAATGATGTGTTACTTTGTCTTCATGTGAGGCGGAGTTTATGGCGGCAACAGCGGCCGCTTGCCAAGGAATGTGGTTAAGGAACTTGTTGAGACAGATAACGGATGGAGAATTGGGTCCAGTAATCATATATGTGGATAACAAGTCTGCTATAGATCTAGCTAAAAATCCTGTTTTTCATGGAAGGAGCAAGCACATAGACATACAATACCACTTCATTCGTGAGTGCGTAGAGCGGGGAGAGATTGTTATTAAACATGTCAGGACTGATAGGACTGATATGCAGAAGGCGGATGTGTTAACAAAAGCAATGACCACAATAAAGTTCGAACGGATGAGGGCGTTGCTGGGCTTGAAGAACTTACAGAAGTGAGATAGCTTAGATTAAGGGAGTGAATGTTAGAATTATTAATCTAAGCATGTTTTAGTTTTTGTTATTTAATAAATCTAGCTGGCAAATGTAATATTAGCTGCTAGAATTAGTCTTGGTTTGTTATCGCTTTTTTAGGGAGTCAGTATGCAGGTGGCATATGGAGATTTTTTAGGAGTAATTTTAGATAGAGTCATTTCCTTATGTATTCATTTTAGTATTCCTTTTGAATAAATCAAACAGAACCAACGTTCAGGTTTCTTGTTTTCTCTGTGTCTTTTACGTGTGCATACAATACAATATCTATTCTGGTTTCAACAGATATAACCCTGGATTATGAATAAAAGATGCTATGTATAGTGGTTCCAACAACGAAAGTCCAGGCAGAGAAACTCGATTTTCAACAGGAACTTTAATCAGGCCTTTTTTAACATTGTAATATATGTTATCAATAGCACATGATTAAGTGAAAAAACAATTGTGGCTAGTCCAAAACTTTTCGCAACATCAACAACTCAAATAATCACAGCATCGTAGACAATACAATCAACTGGAGAGCCCGTAGCATCCAGTTTTTCGATTAGTTTGGTCAGAGTTTCAAACCCTACTTTTTTGAATTTAGAAAAGTAGGCCTCCTGCATAGTCACCTTCATCGAAATCGTCTGAAATTGTTTCAACTGGCATGGAAGTACCGGACAATTGTTGGAAGGATTTGAACAAGAATTTTGTGGTAACAAGTGTGACCTTGATTCCCCTAGAAACTATGGTTTTCGAAAACTGGTGCATGAGGTTTATGTGACCCTGCATTGTGTATGGAAAGACTAGACACTGAACAGGTCTTGGCTTTTGTATCATTTTCAAGCTGTTATATTCTGCACATAAGAATGCACCCCCTGGCCCCTGGCCTAATATTATATCCTATATATAACTAGTGCAAGAGAGTTAATGTGGTTGGTCGTCAAGGACACAACGTCATTTAAGAATTATTATTAGTAATTATATATATGGTTTCGTCATTAAGAGCACAACTGTCATTTAAGAATTATTATTAGTAATTATATATTTATTCATATTAAATAAAAATTGAATATAATGTTAAATTTGGTATTTATTGCAAAAATATGAATATGATTGTGATGTTTCCAAAAAAACAAAAAACAATATAGTGTAATAAATTTATTGAGTGAAAAAATAAGAAAAAATAAAATTATTGAGTGAAAAAATAAGAAAAAATAAACTTAAATGATTTTAAATTAGAAAAACATGAAATTTCATGCAAACATACAGTAAACAATAAAATAATAAATACTATGGTTAATGAAATAAGTATCGTGAGATTTGTAGATATTATTTACGATTCTTTCATAAATAAAATATTTTAATATTTTAATATAATATGAAAAATTCACAACTAGAATTTATAAAGTATCATGTGCATTGCACGAGTTTAAGGCCAGTATATTGTAAAAGATGTACAATTGTGTTGAAGCTAGCTTATAAGGTAAAAATTAATGCTAAAGGTACCAAAATGAATCTTAAATATCATATGTTATGGCTACAATTAAATTAATGATAATCCCCTTTCATTCATATAATTCTACCAATAAAATTATTTCATAACATCGTTCGGTATCATATTTTGGTACCTTATGTATCTTTACCATTATTCTAAGATAAAATGTAGAATTCTAATAAGAATAAAAACGTAAGAAAAAAGTAAAAAAAACATAAAGTATATATGTTATTCCGGAAAGATTCGAGAAGGCAAGGTAAATATTAAACTCTTAAAAATAATAAAGAAAAAACAAACATAAAATTTGTTGGAGAAACTGGAAAGATTCATGAGGATACTTTTAGATGAAAAATCCAAAAAAAAAATATTATCCTTAAAAGATTTTACTAAAAGATTCATCAGGGTACTTTTGGATGAAAAATAAAAAAAAAAGTGCTATCATCAAAATATTTTACCAACTAAGGCTCCATCGTTTAACATTGTGGTGCAATCTAAAAACAGCTAAAAAATTATTTGGTAAATGTCTGAAAGACAGCTAAAAAGTTCATTTTTGAGAAATGCTTCTACTAAATTCATAATTATTGAAAGAAACATATCACGACTACTAAATTAAACACGAAGAATTGACAAAATTCATTATAAAATTAATATGAAAGAAGCCGTTTGGTAAAAATATTCTTCAATCCAATCATCCCAAGACTAGCCAAGGGAAAAAAATGTAAAAACATTATGATTTTGGGCGTTGAGTCAAGCTAGCAACAAATTCATTGATGCTCATATCTTAACTTCCACCTTCTTTCACTTCCCTTGCCATTTCCATCCATCTTTTCCAAGTTGTTTTTACTTCCTTCCCTTTCTCTCCATCCATCACTTCTCGTATACAATGTTGAACCATCTCTCCCTTAAAAACTCCATTTTCATCAATATCTACTTTCACTCCCATCCTCCAGACATCTGCAACAAATTTAGCATTAGTCCGTTGATCGGTCCATATTGGTACCGCCACCATTGGCACCCCTAAACATAGTGCCTCCAAAGTTGAATTCCATCCACAGTGTGTTACGAAACATCCTAATGCCTTGTGTGCCAAGACTTCCATTTGTGAGCACCAATGGACTACTAATCCTTTTGTGGATGTTTCCTCCACGAATCCTTTAGGCAATTTACCTTCTTCGGAGGCCCTCACAACCCATAGAAAATGTTTTCCACTCTGTTTTATTCCATAAGCCAGTTCTTGCATTTCCACTCTATGATATGTTTTCTTAACTAAAAATTGAATAATCAGCTAACAACAAAGAACGAGCTATAGAAATCATACGCGCATATACAAAAACAAACACCAAATCCACATAACAGATAAGCCCCAAATACATTTCAAAAAACCCCCAAATTGAAAGAAAATCCCCAAATATCTTTCGAAAAAGCCCCAAATCCACTAAAGCCCTAATTAGAAACACCAAATCCACCGAAGAAACACCAAATCCACTGAAGAAGCCCTGAAATCGGAAAAAACCGTAATTAGTTGAAGTCTAAGTGAAGAAATTGAAAAAACACTAATTTGAAAAAACCCTAATTTGAAGAAGCCCCAATTTGAAGAAGCCCCAATCTGAAGAAACAAAACCTCAAACCGAAGCAATTGAAAATTAAAGAAAATGAGAGAGGGAGAGAGAGTTGAGAGGGCTGAGAGTTTTACGAGTGTTGGGAGAGAGGTTCGAGAGAGGTTCGAGAGAGAGAGGTCGTGAGAGGGAGATGAATTTTGTCTTAAGAAATTTTAGATAGGCGGGGTTTTTGCCGCTATAATATTTCATTGGATCTGTGCCATTTTTCAGAATTTTTAATTTTTTTATTTTCACAATTTTTAATTTTTTCATTTTCACAATTTTTCTGTATTTTCAATTTTTTTAAAATTGTTCATTTTGAATTTAATAAATTTCTATAACCTGAAAAATAATATTAAATAATTACCTTTAAATTTATAAATTATAACTTATTTATTTGGTCAACTCTTGTTTTTTATAAAAAGGAATTAATTTAAAAAAATGTAATTGTTAGATGATTATTCAATTTTTAGTTAAGAAATTAGAAATTGTTTTATTAGTGATCTAAGGTAACATATCATGCATGTTACTAAAGTACAACAATTTTAAGCTAGAGTAACATCAGATTACTAGCTAAGCTAACACAAAAAAAAACAATGTCTTAGTAGGCCAAAAGTAGATAGCTAATGTAACATTATCTGTGAAAAATATGTTCTCATAGGTCATTTATGGTGTAGTGTTCGGAGGCCCTCCCAACCCATAGAAAATGTTTTCCACTCCGTTTTATTCCATAAACCATTTCTTGCATTTGTGCAGCATCTAGTTGTGCCATAATCCCAAATGACACATAAATGACGGAATGATCTTGTCGCTCATTTAGCCAATTCATGCATGAATCAATGTCGGCTTTAAACATTTAGAGGCCATTATTTGTGTCATCCTCCACTGTTTTCTGATTGTTCAGGTACTTGCGTGGAATGGTTGATCTGATTGCTCTCAACCGTAAATGTTTGGACATCCATTCAATGACCTGTGCATTGCATAGAAACAAATTTCATCACCGAAAGAATGTATTAGACTAGCGCATACTTATAAAGTTTTAGTTCAAGTAAAAATATTGACGCATTTAAAAGGATACAAACCACCTCCACCGTAATAGTTGACTCATATATATACATTAATATCCGGTACATCGGAATGAACAACACATTTATAACTTTATACCATTTAACCATGATGTATATCAATTCAGAACAATTGTCCTTCATCTAGTGTGGCTGAGAGTCAAGTTTATTATTATTACTCTTCCATAGGTCACCCCAGTAGGATAGCAAGATCATAGGGTTCCCATTTAGAGGATTTGTTGATACCCTAGTGGCAATGGTTCTTCCCCTTTAGAGGATTACTTCATAGATTAGTGGCAAGGTAATTTTTCCTCCGGTTCTAGTTCTCATTCTCCCCTTCCCTCCCCGTATAAATTCATAAGATTTCAAATAAAGAAAAGAGAAAGGATTGCTGGATGACAGAATAGCTGTCGCAACTATTATTAATGCAAATAAAAAATTTCATGGTATGAAACTTATGTTTTTTTAAGTAATGACAAGAATAACTTTAGCATATCCACATCTTGACAATCTACAATTTATCACATACCTCTTCTTCCAACTTGTAGAAAGTGTTGCAAAGCACCCAATCCACTTTATCAATATCCAAAAACTGATTCACCACCAAATTGAGGGTAGCTGGATATGACCCTGGATTGTGAACAAAGGATGGCATGTCTAGTGGTTCTAACACCGGAAGTCCAGGCACCGAAACTTAATTCCACTACACCAAAAACGGCCTTTTCCTACCACGAAAATGGTAGGTTTTAGGGGTAAATTGGTACGAATTGGTGTCAATTCCTACCATTCGACATGGTAGGAATTGCTCAGGTCGGAATTGGTGATGGTAGGAATTGGTGGTCTGTTTCTTAAACGGCCCCACATGCCAAATAGCTGCTCATGTGGCGAGCCACATCAACAGCCACATCGACGGCCACATGGCGGTGGACCCCGACACGTCACTTGCCACGAGGTTGACATGTCATGCCACGTGTCACATGTGGGGTCACTGCCACGTCATTTTGTGGGGTCACATTTGACCCCGGTCAAGGACTATTTCCTACCAACCAAATCCTACCAACGTATTTCCTACCAACTCAAGGGGCACCAAATTGGTAGGTTTTATAACAGAAGCACATAAAAATAGCTATTTCCTACCAAGCAATTCCTATGAAGACGGTAGGAAATGTTATGAAGACAGTAGGAAATGCTATGAAGGTGGTAGGAATTACTAGACAATTGTTTCAAAAAAAATAAAGCTTTCATTACTTCCCCTATCTAACAAATTGCTCAAATCATTATAAAAAAATAGATCGATATCTAATTCACAAGTATACAACCATAACAAATAATCAAACATTCATTGTATATGAAAATTCAAACATTCCTTACACATAAATCATAATATTCAAAATTAGAAGTTGTTCTTATGGACCAAAACTACAAATCAAAAATTATTTACAAGGCTTAATTAATTATCTTCAAAATCTTCATCTTTTTCATTTGGATCTTCATGTTATTTTCTTCACAATCATTTTCTCTATTTCCACATCATTGTCTTTGGATCTTCATCAAGTACCTAAAATTTATATAAAAAGCAAGAATTAGTATTAGGAATTATTAGCTAATTAAATAACAAAATAAGCATTAAGATAAAATTACTTAAATAAGCAAAAAGAAGAAGAACAAAGTGAATGATATGTGAAATTGATTTGAAGAAGATAAAGATATAGAGAAGAAGATGAAGAGAGGGAAGAAAATTGAACTGAAATTAGAAAAAAAATAAATGATTGTATTATTAGTAATAAGAAGAGGAAAATATTTTTGAATTTTTCGTTTGGGCGCAATTTTTAAATTTTTCGTAAAATTGTAGCTTATTTCCTACCGATAATGGTAGGTTATGATTCTCAGCGAAAGTTTTGAATTTTTGGTTTGGCCGCAATTTTTGAATTTTAAGTTTTAGGCGCAATTTTTGAATTTTTCGTAAAATTGTAGCTTATTTCCTACCGATAATGGTAGGTTATGATTCTCAGCGAAAATTTTGAATTTTTGGTTTGGGCGCAATTTTTGAATTTTTAGTTATAGGCGCAATTTTTGAATTTTTCGGGAAATTGTAGCTTATTTCCTACCGATAATGGTAGGTTATGATTCTCAGCAAAAATTTTGAATTTTTGGTTTGGGCGCAATTTTTGAATTTTTAGTTTTAGGCGCAATTTTTGAATTTTTCGTGAAATTGTAGCTTATTTCCTAACGATAATGGTAGGGTATAGGTTTTGGCACAATTTGTTTTTTTTTAAAAATAAACATAATAATTTTTTTAAATAATATTTTCGACCATCGAAACGTAATGATAATTTAGATCTATTAATTTATTTCATAGGGTAAATGAGTTTTTACCCTAATTGTTTTTCTTTTATTATTTTAATTATATTCTTTTTTAGTTGTGCGCAGTAATTTCAAGTTTTTGGTAAAACTTTTGGCGGAAATTGCCAAAACAATTGGGTTGTGTGGATTTAAACAACTGCCCTCTCTAAGAATAACCAAGTGCATAACCACTACACCAACATCGTTTTTTGTACTACATATGCAATTTACTCATATATCATATTTCAGTTCAAGTTTTGTAAATTATAAGTTTGATAGATAGATTAATTATAAAAATATAGGAGCTTAAATTAAAATATTCTAAAATTTTACGTACAGCTAAGAAATCAAAATATTTAATCATCCGTAAGGTTAGATCATTGAAAAAAAATCAAAAAAAAATCAAAAAATGTAACCCTAAACAACCCCTAAAAAGGGAAATTCAATTTTTTCGTAAAATTTTAGGCTATTAAAATTTTGGATTGCACGGATTCAAACTCGTGCCCTCTCCAATAATAACCAAGTGAACAACCACTGTGCCAAACAAGCTTTTTATACTAAATCAGCACATAATTGATATATGATATTCCAATTCAAGTTTTGTAAAGTACAAGTTTAATAAATAGATTTATTATAAAAATAAAAGAGTTTAAATTAAAAAAATCTAATATTTTGTATAAAACTAAGAAATCAACATATTTAATCATCCGTAAGGTTGGATCGTTGAAAAAAAAATAGAAATCAAAAAGTGTAACCCTAGACAACCCCTAAAACATGAGTATGAACTCTAACTCAATTTTCTAACACTCTTTTATTTTCTAAACGATTTTAACTTTTTGTAATTCCTTTTTGTCTAAATTTTTTTCCTTACATTCATCAAACTACAAAACGACGTTTGATATAAAAAAATTTAATTTATCCATACGTCTTTATATTTTTAATTTTTTTCGATATAATTAGGTTTTAACGAATAACATAAGTACCTAAATATGTAAGTTTAATTCAACTAATTTTAATCCTCCACTACTAAAATGAGTAAATCTTTATGTCCTTAGAGTTTGATTAACAAAAAATATGATAACCGATCAACAAAAAATATAATATAAACACATTCTCCATTAATTTTATTTTGTATTATTTTATTAATCCATTAAAACCTACCTTTGATGTGCGCGAGAAATTCAACTTTTCTGTGAAATTTTTGGCGGAAAAGCAAAAAGGTGGTGGGGTCCAAAATTCGTCAGTGCCTATTACTTTAAAATGGCCTTGACAGAATGAAAATATTTTGTATTTAAAAAAAATGTTTATTACTTTAAAATATGATTGGGACGATGATGTGGATGGTGGGGTACCATCACCAATAAAACCTACCAGATTTGGTAGGTTTTATTTTCATGGTAGGAAATGACCATGAGAGAATTAAAAATTTTATTATTTTTAAAAAATTATTTATTACTTAAATTATGATATGGCTGATGATGTGGATGGTGGGGTACCATCAAGAATAAAAACCTACCACATTTGGTAGGTTTTACTTTCCTACCATATATGGAAATGACCACAGCATATTGAAAATATTTTTTATTTTATAAAAATTGTTTATTACTTAAAAATATGACAAGGCTTGATGATTAGGATGGTGGGGTCTTATCTTTGTGAAAATGCAGGCAAAACATACCGATGTTGGTAGGTTTTATTTTCCTACCAACAATCGGTAGGAATTGGTCCTCGCTTTTACAGAAATCGGGCCCCACGCGGACCATTTCCTACCATATTCGTCGTCGGTAGGAAATGGGGGTCAATTCCTACCAAGTTTTTTTGGTAAGATTTATATGGTAGGAAAAGGCCGTTTTTGGTGTAGTGTTCTCAACAACTGGAACTTTGAGTAGCCCTTGTTTGACATGGTAATATATGTTATCCACAGCACATGACTGAGTCAAAAAAAGTGCTCCAACTAGTCCAGAACATTTCGCAACATCAAGAACCCAACTCATTAGAGAGTCATAAACAATACAATCAACCGGAAAGCCTGTTGTATTCAGTTTTTCGATTAACTGTTTTAGACTTTCTGAACCAACTTGTTTGAATCTGGCCAAGTAGACCTCAAGGCTCTCTGCTGAAGCTTTGCCACCTACATCGTATCCGTCTGAAATCTTTTCAACTGGCATGGAACCAGACAATTGTTGGAAAGAATTGAACATAAATTTCGTAGTAACTAGTGTGACTTTGATTCCCGTAGAAACCAAGGTTTTCGAAAACTGGTGCATGGGGTTTATGTGACCCTGCAATGGATATGGGAAGACTAGACAATGAGCAGGTCTTGCCTCTTGTGCCATTTTCAGAAATGCCTAACCTGTGGATGATCTGCACACAAGTCTATAACTCTTAGTCCTTTTTATAAGATGAAAAAGTAAAAATGTACAATAACATTGGAAACTAATTAGGAAAATATTAAGAAAAAATTCTGAAAAGATTCAAACATTACCACACAGAGAATAGTATATTCTACACAGAACAAATCATTCTTTTTTTAAAATTAACTTATACCAAATATGAATTTTTGTTTTTTGTACTTACAAATTGTTAGTGAAAAGTACTTGCATCTAAAATTCCAATTCAAAAATGGCCTGAGACTGAGACTCGTTTCTAAAAATATAATAAAACAAACGTGTAGTTTTGGAAGATAAAAATTTACCAAGAAAAAACGAAACATTCCATATGCAGTAGAGAAAGCAAACCCGTCCAAGCAAATAAAAAGCATTATTATTGTGTTTATTCCACTTTTGTCTTGTCACCATTATGAACAAGACAGTTATTGTTATTCAACAATCACTGAAAACATGATATATTCAAAGGTAAAAAGTGGAAAATACATCTGCCCGATGAATATTTAATCTCAAGAAAGTGATTTTTTTCTTTGATTTTATACGATGATAGTGTATTTTTAAACTCGATAAATGGATAAATAATACGGTCTTTAAACTATCTGTCCACAGATTTAACCTTATGCATGACTCTGCCTCTGGCTGTCACATTAATCGACGGAATGAAAATTGATTTATTATTAAAAAAGTTCAAGTAGGTAGTAACCTTTCGATTGCTTTTGGGCGATTATGAGTTAGTCGTCTAGCCATCTATTTGGAATATGCCTGCAATTCCAGGAAACATTGAACTTGTGAGTGGTGGAAATATATATTGAGCGCTATAATCATGCTTCAACAATTTCTGCTGCTGTTCATCCATTAGAGCTTAAGATTTGTCCTCGAAAAATTACTGCGAATTTTTTTTGTGTGTGTTTATCTTGTGATCATGTCAAGGACAGATGTTAGCAAGAGAAAGCCAGGCCGCTAACTGAAAGAAGTTTGAAGACAATGAAATTACCAAAAGATATGGGGAGCCTTATATAGTTACATTACATGCATGCATGTATCTGAAACAATCAAGTCCTTAAATTTCTGATAAATCAGACACATCATCTCACAGGGGAAAGAAATAAGTGTCTCTGAATTACTTACACGAAATAGAAACGTAGCAATATTTTTATGAATATACTACAACAGAGTTGAGACTTCTGCAATGTCGTTTTAGATTCAGAAGCATCTTGTACAAGTATTAAGAATATACAACAGAGTGAATGTATAGTAACTATAAGGTTACTTTTTATCAAAAACAAAAACTATTAGGTTACCTGAATAATGCACAGAACATGTCCATGGGTTGTTACAACGAACAGGGTTCATAAAACTATAGGACATCAAGTATTTCCTCTAATTGTACCAAGTTTATTACAGCTGGATACATATTTTCTATTAACTCCACTTATATTGATCATAATATATATGAACTCCACTTGTATTGATTTATTTGCTACTTGTCGTTTCACCAAATCTCAGTTGCCTTTCAAGCTCGTCAATTTCCAAGTCACAGATTTCATCTGCCGTATTAACCTTTCGGCCTTTCCAAACTCAGACTCTAACATTGCTAATTCCGCCTCAGTGTCCAGACCTTGCTCCGACTTTGTTGAAGGTGAATCTGGGTGTTCATTTTTCTTACTTTCAGGTGACTTTGCAGCCTCTGTTGTCTCTGGATGATTCCCTTCAGCTTCTCACTAGATAGAGTTTCTTCCTCGTTGGATAGAGTTTCTGCTTTGTTGACAGTTTCTATTAAGGAAATACACTAGTATTTCTAAGTTATCTTGTTATAAATCAAATAATATTGTGTTGTCATCTAGTTGGTTAGACTTGTGTGGTTGTTATTGGTTTGACAGGACTGTGTTTGTCATATTCTCTATTTCCTTTTGTCTGCTAGTTTGGCTATATAGCTGATGCTTATCTTGTAAAGCTCTCAGAGCAAACACTATTGGGGTTTTGACCCATTCTATCATTGAGCTCTCACATCTACTGTCTTCTTTATTCTCTGTCTTCTTTATTCTCTGCATTCTTAAATCATATAAGCATTATTATGCTTGTTATCATGGTATCACAGCTATAAAGGCTCCACGATCCATTACAAATCTTTTCTTTTCTCAAAAATACCATATTTGGTGTTGTAGCCACCAGCTCTTCATCTCCGATATGTTTTTCTCTCATCTTCTAAAACTCTTTCTTGTTTTCTATCTCTCTCAAAAATCTATCATGTTTCTTTCTACATTATACAGATCTCAGTCAAAAATCTCTCAACGATCTTTCCATAAACCACATCTTTGGCTGAAAATCGTATTACATACCAAGAAATGATGACTTCTCTCTTCCTCCATCCCTCTGATAATGCCACCTAGATTCAGGTGGATAAACTCCAAGGCTCTTCATACTACAGAAGCTGGAAATGATCTATGGAGATCAACTTATCATCAAAAAGAAAGCTTGGCTTCGTTACTGGTACTATCCCTCTTCCCAGTGATGATATAGTTAAGGCTGAAATGTGGGAAACATGTAATAATATGGTGATTGTTTAACTTACTTCTAATGTTTCTCCCACTATAAAGAAATCTATCATGTATATGTCTTCTGCTAAGGATATATGGTCAAATCTAGAAACACTTTTTCTTTAACTAATGGCAGTCGAAAATACAAGTTAAGTCGAGATCTTTATGAACTTAAACAAAATACTGACTCTTTGACTCAGTACTACACATCAATGAAAGCTATTTACGAAGAACTTGATTCGTTAAATATGTTGCCTGCGGTGGCTAGTCCTATTGTAGATGTTGTGAAATTGTTAGAGGCTATCAATTTGAAGATAGAGGAATCACGTTTGTTTCAATTCTTTAACGGACTGAGTGAACAATATAACTCCCAGAGAAGCCAACTCCTTTTGCAGTCACCACTTCCCATGGTTGAATCTGCTTGTGCAGCACTAGAACAAGAAGAAGCTCAACGCTCAGTTCTTGGTGTTACTCCTTCCTCACCTGACTTGATGGCAATGTTCAGCAAAAATAACAATGACAAGCCCATTGTTTGTACTATGTGTGGGGTTAAAGGCCACTATGGGAGCAAATGTTGGCAGGTAGTAGGCTATCCAAGTTGGCATCCTAAACACAACAAGTTTACTCCACCTTCAAGACGACCTATGAATGCTTCATCCGGTTCAAGATGGACTAAATCACCAATACCAAGATTGGCTGCAAGTGCTCAATCCCAAGCATCTCAAGGAACCAATTCTGGGTTGTGTTTCAGTCCCTAACAACTTTAACAACTTGTTAAATTGGTTCCACAATTAACATTGGGGGGAGTAAGCTACGAGCAGATACAGATGATGAGCTTGATTGTCATTTCTCAGGGATGATCACTTGCTTGAATGCTCAAAGCTTGCCCACATAATGGATTATCGACTTTAGACCATCCGACCATATGACTTATAGCTTGGAAACTCTTCAAAATGATGCACCATTCTCCACAAATAACATAATCAACTTTCCAAATGGAGACACTGTGGTCATATCTCATATGGGTCAGGTATCAATTGCTCCTGGTCTTGTACTTGATAAAGTTCTATGTGTACCTACATTCAAACATAATCTGCTTTCAGTGCAAAAATTACTTAAGGATAGTAATTGTCACATTCAGTTTTATGCCACACATTTCACTGTGATAGATTGTGATACACAACAGATAAAAGTCGTGGGTAGTGCCAGAAATGGACCGTATTATTTATCTGTTAATTCTCCTACAACTTCTACATGCTTATCTGCTAATACACAAACATTTTCTATGACACTTGGGCACCATCGACTTGGTCATGCCTCTATTTCAGCCATCAAGAAAATCAATAATCTGCAAAATTTCTCTTCTCAGAAAAACAATCAAATATGCACCTCTTGTCAAATGCCCAAGTTCACTAAACTTCCTTTCTCTGATAGTGATTCTCATGCCTCTGGAATTTTTTAGCTCATACACATGGACATTTGGGGACCTTACAAGGTCCCGTATAAATCTAAGTATAGATATTTCCTCACCTTGGTAGATCACTCTCGAACCACTTGGATTTATTTACTCCAACTAAAATCTGAAGCTCTTGCTCACTTGAAAAAATTCTTTGAGTATGCATTCATTCACTTTAATAAAAAGATAAAGCATATTAGGTCATATAATGCTTTAGAGTTTGACTCTATTTCCTGTAAACAATTCTTCTCTCATCATGGAATCCTTCATCAAAAATCATGCCCTTACAGAGCTCAGCAGAATGCTCGTGCAGAAAGAAAGCACAGACACATTCTTGAGGTTGCAAGGGCACTGAGATTTCATTCTGGTCTACCCTTAGAATTCTGGGGAGCATGTGCTTTGATTGCTGTGTACTTGATAAATAGAATCCCCTCTGCTGTTCTAAACTATAAAACCCCTTATTAATTGTTGTATGATTCACCTCCAACCTGTGAAAATCTAAAAGTATTTGGTTGTTTAGCCTTTGCTTCTAATCCCATACAATTTTCTGATAAGTTGAACATAGAGGTGTTCCTTGCCTCTTCTTAGGATATCCTCCTCTTACCAAAGGAAATAAACTCATGAATCTCCTCACTTAACAAGAATTCATTGCCAGAGATTTAATTTTCCATGAAGAAATCTTTCTTTATCATCCTGACACTTATTCAAAGTATATGAAACATTGCCTCCATCCATGCCTATAGTTACATCACTTGATCTTGTTAACTGTCCTGAAGTTGAAGAAGAGGTGACTACTACAGAGCATTGTAGTGAAAATTTTCCAACTGATCATACTATGACTGATTGTGAAGAAACTACCACAGTCTCTGATCTTTCTCCAATCACCGAACCCTTCCCTGTTGTGAGAAGATCTACTAGAGCTCATGTTCCTCCTGCCTGGTTGAAAGATTTTGTCACTCCAACAAACCCAATCTCAAATTCTGCTACAACCACTTTAAACCAAGCCTTTCAGTGCTTCATGTCTACACGATAACAAAATAATGATCCTGTATCTTTCAAAGTTGTTGTTCAGTCTGATCACTGGGTGTCTGCTATGAATGATGAACTTGAAGCTTTAGAGCTCAATCACACTTGGGATTTGTTGCCTCTCCCATCGGGCAAACGTGCAATTGGGAGTAAGTGGATCTATAGAACCAAATACAAGCCTGATGGTTCTATAGATAAACATAAAGCAAGACTGGTAATACTGGGATGTAATCAAAGGCCACGTGAGGACTTTTCTGAGACATTTGCTCCAGTTGCCAAATTAACAAATGTGCGAACATTGCTTGTCGTTGCTGCTATGTAAAACTGGCACACGGTTCAAATGGACGTACAAAATGTTTTTTTACACGGAGATCTTCAAGAAGATGTGTATATGAAATTGCCCTTGGTTATACCTCTATTGGCTGGAGAATCTCTACTAATATGGTGCATTGTGTATGGAAAGAATAGACAATGAAGCTTTTGTTCCATTTTCAAGCTATTCAGTATACTAATGTGTATAATTTGCACATAAGAATGCAAAAAATAAAGAATAAAACATATAACATAATATATTATTCTGGAAAGATTTGAAAGGTATAAGGTAAATATTAAACTCTTAACAACCATAAAGAAAAAGAAAAGCATATATAAGATATATATTATCGCGGAAAGATTCATTAGGGTACTTTTAGAAGAAAAATTAGATATATAATATTACTCTCAAAATATGTTGCCAAGGCATATGAAAAAGGTGTGTTGTGATGGTATAAGTGTTTCTAAATCTATGCGCAAAATACTTACCAATTAATTATCACTCTCTTTTTAAATGAATTTATCTTCAAATCTTTAGACTTTTACACCTTATATTATTGTTTTGACTCAAACTACTCATTCAAAATTATATATAGATATAAAAATGTGACATGGATGATTGAGAAAACAATATCTTCGAAAAATTATTATTTCCAATTGATTAAAATCCTAAACTAATCTAAATATCTTAAGCTCATCCAAATTATATGAAATATAAAAAACTTTTAATGTAAGATGAATATTTTTATAATTACAAAATTTGATCATATGTTTACTATTAACTCTTGGATAATTCTTTGAGAATAGAGTGAAGAATAGTTAACATGATACATTGGATTGAGTATGTTATACCAGGAAAAAAAATAGTATCAAATCCAAATCAACATACCTTTCTGCATATGTTAGATAACAAAATCCTGGAGCTAAAAAATTCATAATTGTTCAAATAGAAAATATGAAAGAATCCATTTGTAAAAAGACCTTTCAAGTTACAGTATCATGTGAGATGGGAACTCAAAGTAAAAAAGGTTTTAAACCTTTATAAATAAGTTCTTAAATCCAAGCATCCCAAGACTAGCGAGTAGCCAAGGGAAAAAAAAGTGAAAACATTATGATTTTGAGTGTTGAGTCAAGCTAGCAACAAATTCATTGATGCTTATATCTGAACTTCCACCTTCTTTCACCGCTTCCCTTGCCATTTCCATCCATCTTTTTGAAGTTGTTTTTATTTCCTTCCTTTTCTTTCCATCCATGACTTCTCTTATACAATGCCCAACCATCTCTCCCTTAAAAACTCCATTTTTATCAAAATCTACTTTCACTCCCATCCTCCAGACATCTGCAATAAATTTTGCATTAATCCCTTGATCAGTGCATATCGGTATTGCCACCATTGGCACACCTAAACATAATGCCTCTAAAGTTGAATTCCATCCACAGTGTGTTACGAAACAACCTATGGCCTTGTGTGCCAAGACTTCCATTTGTGAGCACCATTGGACTACTAAGCCTTTCACGGATGTTTCCTCCACAAACCCTCTTGGCAATTTATGTTCTTCAGATGCGCTAACAACCCAGAGAAAATGCTTCCCACTCTGTTTTATACCAAAAGCTAGTTCTTGCATTTGTCTAGCATCTAGTTCTGCAAGACTCCCAAATGACACATAAATAACCGAATGCTCTTGCTGCTCATTTAGCCAATTCATGCAGCATCAATGTTAGGTTTAAACATCTGGAGGCCATCATCTATGTCATCCTCTGGTGTTTTCTCATTGTGCAGGTATTTGCGTGGAATGGTTGGTCCAATAGCTCTCAACCGCAACTGTTTTGACATCCATTCAATCACCTATGCATTGTAGGAAAATCAATAACACCAATAACTATATTTTTAGCTAGAGAATACTTATAGGCTCAACTTTGAGATATTGATACATTTCAAAGAATTCAAGCCAAATCAACTTTAATTGTAACTCGTATGTTTGTTTAAGCAAATTACTCACATATGTTAATATCTGTTGAATATCAATGTTTAAAACTTGTCTTTCATATAAAATATACTGGATGGTCAAGTGTATACATGAGCTCCGCTAATTCAAGGGTTCTAAACCACACAAACAACCTGTATAAGAAAACAAGTTAGCCCTTTTCAATAGCAGACCTTCTCTCTATTATAAGCTTTTTGCCCTGGATAGTGAAAAGCACACCTGGATCCAATTCCCATTAATATAGAAATATGTATGAAACTTTGGGCCTTTGGTTTATGATAATAGTTTCGCCAACTTTGTTTCAATTTTCAATGGTTTAATTGAAATTCGATAATTTATAATCTATAATTTTGAAAATCGGAGTAGAGCATTAAAAGTTATATTGAAGTAATAATCATTTCTCGTTAGTTAAAACTACAAACTCGGAAAAGCCATTAATATTTTAATTATAATTTACGATTCAGATTGAGGTCGTTAGTTGAAACTAAAACAAGTATTCAACAAAACAAGCAGTCTCCTGTCACGTGTTGGGCCTGAGGCGGTCTGGTATCGGTTGGGGTGTACACCTTTGACCAAAACAAGCGGTCTCTTTTATCTAGATTCTAGCAATTGTGTGGTAACAAGTGTGACCTTGATTCCCTTAGAAACTAAGGATTTTGAAAACTGGTGCATGGGGTTTATGTGACCCTGCATTGTGTATGGAAAGAATAGACAAGCTTTTGTTCCATTTTCAAGCTGTTCATTATACTAATGTGTATAATTTGCACATAAGAATGCATCCCCTGGCCTTGTTTATGTAGAAATAGTATGGATAGCTAAATAGGTAAGATATTAAACTCCACTACAAGAAAAACTGAATCAGACGACACCTTTCAGACAACGGACGGCCGAAAAAGTGTTGCCTAAAATTAACAGACGACAGGTTATTTTTTGGCTCGAAAAAGTATTGTCTAATCCACTATATTATAACGGTTTACGAACCGTTGTCTAAGAAAGTGAAAAATAGTGGATATAGACGACGCAAATGAATGGGTTTAGACAACAGTTTTTTTAACTCTTATCTAAATAATATTAAGACAATGTTTTAATTTAACTGTTGTTGGATTGAGACAACGGTTGTCTTAGTCGTATTGTGTGAATAAACGTAAGACAATGTTGCAAAAAAACCGTTGTGTAAATTTGATATAATTTTATTATAAAATTGTGAGTAAATTATTGGATAATAATTTTTATATATTAGGATGTTAACTAACTTTGTTTTATTTATTCAATTTATAAAAGTATAAAACAATGGTTTTTGTTTAATAAAGTGTTGTAAGTTGTAAGACTTAACAATGGTTTTGTTCCAAAAACCCGTTGTATATTTGTATAATATACACAAGGGTTTTCGTTTTGATCCGTTCGTTGTTGAATAATCTCTGTAACAATTGTTTATGTTGTTAAACCGTTGTATGATATAGACAATGGTTTGATTTTATAAAATCCTTGCGTGATTATTTACGTTACAACGTTTTGTTTAGCTAAACTGTTGTCTATATCAAAAGCATTGATTTTAAAAAAAAATACTTTATTTGTTGCCCTTAATACATACATAAGTGTTACACACTTCATACAATGTTATTGTATAAATCTCTTATTTGGATATTTAGTATAAAAAAATGTTAAATATATAAAAACACTTAAATAAAGGTTAATGATAATAATAATATCATTGATAGATAGAATACGATCATACTTTAGATATTTTATTATACACGTTATAGATGTGGACATCATATATTGTATGATTTACGATCCTTGATATTTGTTTACAAGGAAATATTAGCTAGCTAGGAAAATGTTGATAATTATAACATTACTAATTCCGAAGTTAAACGAACATTACATAATAACTATACTATTAGCGAATAAGTGACATACCAATACTATTAACAACAATGTTGTCATATTCAAATAACTCATTTTACATATCAGTATGACATAATTTAATTATAAAGTCGTCATTAAGTTGTCTTATATTAATTTTATATATGCGAGTCGGGACTCACGTATGTTTTGTTTATTCGATTTTATAAAAGTATAAGACAATGGTTTTTGTCTGACAAAGTGTTGTAAGTTGTAAGACTTAACAATGGTTTTTGTTCAAAAAATGTTGTATAATATACACAAGGGTTTTCGTTTTGATCCGTTCGGTGTTGAATAATCTCTGTAACAATTGTTTATGTTGTTAAACCATTGTATGATATAGACAATGGTTTGGTTTTA
Organism: Heracleum sosnowskyi; assembly: GCA_030848705.1. NCBI lineage: Eukaryota > Viridiplantae > Streptophyta > Magnoliopsida > Apiales > Apiaceae > Heracleum > Heracleum sosnowskyi. The sequence continues at coordinate 16,896,874 of CM061236.1, forward strand.
TAAAATCCTTGCGTGATTATTTACGTTACAACGTTTTGTTTAGCTAAACCGTTGTCTATATCAAAAGCGTTGATTTTAAAAAAAATACTTTATTTGTTGCCCTTAATACATACATAAGTGTTACACACTTCATACAATGTTATTGTATAAATCTCTTATTTGGATATTTAGTATAAAAAATTGTAAAATATATAAAAACACTTAAATAAAGGTTAATGATAATAATAATATCATTGATAGATAGAATACGATCATACTTCAGATAATTTGTTATACACGTTGTAGATGTGGACATCATATATGATTTATGATCCTTGATATTTGTTTAGAAGGAAATATTAGCTAGCTAGGAAAATGTTAATAATTATAACATTACTAATTCCGAAGTTAAACGAATATTACATAATAACTATATACTATTAGCGAATAAGTGACATACCAATACTATTAACAACAATGTTATCATATTCAAATAACTCATTTTACATATCAGTATGACATAATTTAAGTATAAAGTCATCATTAACTTGTCTTATATTAATTTTATATATGCGAGTCGGGACTCACGTATGTTTTGTTTATTCAATTTTATAAAAGTATAACACAATGGTTTTTGTTTGACAAAGTGTTGTAAGTTGTAAGACTTAACAATGGTTTTTGTCCAAAAAACGTTGTATAATATACACAAGGGTTTTCGTTTTGATCCGTTCGTTGTTGAATAATCTCTGTAACAATTGTTTATGTTGTTAAACCGTTGTATGATATAGACAATGGTTTGATTTTATAAAATCCTTGCGTGATTATTTACGTTACAACGTTTTGTTTAGCTAAACCGTTGTCTATATGAAAAGCGTTGATTTTTAAAAAAAAATACTTTATTTGTTGCCCTTAATACATACATAAGTGTTACACACTTGATACAATGTTATTGTATAAATCTCTTATTTGGATATTTAGTATAAAAAATTGTTAAATATTTAAAACCACTTAAATAAAGGTTAATGATAATAATAATATCATTGATAGATAGAATACGATCATACTTCAGATATTTTGTTATACACGTTGTAGATGTGGACATCATATATTGTATGATTTACGATCCTTGATATTTGTTTACAAGAAAATATTAGCTTGCTAGGAAAATGTTAATATAAAAATTGACGATGATCCAACCTTATGGATGTCAAGATCTTGTGATATTTTGTAAACTAGTGTATCATCCCGAATTGTTGTTTCGATTTTTTAAAAATAATTTTATGACTATCCAACCATATGGATGTAAAGATCTATATATTTTAGTGATATTCTAGAAATTTTAGAAAAAAAATTATTTTATTTGATTTTAGATTTTAAGAGTCAACTAGTGCTTGACTATTATTTAGTTTCGTACTAGATTGATGATTCTACTAAAATAAGTAGGTAATAACATCGATATGGTTGGATATTCAAAAAATTTAAAAATATTATAAATCATACATGAATCCTGTTTCAGGGAATTGTAATTTTACTTAATATTGGTCAAAAAATCATATAAAATAAATTTGTATCTTTTTATTATAATATATCACCCATAGAAATAAAAATAAATAACAAATAAGGTAACATATATTTTACAAATCTATAAAAATAATATAAAACATTTTGAATTTTATAGAACTTTTACATCCAAATTTTACTTCCCTCGTCAAATTCATTTTTTCCCCCTTCCTTGTCAAATTTCATTTCCCCTTTCATTTCACTTCCCCAACTTAAAATTTCAGTTCCCCCTTGCAGGCTTACACAAAGAATCAAAACACAAAATACACATTACACCAAACACACAAACAACTCACAGATGGATACACCAGACATCTTCTCAGAAACCCTAAATGGAGTTCAAAATTCAAATCAAAATCATGAACATGAAACTTAAGTCGAGTTTGTCACTCTCTCACAAAACATACGCCAGTCAACAGAGAAGATTTGGGGCTTTGTTTAGGGTTTGAGGTAATTTAGGGTTTTGATTTAGAGCTAAATGTTCAATTTGGGGCTCTGTTTTGTGTTTCAGGTAATTAAGGGTTTCGATTTAGAGCTAATTGTTCACTAGCACCCGAGTCACTGTAACTATCTAAAGTTGTATGCAATTTGTCTAAACAAAGTTGAGCAGGAAAAAAAGATGCAAATGAAGAAGCTTCAGGAGGGGATAAAGCATAAATCTTTACCAGAGAGGCACGCACCTTTGTGTGCAGGTCTCAAAAGAAAAAGATTCCATTTTTGTTAAATCTCTTTTAGTGATTGCAAAAATATCTAGCTGCATACTTTTTGATAAAGATTATTATTGGTTAATTAAGAAGAAAAGAAACTAATTATATACGTGTTTGGCTTTCTCCTCCAAGCTACTTTTTGTTGCAGCAGCAATATTATCAAACTTTGAGCTTGAATTAACGACTTCCTTCCCAGATGGTTGTGCTTGATTATTCTGCTTCTTTGCATACTATTTTGCCCACAGCCCTTTCATCACCTCTACAAATCCCAAAAAAGTTAAGGATATCTCATACAGTTTACCTTGTAGTTCAAATCATTTACCTTTTTTCTATACAGGCTTTCTACTAGCAAGGCACTTTTCTAAAATCATTTATGCTATGGATAACTTGATATTTGTGAACTATATTCAATCAAGTTTTCATAATTGTACACATGGATATAATTAGCTCTCTAATTCTGCAGGAAGCCCTGAAATCATATGAAGCAGATCGGTAAACTGGATGTCACGGACAAGTTTATTAATTATTCATGTCTACTTGCAGGCAGACTCCATTATCTCCCACTACATATAAGTTATTGCTTCTTCACTTCCTGTCAAGTATCAAGTTATTGATTTGATTTCTGGTGTGTTTCAATTTATGGCGCAAAGACTGAATTTCGTAATCTATCTTAATAACACTTATTTCTTATTCTTACTTGCAGTGTTATTTGAAAGAGCGTGTCACTTTTCTTCTCTGAGATGCTTCTTCTTGACTTCTTTCGCACACGTCTTTGTCCTTTTTTTACTTGTTACTGTTGCCTTTCTTTCAGTATTGACTTGTTAACTTCACTGACATTATTTCACAATTGCTTTTCTTCTGCTGCTGTTTTATATAACTGGTTTGGACCCCAGTAGCCACTATCCCATTTTCACTTGTTTTGGGTCTCTGCACTGGCGTGTGCAGGGTCTCAGCTCCAACCCAAAATAATCTTAAGAAGTTTCGTGATGCATTCAATATATTTTACAAGTGTGGATTCATGAACATACTGTCTGTCAGACCATTCTCGCCACTTGGGAGGGCGTTGTTGCAGCTTGTTTATTTGTGGAGTACCCCTTGATGACTCTAGATAGTGAGCCTGATAATAGTCTGAGACACTCTTTCCGGAAGTCAGGTGAGCATTATGCATTATCAGCAAGAAGTCATCATTGTTATTGTCTTTCTTTCTCCGACTACTCTCACCAGCCCTGAAATCACATTTGTTTTCATTTCACACTTGTTTTTATTTAAATTATGTTTAAACTGCTTACTCAATCTAATTTGCAGGTTGGTTTCTGTAACATCATCAAGAAAGAAAAAGACAGAATAAATCATATTTGGGTGGTAGAAGCCACGGAAAATTCGGACTACTCCTTAACTTATGAACATAAACGATACATTCACCTAAAACATGCTGTTGTTGCTTCTCAAAAGTGGGCTGAAGTCTCCAGGTACAATAGATGATGATTTTACCACAACAAAAATAATCATTCGATTGGAGCATTAGTTTGTGAATTTGGTGAATAGTGGTTGTAATGGTGAATATTAGTTGGTAATATGTGAAGTATTTAGTTTGGTATTTTTGTTGGCTTGTAATTACAATGTCTACCATTGTTTCATTTGGTTATAAAACCATTATCTCTTATGTTTTTAGCTTAGTGTGGTATCTATAAGAACTATTGTTATTATTTGTATCAAACAATGGCCACTGTCTATTTAGACTGTTGTGCAAATGTTTTTCGTACAACATACTCATAAAAGAAACCTGTTGTCTATTTAGACTAAATACAAAAGATTGACCAAACAAAAACGTTGTAAAAATAATCTCTTACAACGCATTCTTAAAATAAAACTGTTGTCTAACAAAACAAAGCACAATAGGTAAATACATGTGAAGTGTTCTTCAAAAGCCTTGTTACTACACACTTAGAGATAAAAACCGTTGAGTAAATGCAGATACTGAGGAGAAAACCGTTGTAGATAAGACTTAAATCATTGTGCAAAAGAAATATAAACAAGGCTTTATTAAGAGGCAAACCGTTGTTGTTTCTAGCTGTTATACAACACTTTAGATTTATGAGGATGTTGTGATAATCAACTTATACAACTGGCTGTATGGTAATAAACTGTTGTTGTTTCTGGCTATTATACAACACTTTGTTAATGGGTGACTGTCGTTTCAGTTATTTTGCACAACATTTTTTAACCATTGTCTGAGGTCCATCTGACGGCATCTCAATAGTCATCGATTTTGAGGGGTAATAGACAACGGTCCTGGTTGAGTCGTCTGATTCAGTTTTTCTTGTAGTGCTCTTAAAAAAAATAAAGAATACAACATAAAACATAGTATATTATTCTGGAAAGATTTGAAAGGATAAGGTAAATATTAAACTCTTAACAACCATAAAGAAAAAGAAAAGCATATATAAGATATATATTATTGCGGAAAGATTCATGAGGGTACTTTTACAAGAAAAATTAGATATGTAATATTACTCTCAAAATATGTTGCCAAGGCATATGAAAAAGGTGTGTTGAGATGGTATAAGTGCTTCTAAATCTATCCACAAAATACTTACCAATTAATTATCACTCTCTTTTTAAATGAATTTATCTTCAAATCTTTAGACTTTTACACCTTATATTATTGTTTTGCCTCAAACTACTCATTCAAAATTATATATAGAGATAAAAATGTGACATGGGTGATTGAGAAAACAATATCTTCGAATAATTATTATTTCCAATTGATTAAAATCCTAAACTCATCTAAATATCTTAAGCTCGTCCAAATTATATGAAATATAAAAAAACTTTTAATGTAAGATGAATATTTTTATAATTACAAAATTTGATCATATGTTTACTTTTACCTCTTTGATCATGCAAAAAATACATTAAAAACTAAAATAATAAATACTAAGGTTAATGAAATAAGTATCGTGAGATTTACAGATATTATTTACGATTCTTTCATAAATAAAATATAAAAAAAATTATATAATATGAAAAATTCACAAATAGAATTTATAAAGTATCATGTGCATTGCAGGGGTTTAAAGCTATTATATTGTAAAATATGTACAATAGTGTTGACAGCTAGCTTATAAGGTGAAAATTAATGCTAAAGTACCAAAATGAATCTTAAATATCATATGTTATATGTTAGGGCTACAATTAAATTAATGATAATTCCCTTTCATTCATATAATTCTACCAATAAAATTATTTCATAACATTGTTCGGTATCAAATTTTCGTATGTTATTCAGTATCTTTACCATTATTCTAAGATAAAATGAATAATTCTAATAAGAATAAAAAAGGAACAAAAACATAAAGTATATATGTTATTCCCGAAAGATTCGTGTGATAGAGTATATATTTATATATATTTTATATGATTTTATTCCTCATATTTATTATATTTTGCATTTAATTGGATTTTTATTTAATAAATTTTATTGTTTTATTGTAGGAAGTAAGTAAATCCTAAACTTGGAAGAATGGGAGAATAAAGATCTTAATTTGGAGATTTATTAGAAGAAAATTCGGATTTGTTGGGCTGCCTGCACATAATTCACTATTTGGGCCATATCTTGAGATCTAGAAGTCATAATTGGACGATTTAACAGCCCACGCGAAGATAATAAAAATCTCTTTCATTTTAAAGTGGTCCAATTATTAAATTACTTCAGGAATGGCCCAGAATTACTGAAGAAAAGACAGCTGCGAATTTTTCTTGTAAAAACAGAATCAGTTTAGGAAACATACTTCTACTTTCCCCAAGGCATTAAAATATTTGAGGATATATATAAACATCAGATCTGAGAGATAGGGATATACATAGATACATACAAACATAGAGAGACTTGTACTTTTTCTTCTTGGAGAAAGATTAAAGGTTTTTATTCTTTGTTCTTAATATTATTATGTGTTCTTATTATATTATGTGTTTTGTTAATTTAATTATGAGTGAGTAGATATTTAATCTAGGTTTAAGTTGAACCCTAGTTATGATTGATGTATGATTTTCCACAAACCCCCAATTTAGTTATGTTGTATGCTCTTGCTTATTGAGTTATGCTTAATTAACAATAACATGTGAGACGTGATTATGCGTATTGTTTGAACCCAAGATCTATTTATCATCGAAAGTTGGACTTAGATGGCTATGATTTATCCAATAAGGACATGAACTTCTCCATGAAAATAGGTAGAACGGATTGTTAGGAAGTTATGATGCTGTGTTTAATGTCTCTGAATTGCATGATACCATGAAAATAGGCTTGAGTGTATTTTAGAGAAGTCATTAATACTCGAGAGAGGTTATTGGTAATTTATAGGGCGCATCTTTCCTCTTGAGTAGCGTATGATTAATTTGGGTGGAAATCATGATTGCATTGATTCATGCTAGTGGGGATACTTAATTCTAGATGTTTTTAGTTAACTGATAATACAATACAAATTGTCTTAGTATAATATTAGATTAATAATCTCTCAACAATTTATTGTGTTACTTGCTTAGTTGAATTGAATCAAGAATAACTAGTGATTGATACGTTTGTCTCTGTGGGATCGACTCTGACTTACCCTACTACATAGTTAGAAGGATTTGTTAGATATTATTATTTGATAGGCACGCGACAACCTTGTCAAATTTTTGGCGCCGCTGCCGGGGACAAAGCGGTATTAGATTAGTTAATCTTTGAGTTTGTCTAGCTAAGTCTTTTGGTTGTGTTGCTTCGGCTATTATTCCCTTGTTATTTGATCTTTGTTTCTAGTTTTCTTGTTGCATGCACACTCGAAGTTCAGGTACAGAAAATTTAATTGTTTTTTATCCTGAAATTGAAGCTACAGCAAGAAGAGAAGCAAGACTACGAAGGAAAAATAAAGACAAGGAAGTTATGGGTGAGACAGCAGCAAAAGCTCTCAGGGAGTATGGTATGCCAGATGCTACAGACGTACTCTCCAGTATTGTCAGACCAACAGTCACGGCTACCCACTTTGAACTCAAGCCACAATTCATCCAATTCGTCTCCAATGATTCTTTCGCAGGATTATCCACTGAAAATCCTGTTGATCATCTTGAGAGTTTTCTGGAAAAGTGTGATACTATAAAGCTGACCAATGTTAGTGATGATGCTATTAAGCTGCGCTTATTTCCATTCTCTCTCCGAGATGCAGCAAAAGATTGGTTGAAGGATGAAGGACCAACCACATTCACTACTTGGGATAGTCTTGCAAAGGCGTTTCTACTTAAATTCTTCAGTCAAAAGAAAACTTCAAAGCTCAGGAATGAAATATCTAACTTTCGTCAAGATGATGACGAGTCACTTCATGATGCTTGGAGAAAATTCAAACTACTTCAGAGACAATGCCCTCGCCATGGAATTCCTGACTGGTTGTTGATCCAAACATTCTAGAATGGGTTAACACAAGAGTTTCGAAATTTTGTTGATGCTTCTTCTGGTGGATCTATTATGAAAAAGAGTACGGAGGATGCGAAAACTTTGTTAGACGAGATGGCATCTAATGATAACTATCCTTATAGTGACAGAAATCATCCAAAGAAGGGTGGTAAGTATGATGTTGATGCTCTAACCATGTTGAATAGAATACTACTATGCATGCAATGGTTAAGAAGATCGAGCAATTGGATTCTAGAACTTCATCTACGGTTGCCTCATGTGAAATATGTGGTGTAGTTGGACACACTCAACATGCTTGTCAATACAATCCCTTTGGAACAGCAATGGAACAAGCAAATGCCCTCTACAACCAAAATCAAAGGCCACAATATAATCCTTACTCTAACACATACAATCCAGGTTGGAGAGATCATCCTAATTTCTCCTACAGAAATAACCAAGCTCAAGCTCAACCTCCACAAAATAACTTTTCTCAGCCGCCAGGTTTTCAACGAGCTCAGCTATAAAAATCTAACTTGGAAAATCTTTTGGAAGGATTTATCTCTACACAAGCAAAGAAGAATGATTACTTTGACTCAAGTATCAATGAGATAAAGGCTCATAACAAGTTAATGGAGAATTCAATCACTCAAATTGCTCAACAGTTGAATCAACTTAACAAGTCTTCAGGCCAACTTCCTGGCCAAACTGAGCAACCACCGAGAGGCCATATCAATGCTGTAACTTTGAGGAGTGGTAAAGAATTGAAGGAACCAGAATTAAATGCGAGCAAAAGTGTTTTGAATGCTGAAGAACATGAAGAGAAAATAGCGGCTGAAAAAGTGGTAGATGGAGAGGTGGTGGAAGAAGAAAATAAAGAACCAATGGTAGTTCCTCTTAAACCATATGTGCCACCTGTTCCTTTTCCACAAAGGTTGGCACAAGTTAAGCTAGAGAAGAAGTACGGTAAATTTCTTGAAATTTTGCAAAAGCTACATATCAATATTCCATTCATGGATGCTATATTTGAGATGCCATCCTATGCGAAATTCCTTAAAGATATTTTGTCAAGGAAGAGAAAAATTGAAGAAAGTTCTACTATCTCATTAACGGCAGAGTGCAGTGCTATTTTGCAAAACAATCTTCCTCAAAAGCTAGCTGATCCAGGTAGCTACTCTATTCCTGTCAAGCTTGGGGATGTTGAAATCAAAAGAGCTCTATGTGATCTTGGGGCAAATGTAAGACTAATGCCCTTGTCAATTTGTAACAAACTTCAGATGGGTGAACTCAAACCCACACGTATCTCTCTACAATTGGCGGACAGAACTGTGAAGTTTCCCCTTGGTGTACTTGAAGATGTTCCCCTTAAGGTAGGAAAATTTTATATTCCATGTGATTTTGTTATCATGGAAATGGAAGAAGATGCAAATATTCTTATCATTCTTGGGAGGCCTTTCTTAGCTACAGCTAGAGCCATAATTGACATGAAAAATGGGAGAATTTCTTTTCAAGTAGGAGAGGAGAAGATGGAATTCAAGCTTCAAAACACATTGAGACATCCTTCTATAGATGAGACAATAAACAGGGTGGATGCAATTGAAGAAGCGATCAACATCAAAGCCAACACTTTATCATGTGATGATCCACTTCACGTTGTTCTTGAGGGTAACATGGATGAAGAAAATAAAGAGTGTATGGGCTACAAAAAACTTCTGGATGCAACACCTATAGTTATGCATGAACATTCCAATGTGCTACAACATGAGGTTGTAAAGGAGAGTTCCACGCCTCCTCAGGTAGAACTAAAACCCCTTCCTACATCTTTGAAATACGTGTTTATGTGCCCTAACAATACATATCCTATTATTGTCAATGTTGAGCTTGATGACATACAAATTGAGCAATTGCTCACGGTTCTAAGAAAATATAAAAATGTCATCGGGTACACCATTGATGATATTAAGGGCATCAATCCATCTTTTTGCATGCATAAGATCATTCTTGAAGACGAGCAAGCCTCCTCTATTGAACCTCAAAGGAGACTTAATCCTAATATGATGGAGATAGTCAAAAAGGAGGTTTTAAAACTTCTTGATGCAGGTATAATCTACCCTATCTTTGATAGTAAGTGGGTTAGCCCTGTACACGTAGTTCCAAAGAAAGGAGGAATGACCGTTATTAAGAATGATAAGGGTGAGTTGATTTCTACTAGAACCGTGACAGGGTGGCGAATGTGCATTGATTATCGAAAATTGAATAAAGCCACTAAAAAGGACCATTTTCCTCTCCCTTTTATTGATCAAATGCTTGAAAGGTTGGCAAAACATTCTTTTTTTTTTTGTTATTTGGATGGATATTCAGGCTTTTTACAAATTCCCATCCATCCAAATGACCAAGAAAAAATGACTTTTACATGTCCATATGGTACGTTTGCATATCGCAGAATGCCATTTGGATTATGTTGTGCTCCTCCCACCTTTCAACGATGTATGATGGCTATTTTCTCAGATTTTATTGAAGATATAATGGAATTTTTTATGGATGACTTCTCAGTTTCTGGAACATCTTTTGATGCATGCTTACATAATTTGGAAAAGGTGTTTCATAGATGTAAAGAAGTAAATCTAATTTTTAAATTGGGAAAAATGTCATTTTATGGTACAAGAGGGGGTTGTTTTGGGCCATGTTGTTTCAAAAAGAGGCATCGAAGTCGATAGAGCAAAGGTAGAGGTTGTTGAGCGCTTACCACTCCCAACTTCGGTTAAGGGAGTAAGAAGTTTTCTTGGTCATGCGGGATTTTACCGTCGTTTTATAAAAGATTTTTCAAAAATTGCTCGACCTCTAACTGGGCTCTTAGGCAAAGATGTCCCTTTTGTTTTTAATGATGCTTGCATTGAGGCTTTTGACAGGTTAAAGAAAGCTCTTGTCTGTGCTCCAATCATACAACCACCGGATTGGAATTTGCCATTTGAGATCATGTGTGATGCTAGTGATCAAGCTGTTGGTGTAGTCTTAGGCCAGAGGAAGGATGGAAAGCTTCATGCTGTATATTATACAAGCAAGACCTTGGATGGAGCTCAGATTAACTATGCAACAACTGAGAAGGAATTGTTAGCAGTGGTGTATGCTATGGAAAAATTTCGTTCATATCTTGTTGGTTCGAAGGTTATTGTTCACACAGACCATGCAGCACTGAAATATTTGATGAGTAAGAAAGATGCTAAACCTCGTTTGATTCGTTGGATTTTACTTCTTCAAGAATTTGACTTAGAGATTAAAGATATGAAAGGGGCTGAGAACGTGGTTGCTGATCATCTTTCACGCCTTGTTCTTGATGATGCTGGTAGTAAAAATCTTTCAATTGATGACTCGTTTCCTGATGATCATCATCTATTTTCTCTCTCAAAGATAGAAGTTCCTTGGTTCGCTGATATGGCTAATTATTTAGCTAGTGGTACTATTCCTCATGGTTATTCATCACATCAAAGGAAGAAGTTTTTCTATGATGTGAGAAAGCACTTTTGGGATGATCCTTTTCTCTATAAATCTTGTGCAGATGGAGTCATTATAAGATGCGTTCCAGAAAATGAGATTGTTTCTATAATCTCGCAGTGTCACGATTTACTAAGTGGTGGTCATGCAAGTACAACTAAAACTACTGTGAAGATTCTTCAATGTAGTTTTTATTGGCCAACTCTCTTTAAAGATGTCCACCAATATGTTCATTCATGTGATCGTTGTCAAAGAACTGGAAATATCTCAAGAAGAAACGAGATGCCTCTCAATAGCATACTTGAAGTGGAGCTTTTTGGAACATCGCTTTGAGGCTATGTTAAAGAAATCTGGAGTTCATCATAAGGTAGGACTTTCTTATCATCCCCAGACTAGTGGTCAAGTGGAAATCTCTAACCGCGAAATAAAGATTATCTTGGAGAAGACTGTTGCAAAATCAAGAAAGGATTGGTCAACGAAGCTTGATGATGCACTTTGGGCGTACAGAACTGCATTCAAAACACCCATTGGTACAACTCCATACAAATTAGTCTATGGAAAAGCATGTCATCTTCCAGTTGAGTTAGAACACCGTGCATTTTGGGCTATCAAAGGTCTCAATTTTGATATGTTAGCGGCGGGTGAGAAAAGACTTCTCCAACTTAATGAGCTAGATGAGCTTCGTTTTGAAGCTTATGAAAGTTCTAAGCTTTATAAAGAGAAAACCAAGAGATGGCATGACAAAGGTCTACTACGCAGAGAATTTAAAGAAGGAGATTTAGTTCTTCTTTTTAATTCGTGGTTGAGACTTTTTCCTGGAAAACTTCGTTCTAGGTGGTCTGGCCCGTTCAAGGTCAGAAACGTTTTTCCATATGGCGCAGTTGAATTTTTGGATACTCATGGAGGATCATTTAAGGTGAATGGGCAAAGAGTCAAACATTACAGAGTTGGTGAGCCAATCAATGTGAAAGTGGAGATTCCGCTTTCTAACCCTTCATCAAAATGATTGATAAGAAGGTCGAGCTAATGACCTTAAAAAAGCGCTTCTTGGGAGGCAACCCATGATTTTGTACTTGCGTGGAATGGTTGGTCTGATTGCTCTCAACCGTAAATGTTTGGACATCCATTCAATGACCTGTGCATTACATAGAAACAAATTTCATCACCGAAAGAATGTATTAGACTAGAGCATACTTATAAAGTTTTAGTTCAAGTAAAAATATTGACGCATTTAGAAGGATACAGACCACCTCCACCGTAATAGTTGACTCATATACATTAATATCCGGTACATCAGAATGAACAACACATTTATAACTTTATACCATTTAACCATGATGTATATCAATTCAGAACAATTATCCTTCATCTAGTGTGGCTGAGAGTCAAGTTTATTATTATTACTCTACGATAGGTCACCCCCAGTAGGATAGCAAGATCATAGGGTTCCCATTTAGAGGATTCGTTGATACCGTAGTGGCAATGGTTCTTCCCCTTTAGAGGATTACTTCATAGATTAGTGGCAAGGTAATTTTTCCTCCGGTTCTAGTTCTCATTCTCCCCTTCCCTCCCCGTATAAATTCGTAAGATTTCAAATAAAGAAAAGAGAAAGGATTGATGGATGACAGAATAGCTGTCGCAACTATTATTAATGCAAATAAAAAATTTCATGGTATGAAACTTATGTTTTTTTAAGTAATGACAGGAATAACTTTAGCATATCCACATCTTGACAATCTACAATTTATCACATACCTCTACTTCCAACTTGTAGAAAGTGTTGCAAAGCACCCAATCCACTTTATCAATATCCAAAAACTGATTCACCACCAAATTGAGGGTAGCTGGATATGATCCTGGATTGTGAACAAAGGATGGCATGTCTAGTGGTTCTAACACCGGAAGTCCAGGCACCGAAACTTAATTCCACTACACCAAAAACGACCTTTTCCTACCACGAAAATGGTAGATTTTAGGGGTAAATTGGTAGGAATTGGTGTCAATTCCTACCATTCGACATGGTAGGAATTGCTCAGGTCGGAATTGGTGATGGTAGGAATTGGTGGTCTGTTTCTTAAACGGCCCCACATGCCAAATGGCTGCCCATGTGGCGAGCCAAATCAACAGCCACATCGACGGCCACATGGCGGTGGACCCCGACACGTCACTTGCCACGAGGTTGACATGTCATGCCACGTGTCACATGTGGGGTCACTGCCATGTCATTTTGTGGGGTCACATTTGACCCCGGTCAAGGACTATTTCCTACCAACCAAATCCTACCAACGCATTTCCTACCAACTCAAGGGGCACCAAATTGGTAGGTTTTATAACAGAAGCACATAAAAATAGCTATTTCCTACCAAGAAATTCCTACTACCTTCAGTATTTCCTACTAGTTAAAACCTATCGCATTCATCAATTCTGGAAAATGTTACGAAGACGGTAGGAAATGCTATGAAGACGGTAGGAAATGTTATGAAGACAGTAGGAAATGCTATGAAGGTGGTAGGAATTACTAGACAATTGTTTCAAAAAAAAATAAAGCTTTCATTACTTCCCCTATCTAACAAATTGCTCAAATCATTATAAAAAAATAGATCGATATCTAATTCACAAGTATACAACCATAACAAATAATCAAACATTCATTGTATATGAAAATTCAAACATTCCTTACACATAAATCATAATATTCAAAATTAGAAGTTGTTCTTATGGACCAAAACTACAAATCAAAAATTATTTACAAGGCTTAATTAATTATCTTCAAAATATTCATCTTTTTCGTTTGGATCTTCATGTTATTTTCTTCACAATCATTTTCTCTATTTCCACATCATTGTCTTTGGATCTTCATCAAGTACCTAAAATTTACATAAAAAGCAAGAATTAGTATTTAGAATTATTAGCTAATTAAATAACAAAATAAGCATGAAGATAAAATTACTTAAATAAGCAAAAAGAAGAAGAACAAAGTGAATGATATGTGAAATTGATTTGAAGAAGATAAAGATATAGAGAAGAAGATGAAGAGAGGGAAGAAAATTGAAGTGAAATGAGAAAAAATATAAATGGTTGTATTATAAGTAATAAGAAGAGGAAAATATTTTTGAATTTTTCGTTTGGGCGCAATTTTTAAATTTTTCGTAAAATTGTAGCTTATTTCCTACCGATAATGTTAGGTTATGATTCTCAGCGAAATTTTTGAATTTTTGGTTTGGGCGCAATTTTTGAATTTTAAGTTTTAGGCGCAATTTTTGAATTTTTCGTAAAATTGTAGCTTATTTCCTACTGATAATGGTAGGTTATGATTCTCAGCGAAAATTTTGAATTTTTGGTTTGGGCTTAATTTTTGAATTTTTAGTTTTAGGCGCAATTTTTGAATTTTTCGGGAAATTGTAGCTTATTTCTTACCGATAATGGTAGGGTATAGGTTTTGGCACAATTTTTTTTTTTTTAAAAATAAACATAATAATTTTTTAAAATAATATTTTCGACGATCGAAACGTAATGATAATTTAGATCTATTAATTTATTTCATAGGGTAAATGAGTTTTTACCCTAATTTTTTTTCTTTTATTATTTTAATAATATTCTTTTTTAGTTGTGCGCGGTAATTTCAAGTTTTTGGTAAAAATTTTGGCGGAAATTGCCAAAAAAATTGGGTTGTGTGGATGTAAACAACTGCCCTCTCTAAGAATAACCAAGTGCATAACCACTACACCAACATCGTTTTTTGTACTATTTTTTCGTAAAATTTTAGGCGATTAAAATTTTGGATTGCACGGATTCAAACTCGTGCCCTCTCCAATAATAACCAAGTGAACAACCACTGCGCCAAACAAGCTTTTTATACTAAATCAGCAAATAATTGATATATGATATTCCAATTCAAGTTTTGTAAAGTACAAGTTTAATAAATAGATTTATTATAAAAATATAAGAGTTTAAATTAAAAAAATCTAATATTTTGTATAAAACTAAGAAATCAACATATTTAATCATGCCTAAGGTTGGATCGTTGAAAAAAAATAAATAGAAATCAAAAAGTGTAACCCTAGACAACCCCTAAAACATGAGTATAAACTCTAACTCAATTTTCTAACACTCTTTCATTTTCTAAACGATTTTAACTTTTTGTAATTCCTTTTTGTCTAAATTTTTTTTCTTACATTCATCAAACTACAAAACGACGTTTCATATAAAAAAATTTAATTTATCCATAGGTCTTTATATTTTTAATTGTTTTTCGATATAATTAGGTTTTAACGAATAACATAAGTACCTAAATATGTAAGTTTAATTCAACTAATTTTTATCCTCCACTACTAAAATGAGTAAATCTTTATGTCCCTAGAGTTTGATTAACAAAAAATTTGATAACCGATCAACAAAAAATATAATATAAACACATTCTCTATTAATTTTATTTTGTATTATTTTATTAATCGATTAAAACCTACTAACAATGGTAGGTTTTGATGTGTGCCAAAAATTTGGGTTGGTACGTAATCCAACCCCTGCCCTCTCCCACAAATGCCCAACCACTGCGCCAAACCATGCATATGTACTAAATTAGCAGTAACTTATAGGTATCATTCTCCGAATCAATTTTTTTAATTATAAGTTCGATACATAGATTCATTATAAAAATGTAGGAGCTTAAATTAAAAAATTCTAAAATTTCACATACAACTAAGAAATCAACATATTTAAACATCCGTAAGGTTAGATCGTTGAAAAACAAATAAACAAAATCAAAATGTGTAACCCTAGATAACCCATAAAATATGAGTATAAACTCTAACTCAATATTCGAATAACGACACTCTTTCGTTTTCTAAACGACTTTAACTTTTTGTAACTCCTTTTTGTCTAAATTTTTTTCCTTACATTCATCAAACTACAAAACGACGTTTCATATAAAAAAAATTAATTTATCCATACGTCTTTATATTTTTAATTTTTTTCGATATAATTAGGTTTTAACGAATAACATAAGTACCTAAATATGTAAGTTTAATTCAACTAATTTTTATCCTCCACTACTAAAATGAGTAAATCTTTATGTCCTTAGAGTTTGATTAACAAAAAATATGATAACCGATCAACAAAAAATATAATATAAACACATTCTCCATTAATTTTATTTTGTATTATTTTATTATTTTGATGTGTGCCAAAAATTTGGGTTGGTACGTAATCGAACCCCTGCCCTCTCCCACAAAAGCCAACTGCCCAACCACTGCGCCAAACCATGCATATGTACTAAATTAGCAGTAACTTATAGGTATCATTCTCCCCTAATTTTATCTTGTATTATTTTATTAATCGATCAAAACCTACCAACAATGGTAGGTTTTGATGTGCGCGGGAAATTCAACTTTTCTGTGAAATTTTTGGCGGAAAAGCAAAAAGGTGGTGGGGTCCAAAATTCGTCAGTGACTATTTCCTACCATATATGGTAGGAAATGTCCTTGACAGAATGAAAATATTTCGTATTTAAAAAAAATGTTTATTACTTTAAAATATGATTGGGACGATGATGTGGATGGTGGGGTACCATCACGAATAAAACCTACCAGATTTGGTAGGTTTTATTTTCCTACCATATATGGTAGGAAATGACCATGACAGAATTAAAAATTTTATTATTTTTAAAAAATTATTTATTACTTAAATTATGATATGGCTGATGATGTGGATGGTGGGGTACCATCAAGAATAAAACCTACCACATTTGGTAGGTTTTACTTTCCTACCATATATGGTAGGAAATGACCACAGCATATTGAAAATATTTTTTATTTTATAAAAATTGTTTATTACTTAAAAATATGACAATGCTTGATGATTAGGATGGTGGGGTCTTATCTTTGTGAAAATGCAGGCAAAACCTACCGATGTTGGTAGGTTTTATTTTCCTACCAACAATCGGTAGGAATTGGTCCTCGCTTTTACAGAAATCGGGCCCCACGCGGACCATTTCCTACCATATTCGTCGTCGGTAGGAAATGGGGGTCAATTCCTACCAAGTTTTTTTGGTAAGATTTATATGGTAGGAAAAGGCCGTTTTTGGTGTAGTGTTCTCAACAACTAGAACTTTGAGTAGCCCTTGTTTGACATGGTAATATATGTTATCCACAGCACATGACTGAGTCAAAAAAAGTGCTCTAACTAGTCCAGAACATTTCGCAACATCAAGAACCCAACTGTTAGGTCCTGATAAGTTTGTAGAAGGGGGTTGAATACAAACTATACCGTTTTATCGAATTTGTCCTTTGAATAATTTAACAATTAAGAACAAATTAATGCGGAATATAAATGAAACAATATTCAAGTTAAATATAAACTATATTAAACTTGAAGGGTGTTGCAAATACAGTACGGATTACAAAGTATTTATCTCAAACTAATTAATACAAATTTAGAATAAATTCGACATGAACTTTTCTAATATTTGTAATAAAAAGATCGAATGCTAAAAGCAATGTTCGAGATAAATTCAAGGGATAGAAATCCGCTAGATAATCAAAGCAATACAAGTAATCAACTTCTAGTGGTTTGGATTTAACAATGCAAACTAGAATTAATTGCTTGAAAAGAAATGAGATCAAATGGCTTTTCTTCTTGCTGAGAGAAATGGCTTCTGTAAAGATATGATATTGTGTTCTGTGTCTTTTTCTTTTCAGCCGTGTTTGATATATCATTCTTCATAGCCTTGTATGACCTGTTTAATTAAATCAAAATGACTTAATTAAACAATCAATACACTTGTATGACCTGAGAATAATGTTCGGTAGAACCATGCTTCATCAATAGAACCTGCAAAATGTGTCCGGTATGACCTAGCATACTTCTACCAACTTTCGGTATGACCTTAGAAAAGAACCAGTATGACCTGAGAAATCATTCTGTATGACCTACCAAAGTGCTGAGCAATGATTCGGTATGACCTTATAAATGACTCGGTATGACCTCAAATTATTCGGTATGACCTTAAAATGATTCGGTATGACCTGTTGTTATACCATTAAGTTAATTTCCTTTAATTAAATTAGTTAATTTAAATTCTGAATTAAATTAATTCTTTTCTAGAATTAATTTAATAAATAATTTAAACAACTAAATTAATTAATTTAATAAATTAATTAATTCTGAAAGAATCAATTTATTAATTAAATTGATTAATAATTTAATTAACTAAAAGAAGATAACTTAAAATCATTGCATTTCTCTATCTTCTGAAAACCACTGAATATAGATGATTTAATTCCACTGATTGATGTCGTCATTCGATGCACTGTCTGGTTTCATGAATAACTGACTTCAATGATAATTCTTCATCTTTAAAACATTTAACGTTGTGGCTTCTTTTCTTTAGCTCTGAATAAACTCTGTATCCTGTACTTCTTCTGTCACCAACTGGAAATCTCTGTCACTGTAGTAAATCCACTTTCTTGAATACTTCACTGAGGCTTGAACAATAAATTGAACTTCTTTCAATGTAGAATAACTTCAAGTCTGTAGATGACTTTAATCTTCAATCTCTTGACTGATAAAACTCTCTGAGATTCCTGTGACCTTTAATCTAATATTTACTTATTACATTCTAGTTTAAGTTGAGTAGAATCCTCGAATTACAAATAGGCTATTGCATATGCCTTTCAATCTCCCCCTATTTGTTTGTTAGAGAATAACAACCAAATACCTAGAGGATGACTCAACTAAAACCAAGAAAAAGATAGGACTCTTAAGCCTAAGTAAATACTAGAAAGTTCTGGATCAAATATGACATTTCCAGATTTCACCAGTAAAGATAAATACAAGACAGATGTTCCTCTAGACTGAACATATGATAACATTGAACCTGTCTTGATTTACCTAAGCTCTATACATATAACATTTACAAAACAGAGCTAATTTTCCTTTACTCCCCTGAAACTCCTCCTTTACCTTTTATATCTTTTTCAGCTCCCTCTTCCTAGCTTCTCCAAATTTCTCTATAAACTTCTCTAGAAACTTCTCTAGAAACTTCTCTAGAAACTTCTCCCCCTTAGTTGAGGAATTCTCTACAGATATAACATTTTGAGTTTCTGAAGCCAGTAGGAGTTTAGATAGTTGATGGAGTTGATCTTGGGTAGTAAATTTGTCTTCAAAATTTCCTTGAGTAGTCCCAGCTGATTGTTGACAGAGGTGGAAGAAGAAGACCGTTCAACCACTTGTGCTTGCAAAATTTATTTATCAGCCTGGGTTTTGAATAGATGTTCCTGTAGATCAGCTATGTGAGCTAACTACATTGCAGTGTATGTGTCTGTGTGTGCACTCACTTGAATTTCTCTTGTAAGTGTAACACTCGTCTCACGTGCATGTGTTTCACTCAGTGTTTGACTCGCATCACTCAACATTAGCTGTCTGTTTGCTCCTTTTTGATCAGTACCTGCATTGAAACTCACCCTAGCCTCTTCAAGAGAGGTCAGTGGTGGTGCAATGGGAGTTCGCAAATCCCGATCCTCAATCATGTCTATCAAATCACTTGGATTTGAAATCTGAATTGCTTCAGTGATAGACTGACCAAGTTGCCTTCCACTTTCTCCAGATAAATCTGCGAGTGGAAAATCCCTTAGGGAGCCAGAGATGTTCACTCTGGGAGGGGAGAAAATGATTCTATTTAAATTGGCAAAGAATCAAATTTTCCCTCAGATGCTTGTGAAGGCACTTCTACCGTAACAATGGTAGGCACTGTAACCAGTTGCAGGTGCTCTGCTTTCACTATGTCCTGAGTTTCATCTAATGGAATTGTCTTCTCCCATTGTGAGTAATGAGAGTGTGCTTGACTCAGTACAAAGTGCCATGGCCCTATGGCGAATTTCAATAGATTCATCCTGTTGAGAGAATGTCTCTAGAAACAGTTCATTGGCCATTTCAAAGTCCATATCCTATTGAGAGGATACAGATGGGCTGACAGATGCCTCAGTATATGTTGAATTTATTTAGAGGAGGCAGAGCTGTGGGATCACTCACTGTTTCAATCAAAATACTTCTTTATTTAACATTTGATTTCTGTTTAGGCTGAGAGGTCAAGTAATTAAGTTGTAGACTCATTGTTTGGCTCTAAGACCTGGGATAAAGATTGTGGATCTACAATCCCTTGGTCAGCCCTAACAACCACTTGGGTTCAGCAACAGTAAAAGAAGTGGATTGAGAGATAGAAAGTAATACCTGAATTGGATTTGGCACTGAAGTTCCAGCTAAGCAAGAGCTAGATCAGAAATAATATATACAATATATTTACAAAAACAACTAAGACAAATAGAAAATAAAAGATAATAAATAATAAGCAATAAAAATAAAATACAATAATATATATATATATATACATAAGAGAAAAAGAAAAAAGAAAAAAAATATTTACAGGAAACTATTTACATGACTAGAAAAATTCACAGAAAATTCCATAAATCCTAGAAAAATATGCAGAATAATATAGAAGTGCATAAAAATAATATAAACTTGCAGAAAAATTTAAACAACAATATTTACAATCTGAAACTAACTTAAATGATTCTAAATAAATAAATTTTCAATAAAAATAAATTTCTCCATTTAAAAATATGAGAAAAATATTTTTAAAGAAAATAAATTATTCAGAATATTTAAATTAACAAGCTTTATACTCTAAACAAGAATTGGCAAAATATATCATTCAATATCAGCAAGAGAAAATGACTTTTTGAAAGAACAAACATGACAGAGATATTGTTAATCACTAAGACTGTTTAAGTACATACCCAATTTACTAACTAACTTGATAAATGTGGATTCGTCAACAGATTTAGTGAATATATATGCAGTCTGTTCTTCTGTGGGTACAAAGTGTAACTCCACAGTTCCATTCATGAAATGCTCTCTGATAAAATGATACCTGATATCAATGTGCTTCGTTCTCGAGTGCTGCACAGGGTTGTTGGAGATTGCTATGGCACTTGTATTATCACACAAAATAGGAATTTTGTCTAATGCAAAGCCATAGTCCTTTAATTGATTCCTTATCCATAAGATCTAAGCACAACAGCTTCCAGCAACAATATATTCAGCTTCTGCTGTTGAATTGGAAACTGTTTGTTGTTTCTTGCTATACCAGGAAATCAATCTACCTCCTAGGAATTGACAACTCCCAGAGGTACTCTTTCTATCCACAACACTACCTGCATTATCAGAATCTGTATATCCAACAAGGTTAAAACCAGAATCTTTAGGGTACCAGATACCTAAATTAGGTGTACCCTTAAGATATCTCAAGATTCTTTTAACAGCAACGAGATGTACATCTTCGCTTGGAACCTTGCACACAGGCATGTAGCATACATAATATCTGGTCTACTTGCAGTAACATAGAGTAAGGAGCCAATCATACCTCTGTAGCTTGTAACATCTACCTTGATAGAATTGTCAGAAGCTCCAAGTTTGATTGCTGTTGAAGATGGAGTCCTTGCTGATGTTGAATCCTCCATGTGATACTTCTTGAGGAGTTCTTTGAGAAACTTGGATTGACAAATAAATATACCATTTGACCTTTGACTTACTTGCAATCCAAGAAAGAACTTCAGCTCACCCATCATACTCATTTCAAACTTACTCTGCATTAGCTCAGCAAATCTCTTACAGAGATTATCGTTAGTAGACCCAAATATGATGTCATCCACATAGACTTGGACTAATATCATATCACTTTTGTGTTTCTTTGAAAAAAGAGTTTTGTCTATGATACCTCTAACAAAACCATTTTCTAAAAGAAAACCAGAGAGAGTGTCATACCATTTTCTTGGGGCTTGTTTGAGACCATAGATAGCCTTGAAGAGAAAGTACACAAAGTCCAGCAGCTCCTGATTTTCAAAGCCAGGGGGTTGTTCCACATAAACTTCTTCATCAAGCTCACCATTCAGGAATGCACTCTTAACATCCATTTGATAGACTTTAAAATTGGAGTAAGCCGCAAATGCTAAGAACATCCTGATGGCCTCAAGTCTAGCCACTGGTGCATAGGTTTCATCATAATCAATGCCTTCAGCTTGTGAATACCCTTGTGCAACCAGTCTTGCCTTGTTCCTTGTAACAATGCCATCCTCATCTAGCTTGTTCCTGTATACCCATCTAGTACCAACTACTTTCTTGTTCTTTGGCCTGGGTACCAGCTTCCAGACTTGTTGTTGTTCAAACTGATTGAGTTCATCTTGCATAGCAATCACCCAATCTGGATCAGTCAGTGCTTCCTCAGTTTTCTTTGGCTCCATTTCAGATAGAAATGCTGAATAATGACATTCATTTTGAGTAGCACTTCTAGTTTTAACTCCAACATCTGGATCACCAATGATCAGCTCAAAGGGATGAGCTCTATTCCATACTGTCCGTCTTGGAAGATTTGATCTTGATGATTCGCCTGGAAATTCACTTTGATGTTGTGAGTGACTAGATGATCCTTCATTTGCTCCCCCTGAGTTGTTGCTTGATTGCCTTGATGATTAGTGTTAGTGGTATCTCCATTGTTACCAATGTTTCCATCACCACCACCAGGATTATTATCATCGTTATTATTATCAGTACCAGCAATAACTTCAGGTGGGGATGCATCATCTGATTCTGAGTCTGGCAAGTTATCAAACTTCAGCTTTTCAGATGAGTCTTCTTTTTGGATATTAGGGAACTTAGTGTCATCAAAAGTAACATTGACACTTTCCTTTACCGTGTGACTGCCAACCAAGTAGACCCTGTAAGATCTTCTGGAATAACCAACAAAAATAGCTTCTTGTGCCTTAGCATCAAACTTGCCACGTGTAACATTGTCATCTATAAGCACAAAGCATTTTGTTCCAAATACATGAAAGTACTTGACAGTTGGTTTCTTGTTGTTCATGATCTCATAAGGAGTCTTCATTAAGTCCTTGTTGATTAAAGTTCGATTCTGAGTATAACAAGCTGTATTCGCTGCTTCAGCCCAAAAGTACGTTGGAAGTTTGGACTCACTTAACATAGTCCTAGCAGCTTCAATCAAAGTACGATTCTTTCTTTCCACTACTCCATTTTGTTGAGGAGTTCTAGGGGCAGAGTATTGTCTTGTTATTCCTTTATCAGTACAAAAGTCATTTAGAATGGCATTCTTGAATTCAGTACCATTATCTGACCTTATGGCTCTAACAGGGAATCTAGAATCCAGCTCAATCAACTTTATGTGGTCAATCACCAGGTGTGGGGTCTCATCCTTGGAATGTAGGAATAAAACCCATGTATATTTTGAATAGTCATCAACAATCACTAGTGCATATTGTTTCTTTGACATGGACATCACATTAACTAGACCAAACAAATCCATGTGCAGTAGCTGAAGTGGTTCAGTTATTGATGATGTGTCAGTGCCCTTGTGAGAAGCTTTCTTTGACTTTCCTTTCTGACATGCCTCACACAGTCCTTCCTGTGTAAATTCCATCTGAGGCAAACCTCTAACCAATTCCCTCTTGACTAAAGAGTTCATGGTTTTGAAGTTAAGGTGAGACATCTTCTTGTGCCATAGCCAACTATCATCTGATGAAGCTTTAGCATAAAAACAATTAACTTCATCTTTGAATCCCGAGTTCAGATCAGCTATGAACAAGTCACCTTTCCTTACTCCTTGAAGAGCAGGCTTTCCATTCTTCTTGTGAAGGATCTGACACTTCTCTCTTTCAAAGGAAACAGCATATCCTCTGTCACAGAAATGACTGATGCTGAGAAGATTGAACTTCAGACCTTCCACAAATGATACATCTTCAATGATAACATTTCTGTACTTCAAACAACCATATCCTTTCGTAATACCCTTGCTGTCATCTCCAAAGGTAACTACTGGGCCAGCTTTCACAACCAAATCTGATAGCAGGGCTCTATCTCCGGTCATATGCCTTGAACAGCCACTGTTAAGAATCCACATAACACGGTTTACCTGTTTAACTCCCTGTAATATCAAATTGATTAGTCCTTCCTCGGAACCCAAACTTGATTGGGTCCGGCATACTTAAAGAACTGGCCTTTGTCAGGCAAAACAACATTTTTAACTACAACTACTTCAACCTCTTTCACAAAAGAGTGTTTCCATTTATAACCAGCCTTAACACATTTCTGAGTAGGCTTGGGGATAAATGAATCCACTCTAGTCTTAGGAGGACTAGTAGTATTAGCTCTAACATGCTTCTTATTATTAACATGTTGACGTGGAGCAGTCTTATCTTTAGATACATGCTTTTTATTAAAATAAGCATACATAACATTGAAAGCACAAGACATGCAATTAATCACACCACATGCTTTATGAGAAGAATTAACAACATGCATGTTAGTTCTACAGTTGTTTTGATCCAACTTATGGATATCTGATTTAGTCTTTTTAGTTGTAGCAACTTTGGCTGGAATATCAGATATACACTTTTTGGACTGTTCAACTTCCAAAGCAGTATCTTCTTCATGAATCTCCTCAGCAATGATTATAGAGTATTCATTCAGAGGATCTGCCTCGGACTCCTTACAGAAGGGTGTTTCAATACCCTTAAGCACATATGGAACACCCCTTCCTTCAATTATGACTCTACAAGGGGAATTAATTCCAAGCAATCCAATGGCCTCATTATAATCATAACCTATACTGACATGATTACCCATAGCTTGTTTATTGAGAATCTCTTTAGCCGTCTTACAAGAGTTGTAATAGGCATTTGCTTTTGTATTAAGCACATTATTCTTTTCTTTAAGAATGGTTTCCAGTTGAATATAACATTTAACCCTATTCTCAAGAAATGCAATTTTCTCAATAAGTTCATCCTGATTAACATGCACTAGTTTTAATTCTTTTATTTCCTTTTCAAGATTTGTGTTTAAAAGAATTATTCTATCATTTTCAGTGCGTGCACAATCTAAGGTGCCACCAAGATGACGAATCATTTCAGTATCAGTAAACTTTACCTCAGACATGTAGGATGAAGATGAAGTAGAATTAAAGATATTGTCTCCTATTGCCATGAGTGCAAGATTTCCAACTTCTTCATCTTCACTGTCTGTGTCATCCCAGCTCTTACCTTCAGCAACATAGGCTTTCCCAATCTTGTTCTTCTTGCTAGAATCAAATGTGTTTCTTGTCACTTGCTTTGGCTTTCTGCATTCAGTAGCAAAGTGATCCAACTCATTGCAATTGTAGCATCTGATTGTGCTCATATCCACAGTTCCAGTTTTGTAGCCACCCCTTGTGCTACTTGAAGAGGAAGATCCACCTCTCTGAAATCTGGGCCTGAACTTAAGATTAGGATTCCTCTTGAATCTGAACTTCCCAAACTTCCTGACTATCAAAGCCAAATCACCATCCTCCAGCTGATCAAGTTCCTCTAAAGAATAGAAGTCACCACCAGATTGATCAATGGATGTTAATCCATATTCAGCATCAATAACATTCATGTTAGAACTGGAAGGTTGAACAGCCTTCACTTCCAGTTTCCGTGGGACTTCAGCAGCCAATGCAGTAGAAGTACTAACTATCCTCCCAGTTCTATATAACTCATCCTGTTGAATCTGCTCCAGCTCATAGGTCTTCAGAACACCGTACAATTTTTCCAAAGAAACCTCTCTAAGATCTTTTGCTTCTCTAATGGCAGATATTCTGTGCTCCAAATGACGTGGAAGTGTAAGTAGGAACTTCTTGTTAATTTCCTTGATAGTGTAGCGCTTCCCATTAAGATTCAGATCATTGATTAATTTGTTGTATCTCTCAAAAACCTCAGAGATACCTTCACCAGGGTTTGATCTGAAATGCTCATATTGAGAGGTGAGAATTTCCAGCTTATTCTCTCTAACTTCCTCTGTCCCCTCATTGATTATCTCTATGGTTTCCCAAATGTGTTTGGCAGTATCACAGTTTAGGACATGATTATGCATGATAGGATCAAGACAATCAACAAGGATCAGCTGTAGACAGGCATCCAAGGTAACATCCTCTTTTTCACCAGGAGTGAAATCCTTGGGATCCTTAGGGTACATCCTAGCAGCCCTAGTAACAATGTTATTCTCTATAAGTTCTCCCTCAATAATCATAGGGACTTTGGGACCACTCTTCAGCACATCCAAGTATTTAGGATTAGCAACTTTAAGAAATAGGAGCATCTTCTTCTTCCACATAGGATAATGCTCCCTGCTGAACATGGGAATCTTTACTGTACCAACCTTCTGAGTTGTAGACATTTTTGAGATTTTTAAAGAATAATAAAAATTTCAGAGTTTAAGAAAAAATCTCAAAACAATTGGATCTTTGATTTGTATATCAATCAAAAGGCTCTGATGCCAACTGTTAGGTCCTGATAAGTTTGTAGAAGGGGGGTTGAATACAAACTATACCGTTTTATCGAATTTGTCCTTTGAATAATTTAACAATTAAGAACAAATTAATGCGGAATATAAATGAAACAATATTCAAGTTAAATATAAACTATATTAAACTTGAAGGGTGTTGCAAATACAGTACGGATTACAAAGTATTTATCTCAAACTAATTAATACAAATTTAGAATAAATTCGACATGAACTTTTCTAATATTTGTAATAAAAAGATCGAATGCTAAAAGCAATGTTCGAGATAAATTCTAGGGATAAAAATCCGCTAGATAATCAAAGCAATACAAGTAATCAACTTCTAGTGGTTTGAATTTAACAATACAAACTAGAATTAATTGCTTTTCTTCTTGCTGAGAGAAATGGCTTCTGTAAAGATATGATATTGTGTTCTGTGTCTTTTTCTTTTCAGCCGTGTTTGATATATCATTCTTCATAGCCTTGTATGACCTGTTTAATTAAATCAAAATGACTTAATTAAACAATCAATACACTTGTATGACCTGAGAATAATGTTCGGTAGAACCATGCTTCATCAATAGAACCTGCAAAATGTGTCCGGTATGACCTAGCATACTTCTACCAACTTTCGGTATGACCTTAGAAAAGAACCAGTATGACCTGAGAAATCATTCTGTATGACCTACCAAAGTGCTGAGCAATGATTCTGTATGACCTTATAAATGACTCGGTATGACCTCAAAATATTCGGTATGACCTTAAAATGATTCGGTATGACCTGTTGTTATACCATTAAGTTAATTTCCTTTAATTAAATTAGTTAATTTAAATTCTGAATTAAATTAATTCTTTTCTAGAATTAATTTAATAAATAATTTAAACAACTAAATTAATTAATTTAATAAATTAATTAATTCTGAAAGAATCAATTTATTAATTAAATTGATTAATAATTTAATTAACTAAAAGAAGATAACTTAAAATCATTGCATTCCTCTATCTTCTGAAAACCACTGAATATAGATGATTTAATTCCACTGATTGATGTCGTCATTCGATGCACTGTCTGGTTTCATGAATAACTGACTTCAATGATAATTCTTCATCTTTAAAACATTTAACGTTGTGGCTTCTTTTCTTTAGCTCTGAATAAACTCTGTATCCTGTACTTCTTCTGTCACCAACTGGAAATCTCTGTCACTGTAGTAAATCCACTTTCTTGAATACTTCACTGAGGCTTGAACAATAAATTGAATTTCTTTCAATGTAGAATAACTTCAAGTCTGTAGATGACTTTAATCTTCAATCTCTTGACTGATAAAACTCTCTGAGATTCCTGTGACCTTTAATCTAATATTTACTTATTACATTCTAGTTTAAGTTGAGTAGAATCCTCGAATTACAAATAAGCTATTGCATATGCCTTTCAATCTCCCCCTATTTGTTTGTTAGAGAATAACAACCAAATACCTAGAGGATGACTCAACTAAAACCAAGAAAAAGATAGGACTCTTAAGCCTAAGTAAATACTAGAAAGTTCTGGATCAAATATGACATTTCCAGATTTCACCAGTAAAGATAAATACAAGACAGATGTTCCTCTAGACTGAACATATGATAACATTGAACCTGTCTTGATTTACCTAAGCTCTATACATATTACATTTACAAAACAGAGCTAATTTTCCTTTACTCCCCTGAAACTCCTCCTTTACCTTTTATATCTTTTTCAGCTCCCTCTTCCTAGCTTCTCCAAATTTCTCTAGAAACTTCTCTAGAAACTTCTCCCCCTTAGTTGAGGAATTCTCTACAGATATAACATTTTGAGTTTCTGAAGCCAGTAGGAGTTTAGACAGTTGATGGAGTTGATCTTGGGTAGTAAATTTGTCTTCAAAATTTCCTTGAGTAGTCCCAGCTGATTGTTGACAGAGGTGGAAGAAGAAGACCGTTCAACCACTTGTGCTTGCAAAATTTCTTTATCAGCCTGGGTTTTGAATAGATGTTCCTGTAGATCAGCTATGTGAGCTAACTACATTGCAGTGTATGTGTATGTGTGTGCACTCACTTGAATTTCTCTTGTAAGTGTAACACTCGTCTCACGTGCATGTGTTTCACTCAGTGTTTGACTCGCATCACTCAACATTAGCTGTCTATTTGCTCCTTTTTGATCAGTACCTGCATTGAAACTCACCCTAGCCTCTTCAAGAGAGGTCAGTGGTGGTGCAATGGGAGTTCGCAAATCCCGATCCTCAATCATGTCTATCAAATCACTTGGATTTGAAATCTGAATTGCTTCAGTGATAGACTGACCAAGTTGCCTTCCACTTTCTCCAGATAAATCTGCGAGTGGAAAATCCCTTAGGGAGCCAGAGATGTTCACTCTGGGAGGGGAGAAAATGATTCTATTTAAATTGGCAAAGAATCAAATTTTCCCTCAGATGCCTGTGAAGGCACTTCTACCGTAACAATAGTAGGCACTGTAACCAGTTGCAGGTGCTCTGCTTTCACTGTGTCCTGAGTTTCATCTAATGGAATTGTCTTCTCCCATTGTGAGTAATGAGAGTGTGCTTGACTCAGTACAAAGTGCCATGGCCCTATGGCGAATTTCAATAGATTCATCCTGTTGAGAGAATGTCTCTAGAAACAGTTCATTGGCCATTTCAAAGTCCATATCCTATTGAGAGGATACAGATGGGCTGACAGATGCCTCAGTATATGTTGAATTTATTTAGAGGAGGCAGAGCTGTGGGATCACTCACTGTTTCAATCAAAATACTTCTTTATTTAACATTTGATTTCTGTTTAGGCTGAGAGGTCAAGTAATTAAGTTGTAGACTCATTGTTTGGCTCTAAGACCTGGGATAAAGATTGTGGATCTACAATCCCTTGGTCAGCCCTAACAACCACTTGGGTTCAACAATAGTAAAAGAAGTGGATTGAGAGATAGAAAGTAATACCTGAATTGGATTTGGATCAGAAATAATATATACAATATATTTACAAAAACAACTAAGACAAATAGAAAATAAAAGATAATAAATAATAAGCAATAAAAATAAAATACAATAATATATATATACATAAGAGAAAAAGAAAAAAGAAAAAAAAATATTTACAGGAAACTATTTACATGACTAGAAAAATTCACAGAAAATTCCATAAATCCTAGAAAAATATGCAGAATAATATAGAAGTTAAACTATATTATACGATGATTGTGTATTTTTAAACTCGATAAATGGATAAATAATACCGTCTTTAAACTATCTGTCCACAGATTTAACCTTATGCATGACTCTGCCTCTGGCTGTCACATTAATCGACGGAATGAAAATTGATTTATTATTAAAAAAGTTCAAGTAGGTAGTAACCTTTCGATTGCTTTTGGGCGATTATGAGTTAGTCGTCTAGCCATCTATTTGGAATATGCCTGCAATTCCAGGAAACATTGAACTTATGAATGGTGGAAATATATATTGAGCGCTATAATCATGCTTCAACAATTTCTGCTGCTGTTCATCCATTAGAGCTTAAGATTTGTCCTCAAAAAATTACCGCGAATTTTTTTTGTGTGTGTTATCTTGTGATCATGTCAAGGACAGATGTTAGCAAGAGAAAGCCAGGCCGCTAACTGAAAGAAGTTTGAAGACAATGAAATTACCAAAAGATATGGGGAGCCTTATATAGTTACATTACATGCATGCATGTATCTGAAACAATCAAGTCCTTAAATTTCTGATAACTCAGACACATCATCTCACAGGGGAAAGAAATAAGTTTCTCTGAATTACTTACACGAAATAGAAACGTAGCAATATTTTTATGAATATACTACAAGAGAGTTGAGACTTCCGCAATGTCGTTTTAGATTCAGAAGCATCTTGTACAAGTATTAAGAATATACAACAGAGTGAATGTATAGTAACTATAAGGTTACTTTTTATCAAAAACAAAAACTATTAGGTTACCTGAATAATGCACAGAACATGTCCATCGGTTGTTACAACGAACAGGGTTCATAAAACTATAGGACATCAAGTATTTCCTCTAATTGTACCAAGTTTATCACAGTTGGATACATATTTTCTATTAACTCCACTTATATTGATCATAATATATATGAACTCCACTTGTATTGATTTATTTGCTACTTGTCGTTTCACCAGATCTCAGTTGCCTTTCAAGCTCGTCAATTTCCAAGTCACAAATTTCATCTGCCGTATTAACCTTTCCAAACTCAGACTCTAACATTGCTAATTCCGCCTCAGTGTCCAGACCTTGCTCCGACTTTGTTGAAGGTGAATCTGGGTGTTCATTTTTCTTACTTTCAGGTGACTTTGCAGCCTCTGTTGTCTCTAGATGATTCCCTTCAGATTCTCACTAGATAGAGTTTCTTCCTCGTTGGATAGAGTTTCTGCTTTGTTGACAGTTTCTATTAAGGAAATACACTAGTATTTCTAAGTTATCTTGTTATAAATCAAATAATATTGTGCTGTCATCTAGTTGGTTAGACTTGTGTGGTTGTTATTGGTTTGACATGACTGTGTTTGTCATATTCTCTATTTCCTTTTGTCTGTTAGTTTGGCTATATAGCTGATGCTTATCTTGTAAAGCTCTCAGAGCAAACACTATTGGGGTTTTGACCCATTCTATCATTGAGCTCTCACATCTACTGTCTTCTTTATTCTCTGCATTCTTAAATCATATAAACATTATTATGCTTGTTATCATGGTATCAGAGCTATAAAGGCTCCACGATCCATTACAAATCTTTTCTTTTCTCAAAAATACCATATTTGGTGTTGTAGCCACCAGCTCTTCATCTCCGATTTGTTTTTCTCTCTCATCTTCTAAAACTCTTTCTTGTTTTCTCTCTCTCTCAAAAATCTATCATGTTTCTTTCTACATTATACAGATCTCAGTCAAAAATCTCTCAACGATCTTTCCATAAACCACATCTTTGGCTGAAAATCGTATTACATACCAAGAAATGATGACTCCTCTCTTCCTCCATCCCTCTAATAATGCCACCTAGATTCAGGTGGATAAACTCCAAGGCTCTTCATACTACAGAAGCTGGAAAAGATCTATGGAGATCAACTTATCCTCAAAAAGAAATCTTGGCTTCGTTACTGGTACTATCCCTCTTCCTAGTGATGATATAGTTAAGGCTGAAATGTGGGAAACATGTAATAATATGGTGATTGTTTAACTTACTTCTAATGTTTCTCCCGCTATAAAGAAATCTATCATGTATATGTCTTCTGCTAAGGATATATGGTCAAATCTAGAAACACTTTTTCTTTAACTAATGGCAGTCAAAAATACAAGTTAAGTCGAGATCTTTATGAACTCAAACAAAATGCTGACTCTTTGACTGAGTACTACACATCAATGAAAGCTATTTAGGAAGAACTTGATTCGTTAAATATGTTGCCTGCGGTGGCTAGTCCTGTTGTAGATGTTGTGAAATTGTTAGAGGCTATCAATTTGCAGAGAGAGGAATCACGTTTGTTTCAATTCTTTAACGGACCGAGTGAACAATATAACTCCCAGAGAAGCCAACTCCTTTTGCAGTCACCACTTCCCACGGTTGAATCTGCCTGTGCAGCACTAGAACAAGAAGAAGCTCAACGCTCAGTTCTTGGTGTTACTCCTTCCTCACCTGACTTGATGGCAATGTTCAGCAAAAATAACAATGACAAGCCCATTGTTTGTACTGTGTGTGGGGTTAAAGGCCACTATGGGAGCAAATGTTGGCAGGTAGTAGGCTATCCAAGTTGGCATCCTAAACACAACAAGTTTACTCCACCTTCAAGACGACCTATGAATGCTTCATCTGGTTCAAGATGGACTAAATCACCAATACCAAGATTGGCTGCAAGTGCTCAATCCCAAGCATCTCAAGGAACCAATTCTGGGTTGTGTTTCATTCCCTAGCAACTTTAACAACTTGTTAAATTGGTTCCACAATTAACATTGGGGGGAGTAAGCTACGAGCAGATACAGATGATGAGCTTGATTGTCATTTCTCAGGGATGATCACTTGCTTGAATGCTCAAAGCTTGCCCACATAATGGATTATCGACTCTAGAGCATCCGACCATATGACTTATAGCTTTGAAACTCTTCAAAATGATGCACCATTCTCCACAAATAACATAATCAACTTTCCAAATGGAGACACTGTTGTCATATGTCATATGGGTCATGTATCAATTGCTCCTGGTCTTGTACTTGATAAAGTTCTATGTGTACCTACATTCAAACATAATCTGCTTTCAGTGCAAAAATTACTTAAGGATAGTAATTGTCACATTCAGTTTTGTGCCACACATTTCACTGTGATAGATTGTGATACACAACAGATAAAAGTCGTGGGTAGTGCCAAAAATGGACCGTATTATTTATCTGTTAATTCTCCTACAACTTCTACATGCTTATCTGCTAATACATAAACATTTTCTATGACACTTTGGCACCATCGACTTGGTCATGCCTCTATTTCAGCCATCAAGAAAATCAATAATCTGCAAAATTTCTCTTCTCAAAAAAACAATCAAATATGCACCTCTTGTCCAATGGCCAAGTTCACTAAACTTCCTTTCTCTGATAGTGATTCTCATGCCTCTGAAATTTTTGAGCTCATACACATGGACATTTGGGGACCTTATGATAAGTGGATTTCATATCCACTAGGATCGTCCTAAATTGGCTTAAATTGGTTGTTTTGTTCTCAAGTTTGTGGTATTTGTGATATGTTTGGTGTTAGTATTTACAGAGTTGAGTTGTCAGCAGAGATGTGGAGTTCCTATGGATTGCAATGGTGTTTTGAGCATTTCTGTGAGGGTCAAGTGGATGCGGAGCGAGAGAGCGCAAGGAAAAGACAAAAAAAAGCAAAATGTCAGATTGTGAACAGTAACCAAGCGCCCCCGCGCCCTTATAGGCGCGCACGCGCCCTAAACATGCTGAAGAAGGCAATTTCAAGTCAGAAAAGGAAAGCCGCCAGAAGACCAGTCAGCTCTGCAGCCTATATAAACTATTGGTGGACGAATTCTGAGAGATACATTGACATACATACATATTCATCCACCGGTGAGGAGAATAAGAAGACGGTTGATTACGAAGATCTAGATTTCATCTTTTCTTTGTATTCTTCTAATTAGGCGATACTTTGGATTCTCGTTGGTTTTCGTTTGTTCTTTCTTAAACCCTAGAACTTTTATTCAGTATTCTAGACTAATCGTTGTCGTGGGATTCTAACGGATTTATCTATGGATTTTAGTAGTTAATTGTTTTAAAGATGTGTGTGTGATGATTTGTTGATATCCTAGTTTGGTTGTGCTTATTCTTCTTGGATGCGTAGCTAACATCTAAGTTGTTTGTTAATCTCTATTGATTGCGAAAGTGGATATAGAGGTTTAGAACTTGCCATGCTAGCATAGGTTTATGTATGTTTGTCATGCATGATTCGTAGGTGATTTTAACCATCTTACCTGCCCTATGTAATCTGAATGGATAACTTGCTCGTTAAACCGTTATGTTTTCAAATCTTATAGACATATAGGGTCTAAGCATAATTGGTGCCTGCCCAACTTCTATCTCTTTTGTGGATGTTTGAGTGGTTTGGTATACGTATACTGAAAGGTAGCGTGTACTGATTTCATGTTATGCGATTAGTTATCACAACCGTCACATGCATTGATTAAAGACAAAAGACTCTAGATGAAGTATTTAATGAAGTTAGGATCCCATGTTTTATTCTCATAAGTAATTCAACAGCAATCTTTAGTTTAATATTGTCTTGGTATTTTGTTTAGTTAATTTAGTTAATAAACACAACTTTGATACTTGTCTTAGCATTGAACGATAACCATACATTGTTGCATAAGTGCATAACTATAATAACCAAAACAGTCTCTGTGGGAACGAACTCTACTTTCATATATTACTTGTTGACCGCGTATACTTGCGTGATATTGTGTGAACA
Source organism: Heracleum sosnowskyi (assembly GCA_030848705.1). Classification (NCBI taxonomy): domain Eukaryota; kingdom Viridiplantae; phylum Streptophyta; class Magnoliopsida; order Apiales; family Apiaceae; genus Heracleum; species Heracleum sosnowskyi. Next base: position 16,931,396 of record CM061236.1, read on the forward strand.
AGTTTTTGGCGCCGCTGCCGGGGACTCGGTGTTATTTATATAGTTTATGTGCTTGTCATCAGTGGTCGTTAAAGTTCACTGACTCGGATTATTCTTTCATCAATTTTACTTTGTTTGGTGAGTTTCAGGTATGGTATATGGTATATTCTGCATCAACTTCATTTTTAATTCTTATTTTCACTACAGCCTACAATTTAAACAGAGGTGATAATCATATGGTATATTCTGCATCAAATTCATTTTTAATTCCTATCAACAGTTCAACACTACAGTCTACAGTTGAGCTGAGAATACAATATAGTCCTTTACACTAACCCATTCACTTTGTAATTTATACAACAAAATTTCAGACAGCAAGAGCATGATAAACTAGAAAATCTCCATACTTGTGCCTCGTAAAAAAACTAGAAAGATCTCAAAACCTTACCTTAACAAAGCCAAACTTTTGGAAGACCTTTTTAAGATCTTCGCGCAGGACAACATCCTTGTTGTCCTTGTACAATGTAGCAGCGCCTTCTGTCCCTGCTTTAGCTTCCTCTTTTTGAATAGGAATGTCAGGAGATTCCTTTCCCTGTTCAGCTTGAACACTTTCCAGAGTTGGTTCATCTTCAACCATTTCTTCACTCTTGGTCAAAATGTTGTCTTCAGTGCTTTGAAGAACTGAATTAAGTCTCGGAAAGAAGAACTTGAATTAAGTCTAGTTATGGGAGAACCAGCAGCAACAAAAACGAAGGCTTTGAAGGACTATTCTCAGCCGAAAATCAATGACATTCAGTCTAGCATTGTCAGGCCAGTCATTGCAGCTAATACTTTTGAAATCAAGCCTGGCACGATTTAGATGGTGCAGAATTCAGTTCAGTTTGGGGGTGCTCCGACGGAAGATCCTAATATGCATATTAGGGATTTCATTGAGATTTGTGACACCTTCAAGTTCAACGGAGTGTCAGAAGATTCTGTGATGCTGAGACTTTTCCCATTCTCTCTGAGGGATAAGGCTAAGGGCTGGTTGCACTCTCTACCAGCAGGTTCTATTACTACATGGGAGGATCTTGCTTAGAAGTTTCTCACTAAATTCTTCCCGATGGCTAAAACTGCAGCAATCAGGAATGCCCTTACTCAGTTTGCACAACATTCAGGAGAAACTTTATGTGAAGCTTGGGAGCGTTACAAGGAGATGCTTAGGAAGTGTCCACATCATGGAATTCCTGACTGGATGGTGATCAACTGTTTTTACAATGGACTGGGAGGTCAATCTCGACCAATGCTTGATGCAGCATCAGGTGGAGCTCTTTGGGCTAAAAGCTACGATGAAGCTTATGAACTTATTGAGATGATGGCTGCTAATGAATACCAGAATCCAACTCAGAGGTTATCACAAGGCAAGGTAGCAGGGGTTCTGGAAGTGGATGCAGCTACGGCAATAGCAGCTCAGCTAAAGGCTTTAACTATGAAGGTGGATTCTATGTCTAACTATGGAGTTCATCAAGTGGCTAGTGTTTGTTAGCTATGTGCATGTGCACATGATACGAATCAATGTGCCATATCTAGTGAATTTGCGCAGTTCGTGAGCAATTTTCAGAGATCACAACAGCCAGTGCCGAATGCCTATCATCCGAATAACAGGAACCATCCGAATTTCAGTTGGAGTAACAATCAAGGTGGCCAGCAACAACAACCACAACAGCCGTATCAGCAGTATCAAGGTCAGCAGTATGGAGCTAAGCCATTCAACTCTTCTGGTTTTCAGCAGCAGTATGCTCCAAGGCAACCGTATCAACCACCAGGTTTTCAAAAACCATCTCAAGGCAATGTTGGTCAGTCATCTAATGAAAAGTCTGAATTGGAGGAATTGAGGCTACTGTGCAAGAGCCAAGCTGTTTCAATCAAGACTCTGGAGAATCAAATAGGTCAGATTGCCAACGCCTTGCTGAATAGACCACAGGGAACTCTCCCTAGTGATACGGAAGCTAATCCTGGCAAAAGAGAAGTCAAAGAACATGTTAAAGTAGTTATTTTGAGATCTGGGAAGGTTACAGGGGACCAGAACTCAGAAACGGAGCAAAACGAAAAAATTTCTGGTTTCCCAACAGAAGGTGGGCGCGCCCGCGCCCTAGGGAGCAAGCCCGCGCCTGAGGTTCTGTCAGAGAATGATGAAAAAGTGGAAAAATCAAGTTTGGGGGGAAACGAAGCGGAAAAGCGGGAACTTTCTACTGAGAAATCTGTTCTGAAGCAGAATACAGAGATCAAGGAGGTCTATCCTCCTCCGCCATTCCCTAAACGTCTTCAAAAGCAGAAGTTGGATAAACAGTTTACTAAGTTTCTCGAAGTTTTCAAGAAGTTGCATATCAACATACCTTTTGCGGAAGCTCTAGAACAAATGCCGAGCTACGCAAAGTTCATGAAGGGTATTCTATCTCGGAAGTTGAAACTCGAGGAGTTGGAAACCGTTGCTTTAACAGAAGAATGTAGTGCTATTCTACGGAAGAAGTTACCTCCAAAACTCAAGGATCCAGGGAGTTTCACCATACCGTGCACTATCGGCAATCTATCTTTCAACAAGTGCTTGTGTGACTTGGGAGCTAGTATTAATCTGATGTCGTTGTCTGTCTTCATGCAACTTGGGCTGCCGGAGCCTAAACCGACTACTATGTCTTTACAGCTGGCTGATCGGTCGATCACATATCCAAGGGGTATAGTAGAGGATGTCTTGGTTAAAGTGGATAAGCTCATTTTTCCTGCTGATTTTGTTATTCTGGATTTTGAGGAAGACAAGAAGATTCTGATTATCTTGGGAAGACCGTTCTTGGCTACAGGCCGTACTTTGATAGATGTGCTGAAAGGAGAGCTTGCAATGAGGGTTCAAAATCAGAAGGTCACTTTTAACGTGTTCAAGGCAATGAAATTTCCAACTGAGGAAGAAAAGTGCTTTAATTTGGAGATGGTCGATTCTGTCGTCAATACAGAGATTGAACAACCACTGAAGTCAGATACAGTGGAGAGAGTCTTGATAGGGGATTCTGATATCGAAGACGAAGAAAGAGCAGAGCAACTTCAGTTGTTGAATGCACCTCCGTGGAAAAGAAAATTTGATGCGTCATTCGAATCTCTTGGATTAGCAGAGCTGAACAATTCTCAGGAGCGACTTAAACCATCTATGGAAGAAGCTCCTACATTTGAAATCCAACCACTACAGGATTAATTGAGGTATGGTAAAGTCTACGAGAGCAACAGGCTATATAAGGAGAAAGTTAAGGACTGGCGTGAAAGAGGGGTGGTGAAACATTCATTTGTGCCTGGTTAGCGAGTTCTGCGTTTCAAGTCTCGATTCAAATTTTTTCCAGGAAAGCGTAAGTCGAGGTGGTCGGAGCCTATCACGGTTAAATCAGAGCATGATGCAGTAGAGATTTTCCATAAGTTTCCGGACGAAGCGTTCAAGGTTAATGGTCAGTGGCTGAATTATGATGTTGGTAATACGGTGAACCGTGAGTCGACGTTCACCGTTCTTGCGACTGGATGAAAATGGAATCACGTCAAGCTACTGACATAAAACGAGCGCTTCGTGGGAGGCAACCCACGCAATTGTTATAGTATTGTTCTGTAAAAAAAAATCAAAAAAATATTTTCTGGACAGAAAATAGGCGCGCCCGCGCCTGGATGAGCGCGCCCGTGCCTGGATGAGCGCGCCCGCGCCTGGATGAGCGCGCCCGCGCAGGGTTACTGTTCACAGAAGCAAAAAAAAAAAAGTTTGTGTTGTTTCCCCCCTAGGATCCATCTGGGATTCAGAGTGAAGTTGCTAGGTCATTTGGGTACTACTTTCAGAGCCACTGGAGTTGGTATTGCTTGGCCTGACTTTTGGAGCGGATTCTGTTAATCCACCACCGGATACACCACCCGAGGAGGGTGGTCCTGCTGATGATTAGGTATTCTCTGCATCTTTCCTTTTTATTACCTTCAATGAGGACATTGAATATTTTAAGTTTGGGGGTGATAATTAAGGAATAGTAATGTTAGTGTGTGTTCATATAGGATTCATATTGCATTTGTAGTTAGTTATTCATATCATTGCATGTTTTTGTCATATAGAGCATTTTGTTTGCATTAGTGTTTTATATATTATGTGAGTCCATTTAGTTGCATTTGCATAGCATGCATATTTCATGATCCCGTAGGACTTGACTATTTCCGTTGATGAGTCGATGTTGATAGGAGTGTGATAGTGATGAATAGAGGGGTTATTAAGTTCATATGAATTGACTTGCATGCCAGAAACAAAATGATTTCATAAGTCTCATTGGTTGCTTTTAGATTTGATCAGACCATGTTTGTTTGGATGTTAGAATTTAACCGCTTGCTTATATTTAGAATGTCTTCTATTCTCTTGAAATTGAAAGAAGCACTAAAGTCTAAGTTTGGGGGAAAATAGGGATTTCATGCTAGTTGTCAATAAGGCTAGGTGTCAAATGGCTAGTAGCCGGCTCATTGAAAAGATGAGTAGTCTAGGGTGGGATGAGAAAAATCAAAGCGCACTCATTCCGAAATTGAAAAAAAAAAGAGAGAAAAAAAAAAGAGTTGTGATTATGCAGAATTGATCAGGGTGAGCTCTTTAATACTCGAGAAATTAAGTTCTAGGGGACTTTTTGCCTAGTGACTAAAGACTTTTCCGGTCTGGGATCCACTAACCTAACGCTCGCTACATGGGTATTATTGTATAAGCCTTTTGGGGTCTCAACCATTGCACGGTCAAATAAGCATGTGTGTAATAATAAAGCATGAATTCCTGTCTAGCTCAAGTCGAGGTTGAGGTGTCTTTAAGTGGTTTCTTGTGTCTAGAGTTCATTCTGTTTATAAGCTTGTGGTTGTTTTGATGAAGAATAGGATATGGTCTTGGTTTAGTTTGGGAGTATATTGATGAGCAATGCACACACGCACGTTTCTGTGTTTGTTTGTTAGTATAAGGGGATTTGGTCGAACTTTGTTTGAAAGATTGCATTCCTTGAGATATTGGCTTGTTGATTGGTTATGGTTAGTTTGAGGGGATCGTTTGCATTTTCATATTAGTTGCATTCATGCATTGCATTATAGTTAGTAGAGTTTGTTTATGCTTGAGGGCAAGCATCGGTTTAAGTTTGGGGGTGTGATAAGTGGATTTCATATCCACTAGGATCGTCCTAAATTGGCTTAAATTGGTTGTTTTGTTCTCAAGTTTGTGGTATTTGTGATATGTTTGGTGTTAGTATTTGCAGAGTTGAGTTGTCAGCAGAGATGTGGAGTTCCTGTGGATTGCAATGGTGTTTTGAGCATTTCTGTGAGGGTCAAGTGGATGCGGAGCGAGAGAGCGCAAGGAAAAGACAAAGAAAAGCAAAATGTCAGATTGTGAATAGTAACCAAGCGCCCCCACGCCCTTATAGGCGCGCCCGCGCCCTAAACATGCTGAAGAAGGCAATTTCAAGTCAGAAAATGAAAGCTGCAAGAAGACCAGTCAGCTCTGCAGCCTATATAAACTATTGGTGGACGAATTCTGAGAGATACATTGACATACATACATATTCATCCACCGGTGAGGAGAATAAGAAGACGGCTGATTACGAAGATCTAGATTTCATCTTTTCTTTGTATTCTTCTAATTAGGCGATACTTTGGATTCTCGTTGGTTTTCGTTTGTTCTTTCTTAAACCCTAGAACTTTTATTCAGTATTCTAGACTTATTATTATCATGTTTTCATCAGAACCCACGATGATGAACGGTTCGATTATGAACTAATCGTTGTCGTGGGATTCTAACGGATTTATCTATGGATTTTAGTAGTTAATTGTTTTAAAGATGTGTGTGTGATGATTTGTTGATATCCTAGTTTGGTTGTGCTTATTCTTCTTGGATGCGTAGCTAACATCTAAGTTGTTTGTTAATCTCTATTGATTGCGAAAGTGGATATAGAGGTTTAGAACTTGCCATGCTAGCATAGGTTTATGTATGTTTGTCATGCATGATTCGTAGGTGATTTTAACCATCTTACCTGCCCTATGTAATCTGAATGGATAACTTGCTCATTAAACCGTTATGTTTTCAAATCTTATAGACATATAGGGTCTAAGCATAATTGGTGTCTGCCCAACTTCTATCTCTTTTGTGGATGTTTGAGTGGTTTGGTATACGTATACTGAAAGGTAGCGTGTACTGATTTCGTGTTATCCGATTAGTTATCATAACCGTCACATGCATTGATTAAAGACAAAAGACTCTAGATGAAGTATTTAATGAAGTTAGGATCCCATGTTTTATTCTCATAAGTAATTCAACAGCAATCTTTAGTTTAATATTGTCTTGGTATTTTGTTTAGTTAATTTAGTTAATAAACACAACTTTGATACTTGTCTTAGCATTGAACGATAACCATACATTGTTGCATAAGTACATAACTATAATAACCAAAACAGTCTCTGTGGGAACGAACTCTACTTTCATATATTACTTGTTGACCGCGTATACTTGCGTGATATTGTGTGAACACCTTACAAGGTCCCATATAAATCTAAGTATAGATATTTCCTCACCTTGGTAGATCACTCTCGAACCACTTGGATTTATTTACTCCAACTGAAATCTGAAGCTCTTTCTCACTTGAAACAATTCCTTGAGTATGCATTCATTCACTTTAATAAAAAGATAAAGCATATTAGGTCATATAATGCTTTAGAGTTTGACTCTATTTCCTGTAAACAATTCTTCTCTCATCATGGAATCCTTCATCAAAAATCATGCCCTTACAGAGCTCAGCAGAATGCTCGTGCAGAAAGAAAGCACAGACACATTCTTGAGGTTGCAAGGGCACTGAGATTTCATTCTGGTCTACCCTTAGAATTCTGGGGAGCATGTGCTTTGACTGCTGTGTACTTGATAAATACAATCCCCTCTGCCGTTCTAAACTATAAAACCCCTTATTAATTGTTGTATGATTCACCTCCAACCTATAAAAATCTAAAAGTATTTGGTTGTTTAGCCTTTGCTTCTAATCCCATACAATCTTCTGATAAGTTGAACATAGAGGTGTTCCTTGCCTCTTCTTAGGATATCCTCCTCTTACCAAAGGAAATAAACTCATGAATCTCCTCACTTAACAAGAATTCATTGCCAGAGATGTAATTTTCCATGAAGAAATCTTTCTTTATCATCCTGACACTTATTCAAAGTATATGAAACATGTGCCTCCATCCATGCCTATAGTTACATCACTTGATCTTGTTAACTGTCCTGAAGTTGAAGAAGAGGTGACTACTACAGAGCATTGTAGTGAAGATTTTCCAACTGATCATACTATGACTGATTGTGAAGAAACTACCACAGTCTCTGATCTTTCTCCAATCACTGAACCCTTCCCTGTTGTGAGAAGATCTACTAGAGCTCATGTTCCTCCTGCCTGGTTGAAAGATTTTGTCACTCCAACAAACCCAATCTCAAATTCTGCTACAACCACTTTAAACCAAGCCTTTCAGTGCTTAATGTCTACACGACAACAAAATTATGATCATGTATCTTTCAAAGTTGTTGTTCAGTCTGATCACTGGGTGTCTGCTATGAATGATGAACTTGAAGCTTTAGAGCTCAATCACACTTGGGATTTGTTGCCTCTCCCATCGGGCAAACGTGCAATTGGCAGTAAGTGGATCTATAGAACCAAATACAAGCCTGATGGTTCTATAGATAAACATAAAGCAAGACTGGTAATACTGGGATGTAATCAAAGGCCATGTGAGGACTTTTCTGAGACATTTGCTCCAGTTGCCAAATTAACAAATGTGCGAACATTGCTTGTCGTTGCTGCTATGTAAAACTGGCACACGGTTCAAATGGACGTACGGAATGCTTTTTTACACGGAGATCTTCAAGAAGATGTGTATATGAAATTGCCCCCCGGTTATACCTCTATTAGCTTCAGAATCTCTACTAATATGGTGCATTGTGTATGGAAAGACTAGACAATGAACAGGTCTTGGCTTTTGTTCCATTTTCAAGCTATTGAGTATACTAATGTGTATAATTTGCACATAAGAATGCAAAAAATAAAGAATAAAACATATAATATAATATATTATTCTGGAAAGATTTGAAAGGATAAGGTAAATATTAAACTCTTAACAACCATAAAGAAAAAGAAAAGCATATATAAGATATATATTATCGCGGAAAGATTCATTAGGGTACTTTTAGAAGAAAAATTAGATATATAATATTACTCTCAAAATATGTTGCCAAGGCATATGAAAAAGGTGTGTTGTGATGGTATAAGTGTTTCTAAATCTATCCGCAAAATACTTACCAATTAATTATCACTCTCTTTTTAAATGAATTTATCTTCAAATCTTTAGACTTTTACACCTTATATTATTGTTTTGACTCAAACTACTCATTCAAAATTATATATAGATATAAAAATGTGACATGGATGATTGAGAAAACAATATCTTCGAATAATTATTATCTCCAATTGATTAAAATCCTAAACTAATCTAAATATCTTAAGCTCATCCAAATTATATGAAATATAAAAAACTTTTAATGTAAGATGAATATTTTTATAATTACAAAATTTGATCATATGTTTACTATTACCTCTTGGATAATTCTTTGAGAATAGAGTGAAGAATAGTTAACATGATACATTGGATTGAGTATGTTATACCAGGAAAAAAAATAGTATCAAATCCAAATCAACATACCTTTCTGCATATGTTAGATAACAAAATCCTGGAGCTGAAAAATTCATAATTGTTCAAATAGAAAATATGAAAGAATCCATTTGTAAAAAGACCTTTCAAGTTACAGTATCATGTGAAATGGGAACTCAAAGTAAAAAAGGTTTTAAACCTTTATAAATAAGTTCTTAAATCCAAGCATCCCAAGACTAGCCAGTAGCCAAGGGAAAAAAAAGTGAAAACATTATGATTTTGAGTGTTGAGTCAAGCTAGCAACAAATTCATTGATGCTTATATCTGAACTTCCACCTTCTTTCACCGCTTCCCTTGCCATTTCCATCCATCTTTTTGAAGTTGTTTTTATTTCCTTCCTTTTCTTTCCATCCATGACTTCTCTTATACAATGCCCAACCATCTCTCCCTTAAAAACTCCATTTTTATCAACATCTACTTTCACTCCCATCCTCCAGACATCTGCAATAAATTTTGCATTAGTCCCTTGATCAGTGCATATCGGTATTGCCACCATTGGCACACCTAAACATAATGCCTCTAAAGTTGAATTCCATCCACAGTGTGTTACGAAACAACCTATGGCCTTGTGTGCCAAGACTTCCATTTGTGAGCACCATTGGACTACTAAGCCTTTCGCGGATGTTTCCTCCACAAACCCTCTTGGCAATTTATATTCTTCAGATGCCCTAACAACCCAGAGAAAATGCTTCCCACTCTGTTTTATACCAAAAGCTAGTTCTTGCATTTGTCTAGCATCTAGTTCTGCAAGACTCCCAAATGACACATAAATAGCCGAATGCTCTTGCTGCTCATTTAGCCAATTCATGCAGGCATCAATGTTAGGTTTAAACATCTGGAGGCCATCATCTATGTCATCCTCTGGTGTTTTCTCATTGTGCAGGTACTTGCGTGGAATGGTTGGTCCAATAGCTCTCAACCGCAACTGTTTTGACATCCATTCAATCACCTATGCATTGTAGGAAAATCAATAACACCAATAACTATATTTTTAGCTAGAGAATACTTATAGGCTCAACTTTGAGATATTGATGCATTTCAAAGAATTCAAGCCAAATCAACTTTAATTGTAACTCGTATGTTTGTTTAAGAAAATTACTCACATATGTTAATATCTGTTGAATATCAATGTTTAAAACTTGTCTTTCATATAAAATATACTGGATGGTCAAGTGTATACATGAGCTCCGCTAATTGAGGGGTTCTAAACCACACAAACAACCTCTATAAGAAAATAAGTTAGCCCTTTTCAATAGCAGACCTTCTCTACATTATAAGCTTTTTGCCCTGGATAGTGTAGTGAAAAGCACACCTGGATCCAATTCCCATTAATATAGAAATATGTATGAAACTTTGGGCCTTTGGTTTATGATAATAGTTTCGCCAACTTTGTTTCAATTTTCAATGGTTTAATTGAAATTCGATAATTTATAATCTATAATTTTGAAAATCGGAGTAGAGCATTAAAAGTTATATTGAAGTAATAATCATTTCTCGTTAGTTAAAACTACAAACTCGGAAAAGCCATTAATATTTTAATTATAATTTACGATTCAGATTCAGGTCGTTAGTTGAAACTAAAACAAGTATTCAACAAAACAAGCAGTCTCATGTCACGTGTTGGGCCTGAAGCGGTCTGGCGTGGTACCGGTTGGGGTGTCCGGAAAATACACCTTTGACCAAAACAAGCGGTCTGTTTTATCTAGATTCTAGCAAGTATTGACAAGAACAAGTAACAATTTCACAACATAAAAAAATCTGAAAAATACAACTATTTTGAGAACATACCTCTTCTTCCAACTTGTAAAAAGTGTTGCAAAGCACCCAATCCACTTTTTCAATATCTGAAAACTGATTCACCATGATATCAAGGAGACCTGGATATAACCCTGGATTATGAACGAAAGATGGCATGTCTAGTGGTTCCAACACCGAAAGTCCAGGCAAAGAAACTTGATTTTCGATAGGAACATTAATCACCCCTTTCTTAACATGGTAATATATGTTATCAACAGCACATGATTGAGTGAAAAAAATAGCTGTGACTAGTCCAAAAATTTTCGCAACATCAAGAACCCAAATCATCACAGCGTCGTAGATAATACAATCAACGGGAAAGCCTGTAGCATTCAATTTTTCGATTAGTTTGGTTAGAGTTTCTGAACCAACTTTTTTGAATTTGGAAAAGTAGGCCTCCAGGCTCTCTGCTGAAGCATAGCCACCTTCGAAACCGTCTGAAATTGTTTCAACTGGCATGGAACCGGACAATTGTTGGAAGGATTTGAACAAGAATTGTGTGGTAACAAGTGTGACCTTGATTCCCTTAGAAACTAAGGATTTTGAAAACTGGTGCATGGGGTTTATGTGACCCTGCATTGTGTATGGAAAGACTAGACAATGAACAGGTCTTGGCTTTTGTCTGTTCAGTATACTAATGTGTATAATTTGCACATAAGAATGCACCCCCTGGCCTTGTTTATGTAGAAATAGTATCGATAGCTAAATAGGTAAGATATTAAACTCTTAAAAAAAATAAAGAATAAAACATAAAACATAATATATTATTCTGGAAAGATTTGAAAGGATAAGGTAAATATTAAACTCTTAACAACCATAAAGAAAAAGAAAAGCATATATAAGATATATATTATTGCGGAAAGATTCATGAGGGTACTTTTACAAGAAAAAATAGATATGTAATATTACTCTCAAAATATGTTGCCAAGGCATATGAAAAAGGTGTGTTGTGATGGTATAAGTGCTTCTAAATCTATCCACAAAATACTTACCAATTAATTATCACTCTCTTTTTAAATGAATTTATCTTCAAATCTTTAGACTTTTACACCTTATATTATTGTTTTGCCTCAAACTACTCATTCAAAATTATATATAGAGATAAAAATGTGACATGGATGATTGAGAAAACAATATCTTCGAATAATTATTATTTCCAATTGATTAAAATCCTAAACTCATCTAAATATCTTAAGCTCATCCAAATTATATGAAATATAAAAAACTTTTAATGTAAGATGAATATTTTTATAATTACAAAATTTGATCATATATTTACTTTTACCTCTTTGATCATGCAAAAAATACATTAAAAACTAAAATAATAAATACTAAGGTTAATGAAATAAGAATCGTGAGATTTACAGATATTATTTACGATTCTTTCATAAATAAAATATAAAAAAAAAAATTATATAATATGAAAAAATCACAAATAGAATTTATAAAGTATCATGTGCATTGCACGGGTTTAAAGTTAGTATATTGTAAAATATGTACAATAGTGTTGACAGCTAGCTTATAAGGTGAAAATTAATGCTAAAGGTACCAAAATGAATCTTAAATATCATATGTTATATGTTACGCTACATTTAAATTAATGATAATCCCCTTTCATTCATATAATTCTACCAATAAAATTATTTCATAACATCGTTCGGTATCATATTTTTGTATGTTATTCAGTATCTTTACCATTATTCTAAGATAAAATGAAGAATTCTAATAAGAATAAAAAAGGAACAAAAACATAAAGTATATATGTTATTCCCGAAAGATTCGTGTGATAGAGTATATATTTATATATATTTTATATGATTTTATTCCTCATATTTATTATATTTTGCATTTAATTGGATTTTTATTTAATAAATTTTATTGTTTTATTGTAGGAAGTAAGTAAATCCTAATCTTGGAAGGATTGGAGAATAAAGATCTTAATTTGGAGATTTATTATAAGAAAATTCGGATTTGTTGGGCTGCGTGCACATAATTCACTATTTGGGCCATATCTTGAGATCTAGAAGTCAGAATTGGACTATTTAACAGCTCACGCGAAGATAATAAAAATCTCTTTCATTTTAAAGTGGTCCAATTATTAAATTACTTCAGGAACGGCCCGGAAGTACTGAAGAAAAGACCGCTGCGAATTTTCCTTGTAAAAACAGAATCAGTTTAGGAAACATACTACTTTCCCCAAGGCATTAAAATATTTGAGGATATATATATAAACATCATATCTGAGATATAGGGATATACATAGATACATACAAACATAGAGAGACTTGTACTTTTTCTTCTTGGAGAAAGATTAAAGGTTTTTATTCTTTGTTCTTAATATTATTATGTGTTCTTATTATATTATGTGTTTTGTTAATTTAATTATGAGTGAGTAGATATTTAATCTAGGGTTAAGTTGAACCCTAGTTATGATTGATGTATGATTTTCCACAAACCCCCAATTTAGTTATGTTGTATGCTCTTGTTTATTGAGTTATGCTTAATTAACAATAACATGTCAGATGTGATTATGCGTATTGTTTGAACCCAAGATCTATTTATCATCGAAAGTTGGACTTAGATGCCTGTGATTTATCCAATAAGGACATGAACTTCTCCATGAAAATAGGTAGAACGTGTTAACGGAGGAATTTGTGATAACAAAATTTGAGGTTATGTGTCGGAATCAAGATCTATGGTGGTGGTTCTTCGCCGAAAAAGTCACCGGAGTGTGGTGGTTGTGATGAATTGGGGGCTGAGATTTCAAGGGTTTTATGGTGGTGGCTCGATGAGCACTTCTCTTCCAACCCCCCACAATGTGCCTATGTATCCCTATTTATAGGGAATCAAGCCCACGTAGTTCTTGTAGGACAAGGAACCTAAGTCCATTAGAGATAGGTCTCCTTTGTGATAAGCATCAAGCATAGTCCATGTCGGACTAGAACTCTTAACTTATCATGAAATGCATATCCAAGCCCACTAAGGAGAGCCCATACGATGAAGCCTAGCCGATGACCCCAAGGCTCAACTATGACCGTGCCTTCACGGATACAACATTAGCCCTAAATATTGGAGCTAACATCAACCTCTACCAACTACCACATCAGTCATTAGTTGCAGGGAAAAGTCATGACTTACTCCAAATGCACAAGTTGGTCCTTACCCCCCGATGAGGATAACCAACCAGACTACAGGGCAAGTTCTCCAAAGTTATCGTCGCACCAGGTGTATCTTACTCCCCCAACAAGGATAACTTGCTAGAATACAGGAATAGACCCTTTGAGTGCATAGACAAGCTTAATCATACCTTAATTCACCAATAAGGATAACTTATTAGAATACAGAATCAGGCCTTCATCTTGTAGTCTTCAATAAATCTTCAATACATATCATCAGTTAAATAATACTCTATCTCTTCTTCATGGTACCTCCAAGTTGGCGCCCCAACTCGGTCTTCTACAGCATGTTAGCACGCCAGCTTATGGTTCGCCCAAGGTTGGCGCTCCAACCTTGGTCCAGCTCATGGTTGGAGCTCCAACGCATCCCCACTCCATTTTTGGAGCTCCAAGTTCACCTCCTGTTTCCTCCATCTATCATTCATATTAATATATTCCTTGGCACGACGGACGTCGGCGCTCCAACCATGGAACGCCCGACGTCGGTGCTCCAACCATGGCACGCCCGACGTCGGCGCTCCAACCTTGGCACGCCCGACGTCGGCGCTCCAACCTTGGCACGCCCGACGTCGGCGCTCCAACCATGGCACGCCCGACGTCGGCGCTCCAACCATGGCACGCCCGACGTCGGCGCTGCTCCAACCTTGGCACGCCACGCCCGACTTCGGCGCTCCAACCTTGGCACGCCCGACGTCGGTGCTCCAAACTTGGCACACCCGACGTCGGCGCTCCCACCTTGGCACGCCCGACGTCGGCGCTCCCACTTTGGCACGCCCGACGTCGGTGCTCCCACCTTGGCACGTCCGACATCGGCGCTCCAACCATGGCACGCCCGACGTCGACGCTCCAACCTTGGCACGCCCCACTTCGGCGCTCCAACCTTGGCACGCCCCACGTCGGCTCTCCAACACCCATCAACCCCTGTTCTGGAGCTCTAAGTTCATCTTCTATTATTATTCTTTCCTTAGTCAAATTTCGGGTATAACAACTACCCCCCCAAGTCCTTGTAATATCAAGGATGTTACATGGACTAATATAAAGAGCGGAATTTGACATCGTCTCCCGTTTTCAAAATATGTCTTCCAAGTGAGAATCCATAATTCCAATCCTCTTTGTGTCTTCAAAAATCACCTTCAAATAAAGTGTATTCTTCTCACAGGGAGTAACCTATGTTGTCTTCAAGAAATCTCATGTTGTCGTGCCAAGTGCTCAGATGTAAACATACTGAAAATTGTGTTTGTAGGCGCTCCAACATCACATTGCGAAAGTGAGGTGAAAAAATGAACCTGAAACTTTGTAAATATTTGGCATTCTAGGAGAAGTCCCTTGAGAGTAAGAGCATGATCCTAGAAGTTGCCAAGAAAAATATCATTGTAATTTTGAGAAGAAAGAGGCACGAGCGGACCAACTAGTTTGCCAGTTTTTCCAATGTATGAGCAGATGATAGCTACAGAGAGAGCAGATTTGGTGCGCCAAGAAGATGAGGAGGCCAATCCTCTAAAAAACAAAGTTGGTGAAGACAATGCCGAATCTTGATTTTCATATCAGTTCCTGAATATTTGTATGCAATCCATTTGGCTAAGAAAAAAGTAACTCAGTTGAGCAAGACCATGTAGTTGACGCAACAACTTATTTGGCGCGACAATTGAGTTGATAATCCAAGCTTGTTCCTGTAAATAAAATTTGATCCTTAGCTTGGTGAGGTAGAGCTACTACCCCCCGAGACTAGGAAAGATTAGTTGTTGCTTCTCTGTGTAAGTAAGTGGGAAAGTCAAATAGACTTTTCTATAGATAATATCTTTCATCTCAAGTAGGTGGCTTACGCCCCGCACTACTAACAAAATTTCTTACTTTCTCTAAGTAGGTGGTCGTAGCCCCGCACTACTTGTATCATTCTTCACTTCATTTAGTAGGTGCCTGCAGCCCTGCATTACTTGTAACATATCTCATAGTTCTTTCGAACATTCAAATTCATTTTGGAGGGTGTATGCATACTACCCCCCGAGTGTAGAAGTATTTTATATAGCCTTCC
This sequence comes from Heracleum sosnowskyi, assembly GCA_030848705.1. Taxonomy (NCBI): domain Eukaryota; kingdom Viridiplantae; phylum Streptophyta; class Magnoliopsida; order Apiales; family Apiaceae; genus Heracleum; species Heracleum sosnowskyi. The sequence continues at coordinate 16,947,125 of CM061236.1, forward strand.
CTTATCGGGGCATCTCACGAAGAGGATTAAATTTAAGAGTGACGATGTCACAAATTATTATCATCCCTTATAGGGGCATCTCACGTAGAGGATTAAATTTAAGAGTGACGAAGGCACAATTTATCCAGGCAAACTCCTGGTAGTCTTCGACCAAGTAAACCCTTGAAGGCCTGCGAATGTCTCGGCAGAGGAGTTGGCGTGCCAACTTGGAGTTAAGGGGTCGACTTGTCAATGTTGGCGCGACAACTTATTAGAACACATCCTAGCTCAACTCCTTACAACTCCTTTAGAAAACTTCCTTACATTCACCTGCTATAGAAGGTAGACTACAACAAGAATGTCATATAACATTAGTTCTCTTACCTGTTGGCGCGCCTGGAGAGGACTTGGCGCATCTACTTGCAGTGGCAAATTGCAATCACAACTTCAAACTCCTTCTTGAAGATACATTCAAAGAATATTTGCATCCTTTCTTCGTGTAACATTTTTGCTGAAGGATACGTTCCAAGAGAACTTAGCGATGTTGTCACGCCAACTTGTCTAGAGCGCTTACTGATGTAACTTCTACCATACTCTGAACAACTTCCTCCACCTTATCACCTGGTTTGTGCACCCTGAGATGGTTTGGCGCTCCAACTAACATGAGAAGGTAAACTCGGCAAAGTCAGCGCGTCAGGTGAGGAGTTGGCGCGCCAATTTATGTGTTGTTCCACTTGTATTTTTCTTATAGGATCATATCAAAATTAAAGAGAATTCCATAAGCTTCGCGTGGACTGTAAGATCATCAAAATCGGAGTTCTGGAACTCAAGATATGACCCAAATATTATAGGCAGCCCGTGTAGCCCAGTAAATCCGAATTATCTTCTAATTAGACTCAAAATCAGCTATCCCTTCAAATCCTTTCAAGTTCAGAACTTCCTTGTATCCCGGTGCGCCCTAACATAACTTGAACATGTTGGCGCACCAACTAAGTTAGAGATCATTGTATCTGCTATGTCAACCTCACAGATGTAACCCGAAACTTTAGGACTTTCCAACTATATAGCCTTTTTCCTTGTTTTTAGGACCTCGCCATCTTCCTTGTTTTTAGGATCTCACCTGTTTCATATCACCACCAGAAAACCTTGCTATTAACTTGAATTCATATCCAACACCTTTCTGATGTCTTTAAACCATGCCCAACACGTTGCTGCTGCCTTGAAATCATGTCCACACCTTGATGTTGGGGTAGAATTTCGCTTGAAGCTCCCATCGATCTAACAAACTTCTCCATAAGAACCACGTCGTGATGAACATCCTTCCTCCCAGATGTAGATCTTGAATTCCCCTCCTTCTAGCGCCAATTTGTTAACGGAGGAATTTGTGATAACAAAATTTGAGGTTATATGTCGGAATCAAGATCTATGATGGTGGTTCTTCGCCGAAAAAGTCACCGGAGTGTGGTGGTTGTGATGAATTGGGGGCTGAGATTGCAAGGGTTTTATGGTGGTGGCTCGATGAGCACTTCTCTTCCAACCCCCCACAATGTGCCTACGTATCCCTATTTATAGGGAATCAAGCCCACGTAGTTCTTGTAGGACAAGGAACCTAAGTCCATTAGAGATAGGTCTCCTTTGTGATAAGCATCAAGCATAGTCCATGTCGGACTAGAACTCTTAACTTATCATGAAATGCATATCCAAGCCCACTAAGGAGAGCCCATACGATGAAGCCTAGCCGATGACCCCAAGGCTCAACTATGACCGTGCCTTCACGGATACAACATTAGCCATAAATATTGGAGCTAACATCAACCGCTACCAACTACCACATTAGTCATTAGTTGCAGGGAAAAGTCATGACTTACTCCAAATGCACAAGCTGGTCTTTAACCCCCCGATGAGGATAACCCACCAGACTACAGGGCAAGTTCTCCAAAGTTATCGTCGTACCAGGTGTATCTTACTCCCCCAACAAGGATAACTTGCTAGAATACAGGAATAGACCCTTTGAGTGCATAGACAAGCTTAATCATACCTTAATTCACCAATAAGGATAACTTATTAGAATACAGAATCAGGCCTTCATCTTGTAGTCTTCAATAAATCTTCAATACATATCATCAGTTAAATAATACTCTATCTCTTCTTCATGGTACCTCCAAGTTGGCGCCCCAACTCGGTCTTCTACAGCATGTTAGCACGCCAGCTTGTGGTTCGCCCAAGGTTGGCGCTCCAACCTTGGTCCAGCTCATGGTTGGAGCTCCAACACATCCCCACTCCATTTTTGGAGCTCCAAGTTCACCTCCTGTTTCCTCCATCTATCATTCATATTAATATATTCCTTGGCATGCCGGACGTCGGTGCTCCAACCATGGCACGCCCGACGTCTGCGCTCCAACCTTGGCACGCCCGAAGTCGGCGCTCCAACCATGGCACGCCCGACGTCGGCGCTCCAACCTTGGCAAGCCATGCCCGACGTCGGCGCTCCAACCTTGGCACGCCACGCCCGACTTCGGCACTCCAACCTTGGCACGCCCGACGTCGGCGCTCCCACCTTGGCACGCCCGACGTCGGCGCTCCCACCTTGGCACGCCCGACGTCGGCGCTCCCACCTTGGCACGCCCGACGTCGGCGCTCCAACCATGGCACGCCCGACGTCGGCGCTCCAACCTTGGCACGCCCGACGTCGGCGCTCCAACCTTGGCACGCCCCACGTCGGCGCTCCAACCTTGGCACGCCCCACGTCGGCTCTCCAACACCCATCAACCCATGTTCTGGAGCTCTAAGTTCATCTTCTGTTATTATTCTTTCCTTAGTCAAATTTCGGATATAACAGAACGGATTGTTAGGAAGTTAGGATGCTGTGTTTAATGTCTCTGAATTGCATGATACCATGAAAATAGGCTTGAGTGTATTTTAGAGAAGTCATTAATACACTCGAGAGAGGTTATTGGTAATTTATAGGGCGCATCTTTCCTCTTGAGTAGCGTATGATTAATTGGGGTGGAAATCATGATTGCATTGATTCATGCTAGTGGGGATACTTAATTCTATATGTTTTTAGTTAACTGATAATACAATACAAATTGTCTTAGTATAATATTAGATTAATAATCTCTCAACAATTTATTGTGTTACTTGCTTAGTTGAATTGAATCAAGAATAACTAGTGATTGATACGTTTGTCTCTGTGGGATCGACTCTGACTTACCCTACTACATAGTTAGAAGGATTTGTTAGATATTATTATTTGATAGGCACGCGACAACCTTGTCAAATTTTTGGTGCCGCTGCCGGGGACAAAGCGGTATTAGATTAGTTAATTTTTGAGTTTGTCTAGCTAAGTCTTTTGGTTGTGTTGCTTCGGCTATTATTCCCTTGTTATTTGATCTTTGTTTCTAGTTTTCTTGTTGCATGCACACTCGAAGTTCAGGTACAGAAAATTTAATTGCTTTTGATCCTGAAATTGAAGCTACAGCAAGAAGACAAGCAGGACTACGAAGGAAAAATAAAGACAAGGAAGTTATGGGTGAGACAGCAGCAAAAGCTCTCAGGGAGTATGGTATTCCAGATGCTACAGACGTACTCTCCAGTATTGTCAGACCAACAGTCACGGCTACCCACTTTGAACTCAAGCCACAATTCATCCAATTCGTCTCCAATGATTCTTTCGCAGGATTATCCACTGAAAATCCTGTTGATCATCTTGAGAGTTTTCTGGAAAAGTGTGATACTATAAAGCTGACCAATGTTAGTGATGATGCTATTAAGCTGCGCTTATTTCCATTCTCTCTCCGAGATGCAGTAAAAGATTGGTTGAAGGATGAAGGACCAAACACATTCACTACTTGGGATAGTCTTGCAAAGGAGTTTCTACTTTAATTCTTCAGTCAAAAGAAAACTTCAAAGCTCAGGAATGAAATATCTAACTTTCGTCAAGATGATGACGAGTCACTTCATGATGCTTGGAGAAAATTCAAACCACTTCAGAGACAATGCCCTCGCCATGGAATTCCTGACTGGTTGTTGATCCAAACATTCTACAATGGGTTAACACAAGAGTTTCGAAATTTTGTTGATGCTTCTTCTGGTGGATCTATTATGAAAAAGAGTACGGAGGATGCGAAAACTTTGTTAGATGAGATGGAGTCTAATGATAACTATCCTTACAGTGACAGAAATCATCCAAAGAAGGGTGGTAAGTATGATGTTGATGCTCTAACCATGTTGAATACTACTATGCAGGCAATGGTTAAGAAGATTGAGCAATTGGATTCTAGAACTTCATCTACGGTTGCCTCATGTGAAATATGTGGTGTAGTTGGACACACTCAACATGCTTGTCAATACAATCCCTCTGGAACAGCAATGGAACAAGCAAATGCCCTCTACAACCAAAATCAAAGGCCACAATATAATCCTTACTCTAACACATACAACCCAGGTTGGAGAGATCATCCTAATTTCTCCTATAGAAATAACCAAGATCAAGCTCAACCTCCACAAAATAACTTTTCTCAGCCGCCAGGTTTTCAATGAGCTCAGCTATAAAAATCTAACTTGGAAAATCTTTTGGAAGGATTTATCTCTACACAAGCAAAGAAGAATGATTACTTTGACTCAAGTATCAATGAGATAAAGGCTCATAACAAGTTAATGGAGAATTCAATCACTCAAATTGCTCAACAGTTGAATCAACTTAACAAGTCTTCAGGCCAACTTCCTGGCCAAACTGAGCAACCACCGAGAGGCCATATCAATGCTGTAACTTTGAGGAGTGGTAAAGAATTGAAGGAACCAGAATTAAATGCTAGCAAAAGTGTGGTGAATGCTGAAGAACATGAAGAGAAAATAGCGGCTGAAAAAGTGGTAGATGGAGAGGTGGTGGAAGAAAAAAGAAAGAACCAATGGTAGTTCCTCTTAAACCATATGTGCCGCCTGTTCCTTTTCCACAAAGGTTGGCACAAGCTAAGCTAGAGAAGAAGTACGATAAATTTCTTGAAATTTTGCAAAAGCTACATATCAATATTCCATTCATGGATGCTATATTTGAGATGCCATCCTATGCGAAATTCCTTAAAGATATTTTGTCAAGAAAGAGAAAAATTGAAGAAAGTTCTACTATCTCATTAACGGCAGAGTGCAGTGCTATTTTGCAAAACAATCTTCCTAAAAAGCTAGCTGATCCAGGTAGCTACTCTATTCCTGTCAAGCTTGGGGATGTTGAAATCAAAAGAGCTCTATGTGATCTTGGGGCAAATGTAAGACTAATGCCCTTGTCAATTTGTAACAAACTTCATATGGGTGAACTCAAACCCACACGTATCTCTCTACAATTGGCGGAAAGAACTGTGAAGTTTCCCCTTGGTGTACTTGAAGATGTTCCCCTTAAGGTAGGAAAATTTTATATTCCATGTGATTTTGTTATCATGGAAATGGAAGAAGATGCAAATATTCCTATCATTCTTGGGAGGCCTTTCTTAGCTACAGCTGGAGCCATAATTGACATGAAAAATGGAAGAATTTCTTTTCAAGTAGGAGAGGAGAAGATGGAATTCAAGCTTCAAAACACATTGGGACATCCTTCTATAGATGAGACAATAAACATGGTGGATGCAATTGAAGAAGCGATCAACATCAAAGCCAACACTTTATCATGTGATGATCCACTTCACGCTGTTCTTGAGGGTAACATGGATGAAGAAAATAAAGAGTGTATGGTGAAAGAAAAGAAGCCAAATTTGAAATATTTTCATATTTTTGGATGCAAATGCTTTGTGCTGAAAACTCATCCTGAACAGTTGACCAAGTTTGACTTAAAAGCTGATGAAGGAATTTTTGTTGGATACCCGCTGTCAACTAAAGCATTCAGAGTCTACAATCTGAGAACTAAAGTGATCATGGAATCAATACATGTGTCATTTGATGACAAGAAAATAACTGGAATAGAAGATGAAGAATATCATGATCAACTTCGCTTTGAAAATGTAGATCTAAACTCCGATGACGTAAACTCTGATGAAGCAAATCCAACAAACTCTGATGAAGCATACTTTGAACCTCTACTGGTAAACACTGAGGGAGTTTCTCTGACAGAACAAAATAGAGAACCAGTTGAGGGGGAGAGTGAAGATACTTCAGCAACATCTCAAAATGATGACTCAAATTCTGAAAATGAGTCAGCTGAAGAAAATGATCCACTTCACGCTGTTCTTGAGGGTAACATGGATGAAGAAAATAAAGAGTGTATGGGCTACAAAAAACTTCTGGATGCAACACCTATAGTTATGCATGAACATTCCAATGTGCTACAACATGAGGTTGTAAAGGAGAGTTCCACGCCTCCTCAGGTAGAACTAAAACCCCTTCCTGCATCTTTGAAATACGTGTTTATGTGCCCTAACAATACATATCCTATTATTGTCAATGCTGAGCTTGATGACATACAAATTGAGCAATTGCTCACGGTTCTAAGAAAATATAAAAATGTCATCGGGTACACCATTGATGATATTAAGGGCATCAATCCATCTTTTTGCATGCATAAGATCATTCTTGAAGACGAGCAAGCCTCCTCTATTGATCCTCAAAGGAGACTTAATCCTAATATGATGGAGGTAGTCAAAAAGGAGGTTTTAAAACTTCTTGATGCAGGTATAATCTACCCTATCTCTGATAGTAAGTGGGTTAGCCCTGTACACGTAGTTCCAAAGAAAGGAGGAATGACTGTTATTAAGAATGATAAGGGTGAGTTGATTTCTACTAGAACCGTGACAGGGTGGCGAATGTGCATTGATTATCGAAAATTGAATAAAGCCACTAAAAAGGACCATTTTCCTCTCCCTTTTATTGATCAAATGCTTGAAAGGTTGGCAAAACATTCTTTTTTTTGTTATTTAAACAACTAAATTAATTAATTTAATAAATTAATTAATTCTGAAAGAATCAATTTATTAATTAAATTGATTAATAATTTAATTAACTAAAAGAAGATAACTTAAAATCATTGCATTCCTCTATCTTCTGAAAACCACTGAATATAGATGATTTAATTCCACTGATTGATGTCGTCATTCGATGCACTGTCTGGTTTCATGAATAACTGACTTCAATGATAATTCTTCATCTTTAAAACATTTAACGTTGTGGCTTCTTTTCTTTAGCTCTGAATAAACTCTGTATCCTGTACTTCTTCTGTCACCAACTGGAAATCTCTGTCACTGTAGTAAATCCACTTTCTTGAATACTTCACTGAGGCTTGAACAATAAATTGAATTTCTTTCAATGTAGAATAACTTCAAGTCTGTAGATGACTTTAATCTTCAATCTCTTGACTGATAAAACTCTCTGAGATTCCTGTGACCTTTAATCTAATATTTACTTATTACATTCTAGTTTAAGTTGAGTAGAATCCTCGAATTACAAATAAGCTATTGCATATGCCTTTCAATCTCCCCCTATTTGTTTGTTAGAGAATAACAACCAAATACCTAGAGGATGACTCAACTAAAACCAAGAAAAAGATAGGACTCTTAAGCCTAAGTAAATACTAGAAAGTTCTGGATCAAATATGACATTTCCATATTTCACCAGTAAAGATAAATACAAGACAGATGTTCCTCTAGACTGAACATATGATAACATTGAACCTGTCTTGATTTACCTAAGCTCTATACATATTACATTTACAAAACAGAGCTAATTTTCCTTTACTCCCCTGAAACTCCTCCTTTACCTTTTATATCTTTTTCAGCTCCCTCTTCCTAGCTTCTCCAAATTTCTCTAGAAACTTCTCTAGAAACTTCTCCCCCTTAGTTGAGGAATTCTCTACAGATATAACATTTTGAGTTTCTGAAGCCAGTAGGAGTTTAGACAGTTGATGGAGTTGATCTTGGGTAGTAAATTTGTCTTCAAAATTTCCTTGAGTAGTCCCAGCTGATTGTTGACAGAGGTGGAAGAAGAAGACCGTTCAACCACTTGTGCTTGCAAAATTTCTTTATCAGCCTGGGTTTTGAATAGATGTTCCTGTAGATCAGCTATGTGAGCTAACTACATTGCAGTGTATGTGTCTGTGTGTGCACTCACTTGAATTTCTCTTGTAAGTGTAACACTCGTCTCACGTGCATGTGTTTCACTCAGTGTTTGACTCGCATCACTCAACATTAGCTGTCTATTTGCTCCTTTTTGATCAGTACCTGCATTGAAACTCACCCTAGCCTCTTCAAGAGAGGTCAGTGGTGGTGCAATGGGAGTTCGCAAATCCCGATCCTCAATCATGTCTATCAAATCACTTGGATTTGAAATCTGAATTGCTTCAGTGATAGACTGACCAAGTTGCCTTCCACTTTCTCCAGATAAATCTGCGAGTGGAAAATCCCTTAGGGAGCCAGAGATGTTCACTCTGGGAGGGGAGAAAATGATTCTATTTAAATTGGCAAAGAATCAAATTTTCCCTCAGATGCCTGTGAAGGCACTTCTACCGTAACAATAGTAGGCACTGTAACCAGTTGCAGGTGCTCTGCTTTCACTGTGTCCTGAGTTTCATCTAATGGAATTGTCTTCTCCCATTGTGAGTAATGAGAGTGTGCTTGACTCAGTACAAAGTGCCATGGCCCTATGGCGAATTTCAATAGATTCATCCTGTTGAGAGAATGTCTCTAGAAACAGTTCATTGGCCATTTCAAAGTCCATATCCTATTGAGAGGATACAGATGGGCTGACAGATGCCTCAGTATATGTTGAATTTATTTAGAGGAGGCAGAGCTGTGGGATCACTCACTGTTTCAATCAAAATACTTCTTTATTTAACATTTGATTTCTGTTTAGGCTGAGAGGTCAAGTAATTAAGTTGTAGACTCATTGTTTGGCTCTAAGACCTGGGATAAAGATTGTGGATCTACAATCCCTTGGTCAGCCCTAACAACCACTTGGGTTCAGCAATAGTAAAAGAAGTGGATTGAGAGATAGAAAGTAATACCTGAATTGGATTTGGCACTGAAGTTCCAGCTAAGCAAGAGCTAGATCAGAAATAATATATACAATATATTTACAAAAACAACTAAGACAAATAGAAAATAAAAGATAATAAATAATAAGCAATAAAAATAAAATACAATAATATATATATACATAAGAGAAAAAGAAAAAAGAAAAAAAAATATTTACAGGAAACTATTTACATGACTAGAAAAATTCACAGAAAATTCCATAAATCCTAGAAAAATATGCAGAATAATATAGAAGTTAAACTATATTATACGATGATTGTGTATTTTTAAACTCGATAAATGGATAAATAATACCGTCTTTAAACTATCTGTCCACAGATTTAACCTTATGCATGACTCTGCCTCTGGCTGTCACATTAATCGACGGAATGAAAATTGATTTATTATTAAAAAAGTTCAAGTAGGTAGTAACCTTTCGATTGCTTTTGGGCGATTATGAGTTAGTCGTCTAGCCATCTATTTGGAATATGCCTGCAATTCCAGGAAACATTGAACTTATGAATGGTGGAAATATATATTGAGCGCTATAATCATGCTTCAACAATTTCTGCTGCTGTTCATCCATTAGAGCTTAAGATTTGTCCTCAAAAAATTACCGCGAATTTTTTTTGTGTGTGTTATCTTGTGATCATGTCAAGGACAGATGTTAGCAAGAGAAAGCCAGGCCGCTAACTGAAAGAAGTTTGAAGACAATGAAATTACCAAAAGATATGGGGAGCCTTATATAGTTACATTACATGCATGCATGTATCTGAAACAATCAAGTCCTTAAATTTCTGATAACTCAGACACATCATCTCACAGGGGAAAGAAATAAGTTTCTCTGAATTACTTACACGAAATAGAAACGTAGCAATATTTTTATGAATATACTACAAGAGAGTTGAGACTTCCGCAATGTCGTTTTAGATTCAGAAGCATCTTGTACAAGTATTAAGAATATACAACAGAGTGAATGTATAGTAACTATAAGGTTACTTTTTATCAAAAACAAAAACTATTAGGTTACCTGAATAATGCACAGAACATGTCCATCGGTTGTTACAACGAACAGGGTTCATAAAACTATAGGACATCAAGTATTTCCTCTAATTGTACCAAGTTTATCACAGTTGGATACATATTTTCTATTAACTCCACTTATATTGATCATAATATATATGAACTCCACTTGTATTGATTTATTTGCTACTTGTCGTTTCACCAGATCTCAGTTGCCTTTCAAGCTCGTCAATTTCCAAGTCACAAATTTCATCTGCCGTATTAACCTTTCCAAACTCAGACTCTAACATTGCTAATTCCGCCTCAGTGTCCAGACCTTGCTCCGACTTTGTTGAAGGTGAATCTGGGTGTTCATTTTTCTTACTTTCAGGTGACTTTGCAGCCTCTGTTGTCTCTAGATGATTCCCTTCAGATTCTCACTAGATAGAGTTTCTTCCTCGTTGGATAGAGTTTCTGCTTTGTTGACAGTTTCTATTAAGGAAATACACTAGTATTTCTAAGTTATCTTGTTATAAATCAAATAATATTGTGCTGTCATCTAGTTGGTTAGACTTGTGTGGTTGTTATTGGTTTGACAGGACTGTGTTTGTCATATTCTCTATTTCCTTTTGTCTGTTAGTTTGGCTATATAGCTGATGCTTATCTTGTAAAGCTCTCAGAGCAAACACTATTGGGGTTTTGACCCATTCTATCATTGAGCTCTCACATCTACTGTCTTCTTTATTCTCTGCATTCTTAAATCATATAAACATTATTATGCTTGTTATCATGGTATCAGAGCTATAAAGGCTCCACGATCCATTACAAATCTTTTCTTTTCTCAAAAATACCATATTTGGTGTTGTAGCCACCAGCTCTTCATCTCCGATTTGTTTTTCTCTCTCATCTTCTAAAACTCTTTCTTGTTTTCTCTCTCTCTCAAAAATCTATCATGTTTCTTTCTACATTATACAGATCTCAGTCAAAAATCTCTCAACGATCTTTCCATAAACCACATCTTTGGCTGAAAATCGTATTACATACCAAGAAATGATGACTCCTCTCTTCCTCCATCCCTCTAATAATGCCACCTAGATTCAGGTGGATAAACTCCAAGGCTCTTCATACTACAGAAGCTGGAAAAGATCTATGGAGATCAACTTATCCTCAAAAAGAAATCTTGGCTTCGTTACTGGTACTATCCCTCTTCCTAGTGATGATATAGTTAAGGCTGAAATGTGGGAAACATGTAATAATATGGTGATTGTTTAACTTACTTCTAATGTTTCTCCCGCTATAAAGAAATCTATCATGTATATGTCTTCTGCTAAGGATATATGGTCAAATCTAGAAACACTTTTTCTTTAACTAATGGCAGTCAAAAATACAAGTTAAGTCGAGATCTTTATGAACTCAAACAAAATGCTGACTCTTTGACTGAGTACTACACATCAATGAAAGCTATTTAGGAAGAACTTGATTCGTTAAATATGTTGCCTGCGGTGGCTAGTCCTGTTGTAGATGTTGTGAAATTGTTAGAGGCTATCAATTTGCAGAGAGAGGAATCACGTTTGTTTCAATTCTTTAACGGACCGAGTGAACAATATAACTCCCAGAGAAGCCAACTCCTTTTGCAGTCACCACTTCCCACGGTTGAATCTGCCTGTGCAGCACTAGAACAAGAAGAAGCTCAACGCTCAGTTCTTGGTGTTACTCCTTCCTCACCTGACTTGATGGCAATGTTCAGCAAAAATAACAATGACAAGCCCATTGTTTGTACTGTGTGTGGGGTTAAAGGCCACTATGGGAGCAAATGTTGGCAGGTAGTAGGCTATCCAAGTTGGCATCCTAAACACAACAAGTTTACTCCACCTTCAAGACGACCTATGAATGCTTCATCTGGTTCAAGATGGACTAAATCACCAATACCAAGATTGGCTGCAAGTGCTCAATCCCAAGCATCTCAAGGAACCAATTCTGGGTTGTGTTTCATTCCCTAGCAACTTTAACAACTTGTTAAATTGGTTCCACAATTAACATTGGGGGGAGTAAGCTACGAGCAGATACAGATGATGAGCTTGATTGTCATTTCTCAGGGATGATCACTTGCTTGAATGCTCAAAGCTTGCCCACATAATGGATTATCGACTCTAGAGCATCCGACCATATGACTTATAGCTTTGAAACTCTTCAAAATGATGCACCATTCTCCACAAATAACATAATCAACTTTCCAAATGGAGACACTGTTGTCATATGTCATATGGGTCATGTATCAATTGCTCCTGGTCTTGTACTTGATAAAGTTCTATGTGTACCTACATTCAAACATAATCTGCTTTCAGTGCAAAAATTACTTAAGGATAGTAATTGTCACATTCAGTTTTGTGCCACACATTTCACTGTGATAGATTGTGATACACAACAGATAAAAGTCGTGGGTAGTGCCAAAAATGGACCGTATTATTTATCTGTTAATTCTCCTACAACTTCTACATGCTTATCTGCTAATACATAAACATTTTCTATGACACTTTGGCACCATCGACTTGGTCATGCCTCTATTTCAGCCATCAAGAAAATCAATAATCTGCAAAATTTCTCTTCTCAAAAAAACAATCAAATATGCACCTCTTGTCCAATGGCCAAGTTCACTAAACTTCCTTTCTCTGATAGTGATTCTCATGCCTCTGAAATTTTTGAGCTCATACACATGGACATTTGGGGACCTTATGATAAGTGGATTTCATATCCACTAGGATCGTCCTAAATTGGCTTAAATTGGTTGTTTTGTTCTCAAGTTTGTGGTATTTGTGATATGTTTGGTGTTAGTATTTACAGAGTTGAGTTGTCAGCAGAGATGTGGAGTTCCTATGGATTGCAATGGTGTTTTGAGCATTTCTGTGAGGGTCAAGTGGATGCGGAGCGAGAGAGCGCAAGGAAAAGACAAAAAAAAGCAAAATGTCAGATTGTGAACAGTAACCAAGCGCCCCCGCGCCCTTATAGGCGCGCACGCGCCCTAAACATGCTGAAGAAGGCAATTTCAAGTCAGAAAAGGAAAGCCGCCAGAAGACCAGTCAGCTCTGCAGCCTATATAAACTATTGGTGGACGAATTCTGAGAGATACATTGACATACATACATATTCATCCACCGGTGAGGAGAATAAGAAGACGGTTGATTACGAAGATCTAGATTTCATCTTTTCTTTGTATTCTTCTAATTAGGCGATACTTTGGATTCTCGTTGGTTTTCGTTTGTTCTTTCTTAAACCCTAGAACTTTTATTCAGTATTCTAGACTAATCGTTGTCGTGGGATTCTAACGGATTTATCTATGGATTTTAGTAGTTAATTGTTTTAAAGATGTGTGTGTGATGATTTGTTGATATCCTAGTTTGGTTGTGCTTATTCTTCTTGGATGCGTAGCTAACATCTAAGTTGTTTGTTAATCTCTATTGATTGCGAAAGTGGATATAGAGGTTTAGAACTTGCCATGCTAGCATAGGTTTATGTATGTTTGTCATGCATGATTCGTAGGTGATTTTAACCATCTTACCTGCCCTATGTAATCTGAATGGATAACTTGCTCGTTAAACCGTTATGTTTTCAAATCTTATAGACATATAGGGTCTAAGAATAATTGGTGCCTGCCCAACTTCTATCTCTTTTGTGGATGTTTGAGTGGTTTGGTATACGTATACTGAAAGGTAGCGTGTACTGATTTCGTGTTATGCGATTAGTTATCACAACCGTCACATGCATTGATTAAAGACAAAAGACTCTAGATGAAGTATTTAATGAAGTTAGGATCCCATGTTTTATTCTCATAAGTAATTCAACAGCAATCTTTAGTTTAATATTGTCTTGGTATTTTGTTTAGTTAATTTAGTTAATAAACACAACTTTGATACTTGTCTTAGCATTGAACGATAACCATACATTGTTGCATAAGTGCATAACTATAATAACCAAAACAGTCTCTGTGGGAACGAACTCTACTTTCATATATTACTTGTTGACCGCGTATACTTGCGTGATATTGTGTGAACAAGTTTTTGGCGCCGCTGCCGGGGACTCGGTGTTATTTATATAGTTTATGTGCTTGTCATCAGTGGTCGTTAAAGTTCACTGACTCGGATTATTCTTTCATCAATTTTACTTTGTTTGGTGAGTTTCAGGTATGGTATATGGTATATTCTGCATCAACTTCATTTTTAATTCTTATTTTCACTACAGCCTACAATTTAAACAGAGGTGATAATCATATGGTATATTCTGCATCAAATTCATTTTTAATTCCTATCAACAGTTCAACACTACAGTCTACAGTTGAGCTGAGAATACAATATAGTCCTTTACACTAACCCATTCACTTTGTAATTTATACAACAAAATTTCAGACAGCAAGAGCATGATAAACTAGAAAATCTCCATACTTGTGCCTCGTAAAAAAACTAGAAAGATCTCAAAACCTTACCTTAACAAAGCCAAACTTTTGGAAGACCTTTTTAAGATCTTCGCGCAGGACAACATCCTTGTTGTCCTTGTACAATGTAGCAGCGCCTTCTGTCCCTGCTTTAGCTTCCTCTTTTTGAATAGGAATGTCAGGAGATTCCTTTCCCTGTTCAGCTTGAACACTTTCCAGAGTTGGTTCATCTTCAACCATTTCTTCACTCTTGGTCAAAATGTTGTCTTCAGTGCTTTGAAGAACTGAATTAAGTCTCGGAAAGAAGAACTTGAATTAAGTCTAGTTATGGGAGAACCAGCAGCAACAAAAACGAAGGCTTTGAAGGACTATTCTCAGCCGAAAATCAATGACATTCAGTCTAGCATTGTCAGGCCAGTCATTGCAGCTAATACTTTTGAAATCAAGCCTGGCACGATTTAGATGGTGCAGAATTCAGTTCAGTTTGGGGGTGCTCCGACGGAAGATCCTAATATGCATATTAGGGATTTCATTGAGATTTGTGACACCTTCAAGTTCAACGGAGTGTCAGAAGATTCTGTGATGCTGAGACTTTTCCCATTCTCTCTGAGGGATAAGGCTAAGGGCTGGTTGCACTCTCTACCAGCAGGTTCTATTACTACATGGGAGGATCTTGCTTAGAAGTTTCTCACTAAATTCTTCCCGATGGCTAAAACTGCAGCAATCAGGAATGCCCTTACTCAGTTTGCACAACATTCAGGAGAAACTTTATGTGAAGCTTGGGAGCGTTACAAGGAGATGCTTAGGAAGTGTCCACATCATGGAATTCCTGACTGGATGGTGATCAACTGTTTTTACAATGGACTGGGAGGTCAATCTCGACCAATGCTTGATGCATCAGGTGGAGCTCTTTGGGCTAAAAGCTACGATGAAGCTTATGAACTTATTGAGATGATGGCTGCTAATGAATACCAGAATCCAACTCAGAGGTTATCACAAGGCAAGGTAGCAGGGGTTCTGGAAGTGGATGCAGCTACGGCAATAGCAGCTCAGCTAAAGGCTTTAACTATGAAGGTGGATTCTATGTCTAACTATGGAGTTCATCAAGTGGCTAGTGTTTGTTAGCTATGTGCATGTGCACATGATACGAATCAATGTGCCATATCTAGTGAATTTGCGCAGTTCGTGAGCAATTTTCAGAGATCACAACAGCCAGTGCCGAATGCCTATCATCCGAATAACAGGAACCATCCGAATTTTAGTTGGAGTAACAATCAAGGTGGCCAGCAACAACAACCACAACAGCCGTATCAGCAGTATCAAGGTCAGCAGTATAGAGCTAAGCCATTCAACTCTTCTGGTTTTCAGCAGCAGTATGCTCCAAGGCAACCGTATCAACCACCAGGTTTTCAAAAACCATCTCAAGGCAATGTTGGTCAGTCATCTAATGAAAAGTCTGAATTGGAGGAATTGAGGCTACTGTGCAAGAGCCAAGCTGTTTCAATCAAGACTCTGGAGAATCAAATAGGTCAGATTGCCAACGCCTTGCTGAATAGACCACAGGGAACTCTCCCTAGTGATACGGAAGCTAATCCTGGCAAAAGAGAAGTCAAAGAACATGTTAAAGTAGTTATTTTGAGATCTGGGAAGGTTACAGGGGACCAGAACTCAGAAACGGAGCAAAACGAAAAAATTTCTGGTTTCCCAACAGAAGGTGGGCGCGCCCGCGCCCTAGGGAGCAAGCCCGCGCCTGAGGTTCTGTCAGAGAATGATGAAAAAGTGGAAAAATCAAGTTTGGGGGGAAACGAAGCGGAAAAGCGGGAACTTTCTACTGAGAAATCTGTTCTGAAGCAGAATACAGAGATCAAGGAGGTCTATCCTCCTCCGCCATTCCCTAAACGTCTTCAAAAGCAGAAGTTGGATAAACAGTTTACTAAGTTTCTCGAAGTTTTCAAGAAGTTGCATATCAACATACCTTTTGCGGAAGCTCTAGAACAAATGCCGAGCTACGCAAAGTTCATGAAGGGTATTCTATCTCGGAAGTTGAAACTCGAGGAGTTGGAAACCGTTGCTTTAACAGAAGAATGTAGTGCTATTCTACGGAAGAAGTTACCTCCAAAACTCAAGGATCCAGGGAGTTTCACCATACCGTGCACTATCGGCAATCTATCTTTCAACAAGTGCTTGTGTGACTTGGGAGCTAGTATTAATCTGATGTCGTTGTCTGTCTTCATGCAACTTGGGCTGCCGGAGCCTAAACCGACTACTATGTCTTTACAGCTGGCTGATCGGTCGATCACATATCCAAGGGGTATAGTAGAGGATGTCTTGGTTAAAGTGGATAAGCTCATTTTTCCTGCTGATTTTGTTATTCTGGATTTTGAGGAAGACAAGAAGATTCTGATTATCTTGGGAAGACCGTTCTTGGCTACAGGCCGTACTTTGATAGATGTGCTGAAAGGAGAGCTTGCAATGAGGGTTCAAAATCAGAAGGTCACTTTTAACGTGTTCAAGGCAATGAAATTTCCAACTGAGGAAGAAAAGTGCTTTAATTTGGAGATGGTCGATTCTGTCGTCAATACAGAGATTGAACAACCACTGAAGTCAGATACAGTGGAGAGAGTCTTGATAGGGGATTCTGATATCGAAGACGAAGAAAGAGCAGAGCAACTTCAGTTGTTGAATGCACCTCCGTGGAAAAGAAAATTTGATGCGTCATTCGAATCTCTTGGATTAGCAGAGCTGAACAATTCTCAGGAGCGACTTAAACCATCTATGGAAGAAGCTCCTACATTTGAAATCCAACCACTACAGGATTAATTGAGGTATGGTAAAGTCTACGAGAGCAACAGGCTATATAAGGAGAAAGTTAAGGACTGGCGTGAAAGAGGGGTGGTGAAACATTCATTTGTGCCTGGTTAGCGAGTTCTGCGTTTCAAGTCTCGATTCAAATTTTTTCCAGGAAAGCGTAAGTCGAGGTGGTCGGAGCCTATCACGGTTAAATCAGAGCATGATGCAGTAGAGATTTTCCATAAGTTTCCGGACGAAGCGTTCAAGGTTAATGGTCAGTGGCTGAATTATGATGTTGGTAATACGGTGAACCGTGAGTCGACGTTCACCGTTCTTGCGACTGGATGAAAATGGAATCACGTCAAGCTACTGACATAAAACGAGCGCTTCGTGGGAGGCAACCCACGCAATTGTTATAGTATTGTTCTGTAAAAAAAAATCAAAAAAATATTTTCTGGACAGAAAATAGGCGCGCCCGCGCCTGGATGAGCGCGCCCGCGCCTGGATGAGCGCGCCCGCGCCTGGATGAGCGCGCCCGCGCAGGGTTACTGTTCACAGAAGCAAAAAAAAAAAAGTTTGTGTTGTTTCCCCCCTAGGATCCATCTGGGATTCAGAGTGAAGT
This sequence comes from Heracleum sosnowskyi, assembly GCA_030848705.1. NCBI lineage: Eukaryota > Viridiplantae > Streptophyta > Magnoliopsida > Apiales > Apiaceae > Heracleum > Heracleum sosnowskyi. Next base: position 16,964,934 of record CM061236.1, read on the forward strand.
TGCTAGGTCATTTGGGTACTACTTTCAGAGCCACTGGAGTTGGTATTGCTTGGCCTGACTTTTGGAGCGGATTCTGTTAATCCACCACCGGATACACCACCCGAGGAGGGTGGTCCTGCTGATGATTAGGTATTCTCTGCATCTTTCCTTTTTATTACCTTCAATGAGGACATTGAATATTTTAAGTTTGGGGGTGATAATTAAGGAATAGTAATGTTAGTGTGTGTTCATATAGGATTCATATTGCATTTGTAGTTAGTTATTCATATCATTGCATGTTTTTGTCATATAGAGCATTTTGTTTGCATTAGTGTTTTATATATTATGTGAGTCCATTTAGTTGCATTTGCATAGCATGCATATTTCATGATCCCGTAGGACTTGACTATTTCCGTTGATGAGTCGATGTTGATAGGAGTGTGATAGTGATGAATAGAGGGGTTATTAAGTTCATATGAATTGACTTGCATGCCAGAAACAAAATGATTTCATAAGTCTCATTGGTTGCTTTTAGATTTGATCAGACCATGTTTGTTTGGATGTTAGAATTTAACCGCTTGCTTATATTTAGAATGTCTTCTATTCTCTTGAAATTGAAAGAAGCACTAAAGTCTAAGTTTGGGGGAAAATAGGGATTTCATGCTAGTTGTCAATAAGGCTAGGTGTCAAATGGCTAGTAGCCGGCTCATTGAAAAGATGAGTAGTCTAGGGTGGGATGAGAAAAATCAAAGCGCACTCATTCCGAAATTGAAAAAAAAAAGAGAGAAAAAAAAAAGAGTTGTGATTATGCAGAATTGATCAGGGTGAGCTCTTTAATACTCGAGAAATTAAGTTCTAGGGGACTTTTTGCCTAGTGACTAAAGACTTTTCCGGTCTGGGATCCACTAACCTAACGCTCGCTACATGGGTATTATTGTATAAGCCTTTTGGGGTCTCAACCATTGCACGGTCAAATAAGCATGTGTGTAATAATAAAGCATGAATTCCTGTCTAGCTCAAGTCGAGGTTGAGGTGTCTTTAAGTGGTTTCTTGTGTCTAGAGTTCATTCTGTTTATAAGCTTGTGGTTGTTTTGATGAAGAATAGGATATGGTCTTGGTTTAGTTTGGGAGTATATTGATGAGCAATGCACACACGCACGTTTCTGTGTTTGTTTGTTAGTATAAGGGGATTTGGTCGAACTTTGTTTGAAAGATTGCATTCCTTGAGATATTGGCTTGTTGATTGGTTATGGTTAGTTTGAGGGGATCGTTTGCATTTTCATATTAGTTGCATTCATGCATTGCATTATAGTTAGTAGAGTTTGTTTATGCTTGAGGGCAAGCATCGGTTTAAGTTTGGGGGTGTGATAAGTGGATTTCATATCCACTAGGATCGTCCTAAATTGGCTTAAATTGGTTGTTTTGTTCTCAAGTTTGTGGTATTTGTGATATGTTTGGTGTTAGTATTTGCAGAGTTGAGTTGTCAGCAGAGATGTGGAGTTCCTGTGGATTGCAATGGTGTTTTGAGCATTTCTGTGAGGGTCAAGTGGATGCGGAGCGAGAGAGCGCAAGGAAAAGACAAAGAAAAGCAAAATGTCAGATTGTGAATAGTAACCAAGCGCCCCCACGCCCTTATAGGCGCGCCCGCGCCCTAAACATGCTGAAGAAGGCAATTTCAAGTCAGAAAATGAAAGCTGCAAGAAGACCAGTCAGCTCTGCAGCCTATATAAACTATTGGTGGACGAATTCTGAGAGATACATTGACATACATACATATTCATCCACCGGTGAGGAGAATAAGAAGACGGCTGATTACGAAGATCTAGATTTCATCTTTTCTTTGTATTCTTCTAATTAGGCGATACTTTGGATTCTCGTTGGTTTTCGTTTGTTCTTTCTTAAACCCTAGAACTTTTATTCAGTATTCTAGACTTATTATTATCATGTTTTCATCAGAACCCACGATGATGAACGGTTCGATTATGAACTAATCGTTGTCGTGGGATTCTAACGGATTTATCTATGGATTTTAGTAGTTAATTGTTTTAAAGATGTGTGTGTGATGATTTGTTGATATCCTAGTTTGGTTGTGCTTATTCTTCTTGGATGCGTAGCTAACATCTAAGTTGTTTGTTAATCTCTATTGATTGCGAAAGTGGATATAGAGGTTTAGAACTTGCCATGCTAGCATAGGTTTATGTATGTTTGTCATGCATGATTCGTAGGTGATTTTAACCATCTTACCTGCCCTATGTAATCTGAATGGATAACTTGCTCATTAAACCGTTATGTTTTCAAATCTTATAGACATATAGGGTCTAAGCATAATTGGTGTCTGCCCAACTTCTATCTCTTTTGTGGATGTTTGAGTGGTTTGGTATACGTATACTGAAAGGTAGCGTGTACTGATTTCGTGTTATCCGATTAGTTATCATAACCGTCACATGCATTGATTAAAGACAAAAGACTCTAGATGAAGTATTTAATGAAGTTAGGATCCCATGTTTTATTCTCATAAGTAATTCAACAGCAATCTTTAGTTTAATATTGTCTTGGTATTTTGTTTAGTTAATTTAGTTAATAAACACAACTTTGATACTTGTCTTAGCATTGAACGATAACCATACATTGTTGCATAAGTACATAACTATAATAACCAAAACAGTCTCTGTGGGAACGAACTCTACTTTCATATATTACTTGTTGACCGCGTATACTTGCGTGATATTGTGTGAACACCTTACAAGGTCCCATATAAATCTAAGTATAGATATTTCCTCACCTTGGTAGATCACTCTCGAACCACTTGGATTTATTTACTCAAACTGAAATCTGAAGCTCTTTCTCACTTGAAACAATTCCTTGAGTATGCATTCATTCACTTTAATAAAAAGATAAAGCATATTAGGTCATATAATGCTTTAGAGTTTGACTCTATTTCCTGTAAACAATTCTTCTCTCATCATGGAATCCTTCATCAAAAATCATGCCCTTACAGAGCTCAGCAGAATGCTCGTGCAGAAAGAAAGCACAGACACATTCTTGAGGTTGCAAGGGCACTGAGATTTCATTCTGGTCTACCCTTAGAATTCTGGGGAGCATGTGCTTTGACTGCTGTGTACTTGATAAATACAATCCCCTCTGCTGTTCTAAACTATAAAACCCCTTATTAATTGTTGTATGATTCACCTCCAACCTATAAAAATCTAAAAGTATTTGGTTGTTTAGCCTTTGCTTCTAATCCCATACAATCTTCTGATAAGTTGAACATAGAGGTGTTCCTTGCCTCTTCTTAGGATATCCTCCTCTTACCAAAGGAAATAAACTCATGAATCTCCTCACTTAACAAGAATTCATTGCCAGAGATGTAATTTTCCATGAAGAAATCTTTCTTTATCATCCTGACACTTATTCAAAGTATATGAAACATGTGCCTCCATCCATGCCTATAGTTACATCACTTGATCTTGTTAACTGTCCTGAAGTTGAAGAAGAGGTGACTACTACAGAGCATTGTAGTGAAGATTTTCCAACTGATCATACTATGACTGATTGTGAAGAAACTACCACAGTCTCTGATCTTTCTCCAATCACTGAACCCTTCCCTGTTGTGAGAAGATCTACTAGAGCTCATGTTCCTCCTGCCTGGTTGAAAGATTTTGTCACTCCAACAAACCCAATCTCAAATTCTGCTACAACCACTTTAAACCAAGCCTTTCAGTGCTTAATGTCTACACGACAACAAAATTATGATCATGTATCTTTCAAAGTTGTTGTTCAGTCTGATCACTGGGTGTCTGCTATGAATGATGAACTTGAAGCTTTAGAGCTCAATCACACTTGGGATTTGTTGCCTCTCCCATCGGGCAAACGTGCAATTGGCAGTAAGTGGATCTATAGAACCAAATACAAGCCTGATGGTTCTATAGATAAACATAAAGCAAGACTGGTAATACTGGGATGTAATCAAAGGCCATGTGAGGACTTTTCTGAGACATTTGCTCCAGTTGCCAAATTAACAAATGTGCGAACATTGCTTGTCGTTGCTGCTATGTAAAACTGGCACACGGTTCAAATGGACGTACGGAATGCTTTTTTACACGGAGATCTTCAAGAAGATGTGTATATGAAATTGCCCCCCGGTTATACCTCTATTAGCTTCAGAATCTCTACTAATATGGTGCATTGTGTATGGAAAGACTAGACAATGAACAGGTCTTGGCTTTTGTTCCATTTTCAAGCTATTCAGTATACTAATGTGTATAATTTGCACATAAGAATGCAAAAAATAAAGAATAAAACATATAATATAATATATTATTCTGGAAAGATTTGAAAGGATAAGGTAAATATTAAACTCTTAACAACCATAAAGAAAAAGAAAAGCATATATAAGATATATATTATCGCGGAAAGATTCATTAGGGTACTTTTAGAAGAAAAATTAGATATATAATATTACTCTCAAAATATGTTGCCAAGGCATATGAAAAAGGTGTGTTGTGATGGTATAAGTGTTTCTAAATCTATCCGCAAAATACTTACCAATTAATTATCACTCTCTTTTTAAATGAATTTATCTTCAAATCTTTAGACTTTTACACCTTATATTATTGTTTTGACTCAAACTACTCATTCAAAATTATATATAGATATAAAAATGTGACATGGATGATTGAGAAAACAATATCTTCGAATAATTATTATTTCCAATTGATTAAAATCCTAAACTAATCTAAATATCTTAAGCTCATCCAAATTATATGAAATATAAAAAACTTTTAATGTAAGATGAATATTTTTATAATTACAAAATTTGATCATATGTTTACTATTACCTCTTGGATAATTCTTTGAGAATAGAGTGAAGAATAGTTAACATGATACATTGGATTGAGTATGTTATACCAGGAAAAAAAATAGTATCAAATCCAAATCAACATACCTTTCTGCATATGTTAGATAACAAAATCCTGGAGCTGAAAAATTCATAATTGTTCAAATAGAAAATATGAAAGAATCCATTTGTAAAAAGACCTTTCAAGTTACAGTATCATGTGAAATGGGAACTCAAAGTAAAAAAGGTTTTAAACCTTTATAAATAAGTTCTTAAATCCAAGCATCCCAAGACTAGCCAGTAGCCAAGGGAAAAAAAAAGTGAAAACATTATGATTTTGAGTGTTGAGTCAAGCTAGCAACAAATTCATTGATGCTTATATCTGAACTTCCACCTTCTTTCACCGCTTCCCTTGCCATTTCCATCCATCTTTTTGAAGTTGTTTTTATTTCCTTCCTTTTCTTTCCATCCATGACTTCTCTTATACAATGCCCAACCATCTCTCCCTTAAAAACTCCATTTTTATCAACATCTACTTTCACTCCCATCCTCCAGACATCTGCAATAAATTTTGCATTAGTCCCTTGATCAGTGCATATCGGTATTGCCACCATTGGCACACCTAAACATAATGCCTCTAAAGTTGAATTCCATCCACAGTGTGTTACGAAACAACCTATGGCCTTGTGTGCCAAGACTTCCATTTGTGAGCACCATTGGACTACTAAGCCTTTCGCGGATGTTTCCTCCACAAACCCTCTTGGCAATTTATATTCTTCAGATGCCCTAACAACCCAGAGAAAATGCTTCCCACTCTGTTTTATACCAAAAGCTAGTTCTTGCATTTGTCTAGCATCTAGTTCTGCAAGACTCCCAAATGACACATAAATAGCCGAATGCTCTTGCTGCTCATTTAGCCAATTCATGCAGGCATCAATGTTAGGTTTAAACATCTGGAGGCCATCATCTATGTCATCCTCTGGTGTTTTCTCATTGTGCAGGTACTTGCGTGGAATGGTTGGTCCAATAGCTCTCAACCGCAACTGTTTTGACATCCATTCAATCACCTATGCATTGTAGGAAAATCAATAACACCAATAACTATATTTTTAGCTAGAGAATACTTATAGGCTCAACTTTGAGATATTGATGCATTTCAAAGAATTCAAGCCAAATCAACTTTAATTGTAACTCGTATGTTTGTTTAAGAAAATTACTCACATATGTTAATATCTGTTGAATATCAATGTTTAAAACTTGTCTTTCATATAAAATATACTGGATGGTCAAGTGTATACATGAGCTCCGCTAATTGAGGGGTTCTAAACCACACAAACAACCTCTATAAGAAAATAAGTTAGCCCTTTTCAATAGCAGACCTTCTCTACATTATAAGCTTTTTGCCCTGGATAGTGTAGTGAAAAGCACACCTGGATCCAATTCCCATTAATATAGAAATATGTATGAAACTTTGGGCCTTTGGTTTATGATAATAGTTTCGCCAACTTTGTTTCAATTTTCAATGGTTTAATTGAAATTCGATAATTTATAATCTATAATTTTGAAAATCGGAGTAGAGCATTAAAAGTTATATTGAAGTAATAATCATTTCTCGTTAGTTAAAACTACAAACTCGGAAAAGCCATTAATATTTTAATTATAATTTACGATTCAGATTCAGGTCGTTAGTTGAAACTAAAACAAGTATTCAACAAAACAAGCAGTCTCCTGTCACGTGTTGGGCCTGAAGCGGTCTGGCGTGGTACCGGTTGGGGTGTCCGGAAAATACACCTTTGACCAAAACAAGCGGTCTGTTTTATCTAGATTCTAGCAAGTATTGACAAGAACAAGTAACAATTTCACAACATAAAAAAATCTGAAAAATACAACTATTTTGAGAACATACCTCTTCTTCCAACTTGTAAAAAGTGTTGCAAAGCACCCAATCCACTTTTTCAATATCTGAAAACTGATTCACCATGATATCAAGGAGACCTGGATATAACCCTGGATTATGAACGAAAGATGGCATGTCTAGTGGTTCCAACACCGAAAGTCCAGGCAAAGAAACTTGATTTTCGATAGGAACATTAATCACCCCTTTTTTAACATGGTAATATATGTTATCAACAGCACATGATTGAGTGAAAAAAATAGCTGTGACTAGTCCAAAAATTTTCGCAACATCAAGAACCCAAATCATCACAGCGTCGTAGATAATACAATCAACGGGAAAGCCTGTAGCATTCAATTTTTCGATTAGTTTGGTTAGAGTTTCTGAACCAACTTTTTTGAATTTGGAAAAGTAGGCCTCCAGGCTCTCTGCTGAAGCATAGCCACCTTCGAAACCGTCTGAAATTGTTTCAACTGGCATGGAACCGGACAATTGTTGGAAGGATTTGAACAAGAATTGTGTGGTAACAAGTGTGACCTTGATTCCCTTAGAAACTAAGGATTTTGAAAACTGGTGCATGGGGTTTATGTGACCCTGCATTGTGTATGGAAAGACTAGACAATGAACAGGTCTTGGCTTTTGTTCCATTTTCAAGCTGTTCAGTATACTAATGTGTATAATTTGCACATAAGAATGCACCCCCTGGCCTTGTTTATGTAGAAATAGTATCGATAGCTAAATAGGTAAGATATTAAACTCTTAAAAAAAATAAAGAATAAAACATAAAACATAATATATTATTCTGGAAAGATTTGAAAGGATAAGGTAAATATTAAACTCTTAACAACCATAAAGAAAAAGAAAAGCATATATAAGATATATATTATTGCGGAAAGATTCATGAGGGTACTTTTACAAGAAAAAATAGATATGTAATATTACTCTCAAAATATGTTGCCAAGGCATATGAAAAAGGTGTGTTGTGATGGTATAAGTGCTTCTAAATCTATCCACAAAATACTTACCAATTAATTATCACTCTCTTTTTAAATGAATTTATCTTCAAATCTTTAGACTTTTACACCTTATATTATTGTTTTGCCTCAAACTACTCATTCAAAATTATATATAGAGATAAAAATGTGACATGGATGATTGAGAAAACAATATCTTCGAATAATTATTATTTCCAATTGATTAAAATCCTAAACTCATCTAAATATCTTAAGCTCATCCAAATTATATGAAATATAAAAAACTTTTAATGTAAGATGAATATTTTTATAATTACAAAATTTGATCATATATTTACTTTTACCTCTTTGATCATGCAAAAAATACATTAAAAACTAAAATAATAAATACTAAGGTTAATGAAATAAGAATCGTGAGATTTACAGATATTATTTACGATTCTTTCATAAATAAAATATAAAAAAAAAAATTATATAATATGAAAAAATCACAAATAGAATTTATAAAGTATCATGTGCATTGCACGGGTTTAAAGTTAGTATATTGTAAAATATGTACAATAGTGTTGACAGCTAGCTTATAAGGTGAAAATTAATGCTAAAGGTACCAAAATGAATCTTAAATATCATATGTTATATGTTACGGCTACATTTAAATTAATGATAATCCCCTTTCATTCATATAATTCTACCAATAAAATTATTTCATAACATCGTTCGGTATCATATTTTTGTATGTTATTCAGTATCTTTACCATTATTCTAAGATAAAATGAAGAATTCTAATAAGAATAAAAAAGGAACAAAAACATAAAGTATATATGTTATTCCCGAAAGATTCGTGTGATAGAGTATATATTTATATATATTTTATATGATTTTATTCCTCATATTTATTATATTTTGCATTTAATTGGATTTTTATTTAATAAATTTTATTGTTTTATTGTAGGAAGTAAGTAAATCCTAATCTTGGAAGGATTGGAGAATAAAGATCTTAATTTGGAGATTTATTATAAGAAAATTCGGATTTGTTGGGCTGCGTGCACATAATTCACTATTTGGGCCATATCTTGAGATCTAGAAGTCAGAATTGGACTATTTAACAGCTCACGCGAAGATAATAAAAATCTCTTTCATTTTAAAGTGGTCCAATTATTAAATTACTTCAGGAACGGCCCGGAAGTACTGAAGAAAAGACCGCTGCGAATTTTCCTTGTAAAAACAGAATCAGTTTAGGAAACATACTACTTTCCCCAAGGCATTAAAATATTTGAGGATATATATATAAACATCATATCTGAGATATAGGGATATACATAGATACATACAAACATAGAGAGACTTGTACTTTTTCTTCTTGGAGAAAGATTAAAGGTTTTTATTCTTTGTTCTTAATATTATTATGTGTTCTTATTATATTATGTGTTTTGTTAATTTAATTATGAGTGAGTAGATATTTAATCTAGGGTTAAGTTGAACCCTAGTTATGATTGATGTATGATTTTCCACAAACCCCCAATTTAGTTATGTTGTATGCTCTTGTTTATTGAGTTATGCTTAATTAACAATAACATGTCAGATGTGATTATGCGTATTGTTTGAACCCAAGATCTATTTATCATCGAAAGTTGGACTTAGATGCCTGTGATTTATCCAATAAGGACATGAACTTCTCCATGAAAATAGGTAGAACGTGTTAACGGAGGAATTTGTGATAACAAAATTTGAGGTTATGTGTCGGAATCAAGATCTATGGTGGTGGTTCTTCGCCGAAAAAGTCACCGGAGTGTGGTGGTTGTGATGAATTGGGGGCTGAGATTTCAAGGGTTTTATGGTGGTGGCTCGATGAACACTTCTCTTCCAACCCCCCACAATGTGCCTATGTATCCCTATTTATAGGGAATCAAGCCCACGTAGTTCTTGTAGGACAAGGAACCTAAGTCCATTAGAGATAGGTCTCCTTTGTGATAAGCATCAAGCATAGTCCATGTCGGACTAGAACTCTTAACTTATCATGAAATGCATATCCAAGCCCACTAAGGAGAGCCCATACGATGAAGCCTAGCCGATGACCCCAAGGCTCAACTATGACCGTGCCTTCACGGATACAACATTAGCCCTAAATATTGGAGCTAACATCAACCTCTACCAACTACCACATCAGTCATTAGTTGCAGGGAAAAGTCATGACTTACTCCAAATGCACAAGTTGGTCCTTACCCCCCGATGAGGATAACCAACCAGACTACAGGGCAAGTTCTCCAAAGTTATCGTCGCACCAGGTGTATCTTACTCCCCCAACAAGGATAACTTGCTAGAATACAGGAATAGACCCTTTGAGTGCATAGACAAGCTTAATCATACCTTAATTCACCAATAAGGATAACTTATTAGAATACAGAATCAGGCCTTCATCTTGTAGTCTTCAATAAATCTTCAATACATATCATCAGTTAAATAATACTCTATCTCTTCTTCATGGTACCTCCAAGTTGGCGCCCCAACTCGGTCTTCTACAGCATGTTAGCACGCCAGCTTATGGTTCGCCCAAGGTTGGCGCTCCAACCTTGGTCCAGCTCATGGTTGGAGCTCCAACGCATCCCCACTCCATTTTTGGAGCTCCAAGTTCACCTCCTGTTTCCTCCATCTATCATTCATATTAATATATTCCTTGGCACGACGGACGTCGGCGCTCCAACCATGGAACGCCCGACGTCGGTGCTCCAACCATGGCACGCCCGACGTCGGCGCTCCAACCTTGGCACGCCCGACGTCGGCGCTCCAACCTTGGCACGCCCGACGTCGGCGCTCCAACCATGGCACGCCCGACGTCGGCGCTCCAACCATGGCACGCCCGACGTCGGCGCTGCTCCAACCTTGGCACGCCACGCCCGACTTCGGCGCTCCAACCTTGGCACGCCCGACGTCGGTGCTCCAAACTTGGCACACCCGACGTCGGCGCTCCCACCTTGGCACGCCCGACGTCGGCGCTCCCACTTTGGCACGCCCGACGTCGGTGCTCCCACCTTGGCACGTCCGACATCGGCGCTCCAACCATGGCACGCCCGACGTCGACGCTCCAACCTTGGCACGCCCCACTTCGGCGCTCTAACCTTGGCACGCCCCACGTCGGCTCTCCAACACCCATCAACCCCTGTTCTGGAGCTCTAAGTTCATCTTCTATTATTATTCTTTCCTTAGTCAAATTTCGGGTATAACAACTACCCCCCCAAGTCCTTGTAATATCAAGGATGTTACATGGACTAATATAAAGAGCGGAATTTGACATCGTCTCCCGTTTTCAAAATATGTCTTCCAAGTGAGAATCCATAATTCCAATCCTCTTTGTGTCTTCAAAAATCTCCTTCAAATAAAGTGTATTCTTCTCACAGGGAGTAACCTATGTTGTCTTCAAGAAATCTCATGTTGTCGTGCCAAGTGCTCAGATGTAAACATACTGAAAATTGTGTTTGTAGGCGCTCCAACATCACATTGCGAAAGTGAGGTGAAAAAATGAACCTGAAACTTTGTAAATATTTGGCATTCTAGGAGAAGTCCCTTGAGAGTAAGAGCATGATCCTAGAAGTTGCCAAGAAAAATATCATTGTAATTTTGAGAAGAAAGAGGCACGAGCGGACCAACTAGTTTGCCAGTTTTTCCAATGTATGAGCAGATGATAGCTACAGAGAGAGCAGATTTGGTGCGCCAAGAAGATGAGGAGGCCAATCCTCTAAAAAACAAAGTTGGTGAAGACAATGCCGAATCTTGATTTTCATATCAGTTCCTGAATATTTTTATGCAATCCATTTGGCTAAGAAAAAAGTAACTCAGTTGAGCAAGACCATGTAGTTGACGCAACAACTTATTTGGCGCGACAATTGAGTTGATAATCCAAGCTTGTTCCTGTAAATAAAATTTGATCCTTAGCTTGGTGAGGTAGAGCTACTACCCCCCGAGACTAGGAAAGATTAGTTGTTGCTTCTCTGTGTAAGTAAGTGGGAAAGTCAAATAGACTTTTCTATAGATAATATCTTTCATCTCAAGTAGGTGGCTTACGCCCCGCACTACTAACAAAATTTCTTACTTTCTCTAAGTAGGTGGTCGTAGCCCCGCACTACTTGTATCATTCTTCACTTCATTTAGTAGGTGCCTGCAGCCCTGCATTACTTGTAACATATCTCATAGTTCTTTCGAACATTCAAATTCATTTTGGAGGGTGTATGCATACTACCCCCCGAGTGTAGAAGTATTTTATATAGCCTTCCCTTATCGGGGCATCTCACGAAGAGGATTAAATTTAAGAGTGACGATGTCACAAATTATTATCATCCCTTATAGGGGCATCTCACGTAGAGGATTAAATTTAAGAGTGACGAAGGCACAATTTATCCAGGCAAACTCCTGGTAGTCTTCGACCAAGTAAACCCTTGAAGGCCTGCGAATGTCTCGGCAGAGGAGTTGGCGTGCCAACTTGGAGTTAAGGGGTCGACTTGTCAATGTTGGCGCGACAACTTATTAGAACACATCCTAGCTCAACTCCTTACAACTCCTTTAGAAAACTTCCTTACATTCACCTGCTATAGAAGGTAGACTACAACAAGAATGTCATATAACATTAGTTCTCTTACCTGTTGGCGCGCCTGGAGAGGACTTGGCGCATCTACTTGCAGTGGCAAATTGCAATCACAACTTCAAACTCCTTCTTGAAGATACATTCAAAGAATATTTGCATCCTTTCTTCGTGTAACATTTTTGCTGAAGGATACGTTCCAAGAGAACTTAGCGATGTTGTCACGCCAACTTGTCTAGAGCGCTTACTGATGTAACTTCTACCATACTCTGAACAACTTCCTCCACCTTATCACCTGGTTTGTGCACCCTGAGATGGTTTGGCGCTCCAACTAACATGAGAAGGTAAACTCGGCAAAGTCAGCGCGTCAGGTGAGGAGTTGGCGCGCCAATTTATGTGTTGTTCCACTTGTATTTTTCTTATAGGATCATATCAAAATTAAAGAGAATTCCATAAGCTTCGCGTGGACTGTAAGATCATCAAAATCGGAGTTCTGGAACTCAAGATATGACCCAAATATTATAGGCAGCCCGTGTAGCCCAGTAAATCCGAATTATCTTCTAATTAGACTCAAAATCAGCTATCCCTTCAAATCCTTTCAAGTTCAGAACTTCCTTGTATCCCGGTGCGCCCTAACATAACTTGAACATGTTGGCGCACCAACTAAGTTAGAGATCATTGTATCTGCTATGTCAACCTCACAGATGTAACCCGAAACTTTAGGACTTTCCAACTATATAGCCTTTTTCCTTGTTTTTAGGACCTCGCCATCTTCCTTGTTTTTAGGATCTCACCTGTTTCATATCACCACCAGAAAACCTTGCTATTAACTTGAATTCATATCCAACACCTTTCTGATGTCTTTAAACCATGCCCAACACGTTGCTGCTGCCTTGAAATCATGTCCACACCTTGATGTTGGGGTAGAATTTCGCTTGAAGCTCCCATCGATCTAACAAACTTCTCCATAAGAACCACGTCGTGATGAACATCCTTCCTCCCAGATGTAGATCTTGAATTCCCCTCCTTCTAGCGCCAATTTGTTAACGGAGGAATTTGTGATAACAAAATTTGAGGTTATATGTCGGAATCAAGATCTATGATGGTGGTTCTTCGCCGAAAAAGTCACCGGAGTGTGGTGGTTGTGATGAATTGGGGGCTGAGATTGCAAGGGTTTTATGGTGGTGGCTCGATGAGCACTTCTCTTCCAACCCCCCACAATGTGCCTACGTATCCCTATTTATAGGGAATCAAGCCCACGTAGTTCTTGTAGGACAAGGAACCTAAGTCCATTAGAGATAGGTCTCCTTTGTGATAAGCATCAAGCATAGTCCATGTCGGACTAGAACTCTTAACTTATCATGAAATGCATATCCAAGCCCACTAAGGAGAGCCCATACGATGAAGCCTAGCCGATGACCCCAAGGCTCAACTATGACCGTGCCTTCACGGATACAACATTAGCCATAAATATTGGAGCTAACATCAACCGCTACCAACTACCACATTAGTCATTAGTTGCAGGGAAAAGTCATGACTTACTCCAAATGCACAAGCTGGTCTTTAACCCCCCGATGAGGATAACCCACCAGACTACAGGGCAAGTTCTCCAAAGTTATCGTCGTACCAGGTGTATCTTACTCCCCCAACAAGGATAACTTGCTAGAATACAGGAATAGACCCTTTGAGTGCATAGACAAGCTTAATCATACCTTAATTCACCAATAAGGATAACTTATTAGAATACAGAATCAGGCCTTCATCTTGTAGTCTTCAATAAATCTTCAATACATATCATCAGTTAAATAATACTCTATCTCTTCTTCATGGTACCTCCAAGTTGGCGCCCCAACTCGGTCTTCTACAGCATGTTAGCACGCCAGCTTGTGGTTCGCCCAAGGTTGGCGCTCCAACCTTGGTCCAGCTCATGGTTGGAGCTCCAACACATCCCCACTCCATTTTTGGAGCTCCAAGTTCACCTCCTGTTTCCTCCATCTATCATTCATATTAATATATTCCTTGGCATGCCGGACGTCGGTGCTCCAACCATGGCACGCCCGACGTCTGCGCTCCAACCTTGGCACGCCCGAAGTCGGCGCTCCAACCATGGCACGCCCGACGTCGGCGCTCCAACCTTGGCAAGCCATGCCCGACGTCGGCGCTCCAACCTTGGCACGCCACGCCCGACGTCGGCACTCCAACCTTGGCACGCCACGCCCGACGTGGGCGCTCCAACCTTGGCACGCCACGCCCGACTTCGGCACTCCAACCTTGGCACGCCCGACGTCGGCGCTCCCACCTTGGCACGCCCGACGTCGGCGCTCCCACCTTGGCACGCCCGACGTCGGCGCTCCCACCTTGGCACGCCCGACGTCGGCGCTCCAACCATGGCACGCCCGACGTCGGCGCTCCAACCTTGGCACGCCCGACGTCGGCGCTCCAACCTTGGCACGCCCCACGTCGGCGCTCCAACCTTGGCACGCCCCACGTCGGCTCTCCAACACCCATCAACCCATGTTCTGGAGCTCTAAGTTCATCTTCTGTTATTATTCTTTCCTTAGTCAAATTTCGGATATAACAGAACGGATTGTTAGGAAGTTAGGATGCTGTGTTTAATGTCTCTGAATTGCATGATACCATGAAAATAGGCTTGAGTGTATTTTAGAGAAGTCATTAATACACTCGAGAGAGGTTATTGGTAATTTATAGGGCGCATCTTTCCTCTTGAGTAGCGTATGATTAATTGGGGTGGAAATCATGATTGCATTGATTCATGCTAGTGGGGATACTTAATTCTATATGTTTTTAGTTAACTGATAATATAATACAAATTGTCTTAGTATAATATTAGATTAATAATCTCTCAACAATTTATTGTGTTACTTGCTTAGTTGAATTGAATCAAGAATAACTAGTGATTGATACGTTTGTCTCTGTGGGATCGACTCTGACTTACCCTACTACATAGTTAGAAGGATTTGTTAGATATTATTATTTGATAGGCACGCGACAACCTTGTCAAATTTTTGGTGCCGCTGCCGGGGACAAAGCGGTATTAGATTAGTTAATTTTTGAGTTTGTCTAGCTAAGTCTTTTGGTTGTGTTGCTTCGGCTATTATTCCCTTGTTATTTGATCTTTGTTTCTAGTTTTCTTGTTGCATGCACACTCGAAGTTCAGGTACAGAAAATTTAATTGCTTTTGATCCTGAAATTGAAGCTACAGCAAGAAGACAAGCAGGACTACGAAGGAAAAATAAAGACAAGGAAGTTATGGGTGAGACAGCAGCAAAAGCTCTCAGGGAGTATGGTATTCCAGACGCTACAGACGTACTCTCCAGTATTGTCAGACCAACAGTCACGGCTACCCACTTTGAACTCAAGCCACAATTCATCCAATTCGTCTCCAATGATTCTTTCGCAGGATTATCCACTGAAAATCCTGTTGATCATCTTGAGAGTTTTCTGGAAAAGTGTGATACTATAAAGCTGACCAATGTTAGTGATGATGCTATTAAGCTGCGCTTATTTCCATTCTCTCTCCGAGATGCAGTAAAAGATTGGTTGAAGGATGAAGGACCAAACACATTCACTACTTGGGATAGTCTTGCAAAGGAGTTTCTACTTTAATTCTTCAGTCAAAAGAAAACTTCAAAGCTCAGGAATGAAATATCTAACTTTCGTCAAGATGATGACGAGTCACTTCATGATGCTTGGAGAAAATTCAAACCACTTCAGAGACAATGCCCTCGCCATGGAATTCCTGACTGGTTGTTGATCCAAACATTCTACAATGGGTTAACACAAGAGTTTCGAAATTTTGTTGATGCTTCTTCTGGTGGATCTATTATGAAAAAGAGTACGGAGGATGCGAAAACTTTGTTAGATGAGATGGAGTCTAATGATAACTATCCTTACAGTGACAGAAATCATCCAAAGAAGGGTGGTAAGTATGATGTTGATGCTCTAACCATGTTGAATACTACTATGCAGGCAATGGTTAAGAAGATTGAGCAATTGGATTCTAGAACTTCATCTACGGTTGCCTCATGTGAAATATGTGGTGTAGTTGGACACACTCAACATGCTTGTCAATACAATCCCTCTGGAACAGCAATGGAACAAGCAAATGCCCTCTACAACCAAAATCAAAGGCCACAATATAATCCTTACTCTAACACATACAACCCAGGTTGGAGAGATCATCCTAATTTCTCCTATAGAAATAACCAAGATCAAGCTCAACCTCCACAAAATAACTTTTCTCAGCCGCCAGGTTTTCAATGAGCTCAGCTATAAAAATCTAACTTGGAAAATCTTTTGGAAGGATTTATCTCTACACAAGCAAAGAAGAATGATTACTTTGACTCAAGTATCAATGAGATAAAGGCTCATAACAAGTTAATGGAGAATTCAATCACTCAAATTGCTCAACAGTTGAATCAACTTAACAAGTCTTCAGGCCAACTTCCTGGCCAAACTGAGCAACCACCGAGAGGCCATATCAATGCTGTAACTTTGAGGAGTGGTAAAGAATTGAAGGAACCAGAATTAAATGCTAGCAAAAGTGTGGTGAATGCTGAAGAACATGAAGAGAAAATAGCGGCTGAAAAAGTGGTAGATGGAGAGGTGGTGGAAGAAAAAAGAAAGAACCAATGGTAGTTCCTCTTAAACCATATGTGCCGCCTGTTCCTTTTCCACAAAGGTTGGCACAAGCTAAGCTAGAGAAGAAGTACGATAAATTTCTTGAAATTTTGCAAAAGCTACATATCAATATTCCATTCATGGATGCTATATTTGAGATGCCATCCTATGCGAAATTCCTTAAAGATATTTTGTCAAGAAAGAGAAAAATTGAAGAAAGTTCTACTATCTCATTAACGGCAGAGTGCAGTGCTATTTTGCAAAACAATCTTCCTAAAAAGCTAGCTGATCCAGGTAGCTACTCTATTCCTGTCAAGCTTGGGGATGTTGAAATCAAAAGAGCTCTATGTGATCTTGGGGCAAATGTAAGACTAATGCCCTTGTCAATTTGTAACAAACTTCATATGGGTGAACTCAAACCCACACGTATCTCTCTACAATTGGCGGAAAGAACTGTGAAGTTTCCCCTTGGTGTACTTGAAGATGTTCCCCTTAAGGTAGGAAAATTTTATATTCCATGTGATTTTGTTATCATGGAAATGGAAGAAGATGCAAATATTCCTATCATTCTTGGGAGGCCTTTCTTAGCTACAGCTGGAGCCATAATTGACATGAAAAATGGAAGAATTTCTTTTCAAGTAGGAGAGGAGAAGATGGAATTCAAGCTTCAAAACACATTGGGACATCCTTCTATAGATGAGACAATAAACAGGGTGGATGCAATTGAAGAAGCGATCAACATCAAAGCCAACACTTTATCATGTGATGATCCACTTCACGCTGTTCTTGAGGGTAACATGGATGAAGAAAATAAAGAGTGTATGGTGAAAGAAAAGAAGCCAAATTTGAAATATTTTCATATTTTTGGATGCAAATGCTTTGTGCTGAAAACTCATCCTGAACAGTTGACCAAGTTTGACTTAAAAGCTGATGAAGGAATTTTTGTTGGATACCCGCTGTCAACTAAAGCATTCAGAGTCTACAATCTGAGAACTAAAGTGATCATGGAATCAATACATGTGTCATTTGATGACAAGAAAATAACTGGAATAGAAGATGAAGAATATCATGATCAACTTCGCTTTGAAAATGTAGATCTAAACTCCGATGACGTAAACTCTGATGAAGCAAATCCAACAAACTCTGATGAAGCATACTTTGAACCTCTACTGGTAAACACTGAGGGAGTTTCTCTGACAGAACAAAATAGAGAACCAGTTGAGGGGGAGAGTGAAGATACTTCAGCAACATCTCAAAATGATGACTCAAATTCTGAAAATGAGTCAGCTGAAGAAAATGATCCACTTCACGCTGTTCTTGAGGGTAACATGGATGAAGAAAATAAAGAGTGTATGGGCTACAAAAAACTTCTGGATGCAACACCTATAGTTATGCATGAACATTCCAATGTGCTACAACATGAGGTTGTAAAGGAGAGTTCCACGCCTCCTCAGGTAGAACTAAAACCCCTTCCTGCATCTTTGAAATACGTGTTTATGTGCCCTAACAATACATATCCTATTATTGTCAATGCTGAGCTTGATGACATACAAATTGAGCAATTGCTCACGGTTCTAAGAAAATATAAAAATGTCATCGGGTACACCATTGATGATATTAAGGGCATCAATCCATCTTTTTGCATGCATAAGATCATTCTTGAAGACGAGCAAGCCTCCTCTATTGATCCTCAAAGGAGACTTAATCCTAATATGATGGAGGTAGTCAAAAAGGAGGTTTTAAAACTTCTTGATGCAGGTATAATCTACCCTATCTCTGATAGTAAGTGGGTTAGCCCTGTACACGTAGTTCCAAAGAAAGGAGGAATGACTGTTATTAAGAATGATAAGGGTGAGTTGATTTCTACTAGAACCGTGACAGGGTGGCGAATGTGCATTGATTATCGAAAATTGAATAAAGCCACTAAAAAGGACCATTTTCCTCTCCCTTTTATTGATCAAATGCTTGAAAGGTTGGCAAAACATTCTTTTTTTTGTTATTTGGATGGATATTCAGGCTTTTTACAAATTCCCATCCATCCAAATGACCAAGAAAAAATGACTTTTACATGTCCATATGGTACGTTTGCATATCGCAGAATGCCATTTGGATTATGTTGTGCTCCTCCCACCTTTCAACGATGTATGATGGCTATTTTCTCAGATTTTATTGAAGATATAATGGAATTTTTTATGGATGACTTCTCAGTTTCTGGAACATCTTTTGATGCATGCTTACATAATTTGGAAAAGGTGCTTCATAGATGTAAAGAAGTTAATCTAATTTTAAATTGGGAAAAATGTCATTTTATGGTACAAGAGGGGGTTGTTTTGGGCCATGTTGTTTCAAAAAGAGGCATCGAAGTCGATAGAGCAAAGGTAGAGGTTGTTGAGTGCTTACCACCCCCAACTTCGGTTAAGGGAGTAAGAAGTTTTCTTGGTCATGCGGGATTTTACCGCCGTTTTATAAAAGATTTTTCAAAAATTGCTCGACCTCTAACTGGGCTCTTAGGCAAAGATGTCCCTTTTGTTTTTAATGATGCTTGCATTGAGGCTTTTGACAGGTTAAAGAAAGCTCTTGTCTGTGCTCCAATCATACAACCACCGGATTGGAATTTGCCATTTGAGATCATGTGTGATGCTAGTGATCAAGTTGTTGGTGTAGTCTTAGGCCAGAGGAAGGATGTAAAGCTTCATGCTGTATATTATACAATCAAGACCTTGGATGGAGCTCAGATTAACTATGCAACAACTGAGAAGGAATTGTTAGCAGTGGTGTATGCTATGGAAAAATTTCGTTCATATCTTGTTGGTTCGAAGGTTATTGTTCACACAGACCATGCAGCACTGCAATATTTGATGAGTAACAAAGATGCTAAACCTCGTTTGATTCGTTGGATTTTACTTCTTCAAGAATTCGACTTAGAGATTAAAGATAAGAAAGGGGCTGAGAACGTGGTTGCTGGTCATCTTTCACGCCTTGTTCTTGATGATGCTGGTAGTAAAAATCTTTCAATTGATGACTCGTTTCCTGATGATCATCATCTATTTTCTCTCTCAAAGATAGAGGTTCCTTGGTTCGCTGATATGGCTAATTATTTAGCTAGTGGTACTATTCCTCATGGTTATTCATCACATCAAAGGAAGAAGTTTTTCTATGATGTGAGAAAGCACTTTTGGGATGATCCTTTTCTCTATAAATCTTGTGCAGATGGAGTCATTAGAAGATGCGTTCCAGAAAATGAGATTGTTTCTATAATCTCGCATTGTCACGATTTACTAAGTGGTGGTCATGCAAGTACAACTAAAACTACTGTGAAGATTCTTCAATGTAGTTTTTATTGCCCAACTCTCTTTAAAGATGTCCACCAATATGTTCATTCATGTGATCGTTGTCAAAGAACTGGAAATATCTCAAGAAGAAACGAGATGCCTCTCAATAGCATACTTGAAGTGGAGCTTTTTGATGTTTGGGGAGTGGATTTTATGGGACCATTTCCTCCATCTTTTAAGAACAAATACATCTTGGTCGCTGTTGATTATGTTTCAAAGTGGGTTGAAGCCATTGCATCTCCCACTAATGATGCTCGTGTTGTGAGCAAGTTCTTTAAGAAGACGATTTTTCCTAGATTTGGAGTGCCAAGGATTTTAATAAGTGATGGAGAGAAGCATTTTTTGGAACATCGCTTTGAGGCTATGTTAAAGAAATATGGAGTTCATCATAAGGTAGGACTTTCTTATCATCCCCAGACTAGTGGTCAAGTGGAAATCTCTAACCGCGAAATAAAGATTATCTTGGAGAAGACTGTTGCAAAATCAAGAAAGGATTGGTCAACGAAGCTTGATGATGCACTTTGGGCGTACAGAACTGCATTCAAAACACCCATTGGTACAAATCCATACAAATTAGTCTATGGAAAAGCATGTCATCTTCCAGTTGAGTTAGAACACCGTGCATTTTGGGCTATCAAGGGTCTTAATTTTGATATGTTAGCGGCGGGTGAGAAAAGACTTCTCCAACTTAATGAGCTAGATGAGCTTCGTTTTGA
Organism: Heracleum sosnowskyi; assembly: GCA_030848705.1. Taxonomy (NCBI): domain Eukaryota; kingdom Viridiplantae; phylum Streptophyta; class Magnoliopsida; order Apiales; family Apiaceae; genus Heracleum; species Heracleum sosnowskyi. The sequence goes on from CM061236.1 coordinate 16,985,880, forward strand.
AGCTTATGAAAGTTCTAAGCTTTATAAAGAGAAAACCAAGAGATGGCATGACAAAGGTCTACTACGCAGAGAATTTAAAGAAGGAGATTTAGTTCTTCTTTTTAATTCGTGGTTGAGACTTTTTCCTGGAAAACTTCGTTCTAGGTGGTCTGGCCCGTTCAAGGTCAGAAACGTTTTTCCATATGGCGAAAGAATTTTACAGGTGCAATTATTGACACTACGGTGCGCAACACTTCCTTCCGCAGTGTTGTTTTCCCTGTTTCTTTGCGCACTAGTCAACCCACGGTGTGTAAATTACTAACTGCTGTTACAAAAATAATTTGGAAATTTTGCAAGCTAAGGGAGTTGAACCCCTGACCTCCAAGATAACAACACAAGGCTTGAACCACTGCACCAGCCATGCACTTGTGTTAAAAGTCTCTGCATTTCAATTTAAAGGATCCAAATCTCATAATTTTGGTTAAATCAAAAGGAGGCTTTGTCAATAATTTTTCGAGAGCTCTATTCCACAATTATCAACCGGGACTTCATGCACCTACACTAGGGGAGTATTTTTAATCCTTTCTTTGTATAATTATTATTTTTTTTTTGTATTTTATTTAGGATTATTCTTATTATTATTATTATTATTCATTAAGGACAATGAACCACTTAAGTGTGGGGATGAGTTCTCAATGACATGAAAAACAAAAAAAAAATTATATATTATAAAAATCCAAAACAAATTAAAAAAATTAAAAACTTTTTGTATATAATTGCCTTGTCTCAAAAGCATGTTAGCGTGGATAAGTACACATTGTGTAGATTAATTTCGCATGATTAATTCTGAGTGTCACATTCATGAAAAATCATTTGATGCTTGATAATTCCTTATGTGTGCTTGCAAAAATTTGAAAACTTAAGATGCTTCTTGATCAATTTTAGTGAGTTAAGCATGCTTTCACCAAGTGAGAATTTGAGCCTAATTTATGATTGATGCATTTTATATCAATCCATTTTTTTTGTGATGTTCATCATTATTTATGTTGCTCTAGAACTTGTTTTAAATCGTTTTGAGACTACATGATATCTGTATGCATGAATATGATAAAGGCACTAGGATTAACCTCATTTACCCAAATAGTACCCATATGAAAAATAATCCTTAGTGAACCCCTTGAGCTTATACCTGTTTCTTTCGTATATCACCAATCTAAATTTTTTAGCCTACTTATTTATTCTTGTCTTGATTTACTGATAGAGCATATTGATTCAATTCATGGGTTGGTGAATATTTAGTGTGGGGATTTCTTTTGGTTAAAGGTTACATTTTGGTGAGATACAATATGGTATGAAAGTTGTAAACAAGTATCAAGTACTCCTTTGAGATCAATGGGTGGCAAGTGCAATGTCATATGAAAGGGATGATCCATGTGTGCTGATATTAAGTACATTCTTGGTGACTTTTCACTGCCCTTGGTTACTGGAGAATGACTTGACTTTGAAAAAAAAGGAAAAAAAAAAAAGAAATTATGAGCAAGAGGAAGATCAAGTAGAGTGTGTTCATTTGATTGATACAATGTGAAAGTGGGAAAGTACATGGGCTATATGTGCTTTGAAGTTTAATGCTTGTGAAAGCTTGATCAACTTTTACATGATCTAAGTTTCATGTTGGGTGCTTTAATTAACATTATGCTCTATCAGTTATCAAGTTTAGCCACTTGTTAGCCTGTTTCTTTGATATCTTACCTCGTATCTAAGCTCGTTACAAACTTTAACAAAGACCTTTTGATTCATGTATGCATATATACGAGGTGGTGGAGATTTGGTGGTCAACCAAGCATATGGTAGCACATGAGTACATTGATTGAATTTGAGCGATACACTTATATCCATATACTTGTGTGAATTGAGAGCAATGTGAGAATTCTATCCATGGCATGCTTACTTGTTGAATGCGACTTTGATGTCTATCTCGTGATACTTGTACTTTCAGACACTTCTAGGTTGTTATGTGATTGAGATTTACAATGTGTGGAGTACTATGACATGTTGCATGTTTGAGAGACTTGGTGGTTGAAAATATTTGATTTTGTGGGTATATCTTCTATAAACCCTCACGAGACAAAACTCGTCTTACTAGGGCTGCCTACAGGTTTAACGGCTTATTGTATATGCTCAATGCAATCGTGTCATCTACGAAAGTGGTGGTCCTATTAGTTATTATTATTTTTATTTCTTTATTTGCCCGAGGACGTGCAAAATGCTAAGTGTGGGGATGTTTGATAGAGTATATATTTATATATATATTATATGATTTTATTCCTCATATTTATTATATTTTGCATTTAATTGGATTTTTATTTAATAAATTTTAATGTTTTATTGTAGGAAGTAAGGAAATCCTAAACTTGGAAGGATTGGAGAATAAAGATCTTAATTTCGAGATTTATTAGAAGGAAATTCGGATTTGTTGGGCTGCTTGCACATAATTCACTATTTGGGCCATATCTTGAGATCTAGAAGTCAGAATTGGACGATTTAACAACCCACGCGAAGATAATGAAAATCTATTTCATTTTAAAGAGGTCCAATTATTAAATTACTTCAGTAACGGCCCAGAATTACTGAAGAAAAGACATCTGCGAATTTTCCTTGTAAAAACAGAATCAGTTTAGGAAACATACTTGTACTTTCCTCAAGGCATTAAAATATTTGAGGATATATATATAAACATCAGATCTGAGAGATAGGGATATATATAGATACATACAAACATAGAGAGACTTGTACTTTTTCTTCTTGGAGAAAGATTAAAGGTTTTTATTCTTTGTTCTTAATATTATTATGTGTTCTTATTATATTATGTGTTTTGTTAATTTAATTATGAGTGAGTAGATATTTAATCTAGGGTTAAGTTGAACCCTAGTTATGATTGATGTATGATTTTCCACAAACCCCCAATTTAGTTATGTTGTATGCTCTTGCTTATTGAGTTGTGCTTAATTAACAATAACATGTCAGACATGATTATGTGTATTGTTTGAACCCAAGATCTATTTATCATCGAAAGTTGGACTTAGATGGTTGTGATTTATCCAATAAGGACATGAACTTCTCCATGAAAATAGGTAGAACGGATTGTTAGAAAGTTAGGATGCTTTGTTTAATGTCTCTGAATTGCATGATACCATGAAAATAGGCTTGAGTGTATTTTAGAGAAGCCATTAATACTCGAGAGAGGTTATTGGTAATTTATAGGGCGCATCTTTCCTCTTGAGTAGCGTATGATTAATTGGGGTGGAAAATCATGATTGCATTGATTCATGCTAGTGAGGATACTTAATTCTAGATTTTTTTTAGTTAACTGATAATACAATACAAATTGCCTTAGTATAATATTAGATTAATAATCTCTCAACAATTTATTGTGTTATTTGCTTAGTTGAATTGAATCAAGAATAACTAGTGATTGATACGTTTGTCTCTGTGGGATCGACTCTGACTTACCCTACTACATAGTTAGAAGGATTTGTTAGATATTATTATTTGATAGGCTCGCGACAACCTTGTCATCGTGAAGGAAAGGTAAATATTAAACTCTTAAAAACAATAAAGAAAAAACAAACATAAAATTTGTTGGAGAAACTGGGAAAATTCATGAGGATACTTTTAGATGAAAAATCCAAAAAGAAATATTATCCTTAAAAGATTTTACTAAAAGATTCATGAGGGTAGTTTTGGATGAAAAATTAAAAAAAAAGTACTATCATCAAAATATTTTACCAACTAAGGCTCCATCGTTTAACATTGGTTTTTTGAGAAAGGAATTTAACCTAAGACCTCTCAATCACAACCATAAACATATAAGTCACCTCATCTACAACCATTGAACTAAGCACAATTAACTAAATATTAGAACTCTTTAAATAGATGTATGATCAATGATTTTCTTTTTCTTTTTTGTCTCTTACATATCATTCATCTATTGATTTCTTGGGAAACTTTTTATATCTTCATGTACACACAAGCATTCATGTATCTACTTAATTAAATTAACGGTACATGTATTATTAATTTTCATAAAAAAGTTAAAAATCAAAATCTTTATAGAGTCGTTTATTGGACAATTTTTTTTCAATTATTCTAATCTTTTATCTATCTATTATTTTATTTTATATATAATACATCTATATATCGCATTTTTTTCAATATAAAAATGTTCCTACTATTTAAAATCAAATTTCTACATTTCTGAACTTACAAATGTATATAAATTAAGCTGCACGCAAGTAAAAATTTAAATTTAATTTTAAAATAAGTTCATATCATCACATCAACACCGATAAAATCAAATTCAAATTATAGATTTACTAATTTTTCAGATTTGTTCAGTGCTTACTAATCAAATAAGTTCAACCAATCAATAGAACTTATGGTCTTAAGATGCGGGGGTTAGTCAAAAGCCTGAAAGTAGGAGAATAACGGAAAATAAAAATAAAGTGGCCATAGGAATATTCGAGATATCATTTTCTTAGTGAAAATATGAGGAGTCTTAAAAATTAAATGAGAAGGGGATAGAGTAAATCTCGGTGAACTCGGACAGTTTAAAACAATAGTAATTATTGCAATGAGTTTGTTTGAGATGTACCGTCTATATTAACCAATGCATGCAAAGAGCTATCTCACCCTTTTCTTTTCTCAAAACTCTTTCATGTAAAGCAGAAATATATAGAGGAGTGGGGAGTTTCTAGATGTGGGTTTTGTTAAGGTTAATGTACATGCATTTACCCTTAACGAACCTTTGTCTGATGGAAAAGACTCTGGTATATGGATTGTAATAGGAGGCAAATCAGGGGGTCATAGTGACAATGGTTTTGGTGACGAAAAGGAACTTGACTCTTAGGGAAAATGAATTGTGGGCTTTACTTGTTGGGTTGACGAGTGCGTTTTATGAGACAGAAAATAATAATCAGCTTAAATCGGACAATGTAGCAGTCGTTAAGGAGCGGGAGTACTGGCGTTGATTCATTGGCCCAAATCATGGAAGGGTGATTCAACAACTTGAGCAGAGAAAGAAAGAACCAAGCTAACGTTGAGGGTGAGGGCGGTGGAAGGGAGTCAAGATAGGCTCGTCAGGTTTCAGGCAGAGGATGGAGCAAGAAGCAGAACAAGGTTGGTAGTAATCATTTGGTCAGGTTAGGGCATAATAGAGGCTAGAAATAGGTTTGGACAGAGGAGTGAATTGTTTGAATAAATTATGAGGAAGAATATGTGTAGTTAGAACGTCTAAACATGGAAGAGGTCAATCAGGAGAAGTTATAGCATGGAAGCTGATGAGAAGGAGAGAACATGTTGATTGCGGACATCAACATGGGGGACATGGAAGCAAGTGTTGAAACTTTCAACAAGTAGACATGGAAGGGGTCAATCAGGAGCAGTTAGATAGTTGGTTTATCTAAAACAAATACAGTTTCATGCACATAAAAAATATTAAGATACATGGTTTAATGGTAACTTAATACAAAATTATTAATATAGTATTAAATCTGAATAATTTATATCTTCAAAATCAGAAAAATTAACTTATTTATCGAGATTATCATTTTATTTAAGTTAAAGATACATTGTCTCTATTTTATTGGGATAAAAAATTATTCATTTAACAAGTTTATTTATTTATTGAATATTTGTTTGTCGAGGTTAAAATGTATATATTTGAATGGTGATTGAATCGTGGGATGATTAATTTTTTTCATGACATGATCAAATCTCTTGGAGCCCTTCTATTTTTATTTAAGCGAGTGAAAATGCATCAACATTTGTATTCTCATATCGATCAAAATAAGTTTGAGTTAATCATAATTACAATCAAAATATTACAGGGAAATCTTTCAATATCTTTCGAAATATTTTTGTATTATGATCATAGGATCTGAGCTAATGTGAACCTTAAAATTCCGCAACGAAAAGAAAATCACATTCTGTAACTAGAGTAACCCCGTGCCTTGCACGGGTATTGAAGCTAGTTATTCAAAGAAACAAATCACGACTACTAAATTAAACACGAAGAATTGACAAAATTCTTTATAAAATTAATATGAAAGAATCCGTTTGGTAAAAATATTCTTCAATCCAATCATCCCAAGACTAGCCAAGGGAAAAAAATGTAAAAACATTATGATTTTGGGCGTTGAGTCAAGCTAGCAACAAATTCATTGATGCTCGTGTATGAACTTCCACCTTCTTTCACTGCTTCCCTTGCCATTTCCATCCATCTTTTCGAAGTTGTTTTTACTTCCTTCCGTTTCTCTCCATCCATCATTTCTCTTATACAATGATGAAACATCTCTCCCTTAAAAACCTCATTTTCATCAATATCTACTTTCACTCCCATCCTCCAGACATCTGCAACAAATTTAGCATTAGTCCGTTGATCCGTCCATATTGGTACTGCCACCATTGGCACCCCTAAACATAGTGCCTCCAAAGTTGAATTCCATCCACAGTGTGTTACGAAACATCCTAATGCCTTGTGTGCCAAGACTTTCATTTGTGAGCACAAATGGACTACTAATCCTTTTGTGGATGTTTCCTCCACGAATCCTTTAGGCAATTTACCTTCTTCGGAGGCCCTGACAACCCATAGAAAATGCTTTCCACTCTGTTTTATTCCATAAGCCAGTTCTTACATTTGTGCAGCATCTAGTTGTGCCATACTCCCAAATGACACATAAATGACGGAATGATCTTGTCGCTCATTTAGCCAATTCATGCAGGAATCAATGTCGGTTTTAAACATTTGGAGGCCATTATATGTGTCATCCTCCACTATTTTCTGATTGTTCAGGTACTTGCGTGGAATGGTTGGTCCGATTGCTCTCAACCGTAAATGTTTGGACATCCATTCAATGACCTGTGCATTGCATAGAAACAAATTTCATCACCGAAAGATTGTATTAGACTAGAGCATACTTATAAAGTTTTAGTTCAAGTAAAAATATTGACGCATTTAGAAGGATACAGACCACCTCCACCGTAATAGTTGACTCACATACATTAATATCTGGTACATCAGAATGAACAACACATTTATAACTTTATACCATTTAACCATGATGTATATCAGAACAATTGTCCTGTTAGATATAATTGTTGATGATTATTTATCAGTGGTTAAGCAACAGGTACTCATCAGAGTTTATGCTAGAAGCCAGTCAGAGTTTGATAAAGTCTGACGGGATGAGAGTTTATTTAGCTGTCGGTGCTGACATTGAAGATTCTAGAAGAAATATATCTTGAAGATGGAAAGAAGCAAGATATATTGAGATAGCTAAAGAAACGGGACAGAAGACAGAAGCAATCCTAAATTGATATAAATTGTATAGCTAATTTATAGGAATATCAATTAGAGATTGATTATGTAACTGTGTACTATATAAACACAGATAGGTTAACCCTAAAAGGGATGCGAATACTGAATACATTATTCTTGTAACCTAGCAGCTCTCTGTGATAATTTACATCACTGAGAGAAGAGTTATTTAATATAATTCAGTTTATTGTTCATAAACAGAGTTCTTGATTGTTATTCTCATACATATATTGATTATATATTGTGTATTCGGCCTAACAATTGGTATCAGAGCCAAGGCTGTTTAATATATATAGTTTATTGATCTAAAACACAAGTATAATCATGACTGAAAACTCTAAGGAAGGTTCTATTGCTCAAAAGGTTCAATCTGCTTCTGTAAGTCGATATGAATCAATCAGGGTTCCAATGCTCAGACCAGTGGAATATCCAATATGGAAGGTTAAGATGACCATGTTTCTAGAAGCCACAGATCCAGAATACCTTGATAGAATCTATGATGGTCCTCATATGCCAACTAAACTGTCTCCTGTAGTTGCTGGTCAAGAACAAAAGATTGTTCTGAAGGAAAAGAAAGATATGACTCCTGAGGACATCTCATCAATTGCGAAGGATGCAAAAGTTAGACATCTTCTTCATAGTGCCTTAGATAATGTCATGTCTAACAGAGTTATTGGTTGCAAGACTGCCAAAGAAATCTGGGATGCTTTAGAAGTTAGGTGTCAAGGAACAAGTGCTATAAAGAAGAACAGGAAGACTATTTTAACACAGGAATATGAACACTTTGACTCTAGATCTGATGAAACTTTGACAGATACATATGACAGATTCTGTAAATTGTTGAATGATTTGTCTCTTGTTGATAAATAATATGATCTTGAAGAGTCAAATCTCAAGTTTCTACTATCTCTACCTGAAAAATGGGATTTAAAGGCAACAACAATAAGAGATAATTATGATCTTGCAGAAACAGATCTTGATGAAATTTATGGGTTGCTTAAAACTCATGAACTTGAGATAGAACAAAGAAACAAAAGGTCTGGAAAGAAGACAAAATCTGTAGCTCTCAAAGTTGAAGAAAAACTCATGAAGAAAGAAACATCAAAGAAAAAAGCTAAGGGAAAAGCTTTGGTCATAAACTCTGAAAGTGAGTCATCAAACTCTGATGGTGATTCAAACTCTGATGCTTCTTCTGAATCTGAGGATGATGAAGAACAACTGATCCAAATGGCTGCTTTTATGGTGAAAACCTTCAAGAAGATGGGTTTTAAGAACTTCAAGAAGGGAAAAAGATTCTCGAGGAAAGATTCAAACTCTGAAAGAAAGAGTTTCAGAAAGTCTGAAGGAAGGGATACCAAGTATGGAAAGAAAGACAAGTCTGAGATCCAGTGCTACAAGTGTAAAGAGATGGGTCATTATGCTCCAGAGTGCAAGAAAGGAAAATCTGAGAAAGCACTCATCACTAAAGGAAAAGACTGGGCAGACACTTCAGACTCTGATGAAGATGTCAGCTATGCTCTTATGGCAACTGTTGAAGATAAATCTGAGACATCTGAGAATAAGGTACCCCTAACAACTTATGCTTATGATATTGATAATATATCTGAATTGAGAATTTATCTTAAAAGCATACATGTTAGTTATAGAGATTAGACTTTAGAAAATGAGAGAATTAAAACTGAGAATCTTAAGCTTAAAGATAGAAATAAATTTCTTGAAGAAGAGCTTGTTAGCATGCAACAAGTTCAAAAGGAAAGAGATGATGCTGTTTATGTTGAGCAAGAGTTGTTAAAGAGATTTAGACAACTAGAATCTGATTTGGAAAAAGAGAGGAAGGTAATTAAAACCTGGACTAATTCTGGAAAAGACACACATCAAGTTTTTCAAACAGATACAGTTAGGTTAGGTTACTGTGAAAAAGATGAACTTAGGTTTAAAGATAAAGTTAAAGTTAAACCACAACTTAAACCTGTGAAATTTGTCTCTGAATCAAGTAAGCAAACCTCTGTACTTGAAACAGAAGCTGTTAAAGAATCAGTAAAAACTTGTGTTAAACAGGTGAATGTTGGTTTAATGACAGAGAAACAATTCAAGTATAAGCTCAAAGAGGTAAAGTCTGTTGAAAAACAGAAAGTGTCCAGGAAAAATAGGAATGGAAAAGTAGGCATTAATAAAAGAAATGATTATCTGCCTAATACTGATGCTCCTAGAAAGACATGTCATAGTTGTGGTAGTACTAACCATCTGGCAAGTTTTTGCACGAAAAACAAAGATATTAATTCTTTACCCTCCAAGTCTGGAGTGAAGAATGATTTTGTTAGGGTTAGACCACAGACTTTATGCACACACTGTGGGAGCACTTGGCATTCCATTTATACTTGTAAGAGCTATCATGCCATTTATCACAACTATTATGAGTTAAAACCCAACTTGAAATGGGTGAGAGCAAACTCTGCAAGTGTAAAGTCTGACACAGTTAGCTCAAACTCTGTTGAAAGTTTTTCCGCTGCAAAAGCTAACTATGTTAAGAAAGCCAAAGGATCCAAGCAAGTCTGGATCCTTAAATCTAACTCTTTGTAATTGTTTGTGATTGCAGGGCATAAGGGAAAGTACCCTCATCTTGGACAGTGGATGTTCAGGACACATGACTGGAAATAAAGCCCTGCTATCAGACTATGAGGAGAAGGCTGGCCCAAAAGTTTCCTATGGAGATGGCAACATAGGACGTACTATGGGATATGGCAATATCAATCTTGGAAGTGTCATCATCACAAATGTAGCTCTTGTCCCAGGACTCAAGCATGATCTGCTATCTATGAGTCAAATCTGTGACAGAGGATATCATGTAGATTTTCAACCTGAATACTGTGAGGTTGTTTGTAAATCTACAGGGAAAGTTGTTCTAGTTGGACACAGACGTAACAATATCTATGAAGCAAGTTTGGTAACAAACTCTGAAGGAAAAGCTGTGTGTCTGTCAGCAAAAATGTCAAATGAAGAGAGTTGGAAATGGCATAAGAAGCTCTCTCACCTAAACTTGAACAACATCAATGAGCTAATTCGAAAAGATCTTGTAAGGGGACTTCCAAAGTCAATACTCAGCTTAGATGGTCTGTGTGATTCTTGTCAAAAGGCCAAGCAAAGGAAGTCATCTTTCAAGAGTAAGTCTGAATCTTCAGTTGTGGATCCTTATCATCTTCTTCATGTTGATCTATTTGGTCCAGTCAATATAATGTCTCTTGGCAGAAAGAAATATGCTCTTGTCATTGTTGATGAGTACACTAGGTACACTTGGGTGTATTTCTTAGCAAAGAAGAATGAAACTGCTTTAACTCTGATGGATCATGTAAAGCTACTGGACAAAGGATCACAGTATAAAGTGAAAATTATCAGGAGTGATAATGGTACTGAATTCATAAATGCAATAATGGAAGAATTTTGCAAAGAAAGAGGAGTGAAGAAAGAATTTTCTGCACCAGGGACTCCACAGCAAAATGGTGTAGTTGAAAGAAAGAACAGAACCTTAATCGAAGCTACCAGAACAATGCTTGAAGAAGCAAAATTGCCAACTTATTTCTGGGCAGAAGCTGTTCAAACTGCTTGTTTTACTCAAAATGCAACACTGATCAACAGGCATGGGAAAACACCATATGAGATGGTGAAAGAAAAGAAGCCAAATTTGAAATATTTTCATATTTTTGGATGCAAATGCTTTGTGCTGAAAACTCATCCTGAACAGTTGACCAAGTTTGACTTAAAAGCTGATGAAGGAATTTTTGTTGGATACCCGCTGTCAACTAAAGCATTCAGAGTCTACAATCTGAGAACTAAAGTGATCATGGAATCAATACATGTGTCATTTGATGACAAGAAAATAACTGGAATAGAAGATGAAGAATATCATGATCAACTTCGCTTTGAAAATGTAGATCTAAACTCCGATGACGTAACTCTGATGAAGCAAATCCAACAAACTCTGATGAAGCATACTTTGAACCTCTACTGGTAAACACTGAGGGAGTTTCTCTGACAGAACAAAATAGAGAACCAGTTGAGGGGGAGCGTGAAGATACTTCAGCAACATCTCAAAATGATGACTCAAATTCTGAAAATGAGTCAGCTGAAGAATCTATCCCAAACTCTGAGTCATACACTGAAAATCCAAACTCTGAGCAGTTCAATTCAGGGGGAGCCTCAGAGAATGCAAATGGTCAAGAAGAAGATCAGGAAATCATGGATCAAGGGGGAGGATCTAATGAAAATAGAAGCCAATTACCTACAGCAAGAAGGTGGACACAAGCTCACACACCTGACTTGATAATTGGAGATCCAGAAGCTAGTGTGAGAACTAGAAGTGCTACAACTAATGAATGTCTGTTTCATGCATTCTTGTCTCAAACTGAGCCCAAGAAAGTGGAAGAAGCTCTTCAAGATGCAAACTGGATAGCAGCTATGCAGGAAGAGTTAAATGAATTTGAAAGGAATGAAGTATGGACTCTTGTACCAAGACCTAAAAACAGATCTATTGTTGGTACAAAGTGGGTTTTCAGAAACAAAACAGACAGTGATGGAGTGATTACAAGGAATAAAGCTAGACTTGTGGCTAAAGGCTATTCACAGCGGGAAGGAATTGACTATGATGAAACCTTTGCTCCGGTTGCAAGATTGGAGGCCATAAGGATTTTTCTAGCATATGCTGCTCACAAGAAGTTTAAAGTCTTTCAGATGGATGTAAAAAGTGCTTTTCTCAATGGGAAACTTGAAGAAGAAGTGTTTGTTGAACAACCACCTGGATTTGTGGATCCCAAACATCCAGATTATGTCTACAGGCTTGACAAAGCTCTTTATGGACTAAAGCAAGCACCTAGAGCATGGTATGAAACTCTGGCTCAATTTCTTTTAGACAGTGGGTTCACTAGAGGTACAATTGATAAAACCTTGTTCTATTTCAATACTGGTAATGATCTGCTGTTAGTTCAAATCTATGTGGATGATATAATTTTGGGTCTACAAATGACAAACTCTGTAAGAAGTTTGCAAAGCTTATGCAGTCAAGATACCAAATGAGCATTATGGGAGAGCTTAGTTATTTTCTAGGCTTACAAGTAAAGCAAACAGATGATGGGATTTTTATCAATCAAGCAAAATATACCAGAAATCTTCTCAAGAAATTTGGTATGCTTGATAGTTCATCTGCAACAACTCCTATGGCTACTGCAACAAAGCTAGACAAAGACATGGGAGCCTCAGTAGATATGACAAACTACAGAGGAATGATAGGGTCTCTTCTTTATCTTACTACAAGTAGACCTGACATCATGTATGCAACATGTCTTTGTGCAAGATTTCAAGCACATCCCAGAGAGCCTCATCTAACAGCTGTGAAGAGAATTTTTAAATATCTCAAAGGAACCATAACTCTTGGTTTGTGGTATCCTAGAGAATCAAAGTTTAAATTAATTGGTTACTCTGATGCAGATTTTGCAGGCTGTAAGATAGACAGAAAAAGTACAAGTGGAAGCTGTCAATTTTTAGGTGACAGATTAGTTTCTTGGTACAGCAAGAAACAAAAGTCAATTTCCACATCCACAGCAGAAGCAGAGTATATTGCTGCTGGTAGCTGTTGTGCACAGATTTTGTGGATGAAGAATCAATTGCTGGATTATGGATTAAGGTACTCTAACATACCTATTTTCTGTGATAATCAGAGTGCTATTGCTATGACAGGTGATCCAGTACAGCATTCCATGACCAAGCACATCAGCATAAGGTATCATTTTATCAGGGAACATGTGGAGGAAGGAGATATTGAGCTTCATTTTGTGTCTACAGAACAACAGCTTGCAGATATCTTCACCAAGCCTTTGAGTGAAGCTACCTTTACAAGACTGGTAAATGAACTTGGAATGATCTCTGGTTTTGACTAGAGATATTGGTTAGACTCAAAAAATTTCATTCTGTGATTTGTTGCTCATGATTCTTTGTATATGTTAACTGTCATTCATACCAGTTTGTCAAAATTCTGAAGTCATACTCTGTCATAATGTTAAACTCTGTTAGTCATACTCTGTCAGTTATACTCTGATGCTAAACTCTGATGTTAAACTCTGATTGTGATTTTGTCTGAAACATATAGACCGATGAAGAAAATTGTATGAAGCATGATTCTCAGTAAGTAATCATGAATCCTTCTGAGTGATATAAATTCTGATCTCAAATGTGTGCAGAAATTTTACACAGCATGATACTGTCTCTATATTTATAGCATCTCTTAGTTTATTGATCCTATACACTGAGTCTGTATTAGCTGTTTGCACTTTCTCTCATAAATTAATTGTATTAACTGATGAAAGTCTAAACTATGATAATTAGTTGCTCATATTTCACCCTCAAATCAAAAGATGCAAAAATATGCACAAATTCCTTTGAGATCAAGTTGTGCCTAGGAAGACCCATGAACTTATTGTATGAAATAAGGGCTAAAATTTTTTATTTTTGGTGACTAGTGCCAACCACTGATTACTGGAAAAATAATAATAATTAAAAAAAATCAAAAATCGAAGGGGGTGAAAATAATAAATTTATACGTACAGAGTTTAGACAATATCAGATTTTGTTTATAAATGAGAGTTTGGGCAACCAGTTTTTACTGATTTATTTTGTGGATTTTATGCACTTTGAGATGATCTAAATATTTATATTCAGTAAACTCTGCTATTCACACACAATTTCTCACAACTATGCACATAGAGAAAAGAGATTATTAATGAAGGAGGAGAATTGATAAAAACTGATGAACTGTGTACTCTACGCCGAGGTAATTTATTTTTAATCTCTGATGATTAAAATAAATAAGGGTGTTTCAGACATTTCATAATTATTGAGGAACATTATTTTTGGAAAATAGAGAGTATGATTGAAACGGTTTGTTTGAGTTTTTGAAAATGAAGAAAGGTGTCTAGAAAATAGCAGAAATTAGTGCCTTTTACTGCGCATGCGTGTTGGAAACAACCACGATTTACTGCTGTCAGTTAATACGTATGTGCCAACTGTCCCACTCACACATTATTCGAGTAAGCCTGCTGTGTGTTTTAATGATTAAAACTCTTCGGTTTTAATTCATATTTAATCATTATACACACAACGTTCAAATCTTTTACAGACTTACTCTATTTACAACACAGTTTCACTTACACATTTTCACAAACACTTTTCTGCATCACTTTTTCGAACACTTTCTCAAAGCATAAACTCTGATTTCTGTGGAATATTCTAATGGCAACAACCATGTTTCAGTCTTTTGGTCTCGATTTTGTTCCTAATAACTATGCAGCACCCTTATCTACTGTGAACGCACCGGAGGCGTTTCACTTGTTTCAGAATTTTCTTTCTCAATCAGATATTGGGCAAGCGCTTGTGGAACCAGGAAGGCTGTCTAGACTTCAAATCAAAGCATTCTGGGAAACTGGTGTTTATGATGATGGAGGAGAGGCTGGAACTCCTTCTATTATCTTTGAGTTTGGTGAACAAGAGTATGTGGTCACTCCGACCACAGTTCGTGATGCTCTTGGGTTTGAAGACTTTAATGCATACACTATTTCTATTGGTGATGCTGAGCTTCAAAGGATGATGAGGGAGATAGGTTACTCTGGGTCTTTGGCAAGGACAGGTAATTTGAAGCGACCGTTCTTGAGGAAAGAGTGGAGCTTTTTCTTCGACTGCATAACTAGAACATTCGGGAAGAAGTGCACAAACTGGGATGCCATACCTACTGATAGTCTACAAATTGGGTATTCTCTTCTTTATGGTACTCATTTTGATTTTGGTAGACTTGTTCTTATTAATTTGGGTGAAAAGATGACTGAGAATAGGGGAGTAGTTTACTTTGCTAGATTCTGTCAGCTTTTATTTTCTGCATGTGTTAGTGGGGTAGAAATTATTGATGCAGATGTGATTCCATGTTTTAAATTGCACAAATGTATATTCTCTGATCTTATAAACAAGGATGTAAAGAAGGGTAATGTAGGTGATCTTTTACTGCCTGCATTAGTGCAACAGTTTTTGGATGATTCTATCCAAGTAGAACAACAACAAGAACCAGTAAATATTGAAGTTTCTCCAACCCAACCAATTCGTACTGGTGGTAGAATCAAACACAGGGCTTTCAAACCTGCAAAGATTGTTAAGCCAGCTACTGAAGTTGGAGTATCAAAATCTTCTGTGCCAAAGTCTGTTGGTACATCTAAGAAGAGTAGAGCAAAGAGACCAAGGTCAGATGATGTAGAAGATTCTGAAACTTTACATCATAGAAGAAGAAGTCTGGTAGCTGACTATCTGTTTAATGAGTTAGATGAAGCTGTTCCTGAAGCTGTTCCTGAGGCTGTTCCTGTAGATGTTCCTGAAGCTGAACTGAATGTAGATCCTGATGTTGTAATTCAGGATGCTGCTGTAGATGTTGAAGCTACTGTGCCCACAGAGGACAGAGCAAATGCTGATGTCCATTTTGTAGCTGATAATGAAGCTGCAAATGCTGATTATTTTTTTGATTCTTTGGACATGGATATTGAAGCACATCCTGCAATCAGTGTTTGTGACACTGAGGATGTGGCAGCTGATCAAGCCACTCTGGTAATAGAAGAGTCTATGGCAACTCATACAGAGATTCTCTCTGTCACCAATCAAGTTCTTGAAGTTGGTGATGAAGTTGATCAGGAAGCAAAATCTGTCTCTTCTGAGAAGATTGTTGAAAATGCTGAGGAGAAGATTGTTGTAGAAGAAGCTGTTCTAGCAGAAGAAGAAGTTGCTGAGAAGAATGAAGCTGTAGCAGAGAAAGTTCTTGATGAAGCTGCATAGTCAAATGTTGAAGTTACTGCAGAGAATGTAGTTGAAGAAGCTGCAGAGCCCTTAGTAGAAAATGTTGTTGAAGACAGGGTTGTTTCTGATAGTCATGATCACACTTCTGTAAATTCTGATCATGCAGACTCTGATGAATCCATACCTTTTCTAAGGGATCCTACTGCTGAGACTGTCAAGGAAAATCAAACTGTCACTGAAGCTCATTTTCGAGAAATGTATTATGCAAACTGGTCAGGAGAAGATTGTATTTTCTCTAAACAAAGGACTGCTGATTTTGTTGATAAATCTGCTAAAGAAATTTTAAATCCAGAGCTTCTTAGTCACTTAAAGGCTACAATAGTGCAACTGAAGTCTCTTACCAATCACTTTGATGAGACTCACAAAGCTGTGATAGGCTTGAGGAATGATATTGTTGCTAAAGATTTGTCTTTGAAGAATGATAGAGCTCAATATTCTTCTATGATCAAGGATCAAGTGGAAATCAAGCAGAGGCTAAGCAAAGTTGAGAGCAATCAAGATGAGATGTCTGCAAAGATTGATTCAATTGCTACTTCTTTGGAATTGCTGACATCAGTGCTACTTCCTGATGATGTCAAAAAGGGGGAGAGAGTTCCTAAAGACAAATGCAAAAGGACTCAAACTCTGAGACGGAGGGATGATGCAACTGATGGTGGAAGCAAGGATTCAGAGTTTAGGTCAAAGAATTCTCAAGAGCAAGGGAGACTTAGGTCAAACTCTGCTAAGCTGACAAACTCTGAAAGAGTAAATTCTAGTGTTCAATCTTCTTCAAGGCTTAAAAATCTAGCTATTTCAGCTAATCCAATTACTGATGAAGAGATTGCTACTAAACTCTTTTTGGAAGAACATGGTGGTGAAGCCACAGTTGAAGACATTGATGCTGAATTGCAGATTTTTGCTGAAGAGCATAAAAAGAAAGTTGAAGCTGGAACTTACAAGAAAAAAGCTGCCAAGGCTCCTAGGAGAAAGGAAAAAGGAATTATTATTAAAGAGAATGTGAACTCTCAACAGAGTTTACAATACTCAAGGAGGCCTGCTGGAGCAAACACTGACAAAGGAAAAGGCAAATTGATTGAAGAGCCTGAGTTATCAAAGAAAGCTTATTCAACCTGGAGAGAGTGATCCAAAATTAAAGGAATTGAAGAAAATCATGGTAGATGAGCTAGAAAAGGCTGAAAGAAGACTACTCATTGATTATCTCAGAACAGTGCCTGACATTGAAGAAATAAAGTAAAGGCTGACTGTAAGTTTTTAAAGTTTTCTGTTCTAAGTAAAAGTTAAACTCTGTTATGTTATAAACACTGCATTTGTTGTATGTTTTGACATCATCAATTATCTTTTAACTTGTACATTTTTGTTATGCACAAGTTGTGGGAGATTGTTAGATATAATTGCTGATGATTATTTATCAGTGGTTAAGCAACAGGTACTCATCAGAGTTTAAGCTAGAAGCCAGTCAGAGTTTGATAAAGTCTGACGGGATGAGAGTTTATTTAGCTGTCGGTGCTGACATTGAAGATTCTAGAAGAAATATATCTTGAAGATGGAAAGAAGCAAGATATATTGAGATAGCTAAAGAAACGGGACAGAAGACAGAAGCAATCCTAAATTGATATAAATTGTATAGCTAATTTATAGGAATATCAATTAGAGATTGATTATGTAGTTGTGTACTATATAAACACAGATAGGTTAACCCTAAAAGGGATGCGAATACTGAATACATTATTCTTGTAACCTAGCAGCTCTCTGTGATAATTTACATCACTGAGAGAAGAGTTATTTAATATAATTCAGTTTATTGTTCATAAACAGAGTTCTTGATTGTTATTCTCATACATATATTGATTATATATTGTGTATTCGGCCTAACAATTGGTATCAGAGCCAAGACTGTTTAATATATACAGTTTATTGATCTAAAACACAAGTATAATCATGACTGAAAACTCTCAGGAAGGTTCTATTGCTCAAAAGGTTCAATCTGCTTCTGTAAGTCGATATGAATCAATCAGGGTTCCAATGCTCAGACCAGTGGAATATCCAATATGGAAGGTTAAGATGACCATGTTTCTAGAAGCCACAGATCCAGAATACCTTGATAGAATCTATGATGGTCCTCATATGCCAAATAAACTGTCTCCTGTAGTTGCTGGTCAAGAACAAAAGACTGTTCCGAAGGAAAAGAAAGATATGACTCCTGAGGACATCTCATCAATTGCGAAGGATGCAAAAGTTAGACATCTTCTTCATAGTGCCTTAGATAATGTCATGTCTAACAGAGTTATTGGTTGCAAGACTGCCAAAGAAATCTGGGATGCTTTAGAAGCTAGGTGTCAAGGAACAAGTGCTATAAAGAAGAACAGGAAGACTATTTTAACACAGGAATATGAACACTTTGACTCTAGATCTGATGAAACTTTGACAGATACATATGACAGATTCTGTAAATTGTTGAATGATTTGTCTCTTGTTGATAAATAATATGATCTTGAAGAGTCAAATCTCAAGTTTCTACTATCTCTACCTGAAAAATGGGATTTAAAGGCAACAACAATAAGAGATAATTATGATCTTGCAGAAACAGATCTTGATGAAATTTATGGGTTGCTTAAAACTCATGAACTTGAGATAGAACAAAGAAACAAAAGGTCTGGAAAGAAGACAAAATCTGTAGCTCTCAAAGTTGAAGAAAAACTCATGAAGAAAGAAACATCAAAGAAGAAAGCTAAGGGAAAAGCTTTGGTCATAAACTCTGAAACTGAGTCATCAAACTCTGATGGTGATTCAAACTCTGATGCTTCTTCTGAATCTGAGGATGATGAAGAACAACTGATCCAAATGGCTGCTTTTATGGTGAAAACCTTCAAGAAGATGGGTTTTAAGAACTTCAAGAAGGGAAAAAGATTCTCGAGGAAAGATTCAAACTCTGAAAGAAAGAGTTTCAGAAAGTCTGAAGGAAGGGATACCAAGTATGGAAAGAAAGACAAGTCTGAGATCCAGTGCTACAAGTGTAAAGAGATGGGTCATTATGCTCCAGAGTGCAAGAAAGGAAAATCTGAGAAAGCACTCATCACTAAAGGAAAAGACTGGGCAGACACTTCAGACTCTGATGAAGATGTCAGCTATGCTCTTATGGCAACTGTTGAAGATAAATCTGAGACATCTGAGAATAAGGTACCCCTAACAACTTATGCTTATGATATTGATAATATATCTGAATTGAGAATTTATCTTAAAAGCATACATGTTAGTTATAGAGATTAGACTTTAGAAAATGAGAGAATTAAAACTGAGAATCTTAAGCTTAAAGATAGAAATAAATTTCTTGAAGAAGAGCTTGTTAACATGCAACAAGTTCAAAAGGAAAGAGATGATGCTGTTTATGTTGAGCAAGAGTTGTTAAAGAGATTTAGACAACTAGAATCGGATTTGGAAAAAGAAAGGAAGGTAATTAAAACCTGGACTAATTCTGGAAAAGACACACATCAAGTTTTTCAAACAGATACAGTTAGGTTAGGTTACTGTGAAAAAGATGAACTTAGGTTTAAAGATAAAGTTAAAGTTAAACCACAACTTAAACCTGTGAAATTTGTCTCTGAATCAAGTAAGCAAACCTCTGTACTGGAAACAGAAGCTGTTAAAGAATCAGTAAAAACTTGTGTTAAACAGGTGAATGTTGGTTTAATGACAGAGAAACAATTCAAGTATAAGCTCAAAGAGGTAAAGTCTGTTGAAAAACAGAAAGTGTCCAGGAAAAATAGGAATGGAAAAGTAGGCATTAATAAAAGAAATGATTATCTGCCTAATACTGATGCTCCTAGAAAGACATGTCATAGTTGTGGTAGTACTAACCATCTGGCAAGTTTTTGCACGAAAAACAAAGATATTAATTCTTTACCCTCCAAGTCTGGAGTGAAGAATGATTTTGTTAGGGTTAGACCACAGACTTTATGCACACACTGTGGGAGCACTTGGCATTCCATTTATACTTGTAAGAGCTATCATGCCATTTATCACAACTATTATGAGTTAAAACCCAACTTGAAATGGGTGAGAGCAAACTCTGCAAGTGTAAAGTCTGACACAGTTAGCTCAAACTCTGTTGAAAGTTTTTCCGCTGCAAAAGCTAACTATGTTAAGAAAGCCAAAGGATCCAAGCAAGTCTGGATCCTTAAATCTAACTCTTTGTAATTGTTTGTGATTGCAGGGCATAAGGGAAAGTACCCTCATCTTGGACAGTGGATGTTCAGGACACATGACTGGAAATAAAGCCCTGCTATCAGACTATGAGGAGAAGGCTGGCCCAAAAGTTTCCTATGGAGATGGCAACATAGGACGTACTATGGGATATGGCAATATCAATCTTGGAAGTGTTATCATCACAAATGTAGCTCTTGTCCCAGGACTCAAGCATGATCTGCTATCTATGAGTCAAATCTGTGACAGAGGATATCATGTAGATTTTCAACCTGAATACTGTGAGGTTGTTTGTAAATCTACAGGGAAAGTTGTTCTAGTTGGACACAGACGTAACAATATCTATGAAGCAAGTTTGGTAACAAACTCTGAAGGAAAACCTGTGTGTCTGTCAGCAAAAATGTCAAATGAAGAGAGTTGGAAATGGCATAAGAAGCTCTCTCACCTAAACTTGAACAACATCAATGAGCTAATTCGAAAAGATCTTGTAAGGGGACTTCCAAAGTCAATACTCAGCTTAGATGGTCTGTGTGATTCTTGTCAAAAGGCCAAGCAAAGGAAGTCATCTTTCAAGAGTAAGTCTGAATCTTCAGTTGTGGATCCTTATCATCTTCTTCATGTTGATCTATTTGGTCCAGTCAATATAATGTCTCTTGGCAGAAAGAAATATGCTCTTGTCATTGTTGATGAGTACACTAGGTACACTTGGGTGTATTTCTTAGCAAAGAAGAATGAAACTGCTTTAACTCTGATGGATCATGTAAAGCTACTGGACAAAGGATCACAGTATAAAGTGAAAATTATCAGGAGCGATAATGGTACTGAATTCATAAATGCAATAATGGAAGAATTTTGCAAAGAAAGAGGAGTGAAGCAAGAATTTTCTGCACCAGGGACTCCACAGCAAAATGGTGTAGTTGAAAGAAAGAACAGAACCTTAATCGAAGCTACCAGAACAATGCTTGAAGAAGCAAAATTGCCAACTTATTTCTGGGCAGAAGCTGTTCAAACTGCTTGTTTTACTCAAAATGCAACACTGATCAACAGGCATGGGAAAACACCATATGAGATGGTGAAAGAAAAGAAGCCAAATTTGAAATATTTTCATATTTTTGGATGCAAATGCTTTGTGCTGAAAACTCATCCTGAACAGTTGACCAAGTTTGACTTAAAAGCTGATGAAGGAATTTTTGTTGGATACCCGCTGTCAACTAAAGCATTCAGAGTCTACAATCTGAGAACTAAAGTGATCATGGAATCAATACATGTGTCATTTGATGACAAGAAAATAACTGGAATAGAAGATGAAGAATATCATGATCAACTTCGCTTTGAAAATGTAGATCTAAACTCCGATGACGTAACTCTGATGAAGCAAATCCAACAAACTCTGATGAAGCATACTTTGAACCTCTACTGGTAAACACTGAGGGAGTTTCTCTGACAGAACAAAATAGAGAACCAGTTGAGGGGGAGCGTGAAGATACTTCAGCAACATCTCAAAATGATGACTCAAATTCTGAAAATGAGTCAGCTGAAGAATCTATCCCAAACTCTGAGTCATACACTGAAAATCCAAACTCTGAGCAGTTCAATTCAGGGGGAGCCTCAGAGAATGCAAATGGTCAAGAAGAAGATCAGGAAATCATGGATCAAGGGGGAGGATCTAATGAAAATAGAAGCCAATTACCTACAGCAAGAAGGTGGACACAAGCTCACACACCTGACTTGATAATTGGAGATCCAGAAGCTAGTGTGAGAACTAGAAGTGCTACAACTAATGAATGTCTGTTTCATGCATTCTTGTCTCAAACTGAGCCCAAGAAAGTGGAAGAAGCTCTTCAAAATGCAAACTGGATAATAGCTATGCATGAAGAGTTAAATGAATTTGAAAGGAATGAAGTATGGACTCTTGTACCAAGACCTAAAAACAGATCTATTGTTGGTAAAAAGTGGGTTTTCAGAAACAAAACAGACAGTGATGGAGTGATTACAAGGAATAAAGCTAGACTTGTGGCTAAAGGCTATTCACAGCAGGAAGGAATTGACTATGATGAAACCTTTGCTCCGGTTGCAAGATTGGAGGCCATAAGGATTTTTCTAGCATATGCTGCTCACAAGAAGTTTAAAGTCTTTCAGATGGATGTAAAAAGTGCTTTTCTCAATGGGAAACTTGAAGAAGAAGTGTTTGTTGAACAACCACCTGGATTTGTGGATCCCAAACATCCAGATTATGTCTACAAGCTTGACAAAGCTCTTTATGGACTAAAGCAAGCACCTAGAGCATGGTATGAAACTCTGGCTCAATTTCTTTTAGAAAGTGGGTTCACTAGAGGTACAATTGATAAAACCTTGTTCTATTTCAATACTGGTAATGATCTGCTGTTAGTTCAAATCTATGTGGATGATATAATTTTGGGTCTACAAATGACAAACTCTGTAAGAAGTTTGCAAAGCTTATGCAGTCAAGATACCAAATGAGCATTATGGGAGAGCTTAGTTATTTTCTAGGCTTACAAGTAAAGCAAACAGTTGATGGGATTTTTATCAATCAAGCAAAATATACCAGAAATCTTCTCAAGAAATTTGGTATGCTTGATAGTTCATCTGCAACAACTCCTATGGCTACTGCAACAAAGCTAGACAAAGACACGGGAGCCTCAGTAGATATGACAAACTACAGAGGAATGATAGGGTCTCTTCTTTATCTTACTGCAAGTAGACCTGACATCATGTATGCAACATGTCTTTGTGCAAGATTTCAAGCAGATCCCAGAGAGCCTCATCTAACAGCTGTGAAGAGAATTTTTAAATATCTCAAAGGAACCATAACTCTTGGTTTGTGGTATCCTAGAGAATCAGAGTTTAAATTAATTGGTTACTCTGATGCAGATTTTGCAGGCTGTAAGATAGACAGAAAAAGTACAAGTGGAAGTTGTCAATTTTTAGGTGACAGATTAGTTTCTTGGTACAGCAAGAAACAAAAGTCAATTTCCACATCCACAGCAGAAGCAGAGTATATTGCTGCTGGTAGCTGTTGTGCACAGATTTTGTGGATGAAGAATCAATTGCTGGATTATGGATTAAGGTACTCTAAAATACCTGTTTTCTGTGATAATCAGAGTGTTATTGCTATGACAGGTGATCCAGTACAGCATTCCATGACAAAGCACATCAGCATAAGGAGTCATTTTATCAGGGAACATGTGGAGGAAGGAGATATTGAGCTTCATTTTGTGTCTACAGAACAACAGCTTGCAGATATCTTCACCAAGCCTTTGAGTGAAGCTACCTTTACAAGACTGGTAAATGAACTTGGAATGATCTCTGGTTTTGACTAGAGATATTGGTTAGACTCAAAATTTTTCATTCTGTGATTTGTTGCTCATGATTCTTTGTATATGTTAACTGTCATTCATACCAGTTTGTCAAAATTCTGAAGTCATACTCTGTCATAATGTTAAACTCTGTTAGTCATACTCTGTCAGTTATACTCTGATGCTAAACTCTGATGTTAAACTCTGATTGTGATTTTGTCTGAAACATATAGACCGATGAAGAAAATTGTATGAAGCATGATTCTCAGTAAGTAATCATGAATCCTTCTGAGTGATATAAATTCTGATCTCAAATGTGTGCAGAAATTTTACACAGCATGATACTGTCTCTATATTTATAGCATCTCTTAGTTTATTGATCCTATACACTGAGTCTGTATTAGCTGTTTGCACTTTCTCTCATAAATTAATTGTATTAACTGATGAAAGTCTAAACTATGATAATTAGTTGCTCATATTTCACCCTCAAATCAAAAGATGCAAAAATATGCACAAATTCCTTTGAGATCAAGTTGTGCCTAGAAAGACCCATGAACTTATTGTATGAAATAAGGGCTAAAATTTTTTATTTTTGGTGACTAGTGCCAACCACTGATTACTGGAAAAATAATAATAATTAAAAAAAATCAAAAATCGAAGGGGTGAAAATAATAAATTTATACGTACAGAGTTTAGACAATATCAGATTTTGTTTATAAATGAGAGTTTGGGCAACCAGTTTTTACTGATTTATTTTGTGGATTTTATGCACTTTGAGATGATCTAAATATTTATATTCAGTAAACTCTGCTATTCACACACAATTTCTCACAACTATGCACATAGAGAAAAGAGATTATTAATGAAGGAGGAGAATTGATAAAAACTGATGAACTGTGTACTCTACGCCGAGGTAATTTATTTTTAATCTCTGATGATTAAAATAAATAAGGGTGTTTCAGACATTTCATAATTATTGAGGAACATTATTTTTGGAAAATAGAGAGTATGATTGAAACGGTTTGTTTGAGTTTTTGAAAATGAAGAAAGGTGTCTAGAAAATAGCAGAAATTAGTGCCTTTTACTGCGCATGCGTGTTGGAAACAACCACGATTTACTGCTGTCAGTTAATACGTATGTGCCAACTGTCCCACTCACACATTATTCGAGTAAGCCTGCTGTGTGTTTTAATGATTAAAACTCTTCGGTTTTAATTCATATTTAATCATTATACACACAACGTTCAAATCTTTTACAGACTTACTCTATTCACAACACAGTTTCACTTACACATTTTCACAAACACTTTTCTGCATCACTTTTTCGAACACTTTCTCAAAGCATAAACTCTGATTTCTGTGGAATATTCTAATGGCAACAACCATGTTTCAGTCTTTTGGTCTCGATTTTGTTCCTAATAACTATGCAGCACCCTTATCTACTGTGAACGCACCGGAGGCGTTTCACTTGTTTCAGAATTTTCTTTCTCAATCAGATATTGGGCAAGCGCTTGTGGAACCAGGAAGGCTGTCTAGACTTCAAATCAAAGCATTCTGGGAAACTGGTGTTTATGATGATGGAGGAGAGGCTGGAACTCCTTCTATTATCTTTGAGTTTGGTGAACAAGAGTATGTGGTCACTCCGACCACAGTTCGTGATGCTCTTGGGTTTGAAGACTTTAATGCATACACTATTTCTATTGGTGATGCTGAGCTTCAAAGGATGATGAGGGAGATAGGTTACTCTGGGTCTTTGGCAAGGACAGGTAATTTGAAGCGACCGTTCTTGAGGAAAGAGTGGAGCTTTTTCTTCGACTGCATAACTAGAACATTCGGGAAGAAGTGCACAAACTGGGATGCCATACCTACTGATAGTCTACAAATTGGGTATTCTCTTCTTTATGGTACTCATTTTGATTTTGGTAGACTAGTTCTTATTAATTTGGGTGAAAAGATGACTGAGAATAGGGGAGTAGTTTACTTTGCTAGATTCTGTCAGCTTTTATTTTCTGCCTGTGTTAGTGGGGTAGAAATTATTGATGCAGATGTGATTCCATGTTTTAAATTGCACAAATGTATATTCTCTGATCTTATAAACAAGGATGTAAAGAAGGGTAATGTAGGTGATCTTTTACTGCCTGCATTAGTGCAACAGTTTTTGGATGATTCTATCCAAGTAGAACAACAACAAGAACCAGTAAATATTGAAGTTTCTCCAACCCAACCAATTCGTACTGGTGGTAGAATCAAACACAGGGCTTTCAAACCTGCAAAGATTGTTAAGCCAGCTACTGAAGTTACAGTATCAAAATCTTCTGTGCCAAAGTGTGTTGGTACATCTAAGAAGAGTAGAGCAAAGAGACCAAGGTCTGATGATGTAGAAGATTCTGAAACTTTACATCATAGAAGAAGAAGAAGACTGGTAGCTGACTATTTGTTTGATGAGTTAGATGAAGCTGTTCCTGAAGCTGTTCCTGAGGCTGTTCCTGTAGATGTTCCTGAAGCTGAACTGAATGTAGATCCTGATGTTGTAATTCAGGATGCTGCTGTAGATGTTGAAGCTACTGTGCCCACAGAGGACAGAGCAAATGTTGATGTCCATTTTGAAGCTGATAATGAAGCTGCAAATGCTGATTATTTTTTTGATTCTTTGGACATGGATATTGAAGCACATCCTGCAATCAGTGTTTGTGACACTGAGGATGTGGCAGCTGATCAAGCCACTCTGGTAATAGAAGAGTCTATGGCAACTCATACAGAGATTCTCTCTGTCACCAATCAAGTTCTTGAAGTTGGTGATGAAGTTGATCAGGAAGCAAAATCTGTCTCTTCTGAGAAGATTGTTGAAAATGCTGAGGAGAAGATTGTTGTAGAAGAAGCTGTTCTAGCAGAAGAAGAAGTTGTTGAGAAGAATGAAGTTGTAGCAGAGAAAGATCTTGATGAAGCTGCATAGTCAAATGTTGAAGTTACTGCAGAGAATGTAGTTGAAGAAGCTGCAGAGCCCTTAGTAGAAAATGTTGTTGAAGACAGGGTTGTTTCTGATAGTCATGATCACACTTCTATAGATTCTGATCATGCAGACTCTGATGAATCCATACCTTTTCTAAGGGATCCTACTGCTGAGACTGTCATGGAAAATCAAACTGTCACTGAAGCTCATTTTCGAGAAATGTATTATGCAAACTGGTCAGGAGAAGATTGTATTTTCTCTAAACAAAGGACTGCTGATTTTGTTGATAAATCTGCTAAAGAAATTTCAAATCTAGAGCTTCTTAGTCACTTAAAGGCTACAATAGTGCAACTGAAGTCTCTTACCAATCACTTTGATGAGACTCACAAAGCTGTGATAGGCCTGAGGAATGATATTGTTGCTAAAGATTTGTCTTTGAAGAATGATAGAGCTCAATATTCTTCTATGATCAAGGATCAAGTGGAAATCAAGCAAAGGCTAAGCAAAGTTGAGAGCAATCAAGATGAGATGTCTGCAAAGATTGATTCAATTGCTACTTCTTTGGAATTGCTGACATCAGTGCTACTTCCTGATGATGTCAAAAAGGGGGAGAGAGTTCCTAAAGACAAATGCAAAAGGACTCAAACTCTGAGACGGAGGGATGATGCAACTGATGGTGGAAGCAAGGATTCAGAGTTTAGGTCAAAGAATTCTCAAGAGCAAGGGAGACTTAGGTCAAACTCTGCTAAGCTGACAAACTCTGAAAGAGTAAATTCTGGTGTTCAATCTTCTTCAAGACTTAAAAATCTAGCTATTTCAGCTAATCCAATTACTGATGAAGAGATTGCTGCTAAACTCTTTTTGGAAGAACATGGTGGTGAAGCCACAGTTGAAGACATTGATGCTGAATTGCAGATTCTTGCTGAAGAGCATAAAAAGAAAGTTGAAGCTGGAACTTACAAGCAAAAAGCTGCCAAGGCTCCTAGGAGAAAGGAAAAAGGAATTATTATTAAAGAGAATGTGAACTCTCAACAGAGTTTACAATACTCAAGGAGGCCTGCTGGAGCAAACACTGACAAAGGAAAAGGCAAATTGATTGAAGAGCCTGAGTTATCAAAGAAAGCTTATTCAACCTCTGACATGGCTCATGTTGAATCAAGATATAATAAATCAACCAATGACGTTGCTCAAGTTGATGATTCTGTTAAAGTTGTGACAACCTCTGACACTTCTCAAGTTGTACAAACTCAATTAATATCTTCACAACTTCAAGGTACTTTTCGAAGATCATCTAAAGATGAAACTCTGAAGCCAGGAAATGTGAACATTTTACAAAGCAGAACTGTAATGGGAAAAGAATCTTATGATAGATCTGGCTTGGGTTCACATAGAGAGAAAAGAGTGAATAACAGTCCTTTAGATCATACATCACTGGCAGAACCTGGTGTTGGGGTAACTCAAGAAAGTCTTGATAAGTTAGAGTATGTTCAGATGATCTATCACAGAGGAATCAAAAAGGAGTTTCTGTTATATTTTATGGCTGATGGAAGAGTTTATAGAGTTAGAGAAGCTGATATTCATCTAAAACTATGGGAAGAGCTGGAGTATGTTTTATATCTGCTAAGAGTGAAAAATCAAAATACTCACAATGCTGCTCAAGTTTTAAGAGAGAGAATGATGAAGTCTAAAGTCTTGTGTGGAGCCAGAATTTCAAGTGCTTATGTTCCTAAGTACAGAGATGCTCATGGAAAGCTTGTAGAGATGAAAAGGAAAAGTGCTAAATTCAATACAGCACTTTGAATTAAAGTGTTGGAATTTAACTTGGAGTCAGACAAGTCTTATTTTATCAGGCTAGGGAATGAGATGAGGAGGAATAGCATCTATTCTCTGAGAGCTGCTATCTACCAGACTGGAGAGAGTGATCCAGAATTAAAGGAATTGAAGAAAATCATGGTAGATGAGCTAGAAAAGGCTGAAAGAAGACTACTCATTGATTATCTCAGAACAGTGCCTGACATTGAAGAAAAAAAGTAAAGGCTGATTGTAAGTTTTTAAAGTTTTCTGTTCTAAGTAAAAGTTAAACTCTGTTATGTTATAAACACTGCATTTGTTGTATGTTTTGACATCATCAATTATCTTTTAACTTGTACATTTTTGTTATGCACAAGTTGTGGGAGATTGTTAGATATAATTGTTGATGATTATTTATCAGTGGTTAAGCAACAGGTACTCATCAGAGTTTATGCTAGAAGCCAGTCAGAGTTTGATAAAGTCTGACGGGATGAGAGTTTATTTAGATGTCGGTGCTGACATTGAAGATTCTAGAAGAAATATATCTTGAAGATGGAAAGAAGCAAGATATATTGAGATAGCTAAAGAAACGGGACAGAAGACAGAAGCAATCCTAAATTGATATAAATTGTATATCTAATTTATAGGAATATCAATTAGAGATTGATTATGTAGATGTGTACTATATAAACACAGATAGGTTAACCCTAAAAGGGATGCGAATACTGAATACATTATTCTTGTAACCTAGCAGCTCTATGTGATAATTTACATCACTGAGAGAAGAGTTATTTAATATAATTCAGTTTATTGTTCATAAACAGAGTTCTTGATTGTTATTCTCATACATATATTGATTATATATTGTGTATTCGGCCTAACATGTCCTTCATCTAGTGTGGCTAAGAGTCAAGTTTATTATTATTACTCTACGATAGGTCACCCCCAGTAGGATAGCAAGATCATAGGGTTCCCTTTCTCTCCATCCATCACTTCCCTTATACAATCTTGTACCATTTCCCTCTTAAATCCCCCATTTTCATTTATATTAACTTTCACTCCCATCTGCAGCAAACTTGGCATTCGTCCGTTGATCCGTCCATATCGGTATTGCCACAATGGGAATGCCTAAGCATAGTGCCTCCAAAGTTGAATTCCATCCATAGTGTGTTACGAAACATCCTATTGCCTTGTGTGCCAAAACTTTCATTCGTGAGCACCATTGCACAATCATTCATGTCGCGGATGTTTCTTCTACAAAGCCTTTTGGCAATTTACCTTCTTCAGATGCTCTAACAACCCAGAGAAAATGATTTCCACTCTGTTTTATGCCATAAGCTAGTTCTTGCATTTGTCCAGCATCTAGTTCTGCAAGTCTCCCAAATGACACATAAATAAATAACTGAATGCCCTTGTTGCTCATTTAGCCAATTCATCCAAGCATCAATGTTGGGTTTAAATATTTGGAGGCCATTGTCTGTGTCATCCTCTGTTGTTTTCTGATTGTTCAGGTACTTGCGCGGAATGGTTGGTCCAATAGCTCTCAATCTCAACTGTTTTGACATCCAATCAATCACCTACGCATTGCATGAAAATCAATATCACCAATAACTATTTTCATTGCTAGAGCATACTTATAGACTCAAGGTATTGATTCATTTCAAATAATTCAAGACACGTCAACTTTAATTGTTACTCGTATGTTTCTTTAAGCAAGTTATTCACATATGTTAATATCTTGATCCAGTTCCTGTTAATATAGAAAAATCAAATGGTTTCAACAGAAGGTGACAATAGCTGTCGCAAAAATTGCAAATGAACAATTTTATTGTATGAAACTTCGGGCCTTTGGTTTACAATAATAGTTTCTCCACTCTCACTACAACAAATCTGGGCAATTATGACGGAAAAATTTACACTGAAATCGTCGCAATTGGCCCAATTACGACGAAAATTTTTCGTCATTTTTGCTCAAGTCTTAAGTTCGCATTTTCGTCACAAATGTCATTCTCGTCACAAGTATGCTTTTCATCATAAGTACTAGTTTCGTCACAAGAAGAATTTTCGTCATAAGTTTAGTTTTCGTCACAAGTATACCTTTTCGTCATAAGTTCAAGTGTGGGACCCACCTTTTTCAATAAATTAATAAATGAACTTACGACGAAATATACTGTCATAAATTTATATTTTACGACGGAAAATCTGTTGGAAGTTAAAAAATGGGGCCCACCTGCTACAAATATTTTATTCGTGGAAAAAATTCATCATAAGTTACCCAGAAATTCGTCATAAGTTGAACCGACCAAAAGCAGCATTATGCTGCTTTTTCAGGTTCCAGCCATTTTTGGCTTCCAAATTAAATCCATATCCGGCATAATTACAAATATAAAAGTACCAAAGTTACACAAATATTATCATAAATCCATATCCGACATAATTACAAATTGTATTTTTTGACATGTTCTAAAGTAATAGCAAATTGCCACATATTTATACATTTACAAATAGTATTGCTAAGGAAGTTTAACTAAATATTTAATTCATCTATGACTTCTACATAATTACCAGACCTTAAACTTAATTAATTTGAGTATCAACCAGAACCTAACTTAACTTGTGCAAAAAGAGAACCACATTGTCTTTGAGGCTTTTTCCCTAAAGTCTCCCAACCATCGTTGTTCTCCTCTCCCCCTGTCAATTTCACTCAAAGGTTTAACCTTCACAGCAGATGACTATGACTAGTTCAGCAGATGACTCAAAGGTTTAACCTTCACAGCAGATGGCACATAATCAGATATGATACATTTTATAACTCAATTAACTTCAATTATCAACATTTAGATATACTAGACAAAAATCTTATCAACATTTAGATATACTAGACAAAAATCTGAAGGTCACACAATGAATCAACATACCTTCCCAAGACCTTCAATTTGCTCCCCGCTTGAGCTTGGACGTGGAATCACAACACTTACCAGATCTCCTGCAACACACATATATATATAAACGACAATGAAGAAGATTATATAAATCAATTGCTTTAATAATACTTCAAAGAGTTCCATTAGCTATTGGTACAAGAGTAATATAACATCATTTAAACACAAGATGAGTAATCAATCATCCGTTCTTGTCATTCTTAAATTATTTAGAATGCACATCTGTCAGATTATATGTAAAGCCCAAGCTCAGTTAAGACTAGAACTAATGTACCACAAATCACCGGGAACTTGGAAAAGATCTTTGTTGAGCCTAATAAACATACATTTCTTATCGAAACTAAAATTGACATGAGATTGCATGAATTCGGCAATTCAATTCTACTGTAAACCAATTCCAATATGAGGATTCATTTCTAGAGATAAGGATATTGTACTTATATTTGATCCTTTCAGATCTAACTCTTTCATATTTGGTCCTCCATTCACTGAGATACACTACCAAAATCTATACACACAACTTGAATGTGAAAGTAATTTAGATACACAATATACGCCTATATAAAGAGAAGTACGTTTACCAAATTTTCCTCATTCATCCTTCATGTCTTCTAGTATTTCTTCATATTCGCCATCATCCATCAGTTCATCAGCTGTTATTACCTTCATGCGCCCCCAAACATAGGAAGTCAGAGAGCAAAGGGAATTCAATAATACTACACATATAATTATCAGAATAAGCTTACCCAAAAGGTAAAATAGCTGCAATTACTAAGTGTATCTTTTTTCATTATTGATCAACAATGGAAAAGTCCAAAGCTTAGAAGAGAAAATACCTCAGTTAAGCATAATATTTTAGTTGCAGTTGCAGTAGCTTCGTCTGTACCTACTCCAGGAAGATTCATACTCAAGATGTCCACTTACCAGGTTTTGTATAACCTGAAACCATCCTTGCTAGCAATGATCTCTTGCTAAGATTCTTATAGTTGATCAAATATCTCAGACAAAGTAGCTATATTATAGTCACTGATTGACAAACTTGCTAAGTCCTATTAATTAATGGATAGTATGCACAGAATAGAAGATATGACATGGCAGTGCCACGAGCTTTGCAACTGAAGATGAGTTTTTAACAGATAACAAAGAACAGTCGAAGGTCTATTTTCTTTCTTTTCTTTACCTAATGGGTCTTCCATCTTGTGCTTACAGATGTGATTGAGATTAGTAGGAAGAAAATAAGCACACACGATTCCGAGGAGAGATGTGCAAATTTCAGATACACCAAAAATCATCATGCTCAAATTCTATATTATACTTCTACCAAAATCGACTTTGGCTCAAATAAAAAACACACACATTTGAGACGGAAATTGTCTTTTCTGGCTACTTGCCTGCTGTTTCCCACTAGTTGCATATAAATAAGACCAAAAACACATATGACAAGCTGATTCAGAGACGAAGGCGATATGAACAGGGTAATTATGCATATAGATGTAAAGCCCCAAATTTAAGCCCTAATTTAAAGCCCCAATCGAAACCCTAACTGAAACCATCAATTGAAACCCCTAACCGTAACCCTAATTCAAAATTAAAATAGAAAGGTAAAGAAGATAGCAAAATCAATGAAGTAGTTAAAATTATGAAGTATTTACCAATTAATCCGGTTGAGCGATGGAATCCCTAATTAACCACCTGCAAAATCAAAAATAAATTAGATTCAAATTAGAGATGAAAAAGGGGAATAGATAAAAGAAGAGAAGAAATATGAGAGTTGAGTTTTTGAATCTATGTCGTTCATAATTCTTCGCTTGAAAGTTGAGTGAGAGAGGATTAGTGAAATTGAGACTGAGAGGATAAGTGTATGAGAGAGCGTTTTTTTTGTTTTCTCGTTTAAGGGGAAAAGTCTCCTTCCAATAATTTAGTTTGGGGGGGAAACTTGCCGCCTTTTATTTTTTTCAGCCGGGTGTAATTTTTTTTAATTCTTACTATTTAAAATTAATAAATATCATGTGTAATTAGTCAATTACATAATATAATTAAAAAAATATTAATTAACTTCTTATATATAAATATCGTTTAATCTTAAATAGATAGGTGAAAACCGTTAGATTTAACATTAAAACCTGTATTTGGTTAATAAAGGTTATTCTAATAATCTAAACTACATATAAGTTAAGTAGATTTCCTAAATCGAATATAATTCTCAACATTAAATTTCGTCATTTTATTCTCTTTTTAGTTTTAGAATAGTTTTTAATTGAAAAAAAAACTATTAAACCTCAACTAAATTAAAAATTATTTTGTGAATTTCATGTGAACCATAAAATTGGCCAAATCTAACTTTTATAACTCAATATAAACAAATATTAAAAAAACAATCGTGTGTTGCATCGTAATAAAAATATTAACCATGCATCGCACGGGCTATAAGCTAGTATACTATAAATATTAATATCTGTACGGTTGGATCGTCGAAAAAATCATTCAAAAAAATAATTCAGTGAATCTGACACGTGTCCCGTTCCTGGAAGGAGTACTGTTGCAACGTTTTCTAAAAAGATGCGACACAACCGGGACTTTTATTTTTTTTTTCCCTACACTAGAATGAGTACCCTTTAACATCTGTACGGTTGGATCTTCGAAGAAATAAATTAAAAAAAAATTATTCAGTGAATCTGACATGTGTCCCGTTCCCCGAAGTAGTACTCTTCCAACATTTCTGTAAAGATGCGGCAGAACCGGACCTTTATATTTTTTGATAATTTTTTTCCAACACTAGAATGAGTACCGATTAACATCCGTACGGTTGGATCGTCGAATAAATAAATTAAAAAATTATTCGGGTTTAGGGTTCGGGTTTAGGGTTAAAATTATTTTTTAATTAAAAATTAATTATGGATGGATCGTCAAGACATCCATATGTTTGAATCATTGAAAAACGTTTTAAAAAAAAAATTAAAACACCAATCCGGGACTAAACACTAGTTAGAAGTAATAGTCAAATCACTATTTGACTACTATAATCTCGAAACAAATAAATTTATTAATTTCCCGCCTATTTTTTTGGGAAATTTTTTAATTTACCGCCAAATGTTTTTGGGAAAATTTTGAATTTACCACCCCAACAACTCATTTATGACGGAAAAATCGTCGTATATTTATTTCAAAATATTATTTTAAATGACTAATTTTGTAAAACTGATAATAGGATAAGAAATGGGAGGTGAATTTTATACAGGCTAAGTTACTAGAAAGAGTATTCATTTTTTAATTATTTTTTCCCAATACTAGAAAGAGTATTTATTAACATCCGTATGGTTTGATCATCAAAGAAATCATTAAAAAAATTATTCAGTGAATCCGACACGCAGTCCGTTACCCGTATTAGTATTAAAACTACATTTTTGTTATAATGTCGTACAATCATACCTTTTCATTTTTTTGATTATTTTTTCCCAACACTAGAAAGAGTATTTATTAACATCCATGCGGTTGGATATTCAAAAAAGTTATTTAAAAAATTATTCAGTGAATCCGGCACTCCGTTACCCGAATCAGTATAAATACTACATTTTTTTTATAATGTCGTACAATCCGACCTTTTCATTTTTTTATTATTTTTTCCCAACACTAGAAATAGTATTTATTAACATCCGTACGGTTGGATCGTCAAAAAATTCATTTAAAAAAATTAGTCAGTGAATCCGGCACTTTGTTACCCAAATCAGTATTAATACTAAATTTTTGTTATAATGTCGTACAACCTGACCTTTTCATTTCTTGATTATTTTTTCCCAATACTGGAATGAGTATTTATTAACATCCGTACGGTTGGATCGTCAAAGAAATCATTCAAAAAATTATTCAGTGAATCCGGCACGCGCTCTGTTAACCGAATCAGTATTAATACTACATTTTTGTTATAATGTCGTACAATCCAACCTTTTCATTTTTTGATTATTTTTTACCAATACTAGAAAGAGTATTTATTAACATCCGTACGGTTGGATCGTCAAAAAATTCATTTAAAAAAATTGTTCAGTGAATCCGGCACTCCGTTACCCGAATTAGTATTAATACTACATTTTTGTTATAATGGCGTACAACATGACATTTTCACTTTTTGATTATTTTTTATCAATACTGTAATGAGTATTTATTAAGATCCATACGGTTGGATCGTCAAAGAAATCATTAAAAAAATTATTCAGTGAATCCGACACGCGATCCGTTATCCGAATCGGTATTAATACTACATTTTTGTTATAATGTCGTACAATCCTACATTTTTATTTTTTGATTATTTTTTCCCGACACTAGAATGAGTATCGATTAACATCCGTACGGTTGGATCATCGAATAAATCAATTAAAAATTTATTCGGGTTTAGGGTTCGTGTTTAGGGTTTAGGGTTTAGGGTTGAAAATTAGAAAAATTAGTGGGGCCCACTTTTTTCTGTGGGGTCCACCTTGTTTAATATTATTTTTTAATTATTTTTTAATTAAATCAGGGGATCTTGACATCCATATGGTTGAATCATTGAAAAACGTTTAAAAAAAAATTAAAACACCAATCCGGGACTAAACACTAGTTAGAAGTAATAGTCAAATCAATAGTTGACTACTATAATCTCGAAACAAATAAATTTATTTATTTTTAATATTTTTGGAATATCACTCAAATATATTAATCTTGACATCCATACGGTTGGATCATCAGTAAATAATTTTTAAAAAATTAAAATACAAATATGGGACTAAACACTTATTATAAGTACTAGTCAAATAACTAGTGACTATTATTATCTCAAACCAAATAAATTTATTTTTTTCTAATATTTTTGAAATATCGCTCAAACATATAAATCTTGATATCCACACGGTTAGATAATCGGGAAATATTTTTAAAAAAATCAAAACAACAATCCGAGACTAAACACTAGTTACAAGTAATAGTCAAATCACTAGTTGACTACTATAATCTCGAAATAAATAAATTCTAAATTTTCTAATATTTTTGGAATATCACTCAAACATATATATCTTGACATCCATACGGTTGGATCGTCAGTAAATATTTTTTAAAAAATCAAAATGTCAATATGAGATTAAACACTAGTAAGAAGTACTAGTCAAATAACTAGTTACTATTATAATTTCAAACTAAATAAATTTATTTTTTTCTAATATTTTTGGAATATCACTAAAAAATATAAATCTTGATATCCATACGGTTAAAAATCTTGACATCCATACGGCTGGATTGTCGAGAAATATATACAAAAAATTGGAACTTCCATCTTGAACTAAACACTAGATAGAATAATAATCAAATCACAAGTTGACTATTATAACCTTAAACAGAATAAAGGTAATTTCTCCTGAATATTTTAAAAATATCACTCAAATATATGAATTAGTTGAATCGTCAAAAAAATTCAAAAAAAAAATTGAAACACGAAAAACACATGTGCTAACTTACGACGAAATCCGTCATAAGTTATTGGACTCCAAAAATTTGAATTTCCCGCCTATTTTTTGGGAAATTTTTTAATTTACCGCCAAATGTTTTTGGGAAAATTTTGAATTTACCACCCCAACAACTCTTTTATGACGGAAAAATCGTCGTAAATTTATTTAAAAATATTATTGCCTAGATTAACTTACGACAGAAATGTTTTTCCGTCATAATTGCCCAGATTAACTTACGACAGAAATGTTTTTCATTTGTAATTCTG
Source organism: Heracleum sosnowskyi (assembly GCA_030848705.1). NCBI lineage: Eukaryota > Viridiplantae > Streptophyta > Magnoliopsida > Apiales > Apiaceae > Heracleum > Heracleum sosnowskyi. The sequence continues at coordinate 17,023,044 of CM061236.1, forward strand.
TCATAAGTTCGACGCAACCAAAAATTCCGTCGTAAATTTTTCGTCGTAAATGGTCAGATTAACGACGGATTTGTAATTCCGTCATAAGTTCGGCGCGCCCAACAATTTCGTCATAAGTTTTTCGTCGTAAATGGTCACATTTACGACAGATTTGTAATTCCGTCATAAGTTTGGCGCGCCCAGCGGTTCCGTCATAAGTTTTCCGTCATAATTGGCCAGATTTGTTGTAGTGTCTGTTTCACTGATTTTAATTTATTATTCAGTTTTAGGTCGATAGTTAAAACTTAAACAAGATAAAAACTTATTAACAAGTATTCAACAAAACAAGCAGTCTCTTATATCTAGATTCTAGCAAGTATTGACACGAACAAGTTCACTACATAAAAAAATCTGAAAAATATAAGTATTTTGACCACGTACCTCTTCTTCCAACTTGTAGAAAGTGTTGCAAAGCACCCAATAAGGACGGCTGGATATAACCCTGGATTATGAATAAAAGATGCTATGTCTAGTGGTTCCAATACTGAAAGTCCAGGCAGAGAAACTCGATTTTCAACAGGAACTTTAATCAGACCTTTTTTAACATTGTAATATATGTTATCAATAGCACATGATTAAGTGAAAAAAACAACTGTGACTAGTCCAAAACTTTTCGCAACATCAAGAACTTAACTAATCACAGCATCGTAGACAATACAATCAACTGGAGAGCCTGTAGCATCCAGTTTTTCAATTAGTTTGGTCAGAGTTTGGAACCCTACTTTTTTGAATTTAGAAAAGTAGGCCTCTTGAAGCATAGTCACCTTCATCGAAACCGTCTGAAATTGTTTCCATTTTCAAGTTGTTATAATCTGCACATAAGAATGCACCCCCTGGCCCATGGCCTGATATTATATCCTATATATAATTAGTGCAAGGGAGTTAATGTGGTTGGCCGTCAAGGGCACAACGTCATTTAAGAATTATTATTAGTAATTATATATATGGTTTGGTCGTCAAGGGCACAACTGTCATTTAAGAATTATTATTAGTAATTATATATTTATTCATATTAAATAAAAATTGAATATAATGTTAAATTGGGCATTTATTACAAAAGTGTGAATATGATTGTAATGTTTCCAAAAAAACAAAAAAAATTATATAGTGTAATAAAATTATTGAGTGAAAAAATAAGAAAAAATAAAATTATTGAGTGAAAAAATAAGAAAAAAATAAACTTAAATGATTTTAAATTAGAAAAACATGAAATTTCATGCAAAAAATACAGTAAAAACTAAAATAATAAATACTAAGGTTAATGAAATAAGTATCGTGAGATTTACAGATATTATTTACGATTCTTTCATAAATAAAATATAAAAATATTTTAATATAATATGAAAAATTCAAAAATAAAATTTATAAAGTATCATGTGCATTTCACGAGTTTAAAGCTAGTAGATTGTAAAAGATGTACAATTGTGTTGAAGCTAGCTTATAAGGTAAAAATTAATGCTAAAGGTACCAAAATGAATCTTAAATATCATATGTTATGGCTACAATTAAATTAATGATAATCCCCTTTCATTCATATAATTCTACCAATAAAATTATTTCATAACATCGTTCGGTATCATATTTTGTTACCTTATTCGGTATCTTTGCCATTATTCTAAGATAAAATGTAGAATTCTAATAAGAATAAAAAAGTAAGAAAAAAGGAAAAAAAAACATAAAGTATATATGTTATTCCGCAAAGATTCGTGAAGGTAAGGTAAATATTAAACTCTTAAAAACAATAAAGAAAAAACAAACATAAAATTTGTTGGAGAAACTGGAAAGATTCATGAGTTTACTTTTAGATGAAAAATCCAAAAAAAAATATTATCCTTAAAAGATTTTACTAAAAGATTCATAATGGTACTTTTGGATGGAAAAAAAAAGGTGTTATCATCAAAATATTTTACCAACTAAGGCTCCATCGTTTAATATTGTGGTGCAGACCTAAAAACAGCTAAAAAAATATTTGGTAAATTTCTGAAAGACAGCTAAAAAGTTCAGGTTTTTTGAGAAATGCTTCTACTAAATTCATAATTATTCAAAGAAACAGATCACGACTACTAAATTAAACACGAAGAATTGACAAAATTCATTATAGAATTAATATGAAAGAATCCGTTTGGTAAAAATATTCTTCAATCCAATCATCCCAAGACTAGCCAAGGGAAAAAAATGTAAAAACATTATGATTTTGGGCGTTGAGTCAAGCTAGCAACAAATTCATTGATGCTCATATCTGAACTTCCACCTTCTTTCACTGCTTCCCTTGCCATTTCCATCCATCTTTTCGAAGTTGTTTTTACTTCCTTCCCTTTCTCTCCATCCATCACTTCTCGTATACAATGCTGAACCATCTCTCCCTTAAAAACTCCATTTTCATCAATATCTACTTTCACTCCCATCCTCCAGACATCTGCAACAAATTTAGCATTAGTCCGTTGATCCGTCCATATTGGTACCGCCACCATTGGCACCCCTAAACATAGTGCCTCCAAAGTTGAATTCCATCCACAGTGTGTTACGAAACATCCTAATGCCTTGTGTGCCAAGACTTCCATTTGTGAGCACCAATGGACTACTAATCCTTTTGTGGATGTTTCCTCCACGAATCCTTTAGGCAATTTACCTTCTTCGGAGGCCCTCACAACCCATAGAAAATGTTTTCCACTCTGTTTTATTCCATAAGCCAGTTCTTGCATTTGTGCAGCATCTAGTTGTGCCATACTCCCAAATGACACATAAATGACGGAATGATCTTGTCGCTCATTTAGCCAATTCATGCAAGAATCAATGTCGACTTTAAACATTTGGAGGCCATTATCTGTGTCATCCTCCACTGTTTTCTGATTGTTCAGGTACTTGCGTGGAATGGTTGGTCCGATTGCTCTCAACCGTAAATGTTTGGACATCCATTCAATGACCTGTGCATTGCATAGAAACAAATTTCATCACCGAAAGATTGTATTAGACTAGAGCATACTTATAAAGTTTTAGTTCAAGTAAAAATATTGACGCATTTAGAAGGATACAGACCACCTCCACCGTAATAGTTGACTCACATACATTAATATCTGGTACATCAGAATGAACAACACATTTATAACTTTATACCATTTAACCATGATGTATATCAATTCAGAACAATTGTCCTTCATCTAGTGTTGCTGAGAGTCAAGTTTATTATTACTCTACGATAGGTCACCCCCGGTAGGATAGCAAGATCATAGGGTTCCCATTTAGAGGATTCGTTGATACCCTAGTGGCAATGGTTCTTCCCCTTAGAGGATTACTTCATAGATTAGTGGCAAGGTAATTTTTCCTCCGGTTCTAGTTCTCATTCTCCCCTTCCCTCCCCGTATAAATTCATAAGATTTCAAATAAAGAAAAGAGAAAGGATTGCTGGATGACAGAACGCAACTATTATTAATGCAAATAAAAAATTTCAGGGTATGAAACTTATGTTTTTTTAAGTACTGACAGGAATAACTTTAGCATATCCAAATCTTGACAATTTACAATTTATCACATACCTCTTCTTCCAACTTGTAGAAAGTGTTGCAAAGCACCCAATCCACTTTATCAATATCCAAAAACTGATTCACCACCAAATTGAGGGTAGCTGGATACGACCCTGGATTGTGAACAAATGAAGGCATGTCGAGTGGTTCTAACACAGGAAGTCCAGGCACCGAAACTCGGTTCTCAACAACTGGAAGTTTGAGTAGCCCTTGTTTGACATGGTAATATATGTTGTCCACAGCACATGACTGAGTTAAAAAAAGTGCTCCAACTAGTCCAGAACATTTCGCAACATCAAGAACCCAACTCATTAGAGAGTCATAAACAATACAATCAACCGGAAAGCCTGTAGTATTCAGTTTTTCGATTAACTGTTTTAGACTTTCTGAACCAACTTGTTTGAATCTAGCCAAGTAGACCTCAATACTCTCTGCTGAAGCTTTACCACCTACATCGTATCCGTCTGAAATTGTTTCAACTGGCATGGAACCAGACAATTGTTGGAAAGAATTGAACATAAATTTGGTAGTAACAAGTGTGACTCTGATTCCCTTAGAAACCAAGGTTTTTGAAAACTGGTGCATGGGGTTTATGTGACCCTGCAATGGATATGGGAAGACTAGACAATGAGCAGATCTTGCCTTTTGTGCCATTTTCAAAAATGCCTAATCTGTGTATGATCTGCACATAAGTCTATAACTCTTAGTTCTTTATATATAATGAAAAATGTACAATACCATCGGAACCTAATTAGGAAAATATTAAGAAAAAATTCTGAAAAGATTCATACCTTACCAGACAGAGTATAGTATTTAGGTACATAATTTTCTATAAAAAACAAATAATTCCTTCTTTAAAATTGACTTTTACCAAATATATAACTTTTTTTTGAATAATTAGGCTTATATACTTTTACAAATGAGTATTTGTTCTAACAAATTTCGGAGATGAGCAAAAATCAAACCCGGACCAATAAGACATAAGCCCTCAACCACTTGAATTATCTAATCGCGCTTAAAATGTGAAAAATACTTGCATCTTAATTACAATTCAAAAATGGCCTAAAGATTGAGACTCGTTTCTAAAAGTATAACAAAACAAACGTGTAGTTTTGGAAGATAAAGTTTACCAAGAAAAAACGAATCACAGCCACATGCAGTAGAGAAAGCAAACCCGTCAAAGCAAATAAAAAGCATTGGACATTGTGTTCATTCCACTGTTGTCTTGTCGCCATTATGAACAAGACAGTTATTGTTATTCAACAATCACCGAAAACATGATATATTCAAAGGTAAAAAGTGGAAAATACATCTGCCCGGTGAATATTTAATCCCAAGAAAGTGATTTTTTTTTCTTTGATTTTATACGATGATAGTGTATTTTTAAACTCGATAAATGGATAAATAATACGGTCTTTAAACTATCTGTCCACAGATTTAACCTTATGCATGACTTTGCCTCTGGCTGTCACATTAATCGACGGAATGAAAATTGATTTTCCATTAAAAAAGTTCAAGTAGGTACTAACCTTTCAATTGCTTTTGGGCGATTATGAGTCAGTCGTCTAGCCATCTATTTGGAATATGTCTGCAATTCCAGGAAACATTGAACTTGTGAATGGTGGAAAATATATATTGAGCGCTATAATCATGCTTCAACAATTTCTGCTGCTGTTCATCCATTAGAGCTTAAGATTTGTCCTCGAAAAATTACCGCGAATTTTTTTTGTGTGTGTTTATCTTGTGATCATGTCAAGGACAGATGTTAGCAAGAGAAAGGCAGGCCGCTAACTGAAAGAAGTTTGAAGACAATGGAATTACCAAAAGATATGGGGAGCCTTACATTACATGCATGCATGTATCTGAAACAATCAAGTCCTGATAAATCAGACACATCATCTCACAGGGGAAAGAAATAAGTGTCTCTGAATCACTTACACGAAATAGAAACGCAGCAATATTTTTATGAATATACTACAAGAGAGTTGAGACTTCCGCAATGTCGTTTTAGATTCAGAAGCATCTTGTACAAGTTTTAAGAATATACAACAGAGTGAATGTATAGTAACTATAAGGTTTCTTTTTATCAAAAACAAAAACTATAAGGTTACCTGAATAATGCACAGAACATGTCCATCGGTTGTTACAACGAACAGGGTTCATAAAACTATAGGACATCAAGTATTTCCTCTAATTGTACCAAGTTTATTACAGCTGGATACATATTTTCTATGAACTCCACTTATATTGATCATAATATATATGAACTCCACTTATATTGATTTATTTGCTACTTGTCGTTTCACCAGATCTCAGTTGCCTTTCAAGCTCGTCAATTTCCAAGTCACAGATTTCATCTGCCGTATTAACCTTTCCAAACTCAGACTCTAACATTGCTAATTCCGCCTCAGTGTCCAGACCCTGCTCCGACTTTGTTGAAGGTGAATCTGGGTGTTCATTTTTCTTACTTTCAGGTGACTTTGCAGCCTCTGTTGTCTCTGGATGATTCACTTCCAGATTCTCACTAGATAGAGTTTCTGCTTTGTTGACAGTTTCTGCGTCATTGTCTGGAGTTTCCAACTCTAAAGTTGGTCTCTCAATCGCTTCAAATTCCACTCTTGATTTTTCTATATTATCAAGGAGTTCTTTGATTATTGTATCTTCTTTTCTAAAAAGATTGGAGCACAAACATCAGCACAATTAAAATTTATACAATTAAGAAAATTACTGTACATATATATACATCAGATGACCACAATATAATCTCATGGCAGTACCTGGAATGTGTTCTTTGTTGAGAATAGAACTGCTCTTTAATATTATCCACTACACTAAAAGTCGTTATAATCTGCAATCGGGTAAAGATGGCACAATAAAGTTACTAGGGATCACTACAGCTCCTTCTAACTTGTTACTGATACAACACAATAAACTTCCGAGTTCATAGATCATTAACCAGATATGTAAATTGTGTTCAGATATTATTATAGAATATCAAGGAAATAGGGACTGGGATCAAATACAACATAGTGACTGAAAAAATATTGATAGAGTTAATTAATTGTATATAGGATGAGGAAAGGATAAAGGGAGCACATGGAGCACATCAAGTAACATAAACTATTCAGCGGACATGATTTGGTAAACAAATTAATAGGCATATGCATATTTGTGCAACACTGTGTACAACAACCAATACAAGACTGTAATAGGCTTTTAATGCAACACACACACATACACTTGTAATCTTCAATTGAAATAGAAATGGCAATGCATAAACAGGTATTCACAAGATACTAGCTATGAAGTTACATGTACATGTTTCTACTCAAAAAATAGAGCACAAGAATGTAATCTATATACATGCCAGTCTGATGTTCCATAATTTTAGATGCAAAAGATACCTACAATAATGAGATGATAACTAACACATTGAAGTTTCATTCATCAAGTGGCATTATAGTGAAAATTATATCAACATTCAAATATATAGAATCTTGTAATGACCTTCGCTTCATAGTCCAGATACTCCTCCTCGAGATTTTTCCTTGGGTGTACTTCTTTGGAATCAATAACAGATGGCTCTGTAGACCTATCTTAAGCGACAAATTAAGAACCTTATCAAAATAAGTTTAAGATTATTCAACATAAAAAGTACTACAAGACCTTTACCCGTCATTTAAACTCTTCAAATTCTCCACAAATTTTTCGATACGATCAATTGAAGGCTTCAAACCGTTCTGTAGAGACATTAAAAAGTTACAAGGAGAAAAACTAGAAAGGGGGATTGCAGATAATACCAATCATATCATGCAGAAGTTTGAGTTTTTCGAGGAGATCTAAACAATACCTGGTATGTAGAAAGGAGTTGAATGACCAAGTTTACAAAATAATTCTCGTGCCTCTCCAGTTCAGCACTTGAGAATGCATAATCAATAAGTAACAACAGAACTTTACAAAATACATATTCTCAATGTCTAGAGCATAATAACAAAGATTATTGATATGAGTACATGACTAATAGATATATTCAGGTACATACCTGACCTCCTTTTCCTTAGTTTCTGTGGTTGAGGATTGCAAAGCCCAAGTATCTTCCAAGAAGTTCATCCAAGTATGAAGAACATCTGCTTCTTGTGCACATGATCCCACAGATCTTGACAGCTCATCTTCCTAGTGTAAAATAATAAGTATAAACACGATCTTAGAAAACTGCACTGCATCTATATTAGATGTGACAAAGAAAGCATAAACGAAAAGAAGTGCATACCTTAATTTTCAGGTGCGCAACAATCTGATCATTAGCCTCATAAAACTGGTCCCTTTCTTCCCTTGCATTGCGTAGCCGCGCATTAGCAGCTGCCAGTGAGATGTTAACCTATAAAATGCCAAGTTACAAAAAAAATCTTTTAAATCAAGCATAATTTGACTGAATTCTAAATCAAAGTTCTTCGTCCTTGGAACTACTACAATATATGAGGTGATTCTAATTTTATTCCAAAAAGAAGCACCTATTTAGCTTTGTAAAACAAATAAAAATTCAAATTCAGAAGACCAAGTGATTCAGAAATTCATCAGATAAGTTTAACAATCATGATGTATTTCATGACATTACAAAAACACCCTCTCTACGTGGAATTGGGGTAAGGTCCGGATACATCTGACCCTCGTCAGACCCTACTTGCGAGTGGAACATATACTGGTACTGGGTATGCGTAGCTTGTATACTTCATGAGTTTCAGAAAGGCGAAGAATCACAAGGTTAGCATTATATACTGATAAAGGTTTTAACTAAACAAGGGTCAAGGATGAAAATGTAAAGAGTTTGCAAGGACAAGTGAATGTCTAACTGCGCTGCGTACTGCAAGATCACAATACATCACTTTATATGAGAAAGAAATATGTGACATAGTGATAACCTTCTTCAATGCAGCTTCCAGTTCATCTCTCTGCTTCTCTAGATCAGCAACTTCAGCACTTATTTCCTGAAAGGAAACCAAATATATCTAATCTTAAAATACCTCAAACAAAGCTTAGAAAATCTAGCAGGATAGAATTTTAAAACAATTTGCAAGTTATAAAGATAATGAAATGAATGGTTTAGGAGCAGTTTTGTCTGCAACGGAAATGTATAAATCTCATACGCCCTTGACATGATTCTGGTGAATTTCAAGTGCTCTCCGTTAACCTAAACCCGAGGTTACATGTCCATGTTTGTGTTATAAAACACCTAAAATCTTTTCAAGTTTGCTGTGTTTCTCATCAAAGTACATAAAATACTTAGGGAGTGTAAGAGTGCGGACAATTCTGTTACTTTGTTCCCATTACAAAGACCAAAATCCACTCATTGAAGTTGTGGACGGAAGTAACTGAACATCAATTACTAAATAGTGATTCTCTGATAATCAACCTGGATTTGTGCCTTCAAGATTTATATAAGATTATAAGGTCATTTTTCTCATTAGACATTTTAGGCCAAATGGCTTCTGAAAAGAGGAATATAATCCATATTAACCTAATGATGATAAGGTTTTCAAAAGGTCCATATTCCTAATTTAAAAATTAAGTTTGATTGACAATATAAGAAAAAAGAAAAATATCCAACTTACTAATCCAAGGTTGGCACTGGTTGTAGAAAGGACAGATAATCAAAAATTATATTTTTTAAATCTTTTATTGATTTGATCTATCACAAGTAATTTGGACAACCATGAAAGATACAGTTTCTAAATGTCTGTTTTTCTATGTACTATCCATTATCCAATACTTTAACAAGACATGAAGCATCATCTACTTATTGACTAGCTTAGTAATAGTTGGATATGCCACTGGCTCAACCTAAAAACAGTGAGCTTGGCAGTTGAGAAGCATTTAATGAGCCTAAAAGCTTGCTTAGGCACTGCACATGATGAGTCTACCATTGAAATCTCTTAAAAAAATATCGAAATTGATGTAAGGATTGAGATTTCGTCCTATCCTGCCATTGACAAAGCCAAAGTACCTATCTTTTTTAAACATTAAAATAACAAAAGTACAAATTATCTACTCAACCTCGGTGTTCATAAACTTCAGTTGTGAAAACAAAAGAATTTTAAATTCAAAGCAGGTAGTTCCCTTTCTCGTCGATAGTCAACTTCTGATGAGATCATATCCTTCTTCCATTCTGGTAAAATCCATGGCATATCCTTGGTCGCGTTAATGTTCTAGTTCTTTCATCGATACAAAGTAGGCGTTATTTTTCCGTACTACTTTAGTATGTAGTATAGATAATGTGTAGTAATCTTATCCTGTTTGAGAGAGGATATTTCTTATTCTGCAAATACTTTGGGATTTTATATACCATGTTGTATATGCAACAACAAAATAAAAAATTTAAAATGCTTTACTAGGTGCGTAGCGCTAGTAGGTGCACAGTTGTGCATTATAAGAAATGATCTTGCAATGCTGAGAAGCCAAATTTGTTTTTATACTATTAACAAGTTCATTGTACCTTCTCTATTTCATCAACTTCACTTGTTTTTATAACGCGAAATTTCAATGCCTCTTCTTTCTGCACTCTGACAAGATGCAAAAAATTGATATAAACATTAAGTTTCAAAGACATGCATTGTTCTAATATGAACATGTATCAAACAGAAGCTACATGTGAGAATCCAAATGGAGAATGCAATAGTGCTTCAAGTAACAGACCCACAATCTAGTGTTATATCAGGTATTCCACAAAAGTCATTCTTATGGTAAAGAAAACCTGGAGTTTAAGATGCAGAGACTGATTGGTCAGGACATTCACAGAGTTTCTACCTATATGCAAGATTGCAAGGACTACCTACAGTCAGCTTTAATCTATATAATGAAAAAGGAAAAAAGCGGTAAGTACAGAGTTAATAACAGTCGGCATGCCAAGAAATGTAGTTTAAGAGTTCCAACAGTACAACCAGATATTCTACGAAAAGAAAACATTTATAAATTTGATTGTAACTCAATCTGGATGTGAAAAACTGGCAATCTATAACTAGCACAAAAAACTGAATTTCCTTGTAATAGTCCAACTAAATCCCCAGAAAGGTAACCTTCTCTGTTAAATTACATTATGTTCAGTTGGGGTGAACGAAATCGGAAGAAAATGGAATGAGATTTGTGCTATTTTATAAGTAAACGTTTATAATTTTCAATCCTGCCTCCATTCTGTTCCTAGCAGTCTAAACTAGAGGCCTCAATCCACCAATTTGAAAAGGAATGCTCCAATCTCCTTCTACTCATTTTTCTTGCGAACTTCGTCCTAGAAAATTTTGCACTCCTTCGTTTCTGTCACTCATACCTCCTACCAAACGGAGCATTAACATTTACCACCTTTAATCTGGCCGTAGTCACTAGTTTTGGATCTAATAACATTTGCCAAGTCAAAACCTTGAATTTTCAAGTTAAATATATCAAACACGTGAATCCTTTTTAACATTGATCTATTAGGAATTTACCTATATACACACACACAAAGGTCACGTTTCTAACATGTCTCCATTTTTTGAACAAAAAAATTATCATTGAAGCATGAACCTCTGGGGTAGGACTTCATTTATCCATTCAACATGTATGGAGCACCAGACTTTGTATAGTTCACTTTTCCGCAAATTTTTTTATAACTTTGATGTGAGACATAGTTTTCTTAGAAATCATGTTTAAATTGGTAAAAATATATGCCAAAAGTTGATAAGCCGGACACTTTCAGAACCCATTAGGTTTTAGTAGATTACCATAATCCAAGTGGGTTTGAGAATCCAGGATTCATTAAAAAAATTCAATTGAGAAAAAAATTAAAATTCACTGCATAATCTTACTGTCATTTGGCTGCAATTTACTTACCATTTTAAGAAAACACCAATGTAGCTTATGTGTGTTATAAAGGGGGGATACTTCTGGGAGGGTGTGGAAAACACACACACACAGAAAGCAATTCAACTTGTTTTGATAAAACATCATCGTTTTTGAAGTTAGAAATTGAAGATAATAGAAACAATGTCATTGTTTAGGTTGACTAGTTCAAATTATAATTATAAAGCTAGTGGATAAATGATTTGTCACATAAACTAGAAAAAAAAACTGAAATTTTCATGTTTTCCTAACTACAAAACTAATAAATATATCCATTAAAAATCAACCAGATAAGCATATATTCAATAAGACAAACTAGGGCCAAGAAGTCAGCCTTTCACCAGGTCACCAGGATAGGTAAATAACCACAATAGATGGAGAGGAAGCTTAAAATGGATGGAAGTATGAACAGATGTAAGCTTTACAACCTGGCCCCCATTTAAAATGGGGAAAACATTCGAAAAGGAAGCAAAGTTAATAAATTAACATAATGGTGAGTGCTCTTGAATTTTAGAAAACTAGGTAGGAGGAGGTCAAGACCTCCACTTGAATTACAAAAATTTCACTCCAAAAACAAGATGAAAGGGAGGTAAAGTGATTACAGTATTTCTGAACAAATATTTGATTCCAAATATAACCTTCTATCCTTCTCATTTTTCTTATTTCCATCCACATCCCCTCTAGTTTCACACCTTATCAAGTCACTCTATTTGGAAAAAGTGAAGTTATAAATAATTAATGAAGCTACTAAGAAATGGCATAAATCTCTCGACCGAAAACACCTGCATTGATTGTGGATTGATTGTGGATAAAACATGCTACTAGAAATGTCTCGTACCTTTGTTCTGAGATGCGCTTCTCAGCTTTTGTTGTGGAACTAGCAAGAGATTCGGACAAAACTTTTAGCTTATCAACCTGCACAAGTTGCAAAAAAATAATGTAGTCACCATAATCTTACTGTCTATGATGAAAATTTATCATGTGTAAATAAAAGAAACATTAATAAGTGTACTTTGAGAATGGTTCTTTTATGTGACCACCACCTCCATAAAAATTTAAATAATGTCTACGATTAAATCGGTGGGCGATTGATAGACACCTATTTACATATAAGCACATGATACAACACATCTAGAGAACATATTGTACACTCGACAAAGCTCCAACCTCATTAGGACATCTAGGGAAAAGAGAATTTATCTTAAATATATGGACACTTATCATATTTAGGTAAATGCAGTTGTAAGCATCAGAAACAGGCTGGCACATCACGAGAAAGGCATGCACGACATAAGAATGTTTGACATAGGAACTGTATAAATAAATGACATATATCAAAAAGTACAAAGCATACCGCACCTTTTGAGTATGAACCTCAAGGGAGTCTCCATTGGCAAGAGATTTCTTCTTTAGTAAAAGCCCTTCTAATCTTGAGCAAATTCTTACATGGGCAAGAGCTTCTTTTAGATCCTACTTCAATAAAATCACAATCAGACTCTATTAGTACCACCTGTAAAAATGTACTCTATGAGCAATATTGTGCTAAGCTCTGATCCAAATACAATGCCTGTATTAAAAATATTGATGCAAGGAATATTATTTCTAAGTTGGCTACCACTTAGTGATCCTAAAGGAGTATACATTCAAGCAACTTGCAGGGCTTACTCAAATACATGGCAAAATGAATGGTCCAAACACAAAAGTCAAGGAGAATTAAGCAGGCAAAATATTGGACTTCACTTTGCAGTATATTAATAGAGCCAATGAAACAAAAAGCAGATGCAACCAGGTTCACCTCTACTGTGGAAACAGTTGTTCCTTTGGATGCTGTTTCATGGCCTTCGCCTTTAGCCTCTGCTCTTGCCACTATTTCATCAAGCTTTTTCTTCAGCAAAGAAGCTTCAGCATCTATTCTGTGGGGAGAAATCAAATCATTAAACAGAATAACTCAAATTCATTTTTTTAATAAAACTTATAATAGGCAATTCCCTATTAGTATGCAAAAGTCAAGCATTTGATATCCATAACTTAACCTGGCAAGTGGTAGAATTCCAAATTGCAAATGAACCCAATAGGGTATTATTTAACACTGAAATTGTGTTCCATAACATTACATTTTTTAATATTATGTAATGTGTTTATGTATATGGTAAAGGGGAAAAGAAATTTAAAAATAATAATGTAACGGTGTCTAGGCGACCGATAGAGTTTCAGATGACAATGGTAAGTATCATAATTTGACAAAGAACAAATTCTTTCAAGTTACAACCCACACCAAAAAGACCACAGTCCCGGTACATATTTCATGCCCATTAAAATATAGTAGGAGGAATGGAGAACCCAAAAAATGGTGTCACTTTTAACCTTCCAATATCGGCATTCATTTTTAATCCTGATATAGCACTTTGTGCAAACTGGAGAAGTTCCTCTCGCTTGACCTAGGAAAGATAGAACTTGATTAAGTCATCTGCCTATTTTCTATAGGAAATGAAAATGCCTTTCACGTTATATGACTACATTTTTACAATATACTAGTACTTTTTAGAATTTTACCAGCACTTCATCGTTGTAGCTAGCAAAGGCTTTTGACAGATCCTGAATACTGCTCACTATTGCATGATGAAATTCTTTCCCACCAGTAAGACAGAACCTGAATGTTTAATCATATAATTTGGTTGGATTCCCATATACATATTTCCAGTTAAAAAATTTGATGCAAAATACTTATAACCAGATGCAGATAACTATACCAACTATAATATTTAGAAAGCTTACCCAAACAGCAGTAGGAGTAGAGGAACTTCTTCCTCATTTGGTGCTTCAAGAATCTGAAACAAACAAAAGATTTTGTCAGTGTTTAACCTAGGAACAGCAAAACTGCAGCTGATTCAAGGTTATGTACTTTATTTCAGTACGATATTCTTCTGATCAAAGAGACAAAAGCCATTGCATTTATGAGACGAAACTTTACATTTTATGCTGCACTTTCGGAAACAATATGTAGTATAGAAATTGGTAGCAATAATCATTGCTAGCTTTACTCGTACATAACCTAGCTTTAAAGATTTTCTATATTATACACATTCTAAATATTCTTAGATTAAAACAAAAATTGTAAAACAATCCTGAATATATTTAAAAGATAGTAACTGGAAGGAAACTAGTTCTTGTACCATTGATATTGTGATCCCCTCCAAAGCTTGACTATAAAGAAATACATCACGAAAATTCAGTGGCTCACCACCCAAGTCATAGTCGAAATATAAAACCTGTAATTAATAGCATAGAATAAATCAGACTACTTTATCAAGAGAGCAATATATCTTTAGAAATTTTAAAATCTCACAGAAAGTATTAAAGGCTGGAAACAGAATAATAGACATGAGAGATCCCCTTTGTAAGTCTGTAGAACAATAAATCAAGGTGATATGATTCTGTTGAAGAAGGAACTAACTTCCACTTACCCTATTACAAAATGCTGGATCTAAGAATTCTCGAAGGCTAACTCCCCACACACATATAAAAAAAATTAAGAGGAATGAGCTAGACAAATCTTTGTTGCTGACAATAACTAGTAATATTTTTAACTTTCTAAATAGAAAATAAAATAATATAGACCGTAAATCAAATCACCAAGGAAACAAGTCAGGTTCTGAATATTGGACCAGCTAAAAGATACTATAAAGTAATTTTATCTACCAAATAAACATGGTACCATAACCAAAGAATTATACCTTACCTGACAAGTGATACTGATTAGCGGGTTAGACAAGAAACTGAACAGAAACCAAAGGTATGGGTGAAATCAGGAACTGAAACTATAAAAGATATAAAAGGGTACTCACTATAGATGGCTTTTTCTGATTTTCCTTTGCTTCTTCAGAAGGATAATGCTGATCCAGACTCCTTTCTTTATAATCCTCAGTTTCTTTAAGAGCTATCAACCACTTTTTTATCAGCAAGGTCCTTTCTTGTCCCCGACAAGAGACTGAAGCTTCTTCTAATCTTTTAACCGTCTGCTTAAAACTTTTGAAACTCTTGGCGCCCTAGAGTTGTCGGGAAACATGTCAAATAAAATGTCCAAAGTCAGTAAAAAACTTCATCTGGTAATCCAGTCAGATAAAGCCAACTGTTTCCAGGAATAAGCTACATTTACTAAATAGCATAGGAATGAATCCATGTGATGAAATTTAGTCATAGAAAATTAGACAAAAACTAAAAGTGGAGATCTGGAATTTGATCTTGCGAGACAAACCAAGAAATTATATGCACATTTGAATGACAATTCATGTAAATCTAATGGTGTAAGAATATAATATACTACTGAGTATGAACACATCCCGCCCTCATTCCATTCTCAAATAATAATATTAATCGTCTTAACTTGCACACATCTTATGGCTTATAAATCATAACAATGACTTGCTTAAGTGGCACAGAAGTACATAACTCGATCTATAACCCTAGAGAATTGTCAAAATGATTTCATATCGGAGAATTACATTGTACGATACAAAAAATAAAATAAGCCTTTCAACAACTGCTATTTAATCCATCAACCAACGACAGTCAGTCCGCTTAATATATGCAACACATTTTTGAAGAATACATTAAAAATTCAAAATTACAAATAACAAAAGAAAAAAACAATAGAATAAATTTTATTATAAGTTTAATAATAATATTTGGGTCATGCTACCATTGGCATTGAAGGCCAGGCCAATAGCCAATCAAGACAATTTTTTATTAATAATTAATATACAAGTATCACACAAGAATATGTGTACCAATATATCCACTTAATCAAAATTATTATGTCAACAAGAGTCAAGATGACGATATTAAAAAAAATGAGTACGATAACAATTTTAAGCATTAACAACAATACAGTAACATGGATTTTTTTAGTTATAACTAATACATGAATATTATTCTACAAATTAAAAAGTGTACCAAAAAAATATATATATATATATATACACATACATACAAGATTGTGTTAAACTGAAAATTCAGAATAATGACACGGGATTCACTAAAAGTTTAAATACTATTCATCAAATATTATAAAAATAATAATTTTAAAACATCTTATATATTGATAAATTTAAACTTTATTTATTAGATACACAATGCAACATGATTATTATAAATATTTGTATTGTAAACACGATATTACTTTAAAAAAAATTGTTTTATCAATATTATTTTATCTTTTGAATATTCATTTTTATTATTCATATTTTGATTATATTGGATTTTAAAAAAATAATTAATCCCATGTTTTAAGATAAATAAGCCCTAGAGATGTTTTACATTAAATAGTTGAATGTGTGTTAAGTGTTTTAATAAGAATAGATTTGTAAAGAGTTAGGCTCGTTAAATGGGTTTCAAATAAGATCCTTAATTTGTGGTTATATTTTATTTTGGGTCCAAAATAAAAACAATTAAGTAAAAAAAAATAAATTAAGGGTAATTAAGTAAAAAAACAAACTACCAAAAAACAAGTATCGTACCGATCATACTTTTAATGTTTCGTCTTTAATAAGAAAGTATAGAAGATAGTATTATTTTGAATTTTAAGTGAATCTTACAGTTGTTTTTGGTGCATGATATTGGTGAATGTGCCCCTATATATCCATATATACTTGTAAAATAATTAATTTGGTTGAAGATAAGAATGCTTTGGATTATGAATTTAGATTTTTGATATTGAGTATCTATATTTGACCACTACATTATTTCTATTTATTTTTTTAGTTTTTCATAATTGACATATATTTGAAATTAGTGATGAATCAAAGAATGAAAAAGTGGTCCCGAACCAATTCAATCGAGGCGACAAGGGCCTTCAAAGGCGGGGCAACGTGCTAACAGTTACAAAATTATATAATAATATGTGGCAATCATTTCACCACAATTTCAATTACATTACTTTGAACTATGAAGACAATATGATAATTGTAACAAAAAGTAACGAGATACATTTACAATATTTGGTTGAAGATAAAGAATAAATTAAATTTATGATTTACAATACTAATATTAAGTATCTAAATTCGGCCATTATTTTTATTTTTTCCCACGATTTAATATAATTTTAAATATGGGCTGATTAGTTTTCATTTATTTTTAATTTGATTTCCGGTAACTTTGAGGGGTTAATAAGCTAATTCATCACTCTAGTCAGCACCAACTTCCAACTTGCAAGTAGATCATCAAATTAAAAAGCTAACCATCGGATAACTAAAGTAATCATAGCTTGCAATTAAAACACTAAACATGATATAACTTTCACGTCCGTTAAATTTTGTTTGACTTTAATGGTGCACCGTTAAATTGACCCGAATGTGATGCCATGTCACCATCCACATCAATTAGCGGCGCCGTATCATTATTCACGCCAGTTACATTACTTAGAGCAAGTCTAATGCAATGCTAAAATTGGTTCTATTTCTATAATTTGTAACCAAATGCTACAAAACTCAACTCCAAAGGGGTTCTATACTTGGATGCAAATATGCATAAATGCATACTTGGTTCTATATTTGAAACCAAGGATGCATTTATGCATCTAGCCACATCATCAAATAACTATAAATGAAATGTATGTTGATTTGCTTCAAATGAAATTTAGGGGAGAGAGACAAAACTTAGCTAAATTCAAATGAAATATTTGAAGTTCTATTTTAGCGTGTCAAATTATAGAAATAGCTATAGTCATTTTACATCTTGCATTGGACTTGCTCTTACATAAAAATGAGTCAAATAATACCCAAATAACACAAGTCAAAATCAAACACATCTATCCATTTGCACCAACGCTATTATGCGAATTTCACTAAATCAGCTCGGTTCATTTACAAATTCAATCTCATTATTCACAGCTACAATCTACTTTCACGCCAATTAAATTAGGGCAAATGTTACGACTGACTTACGATACGATCTTGAAGAAGCTTAGCGCCTTCAGCAACGGCTTGACCAGCTTGATGAACAACAGAATCAGTGTAATTCTTAACAGCACGGCTCAGATTGCTCTTATTCCCAACCTCCACCGCTTTATTCATCGCCGATCGTAGCCACGCCATTTCACTACCGACAATTTGTGGCACTTGTCTACTATCTAAATTGTTTGAATTTGTAGAGATGATACAGATATAATACAGTCTGTGTGTATAGAAGACGTTAAGGTGTGTTTAGTTAAGATGGGGTTTTGGAGTGTTGTTCAAATTTGAGGTTTGTAAATTGGGGGAAGACTAGACCAGAGTTGTCTTGTTTGTTTACTGCAACTAGGATGTTACGTTACGCATGCTTTCTTATTGTTTTATTTTATATTTTTCAAAACCGACTTTAAATGTCACGTGTAATGTTTCGATTAGACAGTAATAATAAGAAAAATATTAAATATTCAAAAATTGTACCAATTTTTTTGAAAAAACTGCGATATTTGTCGTGCCACATTTTTTGAAAAAAAAATTAATATAATTTTTGAGATACCTAACATTATTCTAATAACTAACTATGAATACTGCATCTATGTAAATTTCACCGATAATAACATTTGAAAAACTAATTTGAGAACGGTATAGTTATTTTATTTTAATTTTATGTATGCTTTTTAACTTTATTAAAATCAAGAAATTATCAATTTTGATGTGATAGAGCACTTTCTATTTTCACTTGGTATTAACTAATAAAAACAATTTTGTTGCATGTTTTTGTATATTTGTAGTATTTCTTGGATACTTCATTAGCCGAATCAAGTTTCCAGTTTGGGACTAATCATACATGTTGGTTGCTCGATGAATACTAGAAACAGGTGTTTTAGAAAGTAGAATGTGCCTTGGTATAAGCTTCAAAAATTTAAATCCCCGCTATAAATTACAGAATTCATCTCATTCTCTTGGACTCCGTTTTGTGATCCATTGAGGTCTTTAATCAACTCTTTGTAGTAGGCTCACAATAATGAAGAAGGCTAAATGGATGTTTTTGACATTCTTAGCCATGCATTTTCTTTCATCTTCTTCCCAAGGTAATTTACATGGATGAAGTAACTTGTCTTCTTCTCTCTTGAAGATGGATAATTTTTAGTTCGAATCTTGGTCAGTGGTAATCGTAACTGATCGATGAATCTAAAGTTATCTAATCACAGCTTTTGTTATAGCAAATGAATTCTTAAGATAGGAAAGTGATTATTGTCTTAATCCACTCAATTTAGTCAAATTTATGTGAGCATACACGAAGATCATTTTTATCTAGACAATTGAAAGTTAAACAAATGTACTGTCTCATACATTTGAATTCTGCAGAACCAGACACATCGAGGTGGGAGATCATTGATTGTGGCGCGGATGGTGTACCCTTCAACGACGACTTACTCATATGGCATACCGACGATGGGTACATTCAAACTGGATCAAATGAATTAGTTCGTACAAAAGCAACCAGGAATGAATTTAACACCCTTCGGGCTTTCCCAGACAAAGAAAGAGAGAATTGTTATAGTATGTCTAGTGAGACACAAACACTCCGATACATAATCCGGGTGGGATTCTATTATGGAAACTACGACGGTCTATCTAAACCTCCAAAGTTTGATCTTTTTATCAACAACGTAAAATGGGCAACTGTTGACACGTCTATAAATAATGGTGAACCATTTTACGAAGAAATCATATATCATGACAGAGCATCAGGATTCTTTAGGATTTGCTTAGTAAAAATCAAAGGTGGAGGGATCCCATTGATTAATTCAATAGAAATTATGGTAGTATATGATGAATTGTATCCAGAGATGGAGCGTGGTGCAACATATAATCTCGTCGCTAGGACCAACCTTGGCGGGCCAGAAGTCAGGTACTTGAAATTCTTTGTTATGAATCTCAGAAGTTTTCAACCTTCCACCTCCGCACACAATTTCTCATCACATATTAAGTTTTTTACTTCATAACAATTTAAGTTTTTGTAAAATGAAAAAGCTACCTGCGAATTGCAATACTTTAATGTGTGTTTGGTTAGGGAGAATGGAATGGGATGAAAGTAAAGAGAAACAATGGAGATGGGAAGGATGATTTGAAACAAATATTAGTGAGTGCAAATTTTCCATGATGATAATTGTCAAGAAAAAATGGGTATGGTGGACAATGGAGCGTTCCTTCTTAAATTTGGAGGTATGAACTCTAGGTTAGATTGTTAGGAATAGAATGGATGAAAGACTGAAAGTTTTAAACCCTGATTCATCTCCTTCTTGTAATGCGAGGTCGAGAGTTTGAGTCGTAAGGCATGAGTTTGTAGGTATCTAAATTTCAGCAATTGATCACTACCAAAGAAAGTTATCAATTTTTATGTGTTCTTTTTATCTTGCATATATTAAAATATTTCAGGTATGACATTGACACTGATGAGATGTACAATCGCATATGGAGCAAGGATGCTTCGCCTTACGCCAGAGTTTCTGGTTTCCCAAATCTTGTTCCCACATACGAAAATCACCCTCCTATTCCTATATTGGGAGATGCCATAGTATCTAATGCATATGACCCGATCACCTTGACCATCAATCGTCGACAATCAACCCCACAATCAGCTTACATTGTTTTGTATTTCACAGATCTAGGTGACCCTTTTAATTCTAGGCAGACCACAACATTAAAAATTGAAATCAACAGTCAGGATCAAGGTATAGTGAATGCAACAGGTTATGGAGAGACCACAGTAATAACCAAGTATCCTGTAATGGTATCAGGCCCAACTATAAATATAACATTGTCACGCGCTGATGAGCTGAGCTTGCCACCAATGATCGCTGCAATGGAGGTGTTCACAAAATGGGATGCAGGTCATAGTACATTCACAGCAGCACCAGAATATATCTTCTTTGCATATACGTTGATAATAAATTTAATGCTCTTTTTGGTGGCATGAAGAGGGGAAAAACAGTTGATTTGCCACAACACATAGTAAAGAAACAGCACTGTTACATTTTGTAACATTTACTTGATGTAAGCAAATATTAATTATAAAAAAATTATGATAGCTTCTTAATTTGTTTTGTAATTGCATTTCCATTTGAAATTTTGTTATTACAGAAGAAATTGTAAAAGAATCTACAGAATATTACAAGGAGTAGTACACCCTTCTTAAGGTAATGATCTACTTCTTTAAAGTTTTAGAGCATCATCATTTTATAATTACAAATTTGACACTCAAGCACCACATCATTGGCAAAGGTCTATAGTAATCGAAAGATGCTGTACTTAAAATGTATGTATGTCTGCAACAGTGACAGGTTACCTCCAATGAATACCTTATGGCTATACATAGTTATGCATAAAATCACAATTTTCAATGGTTCAAGATCTATCTCATTCTACTTGAATACCTTCCATTCTTTCTTAGAAAGGTTTGATTGACGAACATCAGTTTTACCTTGGTAGTTGGAATTTAGAATTTCACCGGTAGTCTGTAGAACATCTTCTCAACAAAAGGGATAGGCAAAAGATCGATCCTTCTTTGTTAAAGCACAGTAACAGATTTCCAATTTCACCTCAAACTCCCGGTTTCCTTGTTGCGAATTATTTTTGTTGACATAAACTTCAAAACTTCATCAAGATCAGACTTCAAAGTTCTCGGCATTATATAATTAGGAACATTATTATATACTTAACATCATATGATCATTATAGGGATAGTCCATTGAATCAATACACTGAATCTACTGATTCCACCATAAATATCTACGCACAGGATCCAGCATGTTATGTGAGTCCTAGCCGAGGCAAAATAGTTGCAGAAGATAAAAGAATTCATCTTTTCTCGAATTCCACAAGCTATAACATCTACATATTTTTTATTTCGAATTCCACATTAATGTTTTGGAAATCAGCTTATGCCGCTTCCTTTTGTCTTTTAACTCTGGACTTTATTCATCTTAAGATTAGAATGCTATCTTTTTGTATAGGACTGCAGATTTTATATTCATCAGAGGTCTGTATTATATTAGTTTTTGATAGAGAACATGTTAAATATTCTCAGCATATACCTATACATTAAGTTAGTGAGAATACACCAATCAAGAAGAATTACACACTTCTACAATTTTGATCACATGACAAATGGTATAACTTCCTCTTTTTCTATAAAAGATGAATGTGTCCTTTTATGCTTGGTATAAATATAACTGGGATAGAATCTTAAATATAGTAGTAAAGCCTTGTACGAATTTTTCTTGAATGCTTTCGTACAAGATGAATGTGTCTCCATTTTAGCTTCAAGTTTCCGATTCATCCCACTATAAACTACAGCCTTCACCTCATTCTTTGTGTACATCTGGCCATCCATTGTACTCTTTATTGCAGTAGACTAAAAATGAAGAAAGTTGATTGGATATTTTTGGTGTCCTTAGCTTTGCAATTGCTGTCATCTTCTTCCCGAGGTGGTTTCCTTCTTGCTTTGATTTTATATTAATGTAATGTATATGATATATTTTCTGGCTTCTACCAACACCATAGAAGTTTAGGAGTGTTGTTAATTTAACATGAGTAACTCAACCTCCAGGCTCCAGAGAGGTGTCGAGTTTGAAACCTTATGGCCATAATGTTTGTCAAATTGTGACACCTTTGTAAAGATATGGAGGATTCTGTCATCTGAACTGGTCCATAATAACAACTGTGCTACCTATAAATTGTCTATATTCTACTCATATGTATGTGAGCATACACAAAGTTCATTTTTCATCTTCATTAGTAAAATTCGGTAAAATATATATTCTCATTCGTTTGTGATCTACAGGTCCAGATACATCAAGGTGGCAGAGTATTGATTGTGGCAGAGAAGTTCTACGCTTAGATGACGCCCTATTCACATGGGATGCTAATCGTGATTACACTCAAACTGGAATCAATAAACTAGTTCGTATAAATACAACCAGGGATGAATTTAACACCCTTCGGGCTTTCCCCAACAATACAAAAGATAATTGTTACAATGTGCCTATTGATACAGAGACGATCAGATATATAATCCGGGTGGGATTCTATTATGGCAACTACGATGGTCTCTCTAGACCTCCAACATTTGATCTCTTCATCAACAACATAAAATGGACTACTATTAACACGTCGACAAATGATGGTGAACCGGTTTATGAAGAAATCATATATTATAACAAAGGATCAGGGTTCTTCAAGATTTGCTTGGTACACATTCAAGATGGAGGAATTCCAATAATTAACTCAATTGAAACTGTGGGTGTATTTCATGTCTTGTATCCGAAGATGGAGACTAATGCCACGTATAGTCTTGTCACTAGAATCAATTTTGGTGGGCCAGAAGTCAGGTAACATTAAATTCTTCTTTGTTATGAATCTCAAACTTTGCTACCCTTTCACATCCGCACACAGTCATTCCTCGTCACGTGTTAAGTTTGTACTGGACATCAATCGTAGATTTTGTAAACTGAAAGAGGCATTTGCATGTTGCTATAGTCTAAGTGATATGTAGCCAAAGTGATTAACTTTTTCATTGTAATAAGAGGTTGAGGGGAGTCTTCATAGAGGGATGAGTGTGTGAATAGTATTCACTGGAATTTAAATCTCTGCAATTGATCATTACCATAATAAAGTGACCACTGTTGATGCTTTTTTCTCTTACACTTTGTAAAATATTTCAGGTATGACTTAGAGACTGATGAGATATACAATCGGATATGGAGCAAGGGAGCTACGCCTTATGCCAATGTTTCTGGTTTACCTACAAATTTGGCTCCCACATTCGAGAATCACCCTCCTCGATCTGTAATGGCAGATGCCATTGAATCTAATGCATCTGATCCAATCACCTTGACCATTGATCTTCCACAATTGACCTCACCCTGTGATGGTATCAGGCCCAACTATTAATATAACATTGTCACGTGATGATGAGTCGATTTT
This sequence comes from Heracleum sosnowskyi, assembly GCA_030848705.1. Taxonomy (NCBI): domain Eukaryota; kingdom Viridiplantae; phylum Streptophyta; class Magnoliopsida; order Apiales; family Apiaceae; genus Heracleum; species Heracleum sosnowskyi. The sequence continues at coordinate 17,047,408 of CM061236.1, forward strand.
TCCACCAATGATTGCCGCAATGGAGGTGTTCACAAAGTGGGATACGGATACATCGGCAGCAGCACCAGAATATTTTTCCTTTGCATGTTCGTTGATAAATTTTTTAATGCTTTTATTGGTGGCCTAAAGAGGAGGAGACAGTTGTTTTACCACAAAATGTAGTAAAGAAACGACAGTTTTGTAATATCTACTTGATGTAAGCAAATTTTTTATTTGAAATAATTTTGACTGCTTTTAATTTTCTTATCATTGAACAAATTCTAAAATAATCTGTAGAATATCAGAAGTGATACACAATTCTTGAAGCAATAATCCGCTTCTCTAATATTGTAAAAGCGTCATATACAAAATTTCAGATTACAATTTTTCCCACATTTATTCATTAAATTGTTTGCAAAAATCTATAATCTTTCATAGATTCCATACTAATAAAACTTAATTGCAGGATGATGGCCTGAGTTATAATTTTTTTGCACAAAAATGGCCAAACTATAATAATAGGCACCCGCATGGCTGAACTAAAATTTATTAAGCGCGCGATTGCATTCCGTCAAATGTGTCTAACAGACGTTAGTTTTGGAGGGGTAAACTTGGAAATATAAAATTTAACAGCTTTTTTATTTACAATTGTATGTATAATTCCTAATAGACTTAATTAAGTCTAAATTCCTTCCCGCCACCCCAATTCTCCAGTTCCGGCAGTGGATTCGACGATGAACCACCTCTTTTAGAAGAACTCGGAATCAACACGAAACAAATCTGGAACAAAATGGTTTCAATTCTTAACCCGTTTAGAGTTAAACCTGCCACAGTAAGAAGTGAAGGACGTGATCCTCCCTCCTCTAGATAGCAGGTGGACAAGTAGCAGTTCAGCATTTCTGAATGAGCCACCAGTGATTTCAGAAGAAGGGAGAAATAGACATGACAAATATGCATCGCAATTCCACGTGGCAGATATCGATACCTCCAAGCCTCATCTTCCTCGCACTGGGATCAGCACCTGATCGGAAATATCATAATAATGGAGTTGCACCCATCCATATATCCCTGTACAGAAATAAATTGTGCGTGTTTGGGTGCACTAGTAAACACATGTGACTGACTGCAGAGCTGTAACCTGTAATCACTAATAAATATAATGACATGTTAGCTTCGGTTTGATGCAATTATGCAAACAACTGTGTCTGTTACGATACCTTGGAAACTTATGGTTTCCAAATTTCCATAGATATTGCAGAACCAACCCAGCTAATGGACACCATAGCATTCAAGTTACAAGAAAAGCCTAAAGCTCTCAGAACCCACGAGTCAGACGACCTTGCTATGATTCTTGGACAGGACACAGATTCTAAGTATGTTACGATACCTTGGAAACCTAAGATGGATTATGAAAATAATTCACTTAAGCCTTTAAAACTTAAAAACTGCACTGGTGATAAGCCAATTCAGTCTGTTGATGCTAATTAGATAATGTCTCATGGTAAGCAAGCCACAAGAACCACCAGCGCAGCAACCATAATACAAGACATGAGAAGGAGATGGACGGTAACCATAGTCTCTGAACAATCTACACCTCTGTTTCGTTGTCTTTAGTAATCACAACGAAGAACCATCATCTTAGACCTAAAATCTACTGAAGTAGCTAAAGGTCAAAAATCTGGAGCACTAACAAACCATATGTTTTAGGATCGAAATCTCGCTGTTAAAGAAATTGAATCAATCTTTAGAATTTATAAGAGTTTGAAATCTTTAGAAACTGGCTCTACTTCCTAAAATTTTATATTTCCAAGTTTACCCCTGCAAAACTAACGTCTGTTAGACACATTTGACGGAATGCAATCGCGCGCTTAATAAATTTTAGTTCAGCCATGCGGGTGCCTATTATTATAGTTTAGCCATTTTTGTGCAAAAAAATTATAACTCAGGTCATCATCCTGCAATTAAGTCTACTAATAATGCATCTAACTGTCTGCTACAGTCATGTGTTGCGAACTGGCGTCCCATGAACATTGTTATGCATCAGATTGCATTCTTTCTGTACAAAACCAGCAGACATGTATCCTCAAAAATTCAGAAGTGTACAAGTCAAAATTTTGGTGAGGATCATGGAAGGGTGAAAGCACTGGCTAAGGGCCAGACAATGGTAATAACCAGGTACCCTGTGATGGTATCACCGTATCAGGCCTAATATAGATGCAACATTGGCACGTGGCTACGAGTCTAGATTGCACAGGTCATGAAGCTCAGTGTTGTTTGTTTGTATTTGGTGGCATGAATGGGGGTACCAAGCATAAGAAGACACATATCGACTTGCTTCTGCTCCGTAATTGTATGTCTACAAGGTGACATATTGACTTGCTTTTGCTGCATGTTTTTCTACTACTGAGTGTATACATTGCCTGTGAGGACTGAGGAGTATCGTGCGCTTGTGGTGTTGAATTAAAGAAAACTATTTGGTACTATATAAAGTATGAATTAGTGACAGAAAGGTTGTTGGTCTCCCCTACAACCTTTGATATCGATTAGCACTAGGACTACATTTCGGACTGCTCGGACACACTTTGATCACTTTGATTCAATGACTTTTATTGACAGAAAGTTGTACGTAAATTAAAGTTTGTACTAATATTTGATCCATGTTTTCTAAAAACTCTGAATATGAAGTTGAACTTATTAAATTCTCTATGTGTAGATTGCGGAAAACTTACAGTACTTCATATACATTATTTGTATTCTTACATCAATAAACTGACACAGATCGCAATTTATGTATATGAAATTAGTTAATAAATGAACTTGACTGAATATACCTATATGCTCTCACTGTCTGTTATCGTGCGGTGCCGTGCCCATTGTGCTATACAAAGAATTGGTGTGTTCTCTCGCAATCAACTTCATTAGAAATAGTTTTATGCATGATTGCAGACTTACTAAATATATTAAAATGGTCGATGAATACTAAAAACATGTGTAGTAAACAAAGTAAATTGTGTCTTCTTATTGGCTTCAAATCTTCAATTTGCCGCACTATAAATTACAGCCTTTGCCTCATTCTCGTTGGACTGCAACTTGCGTGGGCTAACAATGGAGAAAGATGGATGGATATTTCTTGCTTTCTTAGCATTACAGTTGCTTTCATCTTCTTCCCAAGGTAATTTCATTTTGCCGTTCTCTTTAATTTTATGTTTATGTTGTTAAAAATAAAATTTAAATTTTAGCGACTTCTGTTAACATCTTACTATTTTTTGGAACTTGGAAGAGTTGGTAGTCTAAGTTAGCATCACTTCGTGATTAGCATGATTTTCGAGTTCAGACCATCTTTGAACTGTCTCATTTAGTGGAATTGTTACTTGTGTGAGTGAAGTGAGTAAATATGGAGATCTGGAGTGTTAAAACTTTAAAGTGCAAGTTCGTTGATGAACTTATACCACCAAGACTTTAGCTTCGGGAGGGTTGATTATCCTACATCTTTAATATTTGCATGTTGCTAGCTATTGTGCATAATTATCTCATACATTTGAATTTCTGCAGATACATCGAAATGGCTGAGTATTGATTGTGGCAATGACGAAATAAGCTTTCAAAACCTACTCTTGTGGGATACTGATTCTGACTACATTCAAGTAGGATCAAATAAACTAGTTCTTACAAAAACAACCAGAGATGAATTTAACACCCTTCGAGCCTTTCCCAACAATACAAGAAATAACTGTTACACTGTGCCTACAGAGAAACAAAAGATCCGATATATAATCCGGGTGGGATTCTATTATGGAAACTACGATGGTCTCTCTAAACCTCCAACATTTAATCTCTTCATCAACAACATACTCTGGACAACTATTAACACATCAATAAATAATGGTGAACCATTTTACGAAGAAATCATATATCAAAACAAAGAATCGGGGTTCTTCAAGATTTGCTTAGTACAAATCAAAGATGGAGGGATTCCATTTATTAATTCAATTGAGGCTATGGTTGTTTTTGATGAATTATATCCAAAGATGGAGACTAATGCAACATTTAATCTCATCACTAGGATCAACCTTGGAGGACCAGAAGTAAGGTACGTGAAGTTCTTCTTTGTTATTCACACATTGCAGTGGTCGACAACTTCATGTCTTTTGCACTCGAGTTCCTAAATATTTAACAGTTGATAGATAGTAAGCGCAAGGTTGAGGATTTGAGTAGGGGAGACATGATTGTTATTTAAATTTCTGTGATTAATTATTATCAAATAACAAGATCAATAGTTGTACTATTTTTTATTTTGCAACTTTGTAAATATTTCAGGTATGAGTTGTGGGGTGACGAGATATACAATCGGATATGGAGCGAGAAAGCTTTGCCTTATGCCAGCTTTTCCGGTTACCCAGATTCTTCCCCTACACCTGAGAATCACCCTCCTATAACTGTGTTGCAAGATACCATTGAATTTAATGCATCTGATCCAATGACCCTAACCATTAATCTTCCAGAATCGACCCCACAATCAGCTTACATTGTTTTGTATATAACAAACCTACACGACGACCTTTACAATCCTAACAAAAGCGCACAAGTAAAAATTGAAATCGACAATCAGGATCAAGGAATGGTTGATGCATTACAATTCGGTGAGACCACAGTAGTAACCAGGTACCCTGTCAATGTATCCGGCCCAGCTATTAATATAAAATTGTCACCTGCTGATGAGGCGAGCTTTCCACCAATGATCGCTGCAATGGAGGTGTTTACAAAATGGGGTTCAGATAAATCCGCAGCAGCACTGAAATATTTCTCCTTTGCATATTTGTTGATAATTCTTTTTCTGCTTTTATTGGTGGCATAAATCGAAGAAACTTTTGGTTTGTCACAAAATGTAGTTTCTAACGCAGTAAAGAAACTGTTGGTACCCTTTGTTACATACTTACATCTACTTGACTTTTTTTCTGGGAACAATATAGATTGTCTGTATTAACAGAGTAAATTTCACGGTGGTGGCTAAACTTTACTCCAATTTTCAAAACATTGGCCGATCTTTCAGATTTTCAATTTTAGGCTAGTGTTTTGTTCCGCCTTTCAAAAAGGTGGCTCCCGTCAAATACCATTAACGGGTCTAACGGAGCAAGGGGTAAAATTGGGTTTTTATAAACATACAACGGGTCTCAAAACAATGTTTCGAAATATAATGCGAGGCTCACTCTCTCCAGCCCATCTGATTTAAAACATTTATATAAATAGATTAGTATATATTGATATGTACAGATTAGAGAGAGAGAGAGAAGGATAGTGGGGGGAGCGAGAGAGGAGAACCTAATTCAAAAATTGGAGGCGCCATCGTCAATTACAATTGGAATGGAGGGAGGGAAGCGATGGTAATCGGATTGTCTCTGAATTTGAGAGATAAAGGGCATTTTTTGAAACCCTAATACACATGGGGAGATGGAATGAGAGATTGTAAAAGTAGTGATTTTGAACAGTTCGGGATCTTTCTCAATTTTGGACAGTTCTTGATTTTGAAACTCTCAAGTTTAGGAAATTCACTTTGGCTGTTACCCCTTGTAGTTACAACTGCTTCTTCCCATTCTTCTAGTTTTGGCAAATTTGACAACTTGAGTTTTGTCAGGGACGGATACAGTTTTGCCTTAACTGCTTTGTCGATCCGGTCTCCACCACTGGACTTGAATCCTCTTCAGGTAAAAGTACGAGATTTTCTTCAAGTTTCTTCCGTCTTTTGAATATTTTGTCAAGGTCAGCTTGAAGATTTTACTATCTTCTTATTTTACTTTGTTCTATGTATCTCAAGTTGAAATTCCTCTTCTACCCTTACTATAATACATTTATTTTAAGTTAACGGCGGATATTTAACAGACTTTGACGGGAGTCACCTTTTTGAAAGGCGGAACAAAACACCAGCCAAAAAATTGAAAATCTGAAAGATCGGCCAATGTTTTGAAAATTGGGGTAAAGTTTAGCTACCATCCTGAAATTTACTCACATTAACGTATCTTTTTAGCTAACAAGGGAACAATTGTTATTATTGAACAAATTGAAGAAGAATCTGCGAAAAACTATGGTCTGATTCTCTAAAATTTTAAATGCAACATATACGAATTTCCAGATTAGTATTTTTTCCACTCAATTTACATTGTTGGCAAAATCTATGATATTCAAAAGATTCCATACTGCTCTCTACAAACAGTCGTGGGTTTCCCCATAAAATACCTTTTGGCTAGGCATTATTATGCTTCAAATCGCATTGTTTTCTATATAAAACAAACCAGATGACATTTATTCTTATGTATTCAGAAGCGTAAACATCAAAATTAACGTTCATGATGATCATGGGACAGTAAAGGCCCCAACTTGAGGTCAGACAACGTAATTCCCAGGTACCCTGTGATGGTGCCAGGCCCAATTATACATACAACTAGCAAGTTACCATCCCTTCTAAAAGCTCAAGGTGTTAAAACGAAGACTTCAAAGAATCATATATTATATCTTAACACGTACTTGCCTCACTCAAACTCTCCCAACATGAGCTGATACCATTTAACTCTATCTTTAGAATTTAGAAGAACAGTTTGTGCTCCTTCCTTCTATCTTTTAACTCTGGACTTCATTCACTTTACGATTAGAATGCTATCTTTCTATATAGCATTGAATATTATATCTGGCAGAAGTCAGTATCATATCTATTTCAGTATGTGTCAGAAGAACAGTGTGTCTTCTTCTGCTAATTGCCATTCTTTAAACTAGTATAGACAATCTTGTTATGAATACGTTAAGTGCAACGTTGTAGGAAAGTACTTGGATACTTCATTAGCCACATCAAAAATTTGTCCTAGGAACAACCATACAGTTGCTTGCTGAATCATATTATATGCAAAAAACGTCAATTTAATAAAATTCTTCCTTCTTTCTTTGCTTCAACTCACACGGTCCCTAGCTTAAAAACAAACACTTCACCATCTTCTCTGTCAATTATATATTGTGATATTATTGAACTCTTTAACTCTTTCAATGGACTTGCATGCGATGGATAAAGCTGCAAGGGTTTTTTTTTTATATTTTTTAAAAAAAAATTGCATTTTGCACGCAATATGGATAAATGTCTTTGCTGACATCTTAATTTTAATAGACTTCAACTTAAATCATCTTGAAGATCTCAGGTTTGCTGCAGTTTCGAGTTCAAATTAATTTGCTGCCAACAATATTGGGGCCAATATAAACAGAATATGTCCAACGAAATATATTTAACATAAGATTATTGATGACCTTCCACATCCACCCAAAATTAATTATTTTCACATGTTAAGTTTTTACTTTAATATCAATTATTTTCTGTAAGATGGTAAAGCTATTCGCATATTGCAATAGTCTAAGATTTCAGTTCATGATCTGCACTTGGGTTACTCTGTTTTTAGTAATCGAAATCAAGTGATCTATAGCATTATTGCCTAGTGGAGACCCGAGGTTGAGTGTTTGAAGCTAATGCATCTGATCCAATCACCTTGACCGGTGATCTTCCAGAATTAACCCCACAATAAGCTTAGATTTTTTTGTATATATATTACAGAACTAGGTGACTTCATAAATCTTAACCAAACCTCAACAGAAAAATGGAAATCGACAGTAAAGATCAAGGGACGCCTGCAGCAACAGGTTATGGAGAGACCACAGCAGTAAGCAAGTACCCTGTGATGGTTTCAGGCCCAACTATTAATTAATAAGGGAACTCTTAATAATGTCTAACAAGTGACAAATACTCTTAAGTTAATGACAGAAACCTTGCTGGTCTCTGCTCCCTAAAACAAACATTATGAGTTCATTTCTTTCTAGTATATTGGATTGAATACTGTATGTTGTTTTTCTTTGGCGTAAACATTTGGTGTGATCTGTTACTACAAACCAGTAAAGACATCATTCGCGCTTTAATGTTCTATACAAACCTTTATCGAATTTCTTGAATACTTCATTAGCCTAAATTTTATAATTCCAGACCAGAAATATATATAAGTTGGTCGATGAATTCTAAAAACGTGTGCACTAAAACGGAGTTTGTGTCTTCTTGTTAGCTTTAATTTTCATTTCATCCCAACATAAATTATAGACTTCATTTCATTTACTTACACCACAGCTTTGATCCATTGATCTCTTAAATGAACTCGGCTTAGTTGTTAGCAATGAAGAGAGCTATGTGGATATTTTTTGCATTCTTTGCCTCACAATTGCTTTCATCTTCTTCATAAGGTAATATTCAGCTTGCTAATCTCTTTTATTTTATATTAATGTTTTTATGATTTTAAGATTAGTCTAATGATCTCTACCAAAATCTTGGAACTTTTGGTGACATAAAATAAATATGAAGAATTAAATCAAACTAAATCTAGGAAAAATGCAGGTTGGTAAATACAAGTGTATTCACTCTCTTTACAAGGTCGTAAATTTAAGAGTAATATTAAAGTTTCAAAATTATTTTTAAATGATATGTTCGACACTTTTTATTTGATGTGTTTATTATACGGAGGTGGGGCTATAGGAAATCTGCAACACACTCATTTAAAAATAATTTTGAAAAGGAAATTATGTGCACTGTTAACACATACGTATAATATCCCTGATTTTTCTTATAATTTTAATATATTAAAATTTGCTAGAAATTAGAATTAGAAATGGATTAAAAATAAGATAATTATATAATTTGACTTTAGAATATAATTGGATTAACGGGCCGTACTAATTTAATTTTGTTGGGTTTTAGTTTAAAATTTTAGCTGGCCCAATTTAATTAAAATGGACTTATACATATCTAGATACAAGCGTGTTAAAAAAAGAGATGAAAACCCTAGCAAACATTCGGGAGAGAGAGAGAGAGAGAGAGAGAGAGATGAGAGAGAGAAGAAGAGCACGAGATGAGAAGGTCTCATTACAAGCTTAAAAAGAAGGGGTAACGATTCTTTAATTCTCTTGTTTTTTTTTTGAAACTGGTTTATGATATTAATCCATCAAATTATCTCTACAAGGTGCTCCAACACAGACTGTGGAGGAGTCATAAGATCAATAAAGCAATTGATTTCACAAGGCACTCTAGCAACTAAATGAACTACCTTGTTAGCTTGCTTTTTAACTAATGAAAGCGAAATATCCCTACGAGCTTCCAAAAGACTACGACATTCTTGAAATATCACACCAACTTCTAGATAATTCTCTGTTTCGTTGTTGATAGCTTGGACTGTGGTTAGTGAGTCACTCTCTATATCCACATTCTGCAGACCCAGTAAACTTATCCATCTGGTAGCTTCCAAAACTGCAATGGCTTCCGCTTCTATGACTGGAACTACTCCTGCAAACCTGTGCGTTCTTGCCCCGATAAATTTTCCTTCATGATCCCTAAGGATGAAACCACAAGAGAACCATGAATTACCTGCAACAACATGAGCATCAACATTGATCTTCACTCGCCCTTCACTTGGGGGATGCCACTTGATCACCGGTTCCTTGTTAGTCTGCACACAAGCTTTGTTCCGAGACATTTTCAATTGCTGACTATCTCTCCATTATTTAACTTGAAGGACGCTCCACTGCATTGCCATTTGAGTTGTTAACATTTTACTCTGCCACACCTTCAGGTTCCTAGCTGACCATATTCCCCATATAACTGTTGTTATCTGAGCTAGTTTTTCAAAAGATTCAACTGCCAAAGTATGTAACAGCCATTCTGGGCACGACAGGATCTGAGACGTATCAAACCCCAAACCTAATTCATCCCAACATCCCTTTGCATAACTACATTCAAGGCATACATGCCTCAAATGCTCTACATCAACTCCACATAACGGACAAAGAATGGTTGTATTCACCCCCTTTCCCCCCTCAACAAATTGCGAACATGAACATTATTCCTACACACCCTCCACAAAAACATCTTAATCTTCTGAGGAACCTGGATCTTCCATAATCTTCCCCACCCCTTACTATCCTCTAGTTGTTTACAATTGCTAAAGTGTTGCTGCCAGAATCTATACCCCGATTTAGCACTATATTTCCCATCCAACGAGTGACTCCAGACTATACGATCTTGGACCTGACTTTTAGGGACATGTATTGCTAATATACACTTAGCATCACTACTTGAGAACAAGTTGTGCACCTTGGTAACATCCCACTCACTACTGCCAGGAACAAACAAATCACATACCTTTAATCCACTCATTGAGTGAAGAGACTGCTAGACGATTATATACCCATCTTTACCTCTAAGCCAAGCATATGTACTCACATTTATTGACCTCCCATCACCCACTACCCACCTATATCCTTGCTTAAGAGATTCCTTTGCTTGCCACAAACTTGACCAGAAAAAGCTTACACCACCTCCTCTACTTATATCAAATAGGCTTGATTCCGGGAAATACTTAGCTTTGAACACCCTAGCTACCAGAGAACCTGGATTATTCAACAAATTCCAGCATTGTTTCCCAAGAAGTGCCAAATTAAACCCTTGAAGATCACGAAAAGCTAAACCACCCATCTCCTTCGCGATACTCATATTCGTCCATGAAGTCCATCTTATACCTTTCCTGATATTATTCTGTGAACCCTACCAGTAGCTATTCATCATTTTCTCAAGATCACTACATAAAGATTTAGGTAACAAAAAACACGACATAGCATACGATGGGATCGCTTGTGCTACTGTTCGAAGTAAAATTGCCTTACCAGCCTTTGATAGACACTTAGCACTCCACCCATGAATTTTGCTCCATAAACGATCTTTAAGAAAATTAAAAACCATTTTCTTCAATCTCCCTATCAAGGACGGAAGACCAAGGTATTTCCCTGTGCTCAAATCACTATAAACACCCACCAAATTCTTCAATTCTTCCTGTTTATCCAGCCTTGCATTCGAACTAAAGTAAATCCCAGATTTTTGGAGATTGATTGCATGTCCAGAGTGCAGTTCATACCTCTGTAAAATCGACCTAACCTCCATGACCTCCTCTGATGTAGCTTTACAAAATAGGAAGCTATCATCTGCAAATAGCAAGTGCGTAATTGCCGGAGCTTGCACACAGACTTTGCATCCCTTAATCCTTCCTTCATCAGTTGCACTCTTTAGCATACGAGATAGACCCTCCACACAAAACAGGAATAAATAAGGTGATAAAGGATCACCTTGACGTAATCCCCTTGACGGATTAATAGGTCCAATCTGTGAACCATTGAAATTGATATAATAAGTCACCGTCGTAACACATAACTGAATCCAAGCAATCCATTTACTAGCAAATCCTAACTGCTTCATTTGATGCACCAGAAAACCCCAATCCACTCTGTCATAGGCTTTACTAACATCTAACTTCAAAGCAACCTCTCCTTCTACTCCTTTTTTCTTCTGTTTCATAAAATGCAGCAATTCAAAAGCTAGCAACACATTATCCGTGATATTTCTTCATGGGACAAACGTCGATTGATTATCTGTAATGATACCAGGCAGAATAACTTTCAAACGATTAGCTAGAACATATGCTATCACCTTATAAAGAACATTACAAAGTGCTATAGGACGTAAATCCTTCATCTCATCTGCATTTTCTTTCTTGGGAATTAACACAACATTTGTATCGTTTAAATCAAGGGGGAATGCCAACTCTGTTATCCAGTTCTTACAACACTAAAATACATCGTTCCCAAATAAATTCCAGAAATGTTGATAAAACGCTGGATTTAAACCATCTGGACCAGCACTTTTGTCCGGGTGCATTTGCTTTATAGCAACTGAAAATTCCTCCATCGTGAACTTTGTTGTGAGTTTCCTATTTTGATCTTCTATTATGACAGCTTCATGCACTTCCATATTACCCCTCTCAGCTCTCTCATCTCCACCAAAAATCTTCGTGAAATAATTCTTGACAATTTCACACATTTCCTCATGCTTGCTAACCACTTCTCCACTCTCATCTTTAAGATAACTCACCTGATTCTGCTTTCTCCTACTAGTAGCATATGCATCCAAAAGGATTTAGCTCTTTGCTGCCAGTATATCTCTTCACTTAGCATTAAATCTTCAAGAATCTTCTTTTCTGCAAAGTATTTACCAGTTCTGTCTTCATCTGCACAATCCTCAAAAGATAACACCAATTCCTTCTGTTTGTTGATTTTCTCACGGAACTTATTAAAAAACCTTTTCCCCCACTTTTCCATGAAAAACGACAACGCTATCAGTTTAGAAGAAAATGTCTTGGTTTCAGATTTTTTCATTGAGCTGAGACTTCTTCATGAAAATTCACCTCCTTAAGCCATACATTCTCAAATCGAAATCTAAACTTCTTCTTTGCATGCTCTGTACTATAAAAATCCAGCTGTATTGGGTCATGATCAGAGTAAACACAATGATGCACACTCAACTTACATAATGGAAATAAGCTCCACCAAGAACCTGAAGCAAACACCCTATCCAATCTCTCTCTCACCCGAGTGCCACGACTTTTTTCCCATGTATAGTTCCCTCCCATAAGATTTAACTCTATCAAACCACAAGCCTCAATTGTTTGCTTGAACCCATCCAGAAGCGCATGAGGATGAATATTAATCCCTTTCTTATCAGCAATGCAGATGTACTTGCTAACAATTTCAACAGATCCCAAGACTCCCTTCTACGAGCACGTTCTGGATATCCATAAAACCCGGTCAGCCTCCATTTTACCCCATTAGCATTCATAATGTGAGCGTCAATAAAGTTATTACCGTGATCAAATACAGTGCACTTAACATTACTTTTCCACAATAAAGCAATACCCCTACTTCTATCTACACAATCCACTACCCATTGATTATCAAAGCCCAACTTACCACAAAGCTTCTCTATCCTCTCCTTATTAGACAAAGTTTCCATTAAAAACAAAATACTGGGTTTATGAGACTTAACTACGTCCTGTAACGCACGAACTGCGCGAGAATTCCCCAATCCTCTGCAGTTCCAACTTACAGCATTCATAATGTCCGGCTAGCTTGTTGAGCAAGCTTAGCCAGTTGAGAGTTATTTGACGTTGTACAATCCAGTTCAGAAAGTACTCCATCATTATTTTTAATATTTAAACCCAAGTCAGATACACATACAAGCCCACATGGTGTATCCATAGTGTCATAGTTACCTAGGCCACCACGCATTCTTTTCCTTTCCATAATTTGAAGCCCAATCAGCTCCTCATTATCCATCCCATTCTCTTCATTTATATTTGAATTTTCCCTCCCAATCTCCAAAGTTTGACCTGCTACATTTAAGGGATTAGTATTATTCCCTGGATCATGTAACTCTTGCCTTTTTGAGCCTCCTATAATCATGTTATTTACTTCCTTCTCGCAACTGAATCCCCCTGATCTCGGGAATGAATTGTATCGACCCTGACGCGCCTCCCAGTCCTTGTCATCTTCTTCACGCAACCACCGACTTTTCGCCGGACCACCAGTTCTCCTTGGTGCAGCTCTAAGCCAACTCCCCCATTCCTTGTTGATCTCCTCACTTGTTTTACAAAGAAACTTCCTACAGTATCGCTCTGTATGTGTTAGCATGCCACACGTAAAACAGAATTCCCCCAGTCGTTCGTATTTGCAAGAGACCATCACATCCACTCCATTCTTCTTCATTATTTTCACGTGTTATTCGTGTTATTCGTGTTATTTCACGTGTATGATATTTGATTTATTTTGATTATGTCAAGGATCTTTATATGTTCTCTTGAGTATTTGTATATGTGTATAATTTGATGTATATCCATGAGTTATTTGTTATATTCATTGTCATCGTATGATTACTCTAATTTCATATGTATAGTATGTTTGGATTCTGAATTCTTATAAAATTCGTATCTGATTCGTTATTAGTTGGATTCTTATGATATTAGACTCTCTGAAAAGGTATTTGAATCAAGATATTGGATCAAATATCTTATGATTTCGGTATTTGATCGCTTTTGAGGTAAGTACTCTTTGACTTACTTTTATTTTCAGAAAAAGATATTGATATTCTGATTTATAAGATATAAGAAATATTGTTTCGAAATGTATAAGATATAAGATACGAGAATATCTTCGAATCCCTCAGTCTCTACGTTTCGAACCCGTTCGTAATTTACGCTATAGTTTCGGAACTAGCTTTAGATACCCTTAGTAGGCGCACAAGTGTGCAACTTTAGATGCCTATTAAGGGCGCGTAATTATTGAACTTTAGATGTCGGTCACTGACAAAGTGTGACGTATAAGAAAAAGAATAAGATCCCGGCTACTGGGAAAGTGTGACCGTAGAGCAAGACTGTGGTACTTTTGATTTTCGTTATGTTTCTGCTTCTGCATTTGTTTTAAATTCTGCTTCTGTTTTAAATTCTTGATTTTTTAATATAAACTTTGGGTTTGATCTATTTTCGCAAAGGCTTTTAAAATTATCATTGTTTTGAGAAAATTTGTTTTATTAAAACGCCCAATGATTTTGTGAATATCCGTAAGTCAAACTGTTACTTGCTGAGCTGTGTAGCTCACTATTTTCTAATATTTCAGGTTATGATTTTTGGAAGCTTACGAGAATAAGGATGTGAACTTTGTGGATTTTCGTGTTAGCTGATTTGAATGCATTTATTGAAAAAACTTATCGCATTATTAGAACCATTGAGTATTGGATTTATGGAGCTGCGTCTCCGATTTTGTGTTTTTGAATTATTGAGTTTGACCGTTGCTTTGACTTTTGTGAAATTTGGTATTTATTGAGTAAGAAAATGTATTTTATTTTAGTTTTGTATTTAGAATTAATAGTCGGAAAAGTCGGGCTGTCATCCTCCCGTTTCTGTAATGGATGATGCCATCCAGTTCGATGCATCTGATCCAGTCACCTTGATCACCGATCTTTCACAATTGACGCCTCAATCAGCTTACATTGTTGTGTATATAACAAATCTAGGTATCTCCTATGATATTAACAAAACCGTAACAATAAAAATTGAAATCAACAATCAGGATCAAGGTAAGGTGGAAATATCAACACATTACGACAAAGACCACAGTAACCAAGTACCCGGTGATGGTATGAGGCCCAACTATTAATATAACGTACGTTGTCACCTGACTCGCCTTCTGATGAATCATCTCCTCTCCTAGTAAGGCAAAATTTGCACCAATGATCGCCGCGATGGAGGTGTTTACAAAATGGGATACGGATAAATCTGCAGCAGCACGTCAGTATTTCTCCTTTGCATGTTCCATGATAATTCTTTTCATGCTTTTCTTTGTAGCACGAGGGGAAAACAATGTTGCTTGCTTCCTTATTTGTAATTTCAATTAAAAAAAATTAGGGACTTCAATTTTTTTTGTCACCAAAATAAAGCTTTATTAAAACTTCAATTTTTTTTGAAATTACATCCATAAATTCCGAGTGGGCATTATCCACACTCCAACTACGTTCAGCTATAAACTATTGTGTCTCTATTTAATGAGTCACGTTATTTGCGGAACGTTTAACAAACCTCAAAGATACATTCCTATATTTAACTCCGAAGAGCAAGCAAACCTGCACTCCTATGTAACCCTCCCAAAGTAGTGTACACAAATGTGAAATAATGAAAGCTTCTTTCAACTTATAAAAGCATCGTATATCAAGGTTACTAATTTATTTTATTAAATAATATTTTTCATCAAGAAATGTTATAGTTCTCGAAACAATTTTTAAATTAGGTACAAAACGATAATTAGATAAATAATAAACTAATGTATTCTGATAAAAAAAAGTTTTAATAATAAAATGTGAAACTTATTTATTAATTTTCTTAAAATAACAATAAATTTATAAACCTTATTATTATTTTTCATATTTCGTCTTTTGCTATCACTCTATCTCCTCATAATAAACTATTTTACATAGTTTCAATATATTTCTAGACCTGACAAAATCGAATTATTTAATCCGATAATGATTCGAAAACCGATTTGAACCGATCCAAAAATTATCCAAACCGAAAATTATCCAAACCGATTATGATCGAGAACCGATCATAATCGAATAATAAATTATCCGAACTGAATATGATTCGAAATATGGGATCCGACTTAAATCCGAACTAAAAAATGTTGAATTCAGTTTTATAATTTTTACAGATCACAATCCACATATCTTAAGCCACTTTTAATTTAATAAATTTATCTATTTATAAGCAAAATTCATATTTATAACAATTTTATGTCAAAAATAATATAGATATCTAATCAATACTTTTGGAAAGTATATTATTTTATATTAAAAATAAGATATTTAATAATAAGATATTTTTTAAAGTCTTACAAATAAAAAAATGAATGAGTAATGATCCGAAAAGATCCGAATTGAATTTGATCCGAACTGAATTCATCCGATTTCGATACAATTTTTATCCGATTGTAACGGAACCGAATCGATTATCCGGATTGACATTCAAATATTTCCATAAAACACATTTCCCATCCCATAAATCCCATAAATAAAATAAAAAATAATCCCCAATCATCATCTCTCCTCTCGATCCCCTCTCTCCTCCATGGAAATCGACGCACTCCCCAACGGCAACTCCGCCGCCGCCACATCAACTCCGTCTCCGGCGACCACTCCCGCCGGTTCAGTTCCGGTTTCAAAAGCCGGTCAATTATCTGAATCTCTTAAATTAGAGCACCAGTTCCTCAGAGTCCCTTTCGAGCACTACAAAAAGACGATCCGAGCGAACCATCGCATCGTCGAGAAGGAAATGTCGTCGGTCATCTCCGGCGTCTCTCAGGCTGCCGACGGCGAATTGTCGCGAGACGACGCCGTTTTGCACCTCAATTCACTCGTTTCTAGATTACAAGGCCTCAAAAGAAAGGTATATATGTATAAACATCGAAAAATTTATACTCAGATTAGTTAATTACTTCGATTAGATGATACATTTTGACTCTTGCGATTACGATTATGATGCTTACTATTAATTAATGTACATACAGTAAAAAACATTTATACATTGTAACTGGTACTATGTTTTTCAACTCAATTTACTTGTTTCTAGATTACAAGTCCTCAGAAGAAAGGTATATATATGCATACAGTTAAACATTGATAAATAAATACTCGGTTAGTAAGTAGACTAGATTATATGATTATTTTGTCGGTTCCGATTTTGATGCTTACTATCTATCTATTAATCTACATACAGTTAAAAATTAATAGATTTGATTCGATTATTAATGAACTCGATTATGTAACGATCATATAACGCATTTTGACCATTGTGATATGTATTATGATGCTTACTATCTATCTATTAATTTACATACGTTAAAACATCGATATAATAATACTAGATTGATTAAATTATACATTTTGTAGGTCCCGTTGTAATAGATAATGTGTTACCTCGCTTTATTAAAATTTTATCATAATAATTTTTAAGTAGGTTTTTAGTGTGTATATACGTGTCTTTGTATAAGCTTTATGTATGGATCAAGGTTACATTCTTATAATTTATATTGAAATGTTAATGTGGTGGTTCTTGAATAGTTGGAAGAGGGTAACTTAGCAGAGCACTTGCAAGAACAGAGATGCAGAGCAAGAATTGATCACTTAGAGTCCGTGGACTTGGAGAATATAGCCGAGTGGAATAATACGCGGGTGAAACGGATATTGGTGGACTACATGTTAAGGATGTCTTACTATGAGACTGCTATAAAGCTGGCGCAGAGCAGCAATATACAGGTTTTATATCTTTCAAAATAGTTGTATACTTGTATGCATTTAGGGTTTACTTAGCAACATTGGAATTCTTATTGCTATGCCATTGTCATTTTGGTCCCCTTCATTTAGGGTTTACTTAGCAACATTGGAATTCCTATTCTTATGATATTGTCATTTTGGTCCCCTTTGCTGCTGTATTGCTCTATTTCCCGTGGTTGATTTAATTGGTAGTTTTGAATTTGGAGGAAAGTTAACTTCATATATCTTGGGGGTACCCCTGTGGAATGAGTGCCCTTCTAAAATTGTGTTCATCTTATATTAGTATGTAAGAATCGATTTTAAAAAAAGGGTTTGATTGTAGTGGGAAAGTTTGTTATTAGGACATGAGGTATGAGCCTAGAATTAACTAAATCTATGCCAAGTGATTGGTCGGAAATTTTAGATTTTAATTCTTAGAGCTCAAACCCATCGTAAATATATAGAAATAAATAATACGAAAAAAATGAATAGAGAAATAGATAAATAAATCGTTAGATAAATGGATAGATGGACATGATACAATAAATAAACAAGAAAATGGATAAGATTTAGATGGACTAAACATGATAATAATTGAGTGTGATGAGATAGCTCAAGTGGTAAGGTCTTATTTCTTGCCGTCCCAGGTTCTGGATTCGATTCTACTCACCTCGAGATTTGTTAGAACATATACTCATTTGTAATACATTACCAAAAATGGATAAGATACTAGATGTGGTGATCATCTTGGGATACATGATAATAAATAAATTACTAAAAATGGATAAAATACAAGATAGCATAACAAGAAATTAATGAATACACCTTAAGTTGATAGAAGCTCTTCACAAAAGAAGAGAGGGGCAAGACGCAGTGATCATCTTGTTGTTGTTATTCAGGGGTCTCACGGCTTAGCTTCTTTCTTCCTTTTAACCCTCAATCAATGATTTTAATTTTATTTTGTTATTGAAATTTAATAAAAATAGGCAACGAGATAGTTAATATATTTTAAAATAATACTTGAGTCTACCAACCACACCATTGGGTTAACCAATTAAAATTCTCCTATCAGTTTACAACGAATTCGATTTCACCACTTAATTTTGAACCAAACAAATTGCCAAATTTTAACTACCAATGTATATCTTTTATTTTTTTTAAATTCCTAACTAAAGCTTGATCAGCCAATCATATTCAATAGAATTAATTTTTATGTTTACTAAAGTTTTTTAAAAAATTGCATTAGAATCATTCAATATTGTCACCAGATATGAAAATTTTCCTATTTAAAAATCTTATCTTTGATATCTTTCTAATTTTCATATACGTGCAACTAAGGAAGTCATATAGAATTGGTTTTTTTCATGAAGAATGATTGAAGGTACCAAATTGGTACCCTAAATGCTACATGGCACATTCTGATTGGTTAAGTATTAATTTAATTGCACATCTGAGATTCTGAAGTCAAAAATTTATCGGTGGACAGGCCCGGCTATTGGGGTGTGCAAACAGCTCAATAGCATAGGGCCCCAAAACAAAAAGGGCCCCACATTCTCCAGCCCAAAGTATTAGCTGTGTAAACTACTGTACATGATAAATATGCTATCACAGATTCCTATGCAGTCGTGGATCAACAGTTTAACAAATGCAGTCAGGCACATTCCTCACCTCTGAAACTTTAGTCATGTATTCTTTATTCAAATCGATTCCAAATCTCCAATTTAGTTTTAAGCGTAAAATGTAAAATAAATCTTAATTCGTTTCATCTTTTTTCCCAAAACCCAGCTTATTGTTTTCAGCTTTTTTATATTATAAAAAATTAGGCCTTTAAAGTTGAATGACAGCTTATTTATATTTTATTTAACATTTGAAAATTTGTTTAGATATCTATTTATTTAGCACAGGGCCTCCATACTTCTCAAGACGGGCCTGTTAGTGGAGTCTTAAAAAATTCCGCAGATTTGATAGTGTATAATATATACACTTAAATTTATTAATTTTTTGTTTAGCATCATTGACATCTTCTTGTACCTCGTCAACTTGTACTTTGTCAAGCATTCGAAGAATCAGAACGTTAATTTGAGGAGTAACAAATTCTTCATCATTAACTTGGACATCTAAATCATCTCCAAATGTGTTATCAGTAGTAACAATATTTGGAGTTGTCATGCTTGATTTTGCACCAATTCTCGACTTAATGGAATTAGGAATTTGTGAACTTGACACATAACTCTTTAAATTGTTGGCTTAATTGATCTTTGATTTTTTTGTACTAATCGTGTGATTGTTCACGTTTTATTTTAATTCTGTAGAACGGTTGCCCAATAATCGGTTTCCTTAATATGAATCACGTGGATATTGAATTTTACCTTTGAGATCATAAAGTAGTCCAATTTGAATTTTCTGATATTTTTTTATCTTAATGAGAAGACATTTTGTTTGAGGCTTGCTGATCTTGCTTTGTCTCAGCTGGGTGTCGATTTCCTAGCGGACTTCGACCAATGGGTGAGGCCAGAAAACTAAATGTTTATCTATATCTAACACCAAACCAAACGTACCTAGTATATCCAGCTTGGGAGGGTAAGATTATATAGATAAACATAAATTTTTAATAAATTTCTGTTACTATAATCTAATCTTGAATGTTACTAATAAAGTAATAATATACTTAATATAAACCAAAATATGTACTCATTTATAATTGATTTTATTCCTGAATAATGATTATAATTTATACAACATTAATCTATCAATTCCTTTTCCTTCATCAGTATGCCATTTAGGTCCATACTTTGCTGTATGGATGAACTAAACATCATTTGCCGGATTACAATATTGATGTTAAGAGTACTATTGTTTCATGAGCTTAAATATCTTGTTATTATGTTTTGTCGGTATCAGGATCTTGTTGATATCGATGTATTTCAAGAAGCCAAAAAGGTTATTGATGCTCTTCGTAATAAAGAGGTTGCTCCTGCTCTTGCCTGGTGTGCTGATAACAAGTCTAGATTAAAACGATCCAAGGTATATACTAAATGACATACAAGAATCTTTTTTGTTTTATCAGAGATAGTTATACTGCACTTCTGTTATAATCTGTGCCTATGCCTACAAAGCAGAGTTGTTGCATGTACTTGATTCTAAGGTTATCTGTAAGTCCTCAATCCTTTAAGAAGATCAGTTACAAACTACAAATTCAGCACCCCCTTCCTATGTGCAGGAGGTGTTTAATTGTTATCCTATTAAGTTTGCAAACTCTTGTACAAAAAACCCTCTTTTTATTATAGAGTAATTTTATTGGTGGTTAATGGCTTTCAAGGCTTTTATGCCTAGTTATCTTCCCTGGTCGGACCAGTCTTTGTTCTGCATGAAACGCAGTATAAGAGTTAATGTATAAACCCCGCCTTTTAACTTAAAAATGCAGTATAAGAGCTGCTTTGGTTACTGGCGAAATCTTCTAAAGGTGACCAGCCGCTTATATTGAGGTTCCTCAACCCCATCCAGTTGTGTGTACTGGGGATTTGGGACCTTAAGTTACGAAATGCATTGTGTAACCCAATACAATATAACCCAATAATACCTTTCCCCTTGGATTATCTGTTTTACACGGTATGGAAAAAGACTATGTTACCTCATTATAATCTAATTCTAGTTGCTGTTTCAGAAGACTACACAGAACTGTTTTGACATAATAATTATTGACAATATATTGATGACAGAGCAAATTTGAATTTCAATTAAGACTTCAAGAGTTCATAGAATTAGTTCGAGATGGGAACAGCATGCGGGCTATTACATATACTCGAAAATATCTTGCACCATGGGGAGCTACACATCTAAAAGAGTTGCAGCGTGTTTTTGCAACACTGGCTTTTAGGAGCAATACTGAATGCTTACAATACAAGGTGAGCAAGATCATTATTCACCTCAAATATGCATTTTATATTACCGCAAAAGCTATACCTTCATCATAAACATGATAATAATTAGAGTTGAATCTCTCCTTCTTGTTTTGTCTTCTGCTGAAAAACTTTCTGGATTTGGGAAATGTAGTGTATTCTGTCTTCCCCCTTTTCTGTTTCGTGCAATTGCTGCCTGCACACACATCCCCTTGCGGGATCACGACTATGCATAGTTTTCTTTTCTGAAGGCATAATGACTTCATATATGTCTGTGATTAACCTTAAAACTCGTCATCTTAGCATTTGTAGGCTTTTTATGATACATGAATACTGTATATTGCATGGTAATGCTTAGCCACTTGTAAATATAGATGGTTTTCCATTTTAACATACTTTGACTGTTATTAAAAGTTTTGATCAATACATGGTAGGATAAGCTTTGACAATAGATCGGAACAACCAGATTTTTATTAATTTCGAACTTCCATGATCTTCTATGGAAACCCTCCTATATATTAGTGACAAGTTTGATCTGCAGAAAAGGTAACGGGTCAGTATATTTTGTTTTAAAACACTTTATGTTTTGCTTGATAAGGATTATGGTATGCTATGTTGTACTTGTTAGTTTGATTACCCTTCCTTAGCAAACCATTGAGAATTTCTTGTAACAAGTTTGTGGCTCAATCTTCACTTTTCTAAAACTATAGGTATATTACTATATTGTGTATCTTACTGCATATTTATATGAATATCAATATATGGACATTGGGGTTGCTATGTCTTTAATCATACAAAATGGTTCTGCTTCATTGCATGAGTTTGAATATGCGATTACAGTTGGAAAATTGTTTAATAACCAGCTAAGTGGTACTTGTAATATAAATAGATATCTTTGTTTATTACGGTTTTATTGCAGGCCTTATTTGAACCAAAGCAATGGGATTTCCTAATGGATCAATTCAAGCAGGAGTTCTGTAGGATATATGGGATGACACTTGAGCCTTTGTTGAATATCTATATGCAAGCAGGCTTGTCAGCTTTAAAAACACCGTATCCTTTATTTGAATTACTTTTAGCTATATAAATGTTTATATATTTGCATCATATTGTCCTCTACACTTAATCCTTGACACAGTGATCCCCCACCAGAAATAGTGACAATTGACAGAGTAATGTGCTCTTTACAAAATTTATTCTTAGACGTCTAGCAGTGCTCAAAATCTTCACTTTTTAATAAAATTTATCTATTGTTTAAAGGGTCTTCATCAATATGAAAATGATAGATTGGCTGATTCATTTCTGCAGTTTGTACTTTAGTAGTTTCCCCTATTGATAAATTAAACCTCATATGGCTTTGTTTTTTGTTTTGCTAAGCGGCTTTGTTTCTTTTATATAAAATAAAATATATATATATATATATATATAATGTGTTATTAATAGGCAGAGCATTATTGTACACCATCCCTTTGTGAGTAAAATTTGCAGTCCCTGACATTACTCAGTAGGGGTTTCTTCTTTATAGACAATGAAATTTGTGAACTGTTTGAATTCCTAATTACAAAATTATTCTTTCATGAAGTTGCATGGATCACTACAAGATTGGTATCAAGGAATTAGTTACACGTCTTCTTGTATACATGTGGTTCTGTATATTCTATATCCATCATTTTGTTTTTTTTCTTAACCTCTATTAAGGTTCTGCTATGAAGAGGATTGTCCAAAAGAGGACCCTTTGTCACAGGAGAGCTTTCGTAAGTTAGCGTCCCCATTACCATTCTCAAAGCAGCACCATTCAAAGCTTGTTTGCTATATAACTAAAGAGATAATGGACACAGAGAACCCGCCTCTAGTTTTACCCAATGGCTATGTTTACAGCACTAAGGTTCTTTTAATATTTACTTTCCTCGTCTTGCAAAGTATTTCCAAATTGAATAACAAGATCCTTTTGATATATCATCTGTAGTGAGTATTATATTGTTCATAATTTCTCTGCTCGAATGCCAGGCTCTTGAAGAAATGGCCAGCAAGAACAATGGCAACATTACTTGTCCAAGGACAGGATCGGTATGCGACTATTCAGAAGTTGTGAAGGCATTTATTTCATAAGTTAAACATGTTCAGCACTGTATTGTGGCTTTGTAAGACATGTTTTCAGTTTTTGTTGGTTGGTTCAAGAATAGTGTGCCTGCATGTATATATGCAAGAATCAGTTGCATGATATTCTCTGTAATTATTCTTTTGTCAAGTTCATAGAACTAATGATACATTGCATATATATAAAGTTGTAAACAATGGATACAAAATCCTCAGTTAGATTTGTTCATCGTAAAAAGGTGGTGCCTTACATGTGCTCAACACCTGGACATGATACTTTATCACCCTGAGGATGCTTGATTTATGCTGAATGTTTTTTTTTTCTTTTTCTGCATGTGAATGTGGAAAATTCTTCTGTATGTTTCAAGAAATCGGCAATGTATGAATCTATATTGTGAATTTGTTCTCTATGTTTGTTTCCAAGATCGAAAGGTGAATGCATGCTTAGCTTTACGGTGTTCAATTACAAGTTCGTGACTTCGTTTCGGTCCAGAAGTAGACTTGTGTATACAATATTTTGTTTGACATTCACTTTTGGATTCATAAAACTATGGAAGTTTATTTTTATATGATTAGGTCGTTGTTCCATCGGCATATTCCAAAACAAACAGGTGATTATGAAATTACAACATGATTGAGAAATGTACGATATGAGTACAAAAATGGCTTGTTTATTATCAAAGTCAAAACACCCCGCAAGTAACTAATAACCAGAATCTAACTCAACAACCATATTAATGAACTAGAGCTAAAAGATTAAGTAAATTTAGGTATGATTCTATGTCAAAATAAATATGATTCATCATCTATTAAATCTTTCGGACTCTCTTGTGGATGGGTAGGTAGATGACAGGTTTCTACCAACTTTTTTTTTTTTAAGAAATTAGAATTTTTTAAATCATTCAACTCGGTTTTTTTTTGAGAAAATAGTGCACCAAAATCTAATGAGAGTTGATTAATATAATTATATACTAGTTTCAAAAATATTGGATACCTTAAGATTTTCGAGCGAAGAAGAGTATAAGATTATGTTAGGACTTTTGTTTAAAATTTAAAATTTGAATATCTCATTCATTTATTAACGAAATCAAGTCATATAAGAAAGAAACGATTTTAATGCATTTTAAATGAGTTTATTTTGTTATGACACTGTTGATATATTCGAGTTTCAAATTCTCACAAAGATTATCAAATAGTGAACATGAGTTTGAGAAATAACATGATTGCTAAAAAATGAATTTACCCTTAAATTTTTTAATAACATTAATTAATTTCACGTAAATACCCATTGTGAAAATGTTAGAAGTTAAATATAATTTTTAAAATCTAGTATATATAGCAAGTGATTTGACACCCAAAATACGAATACACAAAATGCATTTTTACTCTAAATCAATATATATATATAAAGGAGGATACGCGGGAGGTTAGGTGGCGCCCCTAAGATCGTCTCAATCTATTTTTCTAATTTTCTAGAATTTTAGAATTTTAAATACTGATAAATAAAAAAATATCCTTTAACATATTAGAAGTAGAATAGATGTTCGAATTTATTGAGGAGAAGAGTTCGAATTTATAGCGAAGACATATAATTAAAAGTTTTATTTGAAGTAGAATAGGTGTTTGAATTTGTAGAGGGGAAGAGTTCAAATATAAAAGAAGTACTTGCAAAGTTCTATTTGAAGTAGAATAGGTGTTTCCATTCATAGAGGAGAAGTATTCGGATATAAAAGAAGTATTTGCAATTACAAGTTCTATTGGAAGTAGAATAAACATTTATAATACATAACTAAAATTTCTATTTGAAGTAGAATATGTAAAGTTATATAAGTGTTTGTTCTACGAAAGAGTGTCTCATTAGAAATGACTATGATAACATAAAAATTAATATATAAGACAAGTATATATTAAATATATTAAATTTGAGATTTTGATATTAAAAAGGAAAGCGTGTTTCACGGGAGGACGGCTTATTAGCGAGGACCGAGTAATTTTTGTAATTTATTTGATAAAGTTTTTTAAAAATAATTGTTACGCCGCCGCGAAGCGCGGCTTTCTCAACTAGTATATATATATAAAGGAGGATACGCGGGAGGTTAGGTGGCGCCCCTAAGATCGTCTCAATCTATTTTTCTAATTTTCTAGAATTTTAGAATTTTAAATACTGATAAATAAAAAAAATATCCTTTAACATATTAGAAGTAGAATAGATGTTCGAATTTATTGAGGAGAATCGTTCGAATTTATAGCGAATACATATAATTAAAAGTTCTATTCGAAGTAAAATAGGTGTTTGAATTTGTAGAGAGGAAGAGTTCAAATATAAAAAGAAGTACTTGCAAAGCTCTATTTGAAGTAGAATAGGTGTTTCGATTTATTGAGGAGAAGAGTTCGAATTTATAGCGAAGACATATAATTAAAAGTTCTATTTGAAGTAGAATATGTGTTTGAATTTGTAGAGGGGAAGAGTTCAAATATAAAATAAGTACTTGCAAAGTTTTATTTGAAGTATAATAGGTGTTTCGATTGATAGAGGAGAAGAGTTCGGATATAAAAAAAAGTACTTGCAATTAAAAGTTCTATTGGAATTGGAATTGGAATTAGAATAAGCGTTTGTAATACATAACTAAAAGTTCTATTTGAAGTAAATATGTAAAGTTATATAGGTGTTTTTTCAAAGAAAAAGTGTCTCATTAAAAAAGAGTATGGTAACATAAAAATTAATATATAAGACAAGTATATATTCAATATATTAAATATGAGATTTTGATATTAAAAAAGAAAGCGTGTTTCACGGGAGGACGGCTTATTAGCGAGTATCGAGTTTTCGTAATTTATTTGATAGAGTTTTTTTAAAAAATTACTAGGCCGTCGCGAAGCGCGGCTTTTTCAACTAGTTTTAATATAAAAAATGTTACTCTTACATTGTGTTCACCGAAATTGTCACAAAAGATTCCACTCGTACATCTCTCCGCAGGCACCACCAACAACATAATAACCTCTTTTTTAAATTAATAATTTAATTCTCAATAAAAATATATACACAAATTTTATTACTAAAATACACTTTAAAATTCTGACCCCTAATTTCTGAGTTCATGTCTTTTTATTACTTGCACTTTGCACAACACTCTTATTCCGGGAAACAAATTAAAAACTTAGAACACAAATTATGTAGCTTGTATATTGTATGTTCACTTTCGAGAAAACAAATTATATTTTATATATAATTGGTATAAATGAGATAATATGGTTTGATCGTCAGGGACAATTTTGTTATTTAAAATGTGAGTGGAAATATTATTATTAGTAATTATATTTTTTAAATAATATTTAAAAGAATTTAAAAATATTATTAAGTTGTATACCTTATTCCAAAAGTTATTAATTAAGTTTAAAAGTATCATTTTGCAATTGATTATATAGTATAATAAGATTATTGAGTGACAAAATACAGAAATTATAATATTTATTTTAAATTAGAAAAACATGAAATTTCATGTAAAAATTATAATAACAACTAAATAATAAATACTAGCATATAACCCGTTCAAGGCACGGACCTTAAAAAATAATAAACTAAAAAATTTAATGTGAACATAAAATTTTGAAATAAAATTAAAAATTAATATGATAAATTATAAAATGAAAAACTTAAATATTAAAAAATACATATGGGGCTGAGGAATAGATAGAGAATTTAACATGTTTTAATTAAAAAATTAATTGCCCGTGATATTTTTAGAAGTATTTTAATTACATTAATTGTTTTTATTAAAAAAATACGCCGACATGTTAAAATAAGTAAGTTTTTTTTAATAAGGACAAATAGAAAAGCTAACATTTTTAATTAAAAAAAAGTAATTGTCCGTAATATTTTTAGATGTGTTTTTATTATATTAATTGTATTTGTTAAAAAAATATGTTCACTTGTTAAAATAGGTAAATTTTTTTAAATAATTAAAATATGTTTTAAAATATATAAGTAAGGGTTGCACTTGATATTTTTGGAAAAAAGAGATTTTACTGATAATAAATATAAAAAATAATATATTTTAATGTAAAGATAATTGGCCATGATATTTTTGTAAAAAGAGTAGATTTTGTTAGAAAAAAATGTTTTAACTATAAAAGGCAATCAACTAATTACTATTTTTATATTATTTTATTATTTATTAAATAGAGTATTAAAATAGGTTTTAAAATAAATAAGTAAGAATTGGACCTCATATTTTTGAAAAACAGAGATTTTAGTGATAACAAATATAAAAGATAATATATTTTCATTGAAAGGTAATGAGTTAGTTACTATATTTTATATTATTTTATTATTTATTAAATAGAATAAATGATCGAAAATCAAAATTTTCAATGTTTCGGCTATTATATAATATAGGATAGATATGATAAATTTAAAAGTGAGAATCTTAAATATTAATAAAGAATACAAAGATATTTTCGAAGATTTAATATTAATAATTCAAAATTTTGTGTATTTGATAAAAAAAAACGTTGACATTTTAGAATATGTAAGCTTTTTTAAATAATTAAAAGCATTAAAATAGGTTTTAAAATAAATAAATAAGGGTTGCACATGATATTTTTGGAAAATAGAGATTTTAGTGAGAACAAATATAAAAGGTAATATATTTTAATTTAAAGGTAATTGTTCGTGATATTTTTGGAAAAGGGAAATTTTAGTGAGAACAAATATAAAAGATAATAAATAGGTAAACTTTTTTAAATAATTAAAAGTACTAAATTAGATTTTAAAATAAATAGGCCTGATATTTTTGAAAAAAAATAATTAGTGAGAACAAATATAAAATGTATTATGTTTTAATTTAAAGGTAATTGTAAGTGATATTTTTGAAAAAAGAGTAGATTTTGTTAAAAAAATATTTTAATTATAAAAGACAATCAGTTAGTTACTATTTTTATAGTATTTTATTATTTTATTAAATAGAATAAATGACCGAAAACCAAAAACCGAAAACCAAAACTTTCAATGTTTCGGCTTTAATAATACTAGTCTATAACTCGTGCAAGGCACGAGCCTTAAAAAATAATAAACTAAAAAATTTAATGTGAACGGAAAATATTAAATAAAATAAAAATTAATATGATAAATTATAAAATGAGAAACTTAAATATTCATTGGAACATAAAAAAATATATAAAAAAAATACAAATGAGGTCGAGGAAGATATATATGAGGTATTATTAATAATATTTTATAATAAAATAATATTAATAATAAGGACAGATAGAAAATCTAACATGTTTTAATTAAAAAAAGTAATTGTCCGTGATATTTTTAGAAGTGTTTTAATTATATTAACTGTATTTATTAAAAAAATACGTTGACATGTTAAAATAAGTAAGTTGTTTTTAATAAGGACAAATAGAAAATCTAACATGTTTTAATTAAAAAAAGTAACTGTCCATAATATTTTTAGATGTGTTTTAATTATATTAATTGTATTTTTTAAAAAAAATACGTTCACTTATTAAAATAGGTAATTTTTTTAATAATTAAAAGTATTAAAATAAGTTTTAAAATATATAAGTAAGGGTTGCACTTGATATTTTTGGAAAATAGAGATTTTAGTCATAACAAATATAAAACATAATATATTTTAATTTAAATGTAATTGCCTGTGATATTTTTGGAAAATAAGTAAATTTTGTTAGAAAAAAAAATAGGTAAGTTTTTTTAAATAATTAAAAGTATTAAAATAGGTTTTAAAATATATAAGTTGCACTTGATATTTTTGGAAAAGAGAGATTTTGATGATAACAAATATAAAAGGTAATATATTTTAATTTAAAGGTAATTGCCCGTGATATTTTTGGAAAAAAATTAGATTTTGTTAGAAAAAAACGTTTTAACTATAAAAGGCAATCAGCTAGTTACTATTTTTATATTATTTTATTATTTATTAAATAGAGTATTAAAATAGGTTTTAAAATAAATAAGTAAGGATTGCACCTCATATTTTTGGAAAATAGGGATTTTAGTGATGATGTGGTTTAATTATATTAATTGTATTTGTTAAAAAAAATATGTTCACTTGTTAAAATAGGTAAGTTTTTTTTTAAATAATTAAAAGTATTAAAATAAGTTTTAAAATATATAAGTAAGAGTTGCACTTGATATTTTTGGAAAATAGAGATTTTAGTGATAACAAATATAAAAGGTAATATATTTTAATTTAAAGTTAATTGCCCGTGATATTTTTGGAAAAGAAGTAGATTTTGTTAGAAAAAAAATGTTTTAATTATAAAAGGCAATCAGCTAGTTAATATTTTTATATCATTTTATTATTTATTAAACAGAGTAGTAAAATAGATTTTAAAATAAATAAGTAAGGATTGCACCTCGTATTTTTGGAAAATAGAGATTTTAGTGATAACAAATATAAAAGATATTATGTTTTAATTTAAAGGTAATTGTCGTGATATTTTTGGAAAAGAAGTAGATTTTGTTAGATTTTTTTTTAATTATAAAAGACAATCAGTTAGTTACTATTTTTATATTATTTTATTATATATTAAATAGAGTATTAAAATAGGTTTTAAAATAAATAAGTAAGGATTGCACTTATATTTTTGGAAAACATAGATTTTAGTAATAACAAATATAAAATGTAATATGTTTTAATTTAAAGATAATTGTAATGATATTTTTGGAAAAGAAGTAGATTTTGTTAGAAAAAAAATATTTTAATTATAAAAGCCAATCATCTAGTTACTATTTTGGTAACTTGACAATAATACAATTCCATTAAAGATTTGATTTGTAGTAGCTTTCGTTATCCTAAAAAGAAAGAAGTATATGTGTAGGAGTGTATCCTAAATTTAATCAAATTAGATCCCACATTTCCATTTTTTTTGATTATATTTCAATATTATTTGATTTTTATGTAGTAAAATATAGTGAAATATTAATGTAGAATAAAACTTTCCCAAATTTTGATTATATTATTAATTTATTAATTAGAAAAAGTACCGAAAACCAAAAACCGACCGTTAACCGAAAACCAAAATTTTCAATGTTTCGGCTTTAATAATATAGTATAGATAGATAGTATAGATTAATATTAGTAAAATAATTATCATCAATTTAATGGGGTTTGCAAATATATTTTATAATTTTTGTAAAATAAATTAAAAAATAATTTAATTTAAAATATATATATATATATATAAATATTTATAAAACGCACGGGCATAAACCTAATAAATACAATAAAAATAAAATAAAAATGTGTAGACGTATATAAATTTGTACCTCCTTGTTAACAAGTTACAACACATTTCCACCCACATTAATATCTCTCTCCTGTTCCTTCCCCCTTCTCTCTTGCTTGCAACCCCCGGCACAACTTTCAGGTCTTCTTATATATACTTACAAGCCGACGTGTATCTATAGGTACGATTCTCAGCCTCTGCTTTCATATTTAAGGTTTTAATTTGCAGTATGTACTATCTATTAAACCCCATGTGTATGTATTTTTATACAAAAATCTTTATGGGTTTTGTCTTGTAGAGAAATCTAAACATGCCCATCTATTTATTTTCCTGTTATATACATGTATACACACACATAGCTGTTCAATTAGTTGCTGATATTGTTTTGGTGTTCATTTTAATTTAATTACTTTGTTTTGTTGTTATGTATTACTCTTAAACATTGATATCTGTTTAATTTGTTTTTAATTGGGGTTTTTATTTGAATTTAATTATTTGGATATGACAGATTGTTGGTGTGTGCTCGAACTTTAGGGTGAATTTGGGGGGAAAAAGAAGGTGAATTAGGGTGTGTAATTTAGGTTATAATTGGTTTTGGGCGAGGTTCAATAAGTGGGTTATTTGGGTAAATTGTATTATGTGAATTATGGTGACGACGACTTGGAGGAAAATTGTGTACCCTTGTTGGAGGCCTTCTACGGAAAGTGATGGACAATTTGGTAATAGGTTTGGGGAAAATGATGGAACGAGTGAGGGATTGTTGTGGTATAAGGATTTTGGGCGTCATGTTTATGGGGATTTTTCTATGGCGGTAGTTCAAGCTAATAATATAGTGGAAGATCAAAGCAAGCTTGTATCTGGGTCGATGAGTTCGGTTGATTTTGGTCCTCAAGGGACGTTTGTTGGAGTTTATGATGGTCATGGAGGTCCGGAGGCTGCGCGGTTCATAAATAATCACCTGTTCGAGAATATCAAGAGTATGATTTTGTTTTTTACTCCTTTTTATCCCCTTAATGATTTCTTATATTTATCCATGCTTACTGACTAGGGATGGCAATCGGGTCGGTCGGTTCGGGTTTTGTAAAAACCAGACCCGGACCCAAATATATATTTTGGACCCGGATCCGGACCCGGACCCGATTGGATCCCGAATGTCAAGATCCAGACCCGACCCGTCGGGTTTCGGTTCGGTTCGGGTTTGAATCGGGTCCCAATTTATTTTAACTTTTATACAATTATTTATCAATTTAATATAAACCTGTATTTAAAATTTTGACTAAAATAATCCAAATTCTAAATAAATTCTAAGCAAAATCCTTAACTAACAAAATTCATAATCCAAATTCTAAATAAATTCAAGAGTTTTTTGAAAGCTAGTTTACATCATCCAAAGATACATAATTACATAATAATCTAAGATTCGTATTAGGGTTTAGAATACAAAAAGGAATTAGAAAGTTTAAGAATAAAAATATACCAAAAAATTGTGTAGATTAACTCTGTTTTCAGAGTCAATGGGAGAGTCAAGACATCAAGTGAGGGAATAAGTTAAAAAAATTAGAATAAGAGAATGAATTATAATATAATACGTCAATGTCTCAATAACCATACATAACGTAGTTAAGAAGTTAAAGTGGAATTCTTAGAATATTAATGATATAAAATATATTATATATACATCATATTTTTCACATATATATATATATATATATATATATATATATATATATATATAATTATTATTCGGGTTTCGGACCGGGTCCGGGTTCGGTTCGGGTTTCGGATTTCGGGTTCGGTTCGGTTCGGTTAGGGAAATATCCAAACCCGACCCGAAATTTAATCGGGTCTATATATGAGATCCAAACCCAGACCCAAACCCAAAACTTCGGGTTCGGTTGGGTCTATTCGGGTCGGAACGGGTCGGGTACCCATCGGGTCGGTACAAATTGCCATCCCTATTACTGACATTGTGATGCATTTAACTATTTTTGCTAGTTAATATGCCAGATCCTTTGTGGGGGGGAAAATTGCCAGATCAGGTTCACTTGTGATTTTAGTCTGGCAAGTATGTGGATTTTCATGTTACTATCTTTAATTTATTTAGGAGAATTGATAAATGTGGATGAAAGTAATTTTTTAGAATAGAGTGCAATAATGATGAGACTATGACTGTATCATTTGCCGTTCAAAACTTTAGAAGATAAAGGTTAATTCATGTCATTTATCAATTTATTAGTAAATCAAGGCTGGGTGTTGCCATTATTTGTTGAAAAATAGTACTGGTTGTTAATATTTTAGCTTGTGAATACACTAATGACTTTTTTCTATGCATATGTCTATGCTTGTTCAGTGATACCATTACGTCTCGATTCTTATCACTCATTATTGATGCCAAGGCAGAAACAGTGACTAAACGATTTTTAGGTGAACATATACTCTTACTTCCACCCAAATGTATCATTTGTAGAACAAAAAGAGCCAACTCCACTAAAAGAGACATCAAAAGAGATGGCCTATACGTATCATTCTCTTGAGCAGTTTAATTAAGTATTTAAGTCTAATACAAGCATATCGACTTCTGGAATTATGAACACGAAGAGTGATTAGTCACATTAAACAATAAAGAACCCGGATCGGCTTTGATTTTAGTCCCCAACATTTATTTCCTATTTTATACTGGTAATCCAGTCTTTGAAGTTTTTTAATGCATGTGTGGACTGACCTTTCAGCTATTTGTGCTGCAGAATTCACATCAGATAATGAAGGAATGTCAGCTGATGTTATTAACAGAGCTTTTCTGGCAACTGAAGAGGACTTCCTGTCTCTTGTGAGACAGCAGTGGTCAATTCAGCCACAAATTGCTTCTGTGGGATCATGCTGTTTGGTGGGTATAATATGTGATGGATTGCTATATACTGCAAATGCCGGCGATTCTCGGGTCGTGTTAGGCAGACTAGATAACACCTTCAATGAGGTCAAAGCTGTTCAATTATCAGCTGAGCACAATGCGAGTTACCAATCAGTTAGGGATGAATTGCACTCACTGCATCCAGATGATTCACAGATCGTAGTTTTGAAGAATATGGTTTGGCGCGTAAAGGGTATTATTCAGGTGAGTTTCCAAGATTCTATTTTTGTTCATTGCCTTTATTTGGCTGCCTATTCCTAATTTTTTTCTAAAATCAGCGTCTCCCAGCACTCTTTTCCTCCTTTTTATAGATTGATTAAGAAGTTCATTCTCCCTCAAGGTAATGAACTACTGAGTGAATGCAAGTAGGATATGTATATCATGGAGATAATAGTCCCGAGCAAGTGCTGCATTTGCTTCCATGAGATAAATGTGGTGTCTTGGACCCAAAATAGATTTTCCATAAGGATATATAAACTTATGTATTAGTTTGGAAAAAGTTTTGGCATTCCTTTGTTCTAGATTAGATGAGACCCTGTGCTTTATAGGATAGAGAGCAGGAGGTCACATTGAACTGGTAAGTGTTATTATAAATTTTCCCTGATTTAAAGATATAGTGGAGGTGAACTTGATGCTTTCACTTCTATTAATCCCTGATTTTATGACAGACCAGGCATATGATACCAATGTACCAGAGTTAGGATTTTAATTTATATAGACTACCATTACTAGTTAGATGATTTTTAGGATGCGGGAGCAGTTAGAAAATCAATAATGGAGAAAAATTCTTTTCAGGATTTCCATTCGAACTATAGCTTGTACAGTGGCAATCGCGTTACCTTGCACTTTGCTGCAATCCAGTTGTCGTGGAAATCGTGTTGCCTTGCACCTTGGTAACCAATTAATGACCAACTCATAGTATCAAAACTTTGGGGTTTAATTGCCTTGTCCATTCCACCATGGGATGCATTCTTCACACCTATTCTTCCATGTATGATTGAACTAAGCACTTTTTACTTTTATCATCCAAAAGAGCTTTTTCTTATATGGTCTCACTTGACCACCATCCTTCAACTCATGGAAGACAGTCCGTGAAAATTTTCAAACCTATTTACTTTGCTATGGCGATAATTTTCTAGACCTGCTACAAAATTCGAAGATATTTTTCTTGATATAAAACCAATCAAATATACATATGGGTGCAAACCGTGGTTCTGGTTTAAAAAAGTTTGTACTATTTAGTAATTTTAAAGTTTAGATAGTAACCTGGTGCTGGGTTTACCTCTTTAACTATTGTACTTATGAAAGATTTATGGAATTGCAGGTATCTAGGTCCATAGGTGACGCTTATTTGAAGAGAGCAGAGTTCAACAGGGCGCCACTACTGCAAAAGTTTAGAGTACGGGAACCCTTTCACACACCTATCCTAAAAGCTGAGCCATCAATAGCTGTTCAGAAACTCTACCCTGAAGACCAGTTTCTTATATATGCCTCAGATGGCCTGTGGGAGCATCTTAGCAATCAAGAGGCAGTTGATATTGTCAATAACTGCCCACGCAATGTAGGATTTACATTTGAAGTTCTTAGTTGCTTTGATTCTTTTGGTCGTAATTAATATGGTTGAACTAGCTCAAAATGATCATAGCAGAGAATAACTGCCAGTGCCCTTGTATCTTCTTTGTTGTGTACATTTAGTACAGTGAATTAAGATGTTCCAAGAAAAAAAAAACTTGCATCCACCTCAATTGGATATGTAGCTAGGGAAACTAAACATAATCCAGATGTGCTGCATTGGCTTGTTATAATATGATGATTTCATAGTCATTGCTTGTTGGAATAATATTTGATCTTGCACTAACGTTTTCTTTTTTTCCCACAGGGTAGTGCCAGGAAACTTGTCAAAGCTGCATTAAGGGAAGCAGCAAAGAAAAGAGAAATGAGATACAGTGACCTGAATCAGATTGAAAGAGGGGTGAGAAGACATTTTCACGATGATATCACTGTGATAGTTTTGTTTCTAGACAGTAATTTGATTAGTCGCAGCCCCTGCAATGGACCAATGCTTTCGGTTAGAGGAGGTGGAGGTATATCTATGGGTGTGAATAACCTAATATAAAGGTTCAGTTGCTTGCGTAAAGGCCTGTATGCCTGTTGCTAAATTTCTTTCATTGACCGAGTTCTAAACGCTTTAAAATAGATGGATGATAAAACACCTGTAGTTTGCTCTAGTGTATGGGATTTCAAGCGAGATGGTAAAGTTGATGATTATGTCATGACGAAGCTTATCGTAAATTCTGTGGAAAATCTCTGCTCATTGGCATATGAAACAGTAAAGCGACCATTTGATAAGGAGTTGAGATTCTTATGGTCATGCTATATCTTAAGTTGACATTCTGTTCTGGATTTGAGACCTATGTTTAAAAGATTGTTTTTACAAAAGAACCTTTTCAATATGTTCATAATTTTGCATTCTATAGTATCGACTTTCTAGTGTAATATTTCAATTTTGATATGATATTGTTATCGGAGTTTTCTTGTGTATTATTTTCCAATGTAGTGAAGTAGATTAAGATGTTAAGTTAGATTGAACCTTGGACTCAATGGCAAGTCCAATTTGACCTTTAAGCTCTTGTGAAGTTTGCTGACTACACTAGCAATATCTATCTGAGTAGAAAATGTGCCGGTTGGCGGTTATAGTTAAAAGTTCTAAGCCATGTCAAGGTATCACATCTGTTCAAGTAGATGTATGTAATCAGCATTTTATGGAAAAGCATATTCTCTGGAAGGTGATACCTTGGTTAAAGCCTGAGTTTGTAATTTGTTGTGGATTATGGTTGGTAATTCATATACTGAT
This sequence comes from Heracleum sosnowskyi, assembly GCA_030848705.1. Lineage (NCBI taxonomy): Eukaryota > Viridiplantae > Streptophyta > Magnoliopsida > Apiales > Apiaceae > Heracleum > Heracleum sosnowskyi. The sequence goes on from CM061236.1 coordinate 17,084,148, forward strand.
ATTAGACACACAAAACATTGTGAGACGTATGCAGTGTAACTATACTCGTTTATCACTGCAGAATGCAGATATGCAAATCCCTACTGGCAAATGAGTATATATGTTATTTTATGGCCTGTTACACAATGTTTAGTCTTCTATTTTCCCTTATGTTTCTTTTTGTTGCTTAGTCTTTAGGCACTTGTGATTTTTTCTTGGTAATACGTGTGTTCTAAGAAGAGTATATCCATTTATCCAATAAGAAGTGCTGAGACTTGTTTCCTCCTAGGTTGGGTGCTGATCACTTCCTATGGTAGACATTTGTGGTAACTTTGCTTTCTGATTATCCCAGCCTGGCAACCTTGCTGGATTCAATAAAATGATAAAGAGGTTGGAGATCAATTGATCATTTACGTTTATATATTGATTCTTAGGACAATGTTTAATCTACATCAACAAATTTTTCGTAATTTTAAGTTGAAGAGGGACAGAAAACTAGTTGAGATGAGTGTTCTTAGACGCTGAATAGACTTCCTTTGAAAGGGGCAACGTGTGCTTTTAATTTTTTGGGTTTTTTTCAAAAGTAGTCAAGTTGCAGAAATTATTTACAAAAATAAGCTCTTTTGGTTGCAACTTTTGCAACAGTTGCAATTTACAACAATTTCAACCTCACTTACTAAAACGTATTTTTGTAAATAATTTCAAAAAATTGGGTATTTTTATAGATTTTACTAAATTTTTTTCCAGCACGTATTTCATTAAATCTCGGCACATAGATTTGGATAAAAATAATTTGAACTGAACTTCTTCTACTTAAATTTGAATACAATTAATATGTGAGGTATTGTATCCCAAAAAAATGTGTGTAAAACATGTCTGCGTTAAAGTTATTTTGTAGAAAAGGATGGTTTATGTGCGTGGATGTTGAATTAAAATTTTACAAGTATAAGAATATTTGTTTCAAAAGTATTGTTATGGATTAAAAAACGTACTTGTGAATTTAATGCTAAGGTTTAATGAGCTTCGAGCTTTAATGGCTGCACTTGTGTTTCGAGACTAAATCGGTCCTCACAAGATGCCTACGTATCTCAAATTTTTATTGAGAATCAAGCCAAAGACGTAGTTCTTGGTGTTGCCCTCGGGGCTATGGCGGCAGGGGCACACCAAGGATGCAGTGACTTGTATGTCCTTATTCGAGGATGAAGTCTAAAACGTAGTTCTAGAGGTGCCTTTGTGGCTTGTTGCGCTTTCGAGGCGTTGTGACGCATGGAACTGTGCCCAAAACGTAGTTTTGATTGTAGGATCAGGGTCCTTATATAGGCGTCTAGAGCCTAGTATTTATGGTATGTTTAGGAGTCTTAGCGAATAAGTCTCCTTATTGATAATGGATAAACATTGTATTTCTTGCAGGATAAGTCTTTTCCTTGTTGATAAAGGCTAGGACTCATTAATTGCCTTTAATTGGGATTCCGGATCCTTCTTTGATGAATTTACCATATTTTGGACTCTTTTTATGAGCTGTATATTTTCCCTATTTATTAATTAAGAAATTAATAAATAATCTGGATTTTGGGCCTTAAATACTTGGCCTTTCCAAAGAATAAGAAATTATATTTCTATAATTACTTTTCTATCCATATCATTTTCCCCCCAACTTCTGGGAAAATCTCATTGGGGTTTTCGTAGAAGTTATAACGTGTTTTTCCTCAAAATTTTCCATTTTAAGGGCATTTTCGACCTCAAATTAGGTCATTTTCGACCTCCTTTTCGACCAGGAAACAAGTCATTTTTGACCTGAAATTCGACCTGGATTTCGACCTCGACTGGAGTGAGGTCGAAGGTTTCGACCTCGATTTTTAAGTCTTTTTCGACCCTTCGACCTCGATCCAGCCTTTTTTCGACCTCGATTGGTCCCAGGTCGATGGCTTCGACCTCGACTTCCCAGTCATTTTCGACCTCGGTCATTTGACCTCGATCCCTTATACTTTCGACCTCGATTTACAGGTCATTTTTGACCTGGGTCATTCGACCTCGATTCCTCATACTTTCGACCTCATATTTGTGCGAGATCGAATGCCTCGAGCTCATTTTCTGGGCCATTTTTGACCTCGAGCCTTCGAACTCGATCCAGGGTCTTTTCGACCTTAGATCTTTGTTTTTGCCTTGGTTTTATTCCAAGATTCATTCTTTTTCTTGGGCCTTAACTAGTCCATTTTAATTTGGACTTAAATCTTTCCAGCCTTGGGCCTTATTGGGTCTCATTGTTTTGGGCTTCGAATTCGCCTGAGACCCAAATTGTTTGGGCTTCAATTTATATAATCCATAAATGGATTCGTGGGCCTTAACTGGCTATAGACGGTTGATCTTCTTTCAACCGGCCCATTGACCGGCTGTTGCCCCTATAAAAGGGTGAAATCTCACTTGATTCAACTCACTTCTCACTTTTCATTTCTCAGAAATATTCTGCTAGATTTTCTCCAAAATTCTCTCTGCAAAGCTCTGCTAGGGTTCTGTGGCAAGGCGATTCCCGGCGAGGTTTTCTGTTTAAACTCACCGGTTTCTGGGTTCTTTTGAAGATTTAAAGATTTCTTGAAGATTCTGGGTTTAAAATGGCTGATCGCGCTTCCCAACGTCTATGATAATGCACTAGGATTTCATAGAAATTATACCGGTATTTTTCGAGACTTAGGGTCTTTTTATCCCTTACCTGGGACTTACTACCCCTTTTTGGGGATTTTAATATACACTAGTGTTTCACGAGTGTCGTCTTGGTGTAAAGTGTGGAGCGACCTACACATTTACGACGATTTTGCCTTATTTGAGGCTAACTTGACATTTGCATAAGCCTTTTATGTCTTATACCGTCTTGTTTTGGCTTCAAGCCTTTCATTGAGCATATCGAATGATGGGGTTTGGACTGAATGTCTTAGGTTTCTGGGGTTTCAACCCTTCACCCTTACGAGTTCTTACTGATGGCTCCACTCGTAGTGATTCATTCTCAAGTCTATCATATCAAACTTCTCTTGAGCTTGAAATTTTCGCTAATTAACAATAAGCATCTTAGGCTTTCTTTTGTATGTTTATTAGCAACATTCACCCTTCGGGGTTCGTTGTATTCAGCTCTATTTGTGCAGTTGACATGCATATTTTGTATGCTTTCCTTTGCATTCATTTGTAGTTTGTCTTGACAATGCTTTGAGGATGTTTATACCAATCAAAACGGGTTCAACCCTTCATCTTCTTTCCAGGAAGCTCATGATTTCATCGAACCATATTTCTACTTGTCCTACTAGCGGATCCTTTTAGGATGCACTAAACATAATAGACTTTCAAATTTGAGGCATGCCAAGTCCTTGGCACCTCATGCCCTTCGAGGGTTTCCAATTTGTAGGAGCCTCGACCAAATACGTTCTTAACGCGATATGGTCCTTCCCAATTTGGGGCCAGCTTGCCTTTTTGTCCAACTCCGGATGCCTCAATCTTTCGTAGAACCAAGTTTCCTTGCCGAAAGAACCTTTTTTAACCCTTAGGTTGTAGTAGAAAGATGCCTTCTTTTGATGTTCAACTATCTTGACGTTTGCCTCATCTCTAACTTCGTCAATTAGATCTAAAGCTAGCCTCAAGCCTTCTTCATTTGTTTCTGGTTCATAAGCCTCAACTCTTGGAGACGTGTGAGTAATTTCCACCGGAACAACTGCCTCTGCTCCATAAGCCAATAGAAATGGAGTTGCTACGGTGGTGACTTTGCAGGTAGTACGATATGCCCAAAGTATGGGGAGCAATTCGTCTACCCAAGTGTTTCTAGAGCGTTCAAATCTTTTCTTCAGTCCATCTGGGATAATTCGATTTGCAACCTCAGCTTGCCCATTTGCTTTTGGATGGGCAACAGAAGTGAAGCGCAACTTGATATCATTCTCATCGCAATACTTCTTGAACTCATCGTTGTTAAACTGAGTTCCATTGTCCGTGACCAGGATTCGTGGAATTCCATATCTGCATATCACATTTTCCCAGAAGAAATGCATCACTTGCTTGGTGGTTATCTTGGCTAATGGTTTAACCTCAATCCACTTGGTGAAGTAGTCGATTGCGACTATCAAGAACTTTCTTTGAGCACTTGCCATTGGAAATGGCCCGAGTATATCCATTCCCCACATAGCAAAGGGGATAGGTGAGTTAATGGATGTCATCATCTCTGGTGGTTGCCTAACCACTGATGCATGTTTCTGGCACCGTTCACATTTATTTACGTAGCTTTTAGCATCAGCAAGTATGTTTGGCCAATAGAAACCTAGACGAGTGATTTTATGGGCAATGGCTCTGCCCCCCAAGTGCTGCTCACAAATTCCTTCATGTACTTCCTTCAGGGCCAATTCTGCCTCTTGAGGTCTTAAACATTTCAGATATGGAATGATGAAAGACTTCTTGTATAGGATTCCCTCAATCAGGGTATACCTTAGTGCTCTGACGTACAGCTTTCGTGCTTCTGAAGTGTCGTTGGGTAACCACCCAGTTTCTAGATGAGATTTGATGGGATCCATCCAACAACTACCAACATTAATGGGTGCTATCAACTTTCCGTTGATGCGTGGGGTCCTTAGGACTTGGAAGTAGACACTTCCTGCATAATTTTCAATTTCGGAAGAAGCAAATTTAGACAAGGCATCAGCCTTCATGTTTTCTTCCCTTGGAATGTGCTCTACATAACATTCGTCGAACCGAGTCATGATGGCCTTGACAAGTTTCAAATACTTGGCCATGACTTCATCTCTGGCCTCAAATTCCCCATTTACTTGGGAAACCACTAGCCTCGAATCTCCACATACTTTCAGAGTTGTAACTCTCAAGGCTCCAGCCAGCTCTAAGCCAGCTATCAGAGCTTCATACTCGGCCTCATTGTTTGTCGTTGGGAAGTCAAGTTTTAGTGCATACTCTATGAGGAATCCATCAGGACTTTGTAGCACTAAACCTGCTCCACTTGATTTTGTTTTTGATGCTCCATCAAAATAGAGCACCCAACATTCTTTGGAGATTATGTCTTCAACTTCCTTGTCTTCCACTATTGCTTCCTGCCCCCGACTTCTTGGTTGTCAATGGTACATTCAACCATGAAGTCAGCAAGTGCTTGAGCTTTTATGGCCGTTCGAGGCTTATACTTGATGTCGAATTCGCCCAATTCAATGGCCCATTTGATCAATCTTCCACTAACTTGAGGGCTATGCAAGATGTTTCTTAGAGGTTGATCAGTCAAGACCTCTATCTTGTGAGCCTGGAAGTACGGGCGTAGCTTTCTTGAGGCCATTATCAAGGCTAAGGCAAACTTCTCAATCGTTGAGTAGTTTATTTCTGCCCCATATAGAATCTTGCTCACGTAGTAGATGGGTTGCTGAACCTTTAACTCTTCTTTTACCAAAACATCTCCCAGGGCAGTGTTGGATACTGCCAAGTATAGATAAAGAACCTCTCCTGGTTTTGGTTTGGCCAATAGTGGTGGCTCAGCCATGTATTTCTTCAAGGCCTCAAAGGCCTCTTGGCTTTCAGTTTTCCATTCAAAATTTTTCACTTTCTTGAGTGCTTCAAAGAAGGGTAAACACTTCTCTCCTGACTTGGAGATGAATCTTCCCAATGCTGCCACTCTTCCCGTTAACTTCTGGACATCTTTGACAGTCCGTGGTGGCTCCATGTCTAGAATTGCTTTGATTTTGTCGGGATTGGCCTCAATTCCTCTCTTGGAAACCATCAGGCCTAAAAACTTTCCCGAGCTTACACCAAAGGCACACTTAGCTGGATTCAACATCATCTTGTGGTGCCTTAGCACTTCAAATGCCTCTCGGAGGTGCTTAATGTGATCGGCCATATCGAGGCTCTTGACTAACATGTCATCTACGTAGACCTCCATGGTTTTTCCAATTAGGTGTCCAAAACTTTTGGTCACCAATCTTTGGTAGGTTGCCCCTGCATTCTTAAGTCCAAATGCCATGACTAGATAACAGAAAACACCAAAGTCAGTGATGAATGATACCTTAGAGAAGTCATCCTCGTGCATTTTAATTTGGTTGTATCCATTGAAGCCATCCATGAAGCTGAGCATCTCGTGTCCAGCTGTAGCATCTATTAATGCATCAATCCTTGGTAAGGGAAAACAATCCTTAGGACATGCATCATTTAAGTCAGTGAAGTCCACACACATCCTCCATTTCCCGTTAGCCTTTTTGACCATCACGGGGTTAGCCAACCATTCTGGGAATTGTATCTCTTCAATGAATCCGGCCTCTAGAAGTTTTTCAACTTCTTGTTTAATGGCCTCTTGCCTTTCTGGAGCAAAATTTCTCTTCTTTTGTTTCATTGTCTTTCTTTCAGGATCCATATTCAACTTGTGAGTTATCAATTGGGGATCAATCCATGGCATGTCAGCCGTTGTACAAGCAAAAACGTCATTATTCTCTTGAAGAAAAGATATGAGCTTGCTTTTCAATGGCTCAGGTAGTAGTGCTCCAACATATGTCACCTTCTCCGGTTCACCAGGGACTAAGGGAATTGGGATTAAATCCTCAGCTGGTTTCCCTCTTCGGTCCTCATTGTCGCCAATATCCATGTCTTCAATTGGGAGAACTTGCCCCCCGATTCCATCAGGCCTTAACGCGGCTACATAACAACTTCTAGCCATCTTTTGGTCTCCTCGTTCTTCACCAATCCCATTCCTCATTGGGAACTTGATTTTCAGATGATAAGATGAGGCAACGGCCTTGAACGCATGAAGACCAGTCCTTCCCAGGATTGCATTGTAGGTCGAAGTTGCCTTTATAACTATGAAGTTCAGCATTTGAGTAGACGTATTCATCCCTTGCCCCATGGTCATTGGGAGTTGGATAGTGCCTTCCACTTTTGATTCCACCCCATTGCATCCGTATATGGGCATATTCGAGGGTGTTAATTGAGAGTCAGTGTAGCCCATCTTGATGAAAGCATCATGGAACAAGATATCCACTGAGGCTCCATTGTCAACCAAAACTCTCTTGGTTTCAGAATTTCCTATCACAGGAACGATGACTAAAGGATCATCGTGGGGAAACTTCACTCCCTCTAGGTCTGAATCATCAAAACCTATTGATACTTCGGTCCGGGCACGCTTCGGTGCTTCTCCAACCACAGTCATTACTTCTCGAGCATAAGCCTTTCTTGAATTTCGGGAGGACCCAGCAGCAGTTGGCCCTCCGAATTTCATGTTGATGACTGGCCCTCGGGGCTTAGGGTTACGATCTTGGTCGTTGTCCCTTCTGTCGTAATCCTTCCTTTCATAGTTTCCTCTTTGACTCCCTTGATTTCCATCCTTGGTGAATTTGCTGAGTTTTCCTCTTCGTATCAGAAATTCGATCTCATCTTTCAATTGTCTACAGTCGTCGGTGTCGTGACCGACTTCTTTGTGGAACCGACAAAACTGATTTTGGTTCTGTTTGGACATATCAGCCCTCATTGGTTTTGGCCATTTGATATCTTCTTCTTTGGCTATCTCCATCAGAATTTGACTCCGGGGAGTATTCAATCTTGCATATTCTGTGAATTTTGGCCCAAAATTGTTTCTCTTGGGGGGAGAATCGGAGTTCTTTGATGTTCTGGGGAACTTTTCCTTGACGTCGTACTCCTGAGTTTCTTTTCTTTGAGTTTCCACTACCGCCAGTAGTGGGTTCATACTTTCTCATGTTTTCTTCAGCCTTGATATACTTTCCGGCTCTATCTTGGAGCTTCAGCATGCTCTCGGGGGGATGTTTAGCTAACGACCGTTTGAAGTGGTCATCAGTGGTTCCTTGTTGCAGGGCTATCATAGCCACTCTGTCCTCTAAGTCCGGGACTTTTAAAGCCTCTCGGGTGAATCGATTGATGTAGTCCCTTAGGGCCTCATTCTGACCTTGCCGGATTGCCATGAGTGATGCAGAACTTTTCTCATGCACCCTTCCACTAATGAACTGATTGATGAAAACCTTGCTTAGTTCCTTGAATGACCCAATAGAGTTGGGAGGTAGACGACTATACCAACGTTGGGCCATGTCTGCCAAGGTTTGTGGAAACGCCCTACACTTGACCGCATCGTTGGTTGGCTGCAACAGCAGTGCATTGGAGAAGGTCCTTACATGATTTGCGGGATCTCCCGTTCCATCATAGGCTTTGATCGAAGGCATCTTAAACTTTCTGGATATAGCCGTTTTCATGATGTCTTGAGTAAACGGTGGTGTAGGATCATCAGGATCTCCTAGGGGCAACAGAATACTAGGATCACCCCTTGGGGCTTCGGCCCTCTTGGTCCTTCTTGCCGGTGGATCCAAGTTGATTATTGGGATCCCTTCAGTTGTTCGGCCTCGAAATTGAGCGGCCTCCTCCTCAGCAAGGAGTTTTTTGAGCCTTGCAGTCTCTGCCTCATGGGTTGCAAGTTTCTCCCTAGTAGTTTGGGGTTGTTCCCGATTGGTCTGGGAAGAACGTCTCCTTCTTGGGGCGACATCCTCCCTAGTTGTATAACCCTCATCCTCGGTGTATGGGTCCGAGTAATCTTGAACGAAAGGGGTCTGACGAGTTTGGGGTCCCAGACCTTGAATATAAGGGGGCACATATGCCTCATGGTAGATTGGATTAGTTCCACTACCGCCCGCCATGGGTCGAGGGGGCTTGCCATAGCTTGGCATCCCCAAAGTCTGATTCGCGTATTGAGGGAGATCAGTAGTATGGAGTTGAAGGCTCCTTGGTGCACTCATGAGCAGCGGGGAGGTCGTGATTGGTTGCTGGTGGACGGTCTCTTGTGGATTAGATCCATGAATGACCACCTGCAGGGGATTCGTCCCTTCAACCGAAATCGGGATTTCCGGTCCTTGAGTGTTGGTGGGGATATTCGCCCCTTCAGTGCCAGTAGTCGGCGGTGGCTGATCAGCCTCAGAGGTGATAGGGCGATCCTCAGGAGTTTGATTATCCCGAGCTGTTCTTCGTGTGTTTGCCATGGTTGATGTTGTTTTCCCACAGACGGCGCCAAATGTTATGGATTAAAAAACGTACTTGTGAATTTAATGCTAAGGTTTAATGAGCTTCGAGCTTTAATGGCTGCACTTGTGTTTCGAGACTAAATCGGTCCTCACAAGATGCCTACGTATCTCAAATTTTTATTGAGAATCAAGCCAAAGACGTAGTTCTTGGTGTTGCCCTCGGGGCTATGGCGGCAGGGGCACACCAAGGATGCAGTGACTTGTATGTCCTTATTCGAGGATGAAGTCTAAAACGTAGTTCTAGGGGTGCATTTGTGGCTTGTTGCGCCTTCGAGGCGTTGTGACGTATGGAGCTGTGCCCAAAACGTAGTTTTGATTGTAAGATCAGGGTCCTTATATAGGCGTCTAGAGCCTAGTATTTATGGTATGTTTAGGAGTCTTAGCGAATAAGTCTCCTTATTGATAATGGATAAACATTGTATTTCTTGCAGGATAAGTCTTTTCCTTGTTGATAAAGGCTAGGACTCATTAATTGCCTTTAATTGGGATTCCGGATCCTTCTTTGATGAATTTACCATATTTTGGACTCTTTTTATGAGCTGTATATTTTCCCTATTTATTAATTAAGAAATTAATAAATAATCTGGGTTTTGAGCCTTAAATACTTGGCCTTTCCAAAGAATAAGCAATTATATTTCTATAATTACTTTTCTATCCATATAATCAAATAAAATACAAAAATATGCGTGGAGGTCTTAATTTATAGTCTCTTTGCAGAAATGAAATAAAAAGTTTTGCATATTACTAAATTTCTTGTTGGCAAAACTATATAACAAATTCAATTTATGAAAGTTTAGATTTCATAAGAAAAGCTAGAAATACAATAAAATAATTATAACAAGTCTCAAAATTAAAAGAATGTATAGCCATACAGTTAACTGGTTGGTTAACCTGGAAGTAGTTTTCATCAATCCAGAAAGAATGGCAGCCCTGAATACACCAGTTTCTGAAACTTCAAGAAATGTATGTATTGCATCTATCTATCCCTTTTCTTTATACCCATCATCAAGATTTTACCAAAACAACTTAAAGGTTCAATCTTTTCCTAGTTTACTACATACCCATTACAGTAACTGTGCTCCCCATAGAGCTGTAGTATCAGCAAATAGGTATTCTTTGTTTTTCTTGTTTTTGTTATATCTTTCTTTTTAATCACTGTGTTTTTAAGCCATTGTTGTTTTTCATGTTCTGTGCCAAAAGTGTGCAAGAGGTTCTTCCACCTGCTCTTGATTCTACTTCAGAACCACCTGCAATATTTGATGGAATCACAAGGTTAGACTCATTCTCTGTAATTTATTTATCTCTTCTGTTTATATATTCATATAAACTGTTGAAATATCAACCTTTACAATTTCGGGGGAGCCGGTCATTTAACTTGGTATCAGAGCTCATGTCTACGGGATATGCTTTTTTTATATAATATGCTTGAGAGTTTAATTATTTTTAGTAGAAGTGCACTGTTTGGATTTCTTTATGTCCATTTGCTTATTGAAGTTTTGTTGATTGAAGGCTATATATATCTTACACATGTCCGTATGCACAGCGTACTTGGATTACTCGGAACTGTAAGGTTGTTTCAGTAGGCAAGCATCCACTTGGTGGATTTTCAGCATTCCTTGAATTTTTCTTCCTTTCATGTTTAAAAGACTAGTCGGTTGACACTAAATAATTAATTTTTATATTTTCCTTGCTTTGGGAAACAGGGATTGCAAGACACAATTCAATTGGTTCCTATTGACCTACAGAACAGGCCAGCTTGGTACAAGGAGAAAGTTTACCCTGCTAACAAGGTGAAATTTTTTCCTCAGAATCTGATTTATGAAATATTATGAAGTTGAAAAAAAACCAATATGTGATGATTGTCTCTTAACAATGATTGCAAACAAACTTGGGTTTGTTTACTGAAACACGCTCAATATTTCAGTTCTATTGATTCCAGTTTCATTATTGTGTACCCACAAATTCTTTTAAGAATCGTGTGTCCTATATAGGGATCTCATAAGGTTGCGAGCCTTACAAGTTCTGGTATTTATTTAATCTTTATATGTGCGCCCTTTCAAATATATTTACCAAGTGATGTTTTGATTACCAAAACAAATTAAACTAATCAAGTGTGCTACAGTCTAACAAGAAAGTTGTAAATGATTATGGTTAGATGCTTCTGCTTTCGAACTGTATGTCAACTATAGAAATTTGAGATGAACGATATGTATTCATGGTTCCAAGGGAATGATGTTGCCAGATTACAAATGCAACTAAAAGTAAGTTACAAAAGTCATAGTCGCCACATGCCCGTCCTTTTATACCAGATGTCCGGTTAATTTATAAGAAATTTCTTTGAAGTTGCAAATTCTTAATTTGAAATTCAAAAAACTGATATGCTGTAATATTTAATTCAGGTCCCTGCTTTGGAACACAACAATGAGGTTAAGGGAGAAAGTCTTGATTTGATTAGATATATTGATAACAACTTTGAAGGGCCTTCACTTTTCCCAGACGTAAGATTTTAAGATTTATATATACTGTATATTATATATTTTTAGTTCTGCGTTCTTTACTGCTTGATTGATGGTGAATTTAGGATCCTGTTAAGAAGGTGTCTGCAGAAGAACTGCTAAACTACATCGACTCTTTCCGTAAAGCTGTAATAGCATTCTGCAAGGCAGATGAAATGAGTGAAGCTGGTGAGTGAAACACTAGCCTTAATTTGGGATACTTAAATACATCGATTGAAGTGTCTGACAACGCTTTTGCTTATATCAGCTGCTGCCTTTGATTACATCGAAACTTCTCTTACTAAATATGATGATGGACCTTTTTTCCTTGGCCAGTTCAGTCTGGTACGTATATAATTTTGGGAGAAATGTGATCATTGATAACTGTAGTTTATACGTATACATTCATAACTTGGATTCTATACCTTGAGAATAAGTTGTGGTATCGAATTCCAGGTAGTTATATTTGTAGCTTGGTATTGTTTCTCTTACTCTATTCTTAGTATCTCTTATCCACATCTCTATATGATACTTACCAGGTGGACATAGCTTATGCTCCATTTCTTGAAAGATTCCAGCCCTACTTGCTGGAGGTGAAGCAGTATGACATCACCAAACACAGGTCAAAACTGGCAGCATGGATTGAGGTAACTTTTCTTTAAATGCACTTGTGTAATATATCCTGAAACTCGTTCTGCATATCATATGCATGTGTTTTCATATTTAGGAAAATAGATTCAGAGAGGCAGAGAGACTTATCCAAGCTCATATGTTGTAGTTGTTCTCCTTATTCATAATACAATCCAAATATAGGGATGTCAAATTGAAGTGTTAAGGACTAATAAGCATCTGATCTTTGAACAAAAATCAAAATCCAATAACCCAAATGTTAATTTAGATCTATTTTCTCGGTTAAAATGGACAAGGGCTGGTCTCGCTGATAGGGAAACTAGGAGGCGGAGATAGACAGAGAGTAGACAGTTCACATTTGGCGTTGAACATGTAAATCATATATGTTAAAACTATTCTGTCGTAATACAGTTCGCATAGTGTCATTGTTGTCAAAGGCGAGATAATTAATGGATTAATTAAGAGGCGAGGTAACTATAAAGAGGCTATTGTCTTTTCTGCTTAATCGATTATAGAACTCCTTATCATGGTGAAAAGAACAGCAATTTGTATATGTTAACTGTAAGTCTGTAATGTAGTGCAAATGTGCAATCCCTTAATGTAGGAACTAAACAAGATCGGAGGATACATACAAACCAGACGTGATCCAAAGGAACATGTTGAAAGCTACAAAAAGCGTTTCTCGGTACAACAACCATTTGAATCATTAATTTGTAACATGATTATGCACCAACTATTTGGCTGATGTTGTTACTTGTGCAGGTTCAGATTTAAACTTCTAGCGCGACAAAACCAGAATAAGAACCCAGAGTCTATTGTGTGCAGTTTAATCTAATGGAATGAATTGTACGAAAACTAACAAAGTATGTACAATTTCAGTGTCATTCTGTGAAGATCACTACCCCTGTCATCCAATTCAAATGGAACAAGCATGATCTTATACAATAAAAATTCTATATTATGTCTGCTACCGCCTACCTGACTTCATTTCAACATATCAATGTGAATGTAACTTGAGAATTTTCCTCTTAGTTCTTACTATGATCTTCAAGGGAATACCCACTGGAATCTAATATATAGAAAGACGTAACTATCTACATGTTTAAAACACCATGATATATTTCCCTTGTGAATGATATTCATGGTACTAGAACACGAGTTGACTGAGCATAAAAGGAAAAATATCAAATAAAACACATGATTCCAGATCTATTGTATCTATATAACACATCATGATAACTTTACTACCTATGTTTGGCAGCACAACTCATAGATTATAATACATCAAACATTACATGCAGAGTACTCTCAGGATGTCATGCGGATATTACATATGGTCTGGCCTACCATCATCTTCAGTTACTCCATCTCCACCATGCCTGTAACCAGATTCAACAGATGAAACAAAACTTTAATGGGCTACAGAATGTAGTTAGAAATTCAAATAATTACGTATAATAGTGTCCGCTTCTGAACATTATAAGAGCATCTACATCTGTAGCTCAGACTGCAATCACGTTGTAATAGTGTCCGCTTCTGAACAATTCACGTTTGCTAATCCTACTGGCTACTAGTTCAGTTGATAGCTGACTTGCAACAACATTCTTCCAACTATCACTAGGACGCAGAAAAGGAAAGAAAATTTTAAAATAATTCTGGGTCATAAGATACACACCGCCAAGACGAGGTCAAATTGCGAGCCTTTCTATCCAAGTGAAGGTTTTCCAAGGCAGAAGACGCACCATCTACCTCATCTGGTTCACTGCTGTCGTATCTCCAGTTGTATTCATCTTTCCTGTAGCCAGACGATCCCCCTCTCCTGTCTGACAGATAGAATATCATATTACTGGAAGTTGCAAGATGTTAAGGGGACAAGATGTAATAAACCCTTTGCTACATAAGATGTGAAGGGGACAAAATGTAATAAAAACTTTGGTACGTACCAGATGACTGAGAAACAGGACCCGGCCTTCGTATCCATAAGCCAAAAGGTAAATGTTAATTATTAATTTAAACAAGATAAAGTAAACACAAGTATAACTTTATAGTAGGGGTTAAGCACCTTCCTAAGGGAGCTAAGCCCCCTGCAACAGTTGATGAAGGTGGTCTTCGACTGTTTCGAGATTCTATATTGGAATATGACTCTGTATCTGGAGCGGTTGATCTCCTACCAGTATTCATTGCTTGTGATAAATTCTACCAAAAAGTAACCACACTATCAATTAGAAGGATAACTTCAAGTCAATTATATGTGAAATCAAGATTTATGCATTCAACAAAAGAATATCCACTTCTCTATATCCCAAGTTCGCAAGAAAAATTAGATATGCAAGATATATTGTCAATAATAATAAGAAATTATGTAAATTGAATCCATAAATTGCTTTCTGAGGTGATAATGGTTAGAAAATATCAAGTCTACTACACTGCACCATGCTTCCATCTGATAACTGATGTTAGGTACAGAATGCCCAGGATGCATCCTAGATTCAACTTGATGCACTTTAGCACAAAAAAAAAAAGATTTCTTAAATAAGTTGGCCAATAAAAGATATATCAAAATTCTGATATTTGAATATACCCAACATACTCAAGCTTGTTGCTCACCTGTTCAAAAAGGTAGAGCTTTGGGTAACTTAATTTCTGAATCCTAGAATGTAAGACAATGACGACTTCTAGATGTTATCATGAAATCATTAAATACTACGTTTTTTGTACATAATATCATAGCACATACACTTTTTAAATTCATATGGTGTCAAAATAAACTTCCTAAGATATGTACTTGAATACTATATGTACTTAAATACGCAGAGTGTCAAAATGAACTTCCTAAGATATGTACTTGAATACTATATGTACTTAAATACGCAGAGTAGGAATGTAGGATCACCCAAAGTCTAATAAAATAAAAGCAAAAAAACAAAACCGGAGTGGAGTGGAGTGGTAAAATATAGAAACCTCATATTTCAAGAATCCTTCAAGAACATCCAAAAGCAGGGGGCCACTATCTCCGTTCCTGTTCAGATCATATCCGTTCTTGTTACTGAAGTCTTTTAACTCGGATTTCCATGAATCCTTTTGCTGCAAAGATTTCCAACACGATGCAAATCATTGCTTTATACATAACCTAGCTAAATTGTAAATATACAGCAATTTACTCAAGTACAAAGTCCCCCAATTAATTGCCGATAATTAGTTGGGCACCTCACTCAACTAAGTGTAAACACATAATTATCGGGTTTTACTCACTTTTGAAAATAGTAATATAGGATTTAGTTAATGTTTAATTGGACTAAGTTCTCTTAGATCAATGATTTTAGTGTGGCTTCTTCCAATATTTTCAAGAATTACGTGTCTGGAAGCTATGGTTCCAAACTCTGGTTTTGTGTTCCGGGTTGAAAGTGTAATCTACTTGAATAAAGTCGTGCACTCAAAGACAAATCGCTCATTAAAATAAATGAAAGTTACCTAGTATTAATCTTTATAATACTAAACTAAACAAAGTGAGTGCAAGCAAAGTTACAGTAAACACTTCCTAGAGTCATATACAATACACATATACAGTGAAGAAGAGATCTATACCTTATTGTTTAAGCTTAAGTGGAGATCCCATGAACTTTTTATGGTATTCAGCATCTTCTTTACTCTTTTTCGTTATTCACTTAATAAACTAATAAGCTGTATATTAATAATGAGAACTAAACTAAGAAGCAGGCTATTAATAAGGAGACCATTCCATTAATTTTTGCAGTTCTTTTACTCGGTAAAAAAAATAGTTTATATTGGAAATAGATCCCTCTTAATATGGTTTTTCTTGATTACATTCCTATCAATTTTAAGATTTGCTATAGAGAGCAATAACATAACTTCAAAAGAAAAAATCATTTAGATCGAGTCCCCTCAACAATGTTACTGATTTGTTAATCTAACTTTAAAATTTGATCAATGTAAACTTAATAACTTACAATTCAAATCGATAAGTTCAACAGGGAAAAAATTGATTTTGATAATTAGATATTGTAGAATTTAAGTAATACTATCATTGCTATTACAATTATATTAATTCAAATGACAGGAAGTAATACGTCACCTTAAACATCTCTAGTTACGAACACTTTTACAAATATTGTTCAATACTTATAAAGAGAACTTGTTAATTACACGATATTCTAATAATAACACAATTATGTATACAAACTATACTATTTGGTAGGAGTTGCAATTTGATCAAATGAATAATTATTAACCAAAATTATCCTAGAAATATGAATATATTAATTCTTTCAAAATCTTAATTATTGAAACTATAACTCAAAAGCTGATCCTTGCCGATCATGGCTTGTAGAACTTTAATACAAACATATCTATGCACTCTGCACCTATGAATAGTAAATGTAACTGGAACATTATAAGATATGCTTATTTATAAAAGGCAAATATAAATACTCATATATTTGACAAAACAAAACCTTGCATCATTCCCCCCAGCTTGTTACGGCTTATTACCACTTTTTAAAAGGAATTAGGTCAAAGTCTTCGATATATATGCATAATAGTAAGAATAAACTACAAAATCAGGAGATTGACCTAATGGACCTACACCACATTCATTGAAAAAAGCGGTATGGGATTACCATATTGCACTCAGGCAAATACACTTTTAGGGTGTGGCTAAGTTGTGCCCAATCCAGATATTCACATATTAGTGCAGTTAGAAGCCTCCCTGCAAACAAGTAGAACCCATTTTGTTATTTTTTTAATCAAAGGATGTGTAGGGAGGGAGCAAAGAAATATTCTATACTATATACTGTATAGTAAATAAGAAAATAAACTATACACAATATTTACTGATGTATCTAAAGGGAGGCGGAGAGAAATTACATTTACTGCGAAGGAACTAAGGAAGTGGAACAATATACCCATGTATGTAAATGTGAATGGGAAGAAAGGACAGATATTTCTTGGCGAATAAGTAGTCTAAGATATAACTATTTAATATATTATTAATACTATCTAATAATCATTAAAGGACCAATGTCAAGTATCTTTAGTTCCCACTATTACCCAGAAAAACAAATCACATCAACATTTCTGAAGTACACATAACACGGATCTTGATAAAATCTTAAAACTATCTTCTTACCTTAATTTCTATTCATCTAACCAATAATTTACTGATTAGTAGTTGCTGGATACTAAATATAGAAGGGGTGAAAAGGAACAACTACTTAATATTGCAAAGGGCAGATTTCATCAATCATAGACCTTAATTATTTTGACTCTGTAATGCTGATGAAAATGAATCATATACAGATATACGTGTATGTGAAGCAATGGATTTGGTTTGGTGGATAGGTATGATTTTCAATTTATGCATAAAGGTATCTCAAACACAGAACTTTGACAATGTCACTGAAAAACTTAATGACCATGGCTTGAATAGAAATATGTTAAAACAAAATAAATTACATGATTTGTCATTCTGTGATTAAAAAGATGAGGACCTAAATTATCATAAACCTACAAGTGAAATGTGCCCAAAAGTCAACTTATTAAAAATTAAACTGGTTACGGTAAGTCGGTAACACCATAAACTGACAGACAAACAAATAAAATTATAGTTTGAAAAACATGATATGGATAGTAAACCTGAAGGTGATGAATGAAGCTTTTTTGCACGATCGTTGCAGCTACCCAACAGTGCAGGAGGTAAACCTTCATCCTTCTCATTTGCCCTGTCCTCTTCTTCAATAGCCTCAAATACGCTAGCCCTCAGCTCAGCCTTTAAAACATCAATGTGTCAACCATGTACACAGACTTAAGCAGATCTGTGAAAATATACAGCCGATGCATACAAAAATACATGTCTATAATTATTAAATATACTCGTTGAACCAAAATGACAACTAGGTTTTATTGCACTTCAACTCGTTTCTTGATATAAATTTGACAATTTATTCCTCTAAGAATACGTACGGAACCCAAAGTTTAATCAGGACAGCATATTGCATTTATAACTTTAATTTTACAGTTTTTTACCAACTAAACCAATTCGACAGCGAAAGTTCAAGACTAGAGATTTCATATTCCACAAGTGTATTGTTATACTTATATTTGTTGGAAATATTGCATATTTTACTACATTATTCACAACATTTATTAAAAGCACAGGTCACCAAAATCTTAATGTGCAAATCCATAATGTAAAAGTAAATGAATACAATTGAACAAAACAAAATAATAACAATTAACTTATATCTAAATTACACAAGTTTATATTAATTAACTAGACAAACAACATATACAAAGTACTTAAGCTAAACATGTTAAACTAATAATTACAACTATATGTGTCATCAAGATCACTGCAAACATAAATATAAATACAAAATGACAAGAAAGAATAAAGTAAGAAAGATATAGTCGGAAACAATAGTGGAAGAGGCGTGTAAACACTGCCCTAAGGAACATACACCCCTTCTCGTGCAAGGTTTGAATTGGTGGCTCCTCAGCGGTACAACTTCCAATGTCTATGTTCTCTTTCAGTGCACGAACATCCAGAGAATGTCAACGGAGATATTCTAAAATATACTCAGCTCTTTAAAACTCATATAAGATATATACAATATAATGTTGATAAAAATTGTAACAGCCTGGCTTGAAAAGTGGAAAACTGAGTTAACTATTTCATCGTGCATATGATTTGTAGAAATATCAGGAAGTAGTTGATATAAGTAGAATAGTTTAAAACTAAACTAAAATATAACTTTGTAAACTAAAAATACTTTTCAAGAGATAAGTAAAATAAAAGTAAACAAAAATCATTAAAAAATTATATTTTTATATCTAGATATTTAAAAATATCTAACAATATTGGACACCGAAAAGGAAGAATTTAAGCATAATATTAATTCCTCCAACAACATTGTAGAACTACTGAATTAGCATAAATATTATAAATTGCATAACTTGGAGAAAGAGTTGGTAATTAAAGACTTGATCTTTTTCACTTAAGAATCTAATTTTTAATGAATTAATGTTTATATGTGTGTGAAAACAGGCAAAGAAACTCAAAGATGTGAAGATCTATCAAGACATTTATGTGTGTGGGAGAGAGGGAGAGAGAGAGACAGAGAGAGAGAGAGAGAGAGAGATACTCGAATCTTGGCGAGGACCCCTTTTTTCTCAAGAGATTTGGTGACGAGAGTCTTCAACTCCATCATCTCTCGAGTATAGTCGTCCATTTTCCACCGCACCGCTCTTCTGCAGCTCTGCTCTCTTGCCTTTGTTTTGTTGGGTCTAATAATGTCTATGTAATTTACCCTCTTATTTTTAAAAATTGAAAGCTTTTCATTTCCATTTTTGAGTAAAACTAAAATAAAAAAAATGCATATAAACATCAATTCATTCACATCAAATGTATATCATAAAAGCTTTATTATAATAAAATCATTGGGTCATGTTTCTTGTAGAACCCTTAATCTTAGAACTCTTAGAACTCTATCTTATTTTTTAAAATAATATATATTTATTATATGAAAGTCATTGGTAAAGTTGTCCAAAAACACAAAATACATAAATTTAGAACTAATTAATATTTTATTAACGATAATAATCATACATCGATATCGATTACAAATTCTCCATCATCATCATAAAATTTCCCCAATTATTTTTATCATTTTTTGTGAAAATATTCAAGTTATTGTATAAACACAATATCAAATAACAGTGTTCAGCAGCTGAACATTTAAATACAAGTAAGTTCAGTTGCAGAACTTTAAAATTTATGTATTTGATTTCAAATTCGATTGCATGACTTTTATGTTCAGCGGTAGAACACGAAAGTTATGGTATGAAAATAATGTGAATAACATTTTTCAACAGCTGAACATTATAAAAATAATCAAGTTCACTTGTAGAACTTTGTAGAAAAAAGTAAGTTCACTTGTAGAACTTTGAAATCCATATGCATAACTTTTAAAATTCAGCTGCAGAAACTGTATTTATACTATGAAACAAAATAGGTTCGACAATAGAATCTTTTTATTCCAAGAATACCCTTATAAGATTTTGTATATAAAAATGAGTTAAATATGAACAGTTGATCTAGTAATAATCCAACGGCTTATAACAGTTCTAAAATTCATTTTTAGTGATTGATTTTCTTTTGAGCCTAACCCTAAAATCATATTCCATTTATTAATTAAAAATAGCAATCACATCAAGACTCATTATTTATATAATAATTTCAAGAATTGTATTAAAATATTTGTTAATGTAACCGAAATGGCTAAAGCACCTACATTTTTTTTAAAAATTAAATTTAGTTGACATCCTTACATTGCCCGTAGACAGTCACACAGAAACATAAGATAAGGCAAAACAAGAACTGAAACCCCAACTGAACCCAATCTCCTTCTTGTTCATCTCTCTCTCTCTCTCTCTCTCTCTCTCTCTAAGAAATGGAGACAGCCCTTTTGTCCACAACATTCCCCTCTTCATCCCACCCACTTTCCTCACAAACCCATTTCAAGAACCCCTTTTACTCCCTCCCCATCAAACCCCACCCCCAAATCAAACCCTCCACTTCAATCCGCTCAGCCATTAGTCGAACCAAGAAAGAAGAGACTGTCGAAACCGTAAAACAACAGCTCGAAAACTGTCATTTACTTGCTGGAATTAAGTACAAGGGCTTCACAGTTCAGCAATTTCAACAACTAAGAGCTACATTGCCTGAGAACACCTCACTTCTTGTTGCGAAGAATACGTTGGTCTTGAAGGCTATTGAGAATACGGAATGGGAGGCGTTGAAGCCGTGTATGAAAGGAATGAATGCGTGGATGTTTGTGCATAGTGAGGAGATTCAAGGGGCTATTAAGCCTTATAGAGTGTTTCAGAAGGAGAAGAAGCTGGAGAATGATTTTGCTGGCGCGGTGTTTGAAGGGAATTTTTATAAGCCGGAGGAGTTTAAGGTTTTGGAGACAATGCCGACTAGAGCTGAGGTTTATAGTAAGTTGCTTGGAGCGTTGAAGAGTCCGGCTTCCGCTGTTGTTGGGACATTGCAGGCGCCAGCTAGGGATTTGGTTATGGTTTTGAAGGCGTATGTGAAGAAATTGGAGGAGGAGAGTGGTGGACAGTAGGGGGGATGAAGTCGTGGGGTTCGGATAAGTGGAATGTAAGTTTGTTTGATTAAGTGGTGGTTACTTTGAGGGTATAAATGTTGTATAACTACTTGTTTTGTTTAACGATATTTTGTTGCAATGCAATGTTGTTTATATATTTGTCGAAATGCATTTGTTTTTGGTGTATTGATCTTATTGATTGTTGCATCTGTACTTATGGATGTTTTAGTGATAGAAATTCTATTTCGCAATGTGTGAGTGTTTTGTAGTTGCGGGATGCAGAAATATAAATACTCACACTCCCTTGAACCTCAATCACTTTTTTACCAAGATGATGGTGATATCCACTAGTCTACAACACTACAGATTATCATTGCTTTGTTTTACTTGATAAATTCCTCATATGCTTATGTTTATATTGCACTTTACAGCAAACGCAATTGGCAGTGACCAACAATTTCCTAGTGTAGCTCTAAGTCTCTAGACACTTTGTAAAATGGTGCACTAGTAACGGAATGAAGTTGTATTAGACATCCATAATACTTCTGGTAGTACTTGAACTCTTTCCTGATCTGGGCAGTAGGAAATGACATTCAAATGCTTAATCTTAAGATTAGTTGTTTACAATATTAGGGTAAATGTGAAACTTCTAATTTTGACTGGTGGAGTTGTATATTTAGCAAATGATCTTGCAGCCAACAAGAGTTGTATTTGCATCACATGCAATGAATAAACCAACATAAATTTGAAGATATCTATGTGCTAGAATATCGGATGTTGGTGAATTTTTTCCCACGAATAATGCATATACTTTTCTTACCTATGTTAAGGGACAAGTCTTCCAGAAAAGCACCACTTAGATATTCTGTTTGCTATCTCTATGATGTGGGTTATATTTTTCTGTTTAGTGTTATATCACCTTAAGTTTGAGATTCTTTTAATGTCCATAATTTAAGCAAGAAAGCTGTGGCTAAGTAATACTCCTATATGTCTTCTTCTTCCAGAGACTTGTAAGCATCGGAAGCAACATTCATATAATCAGATAACTAATGTTTGAGACTTGTGTAGTTATCTAGCAACACTACTATAAGTCTATAATGCAAGAAATTACTCTGAAGGAAGTCTCTGTTATCAGAGTCATTGTATCTTTGTAAGGAATTCTGGTAGATGAATATGGATTGGACTAACTGAAGGAATATAATGTAACTTATCCTTCCTAATCTAAGTTGGCTTCGAGGTATCTTTTTTGTTTCAAATTCCTAAAAGGCCTTAATTCTGAACCACTAACATAATCCATGTGCTGTTCTGTATTCTGTTCTGCCCTGATTCCAGCTCAAAATTAATTTGTGTATTTCTAGATGCTCTTTGCAGCAATGATGCTCAAGGTTGGATGGAAAGGGTAGATCAGAGGGAGTTTCAGGTGTTAGTTTCTACTTTCCGCAAAACTTTGCAATCTTCATAAACTGCAAACCTTCTGGATGGTTGCACATCAATAACTAGGTGTTTCTCTTATCAAGAGTATGCATGCTACTCCTGTGTCCTGACCAGTATTTTTAGGACTTGAGGTTATGATTAATTATGTTCTTTTGTTAATTATTTCCGTTTACGTTTTTATCAGCTTGAGTTCCGAGATTCTTCCTGTGTCCAATTTTTGGGCTAGAAAACCTTGATTGATATATTAATTACCTTTTTCTGCTGGAGACTTGTAGGCACCTAGTATAAAAATGCCTTGCTATATAGTATATACCCGCGCTAGAAGTAAATCAACAAGTGTATATGTGTCTCTTAATTCTTTGCTTTTGCATATTATGTGGTGCTTCTAACAATGCTAATCTGGGAACCTTATCTCAAAATAAATGTTTCCTACTTCCAGAGAGCTGAGAAGCATTCTGAATAGACCTACGTACTCATTTGACAGCCTCATATCTCCTGTATGAGTAGGTCTTCTAATATTGCTATGTAGCCTGAGATTGGAATGGCTATAAATAAATGCTCAATCTTTTGTGTGCTTATTTGTTAGATGAGTTTGTTTGTCTGCAAAGTATTATGTGCAGGTCTTTATGCTATGTACCAACTAATTTGTGTAATGCTCAATTTTGGTGACATCTGCCATGAAAAATGTAAAGCATAGGTTATTATGGGGGTGTGATTTATATCTGCCTCCATGTCTGGTATCTGCATCTTGGTAGAAGACTGGGAAAATTTTATCTAGTTATAATCTAATTCAATAAACTTAAAAAGTTTTACCGAAACTCACCCTATTCATATGCATGTCTTTTTCGCTCTGTTTATACTTTATACCAATATTCATGTTCTCAAATCACGGCTCACATAATTTTATCAGAAATATATTAGTTAAAAAACGAATAATGCTAGAGTTACATGTACCAAAATTGTTACAAAATGATATGTGTCGTTATTTGATAAAAAACATTGTGTGTAATAATATGTTTATACAAAATGATATGTGTCGTTATTTTGTGTCGTTACAAAATGATATGTTTATACAAGTTAATGTTTCACGTGAATTATATGTGTTGATTTCACAATAAAAAACATTGTGTGTAATAATAAATTGTCTACGAAAGTGATTTTTAATATTTTTTATTACATATAGATTTTTTTTCATTAGCTATAATCAGAGACAACAATTTATCTCTTATAAATAATAAATATATATTTTAAGGTAACACGGTTAAAAAAATTCGAAAAATTCGATATTCATTCAAAATATCTGAATCCGTATCCGAAATAAAGCGGATATTATTCCTATTCAAAATAAAGCGAATAGTATCTATATCTGAATCCGATAGTTGTAGATACGAAAATGAATATAGGCACATCCGTATCCGATAATATATGAATCCGAAATTAAATAAATATGATAAATAAATAATATGTATAATTATATTATAGTTATATATATATAATTACATATAATTTAGAATTTATTTTATTAGGTTTATAGAGTATAGATACATTCATTAAACAATATATCTATACTATATTATTAAAGACGAAACATTAAAAGTTTTGGTCGGTCGGTCGGTATTTGGGCCGATTCACGAACCTATCTATAACCAATTTATTAATAATCAATTACCTTTTTCAGTACATTACCTATTTTATATTATTTTTAAACTAAACCAACTCATCTTCTAAAAATAAAACGGGCAACATATATATAATATGGTAATATTATTATATATTTATAAACGATTACCTTTTTCAGCTAAAACAAATTATTTTTATATTTTTAAATAAAACAACTCATCTTCTAAATACACATATATGGAAACCAATTTATTAATAAACAATTACCTTTTTCAGCTAAAACATATTACCTATTTCATATATCTATTTAACTAAAACAAATCATTTTCTAAAAATAAGACGGGCAACATCTATACTATATTATTAAAGACGAAACATTAAAAGTTTTGGTCGGTCGGTCGGTCGGTCGGTATTTGGGCCGATTCACGGGCCTATCTATAATCAATTTATTAATAACCAATTACCTTTTTTCACTACATTACCTATTTTATATTTTTTTTTAAAACCAAACAACTCATCTTCTGAAAATAAAACGGACAACATATATATAATATGGTAATATTATAACCGATTACCTTTTTCAGCTAAAACACATTATTTTTATATTTTTTACCTAAAACAACTCATCTTATAAATAGGACACATATATGGAAACCAAGTTATTGATAACCAATTACCTTTTTCAGCTAAAACATATTACCTATTTCATATATCTATTTAACTAAAACAAATCATATTCTAAAAATAAGATGGGCAGTATATATATAAAATGGTAATATTATTATATATTTATAACCGACAGCTAAAACACATTATGTGTTTTATATTTTCTAACTAAAACAACTTATCTTCTAAATATAATACATGCAAAATAAATATACAATGGTAATATTGTTTTATATAAATATTAATAAATAACAAGTTATTCTTTTCAGCTAAAACAAATTACCTCTTTTATATTTTCTAACTTAAACAACTAATTTTCTAAAAGTAATGCAGGCGTATATATAAAAAAATTAATATAATTTTATATAATTTTTAATAAGTAACTAATTGTATTTTTAAGGATATTACCTGTTTATATTTTTTAACTGAAACAACTAATGTTCAAATTAAAAATAACATGGGCAAAAGATAGATATATTGGTAATATTGTTATATTAAACTTATGAAATTCATGTTTATTATAATTTTTTTAACATTCAATTTAAACGAGATAATTAATGAAAATAAAAGTAACAGTATATTCAAATAAACTCGGTATATTGAACAAGCACATATTTTGATATTTGCACTTGAGTCCCTTTTTAGATTTTTAAGAGTAAAAAAATACGAATCATTAGATATGTTATTTTAAAATATTTTATATTTTAATATCTAAAATACTACTATTGATTACGTCAATAATATATTAAATTTAAATATTATATTGTTAGATTTATAAATCCAATATATATATATATATATATATATATTAAAATTTTATCAAATTATATATAATAACTAAAATCTAAATAAAAAATAAGAAAATATTAAAGAAGACCGTGCATCGCACGGGATATAAGCTAGTATATATAAAATGGTAATATTAGTATAGATTTATAACCGACAGCTAAAACACATTATTTATTTTATATTTTCTAACTAAAACAACTTATCTTCTAAATATAATACATGCAAAATAAATATACAATGGTAATATTGTTTTATATAAATATTAATAAATAACTATTTATTCTTTTCAGCTAAAACACATTACCTCTTTTATATTTTCTAACTTAAACAACTAATTTTCTAAAAATAATGCAGACGACATATATAAAAAAAAGTAATATAATTTATATAATTGTGAATAAGTAACTAATTGTCTTTTTAAGAATATTACCTGTTTTATATTTTTTAACTGAAACAACTCATGTTCAAATTAAAAATAACACGGCAAAATACAGATATATTGGTAATATTATTATATTAAACTTATGAAATTCATGTTTATTATAATTTTTTTAACATTCAATTTAAACGAGATAATTAATGAAAATAAAAGTAATAGTATATTCAAATAAACTCGGTATATTGCACGAGCACATATTTTGATATTTACATTTGAGTCCCTTTTTAGATTTTTAAGAGTAAAAAAATACGAATCATTAGATCTGTTATTTTAAAATATTTTATATTTTAATATCTAAAATACTACTACAGATTACGTCAAGAATATATTAAATTTAGATATTAAATTGTTAGATTTATAAATCCGGTATATATATATTAGAATTTTATCAAATTATATATAATAACTAAAATCTAAATAAAAAATAAGAAAATATTAAAGAAGACCGTGCGTCGCACGGGATATAAGCTAGTTTATATAAGTTGTATGTAATTGTAAACATATTGTAGACACACACACACACACATATATATATATATATATATAAATATGAAAATATCATACAAATTTAATATTTATAGTAAAAAAATTATACTAAAAAGTATATTTTTAAAAAATAAAATAGGCTTTAAAAAATTAAATTTTAGTTCAGTTTAAGTTTTTTAATTTTTATTATATTTTTCAACTTTTTGGATTAAAATTTAATATTAAAACTAAAAAATTCTAACTGAAAATCAGATTCAGATATTATCCGTATTCGGATAGTATTCGTCGGATTCAGATTCAGATATTTTCATTTAAATATTTTCGAATTCAGATACGAATTCAAATTTTCGAATTCGAATTTAGATACTGACATATCTGTATCCGAATTATCTGATTGACTACCATATTTTAAGCCAACTTTTCATTAAAATTTTCGCACACATTTTCATTAAATTGTGTATTCATAATTAAAAATTGTGAATTTTATGATTTATATATCATGAATGTGCAAATTTATCATTTGCCATCCATTTTGTGTTGTATCACGAGATTTGTCATGTTAATCATGTATAAATTTATTTTAAATTAGTGTGTTTTCATTATTGTTTAAATTATATTTTACAACAGACTAAAAATATCTCATACATTAAATAATATCTTAGATGGAACTAAAATACACAAAATTAAATCCAATTTCGTCCTATATTTCTTATGTGGCATTGTTCTTATATGCTCGTTTAGTTTCATCTTAAATTAATCAAGTATTACTAGTTTTGTCTTAAATTAATCAAGTATTACAATTTGGGTGTTGTTTTTTTGTTTTGAGAAAAGGCCAAAATAACGAATTTAAAATCGGTAGTTACAAAAATACTAGCGCGCAGAATCTGAGGCCATAATTATCAGCCTATTACGCATTTTGTAACAGGGTAATACCCTCTTACGCATTCCACAACTGGGTAATACGTAATACACATTTCTCATCAGCATAATACAAGTATTTCAAAAAAATTTATTAAACAAAATAATTTCTAAGACACCTGATAGGCATTTTTTATGATACGCATTCTTTATGTGGGTAAAGCCTATTATGCATTCCTTCTCTGAGTATTTGCTACACATGTACGATATTACGCATTTGATGTTCGGGTATCAATTGTTTCATCTGTTCGTTCTTTTTCTAAGGGATCTAATACACATTCTTTATGTGGGTAAAGCCTATTACACATTCTTTCTATGGGTATTGGTTATACATGTATGGTATCACGCATTTGATGTTCGAGTATCAAATGTTTCAGTTGTTCGTTCTTTTTATAAGGGATCTGATACGCATTCTTGAAGTGGGTAAACACTATTACGCATTTCCACACCGAACATTGCTTGTACACATGTAACGTGAGTTTTGGGTATTACGCATTCGGGGAAGGGGTGTCATCTATTTTTGGAGACGTATTACGCATTCTTGTTCTGGGTGAAGCCTATTACGCATTTGGTTACTGGGTATCAGTTGTAATTATGTCAGTGTTACACATTTGACTAATGGGTAGCACGTAATACGCTTGTTTTAAATGTGTATTAGTGTTATGTATACACCTACCCGACTACAGACAGAAGCTTCAACTATCTTTTATTGGGTCTTTCGTATTACTATTCTCCCAAATTATGTAAACACAACTACATGTTGCTACTACTTTCTTGCAATGATGGAGTCAAGCTCTTCTCTTGAGAGAGGATTACATATTTTACCAGCTAATTGAAGGTACTCATTTTATTTCTCTCCTTAACTTCATTAGGATATAATGGCTTCACAATGTGGCTTTATTTGGGGTTGGGTATATTGTGATGGAAATATCATAATGGATGATGTTGAAGGTGTCAAGTATGATAGAAAGATGACTAGATTGGTGAAATTAGAGTTTAATCTTAGATTTGAAGGGCTATTGAATCTTTTGTACGCAAAGTTGTGGATGGATGACACTTTGTACAAACTGAATATATGCCGTAGATTTCTAAATCCTTCGACAAATTTATATGAAATAGCACCAATGTTTGATGATGATGATGTGCAATATATGTTTGAATCGGTAGATTACTCAAGTTTGAGAAACTACGTAGAGCTCTATGTAGAGAAAATCTCGACTAGCTCCAAACAACATTCAAATGCAATGGTTGAGATGTCTAAAAGTGGTGATAGAAGTTCAAGCTCCTATAGTTCTAAAAAATTGTGAACTAGTGAAAGTGGTGGAGTAAGTGGTGGAGAAAGTGGAGATATTTCAAAGTGGAAGTTCTAGTAGGTGTATAAGTCGTTTGGATAGTGAAGGGACTCGAGAGAAAGTTCTGATTTTAGAGATGATGACATAAGTCTTTTGATGGGTCATCGATGGTAGCTTCTTTTCATGAGACGGTTATGAATAAATTTGTTGATATTTCCAATGCTTCGGAGTTGCAAAAAGGAATGATGTTTCAAACAAAAGAAGAGTTGATGCGTGTAGTAAAGGATGTTTATATTGCCAACCACCAAGAGATAAAAGTGGTAAGATCAGATTCAGTCACTTGGGAAGTGGAATGCAATAGAAAAATGGCAGGTTGTGTATGGATGTTGAGAGCTAGAAAGAGAACTATTCATAATTTTTTTGAAATTATGGAAAAAAATGGTACACACACATGCCTTAACCCAAACATCACGCAAGATCATTATAATTTGAACTCTTCAAATATTGCACATGTCTTTAGTACACATATAGTTGCAGATCCTAGTGTCTCTGAGAAGGTAGTAGAGGCTACTGATGTGAGCCACTTTGGTTATAAACCTTCACGAAAAAATATTAGACATGCAAAGGAGATTACAAAAAAATCTTTATTCAAATCTTCTGAAGAGTCTGACGAGTACCTTCCCAAATTCATGAATGCATTACAATCATTCAATCATGGTACATTTGTTGACTGGTACTTCAAGGAGCATGATCTAGGAGAGCCTATAGGCGAGATAATTGTGTTATTTGTCTGTCATTGTAAGCATCCATTATTGTTGTTCATTCTTGACATGTTGAATTTAACTCATTTAATATGTTTGATGGTAACAGGTGGTGCGGTTCAAGAGAGTCTTTTGGGCATTCAAACCTTGCATAGATGCATTTCCACACTGTATACCAGTACTTCTTATAGATGGTACACATCTATATGACAAGTATGGTGGACTCTTGCTGACAGCTACATCAATTGATGGGTTTAAGCACATTCTTCCGGTGGCATTTGCAATTGTTGAGAGTGAAAATACAGGAAGCTGGACTTGGTTCATGGAGAGGGTGAATAAGAAAGTTGTCCTCCGACAAAGAGATGTTTGTGTCATTTCAGATAGGCATAAGGGCATCATTTCTGTTATGAACAATCCGGAGCTTGGGTGGTGTGAACCACATAGCCATCACCGATTTTGCTCTAGACACCTAGCTGCAAACTTTGGAAAAGAGTTTAAAAAAGGCAACATAAAGGATATGATTGTTCCATTGTGTAGCCAACTTATAGGGCATAAGTTTTCTTTGCATTGGAATGCATTGGTAGCTGCAGAGCCAAGAGCACAACAATGGTTTGCTGATAAACTGTCGTTGGGCTTTGTCTTATGATGAATGCAAAAGGTTCGGGATCATGAAAACTAACTTTGCTGAAAGTTGGAACAGTGCCATCAAAGTGGCAAGAAAGCTTCCTATAACTGCATTGGTGAAATCTATATTCCATAAGGTGGTTGCTTATTTTGATCAGCGTCGATTGGAGATAGAGAATCAATGTGTTGATGGCAACGAGTTCACTCATCATGCCAATAAAATGCTTAATAGATGGAAAGAACGTGCAAGTGGCCATCATGTAAAGGTATTTGATCGTGACAGTTGGGTGTTTACTGTGACTATCATGAAGCATGGCCAAAAAAGAGGAAATGAGCAGATTGTTCGGCTAATGAAAGGCATACGCACTTGTAACAAATGACAGACATTCCATATTTCATGTTGGCCACGCCCGTCGTCGATGCGCCAAATTGATAATAATATTTTGCTCTACAATGTTCGCACTTAACTACAAAATATAGCAAATGTGGCAAGTAGGGATCGAACCCAAGGGAATAACGTTCAATACTAGTGTAAATTAAAATGGTGGGGGGGGGGGGGGGGTTGAGTTGGTTGTGGTATTTTATCAAACACCTTGCATACAAGAAATAAAATTGCTAGATCTTACTTAAAATGAAATGGGTTTAGTACAAGAAGTCATTCCTTGAGCCAAATAAATGAAGTTAGTTACTCATACTCAATGCTAGATTACAAGTAATAAATACTTCCTCTAACCCTAATTAAATGTTCTTGGTGAGATAAAGATAAGATGAAGATAAGATATTGTTTGGTTATCAACTATTTAATTAATACATCCATTAGACAAGAGGACAAACTAGTCAATTTGCTTCCAAAAAATTCCAGCATAACATGTACGGCCTGATGAAAGGCCGTGCGGGTGCCCGTACAAATGGAAACTCAAACTGCATCACTTGGAACACTCCGTACGGCCTACTGAACGGCCGTGCGGACGCCCGTACAAATGGAAACTCAAACTGCATCACTTAGAACACTCCGTACGACCTACTGAACGGTCGTGCGGACGCCCGTACGAGACAACAATCTCCAAAATCATGCATTATGAACCTTCCGACATCGCAATCCAACATCTTCTAAATTCCCTCTTGAATGATCTTTACTTTCAAGCCCACAATGAGCCACTTTTTGAACAAATAAGCATGCTGCACTAAAAAAGGAAAACATAACAAATATAAGTAAAATGCATATGGAACCGAAAGAAAACCAAGAGAAAAAGAGACAAAAACGTGTATAAAATACACGTTATCACATGCTCTCATGTGCTAGCTTGTTGTGCCAACCAAAATTTAGAGTACAAGAGTTTGGTAAGTGAGTGGTATAGGCTAGACAATGCAAGAAAGGTATATGGAAGTGCATTTGAGCCACTACCGGATCAGGATAAATGGCCTTTATTTGATAGATTTCCCATGGTGGTGCCCGATATTGAGAACATTTCCAACAAACCGGGGCGAAAAAAGGAAACAAGATACAATAATGAGATGGATTTTCAAGTATCGGGACGAAACAAAGGAACATCTTCTATTGGAGCTTCTTCTAGGATTCCGTAGTATATTTTCATGGGTATGTTTAACGTCAATTCCGATTGTGTACTTTTTTAACTTGTTGTTTATTTACCATCTTAATTAAAATTAGAGATAGAGTTGTGTTTTCTTACAAAGTCCGGCAGCCTGATTTTTAAAAAATCGGGCTCCGCCCCGATTTTTTAAAAATCAGGTTAAGTTAGGGTTTAGGGTTGTAAACAAGCCTAAACCCTAAGTCGGTATACTATTTATTCGTCATTCTGAATATTTCTAAAACCCAAAATGGAATTGTTGAACCCCAAAGGTTAACTATTGAAACAACCCTAAGCCTGTATACAATCGTTATTCTGAATATTTCTAAAATTCAAAATGGAACCGTTGAACCCCAAAAATTAACCATTGAATCTTAAACCAAATGAATTTGTTGCCTTAATGTGATTGTAGTTTGATTTAATTTAGTTTGCACTTGAAATGAAGCTACCATATGGTTTAAAACCAAACTCAGTACAACGAAAGCACCAATGAAATTTTATAAAAATTAACAACTGCAACAGAAAACTTACCATGTTCATTTTTATTAGTATGTTTAGCACTTATACACTTTCCATGTTCTTATTAAGTAGGAGTAGTATTTATATATTTTAATTCTTAATGTTTTGTTGTTTGCTTAACAGGTAGATGATTATAATGCACTGATCGGGAATGAAGCTGAATTTAAGGAACATCAGAAGACAACCGTATTTTCCATTTGACGACCTTTAGTTTCTATGAGTACTAGGATTACTTAGCTTCTTTTGATTATTCCTAAATTTAAACCTTGAACCTTATTATCAATGATTATTGTTGAATTTATCGTAGTTATGGTTGAAGTTCATGATAGTGGTTGGTGGATTTTATGTGATTGCATTTTCAGCAGCTATTTTTTAAATTTTTAGATGCAGAGGTTGTCTTGTCACTTATTTAAAATGCAGGGACTGTTTTGACAGTTTCTACTGGGGCTGTTATGTCAGTTTTATAAACTGCAGGGACTGTTTTGACAGTTTATACAGGGGCTGTTCTGTCAGTTTTTTAAAATTCAGGGGCCATTGTGACAGTTTTTGAATTGCAGGTGCTGCAGGGGTTGTGTTGCCAGTTTTTAAAAAGCGAGGGACTGTTTTGACAGTTTCTGAAATACAAGTGTTGCATGGACTGTTTTGACAACATTTAAAATTCAGGGCCTGTTTTGAAATTGTTAGTTTCTGAAATTCAGGGACCAAATTCAGCTGAATGTAATTTATTATGATGTTCAGGTTTAGGCTAACCAGCTGCAATCAGTTTCCATTTGCTAATGTTTGTCTAATATGAACTAATTTATTTTTCTTATTAATCTGCAAAACATAGCAAACTAATCTTTCATTGAGAGGTCTACTAGGTCTTGATAACTTATTTTCACAATTTTGAAAAATAAAAACATGGAGTCACCATGAATTCACTATTAAAATGTATAATCTTCATAATTCCAATAGAGGCAAACGAAATAGATTAAAACTCCATTCCTTTGTTCCCTTTTTCATTTACTTTCATAGAGCACCAGATTTGTTACAAATCCTAACTTGAGGATTGTTCAAACTACTACTCTGGCTTGACAACATCTGTGTATATTCATAGATACTTTGCCCACTAGAACTTGGGAGATGCAGTGGCCCAACCAATCAGTACTAAATATGATTCTCTACTCTACAACTTTCGACAACTTAATCTGTAAGGTTGAAGAGAACCAGACACAAATAATGTCAAAGAGAACTCACATTGTACTCATCTTTAAAAACACCACCACCCATTTTAAAACACTTAATCCAACTAATAACATAACTAGTAATCAATTGACATAATAAAATCATTAACATAATCAAACCAAGCAAAATACTACCAAAACCAATATAAAAGTACCATTAACCATAAAAATAATTCAAAACAAAAGTTCACAATATGATAATCCAAATCCAGCATTACAAAACGATATTTTCAGTAGGAACTTTGTCAATACACAACTTAACAGGTCTCTTACAAACACTCAAAACATAAGAGCTCTAATATAAACTGTCTCCGGCTATCATTTTATATTTTAATAATATTTTCATATTTGCAAGAATTCTTCTCTTGATGATAATATCTTCATTAACTTCCTCAACATGCTAAGCGTGTTTCTTCCTGCAAAAATAGAAGGGACAATTAAAAAACAATAATAGTATGATTAATATGTTAAAACTACATTCTAATATGCTACTGTAAGCTGGAGCAGACCACAGAAATTCCAGGCCCTAGACTGGTATATACAATAAGATGCAGCCACTACAAGTTCAGATATTCCAGACCCTTCTTGTTCTTAATTGTGTATATACAAAATTCTATATGATCACTGGACCATTTATGAATTATGATCAGATCATTATTATTTCTTTTATCAAGTAGTTAGTCTAATTTATTATTCTCAATACAAGTAGCTTTTAGGACCACTCTGTATCAATTCTCATTTGCCAATATCGCTTGCTGTAAATGTAGACAACAATACTGTAAAAATTAAGATTTGAACAATCTAATCTTAATAAGTTTATGTTTAAAGTTGCATAATTGATTGGTGCATGACACTTTGTAGATCATATTTAACATATTACATAACTCAACGTATACTGGTCATCGATAAAATTTGAATCCTCTGACATCTCGTAAAAGCGAGAAAGATATCACTGGACATCAATTATCAGCAAAGTTGTGGAGTTGAACAGTTCTGAAAAGGCCAAAAGGCCAAGCACCAAAGGATCTAGTGGATCTGAGCTTTTTAATTATAGGCTACTTGTAAGTTGTAATATATTCTTAACCAGTATCAAGTCCAAGATAGAGGTACTGTTTTAAATTCTAATGCAACTATGCAAGTGCTGCAGTTAGACATGATTCTTCACAATAATAAACTTCAAAAGAGCTAATTTATTATCATAAAAAAGAATTACTAAATGCATTGCAGTTAACTTTCTAAAATATGCATAATTCTGTTCATTCACATGGTATGCTAAAAAGCCTTTTCATCAAACATTATAAAACCAGGATTGAGATAACTCACTGAATATGTTCATAACTATTTTTAACGTCTGGAACTTTCTTAATACCATTAGTCCCGCATTTGGGAGGATGACGTTTGCGAGTTCGCAACCTCATGGGATGTTCCTCATGTGCTGTTTTTTGTTGTTCTTCCAGTGGCTCCTGCAATTGCTCCACTATAGGCGGTTCTTCTATGATTTCTTCCGTTGTTGGTTCTTGTACAAACTCTTCCGTTGGTGCTTGTTGTTGTTGTCCAGGTTCTTTCGATAGTTGCTGGTCATGTTGCTCTACAAGCTACATGTAAAAATAACAATGTACTTAAAGACGATCAAGTTCAATAGTTAATACATTTTATAGCAACAGTAGTATTAAAACACAATGCTACTATCTCGATATAAAATACTACAACACAAGTAGTCAAAAATTAAACTCATACATGTGGGGTTAGAAAGTCATTAGATGCCAGCAACCGAAAGGTAGGAACATAAGCAGATTGTGAAAGCTGTACAATGGTAGTATCACGATGCGTCTGTGGTGGTAACTCAAGATGCTCCTCTATGTTGTCTTCCACTGGTGGCTATTCCTGTAGTATTAAAAAATAATTAAAACGCAATCAATCATGTCATAACTTTTGGACCAAGTCCATATGTTAAGCGAGTACAAAGTTGAATCATAAAAAAGTAAAGACATACATGTGGGGTTCGTTTGATGCCAACAACTGAAAGCTAGGAACATAAGAAGATGGTGAAAGCCGAACAATGGTAGTAGCACGATGTTGTTGTGGTGGTGGCAACTCGAAGTCACCATAGTCAAAGGCGGGATGAGGACATGGCGTTAAAAGATTGACATTTGGAACCTCATCCAAGTCATGTGTCAATGTCTCACTAGCAAATAAATTAGTAAACTCTTGAGCTCCTCCTTCAACCATGTGATCGTTATCCCGCAAATGAACATCCTCATCTACATGAACATCGCCTTCATTGCAAGTGTCCATTTTGCGTCTCTTTGGAGCATTAATCCCATCACGACCTCCTTTATGACCAACATTTTTTTTGTTTTGCCCTTAAAGTCTCTTCTCTAACACGCCGATCATCCACAGGAAAATCCTAAAAAAGGCCACGACTATATTGATATTCTAATACACGTGGTCCATGATTAACAATTGAATCTATAAGGTGAAGGAATTTACGGATGAGCGGAAGCGTGATATAACATTTATTCCGTAAAAACCATGTATCGCACATATAGAAAAAACATAAAAAATCTAGAGCGAGGGAAATCGTAACCATACCTTGCGAATCGAAACTTTAAAATTGATGGTTGCAAACAGTTGCTCCTCAGAGTGTGAAGCACTCTACCGGTATCCACCAAGAATTTTCCTTCGATGAATTCTTAAAAAAACTCTAAGACTTTTGAGAGAGAGAGAGAGAGAGAGAGAGAGAGACGGAGGCTAGCTCCTTTTCTAGGTTTTTTCACAAAAATAAGATGAGCCTTAGAATGAACTATCTCATTCTATTTATAGGGCTTTCTTTAATAACGATTAAAACTATTTTAATCATTATTTCTTTTTCTAAACTATTTAGAAAATAATTCTTCCTCTCTCATAATTTAAATCTTTTCATCAAAGAAAATATTCTTTTATGGTGTGACCCTGTAGGTTCAATATTAAGCCGGTAGTAGAAATAAATAATAATAAACTTTTATTTATTATTTATATGAACTCTAATAATTCATTAAATATAATTAACTGATTAATTATATTTATTCTACATCGTGAGTGATGCTTCTCAACATATCGCAACTATCCGGATAATATGAATTCACTGCTTAGAATACCAAGAACCTGTCACTACACATATTTGACCTATTGCAAGCCCATAACATGTTTGTGTTGCATAAAATGTTGCTATAGATAAGAAACTTGCACATTTATTGTAATACTTTCGCAAAGTGTTGTATAAAATAGAAAAGTGTTGCAAGGCTAAGAAGCATTTCGGTAATTTTAGAATTATTGCAATACTTCAGAAAAGTGTTACAATAACGTATCACTTTTTTGGTCAATTTGACCAAATAGTGTAGGCGGGAATTCAATTTTTTCATTGGGCGGGCGATTTTAGTGCCAAATATTTTAGTTATTTACACGAAAATAAGTTTTAGAACACAAAATACCGTCTCGACCTCACCCTTTCTCTCAAACATCTGTCCACCACACCCTCTCGACCTCCCTTTCTCTCGACCTCACCTCTCCCGACCTCACTCATGTATCAAACTCGTAAAATCGACTTCAAAACCCCAAAACCCCAAATCTGATTAGAGAAAGATTTACAGTAAATATTCAATTAAAGCTTCAATTAGAGGTAATATACCTAACTTTTTTCTATTTTGTTGGATTATACATGTATATATGTGTATACATGTGAAATTTTTCGATTATATGTTCGATTGTATGTGTTCATAATTTTTGTTCGATTAGAACAAGTATTAAGTGTTAAAATAGTAGGGATTTTGTACTAATTAGTAGGATTTTTGTGTTAAATTTGTGGGAAATTTGTGTTAATTTATTGTGTTTTGTGCTAATTTTGTCTTAAATTAGTGGAATTGTATGCTGATTTTGGGAATGTTTTGTGTTAGTTTTCAATTTTCTAGTATTTTTGTATTTTCTGTTGTTGGCTGTGTAATTGTACTCTGTTCTTGGCGGTGTAGTTTGTAGTGAAGAGCACCACTGATATGGAGGAAGGCGATGTGGTGTAGCTGGTGGTGATTTTGAGGTATATTTTACTCTAACTACACACAAACACACGCATAGAAAGAGAGAGTCGAAAATGGAGAAGGAGCAGAGCAATCTGAAAATATATTCTTATGTAATGTTGGAATCAGGATGGAATCATGTTAGTAAAGATGTTTTATGTCCAGTTTTTTTGGGTACAAACACACCTTAGCTATATAATCGGAATACACCCTCATGTAGCTTCACTCTGTCACCGTTATCTTACTGCAACACCAATGTTTTAATCCATCAAACTTGGCTTATTAATGTTTTAATCCCATATTTTTCTTTTCAATCACTGTCTTGCATCACCAATGTTTATATGAGTGGAGCGTATGAGACAAGAATTTGCAAATAGAATTGTGATTGGTTTGTGTTCGCATAGCTCATGGTCAGTTTTTATTCCAGGTTTGACTGACAAGGAAAAGCCATGGAAAATATGATAGTTACATACTTGCATTGCATTAATATATATTTTGTTACATCAAATTAGTTGTACTGTCTGGACTTCTTTTTAAGACCCAGTTATCAATTACATCTACACGTACCAATTCTAGTTTATACAAATAATTTTCTTGTGAAGCGTGTGCTGATGTATACAATTAGAATTGTTTTATTTGTGTTTTGTGTAGCTTGTGGCCAGCGTTTGTTCCAGTACATATTCCTTCTCGCAAAGCGTTTATTGGTATCCAAAATATGGGAACGGTTTTTACTCGAAGATTTGAATCAGATCGTATTGGTAGCCAGGTTCCACTAAAACTTATGCATTTGGAAGGTCTATACGAGTTGTTTATTTAAAAATTTGTAAGTTTATCCTCTACTCCACATGTAATGTTAATTCCTTGTAGAAAGCCATAATTACTTTCCATTTACCATTTACAATATTCAATCAGGAAATTGTGCAAAATTTCTGTTGTGAATTTGTTTTGGACAGTCAAATGCTCCTCTTTTAGCATCTAGGTTAAGTAAAGCTAAAGTCCCTCCATCCTGATTATCTTGTAATGGCTTTCTTTCTGCTGAAGGTCTTCTCCACCTTGGACCTGTGTATGCATCTTTTCAAAGTCAATTTCACGATGAAGCTAACCTACCAAACCATACTCCATGATGATGACAGTAAGTTGAAGGAGCTAATGTTGAAGTATACAATTTCGATGCAAGTTCTGGTGGTGAAATGCACAGAAAAGCACAATGGGACGAGGACTGCACAATGGGACTAGTTTTTTAAATCTGCGATATCTGCAGGCTAAAATACATGTACTCATCACCCCCTGGTCTGCGAATTTGAACAAACTATCTTCAGAATCTCTCAATTGGGTAAATCTCCTCTCTCTCTCTCTCTCTCTCTCTCTCTCTCCCCCCCCCCACACACACAGACTGCATTATTTGAATTATTGCTTATTGTTACGCACATTTATTGGACATATATTTGATTTGGCATTTATCATCACAATCTGTCTTGTGTGTATATGTAATTAGGTAATTGATTCTTAAGAATTGGTATGGGTAGCGTAGAACGAATTATCTTTCGGTGGATTTGGTGTAATAGTATCTTGAAATGCGAGTTTATTTTGATATCAAATTTCCTGTTGATAATTATAGTCTACATAACAATCTCCGACTCTCTGTGACTGCACTAAAAGTGTTTTAAGCTTGTAACTATAATGTTGAATAAAAATGCATTTTGTTGCGGATTCAGCAAGTGAGCTGTAATTTTCAAATGAGATATGCATGTCAACAAACAATGTCTGTTTCTGTACTTGTATGCACTTATCAAGTTGTTCATATATTAACTCTAACATAATTCATATGTGATGTCATGTGCACTGACAAAGAAGCTATTGTCAACATAGTCTTCTTATGTAATTGTATGCCTTTATTAAATGACTGCAATACTGCACACATCTGGTTTTAAGTTAAAAACTTCGATATATTATTAGATATAGGTAGTTTCTTCTTGAACTTTCTTCGACTAACAAAAGTTAATTATCAATGTCTTGGAAACAGGGAGCCACTATTTTTGGTACCAAAATGCATTTCACAATAGTTTATGCTAATGCCAGAATTTAAGATGATGAGATCATCCCACTAAAAGTTTCATTCTTATTTTCTGACTCGTAAATCATTTATATTGTGTTGCCAAACTCTATTACACTACAAGACACATTGGTAGCTTATTTTTAAGAAAATTTCTTGATCTTACACAATAGGGGAATTTTTTTTCTAATTGTTGGCTCTCCAAGTTGAATTTTTTTCTAAAATATATATTTTGAAGATAATGAGTTAATGACTATATATGCAGAATTTGTCCTTCAGAACCGCATGCTCGACTTACATGTTAAGAGCCAACATCTTGGAGAACGTACAAAGCTACTTGAGGAGATTAATCATGAGATTGATTATCTACACTCTATTTTGCTCATTTTAAAGGTTAGGCATTTAATTAAAAGGGTATGCTTGCCCGGTTACACTCTGTTTTCACCTTTCTAGTAATTGATAATCTACACTCTGTTTTCACCTTTCTAGTAATTGAGAAATTTATTTCTCACCAAAATTCAAATACAATACCATGTCATATGGTACTATACAGAAATTTTACCATTTTCTATGTAAACAACTGAATGGACAAACTGACTAGTTACTCCCAATCACTACAAGGTGCCTAATCAGGTTCCTGAATATGGGATTCGAGTTGATTTTGATATTCCGGTCACTACAAGGTGCCTACATTGCCAAGATGTTGCTAAGGGAGGTGGAATGTGTGGATTTGATACTAAAACACGGGAGTTTATGTGCTTATGTGAGAAAGGAAATGTTACTACTTACTGCAAAGGTATATTCCAAGCTACCTGATTTTGTTAAATACTGATGAATTGTACTTTATTGGTAATCTTTATTGTTTTTTTGATATTAATTTTACAGATCATATATATACAAACGCATGTTCATAGGCTTCTTATGTTGATCTTTACTTTTTAAGGAAGGGACAGGGAAATAAATTATACTATTCTTAATTTCGGTTTGGAACATATAAATTGCAGGGACGGTGAGTGCAGTTTCAGTTGCTGGAGTTATCGGAGTTTGAGCTGGAATATGGTTCTGGAAGAAAGTAAGGGAGAAAGCAATGAAAACAGACTCTTTTGAGTAACATATACAGACCACAACAAAAGACACTCACAAAAAACTTTTTTTCATCAATGTCACAAAAAACCTTTTTTCATTTTTTTCATCACAGAAGAATGTGATGAAGGTGAAGACGAGGTCAGGGACCAAAAAGGAGTTTTGTGATATAATTGCTGATTCATACTTATTTTTTTGTATATTTCTACACATTTGGTTGGATATTGTAACTTAAAAGACCAAGTTTCATGTGAATTATGGTGTAAGTCGACTATGTGTTTCGACTTTAGACTTAAGTACTAGATGTAAGATGTAGCGGTATAAACCGACTTTGTTTGGGCTTCTTCTGTTTGTTTTCAATAAAACGTTAGATGTCATTTATGGTTTGGTATGCCTTTGTGCATGGTATAATGAATTTTCAAATAGTATATTACAATCTAGACTAACAAAAAGTGTTGCAACAATGTGTTGCCAATAAGATATATAGTATTATAATAGGGATAAAAATGTTGCAGACAAATGTTGCTAAAAAAAACCAAAAATATTGCAACAACCATCAAAATGTTGCATCATAATGTTACAAATAAATCAATTTTGTAACATTCTAAGCCAATAAATGTTGCAAAAATATGTTGCATAAGTCTATTGTAACGCCTTTAATGTGTTACTAAAACAGACAAAGTGTTGCAATAAAACGCTATTGTAATACTTGACAAATGTTGCAATAAGTACATCAAAGCGTTACTATATGGGTTCGTAGGCAACGGCCGCAAATGCAACGCCGAGTTTTGGCTAAAGCGTTACATAAAACTCTATTGTAACACATATGGGGTCTAACGATACGCTTTTTTGGGCTTGCAATAGGTGAAATATGGTGTAGTGTGTCAGTGACTAGTTTCAGTACAATCAATTCCTTCTACCCTACAATATCCCGATTAAATACAAGGCATGGATCTCGTGTCAGGCCTATCAAATTTAATCATATGATTTCTTATTCATAATGTTAAGTTCATATTAATGCAAATTAGAAACTCTTTTCTAATTTCATACACTCTGGCCAGAGATTTCAGAACTCGCATACTAAGAATAACATAGGATATTCTCTTCCTATACTAGAAGGGGTAGATCCTCTATTGACGTTAACTATCTCCATACACAAATCCGTATGCCCAGAATAGACCTAATGGATGTCCTTGAGACTAAGGACTAATCCAAAGCATAGTTCATTATATACAAGATAACTCTAACGATCTCAAGTCTAAGGACACTTGTACAACTATCACTCAGTGAATAACTATTGACACGTGAGTAAACTCCATTAGCTGTTCAACTTATCCAGTCATGTTCAGTAAACTTATTCCCTAATAAGCACCTACATACTAGCTATAGTGTCACCGCACAAATGCCTATGAGAACAGACATCCTCCTGACGGGAGCAAGCATAGTATGTACCAATCTTTGCGGATTCACCAACTTCCGATTAGTTATCCTATGATCAGGAACTGTTTAAGTCTAGAGTTATCATCTTCTAGATCTCACTATTATAATCTCATTATAATTCTAGAAGCTTTACTCTAAACTATGGAACATCTTATTTAAAACACTTTAAATAGATAAAGCCCGTAATAAAAACAAAACAAGTCTTTTATTTAACATTAATGAAATCAAATAAGAATACAAGAAAGTTCTTCCTAACTCATCATACATGATTGGATTTAGGACAAACACTTTCATAAGGTTGTTACTCCCGCCTACTACATCACCCCTGGCTATGGAAGAAATGCGATCAAATAATTGAATCTGCAATTAAATAGAAAACAATTACACATTAATAAAGTAAACAATTACATGAACAAGCAATCGACACATGATATTGAAGTTTGTATTACCATATATGATCCTGCAACACCAATGCGTGTATGATTGGGACGTGTATATCATTGTACCATGTGTCATAACGATCAGTTACCCCGACACCAACATTATCAACAACAAGCACATGTTGCAATCGGCTGTCCCAATATGATATATGTTCCTTATGTTTTCCTCCAATTAACACCCGACTTGCATAATTCCTTATACAAGTAAGCAAGTACACCCGAACCCCATGATAATGTCTCAAAATTACTAA
The DNA here is from genome assembly GCA_030848705.1 of Heracleum sosnowskyi. Taxonomy (NCBI): domain Eukaryota; kingdom Viridiplantae; phylum Streptophyta; class Magnoliopsida; order Apiales; family Apiaceae; genus Heracleum; species Heracleum sosnowskyi. Next base: position 17,127,082 of record CM061236.1, read on the forward strand.
GATTCTGTAGGAGAGGTATAAACATACAATGAACCTGCGAACCCTGATGATCAGTGAACAATACACCACCAAACAACTATAACAAATATGCCTGAGTATATCAAACTAGCTCATTCTCGTCTGCATCATCAGGAAGAACCTCAGGAACAACTCCATCTAACCAGCTCAACTTTAATCGACCACCATGCAATGCTCGACTCTTAATATCTGGTGCTGATCCGAACATTTGCTTTATAAGATCCCTCCAACCGCCCTCGGTGCCCTCAGCACGTGTGAAACCAGTAACTACATTCCCATCTATCCGCAAACCAAGAAGCACACTAACACCCTGAAAAGTAATTGTACACTCTCATGTTGATAGATGAAAGGTGTGCGTTTCAGGTCTCCAACGTTCCACCAAAGCAGTAACAAGACTACAGTCTATGGTAATACCCGTAAGCCTAGCAACCCCATTAAACCTTAATTTTATAAGAATTGGCACCATCCTGCGATGCAATGCAGGAAACTTACAATGAACCCGGGATCGTTGGTTGTCCCCACCACCTACATTCCACACATGTGTTGACATATGTTCTGCCTGCAAATGCAAGACATAAGGATCTCTAGGTCCTGGCCGCAACTGGAAATCATATGAATATGCATCATCCGATACCTATTAATATAAACACAATACATCAGTTGAAGGCATAAAATGAGAAAAATAGTAATGCATAACTATACTTCTGTAAACAAATATGTAGGCTGGCACACTTATGCAGCCATCAAAAACTACCGTTTCCAAATATAAAAACTTTTGAGAATTATCAGTCTTTCATTTCATAGGATTCCTCATCTTAATGTACTATATCCCTATAATATAACTAGTACTAGAGTATTAAATACTGATCAGTGGGCACTAATCACTTGATGACTGGCATATTTGAATTATTTCATGATTATCATATCATAATAATGATGGTGCAAATTAATAATATGTCCTTAATATTTTTTTGATGATTAATAGGTCCTTAATATTACCGTATGTGGAAAATAGAACGACCCTATAACGTGCCTCTTCTTGCAGCCGTTAAGGTTAATGACTAAGTTAATAGCAACAAGTTGAAGAAAACACATGCATACTAACCTCCAATGTATTGGAAAATAATGAGCAAAATCGACTACTTCAATTCAAATCATAGAGTCATATTTGAAAATGTTGGTTATATATTGACTTCTGTCAAAGAGCAACTCAATACTGAAACAAGTTTGACAACTAAAGTAAAATTAAGTAAATTTCATGGTTAGATTGTTAACATATATGATATTGCACTTAGTATAAGATTACAACTTATATTCATATTGGATTTATTAACCATCTTCAATCATTTCCACTGCAACGACTTAGATTCAAGGTCTTCCCCTCACTTAACTAATTTTCAATTCCATATACTCCTAAATGTTACGATCAGAGACTCTTTCTCTCTCTATCTCTCCCCCTCTCTCTCTCTCACACACACACAATCTATGTCTCTCCTTCTCTCTATATTTCTCAAATTAAACAAGCATATATATATATATTATATTTACAGTAATTAAGAATGGATGATGAACTGAAACAATTGATAATGACAACATTGTATATAAGAAGTAAGAACACTTACATTGGAATCAATTCTGATATGCATAATGAAAAGATGAAATTCGTTGGGCAGAGTGAATTGGTTGAATTATGTCGAGAGAATACCTAAGTCTGACTGTTCGAGAGAGAAAATTGTGTGTATGTTGTGTGTAATTTTAATGTGTATATTTTGCAATGCTCGGGAGGGTATTAGTTTTAGGCGGGTTATAACCGGGTCGGGCAAAATATAATACGCATTCAGGAAAGACTTAATAGAAGGGTATAAATGGCCATCAAACCAGAAAGTGTTATTTTGGTAAAAAAAATGCTAGTAATGTCGATAAAAATGTCATTATTTCAGTTTTTTTGAACGGATACCGAGGATGTAATAACACAGAGTTTAATAACAAATATTTAGTTACGAAACGAGTTAGTAACCGGTCGTTAAAAATTAAACTTTTTTAACTTAAACCCTAATTTGTATACGTATATTTTGACATAAAATTAATTTATTTCAAATAAGCTACCTTTTCAAAAAGATAAAAAAATAAAATTTAAGGTTGATGTAATGTCTAATTTTTATTTATAAAGCTCTGATTTTATATAAACCTACTAAAATTTATAAAGATACGTGTCTCTAAATTTTTATTCTCAATTTTTTGTATTTTAATTAATTATATGTTGATACTATCTAGAATTTCATCTTTTCTAGACTAGTATAATTTTACAGGAACCCATTTTTTCAAAAACTAATGTTTCCCGACCTAATTATAAAATTTTAACCAAGTCATATTATTTTATTTAAAAAGTCAAAACTAACCACTAAATCCATTTTTTCACTAAAGAAAAAAACAGAGCTGGGCCGAAAAATGGATCACGACAATTTAGCCCACCAACAGAACAGCAGGCCTAATCGGACCCGTCCACTATTACCTGTCCACATACAACACTCCTCGTTACTCTCTCTCTCTCATATATCCCCAAATTATAGATACAACAATACACACAGTAGAAACACACTTGACTAAACCCTAATTTGAAATTTTGGAGAACGTAATCGTCGAATCGAAGCACGAAAATGCCTCCGAAAGCAGCACCGAAAGCATCGAAAACAGATATTGCGAAGAAGCAAAAATCAGTGGAAGACAAGACGTTTGGGTTGAAGAACAAGAATAAGAGTAAAAATGTTCAGAAATATGTTAAATCTATTGAAGCATCTGCTATTCCCAAGCCTGATCCTTCCAAACTCGCTGCAAAGGTACAAGCTTTATTCAATTTTCTATGTATATGTGTGTGTATGTTTGATTATTGATATGTGTTTGAGAGAGAGATAGAGGGAATGGAGAGAGAGTGAGAGAGAGAGAGAGAGAGAAGAGAGGGGAAAGAGAGAAAGGGAGGGGGGAGAGAGCGAGAGTGAGGGAGAGAGAGAAAGAGAGGGAGAAAGAGGGAGAGAGAGAGAAGAGGGGGGGGGGGGGGGGAGGAGAGAGAGGGAGAGAGATTATATTGGATGTTTGATTTTGATGAGTTTTTGTTTTTGGTTTTACAGAAAAAGAAAGACGAGGAGAAGGCTAGAGAGAAGGAGTTGAATGATTTGTTCAAAATTGCTGTTGTTCAACCTAAAGTTCCTGTTGGTATATTTCTGTTTCTGTTAATTTCCGAACTTTTGATTGATTTCAGGATCCGTCTATTGTTTAGTTAAAATATTAGATATATGTACAACATGATGATAGATGGAACAGTACAAAAGAATTACAAGCATATAAAAAACAAAAATACATAACCAATTAAGAACTTGGCGATTGTATGTGCAACCTTCTTTAGTTGTAGCTGATAAAATTTTATATAGAGGGAGAGTTATACATGTACAAATCTAATCTTTTCCTGATAGGTTTGTTGATATTTAAGTTTAGTTATGAACTTGCATGAAATGTTTCTTTGTACAAGTTTCCTTGATGCAAAGCTGTTTATTTTTGTGTGTTTTCTCAATCAGCTGTGATGTGACCGTACTTTTAGGTCATTAATTTTTATAAGTGGTCTAGCTTTTCATGTTTAAAGTTGTGATATTTGACAGGGGTTGATCCAAAGTCGATTCTCTGTGAGTTTTTCAAAGCTGGTCAGTGTGCAAAGGGTTACAAGTGCAAGTTTTCGCATGATTTGAATATACAACGGAAGGGTGAAAAGATTGACATATATAGTGACAAGCGCGATGAAGGTAATTGATGTAACAAGTCCATTGCTACAATTGTTTCATTCTTATTCTCTTTTAACAAACAATTGAATTCTTATGTTGTTAATTGCGTTAGAAACTATGGATGAATGGGACCAAGAGATGCTTGAGAAAGTCGTGGAATCAAAAGGAAAAGAGTACAACCAGAATAAACCAACTGACATTGTATGTTTTCATGATCCCTTCAACCTCTTACAATGTACAAGTTCATTTATGCCTTTGTCTTTACATTTACTTGTGAGGAGTCGGCTTTTCTGTTGCTGTTTTCCTCTTTTTACATATTTAAGGATTCCTGACTACTGCACTTTTAACAATTCTAGTGCAATTACATAATACTACATATTATACTCTATTGTATCTGGCTAAAGTTTCTTCAAGACAGTCATGCATATCTTGCAGCTGACATATAAATGTACCTACTAAGACTTTGATTTTCTTTTGTACTCAATCCGCTTGTGGTACTGATGACTTTTGAGGATTTCATGTATAATAAACCGTGTTTAGTATCTGAATGTGTTCAAAGTTTTTTAAATATTAGTCCACACACTGTATTTTTTGCTCTGCCACCGGATATTGTCGTATGTACTTTGGTAGTGCTGGTTAAGTTAAAGCTTTGAAGGAGAGAACTTTCTGCTTTCTTGGTTAGCTCATAGTCGATTGTATTTTACAAGATTAATGTAACATGCAATATTTTGTTCTTGTGCATGTATGTACAGTTGCATTTTCGTATGCATTTATCATATGCTATATATAATACATCAATTTCCACAAGTATACTCTTTTCAAGAATATGAAACTCACTCATCCTCTAACAGGTTTGCAAGCATTTTCTGGACGCAGTTGAAAAGAAGCAATATGGTTGGTTCTGGTCTTGCCCCAATGGGGGAAAAGAGTGTATGTATAGACATGCCCTTCCTCCAGGATATGTGCTGAAGTCTCAGATGAAGGCACTTTTGGAGGAGGAGTCTAATAAACTCGCTATTGAGGATGAGATCGAAAATCAGGTGATCAGCTTCTTACTATATCCTTAATTCCTACTTTTTGTATACTCTGCATTATGATAGCCTTCTGGCATCAGTTATCAGTTGCTGATTGTGTATCCTCATGCCAGCTCTCACTGTTATAGTTTCAAAGTATTTTGAGTTGGTTTTATATGTTTATACTTGTTACTCTTTTTGCTCTTTTTTCTACTTCAATTTTTTTTTTATTAATTGTCTAAAATTGTAACAGCGTGCAAAAGTAACCACCACTACTCCGATTACTACCGAGCTCTTCTTTCAGTGGAAAAAGAAAAAGGTGGATGCAAAAGAAGCTGGATTGGCTGCTCAGCAAGCAGAGAGAGCAAAGAATGACCGCATGAGGTACTCACCTCCTTCAAATCCATTCTTAAATTTAAAGGATAACTTCAGTATCTAACAAGTTGGTATTGTTTTTCTATCCAGTGGCCGGGAGTTGTTTCTTGCACATGCTAGCTTGTTTGTGGATGATGATGATGCTGCTGAATATGAGAAATTTGAAAGAAGAGAAGAACCTAATGTTCCTGAACAGAAGGTAGTCTTGTTTGCCACATTGAATGCTACTACTTTTCTTATACATCTGAGTTGAAGGACCTCATGAATTGCTTCTAGTGTTAAGACTCTCTTCTTTCTATTGATTGTTTGCTGGTCTAGTTCTAAATAAATTTTTCTTGAATTAGATATTTAGATGGTATAGCTCGTCACTTTCACTTCAAAAATAATTGTAATTTAAAAATGACTGACTAGTGAACACAAAATTAACTGATAAGACATGAGCCTCTCTCTCTACAAATATATATAAAGGAACGCTATTACTCTAACAAACTAGTGGGGTGCTTAAAGCCCAACAGACCTAAGTGCGGAAAAGTTTCAGAAGCCAGGCCTAAATGTGGAAGGTAGGCAGTCCACGGCCATAGTTATTAAAATGTATGTGATGTCATAATGCCTAATCGAAGCCACATCATAGGTTAGGATCTTACCCAAAATAGTCTGTTGAACCTATAAAAATCTTTAACAAGAAGATTCACTAAGAATGTATATACGGTTCAGTAGTTTGTAGGTTTTTAGGCCCACTCGAGTGTACAGAATTAGTTACTGTCTACCTGCTGTATATAATAATATTGTACATAAATATATGTTTGCATATGTATGATCTCTTCACAATGCCTTCGGGGGCACGTGTTACATGATTGTGGGAGTGCCTGCCTGTGCTTCAGTTTGACATTATAATATGTGCTTAAAAAGCTGTCAGGTAATTTTTCTACCTACCATAACATGCATATGGCAATTTTTCTTTGCAGGTTTTAGGCAAATTAATCTTGTAAAACCACTAGTTATGCAAGATCCATTTCCCTAAAAACTCTAAGCTAATATAACTTGTACAAATTATATTTACAATTTACCCTAGTAGCACTCCAGGATGTAATTTTGCAAGATTACTCTTCCTGATATTTTTTAAATATAATAATGTCATCGAGTTTTTGAGATATCCCTCTTTATTAATGTTAATAATGGGCCTGTCCATATTCATGCAAGTTAGTTTTTGTCAAGATATAGAATCATAAAATATGTGCAATGTTATTTTGTTCAGGCACCAAGTAATGCATCTGGGTCTCAACCAAGCACTTCAAGCGTAGTTGCGAATTCTGAGGAAGTGATTTCTGATATTGATGATGATGATGATGATGATGAGCTTGACTTGGATGAGTTAAATGAACTTGAAGCTAGTTTATCAAGAACATCTATTCAAATCCGAGAGCCTGGTCAAGCAGCTGTGTCTTGAAAAACAGGTCAATAGGATTTCTCTTCTGCCAAGTGCTGATCCCAACGACAATTGGAAGAAGAGGACTGACACTTGAATTAGTAAAGACTATCTGATCAACACTTGGGTTTTACTTGAGTCATTGCATATTTTAAAGGAATGAGGCAGAACCCAGAATTTGAGCCCAATTTTTCGGTCGGTGCTTCCTAGTGTCAAGTGTTTCTTATTTCGTGTAATAGATGTGTATTGTTGGATTTCTCTTTAACCTTTACAATTGAACTTGAGAAAGTATTTTGGATGGTATCTCCTTCAAACAAAATTACTGGGTTTGTGGTCTTATTTCTGGACAATCTTTATGGCCATGATTAATAATGGGTGCCCAAAATTGCTGATGCTTTGCTTTTGATAGTTGATACTTGATAGGCTTGAAACCAGCTACAAAATTAATTTCTACCGCATTTCATATTGCCAATGATGTGCAATTAACTTGCTCCATTAGTAAACTAGCATGTTGCAAGTTTGGATTTTATTACACTTGAAATGATACTACGAGTATGAGGCATAAAAGTGAGCATTGGCTAAAGATTTTATTAAGCTTTCAACTTATAAATGCGAATGAGTTTAAGTCAGTATTCGCTCCCAGTTTTCCTTGATCATTGTTTTGATCACAGATACGTAACATATCATTTTTATACTTGTCAAAAGAAACAAAATATATTTTATGAAAATACTAACAATTATATCAACAAATTTAAAAATGTTATTCAACTTATTCTTTTTATAAAACTATTACTTTATTTTTGAAATTATGTCTAACCAACAATTTTTTTTCTTGAAAATTTAGGTTTATATACCTTATAAATAAGTATTCGTCGTTCTCATATCTTGAATTTCGGATAAGCGAGAATTGGATAACAACAATTTTGAATTTTTTTTCTTTAGTTAAACAATACTCCCTCTTGTCCCAGCCAATAGTATACATTGGGGTCGGGCACGGAGACCAAGAAAATATAAAAAATGAGTAAAATTAGATGAAAAGTGGGTAAAGTGGTGGGACCTATTAATATTTAATAATTGATTTGAGATAATGAAGGAAAGTAGTGGGTATAATAGTGTTTTATATTATTATAGAATAGAGATAGGGGAGAAAGTAGTGGGTGTAATAGTGTTTTATATTATTAAAAGTTACTATTTTTGGAATGTATAGAAATGAGAGGGACATCCCAAAATGAAAAGTGTATAGAAATGAATGGGACGAAATGAGTAAAATTTAATTATTTAATTATAAATTCACGAGATACAAAATCCAAAACATATAAATAGGCATAAATTTGAGTTTGCATCCTCAATATCGTTCCCCATTGATGCCACTTTAACAGTGTCTACTCATTCGAGCCTCTCCTTGCATACATGAACATATACAAACGACGATACATACAAATAAACCCCATATTACACCATGCTAAGCCACTTTTACCATTGCCTTCAAGATTTTTAACAGCTTCAGCTGCAAATGTAACAAATACATACACATTAGACAATGAAGAACAACTACAATTATCATTTGATTCCTCTTGTATTATTCAAGATAAAGATCTTTTACACAAGACCCATGATGGTGGGCTTAGAGTTCTTGAATTAATTGATTCTGGGTCAATTAAATCAGATGCAAGTTTTTATAATAAGTTATTGAATGAGTGTGCTAAATTGGGGAGAGTTAAAGAGGGGAAAGTTGTGCATGAGCATTTTAGTAGGTCTAGGTTTTGGGATTATCAGGTGGTTTTGAATTCTGTGGTGAATATGTATGCGAAATGTGGGTGTTTGGAGGATGCACGGAAGGTGTTTGATGAAATGCCTGTGAGAGATGTGGTTACTTGGACTGCGTTGATTACGGGGTTTTCGCAACACGAGAGGTATGGGGAGGCGTTGAGGTTGTTTCCGGAGTTTTTGAGTGTGGGGTTGGAGCCGAATCATTTTACGTTTTCGAGTTTGATTAAGGCTGCTGGGGGGATGGGGAGTGGGAGGGAAGGGAGGCAGATTCATGGGTTTTGTTTGAAGTATGGGTATGATGGGAATGTTTATGCGGGGAGTGCGCTTGTTGATATGTATGTGAGGTGTGGGTTGATGGAGGATGGGGAGAGGGTGTTTCGTGGGTTGTCGAGTAAGAATGATGTTTCGTGGAATGCTTTGATTGCTGGGCATGCGAGGAGGGGAGAGGGGGAGAGTGCGGTTCGGGTTTTTAAGGAGATGCAGAGGGAGGATTTTAAGGCAACGCATTTTACTTATTCTAGTGTTTTTAGTGCGTGTGCGAATATTGGAGCTTTAGAACAGGGTAAGTGGGTTCATGCACATATGATCAAGTCGGGGATAAAGCTTGTTGCTTTTGTTGGCCACACCCTTCTTGATATGTATTCGAAATCAGGCAGTATTACGGATGCTATAAAAGTTTTTGATAGACTAGTGAAACGGGATGTTGTTTCTTGGAATTCCCTGCTTACTGCATGTGCACAGCATGGGCGAGGGAGGGAAACTATTAGATACTTTAAGAAAATGCTTAAAATTGGAATTAAACCTAATGCTATTACTTTCCTGTGTGTTCTCACTGCTTGTAGTCATGCTGGTCTTCTGGAGCAGGGCGAACATTATTTTAATTTGATGAAAAAGTACGACATTGAACCAGACACCACTCACTATGTGACTGTTGTTGATCTACTTGGTCGAGCTGGTGATTTTCATCGTGCGGAAATGTTTATAAGGAATATGCCATTTGAACCCGATGCAGCAGTCTGGAAAGCGCTACTTGGGGCTTGTAGGATGCATAAGAATGCTGAGTTGGGTGCTTATGCTGCTGAGCAAGTTTTTAAACTCGATCCCAATGATTCAGGACCACATATAATCCTGTACAATATCTATGCCTCTGCTGGTAGATGGGAAGAAGCTGCTAAAGCGAGAAAAGCAATGAGAGAGAGAGGGGTGAAGAAAGAACCTGCTTGTAGTTGGGTAGAGATTGAGAATGCTGTCCATATGTTTGTGGCCAACGATGATACCCACCCACACAGAGAAGAAATCTTCAAGATGTGGGAAAAGATTAGTCAAGAAATTAAGAAAATTGGGTATGTACCAGATCCAAGTCATGTGCTTTTGTTTGTGGACCAGCAAGAGCGTGAAGCGAAATTGCAATACCATAGCGAGAAGTTGGCGCTAGCATTTGCACTACTTAACACTCCTGATGGATCAACCATTCGGATTAAAAAGAACATTAGAGTGTGCGGTGATTGCCATTCAGCATTCAAATTTGTATCAAAGTTGGTGGAGAGAGAAATCATACTGAGGGACACTAATCGCTTTCACCATTTCTCTGATGGTTTGTGTTCATGTGGTGACTATTGGTAGCTATTGATATGTCATATCCTGTCCACAAAGAAACGCAATGACAGCTTGGCAACAGTTGTGAGTTTCTAACTTGTTGATAGTTCATTCTTGTTCTTGATAGAGGTACACCTTAAATTCTTTCCCAAGTATGAAACATGAATCATTTGGAAGCAGTGTGTATACTTGAAGCGCGATATGCTGAGGAAGGTTAGAAGTGGAGATGATGCTAGTCAGTGGTGATGAAGTTGGGAGACTTGAAATGTTAAATTGATTCCTCATTATTTTATATTCTTTGAAGAAAATTTCACTAACTATAAGAACATGGTATCTGAATTCTCACTATATATAGAATGAAGAGCAAAGGTGCAAACTACAAACAAATACTTTCCTTCAGTTCAGGAGATATAGGCAAACCACCATCAGAATAATCTGGATCCTCGATTTTGGAACTTAAGGCTGATATATTTTACATAAGCATGTCTAAGAGCCTGTTTGGGCTTCTCGCTCTATTTTTTTTTTTGGAAAATCGAAAAATCAAAATGTTTTATCGTTACGGAAAGTTCTCTGGTGCATGAAATATTTGGTTCTCACAGTACTCTGATTATTATTTGAACTTTAACTTGTCAGCTCTCTCTCTCTCTCTCTCTCTCTCTCTCTCTCTCTCTCTCTCTCTCTCTCTCTCTCTCTCTCTCTATATATATATATATATATATATATATATATATATATATATATATATATTTATAGTCAGCGTACAATTGTGTATATAGATAGATGATTTGAGAAAATGAATATGCTATACTATCAAGATGACTGAAAACAGGTTATTGGTTATATATATTGAGTTTTTAAAATTTATGCTTTATAATTAAACCGGATTAATATGAAATTTTGTAAAATACAGATCAGTAGGTACACAGCTACACATGTTTGTATATACTATATACGAATAAACATATTCATGTATGTCATTCAACGCACTGTAAACATGTTTGTCCATAAAGATACAAAATTTTTTGTTCAATTTAATTTGCCAATGTGTGTTTATGATATTTGTTTAACAGGGACTGCGGAACAAGTTTATTTAGGTAAGCATTTTGATTCTAAATGTGAGTAATTTCTAGTGCAATTAGTTTTTGTCGAGGAGGAAATGTTGATGGTGCTTTATTTTCCTTATATGTTTTACAACATCTTGTATATCATTTGCTTGTCAGTATTATTATAAGTTGTGTAAAATAACTGCTAAAATTTCTTTGCAGACAAAAAACTTGACGACAGAAGAAATCGACTACATACCTCGTTGTCAGATCAGTGTATTATTACAGGGTAGCTCAATATACAGAGGAGTAACTTTGCATGATGATGGGCGACGGGGAACTCAAATGGATCAGTTCTGGGGAAGAAGTAAGATTCATTGCAACTGAAACTTTAACCATCTTTTTCGTACTGATTCGGTGCCGGTCCGTGTGATATTCTTGATGCATATGGTATGTCTAATGATAAATGTTAATATGATGGTCATAATCTAGTAGTTTGGCAAACAAAAATCACACCACCTAGATATTTTTAACTTGTTCATATTCCTTTTAGTATAAATTAAACATACAATGCTAATTATGTTTTACTTTATGATCATGAATTTAACTTGTTCATATTCCTTTTGTTAACTTGCTATGGCATCTCCTCTTGTATTAAACTTGCCTATTGAAATATCCAAGAGGAGATGGGTAGACTGTGGAGTTTTATGATATTAGGATCGCTTAAGTAGCCAGATGCCATAGCAAGTTAACAACGTTTCCATAAAGACCAAGGCTTAGTACAAAAATCTCTGAATCTGCAATTCCAAGTACTGGAAGTTCTGATCAATGCAATCTTTAACCCTTCTTCATTGTACGAGTAGTCATAGAAAGTTACATGGCACAGAAGGCCTTACTGAAACCTATAGGTGTTGCTATATGTTCTCCACGAGTAATCTGCATATGAGATTCTCATATTCCTTTTGGTTTATCATACAGTATTTATGTTTTTGTTTATCCTGCCCATTTGGAGCTGTAATCTACTGATATTAAGGCTTCGTTTTATGCCAATGGGTGGTTCAATTGAATGTTGTATCAAATTATTTTCAATTATGTTTGCTATTAATATTTTATAGCTTGAGTTAGGACAAGAAAAAATTCGAGAGATCGTAGAAAGATATTTGACGATCATATATAGTACAGGGCTGAAGTCAATATTCCTTCACTCTATTTGAATGTAGTCTTGTTGACCTTTTCGAATGAACAATGGGATAGAAGTCCTTTCTTCCTATCCAAAATCAAACATCAGGGTCTGTCTATGTTAAGTAGTTGGAATGCACTTACTGATAAATTGACTGCTAAACAGGGGTGCACAAGGCATGTGCCCTCCAGCCTTGGCTGGCCCTTGGAAAACAGTTGAAATTAACTTTTTAGTTTTAGAAAAATCGTAGAAATTAAACCCGGATAGAAGGAGCAGGCAGGACAGTGTCAACCAAATATTGTGCGTGTTTGGGGTATCATAAAAAAATTGATTTATAGTTTAAAATGAGTAAGTGTCATATAAGTGATAAGTTGATGAATTCTTATAAGTTATACGGGTGTTTGGATAAATTTACTAATAAGTTAGTTAAGAATTTGCTAAATTAAATTTGAAAAAATAATTTTTAAATACAATGATTTCAACACTTGTATTTTAAATTAAAAAAATATTTAAAAACACATATGTAAGTTATAACTTATAAGAATAACCAAACATGCCCATTGTGATTTTGAAAGCAGTTGATCTCCTCAACCCCCTATTGTCTAAAGTCATATTTGGTATTCTGTTGTCTAATACTGAAACAATCTTGTAAGATGGCAGTTGACTATTGCAAGTTCCATTATTCGGTTGGTTGAGACTTGAGAGCCCTAATAAAAGATTGAAAAAGATGTATATTTGTATTTCTAGTCCCAGCTTGTAACCTACCCTAATGAATGAATTATTAGGTAATAGAGGAAGTTTACTTATGTAAACAAAGTATTACTACAATTTAACACATTATAAAATAAGTTAAAAAATTCTAAAAATAATATTGCCCAAAAGTGAAATGTATTGGTACTATTTTCGTTTTAAAACAATTGTTTATTTTTGATTAACGAATTTTGACGGTCGGATCGAATTTTGATTCAAATTAGAATATTTATGAGCACTAAATTATAGGAATGAAGTTAAGAATAGGAAGATACCACCACGTCCGTTGGAACAAGACAGAACTCACTCCCCGCCCCCGCCACACCACACCACACACGGCACACACCATTCATTTCCTATCTTTCTTTCTCCTTTAACTTACTCTTATAATATAAAAATATTCCACCACTTTGTGATTGTTGGTCCCAGAAACATGCGAAAATTCATGTGCGGTTTTCTTATTAACCTAATTCTTTTTTTAAAAAAACTAATAAAGACCTTGGTATATAATTTTTACAAATAAACACAAAACTGTATATTTATTAAAATTAACTGTCATTATAAATATTTTACTTGTGCACTTTCTTAACCAAGACCATCTCTAATTCATTACTACTAAATTCTTTTGACAAAAAAGAAAATGGAATTTTCAATTTTTTTTATGAAAAAACAATATTCATCTATAATCTTTATTAATAAACGAAACTCCTTTTTAATAATATTTTTTGTACCAAATTTGGTTTTATCATTTTTTTGGTTTCATAGAGCTAAAGTCATATCTCACATAAAATTTAATATTATCTTTTAATCTGAAATATAATATCAGTGCTTTGGTACTTCAAATAAAATTCAGGTTATTTCAATAATTAATTATTTCTATCCTACATACAATTTAATATTTTTTTTTATCTAAAATATATTAACAATCCTTTGGTACTTGGAAATACGAAATTTGGTTTCACCTAAAAAAATATAAATTAATGTAATAAATGAATAAAAAATATAAAATAATTTAATAAATTAGTAGCACGAGTTATATTCTGGTAATTCATAAATATGATACGGATACTAGGGGAGAGGATGATCCCAGCCATTGATTGAAAGGTCGGACAGAGACAGAAGATGAGTGTACGACGTTGTAGATGGGGGAAATAGCTGTATATAGATCATAGTAGAACGTGGTCACATGATTAAAAAGGCAAGTGGTAGCTTATGTTTTTTCTCATCCCCCCCACGAGTATCTTATCTACTTCTAGCTCTTACTGTACTATCATATCTCTGTACTATGATTTGTCTGCACACCTGGCGTTTTCTCATTTGCTACCCCTTAGGTCAAAGGCTGACTGTAGCAGATCATACAAGCTTCACAATTTTAATACTAGTACTAATTATGCTCGAATGAGGGTTACATATTTCATTTTTAAATATCTTCTCCCTCGTTCGAGATAGATAAAATTACGTATATCTTTTCGTGTCTTGTTATCGGGACGAGACATTGAATAATTCAATGGTGTAGTTTATTTGAATATGAAGGACGTTAAAATTTTAGAACCAAAAAGGTTGATGATAAAAAGTGACCGGAATATAGTAGTGCATTATTGCGATGTGTCCTTAGGAAGTCCCGCTGTATTTGTCCCGAAGCACAAGGAAGTCACGTTTAATAAAGAAGACACAAACATAAATGGAAAAATTACAAGGAAGAATATAAACAAGCAAGCAACCCACCCTCATCTTCATTGCCTCTACTTTATAGATACTCTCTCTCTCTCTCTCTCTCTCTCCCGCACCAGTCACATCTCTCTCTCTCATAATCTCTCTCTCTCTCTCAAGCTGTGTGTTTTCTTCTCCATCTACCTCCAGTCCACACAAACACATACAATACTATGTTGGATCTGAATATAAGCGATACAGCTCAAACATCTACCTCTGACGCCTGTATCTCCACCGTAATCAACGGATCTCCGGCGAGTAATGCTCGTTCTTTTGAGTTGGTAACGAGGCAGCTTTTCCCAGTGAGTAGAGTAGAGACTTGGAACACGAGTCGCGAGCTTGACGTGGAGTCACAGTGGTTGAACTTATCAGTTGTTTCGGAGCCTAGTCATAATCAGGCCACAGTAGTTTTGGTTGATGACAAGAATACGATGCCTCCGCCGCCGCCGCCGCCGCCGCCGCCGAAAGTGAGGGTGAATAAGAGCCGGAGAGGACCGAGGTCTCGTAGCTCCCAGTTTCGTGGTGTTACTTTTTATCGCAGGACTGGTCGCTGGGAATCACATATCTGGTAAACCTTTCTCCAGGTTAAAAATACACCGAACGAATATTATTTTATCGAGATTATTAATTTATCAACGAATCTAGTATATCAAAATTAAAAATCTACTGCCTTGGAGAACAAATATTAATTTATGGAAATTATTATTTATTGGCTAGAACAAATATTCATTCATCAAGAATAAATAATGTGTTTGGTACTTAAATATCTGAATGTTAATTTATTAGTAAAAATGCAGAATACATGTGTGTGTGGAATATAGATATCGAGTAGACTACCTGAATATTTGGTTGATATCTGAGATGAATATTTTGCAAGCTTATTTAATGTGTGTTCTGTTTTTTCTTCAACAGGGATTGCGGACGACAAGTTTATTTAGGTAACAAGTTCGATTTAGAATGTAATACTGCAATTAGTTTTGTCTGAGGAGGGAATTGATGGTGCTTTGTTTGCTTGATTTGTTTTTAGGTGGATTTGACACTGCTCATGCTGCTGCTAGGTTTGAGTTTTATTCAGTTACCTAGTCTCTGTATCAAGTTTATTTTAGTTTTGCTGTTGGTTTCACTAACGTAAATTTGTTAATGTAGGGCTTATGATCGTGCTGCTGTTAAGTTTCGGGGGCCTGATGCTGATATTAACTTTACCGCAAGTGACTATGCAGATGATCTTAAACAGGTGAGGATTGAAATTACACTTTCCAAATTCTTATAGATTTTTTGTTTCTCATTCATTTCAGTTGTGTAAATTATTGATGAAATTTCGTCGTAGACAAAGGACTTGACGAAAGAAGAATTTGTTCGCACACTTCGTCGTCAGAACAGTGTTTTATCTCGGACAAGCTCAAAATACAGAGGAGTAACTTTGCATAATAATGGTCGATGGGGAAATCAAATGGATCAGTTTCTGGGGAAGAAGTAAGATTCACCGCAACTAAAACTATAACCATCTGTTTCGTATTCTTATTGCATTCATTTATTTGTACCAATATTATAAAAGTTGCATCACAGAAGTACCTACATGCCTAGGTTATTGTTCTTATTGTATGTGTAGAGGATTACAATGCTTGATCACAGGTATATTTATCTTGCATTAAATAGTAGCTGCAAGGGCAACATCTTGCCATCATAACTTGATACTGCTCTGACTGAATGTCTAGCTTGTTCTTTTTATCGTATATTCCAACAAAATAACATATTATTGTTCAATTTCTGATACAGGGCTTGTAATAAAGAAGCTGTTGAACGTAATGGACCAACAGCAGAGATGAAATTTGTTCCCAAGACTTGTCACAGTAATATCAGCGAGGCAAACAAAAATCAGGGTATAGTAAAAAATAGAATGTTATGTTATCTTTCTTAGTGTGTAATGTTTTTGTAAAAGAATGTTTTACAATCTATGCCTACATTATTTTGAGCAGAGTCTGCAGACACACACCACAATCTGGACCTTAGCCTCTGGATTTCTCCTCCCTCCAATAGTCAAAAAGGGAATAACAGTGTCAGAAATTTGTACCTCGATGATGTAGCCTCTCACTTGTCGACTGTAAAAAGAACCAAGGTGAATGGTTCTATTATCTCTTTTGGACACTTGAGCTTTGGTTTGAGATTCTATATTTATTATTATTCTTGGGCAATGTCAATTACAATGAATCTAAATACTCACGCACACATTCGCCTCCACCGAATCTCGACCTTTGGTAACAAAGGACGAGGGATATTCCTAGATTCGTATCATTATTAGTCTAGCATTTTGTTGCTGGAACTTAGTTGTCCTTTTGTTCAGTTACATTTGTTTTTTCAGATTTGTGGAACTCATAATCACTATCCTCTCTTTTCACGCCAGTCTCTCTATGTAAATTAACGTTCAGTATACTTGTTGAGCTTATGCACCACATCTATTTTCTTGTATTTCATAGGTTGAGAGGTTTGCTCCTGCTCTTGCTGGTAGAGAAACTCCCTACTATCTTCCCTCCTGGCCGGGCAATCATCCTGGCTTGGCACAGAACTATGAGGTGCTATTTAGTTTTCGAACTATAAACACAGTAATGAGTAAACAGCTAGCTTATTGTTCATAATTTTAAGAGCTACAGTATATTTAACATGACCAAACATCGTACAAGCTTATCCACTGATATTCCATAAATATATCATCGTTCTCATCAACGATGGGAATAACTTTTTGTTAACAGGTAACGTCAGTCAAGGATATGGAAGTCCAAGTTGTTCCTTCACGTGGAATCTCTCACTGGGTATGGCAAACAAATAGCCTAGGTGCCGACATCCCTTGCCATTGTTCTCTACGGCAGCATCATCAGGATTCCCTACTACTGCCCGGAAATTTCAACCTTCCTCCTATCACTGAAGAATCAAAGCAAGAAACTCTGCTTTCCCAACACATTACACTCAGACTTCCTTTTACCACCTGTCACAAAAAATGAAGCAAATTAACTTCTTTGGTAAGGCCATAGTGTGCTTATTTTTTCTTCAACACTTAGCTAGCAAAGACAGCTACGTGCTGAACCAGCCAAGATATATGAGATACAGAATCATTATCCATTTTGTGTGTAAATCCTTGGTGTAATAGATGAGTTTGAGCATATCCTGTGATACTGAAGATCTCTACTCAGTACTTGTAACTTCTTATCATCCGAGATTGTCTCCAGACCAATCTATCAAGCCTTAACAATTAGTTTTGACAGGGTTATTGCTACAAACACTGTATATGATACTACCTCGGCACCTCGTTAATTTTTATAGGAATGAAATGATGGTCGAATATATGCATTTTAAACAGATGTGTTCAGATAATTTTTAGTAAACTTTCTTTAGGAATAATACAATTTGAAAAATCTAATAAACATAGAATGAAATATAGTTTAAGACAAAAATAAATATATCATATCTATATAAATTAAGTAGAACTTTTTGGTCAATATGTACAGGCCAACGACAGATGTACAGCCATTTTGCATAGCCAGCAGCCCAGCACCCTAGCAACGTCCTGTTGGTGATAATCAGATATCAAAGGTAGATTCTTGATATGCTGTGGCAGGCACAAGTACCATTTAATCCTGGATTCAACTAGCAGTAACAGAGAACATGTAAACAAGCATTAAAAAGCAATATGCTAGGCAAGTAAATACAACCTAAAACAAATCTCAATTTAAAGCCCTAAAGACAACTAAACAATAAAACTTGACAAGTTTCTAACATTTTATGTAAAGACTGTCAGAAATATAAAATGAAAAGTTCTAGGGCCACTGGCCAGAAAATATTGGTTTTTGCTCCAACTACATTGTGCATAGTACATAATCAAGAACGGTCTTCATAGTGACAAGTGAGTTACATCCCAAATACTTTGGTACGCAGATCTTCGGAATTGGGCTGGAAGATATGATCACCATACCCAGAACAGAACTTGTTGAAACCTGGTTGCTCGTTGTTCTTGATTTCTGCCATACCCAGTTCATTTCTGAAGCGCATCGCATCCACAGCTGGCTGATAGCTATTCGAGTACAGACCATAATCGAGTTTCTGCTGTGATGGTGTGTAGGATGTTGTATTATTCAGCTGCTGAAACTGACCAGTTTGTTTAGACATGTCATTCCAAGAGGAATAGTGATCCCCAATTTGACCAACGTATCTTGGTACTTGATGTGCAGCTGGAGCTTGTTGCATGTAAGGTTGTGGATATTTTAAGTCCTGATTGGCAGGAGTAGATTGTTGCATCAAAAGATTCAAAAGCCAAGCTCTTGCCTCATCGTCTGCAGCACTTGATGGTGAAGCATGATTTGGCCTTGTACCAAAACCTAAGTTGCTTAATCCATATGGTGGATTAAGGGTGTTGCCTAGATTAGTATTACCTCTACCAACAGAAATTATGGCCTGATCAATTATTTCAACATCGCTGGTGTTGCTACTATTTACGCTTGAGGGTGTTCCATGATAATTTCCTAAGAAAAAATTCGTCTTGGCCATAAGACTCCCTGAAAGAAGTAATACTAATACCTTTTAATAAATGAGAAAAGAAGGATATAAAGCTCTGCCACCTAGGTAAATGTGTAGTATACAACAAAAAGAAATAAAAGCCCAGTCAATCATGAACATTAGCATAGTGAGAGAAGGAAGGAGAGGAGAAAGTTGAATTCATACCAGAGTTGGCATGGAAAACCTGATCCGTTCTCTCACATGCAAGAAATCCAGGAGGCGGGTCTCGTAGTGCCATGGAAAATCCTGGAGTTGGGACTCCAACACTGGAGGCTGATGCATTAAAATTTGAAATTATTACAGAGTAAAAGTGTTGTCATGGAAACAATGATTGGTCAATTTAGGTACAAATTATTCAATCAATGACGGAAAGCTAGAACACAAGTTAAAACAATTACTTTCACAATAATATCAACTTGATCTCCTTTAAGATTTGGTACATGCAAAAAACTTAACGATGCTAACTACAAACAGATGTTTCAACTCTATCCTATGCTACATTTAATGCCAATTTTTCTCTCATTAGATAGAGATTATGCACTCACTAAAATTACCATATTCAAGAATATTTGAAGGCAAATGTATCTTGAGTATCTAATTAGTTTGATGTATAAGAAAACAATTCATACTTACCAAGATATTGAGGCTTACATAAATAGCGGTCCTTGCTTTCCCCCAGATCATGGGGCAATGAAAATTTTATCGCGTCCTGACCACCATCAATGAAAGAAGATTCCAGACCAGCTATTTGGTTGGCAAAACCCTCTTGGTTTCCAAATGAGAATATTGACTGGTCATTGTTATAAAGGTTCAAGGAAGAGCCGTGCCGCCCGTCAGTGTGATTAAACGATGCAGTGACACTAGGATGCAAGTTTGACAAATCATCAGCTGGATTTAAACTCAGCGACATGATATTTGAAATTATACTCCTCTCTGCAGCGTCTAAAGAAGGATCCTGAGCAGCGCCAATTATTTCGTCATCATCAAGTCTTCTCAAATGCTCTACTATTTCTTCATTGGAAAATGAATTAGAACTTCTATATATCCGATCTGATTTAGCAGAACTTTGAAATCTATTCTCATTGTATCCATCAATTATTGAATTTGTGCATGTAAATGCCAAATTCATATCCTTGTTACTTTCAGTGTTGAGGCTGGTAGTATAGTCACTTGCATAACAAGATTGTCCATGTTGTCTACCATGGTTACTAGAAAAGTCTGAAGTCTTTGAAGGATAAGATGGAGGGGGTAAAGGAATTTCCAGCCCGAAACTTCGAGATTCTTTCATTTTGTCATCTTTCAAGATACTACATGGAGCATGTAAAGTTTGCTTCCTATTATCAGATTGCTTTCCAGAGTTCGCTCTTATACAAGCACTACTTAAAGTTTCTTCATGACTTCCTAAGCTGCAACTGAATGAAGGTTCTCCATATGGCTCCTTAATATCTTTTTTACTTGCGAACCCATTAGTTTGTATCATTGGATCTGAATAAGCAGCCTCAACATGACTGTCTTTGTGAATCTCTACAGAGGACAACTCTAAGCTTAAGTTTGCAACCATCCTATCTTCAGCCACATTTCCATCTCTTTCTGTACTGGAACTAGAAGGCCTTCCAACAATATCTACAAAAGTTGTCCCTTTATTAGGTGCTCCGAGATGTTCATCTTTATCTTGAGATGAATGCAAACCAGTTGAGTGTCCACTGAAAATTTCCACATCCCTAGGTATATCCTAGAAAATAAGACAAAAAAAAACGTATCAGATAAGAATGTACAAGAAAAGAACAAGTTCAACTATCACGACTGAGAATTTGCAATGTTTTAAAGGATTTAAATACAGCAAAGGAAGTTTTTTGCATTACAGTTAGCACACGTTATATTAAGAGAACTAATCATTCAATGTTTAACAGTAGAAACATATTCCGGAAGAAAAAAAATAACACGTGTACCTTTACATCACTTTTCACAATTGGCTTCTCTGCAGAAGCACTATTGTAACTGTACGGTTCATCTATTGGAGGAGGTAAAACATTTCCTGCACGCCTATGCAAATTTTGTGCGACACCCACAATTTGTTGGACCCTACTCCTGCAGTATCAATTTTTTTAATAAAAACAAATATTTATGAACTAAGCAAGCTCCAATTAGGTTAAGCAACAGAAGTCAAGATTCAGTGGAACAGAAAAGGAACCTACGAGTTATAAAGAGAAGCACAATATGCAAGAACTTTTATGAGGAGCATATACGAGTACTAAATTAGAAACTTATTATATTGCTAATGTCGACTGCTAGTTGAAACAAAAAAAGAAAATACAGGTGACTTGTGCCGTGCCTGAAAGCTTTTTCTTAAAAAAAAAAATTGGTGGCTGACGAAACTTAAAACTGTGATACCTTGTATGAACTGCAGCTACTTCATCTTTACCAAAAGTATCTTCTTCAGCACCAAGACTATGCAAGTATAAACATGTTGAATTGTTGCAAGGCTGGGCAAATATGAAAACTAGTTACAGTAAGTTTTCTTTTTATCTAATTCAGATATAAAATCTATGTATTGAAGTCAATAGAAAGTGGAGTAATAATTGCAAAATTCTGTGACAACAATCGTTATGCCTACCATATTTCTCAACCATGCATGGCAGTACTTTGCAGTTCCAAAAGAAGCTCTGTGTAAGAAACTTATACGTTAGGGAATAATTCCTCAATGATAAATGTGTTCTTGTTACCAAAATTAATAATGAATCATTAACAACTAAAGAGCTTATACAGATGACTACGACAAAATGTGTCATATGCACCTTAGAAATCTGCCTTCCAGCACAAATCCATGTACAGATTGTATGCACTGAACAGCTTCCTCCTCCTTTGAGAAAGTAACATACCTAGAAAGAAGAAATCAAAATGTAATATACGGCAGAACATCTATCTCGAAGATATACAAATAAAATTACTTTGCTACTCGGTTCTATGCAAAAATAGTTTTATTTAAAAAAATGATTTGTCCTGTGCAGGAAGAGGTAAAAAGTCATGTAAAGGCAGAAAAACTAGCTTGAGGTTACAGCACAGAAGGCTAAGTTCATGCCCAGGTACATAATACATCAACTTACAGAATTATGTAAATAAACCGTCCAAAAGGAAAACTTTACAAACACATAATCACTTTGTTCTTTATATCCAAATAAAAAATCCAAAAGCGATATCTTTCCAACACTTTCCATCTGTTCCTTATCGAGGAACATAATCTAGACCATTGTGTAACACAATTACCACACTTCACAAAAGTAAACTAAAAAGAAAAATGCATCAATAATAAATATACGCATACAAGCTAATCTATTCAATTCAACACATTGATCTATGTGGGTTTGTGCATTATGTCTGTATTAAATAAAACAAAGAATTATTGTCAAAGATTTACTAAAGCATCCATCCACACTGTATATCTGCTGTCAGTATAGCTGTATTTTTCTGAAGTGCGTGCAAACTATATAATTTGTGATCAATGGTTAAATAATGTCCATAGTCTGCATAGACAGAAGAAAATTTTAAAAGATTAATATAGTTTTAATTGTTTGCGACATAGAGAAATGCAAATCAATTTAAATGGTTTATCATCAATAATTCGAGGATGATATACAAGGATGCTTCTAAACTAGGCTGATACATACGTATCTCACCATTAAAATATAAACTTTACGTCATTCGCGTAAACCCAAAATTTTCACTAGCATCCAAGTTTGCACATTTAGCTTGCAAAACGTTAGATACAACATCAAGAAGAAAACAGGTGACATTGTCACAGATCTAGCAGGGTGGACCATCTAGTCACAATGAAGTGTACTTGTGTCATTAAGTAAAAATACTTCTTAAAATTTCGTCAACAACATAAGAAATTTGACAATCCCAAGCATCATAATACACTAATGACACATTTATTGCAGAGCTGCATAATTCTGGAAGTGCCTACTTACACGCTACAGCTGTCATTGACAAATTGGTGGATTGCTCCGCTTGCCGTCCGAGAAAGGGAAATCTTACAAATCTTACCATATTGACCAAAGAATTCCTTGCGCTTTAAGCGCTGCAGAACATCATTAATATATATATTAAGCGGTGAGGAGAGATAACAAAACTGAATACTGAATATCTACAGCGAACAAGAAAAACAGAAAGTGCAAGAGGTACTCACATCTACATCAGTAAGACTAAGGGGAAGTCCAATCACATATGCCATTTTACGCTGAATCACCCTGACGACGGAAAGGTCCTTCCTTCCTTCATTAGTTTTTGACTTTCCCTTTGGTGGTTTGTGTTTTCGATTTGCATTGGCCTCAACTCTACACAGAACAAGTGATTTTTAGTAGCCCTTAAATTGAATTTGTTTTGTAATCCCATTACGTGTAACCATTTAAGGAAAAAGATCAAATAAACTTATATAGGAAACAAACCTTTCAAAGTTTGCTTCCATCCCTACAATTTTGTCCTTGTCATAATGTGCCCGACAAGCAGGACATCGCCCCTCTGTCCCATCTTTCTCTGCCATGTCCATTATTTGATGCCAACACCAAACACACACCTGAAATAAACAACTCATATATCAGAATTACAAATGAAAGGCAAACTATTGCAGTTAAAAATAAAGAGTAAAGAATTGTCCTCAAGCAAATTGCATAACGTTTAGCGTCTTGACCAAAATTCATGATCAGCAATCTAAGACGAAAGAATTCTTGTGAAGGTCTATAGATATTCAAATCTAGACTTCTAGATCTTTGTACATAATGTTCCATAACTTTGTTGATTATATTATTATAAATATTATAAGTACCTATACATTAATAATGTAATCTAATGATTTCGATTCTCATTTAGTGAAGTAAGATGTTCCACAGATGACAGACTGCTTCAACTCTTATAAGAACAAGACATTGAAGACTGCCAAGCTTGGTGTAGAAAAAACAGACACTAAAGTGAAAATCTTTTTATAAAACAATTAATCATCTAAACCGAAAAACGTTAGATAAAGAACAAATAGTTGTCTTTAAAGTAAGCTAACTTAGAAAAAAACCTAACTTCAGCTAACATAGCACAAAGGAGCTATAAAGTATATAATATTGTTTCAGGAGTAGCATGTAGTAACAAAAACAAGAAAAAAAGCTAAAGACATATATTTTTGAGCTTCCATAATTATAAGCAATCTTTATACTAACAAATCAAAAAGAAGAACGCAATATTCGAGATTATAACAACCTGATAACCACATTTGCAGGGCTTCAACTGCTGATCCGTAAAATCCATCTCCTCAGCACAAAGAGGACACCTCTTTCCTTCTTCAATAGTCATCATGTCCCTAAATCACCAAAACAGAAAATAAATCAAACAACTATCACACACACACTCTTACATTCACAGACTCAACTTCAACAAGATGGAAAAAAAGAACTCACATCAAAATACCAAACAATTCCAACACACACACACAATTATAGCATTTTTTAAAGAAAAAAACTCAACGAAATAAAAAACCTAAACTCGCATCAAAATACAAAACAGTTCCACACACACACACACACAATTATTACTTTTATTTTATAAACTCAACTTCAACAAATTGAAAAACATAAACTCAAATCAAAACACACAATTCCACACACACACACATTTATTACATTTTTTTAACAAACTCAACTCCAACAAAATAAAAAAAAAAACATTACAATTCCACACACACACATTATTAAATTCACAAAACCTAATTCACGAAACCAAAGAACCATCAATCACACAACATTCAATAACATTCACAAAATTAATCAAACAACATGGCAAATCAGAAATGTAAATAAAAAACTCATCAAAATCAAAACTTTCAAACAAAAACACATACATACACACAATGCATTACATCATACACAAAATTAGGGTTTCACAGACACAAGATCAAGCAATGAAGGTAAATTAAAACAAGTAGAAGCTTTAAAATACTTACAGTGATGTGAGATTGAGAAGGTAAATTTATTTTTAAATATATTTATATATGTTTATATTATATTTATAACAACAATGCTGGTTGCAAAGAAAAATGAAGCGAGAGAGAGAGAGAGAGAGAGGGAGGGAGGGAGAGAGAGAGAGAGAGAGAGAGAGAGATGAGAGGGAGAGAGAGTACGGCTGGCAGAAACAAGTATTGAATACCACAAGATTGAGACGCGTTTTGTGGATGGATTTGGATTGTGTAAGTATATGTGTATGTATATGTGGTCCGTTACCCTGAGCTTAACTGACCTGACCTCACTTGGCACTTTTAAGCACTTTTTTGAGTCTGTATTTTAGATGGACCCCGTTTTAGGCGTAAACTTCTATGTCTTGTGTACATGTACACGTGTGCACCCCCTATAGATGGTCGTGACCCGGCTACCGGGTTTCGGATCAGATTAATGTTCGGTAGACCCGGCAAGATGGGTTCAAATTCTAGGAACCGAACCGCAATTCATAAAATCGAATTCGATTTTGTATCCGAAACAGTTAATCCGAGAATAATTCGAAAATCGATTTGAACTGATCTGAAAATTATTCGAACCGAAAATTTAACTGAAAATTATCCGATTCAATTATGATCCAGAACCGATCATAACCGAATATTAAGTTATCTGAACCGAATAAGATTCGAAATACGGGATCCGATTAAAATCCGAACTAAAAAAATGATGAATTCAGTTTTATAATTTTTACAGATCATAATCCTCATATATTAAACCATTTTTAATTCAATAAATTTATCTATTTATAAGCAAAAATCACATTTAGAACAATTTCATGTCAAAAATAACATAGATATCTAATCAATACTTTTGGAAAAGTACATTATTTTATATTAAAAATAATATATTTAATAATAAGATATTTTTTAAAGTCTTACAAATAAAAAAAATGAATGAGTAATGATCTGAAAAGATCCGAATCGAATTCATCCGATTTCAATCCAAATTTTATTCGATTTGAATCCGAATTAGACCCGAACCAAATCAGATCCGATCTGATCCGAACTATACCTAAATATATCATAACCGAAAGTTGATCCGATCCGAGATTAATCCAATCCAAAACCGAACTGATTATCCGAATTGCCAGGTCTAATGTTCGGTTATGATATATTAATTTATTGAATTAAAAGTGGTCTAATATATGTGGATTATGATATGTAAATATCATAACTCAACTAAAACTGAATTCACCATTTTTTTTAGTTCGGATTTAAATCGAATCTCAAATTTCGAATCATATTCGGTTCAGATAATTTATTATTCGGTTATGATCGGTTCGGATCATAATCGGATTGGATAATTTTTGGATCGGTTCAAATTGATTTTCGGATTATTGTCGGTTTAACTAATTCAGATACAAAATCGGATTCAGTTCTATGAATTTCGGTTCGGTTCTTCGGATCTGGACCCATTTTGCCAGGTCTAGTCATGATTCAATTCCACCTTGGATCGTTTCTTTAGTGGCGTGGTGTTTTAAACGAGGATGTTAAAAATGATTTTGTTTGGATTTTAAGATTTTGGAGTTATTTAATTTGAATTAATCATATAAAATCTTGTGTAAAATTATTTTGGGGGTATTCAATTTGAATTATTCATTTTAAATCTTGTATTAAATTTTGATTATGCCAAGAATTTTGATTCATATCTATATAAATTTACAAAATTTTGCATCTAAATTATGATTATACGTAAAATAATTATAAGCATCGTGAATATTGTTACACGTCAAAATTTATGATTATCGTATATTTGTAATAATTTGTAAAAAAATTGGATCAAGTAATATAATTATTTGTGAACAACTCGACTCGTTAGGGAATGTTTAGACAAATTTAAAAATACTTTAATATAAATTTTTATTAATGCTAGAAACTAAATTTAAAAATATGTTTAATTTAAAAAAGACATTATAACTTAGTCTAGTTAAGGAATGAAGGTTGATATATTTAAATATATATTAAAAATTAGGTTCAACTCGATTCGACGAATACATAATTAATGTCTATATATTTATCATATTCGCTTCTTTCTTCTATTACCGTAATTGTCATTTAATTGATCATGTCAATTAATTGTCATTATAATGTAAAAGTAAGTAGAAGATTATTGTTGTGTAAACATATCATGTCCTTATTTATGGTTCTTTCCTGGTCCTTCAATCTTACATACTGGCTAACTTTATAAAGAAAAAAAAATCAGACTATATCAATTCAGGCTATGAGAGCCATCTATTTTCACAACTAAAAATACATAATATTTTTTCGAATCTCGCCAAACGCATGACTCATCCGAATCTAGTTATGTAGTTTGTTACTAACTTTTTTGTTTATTAGATGTAAAATCTAATTGTGATAACAGTTTGTGTTAGGTCCTGATAAGTTTGTAGAAGGGGGGTTGAATACAAACTATACTGTTTTATCGAATTTGTCCTTTGAATAATTTAACAATTAAGAATAAATTAATGCGGAATATAAATGAAACAAGATTCAAGTTAAATATAGCTAATATTAAACTTGAAGGGTGTTGCAAATACAATAAGGATTACAAAGTATTTATCTCAAACTAATTAATACAAATTTAGAATAAATTCGACATGAACTCTTCTAATATTTGTAATAAAAAGATCGAATGCTAAAAGCAAGTTCGAGATAAATTCTAGGGATAAAAATCCGCTAGATAATCAAAGCAATACAAGTAATCAACTTCTAGTGGTTTGGATTTAACAATACAAACTAGAATTAATTTCTTGAGAAGAAATGATATCAAATGGCTTCTTCGTCTGTTCTTGAGAGAAAATGGCTTCTGTATGTTTGATATTGTGTTCTTATCTTTTCTGTCCAGCCGTCTTGATTTATAATACAATTGCCTTGTATAACCTGCTTAATTAAATCAAAATGATTTAATAAAACAATAATACACTTGTATGACCTAGCAACAGAACTCGGTATGACCTTTATAAAACACGGTATGACCTGAGGTACTTCTACCAACTCTCGGTATGACCTAGCAGAGGTCATACCTAGCAGAGCTCGGTATGACCTAGCAGAGGTCATACATAGTATTAGGTCATACAGAGTATTTCTTCAGGTCAGGTCATACAGAGTATTTCTTCAGGTCAGGTCATACAGAGTATTTCTTCAGGTCAGGTCATACAAAGTATTAAATTAAATTCCTTTAATCAAATTAGTTAATTTAAATTCTTAATTAAATTAATTCTTTTCTAGAATTAAATTAATAAATAATTTAAACAACTAAATTAATTAATTTAATAAATTAATTAATTCTGAAAGAATTAATTTATTAATTAAATTGATTAATAATTTAATTAATTAAAAGAAGATAACTTAAAATCATTGCATTCCTTTATCTTCTGAAAACCACTGAATATAGATGATTTAATTCCACTGATTGATGTCGTCATTCGATGCACTGTCTGGTTCATGAATAACTGACTTCAATGATAATTCTTCATCTTTAAAACATTTAAAGTTGTGGCTTCTTTTCTTTAGCTCTGATTAAACTCTGAATCCTGTACTTCTTCTGTCACCAACTGGAAATCTCTGTCACTGTAGTAAATCCACTTTCTTGAATACTTCACTGAGGCTTGAACAATAAATTGAACTTCTTTCAATGTAGAATAACTTCAAGTCTGTAGATGACTTTAATCTTCAATCTCTTGACAGATAAAACTCTCTGAGATTCCTGTGACCTTTAATCTAATATTTACTTATTACATTCTTGTTTAAGTTGAGTAGAATCCTCGAATTACAAATAGGCTATAGCATATGCCTTTCAATCTCCCCCTATTTGTTTGTTAGAAAATAACAACCAAATACCTAGAGGATCACTCAACTAAAACCAAGAAAAAGGTAAGACTCTTAAGCCTAAGTAAATACTAGAAAGTTCTGGATCAAATATGACATTTCCAGATTTCACCAGTAAAGGTAAATACAAGACAGATGTTCCTTTAGACTGAACATATGACAACATTTTGAACCTGTCTTGATTTACCTAAGCTCTATACATATAACATTTAGAGAGCTAACTTACCTTTACTCCCCTGAAACTCCTCCTTTTCCTTTTATATCTTTTTCAGCTCCCTCTTCCTAGCTTCTCCAAATTTCTCTAGAAACTTCTCTATAAACTTCTCCCCCTTAGTTGAGGAATTCTCTACAGATTTTACTTTATGAGTTTCTGAAGCCAGTAAGAGTTGAGATAGTTGATGGAGTTGATCTTGGGTAGTAAATGTCTTCAATATTTCCTTGAGCAGTCCCAGCTGATTGTTGACAGAGGTGGAAGAAGAAGACCGTTCAACCACTTGTGCTTGCAAAATTTCTTTATCAGCCTGGGTTTTGAATATATGTTCCTGTAGATCAGCTATGTGAGCTAACTACATTGCAGTGTATGTGTCTGTGTGTGCACTCACTTGAATTTCTCTTGTAAGTGTATCACTCATCTCACGTGCATGTGTTTCACTCAGTGTTTGACTCTTATCACTCAACATTAGCTGTCTGTTTGCTCCTTTTTGATCAGTACCTGCATTGAAACTCACCCTAGCCTCTTCAAGAGAGGTCAGTGGTGGTGCAATGGGAGTTCGCAAATCCCGATCCTCAATCATGTCTATCAAATCACTTAGATTTGAAATCTGAATTGCTTCAGTGATAGACTGACCAAGTTGCCTTCCACTTTCTCCAGATAAATCTGCGAGTGGAAAATCCCTTAGGGAGCCAGAGGTGTTCACTCTGGGAGGGGAGAAAATGATTCTATTTAATTTGGCAAAGAATCAAATTTTCCCTCAGATGCCTATGAAGACACTTCTACCGTGACAATGGTAGGCACTGTAACCAGTTGCAGGTGCTCTGCTTTCACTGTGTCCTGAGTTTCATCTAATGAAATTGTTTTCTCCTATTGTGAGTAATGAGAGTGTGCTTGACTCAGTACAAAGTGCCATGGCCCTATGGCGAATTTCAATAGATTCATCCTGTTGAGAGAATGTCTCTAGATACAGTTCATTGGCCATTTCAAAGTCCATATCCTATTGAGAGGATACAGATGGGCTGACAGATGCCTCAGTATATGTTGAATTTCTTTATAGGAGGCAGAGCTGTGGGATCACTCACTGTTTCAATCAAAATACTTCTTTATTTAACAGTTGATTTCTGTTTAGGCTGAGAGGTCAAGTAATGAAGTTGTAGACTCATTGTTTGGCTCTAAGACCTGGGATAAAGATTGTGGATCTACAATCCCTTGGTCAGCCCTAACAACCACCTGGGTTCAGCAACAGTAAAAGAAGTGGATTGAGAGATAGAAAGTAATACCTGAATTGGATTTGGCGCTGAATTTCCAGCTAAGCAAGAGCTAGATCAGAAATAATATATACAATATATTTACACAAACATCTAAGTCAAATAGAAAATAAAAGATAATAAATAATAATAATAAAAATAATATAAAATAATATATATACATATAAACATAATATATACATAATAAAAACTATTAGTAGAAAACTAAAGAAAGAAACTAAAATATTTACAGGAAACTATTTACATGAAACTACGAATATTTTAAAATAAAAGATTTTCAATAAAAATAGATTTCTCTACAATTTTAACTTGTAAAATTTGAGAAAAATATTTTTAGAGAAAATAATTAATCTTAACTTACTCAAACTAAGAAGCTTAACAATTAGACAAGACATGACAATAATCTACAATCAACATGCATAAGAGAAAATTGAGATGATAAAATAAATTTACAAGTGATTTAAAAATATATACAACAAATGAACACTTGTAAATTTAATTAAGAACAAACATAAAAAATAACCAGAGTTAATCACTAAAACTATTTAACATACCCAATTTACCAACCAATCTGGTAAACATGGATTCATCAAGAGATTTAGTGAAAATATCTTTTGTTTGTTCCTCTGTGGGTACAAAGAGTAACTCCACAGTACCATTCATGACATGCTCTCGGATAAAATGATACCTGATGTCAATGTGCTTTGTCTCTTGAGATTATGCCATCTTCATCTAATTTATTTCTGAATACCCACCAAGTACCAACTACTTTCTTGTTCTTTGGTCTAGGTACCAGCTTCTAAACTTGTTGTTGTTCAAATTGATTGAGTTCATCTTGCATAGCAATCACCCAATCAGGATCAGTCAGTGCTTCCTCAATTTTCTTTGGTTTCATTTCAGAAAGAAACCCTGAATAATGACATTCATTTTGAGTAGCACTTCTAGTTCTGACTTCAACACCTGGATCACCAATAATCAGCTCAAAAGATTTGATCTTGATGATTCGCCTTGTTCTACATTATGGTGTTGTGAATGACTAGTTGACCCTTCATTTCCTCCCCCTGAGTTGTTGGCAGATTGTCTTGGTGATTCTTCTCCAGTGTTAGTGGTATCTCCATTGTTACCAATGTTTCCACCACCATCACCATTGACATTGTTATCACCAACAACAAGCTCAGGTGGATTCTCATCATCTGAATCTGAATCTGACATTTCATTAAACTTTAGTTTCTCAGATGGATTTTCTGTTTGGATATTAGGGAGTTTGGTGTCATCAAATGTAAAATTGATGTTCTTATTGACTGATAACATTTCTTGATTTCAAACAGGCCATATCCTCAGTTATACCCTTGCTGTTATCTCCAAAGGTAAGCACTGGGCCAACTTTCTCAACCAAATCTGATAGCAGGGCTCTATCTCCGGTCATATGCCTTGAACATCCACTGTCAAGAATCCATATAACACGGTTTACCTGTTTAACTCCCTGCAATATCAAATTGATTAGACCTTCTTCGGAGCCCAAAATTGATTGGGTCCGGCATACTTAAAGAACTGGCCTTTGTCAGGCAAAACAACATTTTTAGCTAAAACTACTTCAACCTCTTTCACATAAGAGCGTTTCCATTTATAACCAGCCTTAACACATTTCTGAGTAGGCTTAGGGATAAATGAATCCACTCTAGTCTGAGGAGGACTAGTAGTCTTTGTTTTAACATGCTTCTTATTATTAACATGTTGACGTGGAGCAGTCTTATCACTAGATACATGTTTTTTATTAAAGAAAGCATACATAACATTAAAAGCACAAGACATGCAATTACTCACACCACATGCTTTATGAGAAGAATTAATAGCAGGCATGTTAGTTCTACAGTTGTTTTGATCCAACTTATGGATATCTGATTTAGTCTTTTTAGTTGTAGCAACTTTGACTGGAATATCAGATATACATTTTTTGGACTGTTCAACTTCCAAAGCCATATCTTCTTCACGAATCTCTTCAGCAATGATTATAGAGTATTCATTCATAGGATCTGCTATGGATTCTTTACAGAAGGGTGTTTCAATACCCTTAAGTATATAAGGAACAACCTTTCCTTCTTCTCTGACTCTACAAGGTGTATTAATACCAAGCAATCCAATAGCCTCATTATAATCATAACCTATACTAACATGATTACCAATAGCTTGTTTATTGAAAATTTCTTTAGCCGTTTTACAAGAGTTGTAATAGGCATTAGCTTTGGTTTTAAGCTCACTAATCTGATCTTTGAGAATGGTTTCCAGTTGTTGATACAATTTAACCCTTTTCTCAAGAACTGCTACCTTATTAGTAAGTTCATCTTGATTGATATGCACTAGTTTTAAATCTTTTATTTCCTTTTCAAGATTTGTGTTTAAAAGATTTATTCTATCATTTTCAGTGCGTGCAGAACTTATGGTGCCACCAAGATGATGAATCATTTCAGTATCAGTGAATTTTACCTTAGACATGTTGGGTGGAGATAACATGGACTCAAAGAGTTTGTCTCCTATTGCCATGAGTGCAAGATTCCCAACTTCTTCATCTTCACTGTCTGTATCATCCCAGCTCTTTTCTTTAGACTTGTTCTTCTCAACCATCCCTGTTTTATAGCCACCCCTTGTGCTATTTGAGGATGAAGAACCACCTGTCTGGTATTCGTCAGCATATGTCTTGAACTTGAAACTAGGATTTCTCTTGAACCTGAAGTTTCCAAACTTCTTCACTACCCAGGCCATAGACTCATCTTCCAATTGTTCAAGCTCCTCCATAGAATAAAAATCACCACCAGATTGACTTGTAGATGTAACACCATATTCAGCTACAATTACATCCTTGTTAGGACTGGAAGGTAGAACAACCTTCGCTTCCTGTTTCTGTGGGACTCCAGCTACCAGTGAAGTAGACATACTAACCACTCTTCCTTCCCTTGGATTTGATCTGAAGTGCTCATATGAAGAGGTGAGAATTTCCATCTTATTCTCTCTGACTTCCTCTGTCCCTTCATTGATTATTTCAATCGTATCCCAAATGTGTTTAGCAGAAACACATTTTAAAATATGATTATGCATGATTGGATCAAGACAATCAACCAGTATCAACTATAGACAGACATCCAAGGAAACATCTTCTTTTTCTTCATGAGTGTAGTCCTTGGGATCCTTAGGGTATATCCTAGCAGCCCTAGTAACAACACCATTCTCTATTAGCTCTCTCTCAACAAACATAGGAATTCTTGGTCCATTCTTCAGCACTTCAAGATATTCAACATTAACCACTTGAAGAAACAAGAGCATCTTCTTCTTCCACATAGGATAGTGCTCCTTGCTGAACATTGGGATTTTTACTGTAGCCACTTTCTGTGTAGTAGACATCTTTTGAGATTTTTAGAAAAATAAAAATTTCAGAGTTAAAAAAAATCTCAAACAATTGGATCTTTGATTTGTATATCAATCAAAAGGCTCTGATACCAATTGTTAGGTCCTGATAAGTTTGTAGAAGGGGGGTTGAATACAAACTATACCGTTTTATCGAATTTGTCCTTTGAATAATTTAACAATTAAGAACAAATTAATGCGGAATATAAATGAAACAAGATTCAAGTTAAATATAGCTAATATTAAACTTGAAGGGTGTTGCAAATACAATAAGGATTACAAAGTATTTATCTCAAACTAATTAATACAAATTTAGAATAAATTCGACATGAACTCTTCTAATATTTGTAATAAAAAGATCGAATGCTAAAAGCAAGTTCGAGATAAATTCTAGGGATAAAAATCCGCTAGATAATCAAAGCAATACAAGTAATCAACTTCTAGTGGTTTGGATTTAACAATACAAACTAGAATTAATTTCTTGAGAAGAAATGATATCAAATGGCTTCTTCGTCTGTTCTTGAGAGAAAATGGCTTCTGTATGTTTGATATTGTGTTCTTATCTTTTCTGTCCAGCCGTCTTGATTTATAATACAATTGCCTTGTATAACCTGCTTAATTAAATCAAAATGATTTAATAAAACAATAATACACTTGTATGACCTAGCAACAGAACTCGGTATGACCTTTATAAAACACGGTATGACCTGAGGTACTTCTACCAACTCTCGGTATGACCTAGCAGAGGTCATACCTAGCAGAGCTCGGTATGACCTAGCAGAGGTCATACATAGTATTAGGTCATACAGAGTATTTCTTCAGGTCAGGTCATACAGAGTATTTCTTCAGGTCAGGTCATACAGAGTATTTCTTCAGGTCAGGTCATACAAAGTATTAAATTAAATTCCTTTAATCAAATTAGTTAATTTAAATTCTTAATTAAATTAATTCTTTTCTAGAATTAAATTAATAAATAATTTAAACAACTAAATTAATTAATTTAATAAATAAATTAATTCTGAAAGAATTAATTTATTAATTAAATTGATTAATAATTTAATTAATTAAAAGAAGATAACTTAAAATCATTGCATTCCTTTATCTTCTGAAAACCACTGAATATAGATGATTTAATTCCACTGATTGATGTCGTCATTCGATGCACTGTCTGGTTCATGAATAACTGACTTCAATGATAATTCTTCATCTTTAAAACATTTAAAGTTGTGGCTTCTTTTCTTTAGCTCTGATTAAACTCTGAATCCTGTACTTCTTCTGTCACCAACTGGAAATCTCTGTCACTGTAGTAAATCCACTTTCTTGAATACTTCACTGAGGCTTGAACAATAAATTGAACTTCTTTCAATGTAGAATAACTTCAAGTCTGTAGATGACTTTAATCTTCAATCTCTTGACAGATAAAACTCTCTGAGATTCCTGTGACCTTTAATCTAATATTTACTTATTACATTCTTGTTTAAGTTGAGTAGAATCCTCGAATTACAAATAGGCTATAGCATATGCCTTTCAGTTTGGTATCAAATTTAATATTATTAGAATGTATAACTGAATTCAAAATTTATAAGCTTAACGTGGTTGTTATAAGAACCTTCACCTAAAAATTTCACAAAAACAACATATGTATCGTTGTTTCATTATACATGTGACCTAATATATAATAAATTTTCAGTTGCAATGCAATGATCGATATCTATAAGACAAACACAAATATGATTCGTAATTAATAACCAGTGATTCATAACTATAAGAAAAAGACAATCATAATACGTAATTAAAAAAAAAGTTTTGTTGCTTTTATAAATTTAAACAAACAATTTTTCATAGTGTTGTTGGAGGAATTTCGTAACAACCCAAATCGGAGGTTGCTGGAATAACGACTTATGAAAATAGGGGGATTTGGGATTTTTGGATGTTTGGGGGCTGAGCTCGTATGATGACTCCTCAGAAATTGAATAGAGAATGGATTTTTTCTCTTCCTCTTTCCCGAGTGTCAATTGTCGTGTACCACTGTCCCATACAAGGTGCCTACGTACCCATTTATATAGGGATCAAGCCTCACGTAGTTCTTGGAAAACAAGTCATTGGATAAGTTCATTCAGTCCAATCCCATAAGATAGTCAAGATTTATGTTCCCATAAACAGCTCAAGGATTATCAATCCACCTCAAGTTCCCATAAATAGTCCAAGGATTATCAATCCTCTTCAAGTTCCCATAAATAGTTCGAGGATTATCAATCCTCTTCAAGTTCCCATAAATAGTTCAAGGATTATCAATCCTCTTCAAGTTCCCATAAATAGTTCAAGGATTATCAATCCTCTTCACACGTTTTCCTACAATCTCGCGGCATCTCCGCATTTCTTTCCATGATTTGAAGAATATCGTTTGAAGATATTTTCCGTTATTCGTCGATTGAGATTGATTCTTTCCTCGTTTCAGGGAGAGGATATTACTTAGTGATAAAGCAATTAATTATTAATCTGAATTAATAATTATTAAACAGAGAAATTTGGACTATGCCAAAATATGGCATAACACATAGTATATTACTCCCCCCCCCCAAATTGTATACATTGGGGGACAGGGGCTCGACACACATTTTAAGAATTTTATAAAGTATACTTTCGTAAATTATTTTTATTTTTTTTTTCTTCTAAATTAAAATTTAACGTTTAAATTTTTATTCAGAGAAAAAATAATTTAAAAATAAGTTATAAAAGTATAGTTTATGTACACCTTAAAATACGTGTCAAGCAGTAAGAAAAAATTGCATAGAAATGAGTGGGATGGAGGGAGCAACATTTAATTTAAAATATTGTAAATTTACTTGTTGATTTTAGGGTTAAATTAAGTTATACATGTATCCACAAAACAAGCACATTGTATTTACCAAATACGATTTATACGAAGAATTATGTGATTTATTAATTTTGTATAGCATATATGCATATATATTCTTGCATGGGTATATACATTCAGACTTTAGTAATCAAATCCCTCATTGATAGGACTTGAATCAATCTATTAACTAGTTTCCTAATAATAAATATAGACATTACATATTGAAAAATTAGTAGCTTTACAACAATCACCCTAATTATCTTGATCTAATTTGAATTCTTCCATGAATTATTACAAACTTTAAAATCTAATGTGTGTATAGAAATTAAAATCTTGTAACCAACATTCAATTGATAATAAGATTTTGACATATTTTAAAATATTAGAATAAAAAATTAAGAAAATGGATCATGGGTGGTGTTAAGTAAAAAATCTATTTAAAATGTTAATATAAATATAATAAATGAAGATTGAACGAGAAAACGGGAGTTGAGAAGGTAAGTCTGTAACAATCTTAAAAAACAATATCACGGTTGCATTAGGTCTATTACTTTCCTTAAAAATATAAATGGATACACACATAATTTTACGTAAAAATAGGATCACTAACTAAAATAGAATAATATGGGCAAACAATACACATTATAGGGCACATGCAAATTTAATGAGAAAACCATAAGGGTTTTATATCTAGATAATTAAGTTAAAATGAAAAATATAATTTATTTATACTTACAAAATATGAAATTATTAGATTAATTGTAGCAAATATGAACAAAAAACATAAGGACTAGTATAGCCTAATCCCCAACCTTCAATATCCTCATCTACATTGTAGCTAACAGCTCCCACATATTATGGATTCCACCTTCATCGGTTAGTTCACAATTATCTAGCGCATGAGCAGAAACATTAACAGATGCAGATATAGGAGTAATCAAAGTAGCCATTGAATAACCAACATCAGTGTTGAAGACATGGTTAATATATAATTTCACCAGAATCACACTCGATCAAAATGGACGTCTTATCAGATTTTCATGTTAACTTATATTCGTGAAAAATAGTCCACAATTCAGCAATGAGAAGATCTGCAAGTTGTATCATTCATCCACAGCCTTTCACCCCAAGCATCATTCGTGTCCCTAATGATGCATTCAACAAAAACTTTCACGTTTGTCTTGTTGAGTACATTGTGTTTAAAATAAGAAGACGTGGATTTCTTTTAAGAAGATCATATTAGACTAAACACTAAATAGTGTATTGGAGTGTATGTAGTATACTTTGATTTTATTATGGATAAAGGTCATTTATATTAACCGAATTTGGTTGTAATAGAGTGTCTCAGTTGTGCTAATAGCCAAAAATATTAATGAAAAATTTAAGTACTATTAATTATTAGTAATGTTCTATTTAATCATTAATGTTTTTACCATTTTCGAATGATATTGGAGAAAAAACATAGTTAGACATATAGTTAAGAATTAAGATGATATTCATATAATCAATAAGATATATGAGAAAGAAGATGCGAAATTAACATTCCGTTTTAGTAAAGGAATGGTGGTTTCTTTCGAGAAACCATTACACTAATCAGTATATTAGAATATACTAGTTTATATCTCGATTGTTACACAAATTGTATTTAATATTTATTATTTTTGCGATTTTTTATTATAAATATTTTAATGAATATGATAATAAATTCATTAGAATAAGTAGGTTTCAGAGATATGTTTAGATTTAATAGTTATATGTGTTTTAATTGGAAGAGTTTTATAATATAATAAGACCTCTTATAAATTTTCAATGAGGTCCTAAAAATATGTTTATATATATTTTGGTTTTTCAAGTAAAACACTAACTATTCAAACTTAATTTGTAAAAGATATAGACTCGTTATAATAAATTTTGAATAAAACCCCAATTTGATGTATTTACATTATTTTTTGGCTCAAATAGAAAAATAAAGTTTTGAAACTCAAGTATCAAAAGAGAGATATAGTAAAAAAATTAAGTATTAAAATCCATTATTATGAAAGAGTTGAATATGTTATAATAATTTTTTTAATAAAACCCAAGAGATGTGTATATATATAAAATATTTTGGACATGTCGAAAAACTATGATGAAAAACTATGATGTGAAAGAGTTAAATATGTTATAATAGATTTTGAATGAAGTCCAAAACACGTGTATAATATTTTGGGCCTAAGTTGAAGAACTATATATTGTAATTCAAGTAAAAAAAAATGTAATGTACCTAGTGATACTGATAACCGACCAATTATCAAAGTTTTAATATTTTAGTTTGGTAATATAGTATAAAAGATGCGTTTACATTTTATATCATATTTTAGTTCAAAGTTGAAAACTAATTAAGTAATGCAGTTGAAGTACTGAAAAGAAGATATCAGTATAAAAGATGTGTTTATATTAAAACATATAAAAGGGGTAATTTATGAATAGATCGTCACTAAACTTTTAATATTTTGATTATAATAATATAACATAGATCGATGTAACATACTTAATTATATTAGACAAAGAGATTCATGTGTAATCATAAAATTTGGTTGTATGTGAATGTATTAGTTGTTCTAATAACCAAAATATTAATAAATGATTCAAAAAATTGTTAACTAATAGTAATATTCCACTTAATTATCAGTGCTTTAACCGTTTTAGAATACATCCGATGAATAGTAATATTCAACTTAATTATTAGTGCCTCAACCATTTTAAAATGACAATGGAGTAAGACAGATAATTAAGAAGATAATAATCATCATCAAAAAAATATACGAGAGACGGAGAGAGAGGAGATGTGAAATTAGAAAAGCACAAAAAGCATTCGCTGCATATATTACTTAGCAAAGTACATTTATAAATTTAATTAATTAATATTCAGTCCTGTAAGGTTTTTTTATATTGGGTGTGTTTGGGTATCTTAAAAAAGTTGACTTATATATCTTATAAAATGAATAAGTGTCATATATATAAATGATAAGTGTATTGGTGTTTGGATAAATTTACTTATAAGTTAGTGACAAATTTGATAATTTACATTTTAAAAATAATTATTAAATACAATGAGCTAAATACATGCATTTTAAATTAAAAAAATATTTAAAAACACAAATGTAAAAATATGAAGTATTAAAAGACAAAGAAATCAAATAATAAATTAATAAGTTAAGGAAAATGTACTTTGTTACTAACATTCAACTTATGAATGTATAAGTTGAGTTGACAAACAGGATTTATAAGTCATAACTTATTATGCGGTACTCAAACAAACCCATTGTTGGTACCAAATTTGTACCGTGGCCTAAGTTTTACTTCTGAAAACAAATATCTTGATGACAATAAACCTGTATTAACTTTCGGAAAATAAGGTCCTCTAAACGACTTACAAACGGAGGTATTATTCGTAACCGGAAATAACATTCGAATTCAACGAAGGTATTGTTAGTAAAAAAAAAATTGGTGTGTTTGGTTGGGGTGAATGAAATGGAAATGATGAAATTAAAAGAAAATAATGGGAGCTAGGGAGAAGATTTGAAAAAAAAATGAGATAATACAAAATTGTTATGATAAGAATTGCGAAAAAAATGAATTAGTTAAGGAATGAAGCATTAGATATGGAGTGTTTAAATTATAATGTAGGTGGTTAAAAATGAAATGAGTTAAATAATGAAAGTTGTGAATATCTAATTATTTTATATTTTAAATCTCATTTTATTCAATTCCATTGCAATCACCTTAACCAAACACAATATAAGAGAGTGTTTACGTATATTTTTTAATTTTATTTTTCAAGATTTCCGTTTCAAGAACCAACGTACAAAGACAAAACCAAATGAAGGTAGAAGTTTCATCGACTTTAGTGTTAGAGATAAAGTAATTTGTTACAGAAATGTAGTCAACAACTGTAATAGGTACAAAATTTCATTAAGTAAATTTTGTAACATTCACAGCTTGTTCGTCATATCTACTGCATGCGTCCAACATTCCAACGTGAAAAGTCTCAGAGTTGGTATAATGTGACTCAAACATTTTTACTAATTTTAGACTCCGCTAATTAAAACGACTAATTTTAGACTTTACGAACTAAAATGAAATAGTTATTTTTCGATTTTAAATTTTTTCAATTAATGTTACTTAGTTGTTAACAATATCCGGGTTGCACCTGTTAGTCGAAATCTCATAAATAATACAAACGAGTTAATAAAGATTAATCTGACTTTTGAGGCAGTGTAGATGTTTATATGAACCAGTACCAGTTAGCTCCATACTACCCATCTTGCTTTTCCAGCTTTTCTCTGCAATCTGCATTTTTACTTTCATTTGCAAAAAAACAAAAAGCCAACACACACACACACACACACACACACAAAGATGGCATTTCCAAACACTCTTTTTCCTTGCATTGGTCTTAAAACAGATGTCTCTGATGAAGAGTATAGGCTGTTTCATTGGATTGATCGAAAGCTGGTGTCGACGCTTATTCGTAGTCTCGGTCGTGATCCTTTCGATGCGATTAATGTCGTGGGTTTTCTTTTGTGGTTAGAGAGGAGTAGGCTGAGTGCTAATGCAGTCTACAAGGTTGTGAAACACTGGTCTGGTGATAAGGTTGGCATGCTTGCTGAACAAGTTTTGGGTGTTTTCGAGTGGTTGAATAAGCCTACTTTTGTTTCGGAAACGTGTTGTGACGTTTCTTTGATTAGTGAGTTGTGTAAGGAGGATGTTGGTTTTGTGTATTTGTATGAAAGACGTGTGGAGATTCTTGAGAGGAAGATGGACATTGTTAATGAATTATGTGACAAGGCCTTTAAGGATTTTGAATTCGGAATTGGTGGTGAGGCTGTTAATGTTCCTCGAGAATTCGAGATTGAGAATTGTGGTCAAGGTGGATCGGGAATTGGTGGTGGATTTGTTGGCCATCCTCGACAACTCCAGAGTAAGGCTGGAGTTGGAATTGGAATTGCTGCTGCACCTGCTTATCATCCACAAGAACTCCGCAACAATAATCCTCATGCAGGAACTGAAATCGGCGGGAATTACTTTTATGATCCTCAGAGACTCATTGACAGCAACCATACTGGTGTTGAATTCGGGACTGCTACTGAATTTGTTTATGGTGCTCGGGACTTTGAGATCAATAGCGGATTTGCTGGTGAGCGAGAGTTTTATAACATAAATCATAATGGAGTTGGGTTTGATTTTAGTAGAAGATTTGTTCATGACCCCCGAGAATTGATGAGAAGGAATTATAATGGTAATGGAGCTGGATTTGGAGTGCCTAGTGGACTTGTTCGTGTTACAAGAGAACCCAAGAACAAGAATGTTGTTGGATACAATGCCGGACCTTCTCATGATCCTCATGGACTCCAGAGTTTTAATCATTCCGGAACTCAAGCTCAATTTGGTGGCAGGTTTATTCACGATCCTCGAGAACTTATGGTCGTGAATCATAACGGGGTAGGATTCGGAAATGTATATGGTCATCGAGATGGAGTTAGAATCTCGGGTGGCGGATTTCCCAACCAAGGTCTGATTCCACCTGAAGTAGTAGTAGGTCCGAGAATGGAACGAAACATGAGAAAATCTCCGGGTTATGAAGTAGGGAGTAGTAGTGGAGGTGGGAGCAAGACCAAACATCCGGCAAGGGACCCAATTTCGGAACAAGTACTGTCAGTACTTCTTCGCGGCCTAAATGTTACCGAGGAAGAGACTCATGTCCACTTTGATGACAGGACTGTATTCCTCACATTTTCAAAGGGTTACCCCGTTACGGAATTCGAAGTTCGGGACTTCTTCACTAGGTATGTCTATTACTTACCTTCTCATCATCATTTGTTGTTCGACATGATATTTATGTCTTTAATAGAATTTGAAAATGTTACTTTTGAGGCCTTGCAAATAAAATACGGGTACTGTTAGGTATATCAAAAAATTTATCAAAATTTTTACCAAAT
This sequence comes from Heracleum sosnowskyi, assembly GCA_030848705.1. Lineage (NCBI taxonomy): Eukaryota > Viridiplantae > Streptophyta > Magnoliopsida > Apiales > Apiaceae > Heracleum > Heracleum sosnowskyi. The sequence goes on from CM061236.1 coordinate 17,169,859, forward strand.
GATATGACATAACATGTGTCAAATTCTAATTTATAGGCGAATACGAATGCACACATGTTCTATTTTATTATGAGTAATGTTACCAAGTATATATATATGACGCATCAACTTTTGGTAATTTTTTTGGGATTTCTAGCATTTTCTATAAAATATTGAGTAGTGCTAGAGCGTTTGAAAATCTTTTAATTGATGTTAGTTGGTGTGAATGCAGACCCCATTTATTATTAAAACAAATCAAAATCTGACATTTGTATTTGAGAATAATTTTAAGAACAAATTCGATGAATTTAGCATTTTTCTAAAATATTTTCCAAATAGTACTATTTATCAATGAAAAGGTGGCAGCAAATTTTACATGTTTAGTAACGCAGCATCATATCAATATTATAGATACATCACCGTACGATATTCCCTTGGTTTGAAATTAGTAGTCGACTTTTTTGTGATCTAATTGGCCCAACTGACTGAAATTTTCGCACACACGTTGTCATATTTTTATGCATACTTGTGCAGTTTATACACTAACTTGGTACATACAAAATTGTGAAATGTATGGTGTTGACAGGAGATTCGGAAGCTTCATTAAGAGGATCCGTTTCGAAGAAGTTGAGGAGGGAGTGCAGCCAATTTATGCTCGAATGGTGGCTCGAAACACTTCAATTCTTCCACTCATTTGCGATGTCGAAATCAGAACCAGGTATATTATCAACGGCAAGCACGTTTGGGCCAAGAAGTATGTGAGAAGGAATAGCTCACCACCTCCTAGATTATCCTCCTAGGTTTCAGATTATGTTTTTCAAATTCAAGTACTCTCTTCCGTTTATGTTTTCATATCACACTCAAAACTTTGGTACAAACTCCTATAGGTTTGTACTTTCGAGCTTGGAGCGAGCTAGTTTGTATGCTACAATACTTAATGTCTCTTTGATTGAAGACTTCATTCTATGCTTGAATTTCCTTACATATTTGCTCTTGGACTTGAATCTTTAGCTAGACTTGCCTATGCATGTGTTTGTATGGTAAGTTTTATAAAAAAGTGGTTTGCTTTGAGAACCGGTTGGTTTCTGCAGTATTCCAACCACATCAAAAGAGCCGTAGATTGGTTCGGACTGGTTTATACAGTCGATTTTAGAGATGACGGGTTAGAAAATGAAAAGTTCGAGGCATATTTACGGTCTCTAATGTTCTTGTAATATAAATATATATAACTGTCCTATTACTACTGTGTAGTTTAAAATTATACCCAACAAATCTCCGACTAATAATGTCGATCCGAAATTCCTTGTATTCTTGTAGTGTACACTTATACATGTTATTTAGATTCATGATTAAGTTCGAAATGGCATCATAAGTCTCTGAGATACTATAAAAATTCATGATTATTAAGTTCGAAATAAGGACCATTGTCCTCAAAGATACTGTTCATAACGGTTTCCGAAAATTCTGATCAATACTCACGAACAATCACAGTGCCTATACGCTTTTGATTCCAACGTACAACAACACTGGAGCAGACATACATCACTACACCAATGACCAAGTCAGTAGCATTTCCCACCAATGACATTTTCGACTTAAGCAATTCCTATCAACGCGGGTTGGTAGGAATTGAGCCATTTTCTACCGATTTCGGGCATTTTTCTACCGATTCGACGGTAGAAAAAGCCCGTTTTTGGTGTAGTGCATGTATGGTCTATGGTAGTAACGGAAGGCCAAACAGAAGATATACATGCAATGCTTCATGTTTCCGGCTGAAGGTGCATGTAAAAATGGATATATAGCGTGAATTAGTAAAGAGAAATAGGTGCATGTAACTATTAGATCAAAAAGAATTTTTATGAATACCGAATTCTGCAAAACAGCCGTATCTAATTTGCTCAAAGTTGGTTGGGTAAAATTGTTACCCTTTAAAATATCGTGTTACATTATTCGGTAAAAATTTCGAACATTTTTGTTGAAACAAGTCGCACTACTCTGAAATATATGTTACCTAGCAATCGACTGTATGTTTATATATTGTGCAATCACGAGTTCCAAATCCAATTTCTAAAATATTGTCCATCACGTTTTTCTGTTGTTTTCATATCAATACCATTTTAGAATTTTCTAGAAACTAAAGGTAGATATAATATTATCTTCCTAACAATATTATTACATTAAAATAGTTGATATTGAAACTTATACCATTAATTTGAAAACATTATCTTTTGTTGAAAATATTATTTTTGTTGGTCAAATTATTCCGATACCAGCCGGATATTGTTTATATCGCTTAAATCCTTTTAAATTTTTGTGTAGATATTACGAAGAAATAGAATATTCAACACTCGCATAATAAAATCTCGAAAAAAGTTAGAAAAAATGAATAAAAACAATATCCCACGGGAGATACTCTGCATAAAACTTGAATATCTTTAGTAATATTTTGGGTGTTATATAAAGCAGTACTAGCCAGCTTCATAGCTCCACATCTTGCTCTTAGCTTCCTTTGCATTTCCAAAAGTCTAGGCTACAAACACAAACAATGGCTTTCCCAAACACTACTCCTTTCTCTTGGAATCCTCGCATCGAGATCTCTGATGAGGAATACAAATTGTTCCACCAGATTGACAGAGAACTACTTTCGACCCTCATTCATACCCTTCGTCGAGATTCATTTGATGCTATCAGCGTTGTTTCATTCTTGTTATGGCTGGAGAGGAACATGCTTGGTTCCAAGGCGGTCGAGAAAGTTAACCGAGACTGGCCTAATCATCTCATTGACATGCTTGCGGATCAAGTTGTTGCTCTGCTACAGTGGTTGAAGAATCCTACTCTTGTTTGGGAGATGCGTGGGGACATTTCTTTGATTCAGGAGCTGTGTAGCCCGGATGTTGGATTTGTTTATTTGCATCATCGACGTTTGCAGATTCTTAAAGAGAAGACGGAGATTGTGCATGAGATGGCCGAGAAGGCCTTTAAGGACATGTTTCCTGGAGGAGTTGTGGACAGGAGTGTTGATGAGGGTGTTGGACAGGGAAGTAATGGTGGGGCTGTTAATGTTCCTCGAGAAATCGAGAAGAGTTTTTTTAGTGTTCAAGTTGGAAGTGGTAGTGGATATGGTCATGGTCCACGAGTACCCGAGAGCAACGTTGGAGGTGAATTAACTGCTGGTGTACCTGTTTATGGTGATGTTGGACAGGGAAGTAGTGGTGGTGCTGTTAATGTTCCTCGAGAAATCGAGAAGAGTTTCTTTAGTGTTCATGTTGGAAGTGGTAGTGGATATGGTCATAGTCCACGAGTACCCGAGAGCAATGTTGGACGCGAATTTGCTGCTGAAGTACCTGTTCATGGTCTTCCAGAACTCCGAAGCTATAATCATGATGGAGCTGGATTTGAGATTAGAGGAAGATATGTTGGGGATCCTCGAGAACTGAGAAACGTGAATCATAATGTTGGTGGATATGGATCAACTGCTGCTGGACTGATTCATGGAAGACTTCTTCATGATATTCGAGAGGCCGAGAACCAGAATATTGGAGTACGACTTGCTGCGAGATCCGTTCGTAATCCTCCGGAACTCCCAAATAATATTTATAATGGAGTTGGATATCAAACTGATCCTCGAGTAATTTATGTTCCTCGACAGCTCAATAGAGTGAATCATCCCGGACTTGGATATGCAACGGCAGGTGGGCTTGTTCAGGTTCATCGAGAACCTATCAACATGCCTGGAGGTGGTGCAGCTGGTGTATTTGGAACGATAGGTGGGCTTCTTCAGCTTTATCGAGAAGCTGAGAACATGAATGGAGATGACTCTGATGATGAACAAATTCCGGACGATGATCTAATTCTTCCCAACATACCATTTGGTCCGAGAATGGGATATGTGGAGACTGATGGAGGGAACCCGGGAAATTCCCGGAGATCAGAAATGGTGCACACCAGGAGGCCTTATACAGAGGATGAACTGTCCATGCTTTTGAGTGGCCTAAATGTTCGAGAGGAAGAGACTGGTGTGCATGATGATGACAAGACTGTATTCTTGACATTCTCACGGGGTTACCCCATTACCGAGCCTGAAATTTGGGGCTTTTTTACTCGGTAAGTGTAAATCTGATTTCCCCTATAATCTTAATTATTTCATATACATTTGCAATTGTGAATTCTTCTTAATGATAGTTACTTGTCAAGTATATAAACTTAAATTTATACAAAATTTTGGAATGTAAACATGACAGGAGATTCGGGAACTTCATCAAAGCCATCCATTTCGAAGAAGTTCAAGAGGGGGTGCAAGCACTGTATGCACGCATGGTTGCTCAAAATTGCTCGGTTCTTCCTCTAATCTGTGGTGTAAACGTGCGAACCAAATATGTGATCAACGGGAAACATGTTTGGGCGAAGAAGTACGTGAGGAAGCATCATACACCACCTCCTAGATTATCCTCCAGCACCGCTGATCCGCCACCAAGTCCCTGAACCTGAACCTGTCTGCTTTTCATATGTTAAGAAGAAGGGTTCGATCAAATCGTGTTTTCGGAGTTTAAGGATTACTTTCCTTTTTTCTTTTTCTTTCTTTTGTAATTTCTTTTAAGAATAAGCTGCATTTTCCTATATAAAGGTCTGTTGGGGAAGACTGGAAAATGCAGGTTTCGATGTGGAAAGTCACAGCTTGGAGGCTTACTGCAAGGACCTCGCTGAGGAGATGGTGCTTCTTGTTTCCGGGGTATGCCCCGTGATTATGTAATCTCGATCAAGCTGCAAAACTTGCTATCTTTTGTTTGTCTTTTTTTCTTCAACTTTTTGTGGGTTCGGTAATATCTTTTAATGTTGGTTTTTTCTTGGATTCATTCTTCGTAACTCGTCATTTTTCCATGATGATCGAGGAAGATTTAACGAGTGGTATCAAAAATTACATCTTTTTACTTGCATAGTCGCATGTAGTAGTACTAGAATCAGGTCTCAATCGGGTTTCAAATTTCGAATTGAGTATCGATTCAATACGCCTGAAATTTATTTCTAAATCCAAATTTCGGTACTTACGGAGTTGGTACATAATTTGCCATTTCATTTGGGAACGACAGAATCAATCCAGGACCAGGTAGGTATATGATGAACACATCAGTTTAGTTCAGAAAAAAACAACAGTTTAGAAAATTAAATAACATTGCGACCTTCCCTAACCTGGCGTCAGTGTGTGGACTCCTTCACCGTGACATCTATATAAAGATCTTGCATCGTTTGTTTGGTTGATCGGTGTTTGTACCAAGAGTCTAAGACTCGACTTTCAAACACATGACAAGACTTACAAGTCCAATAGAAAGAACATACCAAGACTCAAATGTTGCATTAAGCACATCTTCGAATTGAACATGCAGCATTGTAATTCTTAGGTCCCCTACCTTTCTGACCTCTGAACCCAGATCATTCGTCTAGCCTAGGTAAACATGCTAATACTAGGTGGATTCGTAACCCTAAACTTCTTCACTGTGGTGCGTCACATTGGTAAACATACATAGTTTCTGCACTTTAAAACATATTTCTCTATCATTCCTCAACACGTCAATCACCATTCATTATTAGAAAACTAGATCCTTAATTAACTTTCTTCATTTCGCTCAACCCCCAAAGTATATCCACCTTTCAGACTCTCACCAACCACCAAAGCCAGCATATACAATGCAATAAGGCAGCAACTAGCAAGGCTACCCAAGTAGTTCAGGAATAAGACTAACACAAGTCAAGTTTTAATCAGCAGACCACAAAAGCTTCCACTACAAAAAACATAACAGTGCATAGATTCTACACTAATTTAATACTTTTGGATGTCCTATATATTATATGTATATTATGTGAGCACCAAATGTACATAACATACAAGTTCTCACATGTAGCTCACTCAGATTTCCTCCCCTTGAATAAATATATGACCTGGACTCCTGGAGGAAGTAAACTTGAGTACTATGTATCTGATAATAAAAACCTATTTATACTATAAGGTACTATGTCAGTTAAACAGTATCTACGGGACACTTCATTGCAAATAGTAGAATCCATAAACAGAAACCGATAATTGCCTCGCATGAAAATTAACTAAATGACAGGCCGATCTGATAGAATCCAAGACAGCAACACAATTTGAATCCAGAGATATCATCACAGCTCCAACCTTCCAAGATTACAAGATATGGTTAATCAGTAATAAACTTCAAAAATGTATGAATCATGTTTATAAACTTAAAGCGAACTGGCTTGCTAATAAAAGAAAAAGTGGATGATCATTGACCAAAAATATAAAATACAAAGTAAAGAAGAAATTGGGATCTACAGCTAAAATTAATGCTGCCATATCATATGTCAATTACCTGTAGGGCTTAAAATATCCAATCGAAAGGCTATTGGCAACAGTTACATAGATAGTACGCGGGTAAATGACAACCGTAATATTGTTTATTACTTTATTTCAAGTAAAACAAATATCATAATCAAGCCAATCATCTGAATTAAATTCAAGAATATGTCTCCCAAACTTATTTGCAACAATTAATAAGCTAGTACATAGCATGTGTATTGCATACTTTCTTACAAGCCAAAGACTGTTGTCTATGTAAAGTCTTCTACAGTTCTACCCTAAACTGGTCAAAACCTATTTGTAATTCCTGTCAAATACTCCTTGGAAACATAAACAAATTTAATATACCAAGTTCTAAAATCGTATAATCTATATTTCTTTATTAATCTGCGATTGTTCTTGTCTTTACCCATGCCACATTGCTTCAGATGCTAGTTCGAATCAGCTGTCGCCAGTATGTATATTCATTGTATTAATATAGTATCTGTATGTGGACACAGTAATCTATGGCACAAGATTCATCTCATGGAAACATTTCATGATACTTCCAGAGAAATGCCAACTTCAGTAGCAACATGTATATAGGTTGTCCCAAATGATTGCAACCAATCTGGACAGTTAATTTTATATTAGAACAAATTTATTTGAATTATATCTATTAAAATCGGAGGGGAGCAGATGTGATGCAGAGCAAGAAACTAATATATTAGTCTATATGTATTTTATGTTGTTAATAAGGAATATATTTAATTGTATTTTAATAAGAAGTTTAAGTGAATTATATGACAATTTATTATGGATATTTTAGATAATGGTAGAGACAAAAAAGGATTTGTTTCCTTTATCTTTATTTCAGGATAATACTTGGTAGTTGAATTTTGGGGGTTTACTCCTATATAGGGAGAGGTAATATTTATTACTAGAATACTTTAATTGATTATTGAATTAAGATTACTATCTCTTGTTATAGGTTGGGATCCTAAAAGATTCATCTCTTCTGCTGTTGAGAAATTATAGGGGACTGGTTCTTCAGCAGTTGGGGATTTAGGGTTTTCTAGGTTGGATCACCTCATCTATCTTTTAGTTTGTTCTTCTCATTTGTCATGCATCAATTCATGGAATTGTTATACAAGCCAAGCTTGCATCAATTGTTTAATTGTTGGACACTATACACTGATATAGTTCACTCACGTTCATCAGGATGTTCATTAAACACCAAAAAAAAAAAAAATCTCCAATGGCCAAATTAGAAGAGAGATTGGATATATGACGGTCACTGCCGCTACCGTTAACATTGAACTATTGGGTATACCTGGTATGGTTGACGGGGCGGAGAAAAAGTTTGAAGAAACCTATTAGGGCACAAAAGTTAATCACAGAACGAACATGTTATCATTGAAAAAGAAAAGGTGGATGAGGCATATAAGAAATCATGACCAAGGGGGCTGATACCATCAGGGTAGGGCATATTAATTTTCTAGGCATAGACAACATGTTGAGAACGTCTTACACATCAAAATATCTTATTATTTCCATGTTAATTCCAAAAATCTTACATTCTTAACTAAAGAGTTGATATTTTAAATCTTTAAGTTATATGGTGAATCATCTTTTTCGTCCGTTGATTATTAAATTTTATGGACAAATTTTTTTCAAAGGCGAGGGGAGTGATGCGGAGTGACAAATTAAGATAGTTTGTACTTATTATACGTTTTATTTAGGAATATATTTGATTGCATTTGATCATAAGGTTAAGTATATTATATAATAATCTATTACGAATATTTTAGAATATGCTAGAGAATCAAAAAAGAATTGTTTCCTCTATTTTTGTTATTAAGAATTTATATGGTAGTCAGGTTATAGGCATTCACGAAATACATAATATTTTATTACTGAAAAAATTTGATTGACTATTAAAATTGAGATTATTCTCCCTTGTTATGAGTTACGATCATAACAAGTTACTCGTTGGAAATTCTAGAGGTAATAGTCCCAACTTGGGGCTTGTGGGTTTTTTGCATTTACTCCAACATATATAATTTTTATTTGTTTCCTTCTTTTATCCTACATCAAATTCATCAGATTGTCGGTCAAAAAAAAAATTCATCAGATTGATTGGTATCGGAGCCAGGTTTACATCAATCTTTTGATTGATCTAGGGTTTCAATTGTAGTAACTTTTTACCTAAAATATACCTGACAAACAGAGTTTAACTTTTCCACGCATTGCGTGCATATTAATCTTGGCTTGAACAATGTTTATTCAAAGAAAAAATATATAATGGGGATTGCATGCAGATTGATGCATTAATCTTGGCTAGAACATATTTATTCAAAGCTAAGATATATAATGGGGATGAGGGGACCGTTTATAGGTTAAGTGTTTGTTTTTGGTACCATGAGCAATCCACAAGTGTGAGATCCCAGAACTTATAAGTTTAGATAGACTTTTCGCAAGATAAGATTAAGATAATGTTTTAAGTTAACTTAACTACTAAATTTATGAAAGGCCCACGGTTAGGTGCCCTTTAAGGTAAAATGCTACAATTCTGTTGTACAAATATTCACTTTTTGTAATACATACTTAATGTTTCATATAACATCAAGAACACAATAGAGATTTAAATTGAGAAAGGATCATGGAAATTTTTTTTATTATAAAAGCAACTAATGAGACTACTCAAAAACCATTTTCTTAAAAAATAGATAAATATAGGAACAAAGGATCCGGGGTATATCAAAAGCTAACATAAACTACTAGTCACCACACAAATGCAGTCATAGCAACTAAAGCTAAAGCTTTGACATGACGGTTGTGTATCCAATATTCCAACTATAAATACAAACATACAAATAAGAGGGAGCACTGGTCACCAAACCCATGGACTCAATATACACCAAAGTTTTCATTGAAAAACTAAGCTTTTAAAATGGCAAATGGAAAATGTAAGAGGCTTTTTCATTATTACACAACTTTTAAAACCTTTCCTTGCAAATATACAAAAAAGGATCTGCAAAAATACGATTTTTTTCCAAAGTATTTGCAAAAAAATTGCAATCCAATGCAAATAAAACATAAAAAAAATTCAATCAAATGCAATTGCTACCATTTTTTAAGAAAATGTAGAAAAGTTAATTTTAATTTCAATTCGTTGTGGAGCATTTATTTTATTTTGCAAATAAATTTAGCAAAATGTAGTAATTTTACTAATTTCTCAAAATACTGATTTTTAATTTTGTTTTGCTCTTTTCAATATATAGTCTAAAGTCCAACCAGCTCTATTCCGATAATTATAATACTGTAGAAGACAAATCGCAGGCCTAAAATAATACTGAAATTAATATTTGCATTACTACTGAATAAGTATAAAAGTTTTTGACATGAAAAGTTAGCGTCTTTTACGAGTAAATAATATCTGAAAACATTGACAACTTAATCTGATAATCTATATCTTAAGTGTCTACATATTCGTAAACACACATGATGAAAACAAACATGGAAGTACTGCAAGAAAATGATATGCAATCAGTTTAATTAAACTCAACATGGAACTGTGTACAGACACTCAGACATATGCACATGCATAGTTCACGCACACAAACACACAGAATGAGAGGGGGGGGGGGGGGGGGGGGGGGGTGAGAGAGAGATATGCTTACATAGAAGTCTCAAACCTGCGAGTTCACAAAGGCGCCCATGCCTTCTGTGTATGATCCTTGATGACCATACTGTAATTTTAAAAGATAGTAATGAAGTGTTAATTAGTGCAGTCTATGTCATCAGATATGCTAATAAAGATATAAAAGTAATCGAAAATCTCAATCCATTGATTTGAACCTGAGATCCAACAGGGTCCTTCTTCGCGGATCCCTCTCCCGCTCTAGCGGATCCTTTGGTATCACCCTGAGATGTATATCAAAACATCAGTGAGACTCCTAAAATAACTAGTAAACAAAAAAAAAGATGAGTGGCATAGATAAGGTGAAGTGAAAACAAAGTCACATAAATACATACCTCTAACTGTATGATTGTTATTTCACGCACCATCAACCAAACCAAACATGGAAAGAAAAACACGGTGTTAGCTGAAACTGAAGAAGGTAAAACATAAACACGCTGAACATGAAGAAAATGGACTGATACAACACCAATATCACCAGGTAAATATATCATATATCAGCAAGAGCAAGGATTAACTATTTCACGTGTAGCAATTGCCTACACTTACCCGGGGTTCACATGTATATTATACCAGTGTTGAAAACTGTACAAACTAAATGGGAAGTCCTTTGTAATAAATAGTTACATAAAAATAGGAAGAACCACACAACTGCTTTACAAGTAAATACTGCAAACAAAAAATATACAAGAACTAAAAGGGTGATTAGTTACCTCTCTGTACCTAGCAAGGTAAGCCTTTAGGGGATCAATATAATCTTCAAACCCCAAAGTGGCCATTGCCCAAAGCAAATCATCTCCGTTTATTGTCTTCCGCTTCTCTTTCTGGCATTTGTCACTTGCCCTACATAGTGTAAAACCTTTAATCACTTCCATTTACAGCCAAAGCTTTCATCTTTGTAAGTAAAGCATAGCATAAGTTCTAAATTTTAGCTTGGGTATTTTTAGAAAAACACACACTAAAGTTGACATCTTTAAATGAGTATTCATGAAATGACACCCATACACACATTATATTCAAGGTTTGTACATTAGTGTTTAGAAAACTACACAATTACACAAACAGACTAAATGGGAGAGAGAGAGAGAGAGAGAGTTACACAAATTACACACGGGCTAAATGGGGGAGAGAGAGAGAGAGAGAGAGAGAGAGAGAGTTACACAAATTACACACAGGCCAAATGGGGGGGGGGGGAGAGGGAGAGAGAGAGAGAGTACACAAATTACACACACAGACCAAATGGGGGGGAGAGAGAGAGAGAGAGAGATTGGATCACATACTCGCTAGTAATGAAGCTGATAAATTCAGAAACGCATTCCTGAACAGTGTCCTTTGCATCCTTAGCAATCTTACCATTAGCAGGCAAGGCTTTCTTCATGATCCTACTAATATTAGCAATTGGTAAAAACCTATCTTGCTCCCTTACATTTGACCTAGGACTTTGATCTCCTCCACTTTCATGACTTCCACCAGCAGGGCTACCTGGACCATCAGCCATTTCCAAGCCTAAAAAAACCAAGAACCCACCAAGAAATTAATCACAAAAATTTCAAGAAATAATTAATTGAGAAAATAAAACAAACCCAGGTGAGAAAAAGAAGAGACCTGAAAAGGGTAGTGAGAAATAAGGGAGAATTTGTATTTGGCGGGGGTTTAAAGGGGGAGTGATTTGACGGTGAGTGAGGAAGATCGGACGCTTGAGAAGAAAGTGGGAGGAAGTTAATGGATGGATGGTTTTTAATGTGATTAAGAGTTGAGATGAGTAGGAAAGAGGAGCTGTTTTGGGATATTTCTTCCCTTTTTCTTTACTTTGTAAATATACGGCTTAGGCTGTAGCTGTACCAATAACGTTGTTACCCGTATAATAAACGTGACAAGGGATATTCCATTGGGTACATATGCCCTGTTTGGCATTGTTCTCGCAGACAGTAACAATTTTTTTCTGAAAAATAGGTAAAATACTGTTTGGTAAATATCAAAAGCATCTTTTCTGAAAAACGCTTTTGATTGAAAAGCTGCTTTTAGAGAAAACATCTTCCTCATGCTTTAAAAAAAAGCTGTTTTTTAGCTGTTGCGGGAAGCAGTTATTGATTTCAACATCGAACCTTACCAACAACATTAATTTTTCATATATACATCAAAACATGCACATATCAAAAATATTACCAAACAGTTATCTGATTTTCGTAACAACACTTATTTTAATAGCACAACAATTTTTAACAGCAATCCCAAACAAAGCCATAGTATAATTGGCTTTTTCATTTGGTATCCTACAAAGTTTTTGATTTCCAAGTGTCATCGTCATGTTTTTGGTTTCATCTCCATAATACCACTCCGTTAATCAAATGTTAGTTGGTCGTTATAAAATTATGGGATTTTACATTTGGTATCACTCGAAATTTTTGACTTTCAAATGACACCATTATACTTTCGACTTCAATTCAAAAATACCACTTTTTAATGAATCTGATGAATATATTCAAATTCCTTGATTTTATGTCTCTCAAAAAAATTGTTTCGCATCCCTTTGCCCATCAAAAGTCAAGGAGTTTGATGAGAATGATTAGATTTATCGAATTTATTAACATAGTGGTATTTTGGAGTTGAAACACAAAGTAGAAGGGTACTACTTAGAAGTCGAAAACTTTGAGTGGTACCAAATGGACAATCTCATAATTTTGTAACGGTCAACTAACATTTGGTTAACGGAGTGGTATCATGTGGATGAAGCCAAAAATATGATGGCTTCACTTGAAAGCCAAAAACATCGAGTGCTACCAAATGGAAAAGTCAATTGTACAATAGTACCAAATGAAATATTCCATAAGATAATTATAGGGTGAAAGATAATTTTAACTTTTTTTCATATAAAATTAACAAAAATACCCAACTGTCAGTGGAGTATCTCATATATATGGAATACTCAACTGTGAGCGGAGTATTCTGTAGATGAGATACCCAACTATCACCGGAGTATCTTATATAAATTGGGATACCCAACTACGAGTGGAGTATCCAAAATGAAAAATTGATCATTTTTTGCAAATGGTTATTTTTGTTAATTTCATCAAAAAATGGATATTTTTATTATTTTTTCATAATTATATTAATACTAGCTTATAACCCGTGCCAAGTACGGGCTGAGCATGAGTCGACATTAAAATATTAGTATTAATAAATTATTAATAAATATTATTTAAAAATGTATTTCTCGAGAATTGAATGATAAAAATATATAATAAATAAATAACTATTTAATTATGTAGTTATATACAATCGAACTGTACGTAAAACTAAAAAAATTAAAGTAAATAAATAAATCTTGTATGATTACGTAGCTAAGAATCTAACGCTCGATGAAACTAATGAATTTAAAGTAAATAAATAAATCTTGTATAATTACGTAGTTGTAAGGAATCGAACCCTGGATGAAGCTAAAGAATTTAAAGTAAATAAATCTTGTATAATTATGTAGTTGCGAGGAATCGAATCCGGGTTAAGTGATAACCAAATTTGGTACTTTGGTATTTTGGTACTTTAGTACCGCGCGCCATTTTCACATTGTTTTGCTTATTAATAAAGAGTATAGATTTTATATATGGAAAATGTAATAAGTTGAAAGTGAGATTAATTTTTTAATTCTTGTTAGTTGAAAATGCGATAAGATGATTATTTGAAATTTTTTTGTACTAAGAGCATCTCCAACCATGAGAATCCATGTCATCTATTACCATACTGAAATAATAAATTCTATTTATAACAACTTGAAATAATAGTAACATGCTATTTTTAAAATATAGCCAATCAGTATAGCCAACCCCATTAGAGCAAAACACTGTACAAATTCAATAAATTTTACATAATCAATATTTTATATCATTTTAGCCAATAATTTTAACCAACCTCATTGGAGATGCTCTAAACTTGTTAAGGGATGGACAAGTTTTTGTTCACATAAATATTGAATAAATGTGAATTTTCTTTTATATATATAAAGATATAATTTATCGACACAAATACTAGAAATAATTATGTGCTAGTAATTCAGACCGAATAAAAATGTGTTATTCGCATTTGCGTGTAATAGTAATACATGAAGGGAATATAAAGTGGGTATGTGCAATGAGGTGTTCTTGTGTGACTGACACTTGTAATGGGAGGAATCTGGGGGCTGAAAGAGAAGTCTGTATTGCTTGGCTTATGATATTTTTTGAGTTTTTCTCGAGTGTTCACAAAATTATGAATATAAATTTGTTTTATTCTAGGATAAATTAAAAGTGCAGATTGTTGAAAAAAGAATTATAGAAGTATTTCTAGTAGAAATAACCTCACAGTACAACTTGATTCTAAAAGAAAATCTTGTGTTCTTACAAAAAGAATCTTATGTTCGTTCTTATTTATTTTTACATGAATTTAACTTTTCGTTATGTTGCTTATATCATTTATTTATCCAGCTGGAAGCTTAGTTGTCATGAGCTGTCATAGTTTGTTAGAGTAACAGAATTTTCCCTCCAAGTTTCAACTTGAATGTATAGCTTATATAGTTGTAGTCTTGTACAGTTAGTTGGTTAACAAATTGTATAGTTTTGATTCTATGAAATGAAATGATTCCTTTACAGAAACTATCATGGTATCAGAGCTAGACACACGATCTCATCGTCGTCTTCAATATCTTTCTGCATATTCCGTGTAAGATCGTCATCTCCATTGATACTTCTCTGCATAATCAGTATTGTTCGTTTTTTTTTTGTTTTTGTTTGTGCAAACCTTGAACATTTCTGAATTGTGCTTCTGATTGAATTCTTTTCTGGCTAATTCAATCAATATTTGATTGACTGGTATCAAATCTTCTCTACAATTCCTGAACATTAAGTTCTAAACTACTGCTTACAAACTGTTTGATCTTTTGTTTCTCTGAAATTTCTTCAAACACTCTTGTTAAAGCTAGTCAAACTATGTCTACATCTGGAAACAATTCTGTTACTGTACAAGGTAATCAAGATCCTTCTAGCATTTTCTACATTCATCCTTCTGATGCGTCTTCCACGCAACTCGTGTCTGTCAAATTCAATGGCATTGGATACAATAACTGGAAACGTTCTATGATGTTAACGCTGTCTGCTAAGAATAAACTTGGTTTTGTTGATGGTACGGTTGCTATTCCTGATATCACGTCTATTGAGTATAAATTCTGGTCTCGATGCAATGATTTGGTCATTTCCTGGATCATCTTTAATCTGGATGCTACAATTGCAAGAAGTGTACTCTTTTTGCCAACTGCAAGAGAGATTTGGTCTGATTTGGAAGATCGGTTTGGTTATGCTTCAATGACTCAGGTTTATTCACTTGAACAACAACTATCAGAATTAACTCAGAGTAATCAAAGTATTTCTGAATTTTTTACTTCTATCAAGACAATTTAGGATAGCTTGTCTGATACACATCCCTTACCTCATTGTACCTGCAACAAGTGCACTTGCAATCTTTCACAGAAGATAGTTCAGAGACAGCAAGAGCAGAAACTGCTGCAATTCATGATGAAACTGAATGACAAGTATGCTGCTATTAGAGGAAATATTCTTATGATGCATCCAATGCCTAATGTGTCACAAGCCTACAGGTTGTTCGCTCAAGAAGAGCAACACAAGGAAATTTCTCAGGTTAATAATTCTGAATCCATGGCTTTTTTAGCTGACAGAAGAAGGTTTTACAACTCAAATGTCTCTAGAAATGTGAATTCCAATTTCAATGTTGGACGGAATGATATTGCTAAGCCTATGATGTCTGGGACTGGAAACAAAAGAATGGTTGGAAAGCCTGGTTCACATTATTACTGCACACGCTGCAAAGTGCCAGGACATAGTATAGACATATGCTTCAAGATTCATGGTTTTCCACCTAACTTCAAAGGAAATAGGGTTGCTGCTTTTGCTCATAACACTGAGAATTCAGATATCACAGATCACTCAAAGACATATGCTCCTACTGATGCTCCTTTTTCCAATCAACTCTCTCCTGATCAGTACAACCAGATGCTTGATTTGCTTCAAAATCAGAACCTATCTAATGCTGTTGCTTCTTCTGATACTGAGATTCCTACTGAGCATACTGCACTCTTGGCAGGTAAAGCCTGTTTGCTTTCATGTTCTAAATCTGTTTGGTTAATTGATAGTGGAGCTACAGACCACATTACTCCTAATCTAGAAGATTTTGTCACTTATTCGACTACTTGTGATTCTGAGAATACGATTACAATACCAGATGGCTCCAAAATACATGTTATGCACATTGGTACTGTGGTTCTTCACAATAAGATCACCTTACACAATGTCCTACATGTACCAAATTTTCAATTTAAGCTTATATATGCACATAAGTTGTGTAAAGATCTTGGATGTCAGTTAATGATCAATTCTGATGCTTGTTTCATTCAGGACCCTTTACAGAAAGGTCCTCCAATTCTTCTTGGTAAGCTTACTAATGGGTTGTATAGTGTTGAGGAATCCCAACTACAGATGCAGAATTTTTTGCCCTCTCCACAATCCTCTTGCTTGCTGTCTGCTGTTGATAATACTAAGCTTTGGCACACCAGACTTGGTCATCTACCATTTGATCAAATGAAGTTACTGCTACCTTCTTCAGCTCTACATTCCTTCAATGAAGATAACATTTGTAACATCTGTCCTATTGTTAAACAAACCAGGTCACATTTCTCTTCTAGTAGTATTAAATCTACTTGTGTTTTTCAACTCCTTCATATTGATATTTGGGGTCCATATAAGACCAAGACTAGAACTGGTTGTACTCAATTCTTGACAATTGTTGATGACTTCAGTCGATTCACTTGGGTTCATTTACTTACAAATAAGTCTGATGTTTGCTCTGTTATGGAAAATTTCTTCAATCATGTGGAAACTCAATTTCACACCAAAGTTTTATGTGTTAGATCTGACAATGCTTTAGAATTAACTGAGGGAAATCTTAAGGTTTTGTATTGACAGAGAGGTATTATAAATCAGACTACTCGTGTCTATTCTCCACAACAAAATGGTGTTGTGGAGAGAAAACATAGACATCTATTGGAAACTGCCAGATCCTTGTATATTCAATCTAAAGTACCAGCTAGGTTTTGGGGTGATTGTGTATTATGTTCTGTGTATTTGGTTAATAGAATGCCACTGAAAAGTTTGGGTTTGGACACTCCTTATTACAGGCTCTACAAAGAAAATTCCTTTTTAGATCATTTGAAATCTTTTGGATGCCTATGTTATGTTTCCACTGTCAAAAGCCCACAGATCTAAGTTTGATAGTAGGGCAACTCCTTGTGTTTTTCTTGGTTATCCTCCTCATACAAAAGGCTATAAAGTACTTGATATATCAACTGATATTGTTTTCATTTCTAGAGACATTGTATTTTATGAATCCCATTATCCTTTTCATTTACTTCATTCCAACAGTACAAATCTTTATGACACATCATTATTCTTGCATGTTATGACATCTAGTTCTGGTCATAATGATAATGATACTACTACTTCCTTTTTGGTTGGTTCTTCTACATTTAATATGTCTGATCATGCTATATCAAGTGTTATTCCTACAACACCTTCCTCACATACTTCTTCTCCACATACACAATCTTCATCCTCACATACTCCAAATTCATCATCAAATACTGATTCTGCCTCAACCAATCCTATCTCCAATATTTCTCCTTCCACTGTTACTGACCTTTCTATACCAATTAGAAAGTCCATCAGAACCATTCAACCTCCTTCCTATCTCAAAGATTATCACTGTAATCACATTCCTACTGCTACTTTTTCTAAACATTGGTGTAATTTCTTTATGAAAGATCAATTCCCAATATCACATTTTGCTTTCCTTAGTAATAGTACCCATATTACAGAACCAAAATCTTATCTAGAAGCTGCAAGTCTTCCTCTCTGACAGGAAGCCATGAATAAGGAAATCAAAGCTCTTACTGATAATAATACCTGGACCTTAGTAGATTTACCCATAGGTAAGAAGCCAATAGGCTGCAAGTGGGTATACAAAGTGAAATTGAAAGCTGATGGGTCTCTTGAGAGATGTAAAGCCAGGTTAGTAGCCAAGGGTTTTACACAACAGTATGGAATAGAATATGAAGAAACCTTCTCTCCAGTTGTAAAGATGAGTACAGTGAGATGTATAATAGCCTTGGCAGCAAGTAAAAATTGGACTCTTCATCAACTTGATGTAAACAATGCATTTCTTCATGGTAATCTGGATGAAGAGGTATATATGAGAGTACCAGAAGGCATTCCTCATGCTCCTAATCAAGTTTGCAGGCTACAGAAATCTATATATGGACTCAAACAAGCCTCTAGGAAATGGTTTGAAAAATTAATGACTGAGCTCCTTTTTCAAGGGTTTAGTCAATCTAAAAATGACTACAGTTTGTTCATACATAAAGACAGTGAAGATATTACTATGGTAGCTGTTTATGTTGATGACATTATTGTCACAGGTAGTAATGCTTCTAAGATTCAGGTTTTAAAAGACCATTTGCATACTACTTTCAGTATTAAGGATCTGGGTGCTCTCAATTATTTTCTTGGCATAGAAATATCTTACACACCAGAAGGAATTGTGCTTAGTCAAGGCAAGTTTACAAAAGAGTTGCTTAGTTTTGTTCCTGATGATATTTCAAAAGGTACAGTCACTCCACTTCCTTTAAATCTCAAACTCAATTCTACAGACGGTGATCTATTCAGTTCAGTTAGTTACTAAGTCAATATCTTCAAACTCCAAGGATACCACATTATAATGCTTTGTTGCATGCTTTAAGGTATGTCAAGCATTCTGCTGGCCAGGGCATTCTTCTTCAGGCTTCTGATTCTTTGACCTTGCAAGCATTTTCGGACTCTGATTGGGCATCTTGCCCTGATTCTAGAAGATCTGTAACTGGCTATGTGCTTTTATTTGGAAACTCTCCTATTACTTGGAAATCAAAAAAGCAGGCTACTGTTTCCAGGTCCTCCTCTGAAGCAGAATATAGAACAATGGCTTCTGCAGCTTCTGAAGTGACATGGACAGTCAGGTTATTAGAAGAGCTTGGAGTGACAAATTTAAAACCTATTCAACTTCACTGTGATAAGAATCCAGTGTTCCACGAGCGTACGAAACATATTGAGATAGACTGCCATTTCACTCGGGATAAAGTCCTTGAAGGTCTCATTCAATTATCTTACCTTCCCACTCAGAACCAATTAGCTGATGTATTTACGAAAGTTCTTCCCTCGGCTCAATTTCAAGATTTATTATCCAAGTTGGGAATGCATTCACCTTCGGTTTCTTTGCTTCCAACTTGAGGGGGGCTGTTGCTTATATCATTTATTTATCCAGTTGGAATATCCAGCTGGAAGCTTAGTTGTCATGAGCTGTCATAGTTTGTTAGAGTAACATAATTTTCCCTCCAAGTTTCAACTTGAATGTATAGCTTATATAGTTGTAGTCTTGTACAGTTAGTTGGTTAACAAATTGTATAGTTTTGATTCTATGAAATGAAATGATTTCTTCACAGAAACTATCACGTTACTTGTTCACCAAATATCTGTATCCAATCACTCGAATGTTACAAATTATTTTCATAACATTTTCCTACCAACGAGTTTTTCAGGTGTGATTGAAAATAATAATAAATTTCATCAAAAAATAACAGAATAATTTAATCACTTCCATGGTCCAATGTCCAATACCATACCATCAAAATTTAATCAACAAAGAACCAAATAAAATCCAACAAACACAGCAATCTGATTTTTACAAGAAAAACTTTTTTCTATCATGGCCAAGAAATAAGGATTTATTCATTACATTAACTTGAGCAATGTTATTCAAACAAGATCACCTAAAAATTTATTCAAAATGTTTATGGAGGCAACTACCAACGAGAGATAAGATGATCATTCTTGCCTAGATGCTTGCTTCGATAAGATGATCATTCTTGCCCCCCTTGCTTCTTAACAATCTGTCATATATACTGTATACAGTTTCCATACATTATTGGGTGCAGGTACATTATTTCATCTAGGGAAATGAGGTCACCGGGAAACCTTCTAATGCAGCTTTCGCCATAATCTCTTCCTGCACATGAACAAGTTACATTGCTAGCTTCACAATCCATATAGAAATGGGACTAAACTAAAAAATATGCAGATGCTTATATCTATACTATAAATGGCAGCACAAGTGCTTCTCTTCTATGAGATACATTGAGCCAATCTTCTTGCACAAGTTCAGAAGAACAAAGCACGTCAGAAACCACTTATGTGACTTGGTTATAGAAGGCTCACTTCACATAGGAGATATTAATATAAGAATAATAATTGTATCCAACTATCCAAGTGTAAAAATGTAAGACCAATAAAGTAGAACATTAGAATCTGATTTGTTAACGTTAAATATATCATATTTGCTTCAATTATTGGTTTGTTTAATAAAAAATTCCCCGAATCCCCTACCTGAACAGGGAGGGGATCTAATCGGGGTTGGGCTGGCCGGGTGAAATGTCCATTAGAAAATGTATTGTAAATATATAAATGTTAATTAGTAAAAAACCCGATTTTCCGCGGGGCTCCCTGTTCTCGGGATCGAGGAGCAAAATAATCCCAATTCAGGGATCGGGGAGGGTTCGGGGAGTAGGCTTGGGTTCGGAGATCAGAGGTGGGGATAACATTCCTCGGCCCCGAAGTGACCCGTGACCATCCCTATGTTTGATGTATCATATTTGATTATATAAAAAGCTTTATCATAGATACATATGCAGGTCCCCGTTCCATAGCTAACTTCAAATAGATAAATTGTTTGATTTAACAAATCGTGAACACTGTATAAATAGATGCACAAATGAGACATTACAACTCCGCTAATGCTGGTGGAATGGCTTTAATTCAGCTAGTAATAGAGCAATGACTGATATGTTCTATTATCATGGCCGTTGGTATAATGATTCAGTAAACTTGATATGTTAGATGCAATGGTAGCAAAAGCTAGCTGTAGACATATTTAATAATATTTTCACAAGTACATGGTACGCGTGGACTTGGTATACCATTAGTCCATTACGACTAATGATGAACAAGAACCACAAAGGCAATAATTTCTACATAACAGTACTTGTAAATAAAGGAAGTTGGTAGTTACCTGGATTATAGATGTGATGGTTCCAGGACCCTCCTAATGTAAGAAACATATAAAAACATGTTAAGTGACACCTCAAAACCCTATTATTGTATTAGGGTAAAGGTTACACACCTCAAATTGCTTTTCCTCCCAGGTAAGATCCTTCCAACTTTTTGATTCAAGTGACCTCCATGAACACGGGACTCGAATTGTTTCTACATGCTGCAAAAGCCTCAAACTATCTGCAGGACGGATGTATTTTAATAGATCTACTGTTATGATTGATGTTCTTGTTCCATCTTGGAACAAGAAAGAATAACTAACAAAATTCTTCCACTAGTGCACAAGGTATCTTAGTTTTAAATAATAGCCTTCGAGCTTGTATTAACTAATTGTAGAATAGGAAAGTTGAAAGGAGTCGAGAGAAGCAATTTTCTTGTAAATGTATAGTTAATAGCGGAATAAGAAGCATTATTATAGGCCAAAATACAAGTAATAAATGTGTCAAGCTGATTAGAGGTATGTAAATTAAGTTAACCACATTTTTACAATATTTCAATCAGCGTTCAGATGCATATTTCCATTAACATTCTGTTTAAATCTGCTGTGGAAAGAAATTCAATTCTAATACGGTTCAAGGAAAGATATGAACTTGAGAGAATAATATATTTATCGCTAACTGTGCATTTATCTAGGCTTCTAAAATTTTATGAAAAACCAGAATAAAAAAAAATAAAAAGCATCAAATCGCTCCTTATCAAGATGAATTTACATAGTAGAGCTTTTATCATCGAATTATGGCATATCGATGCAGTAGAGACGCATACAATTCACTCACATACTTGATTGATTTTTACTACTGATTCATACCATTGTCCACTAACTGCACTAAGCAATCTCTAAAAGCTTTAGTGAAAAAAATAAAACTTACTGGTAATAAAAGCTTCTTCCCACTGTTCACGTTGTGACCACGAAGGAGCAACTTCTCGAAGTGGGATACCATGTTTTAAGCATGCTCTGCATAAAGTAGCAACTGTTACAAGCTCTAACCAATTAATGGGACCAACAGAAAACTCATATTTCGCAAAAGTTGGCACTGCACTTGTCTATGCTGTCACAAAAATATCACTTTTGAATTTTTTTCCAACAAAAGTAAGTTACTGTTTGAAAGTAGATCAAATGTAAATTTAGTGATGGTGTACTGAAACCTATCGTCTAACTAAAGCAAATGGTTTCAGTAAAATGGGCGCCGCAAGTTAACTGGAGTAGTAATATCAACTGGGACTGAAGTAAGAGTGCCTTGCGCTACGAAACTACTTCTCTTTCTAGGTACAGTTGCACAAAAGCTTAACTACTACAGACTTTATGAATAACAACCCTTACATTAATTTTTCTTTATATAGTATTTCTACTTGCTCATTTTTTAATTCCCTTCAATGTTTACCTGTTTATATTGATCAAGCCTGAACATTGTAATTAAGATTTGCCTTGTACAGAAGTTTTCACTTACTCGACTATAATTTGGCGAATGACTCCAGGAAGGACACCTTCAGATATAGGAGCCGTCTGTACTTCGTACACAGTTGAATCCTTCTTAGCCTTGACACCATCTTCAGCTCCATCCTACACAATTTCATGAAAAATATAGATACCATATATATAACATTGCTACTGAATAAAGTAGTACATAAAATTCTAAACTTACAATATATAGGATCTGGAATCCTACCATAGGTTAGCCTTTTACGTGCATTATTATTTCAGGAAATGTAGAAAGAGGGAAACAAAAAACCTAGTTTTGACCTACCATGACTCCACAAACCATCTCTAAGTTTGAAGTTCATTCAATAAAGACAGCATTGTAGAATGATACAGGACAAAATCAACTTTAGAAGTTGAAATGGGGAAGTAGGCTAACTTGAGTTCAAATATGGTTACGCAAAATCCAAATTCTTGATATTCGTTAAATATATGATATTTTTCTTAATCAAGTTACCAAACTGTTGAATCATTAAAAGTCTGCTAGAGTAGCTAAATCCATTTAAAATATCAACATCCCATCATCATAAATGGATGAAAAGTGGTTAACTAATTACTGTTTCCATTCCTTAAAAAGTTCTAGAGATTATTTGGTGTTGTAAGTTGCAACTACAACCAATAATTTGACAAACCCCTTAAAAATTTGTAAAATCAATAAAACCTTTAAGATTCACAGCAAAGGCACAATGCATATCCAATTAGGTGTCATTGAATATTACAAAAATGATTTAGCAAAAAAAATATTACTTCTACAAAAACACAAAAAATAGGATTAAAGTTGAGGATTCTCAATATTTAGCAGATATTTGGCAAACGATTGTAGGCAATAATGTAAATTAGCGACAACATTTTACCAAATTACAGAAAACATTTTCATACAATATTACATCAACTTACTTGGAAAGAGGACATTATTTAAGTAAATTCTTAAGTAAAGTTAAATAAAGTAAAAGAATGAACTGGGCTAGGACTAATATCTCACCTTCCGACAAACAACAAAAAAGTTTGTCAAACAACCTTCAAGCATCTGATCACCATCGTTTGACAATAGAAGTTCAGTAGCAGAAGGCGGCCTCAACTTCTCCAAATGTTTCCTCACCCTACCCAGAAACAATCAAATTGGAAATATTACAAGCAAGGAAAACCATCCTATATAAACCTGCACGGAAAATAGACACATGGCCTAAATTTCATAGAATTACCTTACCCAATCTGAATACTTAGCATTTGCAACATCTCTCCCAGGACCCACCGCCGCCAAATGCGCCACATTCTCTCGCACACCAAACCCAAGAGGAACATATAAAGCCACACGTATATAAACATCAAAAACCTTAACTAACATTTCTTCGTCATCTAAACCTTCATTTCCCCTCATATTCTCTAAATTCCCACTCAAAAGAGTCGTAACAGCCAACTCCTCCCCAACTTTCATCTCTTTCACCGCCAGCGGCAATGCATTTCTCATCGAATCATTAACAAGCGACTTAATGGTCAAATCCCAATTAGAAAACTTTGCGGAAAAGGGAACCCTAGCCTTGCCATAATCAAACAAGAGTTCCGGATTGGAATTATTCAAAATCCTAGCAGAATTGGCCAGCCTGCTTAAATGCCTCTCCCAAAACAACAAGACTGAGCCATTATTATGAGTTCGAGAAGTGGTGTAAGCCCCTAAAACGTAACACAAGTATCAGCACTACACACCCTTTATACACTATTAAACAAGGGTTTTAATATAATTGGCAGTCAAAATGTTTCACACACACACACACACACACTAGCATAGTAGCATTTCAATTTTCACTTATTTTTGTAGTAATTCAAACATTTCAAGTGATCAACAATTCAGTGATATTTACATATATTATAAAAACCAAGTCCGCAACACAATGCATACATGACCCAACAACTAGCAACTTGTCATTCTAAACGCATTCCAACTAATTAATCGGATTGTTATAGATACATAAATAGATACATAGGAGAAAACAAACCAGGGTGAGATTCAAGTAAGGTAGCAACAGGAAGGGTTTGAGAGGGAGGTGAAACGACGCCGTTGACAAACAGAAAGTCGAGGTTGGACATGCTTCCTAGTTCCTGCTCTGCCAAATGTTATTACAACGCTAAATAATTTGACTGTGTGTGTGTGTAAGAATGAGATGATACAATTGTGTTTATGAATTAATACATGCTCACAAATTGTGTTCTTTTGTATTTTAATTGGACAATTTTTTGATTTTGGTCTTAAAATTGTTAGGTTGAATGGGTTAAAATTGTTAGGTTGATGTCCATTTGTTCAATTATAAAATTAGGATTAAACTTTCAGTCAATTTACATTTGATTTTGAAATTTCAAAGCTGAATAAATTACTTATTTTAAAATTCGTAAAGTTGTAACATTCCACAAACATAAATAAATTATTATAATTAAGAAAATTGCACTTTCCGGAAGGGCTTGAGTCTTGACTATATAGTTTCTTAACATGGGTGTTTTTTCTTGGGAAATTAAGGTTCTATTGTCTAAATGTCGGGAGATAAACTTACGTATGATGAACTTTTTTAATGAAAGAAATTCTTTTTTCCCGATATTCGAATATTGTATCATGATGCAACTTATTTATGAAAAAGTTATTCCTGAAAAAAAAACAATTGCACTTCCATGAAAACAGTCTTGTGCTTATTATGGTAATGGTATGCTGCAATCAGCATTCCATTACTTTTCATTCAACAACAACTATTATGAATATAGTTGCAGCTACTGTGTTTCAGAATTATTAAAAAAAAAAGGTTCCAGCTCATGTGAGCATTACACAAATAATGGAAGAGATTAAAAATTTCTTCCACAACACCACCTTGATGCAACGGGACAAGAAAACGCAGAGCAGAACTGTTAATAGCTTCACAGACTCAGTTATACTCCTTCTTAGCACTATCCGAGGAGGGAAAGGTTGATGCTTCATCGATAGTTGTTGATACTTCTGCAAATTGGATTCGGGAAATGCTTGGTGAATCCTCCTGCTGGCCACGGGGAAACTGTTCTCCATTCACCGATTCATCTTGTGCACCAGCGTTGCTCTTTTGGCCATCAAGCTCTGTTGCATTCTCTGCCAGATCAATGACCTCAAAGTATATGTTCAAGTTTTTCACTTGATCCTCAAAGTTTACTTTGCTTTCACAAAGTAAATGGTGATTACTTTCAACAAGTAGTTCACGGGCAGCCTCCTCGCCTTTCTTTACTGGTTGCATGGTATCAAGTGAAATCCCATTTTGAGCCTTTTCATCTTTCCCCTCCTTGCCTATTGTATTCTTCGACATGCTCTTGTTTCTTTTCTCTTCAGTCTTGATACCATTTCCAATGCCAGTTGATAATGTAGAAACATCATCTCTCTCTTTAGAATGCATGGAATGTTGAGGCGTAGTGCTTGAAAAACAAGGCTGAGACGGAGTGAGTGGAGAACCAATATTCTTCCTATTTCCAGGTACATTTCTTCGTATAAATGCGTTTGCATTTGGATCAGACAAAACATCTGGTGAGCTTAACTGGAACAGCTGCATAGTATCTATTGTGCTTCGCACCATGGACTTTTCCTGAACACCAGAGAAAGATCATAACTACTAAGGTCTAAGAAAGTCATAGAAACAGGTCTACACCAATTGATGATATTAATTTACTGACCTCGTCAAAAAACCCATGCCTGGGTGATGGCACACGGAGGAACGAAGGCTTGGAACTTATTGGTGTTCCTCCAAATGGAGAAAATGATTCACTGACCTCGTCAAAAAACCCATGCTTGGGTGATGGCTTGCGAAGGCCTGAAGGCTTGGAACTTTGTGGTGTTTCTCCAAATGATGAAAATGATTTGCTGACCTCGTCAAAAAATCCATGCTTGGGTGATGGCATGCGGAGGCCTGAAGGCTTGGAACCTTTTGGTGTTTCCGCTGGAACTGGACTAACTTCGGAACCTTTCGGTGTTTCTGTTTTAACTGGACTAACTTCTTTTGGTGCTCCTTTAAAATGTTGATCTGGCGACATTTTCGTTGGAGTAAATTGATCTCGTTTTAACTTTCCCTCCGAATTACCAGATCTTAGCTTTGCAGTAGCTCTAAAAGCTGAAGAAGATGACTGTGAGGACCATCTACCAATGGAGCTGGCGGGCGAGCTGTTGAATTGGTGCGACATGGACAATAAATGGATTGAGGAAGATTGATTACTTAATCTACTTCTGCCTGAATATCCGAGGGGGGGCTTCGAGATTGAACCAGATGAAGCAATCTTACTGCTGTTGGTGCCTGTACGTCTTGTTCCACGGCTCGAGAGAGGTTTAGAAGATAGAGTACTAGAAAACTGATCATACGAAGAACGAGCCAATGATGGGCTTTTGGTTGCAGAGCGAGGACTTCTGTAAGATGACTTAGTGGGTGGTGTTAAGAAATTCATAAAACCAGGCGAGTCCACGGAAGCGGATAGTTTATGAATCATCGATCCTTCTCCTGTAACATTATAAACTACTTATACTTGGCTTCAACAAAAATATCAAGGAAGAGGTTTTATATAAATTTGTCATCTGTATGAAAAGAAATTCACCATTACCAGTTTTCCTATTCTTCACATTTCCATAGCCCCATAAATCCCTTTTGGTCTGTCCAGTTGGTGTCGAGTTGTATCCTCCTTTTATGTGCTTCATGACAATTTACACTTAATTAGTCCGTACTATACTCCTAAATTGAAATTATCTGCAGAACATGAACATCTACTGGTGCACCTTGAAAAACTAGCTATAAGCATGTTCATCAACAATCAATCAAATATCATCGTAATTAACAAAGTGGTCTTTCAAGTTCACTAATGAATGCAAATTATTCAAGCATTGTATTCAAGTAACTAGTACCTGTAAATTTTGTGGATGCAGAGGAGACGTTGTCATTGCCTTTGATTTTCTTATTCCTGGTAATAATTTTCTTAAATCTGCACTGGAATTTCTCTGAAAACACGACAATTTGAGAATATATATCTGCTGAACACCACAAGCAAGAAAGATTTAAGTATATGATAGAACTACATACCGTTTTCTGAGAGCTGGCATGTACCTTCTTGGAGGCTGATTTTTTTCCAAATTAAGAAAACAAACAAAAGGAAATGATGTAAACAAGAGCAGACCACGAAAAGATGCATAATCTTATGAACTAGATACCAGCGGATCACTGTAAGATGTAATATGCTTCCTAGCTGAGACTACAACCACCTCACAGAGATTTGCTGTTTATAACAACATTTATAATGTTGATTGCTACATTCAAAACCCACTCTGCATTCAATTACATTCTATATGGCTACTCCAATCAAGAATTGAACATATCAAACAGTAAATAGGCATGCTTGTCGTAAATGCTACAACATATGCAAATATACTCACAGAGGGCATTTAGTGGCGAAGCTTTCCCAACAACTGAGTCACGACTTGCAGATGAAAAAATAGGCGTTCCACAGGATCTGTAGATTGATGCTCTTACATCATCAAATATATCTTCCTCCAGACATTCCAGAGAGAATGCATGACTTTCAAATGACTCAAGTGCAAAATCCAAGTCAACAGATTTATCTTCCGAAATAATTGGTTCCTGCTTCTTTAACTCTTCACTAATAGCAGACAATTCTTTAACACCCGAAACACCTGATACGTATGTAGAAAGGTGTTCAATGAAGTATCTTAATTACAAAAATATGAAATCTAGTATTAACACTGCAAACAAAGCAAGTTTCCATATCTAATCTAATGAATAGTAATCAAGTACCCTTACTGGGACAAAATGCTTTGTCCCGTTCTATCCTTTCCTGCAAAGGATCTGCACTTTTTGGTTCCAAGGATCCTGAATTT
The DNA here is from genome assembly GCA_030848705.1 of Heracleum sosnowskyi. NCBI lineage: Eukaryota > Viridiplantae > Streptophyta > Magnoliopsida > Apiales > Apiaceae > Heracleum > Heracleum sosnowskyi. The sequence continues at coordinate 17,198,458 of CM061236.1, forward strand.
GGGAGCTTCTCTTCCCTCTGATGTTGATTAGATTCCGTGCTCGCCGCTTTCAACCGATTCACTCTTTTAAACGACTTGGCGTGCTCGCTTATTTCCCTGAATGAAACTGCAAAAGGAGGTTAAGCACAGATAATCAAGACAGACAAACAAATCGCTCAGCAAAATCAAGAAAAAAAACATCATAAAAATTCATAACATCTTATCAAAGACTGCTATACAACAATCTACAAAACGATACAGTTTACAACAATCTAGTCTCATATCAGACTGCTTTAATCTACGAAACGATAGTAGTTTATATAATCATTTATCAAAATTCATCAATTTCGAAAATCCGTTTTCCCGCCAGATTAAAACCAGACAGAGTCGCATAAGCATACATCAATCAACCGTCTCATTACATTACCATATCTTTTCAAGAATCAACTTGAACCATAATCAAGAAAATCGTTCACTTTTGGAAAAAGTAAACCAGAATTAAACCGCATGAAATCTTGATCAACTGCAACTGATCATAACAAGAAATATAGACATGCAAAGGTGTGTAAAAACATGTATAAACTATGTTTATATAAAGATATAAGAATCAAACCTGAAAGTCGAAGGTCTTCTAAAGAATCACGAAATCGATGATCGACCAGAAAATCATCCTCGTTTAAAAAATCGATCAATTTAATATCACTCACTTCACTAAAAATTTTCTTTTTTTCTTCGTCACTTTCCATTTCAACTCTCTCTTTTATGTTATTTCTTACAATGAACATGACCGTAAAACTTAGAAATAAATTTATACGCGGAGAATCCAGATTTTGCATGGTGGATTTGCAGGGGGAATTAATAAAAAGAACCGTTTTATTGAAAAATAATATTTAGGAAGATTCCAAACAGATTTTTCAAAGATTTATTATCGGATATGTAATCTATCGTTTATGTTTTTCTTCTTATCTGATGATGAATATCACATTTTTTTTTATTCGGAGAATGTCACAGTACATTGACATATTTTGTGTGTTAAAGAGCAACTGGTATAACAAATTGAGCACTTATTACAAATATCATTCCTTCTCGATTTTATTGACTAACTAAAATATTAAAAAAATAAGGCTTGCAATAATTGCAATCAAAATTATATTCTCTTAGCTTTTCATTTTAGAAAGAATAATATACAGATTTTATTTTTAGTATTTATATGTAATATCCTAGTCCCATTAAATTTGAAATTTTACTTTAGTGATAAGGTATTACGATAAATATCTTTCGGAACTTGTAGGTAGTGGGCTTTTGGATGGTTGCAATTGCGCAGTGTACTTCAATTTATTTCAAATTTATGATCAATATTTTACCTGATTTTTAAAAAAACACTCGAAATTTGACTAAGTTAAATATTTTCTTGTTATATTAATTTGTGATTACGAAGAAGGAAGATTGAGTTGAAACGAGTATATATTTTAACATTCAAAAATCTATGAGAACGTTCGTATTGATGATCAATTTGAACATGTAACTTATTTTTATGAACATTTACATAATGTAACATATTTGTGATATCTAATATTACTCTGCTAAAAATCTTTTTGTTCATAAAATTAAAAGTAACACAATTTGAAGAAAAAAATAAGTCACACATTTTTTTATTATTCATATAAATTTCTTAATTATATATTTTTTGTTATGAAGGGAGTTGAGTTACAAATATGTTACTTATACATAAACGTACAAAAATTGTAAGAAGATTCAAATTTATAACATAATTGAACATGTAACTTATTTTTATTAACATTTTATGATCTTTGATATTCGTATGATATTTTTATTAGAAAATCCAAAAAAGGAATTTTACACTATTTCATTTATTATTTTTATAATTAATTAGAGTAAGACATGTGATATTTGAAAACAATTTTTTATTAGAAAGCATTTTTCAAATTGAATAATATATACATTTAGAAAGAATTGTGAGTAGAAGTTCAATATCTTTACTGTTGTTATACATGTTTGTCCGCCTAAATCCTAATACTAAAGGATGGAGACCTTAAAGATATTCAGCGATTATAATTTTTCAAAATATAATAATTACTTTTAAAATATATTTTGAAAATAATTATTTTATTGAAAATTTTGAAAATTATATATGTTTTGCAAGCAGAATATTGCAAAATATATTATTTCGTAAAATATATTGAATTTGGAGAACATATGTTTAGTTTGCAAACATACATGATTTTCAAATTTTTTAATAAAATAATGATTTTAATATAATATTTTTTGCAAAATAATACGTTGGTATTCAAGTGTCCAATAAAAGAAAAAGTGAACTTTTCTCTTAATCTATATTTAATTGTACCAATTTTTTTTTTAAAATTCACGAATATTTTAATACTTTTCTCTCTGTATATCTTCAAAATTATCAAATCAATTTTCATATGCAAAGGAGGAATTTATAATCAGAGATAAAAAAAAATATCGTTTATTAGTGTCTCTTAATTAAAATATAACAATGTAGTCATTGAGTGAACATAATTAGCAGACAGATCCTCTTTGGCCAGTATTACCTTAAGCCAGTAGCATGTAAGGAGTACGGGATGCAAGAGGGGTAAATTAGGGTGTGCAAGTTTAAAGATGTCCAAGTTTTGTTGGAGTTGTTTCTGCTGTTCATTTTTAATTGTACGCGTGTTTTTTTGACATCTAAAGGGCTCTTAGTTTTGTATTTAACTCATGGCCTCCAAAATAGTTGGGATGGGCGTGCTGATGCTCTCAACAGAGCCAAAATTTTAAAGGTGATGTTACGGGAAGATAAGTGGTAAAATTTGACACGATTCGAAACTCGACACGAATTCAACATGGAAAAGTATGAATTTGAGTTGAGTATTTTGAGTTTCGGGTAAGGTTCGGATTGGATAAAAATTTACCCAAAATTTTCGGGTCAGTTTCGGGTTGACCCAAAATACCCGAACCCGATCCGAAAATTTAATATATATAATAAATTATTTAAAATATATGAATTTATATTACATAATTATAGACATATGTGATATATCTTCATAATATTTAAATGATTTTAATTCATATATCATATAATAAATTTTTTATTATATATTTTTAATATTTTATAAATAAAATTTAATTTTTTTATATATAACTAATTATTTTCGGGTTAAACGGGTCATTTTCGGGTTGATCGGGTACTAACAGGTCAGGTTCGGATTGAGAAAATTTAACCTGTTTCGGGTTCGGGTCGAGTTCGGGTTAACTAAAAAATAGGACCAGGTACAGCAAACCCGACACGAACCCGACCCATTACCCGAAATTGCCACCCCTAAGAGGGTCTCTGTCTTCAGATGTTCACTACAAGTATGACCGCTGCATATAGCGAATTTCGGAGATTTCTATGAAGTAGTGCAGATATCTGTCCTTTACACATGGATCATGACTTTAAAGAATGCTCAAGAACCAGTATAAGAGCAACTCCAACGCTGACAACCCTTACTCAAATCTGATCTAGTTGGACAATATTTAGGGGTTGAGAGTGAAAAACACCCCTCCAATGCTACTCCCCATCCCCTAAGAATTTTAGGGGAGAGAAAATTCAGCCCCTTAATTGAGGGATCAAAAGGCAACTCCCAATATGCTCCAGGTCAACTCCCGCTTCTAAATCTACCTTTGTTTCTCCCCTCCCGCCTATTATCTCTACAATTCTTCTTCTTCTTTTTCTTTTCTTCTTCGCTTCTTCAATTCTCTTCATCAACGACTTCTCTGCAAAGGTACTATCTCGATTTGGTTGTGTATATTATTATAAACCCTAATTTTTATTTCTCTTTTAATTAACTATGTGCTACAATTCAATTACTGGTTTTTAGGCTTAGAATCGTGAAGAAAGATTGAAACTTTACAGTAATTAAGGTCGATTAAGGTATGCACATATAAACCCCTTTTACATCTTTATATCCGGTGTGTTGAATTTGGTGATTTTTTTTTTAGTTTTTAAGTTAAAGATTTGATTTTGTGCACAAATTGAGCTGCTGTGTAAAATTGATAAATTGCAAGTAGTGTTGGCCTTGGAGGACATTATGGCTGTGCTTGTTATTAGTTCGTATAAGGGAGTGCCAGGTTATGCATTTTATTTGATCTTAGTAGAAAATGTTTATGTGTATATGTATCAAATGTTGTGTACAATTCTTTGACTTTCTTCATCTCTTTGAAACAAGTATACTAGAAACTACTTCCAAGTTTGTAGTAGTAGCGCTTGTACTGGCCTTCTCGTTAGCAAACATACCAAATGAACATGTTGTTGATGCTCTCAAAACTTGTAGTTGCTTAAAATTCCTGCATTGTTAATTGTTACATATAGGAAATCATTTTGAAAGGCTTGATTCTATCTAGAATAAATTGCCACACTTGAAATGTACTCAATGTTCTATGGATGCCCATGTGATTCGGTTGGTGAATAATGTCATATTTTACATCCTTGTTGAATGGAAACATTTACGAAGTTGAGGATATTGATTCAACTCAAATCCCCTCCCAAATACCTACATTTAGTACACAAGAATCTACTCAACAAAAAAAGGGTCGAGCTACTAATTTTTCAACGGAGGAGGATATGTTACTTGTTTCCGCTTGGCGAAATATAAGCATGGATCCAATACAAGGGAGTAATCAAACACATCAAACTTATTGGGAAAGAATTGCAGCCTTTTACGATGCGAACAAAACATTTTCAAGTGATCGAACAGCTAATTCGTTGTCTCATCGGTGGTCCGTTATAAATTCTTCGGTCTCTAAATTTGTTGGATATTACAATCAAGTTCAAGAAAAAAATCAAAGTGGACTTAGCGAACAAGACAAGGTACATTTCTTATAAACTAATTGGTATGAGATTATGTAGGCAGATTGTAGTTGGAAGTGTTGATTGTAGGTAGATTTATAATCTTTCAGTTTTAACATTTTTTTACATGTTTATTAAGGTAGTATTGAGGTCTGGTATGCAGTTTGGTATTCAGTTTTAACATTTTTTTACATGTTTAAATAATAAGCATATTTTCAACAGCATCTGATGCTCCATATAAGCTTAGGAAAATGGTTTAACGGACTGACCTATAAGGGTTCTGTATTTTTCATTTGCTCATTTCCATAGATTTGCAGATTGATAAGGTGCCTATTTCTTGGACACTGGTTATTTACTCTAAGTGATGTCTTCCTAGGCTAAGTCACTGGACTTTCAATAGAGCAGATTATTTATATATTGGACACTGGTTATGGTAACTTGAAATTGTTGCTTGTCCAAGGATTCTGGTTAATATATATTGTGACTATTGTCTGATCTTGTCATATAATAGGATATAATAGGATCACATGGGTCATTTTCTGCATTATTAATAAACATTAATAAACATTAATAATGAATGATGAGCTCGAGGCCCTTGAGCGAAATGGCACCTGGTCCATTACTGAACTTCCAGAAGGTAAAACAGCAATTGGGTGTAAGTGGTTGTTTAAAACCAAATTCAACCCAGATGGAAGTATTGAAAGGTATAAATCACGCCTTGTAATACTGGGATGTAGGCAGAAATATGAAGAAGATTACAAAGAAACGTTCGCCCCTGTTGCAAAGATGACAACGGTGCGAACTATGTTGGTTGTTGCTGCAATTGAACATTGGCATACACTGCAAATGGACGTATCTAACGCGTTCTTGCACGGTGAACTACTGGATGATGTTTATATGAAACTCCCACCGGGATACACACATTTGGGCTGTCGAATTCGAGTGAATAATGAAGGACAAGGTAATCCTAAACCGAATCTTGTTTGTAAATTGCATAAAGCACTGTATGGCCTGAAACAGGCACCTCGATTGTGGTTCTCCAAACTCTCTTTGACTCTCCTGAGCCTTGCCTTCAAGCAGTCTAAGTCTGACTATAGTCTGTTCTTAAAGGAAACTTCTACATCCATTCTCGTTGTCCTCATCTATGTAGATGACCTTTTGATTTGTGGCTCACAAATGTCTGATATCTCTCACCTCAAACAAATGTTGTCCACACGGTTTCATATGAAAGACCTTGGGCCCATAAGTTACTTTTTGGGTCTTGAAATTGACAGATCAACCTCTGGCTTTTTTCTCTCACAAAAACGCTACACACTTGACCTGTTAGCTGAGCATGGTTTGCTAAACTGTAAGCCTTTATCCTTGCCTATGGATTCCCACCTAAAGCTTACACCAACTTCTGGCGATCCACTTCCCAATCCCACTCCCTATCAACGATTACTTGGCCAGCTTATTTATTTAACTGTGCCCCGGCCTGACATAGCCTTCACTGTCCATACTCTAAGCCAGTATATGAATGCACCTACCACAGCCCATTTCCAAGCTGCTAAACGCCTCCTTCGCTATCTTGCTGGCTCACCCTCACAAGGAATATTACTGGCATCTTCCAGTGCTGCTCATCTAACTGCATATTGCGACAGCGATTGGGCAAGCTGTCTAGCAACACGAAAATCCACTACTGGGTATTGCATCTTTCTAGGAGACTCTCCTGTATCATGGAAATCCAAGAAACAAAGTGTGGTGGCTCGCTCTTCTGTAGAGGCAGAATACTGTGCTATGGCTATGACCACTTGTGAAGTGACCTGGCTCGCTGCTTTACTGAAAGATTTGGGGATCAAAAATCTGCCATCTGCACAGCTTAAATGTGACAATAGAGCAACACTAGCTATTGATGCTAATCCAGTGCACCACGAACGTACAAAACACGTGGAGATTGACTGTCATTTCGTGCGTGATCAGATTGCTCTGGCCTCATTCAACCATCCCATGTGTCTTCATCTGAACAAGTGGCTGACATACTCACCAAGGTTCTTCCTGTCCAACAACATCGATATCTTCTCAACAAGCTCGGAGCTTCTCCAGCATCTCCAGCTTGAGGGGGAGTAATAAAGGATGTTATAGTTACTGGAGGTTACTGCAGTTAATTAATTCTCAAGGTTGTAATAGTTTGGTTGTTATATGGTTGTTATAGATGTATGGTGTGGAGAGTGACAACTGTAATGTTTTGTCTGGGAGCATATCATTTTTCATTCTGTTATGTATAAGACAGAGCAGGGATCAATGACAGAACACAGATGAATTATGAATGAATAGCATAATGCTCATCTTTCTCTTCCAAGGTCTTTCCTTATTCTGCAAATGCACATGTTTCATAAATTCTTAGAAATCATCAAACATCAATTCTCCCCTTAAATTCTAGCACTTTGTTAGATAAAAGGTAGACCTGCCATCAGGGACCAACGCGCCAAGTCGTAATGATCTCAGCAAAAAGGAACAGCTAAGATTTTCTGAAGGAAACATATCCACTGAAGAGCCAAAATTATCTAAAGAAGGCTAACTTTGCTGTTAGGATGATTAATTGACAGGAAAATAAGCTCTTTCTACCCTTAATTCCCTTAATTTAACTACCTAGAAATTACCATAATTAGCTGATGATGCTTAATGACCTAGGTTGGATTCCGTTGGGTCAGGGGGCTCCCGCAGCTAATGATGCTTAATGACCTAGTACGCAAAACAGGATGTATCTTTTATTTAATTATTTTCAAGTAATCATATCTGTATATACTGAAGACGCCATCAGAGTATGTGATGTGCTCCAATGGAAATGGACAGAGGTTGCATTATGTCTAGTTCTTTCATATGACAAAACAAGTATCTATCATGTACGCTATTTTTATTGCATATGATATTGCAAAAGGAAGCAAAAGATGTAAGTAGCTAAGCCAGAATTCTGGGAGTAATTAAAAGAATTAAACACATTCAGGTAGTGAGAAGATAGAGATAGAAATACTCACATGAGTATTGCTGAGTTCGAGGTTGTAGAAGTCCATCTTGATCCGTGGATTAAATAATGGCCCAGCATGCCATGCAGTGGCGGAATCAGGATTACAGAACAACTGGGGCTAAAATGAATTATCGCTGATTTTCAGAGGCTAGGCGGAGCTGAAAGTAAAATTTCTACTGATTTTTAACTAAAAATCGTGATTTTATAAAAAAATTCTTATTATGATTTGTAGTTTAACCGGGGCTTCAGCCTAGACTGGCTTACACTTGGTACCGCCCCTTATGCCATGTACATTATTCAACTTTACAAATTTCGGACCTGAAAAGCGAAGGACACGTACATCTTCGATTGCAGGTGGCTTGTAGAAATGACCATCATGAGATTGTACAGCATTTAATCCCTTGGTCAGAATCCACCACAGAAGGCTTTGCAACTCCAAGATACCAAACATGGCCACCAATTGAGCCAAGACATTGAGTCACACGTGCATGATGTGTTATGGAAGAAAATTTAAGTGAACGACAATTAAGGCTCATAATATAAAACCTGATATCATGTAAAATTGATGCATAGTCAGAGAAGATCCCAAGTTCTATTTCAATCCATAGTTATCAATATGGAGAAAACCCCAAGACGAATATAGGCCAACTTATGTGATCAATCATGCATGAGTAATTTACTTATGGACGGTTGTTGTTTATCATTCTGGTGCTGATTGAAGCAACAGCAAGGTTAAACCTAAACAGTGGACGAACACAATCCAAGACTATTAATTGCACCTTAAATACATCAACAGTTATATATAGATATCCCAATTATATGATCATCGGTATTACTCCCACCATGAGCAAGACCAAGTGTCATAACTATCTATAGAGTGTCTGCTTAATCTTGATGAGAAACTGAATATGACAGAGCTCTGTCATTTTCTGCAATTTAAGAACACTGGATAGTTTTAAAAAGGGACAATTTCTTTCACCCAACATTGCCATTGCTACTATGAAGTGTGTAAAGCTAATAGAGATTTAGACCAAATAGATGCATTGTTGTTTTGGCCTATTCGACCAGTAAGTTGCTCGTTTCAGAAAGTACCTTTTTTGACCAAGCTAATCCAAATGGCTTAAACCTTTTCTCCTGTTGTAAACAAAGGTACTCATGACACTATGCAGTGGTAATTGCATCATAATGTGTTGAAAACAACATGGCCTTTTCTCCTGATTGTAAATCTTGTACATTTCTAAGGGGTTGTTTAAATGCTTCTCGACTTCTTTTCAGGGGATCATGGTGTCTAATGTTTCATAAATGATAGTTGTCACAATAAGAATGCAGTAAACATACCAAACAGATTTAAAACCTTTCACCGGATTCATGACATCAGATTTAAAAAAGCTTACGACTTTAAGGACTACAGTGTTAACTCATTTAAAATTTAAGTATTTCAAGTCTGCAATCAGATTAAAAACTATCATAATACCAAGTGACAGGAACTTGAAATTACTTAAATAAAATCAAACCCTTAAAACAAGGAGAAAGACGAAGGACCTAGAGGTTCCTTCACTGAGAACCAGCTGAGCATCTTGCGGTCTTCATCGTCCGGTGTGGGACCAATAACTTGGCCAAATTCTTTGAAACTCTCTGGGGTTCCTTCAGTTGTCACTAACTTTATTTCTTCCACAGTTTTTCTGGTTTTCGCCATCTTTTCAGTATGTAATGTTTTGACCGATAAACTATACTCTATAAACACTAGATCATGGTTTAGCTGTTGTAGATCAGTTGTTGTTATGATAAGATTGTTTATTAACCACTTGTTTATTAAGTTGTAATTAAAGAAAATACAATTAACTATGATACAAGTATTCCAAGAATACAAGAAACAATAGTATTTACAGTTATAGTACTAACATTATGCATAATAGAGAGAGTGCATGGCTATTAAAACACTAGAAAATGACATAAATAAGAAAACATTTAGAAACAATCAAAGCAATTTCTGGTAACTCACTGTCTGAAACACCCAGGATTATTATCTCCTTAAGCATACTAGCCTTGTTAACTAACAAATTCTCGTTCGAAGAACATGATGACGAATTTACTGCATTTTTTGAATTTGCTGGGCCGGCAGGACTAGTCTCTACAATGTTGTCCCAACAAATTGAATTGAGGGCTGAAATCCTGAAACCAATGATAACTTCCCTTTAAATTATTGGTTGAATTTTATATTTTGACGCGGCATACAGATCTGTGGAGTTCATTGCCTCTACTGCTAAAAGTTTACCCCTAACCTTGTTTTCAGTACTCTGTTAGTGCAAAGATCTGGAATCATATAACATTATTTCTTTGAGAAATTTAGATTAGATTTCTATATGAAACCTAAAGGCCCTTCCATTACCCTTCATAAGAAGACATTTTTCGGGACAATGTTGTAGTCTGCTTGTCGAACTTGGTGTTGGATTGGATCATTACCTAGGGACAATGTTGTGTAAAATTTGGTAGATTTGATATAATCTTATTCTTTTTACAGAACAAAAAGAAGAAGCCTACCTTGAATTTCCCAACAAGTCAATATCAATATTAACAAATCTCATACAAGTAATATCGTGATACATAGATTGTGTTAGATAACAGCATTCTCAAACAAAATGCTTGTGGAAAATTTAAAGAATTCCTTGAACAAAATGCTCGTAAGATAATTAATAGCATTCCTTGAACACAATAATTAATATTTCCGAAGCAAAATGGTGGTAGAATAATTATTCGCCAACTAGTGGTGCGCAACTGTGTGAGGCCTTGATCACAGAATCTGCAGGATGGTGGGTATGACAGCCCAGAGCCCGAATCAACTTCCACCACCCAATCCCTCGGTTCTTTCTGCTTGTAATCTTTGCAGAAGCACCACCAAGTGACTGCTGTGACATGGATTTCTTGAGTTGTCGTCTCCTAATATCTCTTATCTCCATCTCGGCTGGAATCTTAGCTGATCCAAAAAAAAACAAAAACCACCTTGACCTAGTAGGGGACTTGAAGATAGCAATTTCATATGCTAACGTATCGTTCTTGTCCTCACATTTCCCTATTTTACTCATACAATTGCTTGCTGATACAGAGTTAAAATTCTGGCCATAGCTTAAACTAGAAGAACCATTATATTTATCCACGCATATACCTTTTTGAACATAAGGTTTCGATGTTTTGGAGTTAAAGTTCCCTTGCAAGACACCTCGCTTTCCACTTAAACTCTGTTTGTAATCTTTGTTTGCAATGAGCTTCCCGCAGAAAAGAACGTTGTCAGCTGAAGATGATCTTGGACTACTCCATTCTTCACTAAAGAACTCAAAATTATCAAAAATTTGTTCATGATCTTCCTCTGCATAATCATTTTCGCCATATATGGGAAGATCGCGAAGGGAAAGCGTTTCGCCTTCATCGTCTGAGGGAGAATCTTGTTGCAACAGACAAGTAGAGTACTTTTGTTCCATTGTCATAATGTACATAGATTTGAAGCCTGGAATGTTTATTTATGATGAATATTATGAGGAAGAGTTAAAACAGAGTAGGCTAAAGCTGAAATTTAAAAATGTTTTAAGTCTTAGTAGGGAATGATACCTTTGGTCATTCTAGAAGGGCATGCAGGCTAAAAAATGCTTAATCAGAAAAGCAAATGTAAATTGCATTTTTATAATTTAAATTTTTGGATGTTTGTTTTTGTAGGGATGTGATTTACTGGTTATGTGACAGTTGGGGTCCTTATGTTAGAGTTAATTGTTAGAGAGGTCAACAAGATTTAGCAGCCACTGCCCAGAAGTAGAGATAACCTGTGGAGGTTGACCTAGACCTGGCAAAATGAGCCTGGATCCGAAGAACCGAACCGAAATTCATAGAACCGAATCCGATTTTATATCCGAATTAGTTAAACCGATAATTATCCGAAACCGATTTGAACCGATCCGAAAATTATCCGAACCGAAAATTTAACCGAAAATTATCAGATCCAATTATGATCCGAACCGATCATAACCGAATAATAAATTATCCGAACCGAATATGATTCGAAATACGAGATCCGATTTAAATCCGAACTAAAAAAATGGTGAATTCAGTTTTAGTTGAGTTATGATATTTACGGATTATCTATTAGGCCACTTTTAATTCAATAAATTAATCTATTTATAAGCAAAATTCTTAATTAGAATAATTTCATGTCAAAAATATCATAGATATTTAATCAATACTTTTGAAAAAAGTACTTTATTTTATATAAAAAATAATATATTTAATAATAAGATATTTTTAAAGTATTACAAATTAAAAAAAATGAATGAGTAATGATCCGAAAAGATCCGAACCGAATTTGATCTGAACCGTATTCATCCGATTTTAATCCAAATTTCATCCGATTTTAATCCGAATTAGACCCGAACCGAATCAAATCCGATCCGATCCGGACTATACCAAAAATATATCATAACCGAACATTAATCCGATCCGAAACCGAACCGATTATCCGATTTGCCAGGTCTAGGTTGACCGCCCTAATTTTTTTCTTAAAACATATTTTACTACCAAAATTGGTAGGTGTGCAAAAACGCCGTCTGTGGGAATCGAACCCACGACCACGGGATTAAAAGTCACGCGCTCTACCAGCTGAGCTAAGACGGCTAGTGTTAGTTACTGTTCAATTTTCTTACATATTTTGTTGATGGTTTAATAATGCTAAACTCTATTCCGGATACTGAACTCTTAAGCTTTGCTGGAAGAGAGTTTTGTGTGACCATTTCCTAGAAGGCTATTATATCATTTACTTGTTTCGGAAAGGATAGAAGTCAAAATTTAATCTCGAATTAGACCAATTATTTATAGAGTTAATTGCATTATAACGGCCCCAATTATAATTTTTTTCACGAAAATGGCTCAGTTATAAAACTAGCTACTTTCATAACTTAACTTTTTTTTTAAAGCATTTTAATGACTTTCGTCAACTAAGCCTAACGACGTTACACTTTTGTTAATAAACTTAGGGTTATTCAGGTGAAACTAGCGTAACAACCCGTGCGAGTCACGGGTCTACATAGAGATGTCAATAATTTTGTTACGATGAAGATGGTCTATATCGATTTATTAACTTGAAGATTGTGTAGTCTTGAGTTTAAGAATGTAAGATGAGAAGTATGGTTTATGCATAGTGAGGAGTAAGAAACTTTGTTGACGAATAGTGTAATTACTTTGAATCATAAACATAACTATGTCAAGACTCTAAGTCTTGTTCATAATGAGTATTATTGATTTTGAGAACTTATTGAAACAATGTAGAATTTAAAACACGAGTGGACTATTGTTGTTCTTGCGATTATAAACAGGTTTACCAAAATTTTGTGTGTTGAAGAAAATATAATTTGTAGTAGGTATCTTAGAAAGTGGTTGTTGTTTATATATTTGTAGAATCGTTTAATGCACACAATGTTTTTGTAATATAATCGAACACACAAAAATGAGATAGAGGATTAAAAAAAAAGCTGAACGTCGACGCGTCTTTGCACACCCTCACAAGACCCGTGTTTGCGATAGACACTTTGAGAGATGAACACCTATTACAGTCTATAGTATTCATGTCACCTATTTATTTATTTCTACTTGGGAATTGATTCCGACTCCTCTCATGTGTTCGTCGGTATATTAAATTATGTGAACACACTCAGTAAATGCTTTAATAATGTGTTTGGAATGTCGTTTTTCGGTTACAAATTTTAAACCAAATTTTGTTTATATATGATCAACATTTACTTATAATAATATATTTTAATTTGAATATATATATATATATATATATATATATATATATATATATAAATATATAAAATTGATATGGATAGAAAATTAATTATAGAAATATAATTGCTGATTCTTTGGAAAGGCCAAGTATTTAAGGCCCAAAACCCAGATTATTTATTAATTTCGTAATTAATAAATAAGGAAAATATACAGCTCATAAAAAGAGTCCAAAATATGGTAAATTCATCAAAGAAGGATCCAGAATCCCAATTAAAGGCAATTAATGAGTCATAGCCTTTATCAACAAGGAAAAGACTTATCCTGCAAGAAATACAATGTTTATCCAATATCAAAAATGAGACTTATTCGCTAAGACTCCTAAACATACCATAAATACTAGGCTCCAGACGCCTATATAAGGACCCTGATCCTACAATCAGAACTACGTTTTAGACACAGCTCCATACGTCATCTACTACGTTTTGGACACAGCTCCATACGTCATCTACAACGTTTTAGACTTAATCCTCGAAGAAGGACATACAAGTCACTACGTCCTGGGTGTGCCCCTGCCGCCATAGCCCCGAGGGCAACACCAAGAACTACGTTTTATTGGCTTGATTCTCTAAACACTAGAGATACGTAGGCATCTTGTTAGGACCGAGTTAGTCTCCAAAGAATGTTGGGTGCTCTATTTTGATGGAGCATCAAAAACAAAATCAAGTGGAGTCGGTTTAGTGCTACAAAGTCCTGATGGATTCCTCATAGAGTACGCACTAAAACTGGACTTCCCAACGACAAACAACGAAGCTGAATATGAAGCTCTGATAGCTGGCTTAGGGCTGGTTGGAGCCTTGAGAGTCAAAACTCTGAAAGTATGTGGAGACTCGAGGCTAGAGGTTTCCCAAGTAAATGGGGAGTTTGAAGCCAGAGATGAAATCATGGCCAAGTACTTAAAGCTCGTCAAAGCAATCATGACTCAATTTGACGAATGCTATGTAGAGCACATTCCAAGGGAAGAAAACATGAAGGCTGATGCCTTGTCTAAGTTTGCTTCTTCAGAAATTGAAAACTATGCAGAGAGTGTATACTTCCAAGTCTTGAAGACCCCAAGCATCAACGGAAAGTTGGTAGCACCAATTGATGTTGCTAGTTGTTGGATGGATCCCATCAAGGCCCATCTGGAAACTGGGTGGCTACCCAACGACACTTCAGAAGCAAGAAAGCTATATGTGAGAGCACTAAGGTATGCCTTGATTGATGGAATTCTATACAAGAAGTCTTTCATCATTCCTTATCTGAAATTCTTGAGACCTCAAGAGGCAGAATTGGCCCTAAAGGAAGTACATGAAGGAATTTGTGGGAAACAATTGGGGGGCAGAGCCCTTGCTCATAAAATCACCCGTCTAGGTTTCTATTGGCCAAGCATACTAGCCGATGCTAAAAGCTATGTGAAGAAGTGTGAACGGTGCCAGAAACATGCACCAGTGGTTAGGAAACCACCTGAGATGTTGACATCCATAAACTCACCAATCCCATTTGCAATGTGGGGAATGGACATACTTGGACCATTTCCAATGGCAAGTGCACAAAGGAAGTTCTTGGTAGTAGCAATCGACTACTTCACCAAGTGGATTGAGGCTAAACCCTTAGCCAAGATAATCACCAAACAAGTAATGCACTTCTTCTGGGAAAGTGTAATTTACAGATATGGAATCCCACGAATCCTGGTTACGGACAATGGAACTCAGTTTAACAATGATGAGTTCAAGAAGTATTGTGAAGATAATGATATCCAATTGCGCTTCACTTCTGTTGCCCATCCTCAAGCAAATGGGCAAGCTGAAGTTGCAAATCGAATTATCCTAGATGGACTAAAGAAAAGAGTTGAACGCTCCAGAAACACTTGGGTAGACGAATTGCTCCCCATACTTTGGGCATATCGTACTACCTGTAAAGTCACCACTGGAGCAACCCCCTTTCTGTTAGCATATGGGGCAGAGGCAGTGGTTCCAGTGGAGATTACTCACACATCTCCAAGAATTGAGGCCTATGAGCCAGAAACAAATGAAGAAGGCTTGTGGCTAGCCTTAGATCTAATTGACGAAGTTAGAGATGAAGAAAACGCCAAGATAGTTGAGCATCAAAAGAATGCATCTTTCTACTACAACCTAAGGGTTAAAGAAAGGTTCTTTCGGCAAGGAGACTTGGTTATACGAAAGATTGAGGCATCCGGAGTTGTACAAAAAGGCAAGCTGGCCCCAAATTGGGAAGGACCATATCGCGTTAAGAACGTATTTGGTCGAGGCTCCTACAAATTGGAAACCCTCGAAGGGCATGAGGTGCCAAGGACTTGGCATGCCTCAAATTTGAAAGTCTATTATGTTTAGTGCATCCTAAAAGGATCCGCTAGTAGGACAAGTAGAAATATGGTTCGATGAAATCATGAGCTTCCTGGAAAGAAGATGAAGGGTTGAACCCGTTTTTATTGGTAGAAACATCCTCAAAGCATTGTCAAGACAAACTACAAATGAATGCAAAGGAAAGCATACAAAATATGCATGTCAACTGCACAAATAGAACTGAATACAACGAACCCCGAAGGGTGAATGTTGCTAATAAACATACAAAAGAAAGCCTAAGATGCTTATTGTTAATTAGCGAAAATTTTAAGCTCAAGAGAAGTTTGATATGATAGACTTGAGAATGAATCACTACGAGTGGAGCCATCAGTAAGAACTCGTAAGGGTGAAGGGTTGAAACCCCAGAAACCTAAGACATTAAGTCCAAACCCCATCATTCGATATGCTCAATGAAAGGTTTGAAGCCAAAACAAGACGGTATAAGACATAAAAGGCTTATGCAAATGTCAAGTTAGCCTCGAATAAGGCAAAATCATCATAAATGTGTAGGTCGTTCCACACTTTACACCAAGACGATACTCGTGAAACACTAGTGTATATTAAAATCCCCAAAAAGGGGTAGTAAGTCCCAGGTAAGGGATAAAAAGACCCCAAGTCTCGAAAAAGACCGGTATAATTTTTATGAAATCCTAGTGCATTATCATAGACATTGGGAAGCGCGATCGGCCATTTTAAATCCAGAATCTTCAAGAAATCTTTAAATCTTCAAAAGAACCCAGAAACCGGTGAGTTTAAACAGAAAACCTCGTCGGGAATCGCCTTGCCACAGAACCCTAGCAGAGCTTTGCAGAGATAATTTTGGAGAAAATCTAGCAGAATATTTCTGAGAAATGAAAAGTGAGAAGTGAGTTGAAACAAGTGAGATTTCACCCTTTTATAGGGGCAACAGCCAGTCAATGGGCCGGTTGAAAGAAGAGCAACCGTCTATAGCCAGTTAAGGCCCACGAATCCATTTATGGATTATAGAAATTGAAGCCCAAACAATTTGGGTCTCAGGCAAATTCGAAGCCCAAAACAATGAGGCCCAATAAGGCCCAGGGCTGGAATAATTTAAGTCCAATTAAAAATTGGGCTAGTTAAGGCCCAAGAAAGAATGAAATTTGGAATGAAACCAAGGCAAAAACAAGGATAAAAGATTTGAGGTCGAAAAGACCCTAAAACAAAATCGTACAACCAAGGTCGAAAATACATGAGAAATCGAGGTCGTATCCATCGACCTCGCTCCCAAATAAAAATGAAAAATTGAAGATTTGAGGTCGAAAAAACCTTAGAACGAAGTCGTACGACCGAAGTCAAAAATATACAAGAAATCGAGGTCGTATCCATCGATTTCGCACCAAAATAAGGCACAAAAATTAAAGATCTAAGGTCGAAAAGACCCTGGATCGAGTTTGAAGGCTCGAGGTCGAAAATGGCCCAGAAAATGAGCTCGAGGCATTCGATCTCGCACCAATTTGAGGTCGAAAGTATGAGGGATCAAGGTCGAATGGCCGAGGTCAAAAATGACCTGCAAAATGAGGTCGAAAGTATAAGGGATCGAGGTCGAATGACCGAGGTCGAAAATGACTGGGAAGTCGAGGTCGAAGCCATCGACCTGGGACCAATTTGAGGTCGAAAATCCTGGTCGAAAAAGGCTGGATCGAAGTCGAATGACCGAGGTCGAATATGACTGGTAAATCGAGGTCGAAACCATCGATCTGGGACCAATCGAGGTCGAAAAAAGGCTGGATCGAGGTCGAAGGCTCGAGGTCGAAAAAGACTTAAAAATCGAGGTCGAAACCTTCGACCTCACTCCAGTCGAGTTCGAAATCCAGGTCGAATTTCAGGTCGAAAATGACCTGTTTCCTGGTCGAATTTGTGGTCGAAAATGACATGTTTCCTGGTCGAAAATAACCTAATTTGAGGTCAAAAATGCCCTTAAAAATGGAAAATTTTAAGGAAAAACACGTTATAACTTCTACGAAAACCCTAAGGAGATTTTCCCAGAAGTTGGGGGGCAAATGATATGGATAGAAAATTAATTATAGAAATATAATTGTTGATTCTTTGGAAAGGCCAAGTATTTAAGGCCCAAAACCCAGATTATTTATTAATTTCGTAATTAATAAATAGGGAAAATATACATCTCATAAAAAGAGTCCAAAATATGGTAAATTCATCAAAGAAGGATCCGGAATCCCAATTAAAGACAATTAATGAGTCATAGCCTTTATCAACAAGGAAAAGACTTATCCTGCAAGAAATACAATGTTTATCCAATATCAAAAATGAGACTTATTCGCTAAGACTCCTAAACATACCATAAATACTAAGCTCCAGACGCCTATATAAGGACCCTGATCCTACAATCAGAACTACGTTTTGGACACAGCTCCATATGTCATCTACTACATTTTGGACACAGCTCCATACGTCATCTACAACGTTTTAGACTTAATCCTCGAAGAAGGACATACAAGTCACTACGTCCTGGGTGTGCCCCTACCGCCATAGCCCCGAGGGCAACACCAAGAACTACGTTTTATTGACTTAATTCTCTAAACACTAGAGATACGTAGGCATCTTGTTAGGATCGAGTTAGTCCCCGACAACAAGAGCAGTCATTAAAGCTCGAAAGCTCCTAAACCCTAGTGATAAATTTACAAGTCCGTTTTTTAATCCATAACAATAATGTAATTAATTATTTAGCGACAATTGATATCGAGTACAAAATTCAAATCCTATATCAATTAATTTGATTATATAATTTGGCGAAACATTTCTTTTTTGAAATCGTATATCTAACAAAACAAATTTACAATATTAAAGTAATCATGTTGTTTTCGTGTCAATTTTATAACATTTTGTGTACCTACTTATTTTTTAAATGTTTTTTTTTTGAAAATATTTTTTATATGTAATTATTCAAGTTATAATGGATATCGAGCCCGAAATTCAAATCTCATATATATTAATTTGATTATATATTTTTTGACGCAAACGCCCTTAAGTTCATATTGTGTTTTTTTTAAAATCGTAGATGCATCATATAAATGACAAAAAAGTTACGTAAAAATTGTTAAATATATTAAGTTACGTATAAATTAATACAATAGATGATTCAATTTGTAATTTATAGTATATAAAATTTGAACCACTATATACTTGATGCAAATAAATATAGTTTACAATATAAAACAATCATATTTTTAATGGGTCAAATTTAACATATTTTGTGTACCTACTTATTTTGACACGGTCTTTTCTTCTAGTATGGTTATATTTGCAAAAACAAATGTTGAAAACATTCGTCTTTTGTTTTTGAAAATGTTCAAAAAATATTAAAATATTCGGTTATATATATATATTTTTTTCGACTCAAACATCCATAAATTCACATTATATTTTAAAAACAAATTAGTAAGTTCAACTATATACATGAAAAAATGACGTAAACATTGTCTAGTATATTAATTTATATTGAAATTTGTATGATAAACGAAGCAATTTGTAATCTAATACGATATAGAGTCCGAGCCATTATATATTTAAAGGAAATAAATATGATTTACAATAGAAAATAGTCTTGTTTTTTACGGGTCAAATTTATAATATTTTGTATAGCTGGTTATTATTCTGCAATCTTCTCTTTTAGTATGTTAGATTTGAAAAAAAAAATTAAACATTTATTTAAAACACTTGTGTAGATCGAATTCCTCTCTTGACGAGTAAATTATAAGAAGAAATCAAAAAATTGAGATATAACGTCTTGGGTATTCACACTTATAGATAATGAAATTTAAAATTATATCAAAATGAGTCTTTAGTGTAGTGGTTGAGATTGTCACTTTTAATCCAAAGGTTATGGGTTCAACTCCACATACCTACTTTTTAAAAAAAAAAACATTATATTGGTATTTTTGTAATTATGCAACAAATAAGGGCATAATGGTAATTTCACAGGTATTTTCTTGGCACTTTTTGCTCTTGTGTTGACATTTAATATATAGTAATAGATAGATTGACATGAAAGTGATATATTACCCTCAATTATTGGAGTAATAAGTCATTACACCTCTTCCCCCAAAAAATAAACCATATTTCTCCATTTCCCCCAGTTCAGCTTACAGTGGTGAGACATATGAAATTGTAGTTATGATTAAATCTGATCACTTATACTCAGAAGGTTTTAGATCTTCCACCGGTTTTCCTCTTCCCAGCAAAGTGGCTGATGGTGGATTCGTTGAAGTTTCCTCATATGTGAATTTGGATGATACCGATACCGAAGCTGCTGCACTTGTTTTTTCCTTGGGTCCCCTGAACAATATAGATCCTAAATCACTCACTGATGAAAGACAAACTGAAGTTAGTCAATTAGAAGGTTTTCGCTGCACCACCGAATTTGAACTTCGTTCGATCTGAGATAGACAATGGTGATAATTCAAATACTGAATTGGTTAGCTATGTTTTGTATTGAGTTCGCAACACATCACTTTCCAGAGGTAAGCACTCTTTCTGAACTAGAGCTCACTCTATAAACTGAACAATTTAATATTGAACAGAAGCATGTGGTTGAATCAAAACCCAAAGATGATATCCTGGCTCTAGTGCCAACTTTTCTGGACCTGTACCTAGTCATCCTTCGAGTCAAATGCAACCAGAAGTATGTCTAGAACCTGAGAGCACTTATGCAAGATCGAAAATAGGGCTGATAAAGTTTTCTAACAAAAAATTTCCATAACCAACAGTAGCATATGACCATCTTAAGGAGTTGAATCGATGAATAATTTGATTAGGGTTTGAACTTATCAACTGGGGCTTGTTGGTCCTTGAGTATTGCAGAAGGGGGGTTGAATGCAATACTGATAAAATTCAATCTTTTCTTCAACAACTAAAACTAAGATTAAATCTTATCAATAGAAGAAATGCAATCACAAGTAGTTTTCTCACAAAATAAATATTTTATTTATCTTGCGAAAGTGTTGCTACAACCTTGAGAGAAAATGTATTTTTCTCAAGCTTCGGTTTCGAGTGATCCATAGAATGAAGTGAGAGATAGTCTAAGTAAATTAATCATATCTCTATCATCACGGGTTTGTGAAGCTGCTGTCATTTTCATGTGACAGCTTCTTACAATTTGCCTACCCGTGTGTCTTACCTAAATTGCTATACAAACAAGTTTATCATTACTGGAAAAAGCAATCTAGATACATTCTATATTTAGCTAACACAATTCATTAGATGTTGAGTTGTCATACTCTTGAATTGGTGAGCTTTGTCATGTGATCTCTCAAGCTTTTGTCGTAGTCTTGTAGATCTGATGCAGTGTTGGGATACTGCAGCACGCTTGTTTCTTGAACATCCAAACTGTCACATGTTTGACTGAGTAGATCCCCAATTCAAATTTTATCCCTCTGAGACAGTATCCTGATCTTCAAGCTTTCTGTCACAAGAGTGTGCTTTTGGTGACAGTAAGAAATCCCCGCAATAGATGATGTCAGGAGTTCCAAACTTGCTGTCAGGATTTCCAAACTTGTTGTCTCAAGGCTTCCTCCAATGTTGCTGTTAGAGTAAATGTGTTGTCTTGACTTGCAACATGTTGTCCTCTTGTAACCTTACTGTCAATGCTATGACAGTAACAATTATTCTTGTTGTCATCCTGATATACTCCTTGAGGCTTGAACAAACGAATGAACTTCTTCCAAGATTTATAAACAAGTTTATTACATCAATAGAAATGGCTACAAGAACATACTCTGGCGGTGACAGTATGTTCTACTTAATAAAATTAAGTATTACAAAATACAAAGTTAAGTTGTCTTCTAAGCTATCACCCATAAATCCTAACAGGGCTATATGCACATATGTATCAAAGAGTCGTTGAAACTAAAACTGACTATTATACCCTCAAACAATGTAAAGTCATTAGGCTTAGTTGACAAAAATCATTAAAATGCTTTAAAAAAAATAATTGAGCTATGCAAATGGCTAGTTTTATAATTGAGTCATTTTCGTGCAAAAAAGTTATAGCTGGAGCCATCATAATGCAATTAAGTCTTATTTATATCTTACTTTAAATTATTTCTGAAACATCTCAAAGATTAGTCATATTAAATTATTTTTATGTGTTATCTTTTTTCCAATTTATTGTAGTTCTGCACTTTTGCTTTTGATCATTTGTTGAATCTGAAATGAAAAAATCTCAACACGCAGTATTTAGTGTTAATAAACTAGATAGTATAAATCAGTCTAGAACTGATAATCCGATTGGTTACGATAGATATTAGGAGAAGGACTTAAACAAAATTTCATCTTAAACCGACATTTTTGTAGTTCTAGGATTGCATGGCCATGAATTGACCACCAAAACATGAAGCAACATTGATCAGTCTGCAAAAACCTTTCATGAACTTCGAATGATGATTGTACACCTATCATCAGGGGCGAAACTAGGGGACGAAATCCTTGACAAGTTCTTTCTAACAGATTCAAGAACTGCTTAATGCAATCTTCCTCTTCAGATTTCCTACAGAAACATGAAGAAAAATCAAACTATTTCTTTTTGAAATATAAAAGGAATTGCAAGGTTAAGAATTAAAATTATAAGTAACCATTTTAATTTTCTTGGTGTAGGATTTTGCAGAACCTGGAGTATTTCCAGAGTCTGGAACCTCAATTAAATTAATCTACAATTATACAAATAAGTAAAAATAAATTAACATGTTGGTAATAACTTTTGAAAATTTTAAAATAAGGAGTAGACCATATAAATAGTGAATGAATGTTTTAAGTACTAACATCTCTGAATCCAGAAGCGCCAAAACCTGATATAGTAGTCTCGGATTTTGATGGAGTATCAATGATAGATTGGTATGCATCAGTAGCATGATAGACGGTACTGTTCAGCAAAATGTTATCATCGTTGAGTTCAATTTGTACAGTTATATCTTTACCAGATATTTCCTTAACAATTGTAGGATATGTTTTCTCTATCTCATCCTAACAATTTGTAAGATAGAATTAGCATGATTAAATAGGATTTACAAAATAAATAGATAAATAGGAAAAAAAAAAACTATATAGCATACACTTATTCCCTTCGCAATCAACTTTGTTGCTGTTTTTTCAATCAATCGTCTAGCTGCACGATCTAATAAGACGATGTTGAAAGCTTCTGTTTCATCTTCAGCTAAAACAATAATCTGATACCTGATAATAATCAAAGGTTACAAAAGTTGAAAGTTTCAAAAAATGCTTATATGTCATTTGCTTACTAATGAAACAACTTGCTTTTTCTGCGGTAGTGGGTAGTTTCTGGTGCATTTGAAACACCTGTACTTCCCTTCCAATTTAGAAACTTCTTCACTGCATTTGCTTTTGTGTCATCCATTATACCACCAACTATCACTTTGTTCAACATTCTTAACTTTGACCTTACACATAAAATTCCTCTACAAACAAAAAAAAGCTCATGCATTTAGAAATGCAAAACGATAAAGTTGGAATTGCGATTAAATATTTACATTAATATTGACGGACTATGCTAACTATTCAAATTGTAAAAATTAGTTTTGTGGAACATTGCAAAGTCGGAAATTGAATTATGTAATGATTATATGTAAATACTATACGATTTTATACTTTAAGATAATCAGAGCTTGTTTTTTCGCTTAGTTCCTTCAAAGTCAGTGTTTCAATAACAGGAGCAGATACATTCTCTGTTTGTGTTGGAAGAGATATGTGTTAGTATTTGTGCCCTAGAGACAATACTATAATGTTCTTGGGAAAGACATTTTGATTATTAATAAATATGTTCTATGGATTTTCATTATTTATTTATTATGTCTTTATTAACTGCGATATAAATATTAGAATAATAAATGTCCTTTGAATATAAGCATGAATTCTATATCTCTAAGTATGTGACTTAGAAATGAGATTATATGAATAGTGTTTATAATCCTAAAGATCCCTAGTTGAGTATTATTATTTGAGGACAATAATAATGCATTAAGACTAGTATGTTTGTTGATAGATGACCACATCTCATTGGTCAATAGTGTAACACCCCCAGATCCGGGGTCAGGAATCTGGGTTGTCACGCTCCATCAATTATACCATACATGTATCACTTACAATATTCTAATAATACAACTCCAAAGACCCCAATCACTTACGCACACACACACAAGTTATAGCCTTGGAAATGAGCAACAAAAGTAACATTTGTTATTACAACTCAAATGTACTATCCAGGATCTCATCTATTATTTACAACCTCTACCTGAAGTTACAATAATATACCTCACCGTTCTATACAAGGTTTAATAATACAAACCTACTTGACAACAATTCTTACTAATTCAATCTGCAACTATTCTGCTCACACCGGCAGTATCCATCCTTCTGAACTAACTCAAGGGTGGTCTCTCCATTCCCTTGCTCTCGTAACACGAGGTGAATTGGCAATGTTTTCTTCATGCTGAAAGTTTTAATAAAGCAAGAATGAGCTAATAGCGCTCATCAAGAAATCTATCCCAGTTTAAATCTTTAAACCTTTAAGGTAGATAATCCATATAGGATCAAAGTTTTAACACTACTAGGGTCTGACCCCAAAATAGTATACCATTTAAAATACTGTATGACTTATAATCATACTCAAATACTCTTCGTAAATCGTTTAGAAATCCTTGGTATCAATATGATAAACCAAGTCTCAAACATATCTTTTTTAAAATAGATATTAACATTGGAATCAAGGCTTAAAGCCTATCCATTGATTCAAAATACTATACAGTTCAATATACTGTATATCTTAAATCCCTTCTCAACCTATATACATGCATATCTATTTAGATATCTCATATTGTTCAAAATACCGTAAAATATCAGTAATGAACACCTTTTCAACTCTGTTGTGTTGTGATATAAAAGAAGCAAGAATGAGCACTATAGCTCGACAATAAGATATAGCAGTATAATCATATATATAAGCTGATATCATAATTGAAAACCTTTAAAACTCCGTTCATATACATAACGATATGTTTAAATATTCTTTTCGTCAAAACATGTCGTATAGTTCAAATACTATACACGAAACATCATTGTTCAATTACTGTCACATTATCGGTAACTCAGCACCTAGGCTTTCGTTACAACGTGTAGCACAATTCCAAGTGGAAGAAGGGGATATACTGGAACACCCAATACACGGTGATCAGCCGTTGTATCGTAACGTAACTTTTCTACTAGTAGAAGGACGACTTCCTATTCGGTTATCACCCTGGCCGCATTCGGGCCCATTATGCTACCTGGCACCTATTTCATTACCGAGCATAGGGTCATACTACCTGGCACCTATTTCATTGCCGAGTATGACTTCGTACTACCTGACACCTATTTCATTGCTGAGCACGATTTCGTACTACCTGGCACCTATTTCATTACCGAGCACGGATTATTTCTAGTCCACTGATGAATCGTATCCTTATATATGGAACCGAATTTAATCGTTGTTCCCCGAGCGTAGACTAGCTCGTTGATAGGTATGAACTTATTACCATACTTACTTCCGAAAATGTTGAGGAAGTAATAATACTATGTGGGTTGACTATTGTCAAATGACCTCGATCCTCGAGTAAATCATTTTGCAATCACGACCCGGTAGTTTAGTAAAATATCTTTAGTTCTGATAATTCAGAAACCCAAAATATATCACTTTTAATGAAAGAGGCAAGTGAAATCATATGTTCACTTCCTGAGATGGATTCCCAATTTTTGATAGGTTCAAATCAAATCATCATTCGAGATAAATAATTAAAGTAGTTGGGAACCCCTATTACAATCGACTAATTCTTTTTAAGATCAGAAAATATTTTAATAAATATTGGAACCTTAAATAATAATATAAATAAGGTTCTGTGATTTTTAAATCATTTTTGGAACATTTAATAAATATTCCAATCATAAATATTGAATTATTATTCAATAAACTTCTACTTAAGTGAATATTCACTTAATCAAATAAATATCCAAATAATTTTTTTTATAATATTATTTAATATTTAACATTAAATATCCAATAATATATATATATTGGAATATTTAATCACATTTTTAAACATAACTGTCCCTGGACCCTCCAGTTTCTGACAGTATAATAAAGACAAAATAGTAATTTAACTCCCGGTCTAATATTTTAAAATCATCGTACGACTGCTCTATACTTAGAGCCTTTAAAAACCTCGGTTTATATCTAGTATTTACATAGCATATAAACCTTATATCTTATATAGCTTTTTATTAAAAGCGTAAACAGTTTATAAATCATTTCAGAGCATTAAAACAGAATATATATCACGTACACAACAGTAAATCACAACAGCATCACTTATATGATGTAGGGTCTGAAAACTTGCATCCATCATATGCATATATTACATCTCAACATTTTTAATACCATCACATCTATATACGATGTAAGGTTTGAAAGCATGCATCTATCATATGCATATATTACATCTCAACATTTTTAATACCATTACATCTATATACGATGTAAGGTTTGAAAGCATGCATCTATCATATGCATATATTACATCTCAACATTTTTAATACCATTACATCTATATACGATGTAAGGTTTGAAAGAATGCATGATATCATATCATATGCATAATCAGTATAATGTAATTTGAAATACAACATGGGATGAGAAAACTTGCCTCGGGTCCTTGGTTGTTATGGGTTCGAGAACTTGCCGGAAAATCTATAAACAAGGAAATACTCGATCAGTCCCCTGACTTAATCATTTAAAGTACATTTAACTAAAGCACTAACGTTCTATTAACGAACATCAAATGTCTCGCTCTTGGTCACTTATAACCTCATGACATTCCGTAAACTCTTAAGTCAAAAGTTTGGGTGGAAATCTATTCTCAAAACCCAAGTACTTTACCATTACTAAACTCATGGTTTAAACTATCCCTTAAGGGTATTTCACTTGCGCAACTTTTTTTCCCGCATTTATATAAAATCGAAAAATCATCTTTTTAACACCAAACCTTCTCGGTTCCTTTCCTAACTGTCCATACTAGTATCCACATTAATATCATGACCCAATTCCATTTTTAAAGGGTTTGATCACAATCTCAAAGTTCATGCAGTGAACTACTTAGTTACTCGAAACCGCTTTCACTAAAACGGATGTTTCTCCTAAACCGTAAATCGAAACGATACGATTCTTTCGCTAAAACAAACTAAAAAACAGAGTCTACATGATCATGGTCAGAAATCCTTATGGTTATGCCTATAAGGTAACCGTGGTCTCTGTCCAAACTTCCTAAGTGAAATCCAACATGGTAACGACGCTTAAACGTGATTCCCGTGTTTAAAACACTCAATTCAATCCAATAACATAAACCAATCATCAATACTTCTCATTCATCATCTAAACTAACCAATGATCTTTAACCAACAACTCCATTCAAACATTTACTAGTTCAACCATCAAGATAATCACTAAACAATCATTATAACCAAGGATTCAACCTTTAATCCATACTATCTCAAACTATCATCAAACTAATCATAAAAATCGAATTATAACTAAAGGTTTGAGATGTTTATACCTTCCTTGGTGTTTGGTAATGACTATCAATAGCTTATATATCCTTTCTTGATCCTTAAACAACCTTAACAAGCCTTAAACTTCAAGATCAAAACAAGAAAATCAAGAATTACTATTCATTTCACTATTCATCATCAACTTTAGCTCATGATTTGAGCATGATAACATCCATGGATGAAGCTAGGATCAAGGATTTACCTTAGTCTATGGATGAGGATGATTTAGAGCCCAAGATCATGATTTTTGGTGGAGTAGAACTTGAGGAAATTTTTTCTTATCTTTGAAGAAAAGAAATGGTCGAATGTTTGTGTTCTTCTTGATGCTTCCTTCTTGAATTTTCTTTTCTTTTCTTTTTGTCAAAATGATGCTAATTGGATGCATCCAATTTGTGTGGTTATGGTTTAGTTTAGTCACCCCCTTGCCACATGTCAACTTGTTGTGGTTTGTGGTGAAAATGGTGACAAGGTGGTGATTCATCACCTTGTCATCACTTTGTCACACCTATGTCATCCTCCTGCATCATGCTTATGTCATTTCTCGTATCATCAATCCTCTTATATGATGCACTCGATGATCTTATATGATACTTCCCTTTCGGTTAGGGTTTAATCCATAATTCGTTACGCTTCTGTTTCGCGATAGGTTCAAGTGATTTTAAAAACGTTTCTCTGTACCAGTGTTAGGAGATACTCCCTTGATCTTTCCATTACCTTGGCTTAACGTATGATCAGAGATTTCTCACCTTGGTTTAAGATATGATCATGGATTTCTAATTCTACATACTTTCTCAAAACGATCAAATCAATGCATCCTTGATTGTCCGATGAATAGTGATCAAAATTTAAAGTTGGAATCTCCCGATTCTGATCGCGTTTACATTCACTTATTCTCCTTATACATCACTAATATAACTTTGAAACATTCATTCCATGTCTTCCATATAGTGTGGTCTGAAAATATTTTTCATCAGCAATTTCACTATTCATCAACATTTACTATTCATCAAATTTTTTTAACTAAGTCCAAAATTTGGGGTTATTACAAATAGTATGGTGATAATAAAGTCAAAGACATAAGTGCATGTTAGAAAAACATGGCACTGGATAGACCCACCATGTGAATTCTTCATGGTAAATGTTATCAAGTGTCATAAGTAATTATCACAGTGATAATGGTGTAATGATCCTTAGACTTGAAATCATTATATTTCTATATAAGAATTAATATACTTTGATTCTACTCAAAGTTACCTTTGACCGGGCAATGATAAAGGTGGACATTGAGTATATTATGAATCATATAAAAAATATGAATGATAGATATATGATTTAACCCTCCTATTTTAGGAGTGATATTATTAGCATCTTGATTGAGTGAGACTATGAAATGCATGACCATGCTCAAATGGTGATTTGTTTAATAGTCTACTCATTGATCAAGTAAACTATGATTAAATGACGAAGAGGATGACACAAACCATGCCTCGAGTTTAATCTATAATATAAGGTTAAAAGAATTATATTACATGGAACATTATTCACGAAAGGTTTAATTGGATCACCAAATATTATTATTACTTGGGTAGCAATGATGTATTACTAGATGCCGCTCATTGTTTATAATTTTATTATTAGATATTAAAATTATTGCCAACGTAATAATAACCTAAAGGGTCACACACATAGAACGTTTTAAATGGAGCTTTATTTAAATTACGAATTTAAATAAATTATTATTATTATATTGAATTATTGAATTAATTAAGTGGGAATATGCATGTTCTTTATTTAGGAATATGTTAATGAAAGATTCAAACCTAATATGTGAGGATATCTTAGTTTATATGTATTAGAGGAAGTAGTAATTACTTACTTAATCAATTCGATCATAAGAATTCTAAAGTTATATGTTGTATATGGATATTGATTGAGGTATTTGAAGTGTAATCATGAATATATCTGATCATAATTTAAAAATACATATTCATGTTCTATTTAAGGAATATTTTAATGATTGTGAAGATTCAAACCTATAATGCGACCTTATATTTGTTTTTATGTATAAGCGCAAGTACTAAGTATTGAATTAATCAATTTGATTATAAGAATTCTAAACTTATATGTACTAATTATATGAATTCTTAACAGTGATAAAATTGGAAGATTAATACAAAATTGTTATAAGGTTTTCCCAAGTTCAGTTGGACTGATTTGCAACTCTGTTTTTGCTAACCATTGTCTGTCATTTCATTCATGATAACAGGAAACAGTGTTGTGGAAAAACAAAAATTCTAATATACCACATATAGGTAAAAAGTTTGATCCAATATTACTTATAAAGTGGAGTTCCTATAAGTTTATATTTTGATTAATCTTTCTTCATACAACAGGCAGAAAAGAATTGGTGTCGAGCTTCATTACTGCAAACAACGTAGAACATGGGTTTGGAACATTTGTAAGTGTTACGTTTACGTTAATAACAGTACGATAATATACAACTGACTTTAATTTTATTATCTGCAGAGAGTGTACCATTATCGTTCCATAATCAATTTGGGACAGAACTTTCTTCACACGTTAATCTATACTGCAACGTTTTTGAATGGAAAACCAAATATGATAAAGATTCTAGGATAATCTATGGTATGAGAAGGTTTATCAAATTTTTTGGAGTAAAGATATACAATCTTCTCCAGTTTGACTATTACGGTGATGAATTTTTTGTAATAAGAATCTTTAAGGACACATCAGTTGAGACTAATTATCAAACAATGGATCTGGAAAAATTCATAGAGAATCCATATTTAAAAAATTGGAAAAGGGATCAGTATGTCCTAAATGCTTCAACCTTGAAATATGAGAAAGTTGGTGCACTGTGGCTTTTTAATGCTTATCGCAATTATGCAAACTATTTCGAGATGAAGATAAGTAGTTTGGATATTGATCCAAAATTGGATAAACTGGTAAGCAATCATCTTAATTATATAAAATTAGATTCTACTTTAAGTCAAATAATCCCATTCGATTTATATGTAAAGTCTGTTAAATTTTTTGTTATTTTAATTTTCAGAGTCTGCAAACAGGATTGGAAAAACTTTACAAAGATTGGAGAGATGGGGATACAGTAGTTCTGATGTTTATAAATAGAGGATGGGAGATTGGAATTGAGAGGAAATATGAAAATTGCGAGTTTGTAAACAGATGGCAGGACTTTATCAAGGAAACAGAATTGGAATCTAGAGATACATTGGTGTTTTATATATTAAATGATTCTGAAAACAACACCATCAAGATCTGCATATTTAAAACAGCAAATGAAATTATCGATAACCGGAAAGGTACTAAGTTACACTTAAACGATACTATTTGGAATCAATATATCCTTAGTTTGTTATATATCTACTTGTAGTTATTTTTGCAGATGACGGGGAGTGGAATATTTCTTTTCTTAAATTAATATCTAGGTCTTCAATGAATGAAGAAATGTTGGTATGTATATTTGTTCATTTCGATATTATATTGTCTGATATGTTCTTTAAAATTCAGTTTTTCAAAAACAATTATAAATAGAATTAAGAATGTGATAGTTTAGATTTTTCACAGGTTGTTCCTAAATGCTTTAAGGAAACTTATGGAGAGATGATGAATCACGTTAATCAAATCGAATTTGGTGGTCAACAAAGATTCATATTTTATAGTTTTATAGGCAATTTGTAAGAATCACGGGTAGGCAATTTGTAAGAAGTTGCCACATGAAAATGACAGCAACTTCACAGGACCCGTGTTGATAGTGATAGGTTTAGCTTACTTAATCTATTGCTCAATCCATTCTCTGTAATCACTCGAGAAACTAAATCTCAAGAAAACCAACATTTTTCTTGAGGTTGTAGCAACCCATTGCAAAATAAATAAAACATTTATTTTGTGAGAATTACTCGTGTGTCTACTTGTGTTTGCATTAGATAAACTGATAATCCTAAATCTTAGTTTTTGTTGTTGGAACATAGATTGAGATTTATCAGTATTGCATTCAACCCCCCCCCCCCTTCTGTAATAGTCAAGGACCAACAACTGGTATCAGAGCAGACAGATTGTTCTACAAATTTGAGATCATGATAAGTATGCAGAAGTCAAGTAGCATAAAGATTCCAGCTTTTGATAAAGAGAACTACAATGTATGGAAAAGAAAAATCAGAGACAAATCATCCTACTGGATGCTCTCACTTTGGACAAAGCCATGTGTGGGAACGTCATTGGGTGCTCATCAGCCAAGGATATGTGGAACAAGATCGAGCTGCTATGTGAAGGAAGTGAAGAAGTGAAAGACAATCAGAGACAAATCCTTATCTCACAATATGAAGCCTTCATGGCAAAGTCAGGAGAAGACCTAA
Organism: Heracleum sosnowskyi; assembly: GCA_030848705.1. Lineage (NCBI taxonomy): Eukaryota > Viridiplantae > Streptophyta > Magnoliopsida > Apiales > Apiaceae > Heracleum > Heracleum sosnowskyi. Next base: position 17,230,477 of record CM061236.1, read on the forward strand.
CAACAATGTTTGAGAGGTTTAGCAAACTGATGACTGCGCTACAGATTCATGGCAAGTACTATGATAGGAAGGAACTAAATGTCAAGTTCTTACTCACACTTCCTGAGCATCTTGAGCACAAAGTCACTGCCATAAGAGAAGGAAGAAATCTAAACAATATTTCTCTTGAAACTTTATATGGTGTGCTTAAATCATATGAGCTTGAGTTTTTCCAGAAAAGAGCTATTCTAGCTGGATCCAGAGGAAAGATGGCTAATATGTCAAGTGCTCTCGTGGCTCATGTGCCAAGAATCACTCAACCTAGTGAAGAAACTCAAATCACACAACCTGCTCCAGTCCCTACTCTAAAGATTGAAGAGGTTGTGGATGATGAAGAGAAAGTTGTACTGCAAATAACTGATGTTGAAGATGAAGATTTCTACTCCCTAGAAGAAATGGAGAAGATGGATAATCCAACTATGGCTTACATGGCTAAGAAATTCAAGAACATAAGATTCAAGAGAAACAAGCCATTTAAGCCTCAAGGTCAAACATCAAGGTTCAACAGAGGGAACTTTTCCAAGGTTGAAGGTGGTGCCACAAGAGGTGGTTACAAAACAGGGATGGTGGATAGATCCAAGTTCAGGTGTTACAACTGTAATGAACTTGGTCATTTTGCCACTGAGTGCAGAAGACCAAAGAAAAATCAGAGGATGGATAAAGGGTCAAGTGGACATTTCAAGAAAGGACATGGAAAGGCCTATGTGGCTGAAGGAAAGTGCTGGGATGATTCTGATGATGAAGAGGAAGAGGAATATGTGAATCTAGCCCTCATGGCTAAGTCTGATGAGGCCACCTCTAGCTCTCCAAGTCAGGTACCCTCATTTGTCTTACTTGATATGTCTAAAGATGAATACAAACAAACTGTTGAGGAATTGAGTGTAGAAATGTTCAATGTTCACACTAGTCTAACTGCAGCTAATGAAGAAATTGCTATGTTAACTAAATTGAATGAAACACTCACTTCTGAAAATGATTTGCTTTTGTTGAAGACCAGTCGTTTAGAATCTTTAACACAGGAGAATGCCAAACTTAAAAATGAATTAGTCTGTGCTAAAGAAATTGAGGAGTTTCTAAGGAAAGAAATTAGTGAAAATGAATTCAATATTAAAGCCTATAGAAACTCATCTAAACAACTTCAGGATTATCATGAGAAACACACAGAGGATCAGAAAGTAGGGATAGGTTTTGAGTATGGTAAAAGACCTGGTAAGGAAATTGTTAGTCAGGATTGTTCAACCGATGCTTCTGTCAAACCTCATGTCCTCAAGAAGATCAACAAACCTATTTTTAAACCTCCTGAACTTGAGTTTGCTGAGGAAGCCATGTTCATCAAGCAACAACTTGATGACGATGATGAAGGTATTGACAGTACAACAGTTGATGGAAAATATGATGTCACAATCCCCAAGACAGTAACCTCCCCAAACAATCCGGCAGAATGTTCTAAAGATGCTGTCAATAATGGAAAGTGTTAGATATAATTGCTGACGTTTGTTCATCAGTGTTTAAGTTCCAGGTACATATCAGAGTTTATATAGAAGCCAGTCAGAGTTTGATAAAGTCTGACTGGGTGAAGAGTTTATATGGAAGCCGGTCAGAGTTTGTTAAAGTCTGACAGGGTGATAGTTGACTTAGCTGTCGGTGCAAAGATAAAGATTCTAGAAGCAATATATTCTGAAGATGGAAAGAAGCAGAATATATTGATACAGCTAAGGAGACTGGACAAAAGACTGAAGCAATCCTTAATTGATAATAATTGTATAGCTAATTTATAGGAGTATCAATTAGATAAGGATTGTATGTAGCTGTGTACTATATAAACACAGATAGGTTATCCCTAGAAGGGACGCGAACATAGAATTATTATTCTTGTAATCTAGTAGCTCTTTGTGATTCATTAACATCACTAAGAGAGAATTATTTAATATAATTCAGTTTGTTGATTTACAAACCTGTGTTCTTGATTGTTATTCTCATACATACTTGATTATATATTGTGTATTCGGCCTAACAATTGGTATCAGAGCCAAGGCTGTTTAATATATACAGTTTTACGATTCAAACACAGTAATAATCATGTCTGAAGAAAATCAAACTGCTCCCAAGGCTGAACAGGTTAAGCCTAATTCTGTGAGTCGATATGAAACAATCAGGGTTCCAATTCTCAGGCCAGTAGAGTATCCGATTTGGAAGGTGAAGATGACCATGTTTCTGGAGGCTACAGATCCAGAATATCTTGACAGAATTTATGATGGTCCTCATAATCCAACCAAATTAGCCCCTGTTGTTGATGGTCAAGAACAAAAGACTGTTCCAAAGGAAAAGAAAGATAAGACTCCTGAGGACATCTCATCAATTGCAAAAGATGCAAAGGTTAGACATCTTCTCCACAGTGCCTTAGATAATGTTATGTCTAACAGAGTAATTGGCTGCAAGACTGCCAAAGAGATATGGGATGCTTTAGAAGTCAGATGCCAGGGAACAGGTGCTATTAAGAAGAACAGAAAGACAATACTCACACAGGAGTATGAGCACTTTGATTCAAGAACTAATGAAACCTTGACTGAGACTTATGACAGATTTTGCAAACTATTGAATGATCTGTCTCTGGTTGATAAAGAATATGAGCTTGAAGAGTCTAATCTCAAGTTTTTGTTATCTCTACCTGAAAAGTGGGATTTAAAGACAACCACAATAAGAGATAATTATGAGCTTGCTGATACAGATCTTGATGAAATCTATGGGTTGTTGAAAACTCATGAACTGGAGATAGAACAAAGGAATAGAAGATTGAGTAAAAAGACAAAATCTGTTGCTCTCAAAGTTGAGGAGAAGCCCATCAAGAAGGAATCATCAAGAAAGAAAGCCAAGGGAAAGGCTTTAGTCATTAAATCTGAAAGCGAGTCATCAAACTCTGATGATGACTCAAACTCTGATGAAGCTTCTGACTCTGAGGATGATGAAGAACAGATGATGCAAATGGCTGCACTGATGGTCAAGACCTTCAAGAAGATGGGATTCAAGAACTTTAAGAAAGGAAAGAGATTCTCAAGGAAAGATTCAAACTCTGAAAGGAAAAGCTTTAGAAAGTCTGATGGAAGGGAGACCAAGTCTGGCAAGAAGGATAAATCTGAAATCCAGTGCTACAGGTGTAAGGAGATGGGTCACTATGCCCCAGAGTGCAAGAAAGGCAAATCTGAGAAAGCACTCATCTCTAAAGGCAAAGACTGGGCAGATACTTCAGAATCTGATGATGGAGAAAATTATGCTCTTATGGCAACTGTCAGAGATGAGACTGAATCATCTGAAAATAAGGTACCCCTAACTACTTATGCTTATGATACTGATAATATATCTGAATTGAGAGTATATCTGAAAAGCGTACATGTTAGTTATAGGGATCAGACTTTAGAAAATGAGATAATTAAATCTGAGAATCTTAGCCTTAAAGATAGAAACAAGTTTCTTGAAGGAGAACTTGAAAATATGAAGCAGATTCAAAAAGAAAGAGATGATGCTGTTTATGTAGAACAGGAGTTGCTGAAAAGATATAAGCAATTAGAATCTGATCTAGAAAAAGAAAGAAAAATAATCAAGACTTGGACAGACTCTGGAAGAGACACTCATCAAGTGTTTCAGACAGATTCTGTAGGTTTAGGCTATTGTGAAAATGATGAACTTAGGTTTAAAGACAAGGTTAAGGTAAAACCACAACTTAAACCTGTGAAATTTGTTCCAGAAGCCAATAAGTTAAAATCTGTTGTAATAAGAGAAGCTGATATGGAATCAGATGAAGCCTGTGAAAAACAGGAAAATATTATAACAGAAAATCTTATGGAAATAGAAGCTGTTAGAAAACCAGTAAAAACTTGTGAAAAACAGGTTAATGTTGGTTTGATGACAGGGAAACAGTTCAATCATAAGCTGAAAGAGGTAAAATCTGCCATGAAACCAAAAGGGTCCAAGAAGAATAGGAATGGAAAGATAGGCATAAATAAAAGAAATAATCATTTGCCTAATGCTGCTGCTCCAAGGAAAACATGTTATAATTGTGGTAGTTCTAATCATCTTGCTAATTACTGCACAAAAAATAAAAATATCAATTCTTTACCTTCTACATCAGGAGTAAAGAATGATTATGTTAGGGTTAGACCACAAACTTTATGCACACACTGTGGGAGCACTTGGCATTCCATTTATACTTGCAAGAGTTATCATGCTATTTATCACAACTATTATGAGCTAAAACCCAATCTGAAGTGGGTTAGAGCAAACTCTGCAAGTGTAAAGTCTGACAATGTTAGTTTAAACTCTGTTGATAGTAATTCCGCTGCAAAAGCTAACACTGTTAAGAAAGACAAAGGATCCAAGCAAGTCTGGGTCCTTAAAACTAACACTTAGTGTTTGTTTGTGATTGCAGGGTATAAAAGAGAGCAAACTTATCTTGGATAGTGGATGCTCAGGACATATGACTGGAAATAAGGCCCTGCTATCAGACTTTAAGGAGAAGGCTGGCCCAAAGGTTTCCTATGGAGATGGCAACATAGGACACACTCTGGGATATGGCAATATTAATCTTGGAAGTGTCATCATCACAAATGTAGCTCTAGTCTCAGGACTCAAGCATAATCTGCTATCTGTGAGTCAAATCTGTGATAGAGGAAACCATGTAGATTTTTATACTGAATACTGTGAAGTTATCAGTAAATCTACTGGAAAAGTTGTTCTAGTTGGACACAGGCGCAACAACATTTATGAAGCAAGTTTGGTAACAAACTCTGATGGAAAAACAGTGTGTCTGACTGCAAGAATGTCAAATGAAGAGAGTTGGAATTGGCATAAGAAGCTCTCTCATCTCAATTTGAACAACATCAATGAGCTAATAAGAAAGGATCTTGTAAGGGGACTCCCAAAATCAATACTCAGTCTAGATGGCCTATGTGATTCCTGTCAAAAGGCCAAGCAAAGGAAGTCATCTTTCAAGAGCAAATCTGAATCTTCAGTAGTGGAACCTTATCATCTTCTACATGTTAATCTCTTTGGACCAGTGAATGTGATGTCTATGGGCAGAAAGAAATATGCTCTAGTAATTGTTGATGAATATACTAGATATACATGGGTGTATTTCTTATCAAAGAAGGATGAAACTGCTCAAACTCTGATGGATCATGTAAATCTACTGGACAAAGGATCACAGCACAAAGTCAAAATTATAAGGAGTGATAATGGAACTGAATTCAGAAACTCAATCATGGAAGCTTTCTGCAAGGAAAGAGGACTGAAACAAGAATTTTCTGCACCTGGAACTCCACAGAAAAATGGTGTAGTTGAAAGAAAGAACAGAACTTTAATTGAAGCAGCCAGAACTATGCTTGAAGAAGCAAAATTACCAACTTATTTCTGGGCAGAAGCTGTTCAAACTGCTTGTTTTACTCAAAATGTTACACTGATCAACAAGCATGGGAAAACACCATATGAGATGGTGAAAAATAAGAAGCCAAATTTGAAATATTTTCATATATTTGGATGCAAATGCTTTGTGTTGAAGACTCATCCTGAACAGTTGACCAAGTTCGAGTTAAAAGCTGATGAAGGAATCTTTGTTGGTTATCCATTGTCAACAAAAGCATTCAGAGTCTACAATCTGAGAACTAAAGTGATCATGGAATCCATACATGTGTCATTTGATGACAAGAAAATAACTGGACTTGATGACTTAGATGGATATGATCAACTGCGTTTTGAAAATGAAGGTTTATTCTCTGATGATGTAAACTCTGATGAAGCAGTACCGACAAACTCTGATGAAGCGGTTCTGACAAACTCTGATGAAGCATACTCTGAACCTCTACTGGTAAATACTGGAGAAACTGAAAATTCTCAAATTGAACAAAATAGAGAACCAGTTGAGGGGGAGCGTGAAGAAGCTCAACAAGACACAGCAAGTGAGTCAGTTGAGGAAACTGATTCAAACTCTGACAGTTCAAACTCTGAGCCATCCAATTCAGGGGGAGCCTCAGATACTGCAGAAAGTCAACATATGAATCAGGAGAGCATGAATCAAGGGGGAGGATCCAATAATGATGCAAGAAACCACTTACCAACAGCAAGAAAGTGGACACAGGCACACACACCTGATCTCATAATTGGAGATCCTGATGCTAGTGTGAGAACTAGAAGTGCAACAAATAATGAGTGTCTGTATTATGCTTTCTTGTCTCAAACAGAACCAAAGAAAGTGGAGGAAGCTCTTCAAGATGCTAATTGGATTACAGCAATGCAAGAAGAGTTAAATGAATTTGAAAGAAATGAAGTTTGGACACTTGTACCTAGACCAAAGAATAGATCAATTGTAGGTACAAAGTGGGTTTTCAGAAACAAGACTGACAGTGAAGGTGTGATTACAAGAAACAAGGCTAGACTTGTGGCTAAAGGTTATTCACAACAGGAAGGAATTGACTATGATGAAACCTTTGCTCCAGTTGCAAGATTGGAGGCCATAAGAATTTTTCTGGCCTATGCTGCACACAAGAAGTTTAAAGTCTTTCAGATGGATGTAAAGAGTGCTTTTCTCAATGGGAAGCTTGAAGAAGAAGTGTTTGTTGAACAACCACCAGGATTTGTAGATCCCAAGCATCCAGATTATGTCTACAGGCTTGACAAGGCATTATATGGACTAAAGCAAGCACCAAGAGCATGGTATGAAACTCTTGCTCAATTTCTTTTAGAAAGTGGGTTCACAAGAGGTACAATTGATAAAACTTTGTTTTATTTCAATTCTGGTGATGATTTGCTTTTAGTTCAAATTTATGTAGATGATATTATCTTTGGATCTACTAATGACAAACTTTGTAAGAAGTTTGCAAAGCTTATGCAATCCAGGTACCAAATGAGCATGATGGGAGAGCTTAGTTATTTTCTAGGCTTACAGGTCAAGCAAACAGATGATGGTATTTTTATCAATCAAGCAAAATATACCAGAAATCTTCTCAAGAAATTTGGTATGCTTGATAGTTCATCTGCTCCAACTCCCATGGCTACAGCAACAAAGCTAGACAAAGACACAGGAGCCTCAGTAGATATGACAAACTACAGAGGAATGATAGGGTCTTTACTGTATCTTACTGCAAGTAGACCTGATATCATGTATGCAACATGTCTTTGTGCACGATTTCAAGCAGATCCCAGAGAGCCTCATGTAACAGCTGTAAAAAGGATTTTCAAATATCTCAAAGGAACCATAACCTTGGGTTTGTGGTATCCTAGAGAATCAGAGTTTAAGCTAATTGGTTACTCTGATGCAGATTTTGCAGGCTGTAAGATAGACAGGAAAAGTACAAGTGGAAGCTGTCAATTTTTAGGTGACAGATTGGTTTCTTGGTATAGCAAGAAACAGAAATCAATTTCCACATCCACTGCAGAAGCAGAGTATATAGCAGCTGGTAGTTGTTGTGCACATATTTTATGGATGAAGAATCAGTTGCTGGATTATGGTTTGCAATACCCTAAAATACCTATTTTCTGTGATAACCAAAGTGCTATTGCTATGACAGGTAATCCAGTACAGCACTCCATGACAAAGCACATCAGCATAAGGTATCATTTTATCAGAGAACATGTGGAAGAAGGAAACATTGAGCTTTATTTCGTGTCTACAGACCAACAACTTGCAGATATCTTCACCAAACCTTTGAGTGAAGTTACTTTTACAAGATTGGTAAATGAACTTGGAATGGTCTCTGGTTCTGACTAGAGATACGGGTTAGACTCAAAAGCTATACATGTTTGATTTTTATGCTCATGATTCCTTGCATGTATTAACTGATATGAGTACCAGTGTCATAAACTCTGAACGTAAACTCTGATGCTAAACTCTGTTAGTCATAAAGTGTTGGTCATACTCTGTCGGTTAAAGTCTGATGTTATACTCTGATTATAATTTTGTCTGAACCATAAGGACCAATGAAGAAATTTATATGGAACATAATTCTCAGTAAGTAATTGTGAATCCTTAAGAGTTATATAGATTCTGATCTCAAATATGTGCAGTAAGTTAACACAGCATGATACTGTCTCTATATTTATAGCATCTCTTAGTTTATTAATCCTATACACTGAGTCTGTATTAGCTGTTTGCATTTTCTCTCATAAATTAATTATATTAACTGATGATAAGTCTAAACTCTGATTATTAATTGCAAATAATTCACCCTCAAATCAAAAGATGCCAAAAAGAGCACAAATTCCTTTGAGATCATGTTGTGCCTAGGAAGATCCAGGAACTTATTGTATGAAATAAGGGCTAAAATCTTTGATTTTTGGTGACTAGTGCCAACCACTGATTACTGGAAAAATAAAAAAAAAATAAAAAAAAATCTCTATAAAGGGGGTGAAAAATAAAAGATATATCCAAATGAAAGGATATCAGTATTACAGAGTTTAGATATAAAATCAGATTTTATTTTATACATGAGAGTTTAGGCAACCAGTTTTTACTACTTAAGTTTGTGGATTTTATGCACTTTGAGATGGTCTAAATATTTGATTTCGGTAAACTCTGCTACTACACACACAATTATGCACACCTGTACAGTTTGCGAAAAGAGTTTATTGACAAAGAAGGACAAATGGTAAACACTGATGTTGATAAGTGGATTTTATATCCACTTGGAACGCTTCATATCGGCTTAAATTGATGACTTGAACTCAAGTATGTGGTGTGTTTAATGTGTTTTCATTAAGTTTTGCAGAACCAAGAGTTGGAGGTTAATTTGATTAAAATTCGGATTTTCCGGGTAGGTTGCGCAGTCTTCACTGTTTTGGCCATATCTGGAGTTCTACAAGTCCGATTCTGACGATCTTACAGCTCACGCGAAGAGGACAACATTTTCTGACAGAATCCCTGGCGCGCCCGCGCCACATCCCGCGCCGCAACTGACAGAACAACCCGCGCGCCCGCGCCACTCCCGCGCGCCCGCGCCGTCTGAATTGCTGAAATCTGCTGTTTTGTGGTCAGAAAAGGAAATTTGCCATATTTGTTAGCCTGAAACCCTTATAAGTATTTGGTGGACGTTTTCTGAGAGATATATACATATATATCAAGATACATACATACATATTCATCCACCGGTGAGGAGAACAAGAAGACGACTGATTTACGAAGACCTAGTTTTCATCTAATCTTTGTATTCTTCTAAATTAGGCGATACTTTGGATTCTCGTTTGTTCTTTCTAAACTCTAGTACTTTTATTCAGTATTCTAGACTTATTATTATCATGTTTTCATCAGAACCCACGATGATGAACGGTTCGATTATGAACTAATCGTCGTCGTGGGATTCTAACGGATTTATTTATGAATTTTAGTAGTTAATTGTTTTAAAGATGTGTGTGTGTGATGGCTAATTGATATCCTAGTTTGGTTGTGCTTATTCTTCTTGGATGCGTAGCTAACATCTAAGATTATTTGTTAATCTCTATTGAATGCGAAAGTGGATATAGAGATTTAGAACTTGCCATGCTAGCATAGGTTTATGTATGTTTGTCATGCATGATTCGTAGGTAATTTTAACCATCTTACCTGCCCTATGTAATCTTAATGGATAACTTGCTCATTAAACCGTTATGTTTTCAAATCTTATAGACATATAGGGTCTAAGCATAATTGGTGTCTGCTCAACTTCTATCTCTTTTGTGGATGTTTGGGTGGTTTGGTATACGTATACTGAAAGGTAGCGTGTACTGATTTCGTGTTATCCGATTAGTTATCACAACTGTCACATGCATTGATTAAAGACAAACGACTCTAGATGAAGTATTTAATGAAGTTAGGATCCCATGTTTATTCTCATAAGTAATTAATCAGCAATCTCTTAGTTAATTATAATCTTGTTAAGTCAAGTAGTTAATTTAGTTAATCAAAACACAAACTTGTTAATTGTCTTAGCATTGAATAATAACCATACATTGTTGCATAAGTACTAAACTATTATAACCAATAGCAGTCTCTGTGGGAACGAACTCTACTTAATCCTGTATTACTTGTGACCGCGTACGCTTGCGTGATTTTGTGCGAACAAGTTTTTGGCGCCGCTGCCGGGGACTCGGTGTTATTTATATAGTTTATGTGCTTGTCATCAGTGGTCGTTAAAGTTCACTGACTCGGATTATTCTTTCATCGATTTTACTTTGTTTGGTGAGTTTTCAGATACTTAAGTGAAAGTGTATGCGAACACGTTCGCAAACTCGGAAAGCAGAACTTGAATTGAATCTAGTTATGGGAGAACCTGTAGCACCAGAAACGAAGGCTTTGAAGGACTATTCTCAGCCTAAGATCAATGATATTCAGTCGAGTATTGTCAGGCCGGCTATTGCAGCTAATACCTTTGAAATCAAGCCTGGCACGATTCAGATGGTGCAGAATTCAGTGCAGTTTGGGGGTGCTCCAACGGAAGATCCTAATATGCATATTAGGGATTTCATTGAGATCTGTGACACCTTCAAATTCAACGGAGTGTCGGAAGATGCTGTGAAGCTGAGACTTTTCCCATTTTCTCTGAGGGATAAGGCTAAGGGCTGGTTGCATTCTCTACCAGCAGGTTCTATTACTACATGGGAGGATCTTGCTCAGAAATTTCTCACTAAATTCTTCCCCATGGCTAAAACAGCAGCAATCAGGAATGCTCTTACTCAGTTTTTACAACATTCTGGTGAAACTTTATGTGAAGCTTGGGAGAGATACAAGGAGATGCTTAGGAGATGTCCACATCATGGATTGCCCGACTGGATGGTGATTAATTGTTTTTATAATGGTCTGGGAGCACAATCAAGACCAATGTTAGATGCAGCATCAGGTGGAGCTCTATGGGCTAAGAGCTACGAGGAAGCTTATGAGTTAATTGAGATGATGGCTGCGAATGAATATCAGAATCCTACTCAGAGATTATCACAAGGCAAAGTAGCAGGAGTTCTTGAAGTTGATGCAGCTACAGCTATAGCAGCCCAGTTGAAGGCTTTGACAATGAAGGTGGATTCTTTGACGAATTATGGAGTTCAGCAGGTGGCTAGTGTTTGTGAGCTTTGTGCGGGCGCACATGAGACGAATAATTGTGCCATATCTAGTGAGTCGACGCAGTTTGTGAGCAACTTTCAGAGACCATCACAGCCAGTTCCAGCCACCTATCATCCCAATAGCCGGAATCATCCTAATTTCAGCTGGAGCGACAATCAACAATCTCAGCAGCCTTATCAGCCATTCCAAGGTCAGCAATTTGGAGCAAAGCCTTACAATCCGCAGAATTTTCAGCAGCAGTTTCAGCCACCAGGATTTCAACAAGCTCATGGAAATTCTGGTCAAATTTTTAAAGAACAATCTGAATTGGAAGAGTTGAGGTTGATGGTTAAAAGTCAGGCGGTCTCGCTCAAGACCGTGGAGAATCAGATGGGACAACTTACCAGTGCGATGCTGAAAATATCTCAGGGAATTCTTTCTAATGAGCCAGAAGTTAATCCAGGCAAGAGGGAAGTTAAAGAGCAGGTGAATGCCATAACACTCAGGTCTGGTAGAGTCACAAGCAATCCAGCATTAGCAGCCAAGGAAGACGAAGATTTCCAGGAACAACTACTTGTGCCTTCCCCAGAAAAAGAAGAGGTAATTCCTAAGCTGGCAGCTGAGCAGTTGGTTGAAGAAGGGGACAATAACAAGAGGTCTGTTGAGAAATCTTCTCAGGAGCAGACTAAAGAGAGCGAACAGATTTTTCCACCTCCCCCATATCCAAGAAAAGCCTACAGGCAAGCGATCGACAAGAAATTGGACAGGTTTCTGGAGGTGTTCAGGAAGTTACACATCAACATACCTTTTGCAGAAGCTCTTGAACAGATGCCGAGCTATGCTAAGTTCATGAAGGGTATTCTATCTCGGAAGTTGAAACTCGAGGATTTGGACACCGTTGCTTTGACAGAGGAGTGTAGTGCAGTTCTATAGCAGAAATTGCCACCGAAGCTTAAAGATCCGGGAAGTTTTACCATACCTTGCACTATTGGCAATCAACTTTTCAGCAAATGCTTATGTGATTTGGGAGCTAGCATTAATCTAATGCCAATGTCTGTTTTTAAGCAACTTGGGTTGCCTGAGCCGAAACCAGTTAATATGACCTTACAGTTGGCTGATCGGTCGATCACATATCCGAGGGGTATAGTGGAGGATGTCTTGGTAAAGGTGGATAAGCTGATTTTTCCTGCTGATTTTGTTATTCTTGACTTTGAGGAGGATAAGAAGATTCCTATCATCTTGGGAAGACCTTTTCTGGCTACTGGCCGAGCGTTGATCGATGTGCAGAAAGGAGAGCTCACAATGAGGGTGAGTAATCAAAAGGTCATCTTTAATGTGTTCAAGGCTATAAAATTTCCGACAGAGGAGGAAGAGTGTTTTAGCTTGAAGATGGTTGATACGGGTCAGAGAAAGGAGTTCGATCAGCTGTTGAGCAAAAATTCGGACATGCACAAGTTCGAGCATCACATCAGTGATTCCATTGACAATTCTTCCATTCGAGATCTTTCGAATGTCAAGCTTGGAAAACTTCCACCACATTTGAAGTATGTCCTTCTGAATGATGAGTTGGTGATTTTTAAAGAGTGTGAAGATAATGTGTTGAGAAGGTGGAACAAGGATGATGAGGTAAAAGAGTGTTCTTATCAATCGACGGAGAAGCATAAACACCTTAGAGGTGTAAAGAAGAAAAAGAAAAAATCGATTGGTGGAAAAGTCAAGGTGAATTTTGATTTGGAAAAGATGTGGGAAGAAAGCAAGAAGGTTATCAAACAATGGGTGAATGGTCCTTCTACTAAGGACAAGTCAAATGCGATCTTCGAGCCACCATGATTTGATTCACATTTGTCCGGCTAAATGACATTAACGACAGCGCTTCGTGGGAGGCAACCCATGTGTTAGGTATGTTTCTACTTTTTTTTTTATTACCTTCAATGAGGACATTGAATATGTTAAGTTTGGGGGTGGTAATTAGTTAGTGTGTGTCTCATGTAGGATTCATATTGCATGTGTAGTTGTAGATTATTCGTAGTTTTGCATGTTCATGTCATATAGGGCATTCTGTTTGCATAGTTTTTATTTATCATGTGAGTCCATTTTAGTTGCATGCATATTTCATGATCCCGTAGGACTTGACTATTTCCGTTGGTGAGTCGATGTTGATTGGAGTGTGGTTGTGATGAATAGAGGGTTGATTAAGTTTCTAAGTATTGACTTGCATGCCAGAAACAAATCTATTTCATAAGTCTCATTGGTTGCTTTTGAATTTGATCAGACCATGCTTGTTTGGTGTTAGAATTTAACCACTTGCTTATATTTAGAATGTTTTCTATTCTCTTGAAATTGAAAGAAGCACTTAAGTCTAAGTTTGGGGGAAACCAGGGATTTCATGCTAGTTGTCAATCAAGGCTAGGTGTCAAATGGCTAGTAGCCGGCTCATTGAAAAGATGAGTAGTCTAGGGTGGAATGAGAAAAAGGCAAATTGCACTCATTCCGAAATAAAAAAAAAAAAAAAAAAAAAAAAAAGTTGTGTTAGTTGTTTTATGCAAAATTGATCAGGTTGAGCTCTTTAATACTCGAGCAATTAAGTTCTAGGGGACTTTGTGCCTAGTGACCTAAGATTTTTTCCGGTCTGGGATCCACTAACCTAAAGCTCGCTACATGGGTATTATTGTATAAGCCTTTTGGGGTCTTAACCATTGCACGGTCAAATAAGCATGTGTATTGTGTTTAGTATGATGTTCTGTAATAAAAGCATGAATTCCTGTCTAACTCAGATGGACTGCGAAGGTGTCTCTTAAGAGTTCTTGTGTCTAGCGTTCATTCTGTTTGTAAGCTTGTGGTTGTTTTGGCTAAGAGTAGGTATGGTCTTGATTTAGTTTGGGAGTATATTGGTGAGCATCGCACACACACACGTTTCTGTGTTTGTCTCGTTGGTCGATGGGATTTTGGTCGAACTCTGTTTGGAAGACTGTGTTCTTTGAGATGTTGGCTCGTTGATTGGTTTTGGTTGGTTTGAAGGGATCGTTGCATTTTCATATTAGTTGCATACATGCATTGCATTGTTAGTTGCATGAGTAGATGGATTTTGTGGGTACATTCGCTATAGGCCCTCACGAGACCTTACTCGTCCACTAGGGCTGCCTAGGGGTTTAAAGGGCTTGTTGCATATGCCAAATGCAGCCGTGATCACCTACGGAAGTGGTACTAGTTAGTTGTATATAGTTATATTATTTATGCTTGAGGACAAGCATCGGTTTAAGTTTGGGGGTGTGATAAGTGGATTTTATATCCACTTGGAACGCTTCATATCGGCTTAAATTGATGACTTGAACTCAAGTATGTGGTGTGTTTAATGTGTTTTCATTAAGTTTTGCAGAACCAAGAGTTGGAGGTTAATTTGATTAAAATTCGGATTTTCCGGGTAGGTTGCGCAGTCTTCACTGTTTTGGCCATATCTGGAGTTCTACAAGTCCGATTCTGACGATCTTACAGCTCACGCGAAGAGGACAACATTTTCTGACAGAATCCCTGGTGCGCCCGCGCCACATCCCGCGCCGCAACTGACAGAACAACCCGCGCGCCCGCGCCACTCCCGCGCGCCCGCGCCGTCTGAATTGCTGAAATCTGCTGTTTTGTGGTCAGAAAAGGAAATTTGCCATATTTGTTAGCCTGAAACCCTTATAAGTATTTGGTGGACGTTTTCTGAGAGATATATACATATATATCAAGATACATACATACATATTCATCCACCGGTGAGGAGAACAAGAAGATGACTGATTTACGAAGACCTAGTTTTCATCTAATCTTTGTATTCTTCTAAATTAGGCGATACTTTGGATTCTCGTTTGTTCTTTCTAAACTCTAGTACTTTTATTCAGTATTCTAGACTTATTATTATCATGTTTTCATCAGAACCCACGATGATGAACGGTTCGATTATGAACTAATCGTCGTCGTGGGATTCTAACGGATTTATTTATGAATTTTAGTAGTTAATTGTTTTAAAGATGTGTGTGTGATGGCTAATTGATATCCTAGTTTGGTTGTGCTTATTCTTCTTGGATGCGTAGCTAACATCTAAGATTATTTGTTAATCTCTATTGAATGCGAAAGTGGATATAGAGATTTAGAACTTGCCATGCTAGCATAGGTTTATGTATGTTTGTCATGCATGATTCGTAGGTAATTTTAACCATCTTACCTGCCCTATGTAATCTTAATGGATAACTTGCTCATTAAACCGTTATGTTTTCAAATCTTATAGACATATAGGGTCTAAGCATAATTGGTGTCTGCTCAACTTCTATCTCTTTTGTGGATGTTTGGGTGGTTTGGTATACGTATACTGAAAGGTAGCGTGTACTGATTTCGTGTTATCCGATTAGTTATCACAACTGTCACATGCATTGATTAAAGACAAAAGACTCTAGATGAAGTATTTAATGAAGTTAGGATCCCATGTTTATTCTCATAAGTAATTAATCAGCAATCTCTTAGTTAATTATAATCTTGTTAAGTCAAGTAGTTAATTTAGTTAATCAAAACACAAACTTGTTAATTGTCTTAGCATTGAATAATAACCATACATTGTTGCATAAGTACTAAACTATTATAACCAATAGCAGTCTCTGTGGGAACGAACTCTACTTAATCCTGTATTACTTGTGACCGCGTACGCTTGCGTGATTTTGTGCGAACAGATGTATTGTGTGAAATACGCCGAGGTAATTTAATTTTAATCTCTGATGATTAAAATAAATTTTATTGGTTTCAGACGTTTTATAATTTTGAGATTAGTCATTTGTTTTAAAATTCAAAAGAGTATGATAACAAACAGTTCATATTTGTATTAAACAGAGACGAGAGAGGTTGAGTGTTTTGAACAATGTGATAAGCGGTAATTATGGCTATTTTTACTGCGCATGTGTATTGAAAGTTGTTACATACAGCTGTCAGCGTACACACGTTTGACACCTGTCCCACTCACACACTTTTCAAAGACGCATGCTGTGTGTAGTAATGATTAAAACGTTTGAGTTTTAATCTTCACAGTTATTATTTAAATATACTACACATAAACGGTTCACTCTTTTACACACCTCAACTTTTCATAAGCTTTTACTTACACACATTGTCCCAAACACTTTCACTGCATACAATCTATTCTCTGTTTGTTTTCTTCTAAACTGTTCTAATGGCTACAACAATGTTTACTGCTTCTGGATTAGAATTTGTTCCTAACAACTACTCAGCTCCTTTAGCAAATGAGAACGCACCGGAGGCGTTTCATTTGATTCAGAGTTTCTTGTCAAACTCTGATATCGGCACTGCTCTCACCGCACCATCGAAGCTGTCTGCGTCGCAAATAAGGACTTTTTGGCAGACATGTACTTATGATGATGGAGGAGAGTCTGGATCTCCATCTATCATTTTTGAGTTTCAAGAAGATGAATTTACTGTTACTCCTACTACGGTTCGTGATGCTCTGGGTCTTGAAGATTTTAATGCATTCACAACTGTTGGAGACTTTGAGTTAGTCAGAATGATGAGGGAGATAGGATACTCTGGACCTTTGACAAAGATAGGTCAACTCAAAAGGCCATTTCTGCGCAAGGAGTGGAGCTTCTTTTTCGATTGCATTACTCGGGCTTTTGGAAAGAAGTGCACGAATTGGGATGCAATTCCCACGGATAGTCTACAGATCGGGTATTCTCTTCTCTATGGCAGTCAATTTGATGTTGCTAGATTAGTTTTAACAAATATTGGTGAGAAAATGCTAGAGAATAGAAATGTTGTTTATTTCTCTAGATTTTGTCAATTGATATTCAATTTTTGTTGCCCTAATGTTGAGATTGTAGAGGATGATGTTATCCTCTCATTTAAATTGCATAAACGCATATTTTCTGATCTCACTAACAAGGATAACAAGAAAGGAGATGTTGGTGTTTTACTGTTGCCTGAGTCTGTGCAACAATTCTTGGTAAACTTACAACAACAACAACAACAACAACAACTAGTAAACACTGAAGCTGGACCTTCTGTGTCTCAACCACAGAGGTCAAAGAAATCTAAAGTAAGGGCTGTTAAGTCTGTCAGGATAAACACTGAAGCTGGGGCATCAAATGCTGATGATATGCCTCAGAAGAGAAGAATGAAGAAAAGAAGAGCACATAGGGCAAAGTCTGATATTGTTGATGAAGAGACTGAAACTGATGAAGAAACTCTTCATCAGAGAAAGAGAAGACTGGTAGCAGCACAGTTGTTTGGTGCTGAGAATATCTCTTCAACTGTTGCTGATGATCTTGAGATTCCAAATGATGATGATATTCCTAAGGACAGAGTTTTTATGGAGACTATTCTTCAAGATGAAGCTCCTACATCAAACGCTGATGATGTAGTTGAGGAAGCTGCAAATGAAGCTGCAGATGAAGCTCCTGAAATTCTTGTTCAGGAGGCTACAGAAAATGTTGAGGCTGAGATTTTTGAGCCACAGGGATGTGATATGGATTTTGAAGCACACAACTCTGTAAACTCTGATCATCTTGAAGTTTTTGATGAAACAGAGGGTGTGGAAGCTGATCAAGACACAGTTATTCTTGAAGATTCTTTGGCTACCCACACAGAGATTCTATCTGTTACTCACCAGGAAATTGAGAAGGGTGAGGAAGTCGATCAGACTTTGGATGCTAATGCTACAGAAACTGTTGCTACAAATCCTGATGTTGCTGATAAGGATGCAACAGAGAATGTTCCTGTTGAAGCAGAGTTTATTGTAAACTCTGAGGATGTTCTTGTTCTTGAAACTCTACAACAATCTGTTGTTGAGATTGTAACAAACGAAGCAGAGTTCCTGCATACTGCAAACTCTGAGATTCCAGAACCTGATGCTGAGAATATTCCTGCAAAAAATACAGCAGAGAATGATAATATTAATGATAGTTCTGATCATTCTCAAGAGGAGTTATTTGAGAGTCATGCAAACTCTGATGAGCTAAGAGAGGTCAATCGTGCTACAGCTGAGCATTTTCAAGATATGTACTACAATAGATGGGCTGCTGCGGATTGTATCTTTTCAGCACAGAGGGCTGCTGATTTTCTTGGAGATTCTGTGAAGACAATTTCAAGTCCTGATGTTCTTACAAGTCTGAAGGCTACTGTGATTCAAATTAAATCTCTCCACAACAGATTTGATGAGTCTCATAAGGAAGTCACTGCTTTGAGGAATGAAGTTGGTCTGAGAGATCTCACTCTGAAGAATGATAGGACTTACTACAATTCCATGTTTAAGAAGCAAGCTAAGGACTCTGATGACATTTAGAAGAGGCTTGGGAAAGTTGAGGACAACCAGACTGCTATGTCTGCCCAACTGACTTCGATTTCTAATGCAATTGAGTTGTTGACATCAGTACTACTTTCTGATGATGTCAAAAAGGGGGAGAGTGTACCAAGTGACAAATGCAAAGACACTCAAACTCTGAGACGGAGGGATGATGGTAATGATGGTGGACACAAGGGAGATGGAAAGAGCTTAAGGCCAAATGCTGATAGCAGACTACTTTCAAGAAGATCAAACTCTGATAACAGATCAAACTCTGCAAAGGGACATGCAAACTCTGCCAGTGGTTCAAGATACAAAAGTTTGATAATCTCTGATAAGCCATCTACTGATGAGGAAATTGCTGCTAAGATGTTTATGGCAGAACATGGAAAAGGTATTTCAATTGAAGATATCCAAGCTGAAGAGCAAATGCTTGCTGAGGAACACAAGAAGAATGTTGAAGCTGGAATCTACAAGAAGAAGGAAATCAAGGCTCCTAGAAAGAAAGAAAAAGGAATTGTTATCAAAGAGAATGTAAACTCTGATCAGAGTTTACAGTACTCAAGGAGGCCTGTGATTAAAAATGCTGACAAAGGAAAAGGTAAACTGGTAGAAGAAGAACAGTTACCTAAGAAGATTTATTCAACCTCTGACGTTGCTCAAGTTGAAACAAGATTAGCTAAATCAACCTCTGACGCTGCTCAAGTTGATGTTTCTACTAAAGTTATAACAACCTCTGACATTGCTCAAGTTGTACAGAAATCTACACAACTTTCAGGATTCACCAAACCTAAAATTCTTGAAGACTTAAAGCTTGAAGCTGTGAAATTCTCAGAAACCAGAACTGTATTGGGAAAAGAAGCTTTTGATAAATCTGGACTGGGATCACACAGAGAGAGAAGAACAAATAACAGATCTCAAGATAACTTTTCACTGGCAGAACCTGGTATTGGGGTTATACAAGAAAACCTTGATAAGTTAGAATCTGTTCAGTTGATTTTTCACAGAATATTGAAGAAGCAGTTTTTGTTATACTTCATGAGTGATGGAAGAGTTTATAAGTTGGAGAATCTGATGTTAATCTCAAATCATGGGAAGAACTAGAATATGTACTTTATCTTCTAAAAGTCAAAAACAGACATACTCATGATGTTGCTCAAGTTTTGAGAGAAAAGATGTTGAGATCTAAAGCTATGCTTGGAGGAGGAGTATAAAGTGTCTACATTCCAAAGTATAGGGATCATACTGGAAAGTTAGTGGAGATGAAGAGAAACAGTGCTAGATTTAAAACAGCACTTGGAACAAAAGTTTTAGAATTCAACCTAGAGTCAGACAAAGCTCATTACATTCGGCTAGGAAATGATATGAAAAGAAACAGCATATATTCTCTAAGAGCTGCTATCTACCAAACGGGGGAGAGTGATTCAGAACTTAAAGAGCTAAAAGAGATTATGATGGATGAGTTAGAGAAGGCTGAAAGAAGACTGCTGATTGATTATCTCAGGACAGTACCTGATATTGAAGAAGTCAAGTAAAGTCTGACTGTAAGTTTTTATGTTTTCTATTCTAAGTTAAAATTAAACTCTGTTTTGAAATTAAACTCTGTTATATTTTAAACACTGCATTTGTTATATGTTTTGACATCATCAATTATCTTTTTAACTTGTACATTTTGGTATGAACAAGTTGGGGGAGATTGTTAGATATAATTGCTGACGTTTGTTCATCAGTGTTTAAGTTCCAGGTACATATCAGAGTTTATATAGAAGCCAGTCAGAGTTTGATAAAGTCTGACTGGGTGAAGAGTTTATATGGAAGCCGGTCAGAGTTTGTTAAAGTCTGACAGGGTGATAGTTGACTTAGCTGTCGGTGCAAAGATAAAGATTCTAGAAGCAATATATTCTGAAGATGGAAAGAAGCAGAATATATTGATACAGCTAAGGAGACTGGACAGAAGACTGAAGCAATCCTTAATTGATAATAATTGTATAGCTAATTTATAGGAGTATCAATTAGATAAGGATTGTATGTAGCTGTGTACTATATAAACACAGATAGGTTATCCCTAGAAGGGACGCGAACATAGAATTATTATTCTTGTAACCTAGTAGCTCTTTGTGATTCATTAACATCACTAAGAGAGAATTATTTAATATAATTCAGTTTGTTGATTTACAAACCTGTGTTCTTGATTGTTATTCTCATACATACTTGATTATATATTGTGTATTCGGCCTAACAGAAAGACAGTAGCTTCCAAAGGTACTGTCAAGAGAGTCTCAAAGACAGTGACTTCCAAACCTACTCTCTTGACTGAAGGTATGAAAGGTACTGTCAAGAAAGGCTCTACAGCAACTTCAGAATATCCTGTTGACACAATCACCTACAAGTCTAGAAACAGGAATGGTAAGTTAGGAAATGGCAATGCTAATGCTCCTAGAAAACTATGCAATAATTGTGGATCTTCATATCATTTAACTCATGTTTGTAAGAAACCAAAGGAGGTCAAGAACAATGTGACCATGATAGATGGTAACTTACACAGAACCCCCATTATGCATAGATCTATGGTAGTATGCAATAATGTTGACTGTATGCCTTGTAAAGTAACTGCCATGAGTACTTGTTTCAACTTGCCTATTTCATCTACTGAACCATGTCTCTATATGCAAACTGTTGAGACTTCTGAGCCTACTAGAAACATTAAGAAGGCTTCATCCACTAAAAAGAAGACCAGGTCTAATTCTAAAGATAAGTGGGTGAAGAAAGGAGTCCAACAGAAGATTCCTGATGTAATGATTAAAGTTGAAAATGTTGATTTTGCTTGTGATACTAAAGTAACTGGACCCAACAAGGATTGGGTACCATATGCCTCTTAAATACAATTTGTTTTGCAGGGCAAGAATAAAGAGCAGGTCATATGGATCATTGACAGTGGCTGCTCTAGACACATGACTGGTGATAAGGCCCTGCTATCACAATTTGTAGTGAAAGCTGACCCAATCATAACCTTTGGAGACAACAGTAAGGGTTACACAGTGGGATATGGCTGTTTGGAAATTGGAAATGTTGTCATTAATGATATTGCACTTGTTGATGGATTGAAGCACAACCTGCTCAGTGTCAGCCAATTCAGTGACAAGGGATTCAAGATTGACTTTGACATGATGGTGTGCAACATCTATCACAAGAAAGATGGAAGCCTCTCTCTGAAAGGGGTAAGAAAAGGAAGCTTGTTTGTTGCTGACCTAAGCTCAAAAAAGAAGGACAAGATTTACTGTTTTTACAGTAAAGCTACTGTTGGTGACAGTATGCTTTGGCACAGGAAACTCTCACACCTCAACTTCAAGACAATGAATATGCTGATGAAGAAGGAACTAGTGAGAGGACTACCTCAACAGGAATTCTGTCAAGAAGGACTGTGTGAGGACTGTCAAATGGGAAAATTGAAGAGAGCTGTACACAGGTCAAAGCAAGTCAACACCAACACTGAACCACTCAAACTAATCCACATGGATCTCTTTGGACCAGTCAATGTTCCATCATTAGCCAAGAAGAGATATGCATTAGTTATGGTGGATGATTATTCTAGGTATACTTGGGTGAAGTATCTAGAATCAAAAGATGAAGTTGCTCAAGTCATCATTGATCACTTAAGAGTTCTTGAAAGAGCTCCTAATACCAAAGTTCAAATATTGAGAAGTGACAATGGGACTGAGTTCAGAAATGCCACTCTTGGTAATTTCTGTAAAGATGAAGGAATTGTACAACAATTTTCTGCTGCAAAGACTCCTCAGCAGAATGGAGTTGTAGAAAGGAAGAACATGACTCTCATTGAAGCTGCCAGAACAATGCTACATGATGCAAAGTTACCTACATACTTCTGGGCAGAAGCTATCAACACAGCCTGCTACACACAGAACAGAACCTTGATAAACAAGACTCAAGGGAACACTCATTACTATCTGCTCAATGGAAAAAAACCTACTGTCAAGTACTTTCATGTGTTTGGAAGCAAATGTTTCATGATGAAAGATAACCATGAA
Organism: Heracleum sosnowskyi; assembly: GCA_030848705.1. Classification (NCBI taxonomy): domain Eukaryota; kingdom Viridiplantae; phylum Streptophyta; class Magnoliopsida; order Apiales; family Apiaceae; genus Heracleum; species Heracleum sosnowskyi. Next base: position 17,252,936 of record CM061236.1, read on the forward strand.
AAGAAAGGGAAGTTTGACACCAAAGCTTATGAAGGTATTTTCATGGGATATGCATTAGAAAGGACTGCCTACAGAGTCTATCTCTTGGAACACAGAGTCATAAATGAGAGTGTGAATGTCACATTTGATGAAACCAAGTTTCCTGGACTGCATGAAGAAGGTCAAATGCAGATTCTTAGATTCGAGAATCAAGGATACTTGGAAGAAGAAGAAATTGTTGATGAAGAACCCACCTTTACTCAAACTGTAGAAATTGAAAAAGATGCTGTCATTGAAGGTGAGATAAATCAAACTCCAGCTCAGTCACAGACTATTTCAGGAAATACTCAAAATGATGGTGACTCTGGAGATATTGAAGAAAATGGTGGAGACAATTGTCCTGGTGAAGACTCAGTTCCTCTAACTGAGGCTACTGTTTCAGAACAAACAAGAAGCTTGCCCAGAACTACAAGGTGGAACAAGGATCACACAAATGACCTAATTATTGGAGATCCTTCTTCTGGGGTAAGAACCAGGAACAATGTTTCTGCAAACAGTATGTTTTCCTGTTTCCTGTCTCAAGTGGAGCCTAAAGCAATTGATGAAGCATTGTTGGATTCTGATTGGGTGATTGCTATGCAAGAAGAAATCAACCAGTTTGAAAGAAACAATGTATGGAAGTTAGTCCCAAGACCAAAGGGAAAGTCAGTTATTGAGACAAAGTGGGTTTTCAGAAACAAAATGGATGGAAATGGAAATGTGACCAGAAACAAGGCAAGGCTAGTAGCTAAAGGTTACTGTCAACAGGAAGGGATAGACTATGATGAGACATTTGCACATGTTGCCAGGCTTGAAGCTATCAGGATTTTTCTAGCTTTTGCTGCACACTGTAATTTCAAAGTGTTCCAAATGGAAGTCAAAAGTGCTTTTCTAAATGGAGAGTTGGAGGAAGAAGTGTATGTTGAACATCCACCTGGTTTTGAAGATGCTGAAATGTATGATTTTGTGTACAAGTTGTTCAAGGCACTTTATGGATTGAAACAAGCTCCAAGAGCATGGTATGATACTCTCTCTGCCTTTCTATTGGAAAACCAGTTTACAAGAGGTGTAGTAGATAAGACTCTATTCTAAAAAAATCATGGCAAATACATCATTCTGGTTCAAATCTTTGTTGATGATATCATCTTTGGTTCATCAAATGAGAAGTTGTGTGAGAAATTTTCATCTCTAATGAGAAACAAGTATGAGATGAGTATGATGGGAGAGCTGTCATTCTTCCTTGGGTTACAAGTTCTTCAAAAGGATGATGGAATCTTCATTTGTCAAGCTAAGTATGTCAAGGAACTTCTCAAGAAGTTTAACCTAGAAGATTCATCACCTGCCAAGACCCCCATCTCTACTTCAACAAGTTTGGATCTAGACTCCAAAGGGAAGAAAGTGGACTCTAGTGCATACAGGGGTATGGTTGGATCACTTATCTATATAACTGCTAGCAACCCTGACATAATGTTTGCTACATGTCTCTGTGCAAGGTTTCAGGCTGATCCAAAAGAGTCATACCTAGTAGCCATCAAGAGAATTTTTAGATATCTAAAGGGCACTCCTAATCTAGGCCTTTGGTATCCTAAAAATACTGGATTAGAGCTAGTGGGGTATTCTGATTCAGACTATGCTGGGTGCAGAATTGATAGAAAAAGTACTACAGGAAGCTGTCAATTTCTTGGTGGAAGATTGGTATCCTGGTTCAGTAAAAAGCAACACTCAGTTTCTACTTCAGCAGCAGAAGCTGAATATATTGCAGCTGGAAGTTGCTATGCACAAATCTTGTGGATGAAGAATCAACTGTTGGATTATGGCTTAGTGTTAAATAATATTCCTATCTACTGTGACAACATTAGTGCCATAGCCATCTCAGACAATCTTGTTCAACACTCTTGGACAAAGCACATTGATATCAGACATCATTTCATAAGAGAGCATGTTGAAAGAGGAACTGTGAAGTTGATCTATGTGCCCACAGAAAAGCAACTTGCAGACATTTTTACAAAACCACTGGATGAAGCAACCTTTAATAGGTTGGTAAGTGAATTGGGAATGTTGAATCTGGTATGTTAACTTACTAGTTTTTTATTCTGGTATTCAAATGAAGCTTGTGACAGTAACCTCTCCGGAAGCTGTTGTCATGAGAAAGTTACTGTCTACTTAAGTCTCTATCTATTTTCGACAGCATGTTTATTTTGACTTTGTTGAATTGAATTTTGTTCTAGTCTTACATTTGATAGTTTGATCTTGTTTGACATTAACTTGCATGGTTTTTACTGCTGAAATTGGTCAAGGATTTTCCTTAATTGGTCAGTTTTGCTTTGATTGTTGAATTAGTGGTAGACATCACTTAATTGCAATCTGTGGTAGTTGTATGGGTACTCCAAACTGTTGACCATTTGCATCCCTCTTAACCTAGTATGCCTATAAAATGAATCTTAGACCATATTAGTGAATCATTTAGAAAAAGGGGAAAATGGAAAACAAAGTAGGAATTGAATACATGCCTAAGCCTTGTGGAAGTGAGCCCTACAATGAAGAGGTATAAGCCTTGTTTAATGAGTTATAGGATGCCCTTAATGAGGAAGAAGGAAAAGAACTTGCAGCCAAGGCCGCTGAGGAGGCTAAGGTGCAAGAAGAGGAAAAGGAATTTCAAGCACTCCTCAAAGAAGAAGGAACCTCAGAAGAGGAAGTTAGGGAAGAAGTTCTAGAATTGGTTAAGAAAGACTGTAATGAATAATTAATCTCACCAATTGTAGCACTTTACCCTCTTCATTTAATAAAATTTAATGAAATTTCTCCTTCTGCAGTTTCTATTTGATTCATGTGTGTGTTGATTAATTGCTTAACTGGTTGTATATTGTTTTGGATGAATGATGGATCAGTAATAAATATTGCATATGTTTAACTGGTGTCTCTTCAATTATGTTTTTAATCATAACAGTTTCAATACATAGTCTTGACAGTTGTTGTTTTCCCGCAAAGGTTGTGGTCATCAAGAAAAGTAGATGTCACGATTATATGACAGTTAGCTTCTCGACAGCAGTAAACAACTTTCTGTCATGACTTGTGAAAGATACTGTCATGAGAGAACTTAACGATGACAGTAAGTTTTGCGCGAAAAGTTTCTGTCACGCGAAACATGTTGTCATCACACCAAAGTTACTGACACGGTTGTTGTGAGCGCACAGGTTACTGTCAAAGTAGTGGACCGTTAAAATTGGACACACTTCCTCCACGAGGAGAGAGAAATCAACCAGTAACCCACATGACTGTTAATTGGGTTAAGACACTATTTCACTTTTCCACTTTGTCAGTTAAACGCTTGAACTTCCCTCTAAATTCATCAAACATACAACAGTCCTCAAAAAGCAAAGACAACGCTCTCTTTTCTCTTCTCTCCAAGCAATTTATCTTCTACTCTCTCTCTTCTCTCCAACAAGCAAAAATGGACCCCAAACAATCTGTTTCACAAACCAACTTTGCTGGCATCTACTCTCCCAGTGATGCTGGTGAGGGTTTCAAAGGGATTGTTTATTTCCTAAATAAGTCCTACCTTGGGTATGCAATTACCTTTACTCATGTTCTTGACCTAGACAGGATTGACAATTTCTGGGAGACATCCGTGGCTCAAGAAGATGGTGACATCTCCATTCAGTTCAAAATCAAAGAGCACAGCTACTCTCTATCTGTTCAGGGCATCAATGCAGCTTTGGGAATTGTGCTGGAACCAGGAAAGACTGTTAGGAATATGTTGTTCTTGATGATAAACATAAAACACTTAGTAGAATTTGTGTAAAGTCATTTTGTAGCTGTCAACGAAATGGCATGCTTTGCAGCATTCCGTTGACAGGAAGCTCATCAACGAAATGAGTAATGTAGCAATTGCACTGTACAATACTTCACAGTTTGATAGGCATTTTGTTGTATGTATTAGATAGGTTTTCTAAGTCATGTTGACTAAGTACTAGATAGGCAAAATAGGTTGGTTAATTGTAAATATATTATGCCTTGTAATTTTGCCTAAGTGAAGACATGTCAACGGTATGAAGATCACTCTGTCAACGGTATGGAGTTTACCCATCAACGAAACAAGGGAAACACCATCAACGGAATGAAGAATAAAGCTATCAACGAAATACATCTCCATGCTATCAACGAATCATTATTTCTTTTCTGAATAGTTGACAAAGTGATAGTGACAGTTTTCTGACAGATCAAAAAGGAGATGTGGAAGTGTACTTTGCATTGGAAACCATTAAAATGGACATGGGGAATAAGGAAACATCCCAGTTTCCAATTGGGCTCTTGGGAGTGATCATAATAAGCATGAAGACAAAGGCAAGAATCTCCAAGGACCACTGGACAAAGGGATGAAAAGCAAACTATTGGCGGTTACCTTTAGTGTACTTTATTGTAGCCAAAAATAGCTTTGTAAACTTGGGGAATATATAACCAAGTGTACCAGTTAAAATAAGTGTAAGAGAAGAAAAACAAATAGTTTGTATTAGCTATCTTTGAGAGCATACTTCTCTACAATCTTGTAACTGAGCAGCTGTGTACATTTTGTATCATAGATTATTTCCGCAATAAAAATCACTTCAGTTGGATCATCAAACAATCCAACTGAAATTATTTATGTGCTTGTGATTTTTACTTTAAGTTCAGTTTTTATTTGTAAGTTGTTTTAAGTTTAAGAAATATCAAGAATTGTATTCAACCTCCCCTTCTACAATTCTGTTAGGTCATTTGGGATTAACAATTGGTATCAGAGTGAGCTTCTAACATACAAGAAGTTTAAAGATCAAGACCAAAACAGTAACCATGGTGAAGAAGGATACAGGAGTAAAGATACCAGTTCTTGATAAGGACAATTACTTTCACTGAAAAGTAAAGATGCATTTACATCTCATGTCTATGGATGAGAGATATGTAGACTGCATTGAGAAAGGTCCACACGTTCCCATGAAGTTTGCATCTAGAGTTGGACTGCCAGATGATGCTCCTGATGTGGAAATTCCAAAACTTGTCTCAGAATGGACTATTGAAGATGTTGCAGAAGTCCATAAAGATAAAAGAACCATGAACATTCTGTTTAATGGTTTGGAGCAAGAGATGTTTGACAATGTCATAAACTGTACAACCTCCAAAGAAGTATGGGACACTGTTAGAACTCTCTGTGAAGGTACTGAGCAAGTTAGGGAAAACAAAATGCAGCTCCTTATACAACAATATGAGCATTTTCATTTTAAAGCTGGTGAAACCCTAAATGACACGTTTAGTAGGTTTCAAAAGCTTTTGAATGGATTAAAGTTGTATGGGAGGATCTATCAAACCAAGGATTCAAACCTTAAATTTCTTAGAGCTCTTCCAAAAGAATGGAAGCCTATGACTGTTTCTCTCAGAAACACTCAAGAGTACAAAGACTACACTCTTGAAAGGCTTTATGGAACCTTGAAGACATATGAGTTGGAAATGGAGCAAGATGAAGAAATTGAAAAGGTACATAAGAAAGGTGGATATGTTGCATTGATTGCATCTGTGAACCAACTGGAAGATGACAATGAAGAAGCTGCAAAGGCCACAACTAGTCGAGCTAGTTGTAGGAGTGATGTTAGCAAGGGTAAAGGCAAGATGATAGAAGAAGAAGAATCAGAACCAGCCAACTTGGATGACTTAGATGAGATTGTTGAACACATTGCTTTTCTGTCAAGAAAATTCTCTAAGTTCAAGTTCAAGAGAAACTCAGAAGCAAGGCCACCAAGGAGAGACTTTCAACCTAACAAAAGTAACTGGATTGAAAAGTCTAAATCTAAATGTTTCAATTGTGGAATGCTTGGTCACTTTGCTGGAGACTGTAGAAAGCCCAAGATTGAGAAGGGCAACAGGAAATTTGAGCCTGTTGATTATAAAAAGAAATACTTTGAACTTCTCAACCAAAAAGAAAAGGCTTTCATGTCTCAGGAGTATGATTGGGCTGGTAATGGTGAAGATTCTGATGATGATGTTGAGTATGTCAACTTGGCTCTTATGGCTAACAATCATGAGCAGGAAGCAAGCTCCTCAAGCAACCAGGGAGACAAAAGGAATCTTTGGTACTTGGATAGTGGTTGTTCAAGACACATGACTGGTGATTCTACCCTGCTCACAGAGTTTCAGGAAAGAGCTGGCCTTTGTATTGCTTTTGGAGATGACAGCAAAGGCTACACAAAGGGATATGGCTTGATTTCAAAAGAGAATGTCATCATAGATGAGGTTGCATTGGTGGATGGTCTTAAGCACAATTTGCTTAGTATCAGCCAACTTTGTGACAAAGGATTTTTAGTTACTTTTTCTGAAGAAGCCTGTGTTGTTTCTAAAGGAGGAAACAACAATGTGGTAATGACTGGATTCAGAAGAGGGAATGTGTACATTGCTGATTTTAGTAACACAAGTCCAGACACCATCACTTGTCTTTTCAGCAAGGCAAGCAAGGATGAAAGCTGGCTATGGCACAAGAAATTATCTCATCTGAATTTTAAAGTTATGAATGATTTGGTGAGGAAGGATCTTGCAAGAGGAATTCCACAGGTGGAGTTTTCCAAGGATGGTTTGTGTGATGCATGTCAAAAAGGGAAACAAAAGAAGGCATCATTCAAAAGCAAGACAGAGTCATCAATTGTCCATCAGCTTGAGTTGCTTCATATGGATTTGTTTGGCCCTGTAAATGTCATGTCTATTTCAAAGAAGAAATATTGTCTTGTGATTGTTGATGATTTTTCTAGATTTACATGGACTTTCTTTTTGCTCTCCAAAGACGAGGCAAGTGAAATCATCATCAATCACATCAAGATGGTAAACAATCATCCTGACTTGAAAGTAAGAAGGATTAGGAGTGACAATGGGACAGAATTCAAGAATTCAAGCATGAAGGTGTTCTGTGAAGAAAATGGTATTTTGCATGAGTTTTCAGCAGCAAGGACACCACAGCAAAATGGTGTGGTTGAAAGGAAAAACAGAACACTTATTGAAGCTGCAAGGACAATGCTAGATGAATCAAAGTTACCAACTTATTTTTGGGCTGAGGCAGTTAATACAGTTTGCTTCACTCAAAATATTTCTTTGATTAATCAGGCCAAAGGAATGACCCCTTATCAGCTACTCAAAAGAAAGAAGCCACTATTGGATTTTCTTCATGTCTTTGGATGCAAGTGCTTTGTTCTGAGAAATCAAGCTGAGCATTTGGGGAAATTTGAAGCAAAGGCAGATGAAGCAATATTTGTGGGATATGCAGCAGGGAAAGCCTACAGAGTCTATAATCTCAGAACCAACATTGTTATGGAATCTGTACATGTTGTTTTTGATGATCTCAAAATTCAAGGTCTCTGTGATGAAGGTTTCCATGAAAGTCTTTCTTTTGAAAATGAGGAAGGAGATCAAGTGAATCATGTTAAGGCTACTGAGAAACAGCCTAAAGTTGTTGTATCTAGCACAGATGAAAGCAGCAGTGAAGATGAAATTGATGCATTAAGATTGAAAAGAATAGTTGCTAGCAGACCAAATGGTCATTTCGTTGACAGTCATGATGGTGGATTCGTTGACAGTCAAAATGAGCGTTTCGTTGACAGCCAAAATGGTCATACCGTTGACAGTCATAGAAATGCTTCTAGAAGTGATCAGTTAGGAACAACAAATTCTGGGGGAGTTTCTCAAGGACAAATATCCAATCAAGGCAATCATGATCATGAAGCTACCTCTTCAAGAGCAAATCTACCTCCCTCAAGGAAATGGACTAAAGATCATCCCTTTGAACTTATTATAGGTGATGTTACTTCAAAAGCCCAAACTAGAAGAGCAACTCAAGAAGAATGTCTATATAGCAGCTTTCTGTCTCAAGATGAGCCAAAGAAAGTTGAGGATGCACTTCTAGATCCAGATTGGGTTTTAGCTATGCAAGAGGAGCTAAACCAATTTGAGAGGAACAATGTATGGAAGCTGGTGCCCAAGCCTAAGGACAGGAGTGTCATAGGCACAAAATGGGTGTTCAGAAACAAGATGGATGAAAATGGCATAGTCACAAGGAACAAAGCTAGATTGGTTGCAAAAGGCTATTCACAGGAAGAAGGAATTGATTTTGATGAAACCTTTGCTCCTGTTGCTAGACTAGAAGCAATAAGAATTTTCCTAGCCTATGCAGCCCATGCCAATTTCAAAGTCTATCAAATGGATGTGAAGAGTGCTTTTCTGAATGGGGAATTGGAAGAGGAGGTGTATGTAAGTCAACCTCCTGGTTTTGAAGATGATGATTTTCCAGAATATGTATACTTCCTCCTCAAAGCACTCTATGGTTTGAAACAAGCACCTAGAGCCTAGTATGACACACTTTCACAGTTCCTCCTTGAGAATCACTTCACTAGAGGTACTGTAGATAAAACTCTTTTTCACAGGGTTGTGAATGGCTCTACTATACTTGTTCAAATATATGTAGATGACATAATCTTTGGGTCTACAGATGTGAAACTTTGTCAAAAGTTTGCCAAGCTTATGCAAAGTAAATATGAAATGAGCATGATGGGAGAATTAACTTACTTTCTTGGTCTTCAAGTAAAGCAAGTTAATGAAGGCATTTTCATTAGTCAAACAAAATATATTCATGATTTATTAAAGAAGTTTAACTTAATGGAATGCTCTCCTGCCAAAACTCCCATGCCTATTGCCACCAAACTTGAATTGAATACTAAGGAAAAATCTGTGGACATTTCAGGTTACAAAGGCATGGTAGGCTCACTTTTATATTTAACAGCTAGTAGACCTGATATTATGTTTGCTACATGTCTATGTGCTAGATTTCAAGCTGATCCTAGGGAATCCCATTTAGTTGCTATTAAAAGAATTTTCAGATATCTCAAAGGAACACCAAACCTTGGCATTTGGTATCCTAGAGAATCTGGCTTTGAACTAATTGGTTATTCAGATGCAGATTTTGCAGGATGTAAAATTGACAGGAAAAGCACAACAGGCACCTGTCAATTCTTAGGAAACAAGCTTGTCTCATGGTTCAGCAAGAAACAAAACTCAGTTTCTACCTCCACAGCTGAGGCTGAGTATATTGCAGCTGGAAGTTGTTGTGCACAGATTTTATGGATGAAAAATCAACTACTTGATTATGGAATAAGAGTTGAGAAAATTCCTATTTTCTGTGACAACACTAGTGTCATTGCCATTACTGAGAATCCAGTGCAGCATTCAAGGACCAAGCACATTGACATCAAGTACCATTTCATTAGAGAACATGTTATGAATGGTACTGTGGAGTTACATTTTGTTCCAAGTGAACAACAACTTGCAGACATCTTTACCAAGCCACTTGATGAATCAACATTCTCAAGATTAGTAAGTGAGCTAGGTATGCTAAATTTCTCTTAAATATTTTTGAGATATTTGCAAGTTACAATATAGCCAGAAATTTGCTATGTTTTTCTGTGAATTAATTTTCTCAGGAAAAAGTGAAATTTTGTCCAAGTCAAAATTACTATGTCAACGAAACGCACCATTTCGTTGACAGTCTTAGCATTTTTCTGGGTGTTTCGTTGATAGCCCTTTTATATCAACGAAACGCAGCTTTATCAACGAAATAAGACGGGACTTTAACCGCCCAATCCTGATTCGTTGATTTAGCGTAATTAATCTGAACCGTTGAAATTTGACACGTCCGTTACCACGATCTATGCATACACCCCTGTAAGTATAAATCATGGTAATTCTTTAAAAGTAACGGTTATATTTTTAAGCCAATCCAGTAATTTACATTTATTATTGGACTCTTTTTCTGAGAATTTTTGGGGGAGTATTTAAGAAATTCTATTTTCTTTAATTTCTTTTTACCTGTTCTCAAAAATTCCAAAGGCTTTTCTCTCTTCTTCTCTCTAACATGCAATTCAGTTCGAAGCTTTTCTTCACACAACAATGGCACCCATAGTCAAGCTTATGTCTGCTGGAGGGTTCATCTATGAGAAGAACAACTCCATCCCTTTTGTTGTCAAGGAAAACCCGAACAGTATCTTTTTCAAGATGATGGACTTCATGAAGAACTGCAAGTTGAGCTATGCAATGTTTCACTCAACTCCTCTCTATAATGAGATAATCGAGGAGATCTGGACCTCGTGTGAGTATAGTGGAACAAACTGTACACTGCAATTCACTCTCCAAGGTAATGAGTACATAGTTAATTCTGATGTATTGCAAGCATGTCTACACATTCCTGAAAATAACTGTGATGCTTTGCCTACAATCACTGAAATGGTTAACATGCTAAATTCAATAAACTACTCTTTGCCTACTGATAATCTGGGTAGAATAATTAGGAGAGGTTTGGTTAGGGAATATAGTTATTTAGCTGATGCATTTATCAAGGTCTTTTCTGGAAAGATTAGTAATTTTGATGCATTAACTAATTCCATGTTGATTCTTTTTACCATGCTCCTAACTGATAGATATTACAACTTTAGCACCCAACTTATGTATGAAATTGGTGCTAAGTTGGGTGACAAGGCTAATAGGAAAAAGAATATCTACTATGCTAGGTTTCTGATGATGTTGGCTAATCATGTTAGTCCAACACCATTAGTAATCTCTAACCCTGTTTCCAAGTTTGAGTGTTTTGTGCAAGAAAAGAGAGTATTGACAGACATACTGAGGCTGAACCACAATGGTGATGTTCCAGTGGTGTATCTGCCAATAATTGAGGTAACTACTGCTATCCCTTCTAGTATAGTTGTTACTTCAACTGTATCACCCAGTCCTGTTGTTGTGGAGTCTGTAGCTGTGACCCAACAGGCTCCTGCCCCAGCAACAAAACCAAAATCAAAGAAATCCTCCAAGCCAACCTCAGGTGCTTCCCAAAAGGCACCTGTTGTAAAATCCACTACACAACCTAAGGGGAGTGTTTCTGGAGCTGTGAGAGGTGAGGGAAGGGGTGAACATAAAAGAAACCCTAAGGATAAGGAAGGACAGATGAGTGAAATCCAGCCAAGCCCCATTGTGTCTTCCCAACAAGGCACAATGAGTAAAATGGATTTAAACACAAGTCTAGTTGCATCCTCCCAAAAGGATGTGATTATTGAAACAAGCTCTCCTCCACGAGCACACTCCAAAAGGGTAAGGGACACTTCAAGCCCACAGTCTACATTTTCCCAATACCAAAGGAGAGTGAAGCAAAAGTCCAAGGGTACACAGGGTGCACACACACTGGAAGCAACACTTCCAGTTTCTCAAATTCAGTTTGATGTAACCCCTATTATTACTCTGGGGTTACAGTCCCATTCTCTAAACATTAATCTTGATTTATCTCCATCCAATTCACCAACTCAATCTTTAGATGTGGACATGATCCATTCATCTATTCCTGATTCTCCAACTCTAATCTTGGAGAAGCCCCACTTTGAAGCTGGTGGCCATCACTTGTTAAGTGATTTGTTGGGCCATCAACCAATTTTTTCTGAAGTTGCAAGAGGATCTGTGGACCAATCTCTAAAATCAATCACCATAGATTCTACTGTAATTTCACTTTCTCAAAGTGCTTTATTGACTTCATCAACGAAACAGCTTCTTTCGTTGACAAGTGTTTCTCCATCAACGGTATCCATACCGTTGACAGTTCAAACTACCATTCCGTTGATAGGTCAATCTACACCCCTTATTGAAAATCAAGTTGTTTCCACAACTAGTGTAGATGACCTGGTGGTAGTTGAGACACTTTTAGGTTTGAGAGGGAGTGAAATTGAGAGGCTGGCTTGCAGCCAGGCAAAAGGAGAGTCTGAGAGTGAGAGGCTGGCTATTTCTTCCAGCCAGGCAAAAGGAGAGATTGAGAGTACCACCTTAGTAGATGAAGGTGAGGGTGTGAGAGGTGTGAGCCATGGGGAGCCCATGATGCAAGAAAAGAGTGGAGAGAGAGAATGGACTACATGAGCAATAAGGATGGAAGCAGCCATTGCTAGTGAGTTAATGGAGGTCAATGAGGGAGAAAGGGAACTTACTTTCCAAGAGCATTATCAACAAACTCTGGATAGTATTTCCCTGGATCCTGAGACCTTTACTCATCCTGTGTCAGCCTATCAAATTATGGCTCAACAGGGCAATGTGGAGGCAGAAAGGTCACTCAATTTAATTCATACTACTGCATCAATGCAAAGAGCAAAGGATGTCCTGACCAATCTATCTCCAGCAACTGCAGCAAGTGGAGACTTCGATTTTTCTGATGATGAGGACAGCTTTGGTGACAATCTACAGGTGGCCACTACTACACAGACTGGGACTTCTGTGGTGCCTCCTAGACCAAACTGGCTTTCTCAGGATATGCATGGTAGATGCAACTTGGATGCTGCTATCACAAGGCAGTACAATGAGGCATATCTAGCTCATGAGTCTGCAGGAGCAAGGGACAAGAAATTCTACAAGGCCATAATGGATTCTCTGGAAATTCAAAGGCTACAAATGTTACAGACAAGGATTGAGGCTACAGAAATCAAAGATTCAATTAGCAACCTTAGGGATGCTACTGACAGGAGGCTAGATGAAAAGCTTCCTCTTCACACTGTCTCCAAGATGTCAAGGTTTTTCACCAAGGAACCTGAAGTGTCCTCATCTTTGAAAACTCTCTCCTCTAGAGTGGACAAAGTTGAGGCTACACTTTCTCACATGCAGAAGGAACAGGAGAAGCAAACTAGCCTACTCACCCAGCTTCTGGCAGCTCAAGGAATCCCTATCATCTCACTTGATGATAACAAAAAGGGGGAGAAAACTAAGGAGCTAGAGATACAAATCACAAAGGTTTTGGTCCCAGCCATCTCCTTACCAGAAGAGCCATTAGCAATGGGGGAGTTTGGAAAGAAGAAAAAGGATGGTATTGACCTGATCCAGGAAGCCTCTATGAGGATGAAACTTGCAGAACAGATTAAGGATCACTGGTCAAATATAGAAGCAAAAGTCAAGAAGCTAGCTCACACTGCAAAGGCATCAACGGTTCAAGCTACTTCAATACCACCATCAACAAATGCAATGGTGATAGTACAAATGGAGCCACAGTTCAAGAGCTCTTATGCTATAGAGCCCCTTCAGCATGGAATCCTTCAAGATTCAAGAAATGAGAAAGGCCAATCTTCATGCTTTAGGAATGTGGATGCAAGAGGGATATCTCCAATATCACCTGTCAAACCCAAAGGCAAGAACATTGAAAGGATATTTTATCCTCCATCAAAGCCAGATGAGTTCAAAGTCCTAGGGAAGCTGATCACTAAGTGCAAGGAAAGCAATCATCCAAGCATAAGGAATCAAAGGGCCATCATCTACAGGGACAGCAAGGAAATCTGCATTTGGGTTGGTCACCCAAATTTTGCTAAGGCAAAAGCTGAAGAATCTGAAAGGGCAGCAATGCAAGCATTGGCAGTTGCTCAAGCACTTGAAGATGAAGAAACCTTACAGGAAGAAAAAGCCAAGGATGGAGCTAAGGAAGCTGAAAAAGCAAGGAAAAGTGTAAGGCAACCAAAGGCTAGAGTTAAAAGGAATCTCGATTTTGATAAAGAGGATTCTCAGGACACTGCTCAAGCCACTTCCACAACAAGTGCACATCAAATTCTTACAGATCAACCTCATGAAGGAAAATTGGCATGTGATCTTGCACATCCTGTCAACTTTCATGATCAGTCAATCATGCCAAAAGAGGAGCCTATTGAATTTGACGAAGCCTATTTTCCAAGGTTCCTATTTGAAAAGGATCAGCCAATAAAGTCAAAGAAAAGGGCTGTCAAGGAAAAGCCAGTATTTGTGAGAAAGCTGCAGCCTCAGAAACCCCCTGCAAATCCAGAGGACTGCATGTACATTGCTGACATCAGGGAAGAATCTAGCTTACATCTTGATTTAGACAACCTGGTGGAAGTAAGGGTCATTGCAGCTTCTCAAAAGTTGCCTGAAAGATTAGTTTTCACATTCAAAGGTGGTAGAGAGCAAGTGTGGCCTCTCTACAGGATTTTAGGAGAAGACTACCAAACACTACTCACAGTGTTTAGATGCTTGAAGAAGGACTTTGGCTTCACCAAAACAGCCAAGTCTGAGGTGGTCTCCAAAATATGTCAAATAAAGGCTAGCTGGAACAAGCCTGAGGCTCTTCCCAGAATGCTTAGAGTGCCCTCAACAGGAAAGAAGATCCATCTTCAACCTTACTGGATGATGGAATTTAAGGACAAGGACAACTGCAGAAGGTTCTTCAGGATGGAAGACCAGCTGGATAAGGCATCTAATCAAACTCTAAAGTTTATGCAATCCAAGCTTGGTGATCAAGATGAGGAAGAGAAGATCTTCTACAGAAGGCTACAGGTCCAGATTGAGGAAAACAACTCTAAGAGAGGGAAGAAGACTATGCCACAAAGAAGACCAAGATGAATCATGTGCTCAGTCTAGAGGAGCATTTCTGGGCATCAGTCTTGTAAGTCTTGTACTTTGTTCAAAATATTATGAAGCTTAATGCATTTTCTACTTTTGTAATTTATAATGTATCTGAATGTTTTTGTTATCAACAAGTCTCTTGATTTATGGCTGTTATTCTATCAGTCATAAATTGGGGGAGATTGTTAGGAATATGTTGTTCTTGATGATAAACATAAAACACTTAGTAGAATTTGTGTAAAGTCATTTTGTAGCTGTCAACGAAATGGCATGCTTTGCAGCATTCCGTTGACAGGAAGCTCATCAACGAAATGAGTAATGTAGCAATTGCACTGTACAATACTTCACAGTTTGATAGGCATTTTGTTGTATGTATTAGATAGGTTTTCTAAGTCATGTTGACTAAGTACTAGATAAGCAAAATAGGTTGGTTAATTGTAAATATATTATGCCTTGTAATTTTGCCTAAGTGAAGACATGTCAACGGTATGAAGATCACTCTGTCAACGGTATGGAGTTTACCCATCAACGAAACAAGGGAAACACCATCAACGGAATGAAGAATAAAGCTATCAACGAAACACATCTCCATGCTATCAACGAATCATTATTGCTTTTCTGAATAGTTGACAAAGTGATAGTGACAGTTTTCTGACAGATCAAAAAGGAGATGTGGAAGTGTACTTTGCATTGGAAACCATTAAAATGGACATGGGGAATAAGGAAACATCACAGTTTCAAATTGGGCTCTTGGGAGTGATCATAATAAGCATGAAGACAAAGGCAAGGATCTCCAAGGACCACTGGACAAAGGGATGAAAAGCAAACTATTGGCGGTTACCTTTAGTGTACTTTAGTGTAGCCAAAAATAGCTTTGTAAACTTGGGGAATATATAACCAAGTGTAGCAGTTAAAATAAGTGTAAGAGAAGAAAAACAAATAGTTTGTATTAGCTATCTTTGAGAGCATACTTCTCTACAATCTTGTAACTGAGCAGCTGTGTACATTTTGTATCACAGATTATTTCCGCAATAAAAATCACTTCAGTTGGATCATCAAACAATCCAACTGAAATTATTTATGTGCTTGTGATTTTTACTTTAAGTTCAGTTTTTATTTGTAAGTTGTTTTAAGTTTAAGAAATATCAAGAATTGTATTCAACCCCCCCTTCTACAATTCTGTTAGGTCATTTGGGATTAACAAAGACTTATACCGAGCTTGCTAGTGATGAGACCCTGAAGAAGCTCTTCTTGAAGATTGGGTACTCTGGACCTATTCTTGAAGAGGGAACAACAAAATGGTACCCCCTCTGGTGAAATGGACATGAAGTATCTTCGCAAAGAGTGGATCATGGTGTTTGATGCAATGGTGAAAGTGTTCTCTACCAAGACCACTGGTTGGAATGGAATTCCCGCCTACATCAAGAAGCTCACTCACTCTCTTGTTCATGGGTACAAAGTGGATGTTGGAAAGCTGCTCATGGCACACCTCAAGGCTGCCATAGGTAAGAAGGTACACATCTACCCTCGCTTTCTAATGTTGTGCATTAATTCATTATGTGATTTTGATGAGAATGCCCCTCGTCAAGAGGTGTGCCCTGTACTGAAAAGAAACACTCACGCAACTCTCACTTCACTCAACTTGAATGCACATATTCCACTATATTTCACCAAGCACATGGTTGATCAAGTGACTGACCTTGATTTTCCATTACCTTATGTTTTGACACCTTCACTATTGAGAATGAAGCTGGATTAGACCCAAATTCAGCTAACCCTCATTCTACCCCATACATTCATCCTAGGTTCTCTAGACTTCCCAAAGTACAGAGACAAACCTTACAAGAAACCAGAAAAAAGACCCCTAGAGACTGATGTTAGTGGTAGTGCTGAGAGTCAGGAGGGAGTTCCTGCACCTAGTGCAGCAAATAAGGAAGGTAGTCACACAGAACCCGCAATGGTTCCTCCTGAGCCTAAGAAGAAGAGAGCTAAGAGGACCAAAACCACTGTCAGCCACCTTGCAGTCTCTCAAAAGACTATAGAGGAAAATAGGGAAATAAACTCCTCCCTAGGTGTTCCTTCTCAACAAGGGACATCTATTGAAATTGGTATGTCTCCCAAGGCACCTTGTAAAGAGTCTGCACCAACTCATGTTCCAACTCATGAGGAGCCTCCACTTGCAGAAACAAACATGGAGTCAGGACACAGTGAGGACTTCACTTCCCCTATTGATGCTTCTCAAGTTCCATCTGAGGAGCAGCCATCATTCTCTTCTCCACTTTCACCTTCTTTCTTCCCTACACATTCATTTGTTTCTTCTCCACAACCTAGAGAGGGGGACAGTCCCAACCCTTCAGGTTTTGATCATCCATCTCCAATCATGGATGAGCCCCCATCTAGTGGTCCATAAGAACCCATTTCTCAAAGTGAGATGGACACCACTCCTTCAAACACTGAGAAAGAACAAGGTACAACTCTGCTAGAAAGTGAAACAGCCAGTACTTTGTTCAATCTCTAAGGAGCATCTTACCTTAGGGAAGATGTTGTCACAGCCCAAGTTGTTGTCAAAGACACTTTCAATGTTGTTGTCACAGGTGACCCTGCTGTCAAGGACTCAGTTGAAGTTGCTGTCTAACCTAAACCTGTTGTCCAAGTTGCAGTGGCTCCTATTGTCAATCCTTCAACTGACAGTAACATTCCTGGCAAAGCTTCTGTCATCTCTCCACAACCTGATCTTGATGCTGTAATTGTTGAGGATGTCTCTGATGATGATGTGCCACTATCTTAGTTCTTAAAGGTACATTCTAAACCATCTACTTTATTGAATGACAGTACTACTCATACCCATGCATCTAGGATGAGTGAGGGTGTGCAAAAGAAAAGAGAGATAAAAGAAAAGAGAGGTGAGCATAAAAATGAGAGGCAGCCAAATGAGCTAGCAAAAGATGAGGGACTTGAGCATGTACAGAGTGCAATTGAGGGAGCCCCACACATCCAGGCCCTAGGCCTTGAGAGTTCTTATGTGAGGAGTGATGAGATCACTCAGAAAAACACTGAGAGTGTAAGAACCCCCACAACCTCCAAGCCCCAATCTTTTCCTTCACCCTCAAGAAGGTTAAGGTCAGGTGGCTCCTCTACATCTTTCAGGCTGGAAGCTCTAGAAAACAGGTTTCTGTCCATGGAATCCAAACTTGACAGCTTGTCTACCATGGTGGCCTCTGGATTCTCTACAATTCAAGAAGCCATTCAAGTTCTATCTGCCAGTCTTGATGCCGCCAACTTACCTAAGGGGGAGAAAAGAGAAAGATCAGAATCACAAAGGGCGGAATCAGGAAGGGAAAGATAAAAAACAGAAGGTGTCCCCAATCAAGCTGTTGCTCAGGGGGATCCTGTCACTAAGAAGACTTCAAGAAGTGAGGGGGAGTGTGCAGCCAAAGGAAGATCAGTGTCTGCAAAGAAGAAAAAGGGATCTAAAGGAGATTCAGGAAGTAAGGGGGAGCAAATGCAAGAGGCTGAAAACCTCTTTGAATATGAGATTGCTGGAGAGACTATTCTAATGTCCAAAGAAGCCCTGGAAGCAATGCAAGGGAATGTTCCTTCCAAGAACCCAATTCTACCTCCTGTAACAATAAGAGAGCCCACTCCAACTCCAAAGGAGAGTGCTCTTGAAAGGCAATGGAGAGAAAAGGAAGAGCATAACAAGGTAGGAAAAGGGAAAGGCAAGATGCCAGAATACATCCTGTCAGGAAACACTTAGAGTGAAGGAACATAGTTCAGCCAAGAAGAGGCAAATGCCCTAATGGTTGACTACAGGGAAAGTACCTTGAAGAATCATGATGAGGACTTCTACAGAATAGTTGAGGGAGCTATGAAGCAGCCAAGCAGAAGGTTGAGTAATTGTTCAACCTTTCTTAAAGAGAAAATCATCAGTGTATGTGTAAAGATCAATGAAGAAAGGAGGTGGGCTATTGATGTGTATTTAAACACTGGAATATCCATATTCATTACCATTCAGCTGTTGCAGAGTCTTCCAACAAGAGTACTAACAGTAATGAAGAACAAAATCACAACAAACCACACAGCCTTCAATGAGATTTTACATCTGCAAATGATGAATCTTATTGCAGAAAAACTCCCAGAAGACTACACCAATCCATTATGTGTCTACTATAAAGGTACCACTAAAAGTGGTAGCAGAAGATGTGCATACATGAGTTTATGAGGCACTTCTACAATGGAGTCAAGGTCAATCTTGAAGGTGCTAGACATGATTCTCAACTCTAAAGCCAACAAGGAAAGAGTTCTTGCTGTCAAAGCAATCTATGACTTGCTGGTGAAAAGGGACAAGGAACTGAGCTCTACTATGAAGAAGATGATCTCCAAAGCAAACTCCAACAAAGCTAAACAAGGAGATAGCTGCTCCTATGATGTTCCTTTTGATGATGATGATGAGTTGGATGGTAGTGGAGGAACTGGAGAAGCAGGAAATGCTAGTGGAAGCACCTCTGGGAATGTTGAATCTAAATCCCAGGAGGAAAAGAAAGAAGAAGCTCATGTGCAAGAAAAGAAAGATGCTGAAGTTACAGAAGAAGAGGAGTCTGTATTGATTGAAGCTTTGGAGGCAAATATTTTAAGATGTGCCATAGACAGTATACATGCTGAAAAAGATACTGTCACCAAAGAAGCTGTCACAGAAGACACTGTCCTCAAGGAAGCTGTCATGAAAGAAGCTGTCACAAAAGACATTGTCAAGAAAGATACTGTCATAGAGGACACTGTCAACAAAGATGTTGTCGAAGGAGAATTCAAGCCTACTGTCAAGCCAAAGAGGACAAAATCCCTAGCCAAGGCTTGGTTCTCTAGACAGGAACCTGAACATGAGGAGACTACAAAAGCAAGGAAAGGAAAACACAAGTACTCAGGAAAGGAGAAAGCTACTGGACTTGGCAAAGAAAAGAAAGATGCTGGAGTTACAGAAGAAGAGGAGTCTGTAATAGTTGAAGCTTTGGAGGCAAATATTTTAAGATGTGCTATAGACAGTATAAATGCTGAAAAAGATACTGTCACCAAAGAAGCTGTCACAGAAGACACTATCCTCAAGGAAGTTGTCATGAAAGAAGCTGTCACCGAGGACACTGTCAAGGAAGATACTGTCATGGAGGATACTGTCAACAAAGATGTTGTCAAGGATGAAATCAAGCCTACTATCAAACCTAAAAGGACAAAATCCTTAGAAAGGGCTTGGTTTTCTAGACAGGAAACTGAACCTGAGGAGACTACAAAAGCAAGGAAAGGAAAACACAAGTACTCAGGAAAGGAGAAAGCTACTGGACTTGGCAGGAAATTGAGGAAGCCTATCCAATCAAAACTCTACAACTCTCTGGATCTTTTGGAAAAGGAAGCTGCTCAAATCAGGAATGTTGAGGTGAAGTTGGATAACAACAAAGAAGCAACTGAATATGTTCTTTGGTTTGATGCATCAAGACTTGTGATGGTCAAAAAGGATTTTACCATGGAGGTAACATCACATGATGTATCAGAAACTCTTTCATACAGAATGAGAATAGAAACAAGGACAATTGATTACTTCTACTTGGTAAGGATGGTCAATCTAATGCAAGGTTATAACAATGTCCCTGAGAATGTCATGAACCATGTTCTGGCATACAAAGCTGTGAGAGATGAAGAATTTTATCAGAAATTTGGGGAATGGTCAATGTTTGATGATGCTGATATTGATCACTTGCTCGAATATTCTGAAGAAGAAATAGCTGAGTATGAAGATGATCTTCCTGAAGAAGAGGTGCAATCCCAACCAAGTAATGAAGGATCTTCAAACCACTAAAGATATGGAAGATGCGTTCTTGAACAAAAGCAAAGAAGCCAACAAAGTAGAGAGTGAAGGACCCAATTACCAATCATGTATGCTTGAGAATCCTATGAGAATCAAGTTCATATGGGAAGAGATTCCAGTGAGAAGCTTTCATAAACTTAAAACCAGTGCTCTGAAAGACTTACTCTACTTGGTGATTGGATCAATTCATCCATTGGAACAGCAATGCTCTTCTGAGATTGAGGGCATTCTTCAAATGAGAAAGGGTGAAGACTCAAAACTGGATAAGTCAAGGAGAAAAACTCTGAATGCATACCCTGGAAGTAGATTCAAAGACTTTAATGGCACACTGAAGTTCAAAACTCATGCGTTTGGCAAAGACTTATGGATGGATCTTCAGGATGCTAGAGTATGCCTCTCCAAGACTGTTCGAAAGCACATTGATAAGATTGAAGATGAGGCTATCACTCCTGATGAAATAGCACTAGTGGAAGGACTCAGAGAAGTTCTTAAAGAAGCTCTCAACAGAGAGAGTGAAGCAAGACAGAAAAGGAATTCTGAAGCTAAGTAAAAATCCTTTGTCAATTCTGATCTTGTTAGTTAAGTTGTCAGCATGCATTAATTGTAAATTTGTGGTTATTGTCCATAAAAAACAAATTGGGGGAGATTGTTAGGATTTATGGGTGATAGCTATGAGACAACTTAACTAGATATTTTATGTACTTAATTTTATTAAGTATGAACATACTGTCACAGCCAGAGTGTTTATATAACCGTTTTTGTTTGCTGCAAATAAGATTCTAGTACATCTTGGTAGAAGTTCATTTATTTGTTCAAGCCTCAAGAAGTGCTCAAGATGAACAACAAGAATAAATATTACTGTCACAGCGTTGATAGTAAGGTTACTTGAAGACAGCATGTTGCAAGTCACGACAATACATTCACTCTGACAACAACATTGGCGGAAGCCCTCGGACAACAACTTCACATTAGCCTGACATCAAGCTTGGAAATCCTGACAACATCTTCTGCGGGGATTTCTTACTGTCACCAAAAGCGCATTCCTGTGACAGCAAGCTCAGCCATCAGGATACTGTCATGAAGGGATAACATTTGTATTGGGGGAACAACCCAGTCAAACTTGTGACCGTTTGGATGTTCAAGAAACAAGCGTGTTACA
Organism: Heracleum sosnowskyi; assembly: GCA_030848705.1. Lineage (NCBI taxonomy): Eukaryota > Viridiplantae > Streptophyta > Magnoliopsida > Apiales > Apiaceae > Heracleum > Heracleum sosnowskyi. The sequence goes on from CM061236.1 coordinate 17,274,388, forward strand.
GAATCCCAACACTGTAACAGGTCTGCAAGACTACGACCGAAGCTTGAGAGATCACATGACAAAGCTCACCAATTCCAGAGTATGACAAATCTACATCTACTGAATTGTGTTAGCTTAAAATAGAATGTTTCTAGATTGCTTTGTAATGTTCTAGTAAGCTGTTTGTATAGCAATTTAGGAAAGAATCACGGGTACGCAATTTGTAAGAAGTTGCCACATGAAAATGACAGCACCTTCACAGGACCCGTGTTGATAGTGATAGGTTTAGCTTACTTAATCTATTTCTCAATCCATTCTCTGTAATCACTCGAGAAACTGAAGCTCAAGAAAACCAACATTTTTCTTGAGGTTGTAGCAACCCATTGCAAAATAAATAAAACATTTATTTTGTGAGAATTACTCGTGTGTCTACTTATGTTTGCATTAGGTAAACTGATAATCCTAAATCTTAGTTTTTGTTGTTGGAACATAGATTGAGATTTATCAGTATTGCATTCAACCCCCCCCCCCCCTACAATAGTCAAAGACCAACAGATTGACTTATCGATATTCTCGAAAATCAATGGGCGTTTTAATAAAACAGATTTCTCAAAACAATACTAATTTTGAAAACCTTTACAAAAACAAATTCAAACCAAAGTTTATATTTTAAAATCTAGAACAAAAACAGAATTTAAAACAGAAGCAAAATATAAAACAGAAACGAAATTCTTATAAATAACCACAGTCTTGCTCTACGGCCACACTTTCCCAGTAGCCGGGATCTTATTCTTATTCTTATTCTTTCGCCACACTTTGCCAGTGACCGGCATCTAAAGTTCAATAATTACGTGCCCTTAATACGTATCTAAAGTTGCACACTTGTGCGCCTACTAAGGGTATCTAAGGCTAGTTCCGGAACTATAGCATAAATTACGAACGGGTTCAAAACGTAGAGACTGAGGGATTCGAATATTCTCGTATCTTATATCTTATACAGTTCGAAACAATATTCTTATATCTTATACAGAATTTGAAAAACAGAGTATCAATATATTTTTCGAAAATAAAAGTAAGTCAAAATTACTTACCTCGAACTCAACTGAAAATCGAAAATCAATCCACAATCAGATCCTAAAGTTATTTACATAAAACAAGTCAAATTATTACATGAGCCAAATATTTCTTACTCGTCTTTTTAAAATTAACATGTATTCTGGCTAACAATTACAACAAGCAAAGGTACATATTATTGGTACATTACTACATGCAATCACATCAGCCAAACTTAACAACCTAAATTATTCTAATAGCATTTGCATTATCTGACTTGCATCTACGAGAAATGGACATATTAACTGACAACTTAACTAATTTTAATAATCATGACCAAGCAAATAATGTCATATATTAATTTAAGAAAACAACATGGCATGTTAACGAAATTAGAATATGATTGAATTCTTTTCTTTTACAAGAATAATAGTACAAATAATATTGATTAACAACTAATTAATAACCATACAAGATTTCATGCAATAATTAATTAATTATAATTTTCTAACATAATTTTATACGCTTGCTAACTTAAAAAGAATAAAACACAAAAGCTAATCTTTATATTATTCACACAAGCACACAAGATAAATATTTATAAGCATTATAAAAAGTCATCAATCAATTAAATATTTTCCAGGTTGTTGTACAATTAACTAACAATATTCATAAATTATAAATGTGTGCACAACTAAAGAAAACAAATTAAAAGACATGATCCTCTCGGAAAAATAACTTTGTTAACGTTGTTTGAGTACAAAAATGAGCATGGCCTAATCTTTTAAAAAAATTAATGCAAACAGAAAACTATATTTAAGTATGCTTCAACTATTAACAACTGGCACACATGAATCAATGATTACAGCCTCACACACGAATTCAAGATAAACACAGAGCATCGAGATCACTGAATTAACAAAATAAGGCAAAGTATCGTACCTGCTAGCTGTTGAGACGATTAGAGCCTGTACAAGTCTTTTCTATTCTGAAGGGATGTATTATATAGGCACACAAAACCCTAAAATTAAATTAAGTAATTTTAAAAATATATATATCCTACATACAAAATTAACTGAAATAAAAAGATATTGATTTTTAAAATATTCCAACACTTCTTTCCACCAATAACGAATCTTATCTTAAATCAAATAATTTGTACGAAAAGAAATTCTAAAATTTTATAAATAAAATAAATATCTAAATAAAATACTTTAATATCTAAATATCTAAAAATAAAAAAAATTACGGGGTTTTACAGACATAAATTTAAAAAATTCATATTTGGTAGATAAGGTATAAAATCAATCTATGTCTTCTAAGTTGCTAATAATTTAATGCAATAAAAGTTGAGAATGTGTCAGGTATGAGATGTGTATTCTTAGTACATTAGATAAACTTTTAATACAATAATGTGTGTATGGTTGAAAGTTTAATTTTATATCAACTCCACTTCCCAATTAATGAATTTATCTATTTTAATACAGAGATTGCGGAAGCAGACGATATCAATCATGGAAGAGCTAAACTGGAGGATTCTACTACAAACTTGGAATCTGATGCTGAAATAAACGAAGCTGAGTTGGAAAATATTAATGCAGATGAAGATGTTGATATGGAAATTAATGATCCAGAAATGGCTTTTTCATCAGTTATGACAAAGTGTAATATTAATAACACATCACATGGAGCGGTATGATTTAGACCTACATCTTAATTACCAACGCCTTCACATGATTGCATACTTATCATAGTGTTAAAATATAATTTAAAAAGAATAACATTACATTGTTTGACGCAGTATATCCCAAGATATATCAGTCCACAAAACCGCAAATGGATATCCGGTGAACTTGTTTCATTTAGAAGTGAAGATAGAGTTTAGAGTATTGGAGTAACTTACTCTAATGGACTTGCAAGGTTCTCGGCAGGCTGGAATAAATTTGCCAGAAAAAAGGAAGTGAAGATAAACGAAACGCTGGTTTTCAATATGTTAGAAGGCGAAGGAGGCCTGTCATTTGACATAGGTTTTTCTGGACGTAGTTAGACATACATGTTTAAAAACATGAATGATTTGCATTAAGAATTTGATTTATCTCGAATTATCAGTTGACTTGGTCTATAACTCTGATTTGTGAAGAATTTGTTAAATGGTTTTGGATTATTTGTTGTTAAGAATCATTTGTTTAAGATAAGGTTATTAAGCTTCAAATGAATTTGTTGTTTGAAGTTTTATATCTTTTAAGTTTGACAATATCAGTAAAAAAATATGTAATTGTTAAAATTCCTTGTATCAAGATAATGTTATGTAACATGGCCATTTAATCAAAGTCGCTACAGCTTAAATGAACCATGATAAAATGTCCCAAAACTTGGATATGATGGCTAAGAGTACAAAATAATCCAATAAACCATAGGAAAATAATACAAAGACCAGTATTGAAAACAATAATCAACACATGACAGAAACATGATAGGAAGTTCATGAAAATTAAAAAAGATAATACTTTGATCCATACATAAGGAAGAAAATGATAAATGTAATCCAGTGAAATATTACACGTTTATTTAAATAAAAAACTTAAAGTTTCCAATGTCAAAACTAATTGAAAATAAGAACGTTGTGCAATACGTGAAATTCATATCTCAGCATCAGGTCAATTTATAAGGCATTCAGATGGATCAGTTTTCACTGGTCATTGATGTGCAGATGACCTTGATCCACCAACCTATAATACACAAAAGTTTCAATCCATATTATTACTGCATGAAACTTTCTAATCAATGTAGCAATGTAAGTTAATTGTGAAACAAATAATCAATGAACTATACCTATTCCTCATCATAAACACATCTTCATGAGGAAGATTAATAAAAATCTTTGAGGATGGCAAGTTGGCAATTGTAACCCTTCCTGGTGCGTAGGAAAAAAATAGATCAGTTAAAAACTACAACATATCAGTTACCGATTTAAAAAAAATGGTGGATGTGATATCAGTACCTCTAAACAACGATAGTTTCATACTCTCCAAAATTACAATTACTGGCCTCTCCACGTAATTTGCATACAAAGGCATTGTATTTGCTTTAAACGGACTATTATGAACTATGTTGTTTCTTAATGATAACCAAATTAACTTAGTAAAAATTGTACAAGTAAATGTAGCCATCAACGGATAGTATGCTCTTGCATTATCCGTAGATTGAAAGCTTATCTACGGATGAGACTCAATGTAACATGCTTGTGTATTTCTGATGTTGAAGTTGAAGTAGTCTTGATAGGTTAAATGAGTCATGTTGACTATCAATAGATATGAAGAATAGGGAGGCTAATTGTAAATAGTTGATGCCTTGTAATTCTGCATACGTGAAATTGATTGTCTACGAATAGCTCAATTAGCCTTCTACGGATGTGGATATTGTAATGTCTGCGGATAATAGTACTGGTTGATCAAAACACTATCAACGGATACAACTCAAGTAGCTTCTACTGATACACTATGTACTTGTGAAATGGACAGCTATGTCAGAGCACATGGGTTGACAGACTACGCAGAGCATGGAAACCAGTATTTCTAGAAAGATCACAAGAAGAAAATTGCATTCTATTTGCATGGTCAAATGTAGCATTTCCATAAAAGACAATCAGCCAAGAAGGGCAAGCTACAAACATGGACCACTGCTCGGAATGAAGAAACAGGGATTCTGAACAGATGTACTTTTTGTATTATTAGTTGTTCAAATATCTTTGTAAACTTGGGTTATATAACCAAGTAGTAGCATAACTCTAGAACCAAGAAATCGGGTTTTAGCAATTTAGAGAGCACAAAGCAATATCCTTTGTAAATTGCTGAAGCTAGAGTTGTGTATTTGCAGCTGTGTGTTTATTCAAAACATCACAGAGATTTCTTCAATAAAAATCTCTCAGGTAGACAAAAACAATCCACCTGAATTTTTAATTCTTGTGTCATCTTATTTGTGTTTCTGTTCTTGTTTTTATTTTCACATTTTCACTATCAAGAATCGAAAAGATTTTTCAAGATTGTTTTCAACCCCCCCCCTTCTACAATCTTGGTTCAGTGTTTGGGAATAACACGGACCCCACAAATGAACACTGTGCGAGACACTAAAATAAAAGGTCATGAAAAAAAATTAATTTAGTTTCATGAAAATCAATCACTGTGAATACAAAATTAAAATAGATAAATAGATAAATAAACAAAATACTCCCTCTGTCCCCCTAGGTTCTTTACATTGGGGGACGGGGGCTCGGCACGCGTTTTAAGGCTCCTATAAAGTATAGTTATATATATTATTTTAATTTTTTTTCTTTTGAATAAAAATTTAATGTTTGAATTTTTATTCAAAAAAAGAAAATTTTAAAAATAAGTTGTGGAACTATACTTTATACGAGCCTTAAAATGCGTGCCAAGCAGTGAAAAAAAACTGTAAATAAATGAGGGGGCCAGAGGGAGTATCTTTTAGCCAATTTATCACCTTCCATCCCTAATTCGGAAGCGCACAATTTGCATATCACCAACATGTGTATGTATGGTCTGATGTGCCTCAAGGTCCTCTATGACTCCAATAACATCTAAAAAAAATATAAAATATAAAAATGGTCATAAAATGTACTTGTAGATACAATACGAAATGAAATAAATATCACATGTTGAATATAAAGGTTTTCGATGTGGTTCATAGGCACATACAATGTCAAGAAGATCTTGCAAAGTTTTCAACTCAAACTTGTGCATTGGGATTTATTGTTCCTCTCTTCATTCCACATTCTGGCCTTGCACTTTTGGCAAATTTCGGAAGGAGGACCAAGGTTCATGTAACCTTCCCATAAATGTATAGTAGTATTCAATACGTCATAACTTAAATATAAGATACATGGCCAATGATATAGTGAAATTTATGTTTGACGTACCAGGTAGTTGAGGTTCTTTATCTGCTTCAGCATCAGATAAATATTCTCCTCGATGTGCAGCTTCTTCATCCACTTCTTCATCTGCAGAAAAATTTATTATCAATATATTAATTCACAAAGGATAATTTCATAATAATGCATAATTGCGATTTGGTAGATTCTGGAAAATATTACCAGAAACAACGTTTTCATATACTTGATTTTCTGGATTCAAAATATAATCGTCACTGGGATCTTTTTCAATTTGATCTTCATTAGCATCGTTGAATTCCGACAACAAATTCTTAACACCAGAACTTGATGATTCAACATTAGCTGATTTTTGAATTTCTGTATTATTACTACCATGACCTATTTCAAATGGAAGAAAGTGGTAATTTAAGATTGTTTATGTATGCTGGTATTTTAGAGTAGATAATTAAAAATACTCACCGGATGATTGAGGATACCAAACTGCACAAAGAAAACCATAAAAGTGAGCTACAGTAGAATGACGGGCCAAAAAGTATGAAAAAACGTAAACACTTAAAAACACCTGGACACTTTACACCAAGTTGTTCAGGTTGTGGAACAGTCACAGTAATAAATTTTTTGTTTTCTTTCTTTTTGGCTGATTTGGAAGTCTCAATAATGCGTGAATCAATTTGAGTCATATTATGTTTTAAATTATATTTTGGAAGAACCTGCAACCCTCGATCTGCACACGGTGGAAAAAGATATATAAGAGTACAACAAAATATTATAAATGCCTATATTGGTGTATGATAAATCAATGTACCACGATTGTAAGTGTCCAAAAGTCTTTGATGTTTGTTTATGTCAGCTTGTGCACTTCGTGGTGTGATCCTAGATGCAGGCAACTGGAAAGTGATTTGTTTGTCTTTTACTTCAGGAGTTGAATTTAAAAGTCTTGAAACAGGGATCAAACATGTTGTAAACGTCTATCCCACATTTAGATTTTCCATAGACACAATGTCATAAATTGCAATGGTTATATTAGATAAATGTCTATGGCACATGGCATAAACAATGAGTTAAATTCATATGAAACACTTTCAAATTAACATTGACATACCTGAAGTGGATACAGTCCTAGAAATATTTTTCTTAACAGATGTGCTATCACGTTCAACAAATTCAGTATGAAGGTTTCTGTGTAGTCCTACACAGTAGTTATTAAAAAAATAAATCAACCAAGAACTTTCAATCAAAAAACTTATCTAAAAAACAATGATCAAGACAAACCTGGATTGTTAATATTGTTCAAAATCGGTTGTCTCAGGGTAACAATTTTGGCACCTGATGCCTTTTGATTAACATGTTCTTAGGAAAGAAAAAAAACACATAATGACCATAAACATGTATGTTAAACAAAGTTCCGAGTAAATGAGTACAATACCTTGAATTGTTTGTCCACTCTGAAAAAGTTTACGTGAACAACCTCTTCCACACGCGGAGTCTGAAAAATAATTAAGAAGATCATACAATAAAAATATGAAATTATGATTTAAGAGAAAAGACAATGGATATTACATGTAACACTTTTAGTCGATCTCAAAACATTAGGATTTTGATTCTCGTTGATAACAGTAGAAATAAAAGAATTGTGTTGAGAGAAATTTAAGATCCTGGAATTCTCATTGACATTGTTATTAACATGATGTACAACATTATCTTCTTCACATCCTGCTTGGCGCTTAGAAACTAAAAAAATATATAACAAATAAACTTAAACAACCTTAAATCAATGGTTGTGAGATATATGACTTGGACAGAACATTACCATGTGTGGCCGAGGAAGGAGAGAAAGGTGAGAGTGGAGTAAGTTTGTGACGTGCATCATGTGTAGAATAATTATTGGAAAACATAAAAACATAATATTAATGGAGCCTTTGCTAGTAAACTTTTAGAATATATTGATTAAAAAGAGTCACGCAAAAGCCCATTTGACCCGGGCCGCGTATCAAATACAATCCTCATATTTTAAAGAAAATCTAGCTTGATCCGATACAAATTTTAAAAAAGTTCAGCCCACCCCAATTCTCAAAAAAAATCCAGACAAAACTCGGTCTGATGAACTATTTGCGCATCATTGCTCCAGAGTGGGGCTATCACGTTGGGCTAAGCAAGCCCATTCCTCAAAAGAGTAGCACAGTCCACTAGCATAATCCCGTGAATACTGATACATTGTCTAGCTCTCACCGCCTAGTCGCCAAGACACACATGAATAAAATATAGATATTATATTCATCCTTCAAGGCCATTTGCGTAAAGTACTCACAACCAAGGGCAATCGCTAGGGTTTCTCATCCACTATAAATACAACGCATTCTCCTCAAAAAACCCTACGACTCACTTTCTTACACCTCGCCTCTCTTCTCTCTCAGCCGTTGCAAGAGATTTCTTCAAGGTCCTCTCTCTCTCTCTCTCTCTCTCTCTCTCTCTCTCTCTCTCTCTCTCTCTCTCTCTCTCTCTCTCTCTGTATGTTTGTTGCTTAGCTGATTCTCTTACTTCCAATTGTTATTTATGCATCAGATCTTTTTTAGTTCCTTGTTTATGTACGTTTTTGTATCTATTTGTTGATGCTTTTGTACCTGTTGATTATGTATGTTTCTCTATCTATTTGATGATGCTTTTGTAGCTGTGAAGAGATTTTGAATTAAAATTGATACTCTGTTCATGAATCTGTACATGTTTATCCATCAGATCTGACTTGTTTTAGTGTTTATAATTTGATTTATGTTTAATTTTGTTAGTGGATCTACTTTATCATTTCAGAATTTCAAATCGAAGCATATAAAACAGTGTTACGTGTATACAGTTTGATGTTGATAAGCTTTTTGTTTGATGTTTATATGTATGTTAAATCACTGATTTTTATGTATTAAAACATTGATTGTTTAATAAGCATATTAAATCAGTCATTTTTTCAGGCCAATTGATTTTTTTTACCTGTTAAGGAATTACTGTTTATTAATTGAACTAGCCTGATTGTTATATGTATTTAGACTTGCTATTTATGCTGTCAAACTGGATTTTTCTCAAAGCTGTGTCCTGTTTATGTATAGATATTCAATTGTGTATGTTTATATATATTATACGCTTTTGGTAAAATAGTTTTATTAACTATTTTTTATGATGCACATCATTAAAAAATAGTATAGATTGTGTTGATTGTTTTATTCTTCTATGTTTACTACCTAGATGATTTGTTGGTTGTTTGTTATACACTGGCTCTGAGTGTGGTGTATATATAGGTTGTGGATATGTATGATGTTTATTCTGGTATTTTAATTGCTGATTTTGTCACTAATTGTTTTCATTTTCTGTTTGTAGATCCTAGTTATTCAGGATGGGTAAGGAAAAGATTCATATCAGTATTGTGGTCATTGGCCATGTCGACTCGGGAAAGTCTACCACCACTGGTCATCTTATCTACAAGCTAGGTGGTATTGACAAGCGTGTGATTGAAAGGTTTGAGAAAGAAGCTGCTGAGATGAACAAACGTTCATTCAAGTATGCATGGGTGCTTGACAAGCTTAAGGCTGAGCGTGAACGTGGTATCACTATTGATATTGCTCTGTGGAAGTTTGAGACCACCAAGTACTACTGCACAGTTATTGATGCTCCAGGACATCGTGATTTCATTAAGAACATGATTACTGGAACTTCTCAGGCTGATTGTGCTGTCCTGATCATTGACTCTACCACTGGAGGTTTTGAAGCTGGTATCTCCAAGGATGGGCAGACTCGTGAGCATGCTTTGCTTGCATTTACACTTGGTGTCAAGCAGATGATCTGTTGCTGTAACAAGGTAAAGCTCTAAAATAAGTTTGTGACAAGTTATTTTCTAACTGTTGTTCACTATGTTTTGTTTCTGTATATGTTTGACTATCCTTGGCCACTGTATAGAAAGATCTATTTGATACTAAGTTAAGCTCACTGATGTCAAGGTGTTTCTAACATTTTATCTTTTGTATTTGTTTACCTTGTGTAGATGGATGCCACTACCCCCAAGTACTCAAAGTCTAGATTCGAAGAAATTGTGAAGGAGGTGTCTTCTTATTTGAAGAAGGTTGGGTACAACCCTGACAAAATTGCCTTCATTCCCATCTCTGGATTTGAGGGCGACAACATGATTGATAGGTCTACCAACCTCGACTGGTACAAGGGACCAACTCTTCTTGATGCTCTTGACCAGATCTCTGAGCCCAAGAGACCATCAGACAAGCCCCTTCGCCTCCCACTTCAGGATGTTTACAAGATTGGAGGTATTGGAACTGTGCCAGTGGGACGTGTTGAAACTGGTGTGATCAAGCCTGGTATGGTTGTGACTTTTGGTCCTTCAGGCTTGACCACTGAAGTCAAGTCTGTTGAGATGCATCATGAGGCTCTCCAGGAGGCTCTTCCTGGTGACAATGTTGGATTCAATGTTAAGAATGTTGCTGTTAAGGATCTCAAGCGTGGATACGTTGCCTCCAACTCCAAGGATGATCCTGCCAAAGAGGCTGCTAACTTCACCGCTCAGGTCATCATCATGAACCACCCTGGTCAGATCGGCAATGGTTATGCTCCAGTGCTTGATTGCCACACCTGTCACATTGCTGTTAAGTTTGCTGAAATCCAAACCAAGATTGATCGTCGATCTGGTAAGGAGCTGGAGAAGGAGCCCAAGTTCTTGAAGAATGGTGATGCTGGATTCGTTAAGATGATTCCAACCAAGCCCATGGTGGTTGAGACCTTTATGTCCTACCCTCCACTTGGAAGGTTTGCTGTTAGGGACATGAGGCAGACTGTTGCTGTGGGAGTTATCAAGAGTGTGGAGAAGAAGGATCCTACAGGAGCCAAGGTCACAAAGGCTGCAATCAAGAAGAAATGAACCGGAGCTGTTGGAGTTTATCGGTGTGTGGATACTGCAGGCTGGGTCTGTTTTTCCCGTCTTGTAGTTTTAATTTCAATTCAAGTTTCTGTTATGTGTCGGATTATGTGTTTTGCTGTGTCAGCCACCTGGTCTCAGAATTGGGTGCTTGATAGGCGGTGGTGTGGTTATTATTAGCCATATTATCCTTGTGTTTGTTTCATTTCCTGGTTGTTTAAGACTATGTTATTTCATATTGTATGACAGACCAGCCGTTTATTTTTGTGTTAATGTGTTCTTCCTATATGCTTGCTAAAAATATTTTATATTTTTGTTTAAATTTTGTTGGCAAAGGTTTTTGAACAGGTTACCTTAAACTGTGAACAAGGACAATTATTATTTTATTATTTATCATCGAAAAAACATTTTTGATTTATCTGTTGCGGAAGATAATTCTTGTAACGTAACATACATAAAATCTTAAAAAGAGCATCAAGAAGAGTTCCTTGTGTGCTTGCACCTTCCCTGCAGGCATGGGCTCAACCCAAAAACATGTGGTGGATATGGCGGACTCATTTTATGGGCCGGATTATACGGCCCTCCTCCAGTATATCGTTTATAGGTAAATTGTTTTATACACAGATTGTATTTTTTTGAAATAAACAAAAATTGGTTTCAAGTTTGATAAATTTTACTAGACTTGATAATATGTAAAAATTGCTCTCGTTTTTAAGTTGCGGAGAGTTTGAATTTTATCAAAAATAAAAAATGTGCCTCAATATAATTAATTATTGAAAAAAATGATAACAAATATCAATCGAGAATTGTACATGAACAACCCAATTTCCACAATTTTTGCCCCAAACTTTTCCGGTCATGACTTCTATCCTCTTTTTGGACCATGTTTAATAGCTTCACCTAAATAAAATTGCCTACAGATAATATATTAGAAAAACTGAATAAATTATATTTACGCAATTTATTCGTAGCATCATCAAAGAAAAAAATATGCACGATTTGTTCCTACACAGAAAAGAAGTTTTTTGTGAAAAGACTTCCTATAAGTAAATTTTGTTACCATTCGAGAGCTGCACTATATTTTTAATGTTTTCGAGTTTAAGTTTAGAGAGAGAGACAGAAATTTGTGTTTGTTTGTCTTCTGTAACGTGTTTCCAAAATTTCCTAAGGAAAGAAAAAAAATAGAAAAGAAGATTAAATATGCGTAAATTTTTCTCCAAAATTTTCATTCCAAAAGAGAAGATTGAAAGAGAAGGATGAATTGCAATAATATATATTAAACATTTGACATATCTCCACTTTCTTTTTTGTTCCTTGATGAACTCAGGAAAGGAAAATGCTGGAGTTATCAATTTTTTTTTCAAAAGGTTTCTCAAAAGTTGATGTGTGACCTGTATAATTAGTAAATTTCATACATATACGTTCACAAATTATAATTCGACTTTTGATGTATCACAACATTTTAGATAAAATTAGGGATCATTTTGAAATCCATATAAAATTCATTTCTTTTTTCTTTCCATCCAAAAATCTCAGGAGCATAGTATTTTTTTTTCTTCCAAACAATTGGTAATTGAATAAGTATGTCCGATGTTAGGACCGATTTGGCATTAAAATTCTTCAATTATGGAATAAGAAAATGTAAGTATATTTTAAGAAAAAGTTATATTTGTGATGAAATCCAAATAAATAGGAAATTATTATTATTTTTTACTGAATTAAATTTAAAAATATGACACTATTACCCAAAATAACACACCTGCCCAAACCGAACACCTGACAAAAAAGAACATACCTGCCCAACTTAAACATGTTTTTTTTTATTTCAATAAAATTGTAAATTAGGAAAGGAAATATTAATCGACTACTGTGGAACCGACCGAATTTACAAAATCACTCAAATCTGGAAACAAAAAACATTCTAGAATGTTCGCCTTGGTGTTGTATCATCTATTATTATCATCTGCTCTTGTTTTGTATGTATATGTTTGTTTTTGTATGTAATTTAATTTTTTACATTGTGATTGTTTGATTTGTTTGTACGATCATTAATTTTGTTACTGAAATTGATTTGTGTATGTAGATCTTATCGTCACATGTGTTTATGTAATTGTTTTGTGTGTGTCTCGTTGTTTGATTTGTTATATGTAGTGTTATGATGTTTTTGTTTTTGATTTTTTCGATTTTATTTCTAACGATTAGTTAGTGTAGTCTAGTTTCGTTTTAGCTCGTAAATTGTTATGTTCTGTTATTAGATCTAGGTTGTTAAATTTTATCGGGTTAGTTGTTGAATTATCTATGTGCGATTGATTAATTTGAGCTTATCGTATCAGTGATAGTTTCGAGTCTCAATTATAGGTTATTTTGTTGCGGTTTATAAACGTTTTAAGAGGAAAAAATGACAAAAATAATCACTTTTTTGACGAAATAAACAAAAATAATCATTCTGAAAAAAGTGGTCAATTTTAGTTTTTGGGATACTCCGTTGACAGTTGGGTATCCCATATATGGGATACTCCACTAACAGTTGGTATCCCATAAGTCAAAATTAATCTCTTTTTTAATATAAAATGAATAAAAATAGACGTGTGTTTTTAGTTTAACCGTTCCCTTGGGGGTTCAACAGTTAACCTTTGGGGTTCAATGGTTCCATTTTGGGTTTTAGAAATATTCAGAATGACGAATCTGTATACGACCCTAAACCCTAAACCCTAACCTAATCTGATTTTAGGGTTGTAAACAACCCTAAAATCAGGCCGCCGATCTGTGTAAAAAAATCAATTTAAAATCACATTTCGTATTTTGTGATTTTGTAGATGTAATTTTATATTGATTCAATTAGGATACCCATAACCCATTTGCGTATACACTCATGATACCATACTCTTGAATGCGTATCTTATGTTGACATATAAGAATATTATTATTCTGATTACCCCGTCAGTGCTTGCGTATTCAGTTTGAAAATCAATGAATACTCCATCGTTGAATGCGTATTATGGGTTACCTAACTGAATAATGCGTATTACCTATTGAATACTCTGTTGAGAAATGCGTATTGTATTATAAATATTGTAAATTTTGTGTAATACCCACGCATCAAATGCGTATTCTGATTACTGCCTTGAGCAATGCGTATTCAATCGGTCATAGTTGACCACTATTTTCAGATTGACTATTATGGTTACTCCGATCTGAAAATCGGCCATACTTGACCTTCACCTTTTAAGAGGTGGTTTGGTCGATAGTCATTTACGTCGATATTTGAAATACGTGAAAAGTGATATCTAAAATAATTGTTTGGTTGGACAAAAATACAAGCATTATAAGTTTCTAGGAAGTAGAAATACCCCAATAACGTGAAAAGTTGCTTATCCACTCCTACCTATGAATAGAGCAAAATAAACCATAAAATTAGAAATAAATTCTAAATAAGATATAATATATTTAATAAAATTGTATTAAAACTAAAATTAGTGCTTAGATTTATTTTTAAAATTTTATTTTATTTTAATGTCAAGAATATGTATATTAAGACTTGATGAAATTGATAAATACATATTTTTTGTAATTTTTATATGTTATATGAAAATAATAATTAAACTAAGAAGTAAATTCCCAGAAAGTGTAAAATGTCAACCAAATATATTTATCACATTTTCCAGGAATTTTGAATAAAAGAAAAATACAAATACCTATAATAACTTACTTTCTACAAGTAACCAAAACAAACACTATTAAGATCGGAGTGATGTGGTTATCCCACAGAAGTTAATGTAAATGCGTTGAGTTTATTAATGATTTTGATTCGATTTATAGGCGGTAACTTTGTGCAATACAACTATTATTTTAGATCTATATATTTGTACCGTAATTATTTTAATCTCTCAAACTGAATTATTTTCACGATTCTAAGGTTTTATGACTTTATCAGCAAGTTTAGAGTTAAATGCTAAATAAGTTTGAATCTTAATTCATCTGTGATATGCATGCAGGGATTCTGTATGTGAACAGTTGGTTAACACTTCTTGTACAGGCTTATTGTTTTTAGACCAATTGTTCTTGTGTTCGTAATGAGGATTGTTTATCTTTTGTATGTGTACTTGTTTTATTAGTACTGGCTTATAACCCGTGCGATGCACTTAAATTTTATTTATAATTATTCTGTTTATAATTATATTTTTATTATCCATGCAACACACGATTGTTTTTTAAATATTTATAATTATATTTATTTATGAATATTTTAATATTTAAAAGTTATTAGTTCACATGATTAAATTATTGTTAAAAAAGATTTAGCCAAAAAAATTATAGTTAAAAATTTGATATTTATTATATTTTACACGCTAAACTATTCTAAAACTAAAAAGAGAATAAAGTGACGAAATTTAATGTTGAGAATTTTATTCGATTTAGGAAATCTACTTATATGTAGTTTAGATTATTAGAATATCCTTTATTAACCAAATACAGTTTTTAATGTTAAATCTAACGGTTTTCACCTATCTATTTAACATTAAACGATTTTGATTATTTTGGTATTAAATGAGTTTTGAAAGGCATATGCTATAGCCTATTTGTAATTCGAGGATTCTACTCAACTTAAACAAGAATGTAATAAGTAAATATTAGATTAAAGGTCACAGGAATCTCAGAGAGTTTTATCTATCAAGAGATTGAAGATTAAAGTCATCTACATACTTGAAGTTATTCTACATTGAAAGAAGTTCAATTTATTGTTCAAGCCTCAGTGAAATATTCAAGAAAGTGGATTTACTACAGTGACAGCACTACTAGAAAAACTGTAATAGACATCAGTGATTTAACATCAGTCATTAATGCTACCGATGTTAAAAGCTTTAATAACATCTGTCTTTTTAAAACTGATGTCTTTGTAATTGTTAGACATCACTTGCAAATACTACCGATGTATTAGGTATGCTTTTAAAAAAACGCGCCCCTCCCCCAAATTTGTTTCCCCCCTTCAATACCAATTTCTTTTCCCCCCTTATACCAAATCATTCCCCCCGATCGATTTTTGCTTCCCCTTTTTTCAACTACAGTATCTCTCTCTTTTAGACAAACACAAAACAAATTAAAAATAAATCATAACTCTCTCTCTCTCTCTCTCTCTCTCTCTCTCTCTCTCTCTCTCTCTCTCCCCTCTCTCACAGTCAAGAACCCTAATTACTACTGAAATCTCATAATACAACTAAATCTCACTAATCGATTTGTTCATAACCAAATGGATTTGTTCAATTAACTGCTCATATTGATCTGTTCAAAGCCCTAAAGCTCGAATTGGTAAGTGGGTAGGCTTGCATTTGTATGTAAGATCGAATTAATTATTTTGATTTAATTTTTAATTGGGATTTTTAAAACTTGAAAACCTAATTTTTGGATTCATTTTTCTTATTTTCAATACAAGAGCAATTGTTACAAGGAGAATTTGTTTGGGTAAGAATCGGTACGGAGTATTCATTTATTTCAATTTAGTTTTTTGTTACTAATTTTTTAATTTGGTTATTTTTTTTATACATGAGCAAGATTTGACTGGATAGTGTTTTCTGAGATATGGAAGAAGATACTTTTCTGCAACTGCAGTGAGTATTTTGATGAATTTTTATTTATATGATTAAATTGAATTTTATTTGTGCATTACTATTGTTTCCAAATGTTATTTGATGTTAAACTGGTGTTTTTTTTTATAAATATCAGATTCTTCATATATGTAAATAAATGCACAAGTA
Organism: Heracleum sosnowskyi; assembly: GCA_030848705.1. NCBI lineage: Eukaryota > Viridiplantae > Streptophyta > Magnoliopsida > Apiales > Apiaceae > Heracleum > Heracleum sosnowskyi. The sequence continues at coordinate 17,290,982 of CM061236.1, forward strand.
CCTCTTTTTTTATGTTAAACTGATGCCACATTTGTTGGAACTGTTACGTACATGTCATTGGAGAGAATTCAAAACTTAATCCATTAAATTTGCCAAAGATCTACCCTGTTCAAATGATATAGTTCTTTTATCGAACACTATGCGTATTCAGGGATGTCATTTTCATTAGCCAAGGGTTTGCTATTGAATTTGAGGTTCATTATCATCTTTGTGCAGGTTCCAGACATGGGTTTGGTGGCTCCAGATTTGGTGTTGTACCTTGATATATCTTAAAAGGTGTTACTTCTCCAGATTTGATGCTTTAATCTATATGTATGCACCATAGTAAACTAATTAGTAATTACCAACTGATTAACTAGTAATTTGTATTTATCACATTTAGCAAAAAAAAAAACTTGTATTTATCACAATAAGAGAAATTATATAATAGGAATAGTTATGTCACTACAAAGACACTGTAATTATTTTTTATGTATATATCATGATAGAAATCGTGTGTTTAATCTATCGTGGAATGACATCAAAGTTTAAGCAATTATTAGAAAATATTAGGCTCAAGATCTTAGTGATTATAAAATTTAACTAGTATTTGGATGCAATTATGTGTATCGACAAAAATCTTGAACCAATCCTTTGTTTTTCTCTATGTGTTTGTTTTTAGCTCGGCCAACAACTTAGCTCTAGGATTTCGTTATTAGACTTTGTGTATGTGGGCTATAAAATAAGGTGTATATCTAGGGTCCTAAACATCTTACAAAGACACAGTAGCATACACTAGATGTTGTTCTGATCCACCTAATCATTTCCAATCTAATTTGACTATTCAATCGATAGGCTAAAGTTAAATATTGGTGGTTGGCATATGCCACCCCTGAATATGCACAGTTGATACTCGCGCGAGATATTTTAGTCAAAATAGATCGGAAACTTGACCACTTTATTTATGTATGTAAAGTATGTATATATGAATGACGTACAATGCGTATCTTTTTTAAAGTACCTTGTTATTTGCATTTGTGAGTTCGAATAACTTGACTTGTTGTATCTTCTTTTGTTATACCTGAATTAGGTTGACCTTAACGAAGATAATGAACTGGATGGAGATGATGATTCCATTTTTTGTGATTGCAATGGACTTTAGGCTTATAGGAGGCTTGTTTTCGAAATTATTTTAGTTATTTGGTTTTCCGGATAATGTAATCAAAGTTTGGTTTTGGTATATATTGTAGGCTCATACTGAGCATACATATCATTTTCATTTTACTCAATGATGTAAGAATACTGAATTTCTTTGTTAATGACAAATTCAGTTTTAATTGTTTTTTGGTGTGATTTAATTTTGGTAATATAAGTGTGTAGGTTAGTCTAATAATTTATGTGAAAATGAATATCAAACATTATTGTACAACCACAAAGACATCAGTTTTTAAAATGAAATCAATGTCAAATGTATATCAAGACAACAAATATTTAGAAACAAATCGATGTTAAATGTAGCTTCAAACAACAGATATTTAGAAATAAACTTATGTTAAATCTAGGTCTAGATAACGGATTTTCACAAGAGAACCGATGTCAAATATATGTTCAGACAACAGAATTGTATAAGGAAACCGATGTAAAAAGAATGTTTTAACATCGGTTAAAAACTGATGTCTAAAAGGGGGACTTTTAACATCACCGACAAAGACATCGGTCGAAAAAGTGAAAGACATCGGCCAAAAACTGATGTCTATTGCAGTTTTTCTAGTAGTGCAGAGATTTACAGTTGGTGACAGAAGAAGTACAGGATTCAGAGTTTAATCAGAGCTAAAGAAAAGAAGCCACAACTTTAAATGTTTTAAAGATGAAGAATTATCATTGAAGTCAGTTATTCATGAACCAGACAGTGCATCGAATGACGACATCAATCAGTGGAATTAAATCATCTATATTCAGTGGTTTTCAGAAGATAAAGGAATGCAATGATTTTAAGTTATCTTCTTTTAATTAATTAAATTATTAATCAATTTAATTAATAAATTAATTCTTTCAGAATTAATTAATTTATTAAATTAATTAATTTAGTTGTTTAAATTATTTATTAATTTAATTCTAGAAAAGAATTAATTTAATTAAGAATTTAAATTAACTAATTTGATAAAAGGAATTTAATTTAATACTCTGTATGACCTGACCTGAAGAAATACTCTGTATGACCTGACCTGAAGAAATACTCTGTATGACCTAATACTCTGTATGACCTCTGCTAGGTCATACCGAGCTCTGCTAGGTATGACCTCTGCTAGGTCATACCGAGAGTTGGTAGAAGTACCTCAGGTCATACCGTGTTTTATATAGGTCATACCGAGTTCTGTTGCTAGGTCATACAAGTGTATTATTGTTTTATTAAATCATTTTGATTTAATTAAGCAGGTCATACAAGGCAATTGTATTATAAATCAAGACGGCTGGACAGAAAAGATAAGCACAAATATATCAAACACACAGAAGCCTTTTCTCTCTCAAGCAAGAAACGAAGAAGCCATTTGATATCATTTCTTCTCAAGCAATTAATTCTAGTTTGTATTGTTAAATCCAAACCACTAGAAGTTGATTACTTGTATTGCTTTGATCATCTAGCGGATTTTTATCCCTAGAATTTATCTCGAACTTGCTTTTAGCATTCGATCTTTTTATTACAAATATTAGAAAAGTTCATGTCGAATTTATTCTAAATTTGTATTAATTAGTTTGAGATAAATACTTTGTAATCCATATTGTATTTGCAACACCCTTCAAGTTTAATATGAGTTATATTTAACTTGAATCTTGTTTCATTTATATTCCGCATTAATTTGTTCTTAATTGTTAAATTATTCAAAGAGCAAATTTCGATAAAACGGTATAGTTTGTATTCAACCCCCCTTCTACAAACTTATCAGGACCTAACAATTGGCATCAGAGCCTTTTGATTGATATACAAATCAAAGATCCAATTGTTTTGAGATTTTTCTTAAACTCTGAATTTTTTATTATTCCTAAAAATCTCAAAAGATGTCTACTACACAGAAAGTGGGTACAGTAAAAATCCCAATGTTCAGCAAGGAGCACTATCCTATGTGGAAGAAGAAGATGCTCCTGTCTCTTCAAGTGGTTAATGTTGAATATCTTGATGTGCTGAAGAATGGACCAAGAATTCCTATGTTTGTTGAGGAAGAGCTAATAGAGAATGATGTTGTTACTAGGGCTGCTAGGATATACCCTAAGGATCCCAATGACTACACTCCTGAAGAAAAAGAAGATGTTGCCTTGGATGCCTGTCTACAGTTGATACTGGTTGATTGTCTTGATCCAATCATGCATAATCATATTTTAAATTGTGTTTCTGCCAAACACATTTGGGATACGATTGAAATAATCAATGAAGGGACAGAGGAAGTCAGAGAGAATAAGATGGAAATTCTCACCTCTTCATATGAGCACTTCAGATCAAATCCAAGGGAAGGAAGAGTGGTTAATATGTCTACTTCACTGGTAGCTGGAGTCCCACAGAAAAAGGAAGCGAAGGTTGTTCTACCTTCCAGTCCTAACAAGGATGTAATTGTAGCTGAATATGGTGTTACATCTACAAGTCAATCTGGTGGTGATTTTTATTCTATGGAGGAGCTTGAACAGTTGGAAGATGAGTCTATGGCCTGGGTAGTGAAGAAGTTTGGAAACTTCAGGTTCAGGAGAAATCCTAGTTTCAAGTTCAAGACATATGCTGACGAATACCAGACAGGTGGTTCTTCATCCTCAAATAGCACAAGGGGTGGCTATAAAACAGGGATGGTTGAGAAGAACAAGTCTAAAGAAAAGAGCTAGGATGATACAGACAGTGAAGATGAAGAAGTTGGGAATCTTGCACTCATGGCAATAGGAGACAAACTCTTTGAGTCCATGTTATCTCCACCCAACATGTCTAAGGTAAAATTCACTGATACTGAAATGATTCATCATCTTGGTGGCACCATAAGTTCTGCACGCACTGAAAATGATAGAATAAATCTTTTAAACACAAATCTTGAAAAGGAAATAAAAGATTTAAAACTAGTGCATATCAATCAAGATGAACTTACTAATAAGGTAGCAGTTCTTGAGAAAAGGGTTAAATTGTATCAACAACTGGAAACCATTCTCAAAGATCAGATTAGTGAGCTTAAAACCAAAGCTAATGCCTATTACAACTCTTGTAAAACGGCTAAAGAAATTTTCAATAAACAAGCTATTGGTAATCATGTCAGTATAGGTTATGATTATAATGAGGCTATTGGATTGCTTGGTATTAATACACCTTGTAGAGTCAGAGAAGAAGGAAAGGCACTACGTCAAATTTGGGCTTTCGTCACTCTTTTGTACAGTAAGGGCTGTGACACTTTGGAAAAAACGAGTGGCTAAAGATCATCGTCCCAAGTTTTAGCCACACAATTGTTTTTCGAGTGACCGAAGACACATTTTTTGGAAGATTTAGTCACAATTTATAAAAGTGTGACAATTGAGAGATGAAACAGCATGTTTTTTTTGTTGACTTTGACCAAATCCAACATTTATAGTCATACTTGAGAGATAGAAGTGTGACAAAAAATAGTGACGCTTCTTTGCTGTAACTAAATGTTACCAAACGGTCACAGTCATTTTCGGGGATGTGGCTAAATGTGAAATAACCTATGGTCACTACATTTTATATGTGACTAAAAAGTAGAGTTTTCTGCATTATGTCAGATCTTTGTTCGCTAAGGCAGCTAAAAACTAGTGACTGTATTATTGTGTGACTAAAAAGTACTCTGTTTTCAGGAACAGAGCATTCTGTTTTGAGGATCCTCATTTCCAACTGATCTGTCACATTATTACATTTGGGTGTGGCAAAATATTTGACCACTGGACATGAAGTATTGGTATAGCAGATTAACCAGAAATGACAAACACAAACTTGATTTATCCAAGTTGCATACCAGATGAGCTTAAAACTTGATAATGAAGCTTAAAACTAGAACAATTCAACTAATCCATGTCATTCGGCCAACATTAGAATTCACCATTACATATTAATTCTTCATCAAATAAAAAACAAAGAAAATGACCAAGACAATGATAACATTATACAACTTCCCACGTATGACATGAACCTCCTTTCGAAGATCTTCAACTGTTGACATGCAGTTTTGCAGGTCAGTCTTCACAACATCAACTTCTTTCTGGATCTTGATCTTCATGCCAACTGGTTCAGGATCAATCCATTCCCAAAACGAACATTTGGGTCCAGAAGACTTGAAAAGGGAATTCAAATTAAAAGCTGTTTATTAAATTTAACAGATGAAACTGATAGACATCAGCTTACCAATGAACTTGATTTGTGGCACACCCGAAATCTTCTTCCAGGGTTGTCAAGTGTGTTTGATGTTCTAATCCGGGCAGGAAGACCACAGTAGCACAGATCACATCGATTTTGGTTTGAGCTGTAGGAATTTGAAGACGACATCATGATCAGGCCTCTTTCTTTGCACACACCTGGAGAAAAAAAACAGGAATTCAAACAGAGCATAGAATTTAACCATACAATAGAATTTAGCATTACATAAAAAACATGGAAAATGACAAACATAATGATAATAATTACCGGATTCAGTTAGCATTACGTATAATAATACCCTTACAGTCCTGTCTGAAGTAATCATCACGAGATTCATTACCCAAGTCACGTGGATCTACAGGTGGTAATATATTATCATTGTGAGGAAAAATTACAGTACTGAAATCCTCATTGACATCATCGTACAGATCTCTATAATTCTTAGGAGGTGTCATCAAGACAATAGACATTTTTTTATCCAGCTGGTCTTTAACATAAAACACCTGTCGTGCTTGTGAGGCCAATATGAACGGATCATCCTTGTGGCCTAATCTGTTAAGTTCGACCAACGTGTAACCCAAGCCATCTTGCTTGACACCATTTCTACTGTCAACCCAGTCGCACATGAAAAGAGGAATTTTCTTAATATGATAATCTAGTACCCATATCTCTCGTAGAACCCCGTAATAAAAGTTCTTTCCATAGGTTACTACTTCTTTAGAAATGTGCATCTCAGTTGCCTCTACACAAACCCCACTGTTCTGGTGAATTCTGCCATCACGAATTTTTGTACGAAATGTATAGCCATTGATGTCATATACATCGTATTTGTTCACGATTCTGCGTGCTCCATGTGAGATCCACTTAACTGTTTCTGATACACTTTCGTTGGAGATCGATAACTCGCTTTCAACCTAAATTACACAATAACAAGGATAAGATTCAGCTTGCACAAATTACAATTGAGAAAAAACTAAGATCATACTGATTTAAATATTACCTTGTTGCGTAACCAGTGACCAAACGTTGTGCTATGCTCTTTCTCCAGCCATGCTTGTTGTTTACCAGGATGTTTGTTTTTCAAAAATGTCATGTGTTGTCTGCAAGTACAAAAATGAGTATCAAATATGATCCTACTGTTAAATAAAAGAAAAACACAAATAAACATGTTCAGTAGGAGTCCTTACTCGATATACGGCACAACTTCAGGCGTATTTTGCAGTACATAGAAATGTGCTTTCATGTAGAGATCTTGAGAAACTTCAACTGGTTTACCAGCTGACAAAGGAATTCCCTCTTCATTACCATTTTCAGATGTGTTGTGCTGGTGTTCTGGAATATCAATGGACCTCATGCATTTTTTGTATTCGTTGAAGAACGCAATTGTTTCTTCTGCAATATGTTCCTCAGCAATGCATCCTTCTGGGTAAGCTTTGTTCCGCACATGCCCTTTAATAACTTTCATCATCCTCTCAAAGGGATACATCCACCGAAAGCATATTGGGCCACATAATTTGACCTCTCTAACAAGGTGCACAGTTAGATGAAGCATAACATCAAGAAAGGATGGGGTAAAGTATTTCTCCATCAAGCACAGTGTAACACAAAGCTCCTCATGCAATTTATCGAGTTCTTCTACATTGATTTCTTTGCTACATATTGATTTGAAAAAAAAACAAAGTCTGATAATAGCATATCTTGTGGGTTTAGGCATGATAGACCGTATTGCAATTGGCAAGAACTGTTGCATAAGCATATGGTAATCATGTGATTTAAGTCCCATAAGCTTCCTATCCTTTTCATTCACCAAACTAGAAAAGTTGGAACAATAACCTTGCGGAGCCCTTAAGTTGTGTAATGTGCCACAGAACATGTCTTTTTCATCTTTAGTTAATGTGTAGCAGGCTGCAGGAAGTAATGTCTTCTCGCCTTGACTTTTAGCCTGCAACTCTTGTCTTATCCCAAAATGTGCCAGATCCTTTCGAGCGTGCAACCCATCTTTCGTCTTGCCCGGAACATTTAGTAATGTTCCGATAATACTCTCAGCCACATTCTTCTCAGTGTGCATGAAATCAATACAATGTTGGACCAAATTATACCGCCAATACCTAAGTCGTCGATTCCATATGTTGAATTTCTTCCAATAGGTCTGTTCTTTCTGTCCGGAATTTGTGCTACCACCCCCTTCTGATTTTCTCTTTTTTGTTTTCCCCCCTCTTCCAGTCGAAGTCTCCATCAGTTCTGAATCTTTATCCTTATATCCCTTCCCCCACATATTCCGAATAAATTTAACCTCGTTGAATATTTCTTCCCCTGTCATAGGATCTGCAGCAGTTCCCCACTCTTCTTTTCCATTGAATGCCTTAGTTTGCTTTCTGAAGGGATGACTATATGGTAGATATCTTCGGTGACCACCATAACTCTGCTTGGCAGAGAACGGAAGTCTTACACAATGAGTTTCTTTCCTGCACACCACACAACCATGGAATCCACTATAAGGACAACCACATAATGCACCAAGAGCAGGGTAATCATTAATCGTCCATAAGACAACAGCACGTAAAGTGAATTGTTCCTGTGCATAGGAATCATATGTTTCAACACCTTCTTCAAACAAGAGCTCCAGATCATCGATCAAAGGATCCAAAAACACATCGATATCGTTTCCAGGCGTTCCCGATATTAATAACGAAAGCATGATGAACTTTCTTTTCATACACAACCAAGGTGGAAGGTTGTAAATGACAGTTAATACTGGCCACACACTGTGATTCCTATTCCCTCTGTTTACATCAACCCCGTTTGTGGAAATGCCAAGCCGAAGATTTCTTGGATCAGATGCAATTTCCGGAAATTTGTCGTCTATTGCTTTCCATGCAGGTGAATCAGATGGGTGCCGTAGAACACCGGGCTTTTTCGAACTGGTGGAGTGCCATATCAAATCTTTTGATATGCTTTTCACTTTATAAAGTCGTTTCAGTCGTGGAATAAGGGGGAAGTACCATAATACCTTTGTAGGAACATTTTCGTATATGACTTTAGTCTTCTCATCCACCTTCCACCGTGACATGCCACAAGTTGGACATACCACCATGTCCTTGTAATCCTTCCTGTAAAGAATGCAGTTGTTAATGCAAGCATGTATCTTTTCGTATCCTGACCCCATTGCTGTCATTATCTTTTTGGCCTCATATGTGTTGTTCACCATCTCGTTACCTTCTGCAGGCAGCATCCTTTTCAACAGAAGTAGCATTTCAGTAAAGCAATTATTTGTCATTCCATGCTTACTCTTCAAGTTTAGTAGTTCAACTGTTGCAGACAACTTTGTGAAGTTAGGACAATATTTATACAAGGGCTTCTCCGCATCTGCAAGTAGTTCTTGAAACTTGTCAATGTCAGCTATGAAATTGTCTTCCGTAGCTTTTACCATTTCTATTGTTTCTGCAGCATCTGTTGGAAATTCTACTGCATCAAACTGGTTGAAAGTTGTTGGCTTGTCTTCTTCTCCATGTTTAATCCACCTTGTATAATTCCGATCGAATCCCTTAACGAGTAAGTGGTAATGGACCTCATCCACCGAAAGAGAGAAGTGGTTTAAACAGCTTACACATGGACATGGAATAGTCTTCGTTGACATATTCAGATGAGAAACCGCAAAATCGATAAATGCTACAACTCCATCCATATATGGTTCACTGTTTCTATCGGTTACCATCCAAGACTTATCCATAACTACAGCCTAACTACAGCAATTACGAGCATATTACAGCATAACTAAACCAATTACGAGCATATTAGAGCCTAACTACAGCAATTACGAGCATATTACAGCATAACTAAACCAATTACGAGCATATTAGAGCATAACTACAGCAATTACGAGCATATATCAAAGCATAAAATTCAAAAATTAGCATATATTTAACACATGACTTACTGAAATTAGGGATGAAATCGTTGTGGATGAAAGTATGAGTGGTTTCTGTCGGCTGCTTGTTTGAAGCTACTTGTTTGAATCCGATTAGAAGCGGCAGCTAGTGTGGTTTCCAATTGAGAGAATAAGCTTTCCACTTAGGTATTTGACCCCCATAGCCGCGCGCTGCTCCCTCTGGACTGAACCTGTTCAAGGTATTTAGTTATTTTTTTTAATGCATTTTTCGACGATCCAACCGTACGGATGTTAATGGATACGCATTGTGATGTTGGGGAAAAATAATCGAAAAATCGGGAATTTATCTTGTACGACATTTTTTGAGGGATCTGGCCAAAGTACTACTCGAAAGAACGAGATTCGACCCCGATTGGGGAAATAATTTTTTTTAATGCATTTTTCGACGATCCAACCGTACGGATGTTAATGGATACGCATTGTGATGTTGGGGAAAAATAATCGAAAAATCGGGAATTTATCTTGTACGACATTTTTTGAGGGATCTGGCCAAAGTACTACTCGAAAGAACGAGATTCGACCCCGATTGGGGAAATAATATAACATAAAAATATATATTCGTCTAAAAACCGGCAACATCACTTTACCAATTCACTTCCCCCCAAAATATCAAACTTCCCCCCAATTCACTTTCAACATCACTTTACCCAACTCACATTCAAACTCTCCCTCTCTGTGCACCATAATCTCTCCACAACTTTCAGTCGGTGAAATTAGGTTACGCCGTCGGTCAGATCTGGTGACCCAATCTGGTTTATGTTCATGAAATTAGGATTTTTTCCACCGGCGTTTAAATCACCTTGCTTGTCGCAGGTAAACCATTCTTCCACAGACTATATGTTTGAGATATATGGTTGGAGAGATTGCATATTTGAGTTGTATTTGAGAGATTGGGACGAATTGAGTTCCAATTATATGAATAATACTACTTATGCTTTAATGTTGATGTATTAATATCTGACATTGTTGTGCTTGTTGTCTACAGCTAATTTGAGTACCATGGGAAAGAAGTACAGGTTAGTTGTTTACTATGGGGGTCAGTTCATGACAAAGGTTAAGTGGCAATACACCGGTCCTAAGGCAAAGGTGTTCGACGGAATGGAAGTCTACAACATGACTGTTAAACAAGTTAGGGATTTGGTAGCGGATGTAGTTTCGGATGATGATAAGCTTTATTTCATGAAAGATGGGGTGACCCCGGATCATGGATATGGTTTGATCCTTGGAGACAGTGACTTAAAAGAGTTGGCTGTTGCTTCTACCATGACTGGAGTCTGCAAGATTCATGTCTTCCATTCCTGGTCCACAGCTACTGCACCAGTTTGCGTTGAAGAAGAATACCTAGGTAGACTAATTTTTGACTTCTCATATTTATGCATTTTTATGTATATTGAACAGATAAATCCTGTAATTGCTAAGGGTTCTTATACTGGTTGTAGGTGAGGACAATGAGGAATTTGAGGAACAATATTCAACGGAAGAGTGTAGCGAAGAAGAAGAAAGCACAGAAGTAGAAGACGAAGGAGAAAACGCAGAAGAAGAAGTAGAAGAGTGCAAAAAGGTGCAACAAAAGAATGATGTCAAAGCTAAGAGGGGGCTAACCAGGTTGCCGAAGCTGCGTACCAGGTTTACAAACTCTGGTGGAAAAAGACATGAGGTTGAATTTGACTCACTTGGTAGGTTAATGGGGGAATACAGATCAGAATTTACGAGCTTTTTGGGAGACACGGTCAGGGAGCATGTTGGCTTAAGATGGTTAACATGGAAGGAGGTGCCAAAAGAAGTGAAGGATAAGCTGTGGGATCAAGTAACGGTAAATCAGCTACTTCGCATTAAGTACTCTAAATATATAGTTACATTTTTAATATGAAACACTATTGTTGAACTTATCTGCTTGCCTTTTATGTGTATTAACACCATGTATTATATATTGCAGCATTTTTTTGATATAGAACTTTGTCGTCGAAAGTTTACAATGACTCGGCTTGGTGGGCTGCTTCGCAATTTCAGAAGAAAGATGTATGCAAGATTCATACAACCTAACCTGAATAAACCAGCAAAGCTTGCAAAAGTTCCTAGGCAGTATCGTACACTGGTAGAGCAAGCTGATTGGGATAGGTTCGTAGCCCACACGCAAACGGATAAATTCAAGGTTGTAACACTTTAATATACGGATCATCGTTTGAATTAACGTATTTTTCCAATGCACTTTGCTGAAATAATTCTTTTGACTATTGGAAGGATGTCTCCAAAACTACGAAAATTGCGCGATCACGGTCAGTTTTTGATCATCGCTTGGGACGAGGAGGATACCCTCGTCTCAAAGAAAAATTGGTAATTCAGATGTGTTTTTATTGTGTTACTAGTGATTATTTTGGATATTAAATGTCTGATTGTGTCATCGTTGCATTATGCAAGGTTTCAAAAAATGAAATAAAGGTTGATGATGTCCCCTCCCGTGCTTTTATGTGGAGGAAGGGGAGGGAAAACAAAGATGGAGAGTTGGGAGATCCAAAAGTGAAGAGCATGGCAGATTATTTAGTAAGTTTAAATATGAGAGTTAGTATATCCTAAAGTGAAGAACATGTCCTTGTTACTAATTTTCTTCACTTTTTTCTTTACAGATGGATATTGAAGCACAGATAAAGGACGGACTAATCAAGATTGGGCCGGACGAGGATGCCCTTACAGTGGTTTTTGGCAGGGAGCAGGGTTCATACTTGAGAGGTGTTGGTTGTGGAGTCACTCCCAGTGCGTACTGGCATTGTCCTCGGCAAAGGACAACAGGAAAAGATAAAATCAAGATTCTGGAGCTTCAATTGGAAAATGAAAAACTGCTGCGTGAGAAGAAGGATGAAGAGCTGAAGAACCTGTCGTTGCAGATGGAGGCAACGAACAATAAACTGAATAAAGTCATGGCTCAATTGGATTCGCAAGGACTGCTTTCAGCAACAAAACAAGATGTAAGCACTACGTAAATTGTTGGAGTTTTTTGTGTTGGAATTTAGTTATCTTGTGTCTATATTCCAAAACATAGTTTACAAAACTTGTGTTATCACTTGACTTTCCCATTTCACGTTACATTCTGTAGGGAACACCGATAAGTGGGAATGGTTCGAGGGACAGCTTCATTAATGTTACCATCCCAGCATCGAAAGAGTTTTTAACACCTGTAAGTAATGGCTACTTTAATTTCTTTTTAATTTTTTCCAAGTAGTTGCTGATTTCTTGTCCAAATTTCTTAAATTGTAGGTTAAATCTGTGGAGAAGCAAGTGACTCCTACTGCCGACACATCCATAATGGCGCAAAAGGTGATCACTGCCGACACATCCATAATGGGGCAAAATGTCATCACCACCAGGAGGAAAGTTTATATATCTCCGCGTACCACTAAATCACAAGAAGATCCAACAATTGTGCAACAGGTATTACAACATTGCTAAATGCACATGTATATTGAGATTAACTTTAACTTTAATATGTTGGCAATTATGCTTCTACTTTTGTAGGAAAAGGTAATTAGATCCGGAACCAGGAAGAAGATTAATTTATCTCAGCCTAGCACTATCTCTGGTCAAATGCCATCTCAGTCAAATCAAACCTCAACAGTTGTCCAATCGGTATGCATTATATTTCTAAATGCGTATGTATATTAGTTCACTTTACCTTTATGATGTTAATTATGCCACGTACGTTTTTTAGCCAATGAAGTGTACTCTGTATATGTTGAATTTCAACAACCCGGTTGCACGTGGTACGGCTATCCTTTCAGACCAGAAAGGACAAACCATTCATGGAGTCCCCCTACAAGATGATTGCTATAGAGTTTCTGTTGATGAAGTTGTGAAGGGGGCAGCATTCTTACCTTATGAAGCCGGTGATATGCGGACAATTGAGGATGCTTTGGGTTCTTTTGTGGCTTGGCCCAAAAACCTTATCAAGATAATTGATCATCAAGTACGTTTCTTACTTTGCATTCCATTTTGGTTGTGTGCATTTATTATCCTGCTTTATAATTTTGTTTAAAATGATGGAGCTTTAATTAAATAACATTACTTGTCCAACGGTCTTAACTTGCTTATCTATAGAATTACATTACTTGTGTTAGAATGGTCTTAACTTGAGGGCTGTTGGAATGATCATCGTATTTGTTTTCATGTTTTACTCTAGGTACCAAATCCAACGGCCAATGGGAAAGGGGAAGAACATAGCGCAGCTCAAGCTAAGGAAGAACATAGCGCAGATCAAGTTAAGAAGGAGAAGAAGAGATGTAATACCATTACTGGTTCCCCAGTAACACGTTCAAAGGCTAAGGCGAACAAGGCAGACAATCTGAGGAAGAAGCGGAAGCTGGTGGTGTAATTGTAAACTTAATTTGACTCATGTTAATGTGGTTTTCTGGTTGTGAACTTTTCGATAAGTTGTTAATTTTCTGTACTCTGGTTATGGTTATGTGGTTTTTATGGATTGTGGAGTTATACTCCATATCGTTGTTATGGATCATGGATTTAGTATGGATTTTATGGATTAATATGGACTAGTTTGGAATTTGGCATTTTTTTTACTTGTATTTTGGCATTTTACTTGTTTGCATATTGTGGCCTTTTTGAATTGGATTGTGGCCTTTTGGTATTGTGATTTGTATCGGCTTTTTGGTACGGCCGTGGTCATTTATATTACAAATGAAACCTGTTTGTGATGTGGTTAAGTATGTGTGGCTAGTACCACACTTCAGCCACACTACCTATTATATTATATTGGGGGATAGTTACTACAATTATTAGTGACTAAAAGCAGTTGTTTAATAGTATATGAAACATACAAACGACCACAGAAAAATTATAAAATGTGGCCATACCCAAGTTTTTTGCCACGATTTACCAATAAATAGTGCGACCAAAACTAAGCCTTTGATGAATGTTGGTATTTAGCCACGTTATTAATTATCTTTAGCCACGACCCATCCTGTGGCTGAAAGCTGGTATTTAGTCACACTTTTGAGCTTAAAACAGGGGCTGTCAGACCCAAGGGGTGGTATGCTTTAGTCACTCTGTTTTGAGTTACAGCCACACATCTGGGGTGTGGCCGTAGGGGGCGTAAAATGATCCGACCTTAGGTGACACTTTGCTGAAAAATTAAAACGTGACGTAAAGTGCTTAGCCACACGTATTTTATGTGACGGAAGCCAAAATTTGACGTAGTGAGGTTGTTCCTTATATACTTAAGGGTATTGAAACACCCTTCTGTGAAGAATCCATAGCAGATCCTATGAATGAATACTCTATAATCATTGCTGAAGAGATTCGTGAAGAAGATATGGCTTTGGAAGTTGAACAGTCCAAAAAATGTATATCTGATATTCCAGTCAAAGTTGCTACAACTAAAAAGACTAAATCAGATATCCATAAGTTGGATCAAAACAACTGTAGAACTAACATGCCTGCTATTAATTCTTCTCATAAAGCATGTGGTGTGAGTAATTGCATGTCTTGTGCTTTTAATGTTATGTATGCTTTCTTTAATAAAAAGCATGTATCTAGTGATAAGACTGCTCCACGTCAACATGTTAATAATAAGAGGCATGTTAAAACAAAGACTACTAGTCCTCCTCAGACTAGAGTGGATTCATTTATCCCTAAGCCTACTCAGAAATGTGTTAAGGCTGGTTATAAATGGAAACGCTCTTATGTGAAAGAGGTTGAAGTAGTTTTAGCTAAAAATGTTGTTTTGCCTGACAAAGGCCAGTTCTTTAAGTATGCCGGACCCAATCAATTTTGGGCTCCGAAGAAGGTCTAATCAATTTGATATTGCAGGGAGTTAAACAGGTAAACCGTGTTATATGGATTCTTGACAGTGGCTGTTCAAGGCATATGACCGGAGATAGAGCCCTGCTATCAGATTTGGTTGAGAAAGCTGGCCCAGTAGTTACCTTTGGAGATAACAGCAAGGGTATTACGAAAGGATATGGCTGTTTGAAGTACGGAAATGTTATCATTGAAGATGTTTCATTTGTGGAAGGTCTGACGTTCAATCTTCTCAGCATCAGTCAGTTCTGTGACAGAGGATATGCTGTTTCCTTTGAAAGAGAGAAGTGTCAGATCCTTCACAAGAAGAATGGAAAGCCTGCTCTTCAAGGAGTAAGGAAAGGTGACTTGTTCATAGCTGATCTAAACTCGGGATTCAAAGATGAAGTTAATTGTTTTTATGCTAAAGCTTCATCAGATGATAGTTGGCTATGGCACAAGAAGATGTCTCACCTTAACTTCAAAACCATGAACTCTTTAGTCAAGAGGGAATTGGTTAGAGGTTTGCCTCAGATGGAATTTACACAGGAAGGACTATGTGAGGCATGTCAGAAAGGAAAGTCAAAGAAAGCTTCTCACAAGGGCACTGACACATCATCAATAACTGAACCTCTTCAGCTACTGCACATGGATTTGTTTGGTCCAGTTAATGTGATGTCCATGTCAAAGAAGCAATATGCACTTGTGATTGTTGATGACTTTTCAAAATATACATGGGTTTTATTCCTACATTCCAAGGATGAGACCCCATACCTGGTGATTGGCCATGTGAAGTTGATTGAGCTGGATTCTAGATTCCCTGTTAGAGCCATAAGGTCAGATAATGGTACTGAATTCAAGAATGCCATTCTAAATGACTTTTGTGCTGATAAAGGAATAACAAGACAGTATTCTGCCCCTAGAACTCCTCAACAAAATGGAGTAGTGGAAAGAAAGAATCGTACATTGATTGAAGCTGCAAGGACTATGTTAAGTGAGTCCAAACTTCCAACGTACTTTTGGGCTGAAGCAGCGAATACAGCTTGTTATACTCAGAATCGAACTTTAATCAACAAGGACTTAATGAAGACTCCGTATGAGATCATGAACAACAAGAAACCAACTGTCAAATACTTTCATGTATTTGGAGCAAAATGCTTTGTGCTTTTAGATGACAATGTGAAACGTGGCAAGTTTGATGCAAAGGTACAAGAAGCTATTTTTGTTGGTTATTCCAGAAGATCTTACAGGGTCTACTTGGTTGGTAGTCACACGGTAAATGAAAGTGTCAATGTTACTTTTGATGACACTACATTCCCTAATATCCAAACAGCAGATTCATCTGAGAAAATGAAGTTTGATAACTTGCCAGACTCAGATTCAGATGATGAAGCCCCACCTGAAGTTATTGCTGGTGATGATAATAACAATGATGATAATGATCATGGTGATGGTGGTGGAAACACTGGTAACAATGGAGATACCACCAACACTGGAGAAGAATCATCAAGGCAATCAAGCAACAACTCAGGGGGAGCAAATGAAGGATCAACTAGTCACTCACAACATCAAAGTGAAATTCAAGGCGAATCATCAAGATCAAATCTTCCAAGACAGACTGTATGGAATAAAGCTCATCCTTTTGAGCTAATCATTGGTGATCCAGATGTTGGAGTTAAAACTAGAAGTGCAACTCAGAATGAATGTCATTTTTCAGCATTTTTATCTAAAATGGAGCCAAAGAAAACTGAGGAAGCACTGACTGATCCAGATTGGGCGATTGCTATGCAAGATGAACTCAATCAATTTGAACAACAACAAGTCTGGAAGCTGGTACCCAGGCCAAAGAACAAGAAAGTAGTTGGTACTAGATGGGTATACATGAACAAGCTAGATGAGGATGGCATTGTTACAAGGAACAAGGCAAGACTGGTTGCACAAGGGTATTCTCAAGCTGAAGGCATTGATTATGATGAAACCTATGCACCAGTGGCTAGACTTGAGGCCATCAGGATGTTCTTAGCATTTGCTGCTTACTCCAATTTTAAAGTCTATCAAATGGATGTTAAGAGTGCATTCCTGAATGGTGAGCTTGATGAAGAAGTGTATGTGGAACAACCCCCTGGCTTTGAAAATCAGGAGCTGCTGGACTTTGTGTACTTTCTCTTCAAGGCTATCTATGGTCTCAAACAAGCCCCAAGAAAATGGTATGACACTCTCTCTGGTTTTCTTTTAGAAAATGGTTTTGTTAGAGGTATCATAGACAAAACTCTTTTTTCAAAGAAACACAAAAGTGATATGATATTAGTCCAAGTCTATGTGGATGACATCATATTTGGGTCTACTAATGATAATCTCTGTAAGAGATTTGCTGAGCTTATGCAGAGTAAGTTTGAAATGAGTATGATGGGTGAGCTGAAGTTCTTTCTTGGATTGCAAGTAAGTCAAAGGACAAATGGTATATTTATTTGTCAATCCAAGTATCTTAAAGAACTCCTCAAGAAGTATCACATGGAGGATTCAGCATCAGCAAGGACTCCATCTTCAACAGCCATCAAACTTGGAGCTTCTGACAAATCTATCAAGGTAGATGTTACAAGCTACAGAGGTATGATTGGCTCCTTACTCTATCTTACTGCTAGTAGACCAGATATTATGTATGCTACATGCTTGTGTGCAAGGTTCCAAGCGGACCCTAGAGATGTACATCTCGTTGCTGTTAAAAGAATCTTGAGATATCTTAAGGGTACACCTAATCTAGGTATCTGGTACCCTAAAGATTATGGTTTTAATCTTGTTGGATATACAAATTCTGATTATGCAGGTAGTGTTGTGGATAGAAAAAGTACCTCTGGGAGTTGTCAATTCCTAGGAGGTAGGTTGATTTCCTGGTATAGCAAGAAACAGCAAACAGTTTCCAATTCAACAGCAGAAGCTGAATATATTGCTGCTGGAAGCTGTTGTGCTCAGATCTTATGGATAAGGAATCAATTAAAGGACTATGGCTTTGCATTAGACAAAATTCCTATTTTGTGTGATAATACAAGTGCCATAGCAATCTCCAACAACCCTGTGCAACACTCGAGAACGAAGCACATTGATATCAGGTATCATTTTATCAGAGAGCATGTCATGAATGGAACTATGGAGTTACACTTTGTACCCACAGAAGAACAGACTGCAGATATATTCACTAAATCTGTTGACGAATCCACATTTATCAAGTTAGTTGGTAAATTGGGTATGTTAAACAGTCTTAGTGATTAACAATATCTCTGTCATGTTTGTTCTTTCAAAATCATTTTCTCTTGCTGATATTGAATGATATATTTTGCCAATTCTTGTTTTTGTATAAAGCTTGTTAATTTAAATATTCTGAATAATTTATTTTCTTTAAAAATACTTTTCTCATATTTTTTAAATAGAGAAACCTATTTTTATTGAAAATTTATTTATTCAAGAATCATTTAAGTTAGTTTCAGATTGTAAATATTGTTGTTTAAATATTTATGCAAGTTTATATTATTTTTATGCACCTCTATATTATTCTGTATAGTTATTGCATGTAAATAGTTTCCTGTAAATATTTTTTTTTATATATCTTTTATTGTATTTTATTTTTATTGATTATTATTTATTATCTTTTATTTTCTATTTGACTTAGTCGATTGTGTAAATATAGTGTATATATTTTATATTATTTCTGATCTAGCTCTTGCTTAGCTGGAAATTCAGTGCCAAATCCAATTCAGGTATTACTTTCTATCTCTCAATTAACTTCTTTTACTGTTGCTGAACCCAAGTGGTTGGTAGGGTTGACCAAGGGAATGTAGATCCACAATCTCTATCCCAGGTCTTAGAGCCAAACAATGAGTCTACAACCTTCTTGAACTCTCAGCCTGAACAGAAATCAACTGTTAAATAAAGAAGTATTTTGATTGAAACAGTGAGTGATCCCACATCTCTGCCTCCTATAAAGAAATTCAACATATACTAAGGCATCTGTCAGCCCATCTGTATCCTCTCAATAGGATATGGACTTTGAAATGACCAATGAACTGTATCTAGAGACATTCTCTCAACAGGATGAATCTATTGAAATTCGCCATAGGGCCATGGCACTTTGTACTGAGTCAAGCACACTCTCATTACTCACAATGGGAGAAAACAATTTCATTAGATGAAACTCAGGACACAGTGAAAGCAGAGCACCTGCAACTGGTTACAGTGCCTACCATTGTCACGGTAGAAGTGCCTTCATAGGCATCTGAGGGAAAATTTGATTCTTTGCCAAATTAAATAGAATCATTTTCTCCCCTCCCAGAGTGAACACCTCTGGCTCCCTAAGGGATTTTCCACTCGCAGATTTATCTGGAGAAAGTGGAAGGCAACTTGGTCAGTCTATCACTGAAGCAATTCAGATTTCAAATCTAAGTGATTTGATAGACATGATTGAGGATCGGGATTTGCGAACTCCCATTGCACCACCATTGACCTCTCTTGAAGAGGCTAAGGTGAGTTTCAATGCAGGTACTGATCAAAAAGGAGCAAACAGACAGCTAATGTTGAGTGATAAGAGTCAAACACTGAGTGAAACACATGCACGTGAGATGAGTGATACACTTACAAGAGAAATTCAAGTGAGTGCACACACAGACACATACACTGCAATGTAGTTAGCTCACATAGCTGATCTACAGGAACATCTATTCATAACCCAGGCTGATAAAGAAATTTTGCAAGCACAAGTGGTTGAACGGTCTTCTTCTTCCACCTCTGTCAACAATCAGCTGGGACTGCTCAAGGAAATATTGAAGACATTTACTTCCAAGATCAACTCCATCAACTATCTCAACTCCTACTGGCTTCAGATACTCATAAAGTTAATTCTGTAGAGAATTCCTCAACTAAGGGGGAGAAGTTTTAGAGAATTCTGGTGATCAAGCTAGTAAAAAGGGAGCTGAAAAAGATATAAAAGGAAAAGGAGGAGTTTCAGGGGAGTAAAGGTAAGTTAGCTCTGTAAATGTTATATGTATAGAGCTTAGGTAAATTAAGACAGGTTCAATGTTGTCATATGTTCAGTCTAGAGGAACATCTGTCTTGTATTTACCTTTACTGGTGAAATCTGGAAATGCCATATTTGATCCAGAACTTTCTAGTATTTACTTAGGCTTAAGAGTCTTATCTTTTTCTTGGTTTTAGTTGAGTGATCCTCTAGGTATTTGGTTGTTATCTTCTAACAAACAAATAGGGGGAGATTGAAAGGCATATGCTATAGCCTATTTGTAATTCGAGGATTCTACTCAACTTAAACAAGAATGTAATAAGTAAATATTAGATTAAAGGTCACAGGAATCTCAGAGAGTTTTATCTATCAAGAGATTGAAGATTAAAGTCATCTACATACTTGAAGTTATTCTACATTGAAAGAAGTTCAATTTATTGTTCAAGCCTCAGTGAAGTATTCAAGAAAGTGGATTTACTACAGTGACAGAGATTTCCAGTTGGTGACAGAAGAAGTACAGGATTCAGAGTTTAATCAGAGCTAAAGAAAAGAAGCCACAACTTTAAATGTTTTAAAGATGAAGAATTATCATTGAAGTCAGTTATTCATGAACCAGACAGTGCATCGAATGACGACATCAATCAGTGGAATTAAATCATCTATATTCAGTGGTTTTCAGAAGATAAAGGAATGCAATGATTTTAAGTTATCTTCTTTTAATTAATTAAATTATTAATCAATTTAATTAATAAATTAATTCTTTCAGAATTAATTAATTTATTAAATTAATTAATTTAGTTGTTTAAATTATTTATTAATTTAATTCTAGAAAAGAATTAATTTAATTAAGAATTTAAATTAACTAATTTGATAAAAGGAATTTAATTTAATACTCTGTATGACCTGACCTGAAGAAATACTCTGTATGACCTGACCTGAAGAAATACTCTGTATGACCTAATACTCTGTATGACCTCTGCTAGGTCATACCGAGCTCTGCTAGGTATGACCTCTGCTAGGTCATACCGAGAGTTGGTAGAAGTACCTCAGGTCATACCGTGTTTTATATAGGTCATACCGAGTTCTGTTGCTAGGTCATACAAGTGTATTATTGTTTTATTAAATCATTTTGATTTAATTAAGCAGGTCATACAAGGCAATTGTATTATAAATCAAGACGGCTGGACAGAAAAGATAAGCACAGATATATCAAACACACAGAAGCCTTTTCTCTCTCAAGCAAGAAACGAAGAAGCCATTTGATATCATTTCTTCTCAAGCAATTAATTCTAGTTTGTATTGTTAAATCCAAACCACTAGAAGTTGATTACTTGTATTGCTTTGATCATCTAGCGGATTTTTATCCCTAGAATTTATCTCGAACTTGCTTTTAGCATTCGATCTTTTTATTACAAATATTAGAAAAGTTCATGTCGAATTTATTCTAAATTTGTATTAATTAGTTTGAGATAAATACTTTGTAATCCATATTGTATTTGCAACACCCTTCAAGTTTAATATGAGTTATATTTAACTTGAATCTTGTTTCATTTATATTCCGCATTAATTTGTTCTTAATTGTTAAATTATTCAAAGAGCAAATTTCGATAAAACGGTATAGTTTGTATTCAACCCCCCTTCTACAAACTTATCAGGACCTAACAATTGGCATCAGAGCCTTTTGATTGATATACAAATCAAAGATCCAATTGTTTTGAGATTTTTCTTAAACTCTGAATTTTTTATTATTCCTAAAAATCTCAAAAGATGTCTACTACACAGAAAGTGGGTACAGTAAAAATCCCAATGTTCAGCAAGGAGCACTATCCTATGTGGAAGAAGAAGATGCTCCTGTCTCTTCAAGTGGTTAATGTTGAATATCTTGATGTGCTGAAGAATGGACCAAGAATTCCTATGTTTGTTGAGGAAGAGCTAATAGAGAATGATGTTGTTACTAGGGCTGCTAGGATATACCCTAAGGATCCCAATGACTACACTCCTGAAGAAAAAGAAGATGTTGCCTTGGATGCCTGTCTACAGTTGATACTGGTTGATTGTCTTGATCCAATCATGCATAATCATATTTTAAATTGTGTTTCTGCCAAACACATTTGGGATACGATTGAAATAATCAATGAAGGGACAGAGGAAGTCAGAGAGAATAAGATGGAAATTCTCACCTCTTCATATGAGCACTTCAGATCAAATCCAAGGGAAGGAAGAGTGGTTAGTATGTCTACTTCACTGGTAGCTGGTATAGTTTGTATTCAACCCCCCTTCTACAAACTTATCAGGACCTAACAAGTTTCCTTATTTAATTACAACTATTTTTATGTTTTGACTTTTTAGAAAATCTAATCCTAATATAATATCTTTTAACTTATATGATTTTTTGACAATAACTCCTTTTTATATGATATAATCTTGATCATCTATTTTTAAAAGTATTGGATCTAACGGTTGAGAATGTTTTGACGGTATTTAGAAACAAACTACCATGATAACATCATTAATTTTTCTTAATATTTATAATTTTTTAAAATATTTATTGCTAAAATATAATGTACTCTTTTTTTTAATATGTTAAAAATGCTGGAACTTTGAACTTTTGAGAAAATAAATTATCAATTAAAATATAATTTTTTTTGTAATAGTTCTTTTTTTAAAGTAGTACACTGTGACGATCAAAATTCTGTATAAAATTCATTTTTTATAGTATATCCTATAAATATCTATGTTATTATATTAAAGACTAAATAATGAAAGTTTCCTTATGAGTTGGGTCGCTTTGTTTGATTACTCAATCCATAATCGTTGGATGTTTCAAATTAAATTGTTGAAAAACATTAGATATAACAGTAAAATTATCATGTAGAATGATCTAAGATTTGAATCTACCAACAACATATTAAAATTTATAGTTTTTTTTTAAAATAAAGAATTTTTTCATTTTTTTTTCTTACAGACATAGGTTATTTGATAATATTTTTTGTAAAGTACGATTTTTCAGAAAAGTACTATACTAATTGATTAAGAAACTTTTAAAGTTTCAAATTTAATAATTTACAATGTATATATGTTAAAAAAGTTTGGCCTCTGTAGCTGATAACAATGAAATTATGTATCTATGAGTTCTTATAAAAACAAAATCACCATTTACGTATAATTTATTATTTAATAATAAATAATATTTGATTAGTTATGATCTAAAACTTAATAAAATAGGATTAAAAATATGCACAATTTTATAAAATTTTATCCTCGTATTATTATATTCTTTGTTGATTTCAATTTTTCTTAGATTGATTTTAATTTTTGAACATAGATTTCTAAATTTAAAATAGTTAGAAAAAAGTAATTAAATTGGTATTAATATAATGATGACATAATAATTATTATTAGAATTTAAATATTCACTTTACTAATTTGGGCTTTATCTTGTGTTTTAAAAATCAGATTTTGACGATTTTATACCCCACATGAAGATAACTAAATTATATTTAATTAAAAGATGGTTTAACAATTTTTATCTAACTGGAATTATCCATGGAAAAGAAAAGAAAGTCACGAATTTTTTACATGGAGAATTCTATTCAATATAGAAAACTTATTTATATTTGGTATATTTGGTTTAAATTATCAAAATACACATTTTAGAATTTAAATATAATTCTATTATTAATAAAATACACTTTTTAAATATTTGATCTAACGATTTTTATTTATCTAGTTAAGATTTAATGGTCCTTATTAATTTGGTTATCTACGACCAAAATTTTGGATAAGATCCCTATTATGATTATTATATATAAGGATTTAATATAATAAAGATATCAAGTATATAATGATATAGTATCTTACTAACTGCTTTTACTTTTAATGTTTCGGTTTTATTTATAGTGTATATAAAATTTTAAAATACATTATTATTTAAAAATTGTTAAACAGAAAAAAAATTATGTTATGATTATATAAAATTTTATTCTCATATTATTATATTCTTTATCGATTTGAATTTGTTCTTAATTAATTTTGATACTTTTTTGAAAGAAACATAAAATTTCTCTATATTTAAAAGAAATAGTGGAAAAATAAATAAATTGGTGCTACAATAATAAAAAAATATTTATTAAAATTTAGATACAAACTTTACTATTTTGGTTATATCCTGAGTTTTAGAAATTGAATTTTGACGATTTTACAACCCATCAGAAACTAACGAAATTATCTTTAATTTAATGATGGTTTAATAATTATTATCTAACTTGACCAGCTGACCTACTCATAAAATAAACTGAAAAGAAAAGATGGTTAAGAAGTTTTACATAAAGAATTCAATTCAATATAGAAAATCAATTCATAATTGGTTTAAATTATCAAAGCACACTTCTTAGTATTTAAATATAATCCTACCTTTAATCAAATACACATTTTAATATAAGTATTATATTCAAAATTATCGTTTATGAATATGAAACCCTCAATATTTTAATAATATTTTGATATTATCCTTTTATGTTTGTTATATGTAAAATAATATAATTATAATTTGGATTAATCAAATTGTTATGTTCCTTCAGAAAAAAAAGTGTTTAAATTTATTCATGTACATGAGTTCTCTACGTAGGGTCCACGTGTATCATTGTAATCGATATGAATTGTTATCTTGATATTTGATTTAATAATTATTATCTAACTGGAACTAAACATAAATTCAAGAGAAAATATATTTAAGAATTTCTACATAGAAAAATTTTAAATTATCAAAATACACTTTTTAGTATTTAAATATAATTCTATTTGATATGGATAGAAAAGTAATTATAGAAATATAATTGCTGATTCTTTGGAAAGGCCAAGTATTTAAGACCCAAAACCTAGATTATTTATTAATTTCGTAATTAATAAAAAGGGAAAATATACAGCTCATAAAAAGAGTCCAAAATATGGTAAATTCATCAAAGAAGGATCCAGAATCCCAATTAAAAGCAATTAATGAGTCATAGCCTTTATCAACAAGGAAAAGACTTATCCTGCAAGAAATACAATGTTTATCCAATATCAAAAAGGAGACTTATTCGCTAAGACTCCTAAACATACCATAAATACTAGGCTCCAGACGCCTATATAAGGACCCTGATCCTATAACCAGAACTATGTTTTGGACACAACTCCATACGTCATCTACTACATTTTGGACACAGCTCCATACGTCATCTACTACGTTTTGGACACAGCTCCATACATCATCTACTACGTTTTGGACACAGCTCCATACGTCATCTACTACGTTTTGGGCACAGCTCCATACGTCACAACGCCTCGAAGGCGCAACAAGCCACAAAGGCACCCCTAGAACTACGTTTTAGACTTCATCCTCGAATAAGGACATACAAGTAACTACGTCCTTGGTGTGCCCCTGCCGCCATAGCCCCGAGGGCAACACCAAGAACTACGTCTTTGGCTTGATTCTCAATAACGATTTGAGATACGTAGGCATCTTGTGAGGACCGATTTAGTCCGGAAACACGAGTGCAACCATTAAAGCTCGAAGCTCATTAATCCTAGCATTAAATTCACAAAGCACGTTTTTTAATCCACAACATTTGGCGCCGTCTGTGGGAAGACAACATCAACCATGGCAAACACACGAAGAACAGCTCGGGATACTCAAACTCCCGATGATCGCCCTATCACCTCTGAGGCTGATCAGCCACCGCCGACTACTGGCACACAAGGGGCGAATATCCCCACCAACACTCAAGGAGGATCTAATCCACAAGAGACCGTTCACCAGCAATCAATCACGACCTCCCCGCTGCTCATGAGTGCACCAAGGAGCCTTCAACTCTATACTACTGATCTCCCTCAATACGCGAATCAGACTTTGGGGATGCCAAGCTATGGCATGCCCCCTCGACCCATGGCGGACGGTAGTGGAACTTATCCAATATACCATGAGGCATATGTACCCCATTATATTCAAGGTCTGGGACCCCAAACTCGTCAGACCCCTCTCATTCAAGATTACTCTGGCCCATACACCGAGGATGAGGGTTATACAACTGGGGAGGATGTCACCCCAAGAAGGAGACGTTCTTCCCAGACAAATCGGGAGCAACCCCAAACTACTAGGGAGAAACTTGCAGCCCATGATGCAGAGACTGCAAGGCTCAAAAAACTCCTTGCTGAAGAAGAGGCCGCTCAATCTCGGGGCCGAACGACTGAAGGGATCCCGATAATCAACTTGGATCCACCGGCAAGAAGGACCAAGAGGGCTGAAGCCCCAAGGGGTGATCCTAGTATTCTGTTGCCCCTAGGAGATCCTGATGATCCTACACCACCGTTTACTCAAGACATCATGAAAACGGCTATATCCAGAAAGTTTAAGATGCCTTCGATCAAAGCCTATGATGGAACGGGAGATCCCGCAAATCATGTAAGGACCTTGTCCAATGCACTGCTGTTGCAGCCAACCAACGATGCGGTCAAGTTTAAGGCGTTTCCACAAACCTTGGCAGGCATGGCCCAACGTTGGTATAGCCGTCTACCTCCCAACTCTATTGGGTCATTCAAGGAAGTAAGCAACACTACGTCAAATTTTGGCTTCCGTCACATAAAATACGTGTGGCTAAGCACTTTACGTCACGTTTTAATTTTTCAGCAAAGTGTCACCTAAGGTCGGATCATTTTACGCCCCCTACGGCCACACCCCAGATGTGTGGCTGTAACTCAAAACAGAGTGACTAAAGCATACCACCCCTTGGGTCTGACAGCCCCTGTTTTAAGCTCAAAAGTGTGACTAAATACCAGCTTTCAGCCACAGGATGGGTCGTGGCTAAAGATAATTAATAACGTGGCTAAATACCAACATTCATCAAAGGCTTAGTTTTGGTCGCACTATTTATTGGTAAATCGTGGCAAAAAACTTGGGTATGGCCACATTTTATAATTTTTCTGTGGTCGTTTGTATGTTTCATATACTATTAAACAACTGCTTTTAGTCACTAATAATTGTAGTAACTATCCCCCAATATAATATAATAGGTAGTGTGGCTGAAGTGTGGTACTAGCCACACATACTTAACCACATCACAAACAGGTTTCATTTGTAATATAAATGACCACGGCCGTACCAAAAAGCCGATACAAATCACAATACCAAAAGGCCACAATCCAATTCAAAAAGGCCACAATATGCAAACAAGTAAAATGCCAAAATACAAGTAAAAAAAATGCCAAATTCCAAACTAGTCCATATTAATCCATAAAATCCATACTAAATCCATGATCCATAACAACGATATGGAGTATAACTCCACAATCCATAAAAACCACATAACCATAACCAGAGTACAGAAAATTAACAACTTATCGAAAAGTTCACAACCAGAAAACCACATTAACATGAGTCAAATTAAGTTTACAATTACACCACCAGCTTCCGCTTCTTCCTCAGATTGTCTGCCTTGTTCGCCTTAGCCTTTGAACGTGTTACTGGGGAACCAGTAATGGTATTACATCTCTTCTTCTCCTTCTTAACTTGATCTGCGCTATGTTCTTCCTTAGCTTGAGCTGCGCTATGTTCTTCCCCTTTCCCATTGGCCGTTGGATTTGGTACCTAGAGTAAAACATGAAAACAAATACGATGATCATTCCAACAGCCCTCAAGTTAAGACCATTCTAACACAAGTAATGTAATTCTATAGATAAGCAAGTTAAGACCGTTGGACAAGTAATGTTATTTAATTAAAGCTCCATCATTTTAAACAAAATTATAAAGCAGGATAATAAATGCACACAACCAAAATGGAATGCAAAGTAAGAAACGTACTTGATGATCAATTATCTTGATAAGGTTTTTGGGCCAAGCCACAAAAGAACCCAAAGCATCCTCAACTGTCCGCATATCACCGGCTTTATAAGGTAAGAATGCTGCCCCCTTCACAACTTCATCAACAGAAACTCTATAGCAATCATCTTGTAGGGGGACTCCATGAATGGTTTGTCCTTTCTGGTCTGAAAGGATAGCCGTACCACGTGCAACCGGGTTGTTGAAATTCAACATATACAGAGTACACTTCATTGGCTAAAAAACGTACGTGGCATAATTAACATCATAAAGGTAAAGTGAACTAATATACATACGCATTTAGAAATATAATGCATACCGATTGGACAACTGTTGAGGTTTGATTTGACTGAGATGGCATTTGACCAGAGATAGTGCTAGGCTGAGATAAATTAATCTTCTTCCTGGTTCCGGATCTAATTACCTTTTCCTACAAAAGTAGAAGCATAATTGCCAACATATTAAAGTTAAAGTTAATCTCAATATACATGTGCATTTAGCAATGTTGTAATACCTGTTGCACAATTGTTGGATCTTCTTGTGATTTAGTGGTACGCGGAGATATATAAACTTTCCTCCTGGTGGTGATGACATTTTGCCCCATTATGGATGTGTCGGCAGTGATCACCTTTTGCGCCATTATGGATGTGTCGGCAGTAGGAGTCACTTGCTTCTCCACAGATTTAACCTACAATTTAAGAAATTTGGACAAGAAATCAGCAACTACTTGGAAAAAATTAAAAAGAAATTAAAGTAGCCATTACTTACAGGTGTTAAAAACTCTTTCGATGCTGGGATGGTAACATTAATGAAGCTGTCCCTCGAACCATTCCCACTTATCGGTGTTCCCTACAGAATGTAACGTGAAATGGGAAAGTCAAGTGATAACACAAGTTTTGTAAACTATGTTTTGGAATATAGACACAAGATAACTAAATTCCAACACAAAAAACTCCAACAATTTACGTAGTGCTTACATCTTGTTTTGTTGCTGAAAGCAGTCCTTGCGAATCCAATTGAGCCATGACTTTATTCAGTTTATTGTTCGTTGCCTCCATCTGCAACGACAGGTTCTTCAGCTCTTCATCCTTCTTCTCACGCAGCAGTTTTTCATTTTCCAATTGAAGCTCCAGAATCTTGATTTTATCTTTTCCTGTTGTCCTTTGCCGAGGACAATGCCAGTACGCACTGGGAGTGACTCCACAACCAACACCTCTCAAGTATGAACCCTGCTCCCTGCCAAAAACCACTGTAAGGGCATCCTCGTCCGGCCCAATCTTGATTAGTCCGTCCTTTATCTGTGCTTCAATATCCATCTGTAAAGAAAAAAGTGAAGAAAATTAGTAACAAGGACATGTTCTTCACTTTAGGATATACTAACTCTCATATTTAAACTTACTAAATAATCTGCCATGCTCTTCACTTTTGGATCTCCCAACTCTCCATCTTTGTTTTCCCTCCCCTTCCTCCACATAAAAGCACGGGAGGGGACATCATCAACCTTTATTTCATTTTTTGAAACCTTGCATAATGCAACGATGACACAATCAGACATTTAATATCCAAAATAATCACTAGTAACACAATAAAAACACATCTGAATTACCAATTTTTCTTTGAGACGAGGGTATCCTCCTCGTCCCAAGCGATGATCAAAAACTGACCGTGATCGCGCAATTTTCGTAGTTTTGGAGACATCCTTCCAATAGTCAAAAGAATTATTTCAGCAAAGTGCATTGGAAAAATACGTTAATTCAAACGATGATCCGTATATTAAAGTATTACAACCTTGAATTTATCCGTTTGCGTGTGGGCTACGAACCTATCCCAATCAGCTTGCTCTACCAGTGTACGATACTGCCTAGGAACTTTTGCAAGCTTTGCTGGTTTATTCAGGTTAGGTTGTATGAATCTTGCATACATCTTTCTTCTGAAATTGCGAAGCAGCCCACCAAGCCGAGTCATTGTAAACTTTCGACGACAAAGTTCTATATCAAAAAAATGCTGCAATATATAATACATGGTGTTAATACACATAAAAGGCAAGCAGATAAGTTCAACAATAGTGTTTCATATTAAAAATGTAACATATATTTAGAGTACTTAATGCGAAGTAGCTGATTTACCGTTACTTGATCCCACAGCTTATCCTTCACTTCTTTTGGCACCTCCTTCCATGTTAACCATCTTAAGCCAACATGCTCCCTGACCGTGTCTCCCAAAAAGCTCGTAAATTCTGATCTGTATTCCCCCATTAACCTACCAAGTGAGTCAAATTCAACCTCATGTCTTTTTCCACCAGAGTTTGTAAACCTGGTACGCAGCTTCGGCAACCTGGTTAGCCCCCTCTTAGCTTTGACATCATTCTTTTGTTGCACCTTTTTGCACTCTTCTACTTCTTCTTCTGCGTTTTCTCCTTCGTCTTCTACTTCTGTGCTTTCTTCTTCTTCGCTACACTCTTCCGTTGAATATTGTTCCTCAAATTCCTCATTGTCCTCACCTACAACCAGTATAAGAACCCTTAGCAATTACAGGATTTATCTGTTCAATATACATAAAAATGCATAAATATGAGAAGTCAAAAATTAGTCTACCTAGGTATTCTTCTTCAACGCAAACTGGTGCAGTAACTGTGGACCAGGAATGGAAGACATGAATCTTGCAGACTCCAGTCATGGTAGAAGCAACAGCCAACTCTTTTAAGTCACTGTCTCCAAGGATCAAACCATATCCATGATCCGGGGTCACCCCATCTTTCATGAAATAAAGCTTATCATCATCCGAAACTACATCCGCTACCAAATCCCTAACTTGTTTAACAGTCATGTTGTAGACTTCCATTCCGTCGAACACCTTTGCCTTAGGACCGGTGTATTGCCACTTAACCTTTGTCATGAACTGACCCCCATAGTAAACAACTAACCTGTACTTCTTTCCCATGGTACTCAAATTAGCTGTAGACAACAAGCACAACAATGTCAGATATTAATACATCAACATTAAAGCATAAGTAGTATTATTCATATAATTGGAACTCAATTCGTCCCAATCTCTCAAATACAACTCAAATATGCAATCTCTCCAACCATATATCTCAAACATATAGTCTGTGGAAGAATGGTTTACCTGCGACAAGCAAGGTGATTTAAACGCCGGTGGAAAAAACCCTAATTTCATGAACATAAACCAGATTGGGTCACCAGATCTGACCGACGGCGTAACCTAATTTCACCGACTGAAAGTTGTGGAGAGATTATGGTGCACAGAGAGGGAGAGTTTGAATGTGAGTTGGGTAAAGTGATGTTGAAAGTGAATTGGGGGGAAGTTTGATATTTTGGGGGGAAGTGAATTGGTAAAGTGATGTTGCCGGTTTTTAGACGAATATATATTTTTATGTTATATTATTTCCCCAATCGGGGTCGAATCTCGTTCTTTCGAGTAGTACTTTGGCCAGATCCCTCAAAAAATGTCGTACAAGATAAATTCCCGATTTTTCGATTATTTTTCCCCAACATCACAATGCGTATCCATTAACATCCGTACGGTTGGATCGTCGAAAAATGCATTAAAAAAATTTATTTCCCCAATCGGGGTCGAATCTCGTTCTTTCGAGTAGTACTTTGGCCAGATCCCTCAAAAAATGTCGTACAAGATAAATTCCCGATTTTTCGATTATTTTTCCCCAACATCACAATGCGTATCCATTAACATCCGTACGGTTGGATCGTCGAAAAATGCATTAAAAAAAATTATTTCCCCAATCGGGGTCGAATCTCGTTCTTTCGAGTAGTACTTTGGCCAGATCCCTCAAAAAATGTCGTACAAGATAAATTCCCGATTTTTCGATTATTTTTCCCCAACATCACAATGCGTATCCATTAACATCCGTACGGTTGGATCGTCGAAAAATGCATTAAAAAAAATTATTTCCCCAATCGGGGTCGAATCTCGTTCTTTCGAGTAGTACTTTGGCCAGATCCCTCAAAAAATGTCGTACAAGATAAATTCCCGATTTTTCGATTATTTTTCCCCAACATCACAATGCGTATCCATTAACATCCGTACGGTTGGATCGTCGAAAAATGCATTAAAAAAAATTATTTCCCCAATCGGGGTCGAATCTCGTTCTTTCGAGTAGTACTTTGGCCAGATCCCTCAAAAAATGTCGTACAAGATAAATTCCCGATTTTTCGATTATTTTTCCCCAACATCACAATGCGTATCCATTAACATCCGTACGGTTGGATCGTCGAAAAATGCATTAAAAAAAATTATTTCCCCAATCGGGGTCGAATCTCGTTCTTTCGAGTAGTACTTTGGCCAGATCCCTCAAAAAATGTCGTACAAGATAAATTCCCGATTTTTCGATTATTTTTCCCCAACATCACAATGCGTATCCATTAACATCCGTACGGTTGGATCGTCGAAAAATGCATTAAAAAAAATTATTTCCCCAATCGGGGTCGAATCTCGTTCTTTCGATTTGGGCCAACACTATTCTATTTGGGCCAACACTATTCTAATTGGGCCTTGAACAGGTTCAGTCCAGAGGGAGCAGCGCGCGGCTATGGGGGTCAAATACCTAAGTGGAAAGCTTATTCTCTCAATTGGAAACCACACTAGCTGCCGCTTCTAATCGGATTCAAACAAGTAGCTTCAAACAAGCAGCCGACAGAAACCACTCATACTTTCATCCACAACGATTTCATCCCTAATTTCAGTAAGTCATGTGTTAAATATATGCTAATTTTTGAATTTTATGCTTTGATATATGCTCGTAATTGCTGTAGTTATGCTCTAATATGCTCGTAATTGGTTTAGTTATGCTGTAATATGCTCGTAATTGCTGTAGTTAGGCTCTAATATGCTCGTAATTGGTTTAGTTATGCTGTAATATGCTCGTAATTGCTGTAGTTAGGCTGTAGTTATGGATAAGTCTTGGATGGTAACCGATAGAAACAGTGAACCATATATGGATGGAGTTGTAGCATTTATCGATTTTGCGGTTTCTCATCTGAATATGTCAACGAAGACTATTCCATGTCCATGTGTAAGCTGTTTAAACCACTTCTCTCTTTCGGTGGATGAGGTCCATTACCACTTACTCGTTAAGGGATTCGATCGGAATTATACAAGGTGGATTAAACATGGAGAAGAAGACAAGCCAACAACTTTCAACCAGTTTGATGCAGTAGAATTTCCAACAGATGCTGCAGAAACAATAGAAATGGTAAAAGCTACGGAAGACAATTTCATAGCTGACATTGACAAGTTTCAAGAACTACTTGCAGATGCGGAGAAGCCCTTGTATAAATATTGTCCTAACTTCACAAAGTTGTCTGCAACAGTTGAACTACTAAACTTGAAGAGTAAGCATGGAATGACAAATAATTGCTTTACTGAAATGCTACTTCTGTTGAAAAGGATGCTGCCTGCAGAAGGTAACGAGATGGTGAACAACACATATGAGGCCAAAAAGATAATGACAGCAATGGGGTCAGGATACGAAAAGATACATGCTTGCATTAACAACTGCATTCTTTACAGGAAGGATTACAAGGACATGGTGGTATGTCCAACTTGTGGCATGTCACGGTGGAAGGTGGATGAGAAGACTAAAGTCATATACGAAAATGTTCCTACAAAGGTATTATGGTACTTCCCCCTTATTCCACGACTGAAACGACTTTATAAAGTGAAAAGCATATCAAAAGATTTGATATGGCACTCCACCAGTTCGAAAAAGCCCGGTGTTCTACGGCACCCATCTGATTCACCTGCATGGAAAGCAATAGACGACAAATTTCCGGAAATTGCATCTGATCCAAGAAATCTTCGGCTTGGCATTTCCACAGACGGGGTTGATGTAAACAGAGGGAATAGGAATCACAGTGTGTGGCCAGTATTAACTGTCATTTACAACCTTCCACCTTGGTTGTGTATGAAAAGAAAGTTCATCATGCTTTCGTTATTAATATCGGGAACGCCTGGAAACGATATCGATGTGTTTTTGGATCCTTTGATCGATGATCTGGAGCTCTTGTTTGAAGAAGGTGTTGAAACATATGATTCCTATGCACAGGAACAATTCACTTTACGTGCTGTTGTCTTATGGACGATTAATGATTACCCTGCTCTTGGTGCATTATGTGGCTGTCCTTATAGTGGATTCCATGGTTGTGTGGTGTGCAGGAAAGAAACTCATTGTGTAAGACTTCCGTTCTCTGCCAAGCAGAGTTATGGTGGTCACCGAAGATATCTACCATATAGTCATCCCTTCAGAAAGCAAACTAAGGCATTCAATGGAAAAGAAGAGTGGGGAACTGCTGCAGATCCTATGACAGGGGAAGAAATATTCAACGAGGTTAAATTTATTCGGAATATGTGGGGGAAGGGATATAAGGATAAAGATTCAGAACTGATGGAGACTTCGACTGGAAGAGGGGGGAAAACAAAAAAGAGAAAATCAGAAGGGGGTGGTAGCACAAATTCCGGACAGAAAGAACAGACCTATTGGAAGAAATTCAACATATGGAATCGATGACTTAGGTATTGGCGGTATAATTTGGTCCAACATTGTATTGATTTCATGCACACTGAGAAGAATGTGGCTGAGAGTATTATCGGAACATTACTAAATGTTCCGGGCAAGACGAAAGATGGGTTGCACGCTCGAAAGGATCTGGCACATTTTGGGATAAGACAAGAGTTGCAGGCTAAAAGTCAAGGCGAGAAGACATTACTTCCTGCAGCCTGCTACACATTAACTAAAGATGAAAAAGACATGTTCTGTGGCACATTACACAACTTAAGGGCTCCGCAAGGTTATTGTTCCAACTTTTCTAGTTTGGTGAATGAAAAGGATAGGAAGCTTATGGGACTTAAATCACATGATTACCATATGCTTATGCAACAGTTCTTGCCAATTGCAATACGGTCTATCATGCCTAAACCCACAAGATATGCTATTATCAGACTTTGTTTTTTTTTCAAATCAATATGTAGCAAAGAAATCAATGTAGAAGAACTCGATAAATTGCATGAGGAGCTTTGTGTTACACTGTGCTTGATGGAGAAATACTTTACCCCATCCTTTCTTGATGTTATGCTTCATCTAACTGTGCACCTTGTTAGAGAGGTCAAATTATGTGGCCCAATATGCTT
This sequence comes from Heracleum sosnowskyi, assembly GCA_030848705.1. NCBI lineage: Eukaryota > Viridiplantae > Streptophyta > Magnoliopsida > Apiales > Apiaceae > Heracleum > Heracleum sosnowskyi. The sequence goes on from CM061236.1 coordinate 17,326,107, forward strand.
TCGGTGGATGTATCCCTTTGAGAGGATGATGAAAGTTATTAAAGGGCATGTGCGGAACAAAGCTTACCCAGAAGGATGCATTGCTGAGGAACATATTGCAGAAGAAACAATTGCGTTCTTCAACGAATACAAAAAATGCATGAGGTCCATTGATATTCCAGAACACCAGCACAACACATCTGAAAATGGTAATGAAGAGGGAATTCCTTTGTCAGCTGGTAAACCAGTTGAAGTTTCTCAAGATCTCTACATGAAAGCACATTTCTATGTACTGCAAAATACGCCTGAAGTTGTGCCGTATATCGAGTAAGGACTCCTACTGAACATGTTTATTTGTGTTTTTCTTTTATTTAACAGTAGGATCATATTTGATACTCATTTTTGTACTTGCAGACAACACATGACATTTTTGAAAAACAAACATCCTGGTAAACAACAAGCATGGCTGGAGAAAGAGCATAGCACAACGTTTGGTCACTGGTTACGCAACAAGGTAATATTTAAATCAGTATGATCTTAGTTTTTTCTCAATTGTAATTTGTGCAAGCTGAATCTTATCCTTGTTATTGTGTAATTTAGGTTGAAAGCGAGTTATCGATCTCCAACGAAAGTGTATCAGAAACAGTTAAGTGGATCTCACATGGAGCACGCAGAATCGTGAACAAATACGATGTATATGACATCAATGGCTATACATTTCGTACAAAAATTCGTGATGGCAGAATTCACCAGAACAGTGGGGTTTGTGTAGAGGCAACTGAGATGCACATTTCTAAAGAAGTAGTAACCTATGGAAAGAACTTTTATTACGGGGTTCTACGAGAGATATGGGTACTAGATTATCATATTAAGAAAATTCCTCTTTTCATGTGCGACTGGGTTGACAGTAGAAATGGTGTCAAGCAAGATGGCTTGGGTTACACGTTGGTCGAACTTAACAGATTAGGCCACAAGGATGATCCGTTCATATTGGCCTCACAAGCACGACAGGTGTTTTATGTTAAAGACCAGCTGGATAAAAAAATGTCTATTGTCTTGATGACACCTCCTAAGAATTATAGAGATCTGTACGATGATGTCAATGAGGATTTCAGTACTGTAATTTTTCCTCACAATGATAATATATTACCACCTGTAGATCCACGTGACTTGGGTAATGAATCTCGTGATGATTACTTCAGACAGGACTGTAAGGGTATTATTATACGTAATGCTAACTGAATCCGGTAATTATTATCATTATGTTTGTCATTTTCCATGTTTTTTATGTAATGCTAAATTCTATTGTATGGTTAAATTCTATGCTCTGTTTGAATTCCTGTTTTTTTTCTCCAGGTGTGTGCAAAGAAAGAGGCCTGATCATGATGTCGTCTTCAAATTCCTACAGCTCAAAC